>CM057385.1:58640662-61100662 GCA_030015415.1 Cynopterus sphinx
TTCTGCTCGAGAGCCAATGAGATCAAGTTCTCCTCTTCTTTGTTTCCTGGAGTTGGGCGTGTGAGCTCAGAGTGTGAGTGTGTGTGTGTGTGTGTGTGTGTGTGTGTGTGTGTGTGTGTGTGTGTGTACTGACGACCATGGCAGTCTAAAACACTCATCTCTTGCCTGAGGATGTGGCGGGTCTTGTTTTGCTAATTTTTCCCCAGGTCCGGCTGACTCTGGGTCTCCCCACCCAGGATGCTCACAGTAGCTTTCTTCTTCTGTCTCAGGTGGAGGCAGTCATTCACCCCCATTCCTGGAACAATTGCTTTCCTCAGAAAACACAGCTGGATCCCTTAGCCTTAGCTGAAGAGTTGGAGCAGGAGGGAAGCACTCCACTCCTGGCCAGGTGAGCCAAGGGAGAGAGGTAACCCCACAGAGACTGGGAAGGGGGTGGGCGCACCCAGGTGAGCCATGGATGGGGAGCCAGGTAGATCAGGAGAAGGAGGGACTCCAGGTAGATGGGGAGCCCAGCACAGGAGGGAGGGACAGGAAGCTGTGACTACAACACAGAATGATGGCAGGAGAGCCACAGGCCTGTCTTTGATCTGAGTCACGGGTCACAGGGGCATCACCTACCCTCTTCCCTCCAATGCCATTCATCGCCCCTCCCCACACCACGTGTGCAGAGCAGTCACTGTCCCCTCCTCCCTCCTAGCTGGTAGAGAAACGATTCCTGGCCTTGAGGGAAGAAGAGGGTGGTGTGCAGGCACCCCAGCCATGGTGCACCACGACTGGACTCCACGATCTTCTGAGTCTGATGCTGGCCAAGTTGCTCAGAGTCATGACCACGCCCCAGCGGGGGTCAGCGACAAAGCCAGCCCTCCCGAGATTGACATCAAGGACCTCAACGGCTCCCGCCAGCAGAGGCCCACCTGTCCAGGCCCAAAGCCTTTGCCGCCTCTTCAGGGACAATGGAGTCAGCACCACAGCCCCACTCTGCTCCCCATGGTCACAGGCTACATTTTCCTCTAGCCTGGCACCCAGGGACGCCCATTCCCAGAGAGACGGCTCTTTCAGGAAGACTCCGGGGCCAGAAGATTGGTGCAGTGAGGAGGAGGAAGAACTGCCCAGCCTGTCCTTCCTCTTGGACTCTCAGAAGAGCCTGCTGCCCTGGGGGTTCTCCCCTGAGTCCTGTCTCTGCCTCTGGCCTTGTTGTCGCTGGAAGTCGGGGTCCTGGGAGCTCCCCAGTCCCCTGTCCCTCAGAGAATAGGCCTCAGCCGAGCTGCCCTCCAGTTGCCAAGTCCAGGAAGTGTGCTCTGGGTGGAGGCCCAGCTCCTCCTGGAAAGAGTCCCCTCTCAGGGGCCGACCTTGGGGTCTCTGAGAGGCCAACTTGCTCTGGGGCTGGTTCGCCCTCACAGCCTCAAAAGAGAAAGTGCGCCTGCTGCTCAGGGGCAGGGAGAAAGAGGCACTGCAGCCCCGTGAGGGCCCATTGGGTGTCCTCCTGGTACACTCAGGGGCCATACTAGCCATGACCTGGCTTTCCGCAGGAGTCAGGGGCTCCTCCTCATCCTAGGGTTGGACCTGGCGGGTACTACTGAAGTGGGAGGCAAGGAGGCTGACGGGCGTGGTCGGTCAGGGTAAGGTTGGTTCTGGTGGAGGCTGGGGCGGGTGGTGGGGATGGGTGGGGCTGGGGGGATAGGGGTAGTAGCAGCACCTTTTGGGACATTGTGTGTGTTAAAAATAAAGATGATTTTGCTAGAGAATGCTCTGAGTGCCGCTGACTCCGTATTTGGGTCTGCGCTGCTCTATGGAGAGGGGCTTGGAGAGGAAGGAAGGATGTGGAAGGTCACGGACACTATAAATACACAGGTTCCCCTCTAGTTCCTCCATCCAGATTGATGGGGACCTCCAGACTGCTCCTGGGTGCACACAGCTCTCTTGTCTCCAGGGACCCTTCCCATCACTGAAGCTGCCAAGGCCAGGCTGGGTGAGGTGCCTCCTGAGGCCTCCCATCTTCTTCTGCACTTTGAACCCCATAGGGTAGGGAGCTGCTTTGGAGACTTTCAGCCCTCTGGACCACTAACCAGTTTTCTAGAATGGACTGGAGTCAGCCCTTGTCTTCAGGGAGCTTCGGCCTCCCGGAAGGCCAGACAACAGGCTGCAATCCTCAGCTCTTCCAGGGTTTCCTGTGGGTGGCGTGATCGGAGAAGAAAAGGCTTGGCCTCAGGGGACACGCCTCTGCCTCTGTGCATCAACGGAGGAGAAGCATCCTCCAGTCTCAGTGGAATGACTGAATATGGAGGGTGGTGGAGGTGGTGAGATTGGAACAAGAGGGACCAGGCTGAGCAGAGAGGGATGGGGAACCTCTTACAAGCGTGAAGGCGGGACGTGATGGTGGGGAGGCTACCAAGTCCTTGCCGGATACCTGTGTGACAGCCGTGCCCAACTGAGAGGAGGACCCAACTGAGAGAGTGGGACTGAGGGACCGGCTCGGGGTCCACGGGTCTCAAGGAACCACAGCTCCTGTCCCCTCTCTCCCTGTCCTTGGCTGGGCTGTTGTGTGTCTAGATGTCGACACAGATTAGTATTCACGTGTAAGACAGTTCCTACTAAACAAACTGCGAGCAAGTGTTACACAAGTGCAGCACACCCAGCAGGGTCCGCTGAGGGGACAGAGGTGTGCGCCCAGGGGCTGTGAGTGCCTGGGAACCAGACTGAGTGAAGAGGGGCCTCGGTGGCCCTGTGACGGGCACTGGTATAGACTGCACACTCAGAGCAAGGGACCTGAACCCTGGTTGTCAGAGTGAGACGACCAGGTGGTGCAGGACAGGAGCTGCGCCAGGGAGGGAGACCCATCTCTCGCCTTGTCCTGCCCCAGTCGTATGCTCCAGTTCCGCAAGGAGTCGTTCCCTGGACCATACGCCCCTTTTCTCTCAGCCTACGTATCCACTCCAGTTATGGTACAAACTTCTGATTCCTATGTGGTCCAGGTGGGGTCTAGATAGGCAGAATCTCTGACGCCGGCTCTGCCCAGCACTCCAGGCTGTGGCCCCGGCTGGTGGCACAGTGGCAGCGATGGAGTGGGGCTAGAGTCGCCGAGGTACGCAGGGGGCCAGGCCTGGTACTGGTCCCCTCAAAGAGTTTGATGTGAATGGACTCGTGTCAGGGCCCCCTCCTGTCTCCCATGGCATCACAGGTCAGCCCACAGGTCCTCCCTCTACCACTTCCCTCATCCCATGCCACGAACAGCACCTCCTGGGCCCTTTGTGAAGGCGCCTTGTCATTTTGGCCATGCTCTCCCCAGCTGCTGCCCCACTCCCTGTCCAACTGGGCCTCGACCCAGAGAAGCAGGCCCAGAAGTAGTGCCGGACTCAGACTGTGTCATTGGACTGGTCCAGAAGCTGGCGGCTCTCGTGGTTGAGCATCCCTGTGTCCTGTCTAGGGTGGTGCTTGTGGCAGGTAAGTGTGGTGACTGACAGGGGGAGCCTGGACCCTTCGTTCGTTCGCTGGTTCGCCTTAGTCCTGTGACTCCTCTGCTTTTGGGGTCTTTGTGGCAAAACAGAGTAACGCATCCCCCCTCAGGTTGTTAGGGACACTGAGTGAGTCGTGTTTGAAGGCAGCATACTTGGTCTTCCCCTGTGTGTGCCGGGCCCTCAGTCTAGGTTGAGAGTCATTGTCATCGGGTACACACTTGGTGCTCGGATGTCTGGGCTTCTGTCCTCACTCGCCTGGCGTTGTTTGGCTCTAGAATCCTGGTTTGCATGAGGAGGCATTCCCAGGAGGAGGGAGAACCTGTGCTTTCCCCACCCCTGAGTCTTGCAAACCCTGAATCTTCACCCCAGACGCTGCACAGTGAGGCCGGACCGAGGTCCATCGCTGCCCCAACCAAGTCTGAGTCTGACTTCAGAGCCCACGTGGAATCTCGTGAGAGGTTTGCACATTAGTGTTCGGAATATACTAGGGTAAGTCCAAGTGGGAAGAAAAAGAGAGAAAGGTTGCAAATGTTCATTGCAGCCGACCTTCTTGAAACAGAGAAACAAACCTGACATGATGCTATGCAAGGACGGTGCATAAGCTAGGAATCAGGAAAGAGTTACTGTAAGTGACTGAAGCAGAATCTGTGAAAATGGCGATGTCATCCCATCAAAACTCCACGGAACTCATGATGCTCATACAGAGAAGTGGAGCTGGCCCCTATGGGTTTGCTGCCTCCTGCGTGCCCCACTTCCTTGTAGCCCCTGGGTCTCACCGATTTTCTGTGATGAGAGTGGGCTCAGGGAGCTCAGGGGTCCAAGTGCCGGTCAAGACACCAAGAGCTGGGACCACCCAGTTGGCACCATACCATGTCGACTCCAGAGCCCTCCTCCTTCAGCACTGGGAATAAACCACGTCGAAGAAGCCATCGCACCCTGGGGAAACCACAGTGACACAGGAGCAAGACCTGTCAGCATCCTCACGTTTCCAAAGTGGTGGTAACACACATCCTTTGTCATGGCGGGTTGGGATTGAATTTCCCTGATGTTCAGCTTCTTTTCATGTGTCTGTTGGCCATTTTTACATCTTCTTTGGAGCAAGACATACTCATTCTCTACCCATTTTTAGTTGGTTGCTTTGTCTTTCATGACTGAGTTGTAAGAGCTCTTTGTGTATTCTAGGTAAAAGTGTCTTTCCAGACACATAATTTGCAAATGTGGTCTCCCATTTTGTGGGTTGTCCATGACTTTCTTGATAGTGTCCTTTGAAGGAAAAAGCCTTCACTTCTGATGAAGCCCCATTTATTTATTTTTTTCTTGTGTTGCTTTTGTTTTTGATGTCGTATCTAAAATTCTGTTGACCATCCCATGTCATGAAAAATGTATGCCTATGATTCTTCCTTTTGAAAAATAAAAATAAAGAAAGCATTCGTACCATCTTTAAGTCCACAGCTGGATAGTGTTAAGTATATTTTCATTGAGTGTGACAATCTCCAGGAATTTTTCATCTGTCAACTCTGAAACTCTATACACTCTAGACACTAATTCCTTCTCCTCCTCCCCCAGGCTCGACTACCACCTTTCTACTTTCTGTTTTAATGACTCTGACTACTTTAGATACTTCATATGAGTGGAATCATATAGTATTTGCCCTTTACAACCGGCTTATTTCACTTAGCGTAATGTCCTAGAGGCTCATCCATGTTGTAGCATGAGACAGCCTTGCTTCCTTTCGAGGCTAAGAATATTCTGTTGTATGTATAGGTCACAGTTCCTTTATCCAGTCATCTGTTGATGCACATTTGGGTTTCTCTTGGCTGTTGGGAATAATGCTGCAGTGATGCGATGTACAAATATCTCCTTGAGATCCTGCTTTGAATTCTTTTGGATACACGTCCCAAAGTGGGTTGTTATATTCTTGAAAACATTTTGAGGACATTCCATGTTGTTAACCTCAAGATCTGTACCATTTTACATTCCCACCAACAGTTGGAAAGTAACCAGTGTCAAGAGCTAAATCTTGATATATTAGACATTGTTTACTTTTTGAATTACTTATAATCTTTTATCATATGGGTATATTAAAAATAATTTAACAGTTGTCTCGCATTGGTGAACTTCCATAAATTATAATATTACAGGCAAGCAGTTCTAGATACAGTGCTTTTCCTTACACGGCTCTGAAAAAGTATTCTATCTAATAAGCCTTTTGTTGTTGCTATCAAAAATTATGCCATCATTTTTATCACCCTTTCACTGCAGGTGATTGTCTTCCTTGCTAATTGCTTTTAAGATTGTCTTTTGAGTGCTACGGTTTTGAGAGGTATGACTATTTGGAGGTTAATTTTTTTTTCTATCCTCCACATGCTCTCTTTTGCTTCATTAACTGGTAACACACGCTCTTCGTCAACTCCAAAACAGAATATTAACTTTTCAAGGCCACTCTTCCTCATCCTCTCTTGTCTCTACTGCTAGAGCTCCAAACATATGTTTATTATACCATCTTATGTCGCCTCTGGCTCCTTTAACAAAATACCGTAGACTAGGTTGTTCAAACAACAGACGCTTATGTCTCATCGCTCTGGAGGCTGGAAGTCCATGCATGATCAAGGTGCCCGCAGACCCTATTTCTATAAACTCCTCTCTCATGTTTTCTGACTCTTTCTTTTCTGTGCTACATTGTACCTAACTCTTCACAGCCATCGTCTATGTTAGTGATTTCCTTTTTCTCACACTCTGATCTACTCTTTTTCCCATTCACTGATATACAGATTTGGTGTTTGCATGTTCCGCTTCATCATACATGATTGAAACTATGCAAGTTCATTGGTCAAGATTTAACAAGTAAGTTTTACTGCTTCATCCAAAACATGCTTAACTAAAACTGGCACTTTTACGGCAAGTGTATGATAGGGAATACGATTCCTAGTTGAACAGTTTGGTGCCACTCCTTGATCTGGGTTACGGTGCCAGCATTTCTGCCACCATTGCTTTTGCCCCAGTCGATGTTATCAGTCCACACAATTGTTTCAGGATGACTCATGGATTCAAAAAGTGAACCAACACTTTGAACATTTCAGCACCATTTTTTGTTGTTGTTGTGTGTGAACAAGTGCGCGGAGCCGCATCTGATGTAGCTGTCTGACAAGGTCACAGCATACAGTGTGGCACCTTTGCAAGGCTTAGGCTGCCCCAGATGGGTTCTTGGTGGCTCCCTCGGTGTGAGTGTGTTAGCGTGTGTTGTGTGTGGGATACTTAATACAGCCTCCTATGCAGATCGGTGATGGGGATTTGGGGGATCTGGAGGAAGCAAATACATTAGAGCCAGAAGAGGAGCCATGTCCTGGCTTATATGAAAATTTATCAAGAAAGCCTGATGCATTGCCTCTGAGAAACAGGGTGGGAACATCAAAACATCTTAGACCTACTGGAGGCCTGTACAGTCAGTGTACCAAGAAGGACAACTTATGAATTATGAAAATAGGTAATAGGAAATTGTTTGGGTTTCCAAGGAGAAAGAAAGGAATGCAGTTTGTTCCTATTCCCATGCATGGTTCGTTGTTCTTCACAGGAGTGTACTCTGAGGATGATGGAAAGTGGGTAGTTGTAGGAGGAAAATGAAATAGAAACCCCTAGCTTAGAGCCGTGGAAACAGTGAATCAGATTAATATCTAGGAAAGAATAGGTACAGGACAATTGTTAGGAAAGAATAGGTACAGGACAATTGTTAATTTAGTTAATAGTGTAGCCAGAGAACAATGGTCCAGCTAAGATCAGAAGCAAGAAATAGCATAGGAAGGATGGGAAAATCAAACGGAACCGTGGATTGTTAACTCAAAATCAAAATCAATAAATCACTTATATAACCGTAAGATTGCTTATGTGACCCTGGAGTATAAAAATACAGATGTTAAGACAATAAAGAGAGGTCCTGATGCATTATCCCTGAGTGCTGTCCCTTCCTTCGCCGACTCGCAGACTCCCTCGACCTGACTCTGAGCTGGGGCTGGCCCCGCAAATAAGCATATAGATCTTTCACGGTTACTGGGCACAAATGCAAGAAAATCAGCAAGCCAGCAATTTTGTTGTTGTTGTTGTTGTTGTTGTTGATCAGTTTGTTGATTTATGAGACAAAAGTGCTGGTCAGTTGTCAACTCAGTTTCCTGTTCCTATCTTTAACTGTGTAATTGGAAAGCGGCAGTACTACCAGTTCTTTAATTCACTTTTTATCCCGTGGTCAACTCCCATTGCCAACTGCACAAAGGCTGCGCTTAGTTCCTCCCACAGGCGTGTGAAGCATAATATGAACAGAGACAATTTTGAATGGAGTTGGAGCTGCCGTGCCAGAGGAACTGCCTCGCATGTCTCTTACCTCTGTCAAAAAGGGCAAAATAACATTTTTTTTTAAATTAACTGTTGAGCTGGGCCTCAGCACACTTGTTTCCCAACACACAATTTGCAAAGATAACAATAAAGAAGTCATTGTGACTACTGGGCTGATATTGTTTAAATGTTGTTTAGAATGAACATCACTATATTGTGCTATCTGCCAATAGAAATGCCTTCCTCCCACTGATGTAATCGTTCCCTTCCCTTCCTGTAACTATCCACTGCCATTGTCTCCTAATCAGAACACTGTTGGGGTTCCTGCCCGAATCAGTGCTTTCCTGAGTAGCAATTCTTATTGGTCTCAAGAAAATGCTGTTGCCTCTCACTTTGAAAGGCCTTTCTTTTCTTTTTTTTTTTTCTTTTTGTTTTAATCTTTTGGTTAGCACATGCAACACTATAACACATCCTGGGAAGTGCTTTACAGACTTCTCCTTTTTAGTTTGAAGAGCTATCAGAAACAGTTTTTTCCCTTTAAAGGACTCATACATCTATGTTCAAAATATTCAATTTCTCTCTCTATAAACATGAAATGATTGCACTGAAAATTATACTGCAATTTCACTGGCATGTAGTTAATCCCTGTTCTATTTGCCTGTGGCATGAGCTACAATGAGGTGAATCATTGGTACCTACAAAGTTAAGGGTCCACTTCATCCCCTCTCAGGAGGGAATCGTGGTAAGGTGTATCTGATAGCCTGTGTGCTGTCTGGGCCCCTGGGGACAAATGGGGACTTTCGGTGAGTGCAGGGGTAGTCTCAAAGTCTCTTGGTCTAGAGGAGGCAACAGTCAGATTGACTTTTCCACTCTTGACTCCTTTCATGTGCGAATCTCCCAGATACGTTTCACCTGGTTAGAGGGAGGGAGGATATGTGGCTGGGCAGGTGGTTCTCCAGGAGGAGGCATCAGGGAGCAACACCTGTAATGGCAACCAGTTGTGCACTGAACAGCCCACATGAATCGGGTCCTTGACCAGAAGACCATGAATACCTGGGTGAGATGTGCAAAATTTGGGATCTGGGGAATGGATTCAAAAATTTAGCAAAGAGTTGGGGTGCCTTATGCCCAGCTATTTAAGAGCTTGTTTAGATGGCATGAGACACCCGAGCCTTTTGGTCACGCTCTGAACAGCTGTCATGTGTATGGCCCATACGAGCAGCAAGCCTTCTGAGGCATGACTCAGCACTGGCCCCTGGCCCACCCTGAGGCTCCTGCACTGTGAAACATGAGTGCGTGGCCAGGCCAGCCGATTCCCCAGGACAACTGTCAGTGCTCAGTGCCTGGCCCGCCTGATTCAGGTTCTGGATCGCCCAGTCACCACGCACTATCGCCTTTCTCAGAATGAGTGGGCTAACGATCCAGACACAAATGTTGAGTCTGGGCCTGCTGTGCCCTTGAGAAGACATGACCTACACACTCTGGAGTGGGTGACCACAGCCTGGCTTGGCACACACTGGGGAATCCTACTGAGGCTTGCTAGGCTTTGGGCCCCGGGAAGATAGGTGGATGCTGATGGGCCTGAGGGACCAATGCTGCAGCCCCGCAAAAGGTGAGTTCCCCTGGAGGAGGCTGGTCCTCTTCGGCCCCTGAACCCCACCGAGGTGCCAACTCGTGCCCCTTGCAGGCCACAGGTTCTGTGCACACGGGCACCTGTGGCTCCTCACTATCCCTGAGAGTAGCTGGTCATCCCTCACTGAGAGGCCTCTGCTCAGAATGGGGCACAGAGCTGACCTGCCCCGGCACATGCGTTCTTCCCTGGGCTTCACCCCTGTAGTTGACCTGCATTCCTGTCTCCTGTCTGGCAGTGTGTCCTTCTCCTCCCAGACACCGGAGGGGGTCCCAGGCCCGGGTAGGATATGGCATCTCATTAGGCTCCATGGTGTCAACCTCGCCAGCCCACTGGCATCGACGCCCCAGAGCCCTTTGAGAGAGCAAGGCCAAGGACTTAGGGAGACTGGCTAATGTCAAAGAACATGGGCTGTAAGTTGAGCAATTTCTAGTGACCTCCAGTCCCTTAAGAGAAGAAAATAGAAATGGGGGAATTGAAAGTTGCAGAGAACAACATCAATAGATAGCAGTTTAAGTGGATGGCGCGGCTCACAGAGTCAGGAAACCACCACGGTCCACAGGTGTGCAGAGAAGGTGTCTCACCCCGGGCGGGGTGAGGAGGCTCGCCGCCACTCCTCTGAGACCCAGGCAGGTGCTGGGCACCTTCAGACGTAATGTTCGGCCGAGGCAAAGCTTGGCTAGTGCCTCCAGGGAAAGGCCATTGTGGTGAAGGTGATGACCGCCTGCCTCTAGCGCCTCAACACTGGCTGGGAGGACAGACACTGAGACTCTGGGCCCCTGGGCTGGGTTCTCCCACAAAACATCATGTTCTTTAGGATCTTTTCAAATCACAGACAGTAATTTAACAGACAACTTGGATGAATGTGCATCGAAGTGGCTTTCTTTGAAGGGACTTGTTAAGCGAGGTTGGGGAGAGATGTGTTCCCGGCAGGGTTTGGGTCCTCTGACTTGCAGGGGACCCTTTTGACAGACAGGGGCAATTCTGACCCTTTTGTCAGAGAGGAAACTGGTTACTGTCCTCGGCACCACCGCCATCCCTCGCACGGCAGGGATACAAGGTACTGAAGCTGCCGGGTGCAGAGGACACCCTCACTGACAACACAGAGCCATCACCCGCTGCTTCCTCATCTCCACTGTCCACACAAACACCCAGGGTGACAGCTTCCTGATTCATAGAAGGCACTGATAGCACACTGACCGTCTCAGGAGTCTCAAGCACTGACTTTTCACTACTCAGCAGCACCACAGAGAAATAGAGGATCATCCAAGGATGTCACTAAGCAGCTTCTTTTAGGGCAGACTTGCTTCTTCTGCAATATGTGCTCCTTAGTTAATTGAGGTTAGGATGTCCTTTCTTTTATACAATGATGTTTACAGTGTTTAAGAACTAGAAGATTGGCAACCCTATGTAAACAGGTGCTCCTTTTCTGAGTGGGGAGATCAAGGGGGAGTGAGGAAAACTTTGATTCTTGACGTGGCGAGAGGGCAGGGTTAACTTGTCCAAAACCACTTCCCTGCAGGCCAGACTCCCTTCAGGCTTCGTGGACACTGCCCATAGCCAGGGCTTGAGGCTGCCAAAGCGGTGAGCGCTGCCCCGCAACGGGGCTGTGGCCCCCGAAGCAGTATCTGCCACAAACCCAAGCTCAGAATCAGCCCCGACCAGCAGGGGAGGGGCTGGTGATCCCCTCACCCCAAGTGCCTGTCTGATAGAGTAGGGCCTGCAAGTCACCATGCTCTTCCCAGTGCCTGCCCACGCAGGACCAAGGCTCCTCTGATAGAGCAGCATGAAAGAGCAGAGCCCGAGGTTCGCCCTCTCCTGGACCCTGCGCCCCCACCGGATCCCTGTCGCTGGCCCAGAAAGCAAGACGTGTCGGGACTCTCAAATTTCCCACTGTCCCTGTCTCTGTGAGCTTCCCCTGATAAACACACCTCCAGGAACCCGGGGTTCGCGTTGTCAGGGCATCCCCTTACGGTCATTCTACAAGTGCAAAAGACTGAGAATGACCCTGTGAAATTAATAGTTGAAAAGTTCACTCCAATGATATTTGAAGAACCTACATGAAGTAACTAAACAAACATAAATGCATTTTCCTCTACTGTGTCCAAAGTACAAGCTTTACATTCACTAAAGAAAATGAGAATGAGAAGAAGAAAGCCTCCAAACATTTGAAAGTTAAGACGCATACTTCTCAACAATTTGTAGTTAAAGAGAAATGTCAAGGAAACGTTTCTGAAACGATAATTCTCCTCAAATCGATTTCTACATTCAATGCAATCCCTGTCACAACTTTGGCAGGCATTTTTAAGGGAGCAGTAACTGACAAGCAGATCATAAAAATGATTCAGAAATGCAAAAACATAAAATAGCCCAGAAGATGGCCATCATTACCTGATTTCAAAATTTACTGCAGCATATCTGAATCTAGACAGTGGGATTCTGGCACAAATGTAGGCTTGTATTGTACAAGGGCACAGAACTGGGAGTTCAGGAATAAAACCTTACTTTTTACTATCAGCTGATTTTAACAAAGTTCCCATTAAAAAAACAATGGGGTGGAGGAGGAGAATGATTTCAGTCGAGTCTTTTTTTTTTTTTAACCAAGAAATGGTGCTGGGTCAAATGGATACTCACTGGCAAAACAAAAACAAACAAAGAAGCAAGCAAACAAAAGACTTACGTTGCATCACACACACACACACACACACACACACACACACACACACACACACACACACACAGAGAACATGAAACAGATCACAGACCTAAGTATAAAACTAACTTAAATTTTCTCAAAGAAAATAAAGTATAAAACTTATGACACTTTAGATATGACATCAAAAGGGTAATTTATACCAGGACAAATGGATCAATTAAACATCATCAAAATTAGAAAGTTTTTTTCTTCAACATCCACTGTTAAAAAAACAAGAAGACAAGCCAAACACTTGAAAAAATACTTGCAAATTGCACATCTGGTAAAGAAGTTATATCCATAATATAATACAGCTTAACAAAGTGACAAAGAGCACACTTTTTGAAATAGGCAAAAGAGTCAAACAGACTTTTCACTAAAGAAGATACATGAGTGGCCATTAAGCAAATCAACACATAGTCAACGTCCTTCGTCATTACCAAAATGCAAATGAAAAGTACAACGAGATAACACTTCACACTCCGTAGAACGCCTATAATAAAAAAGGCAATTCCAAGTGTTGGCAATCCTGTGAAGAGAGTGGAAACGTCATATACTGCGCTGGAATGCAAAATGATACAGACCCTTTGGAAAGCAGTTTGGCGGTTTATAAAGTGTCACAGATAAACTTGCCAGTGGTTTCATTCCTGGGAATCTACCCAAGAGAAGTGAAAACACATATCCACACAAAGACTTGCACAGGACTGTTCACAGTAGATTGTTCATACTAGCCTCAAACTGTAAACCATCCGAATGCCCATCAATGGGTAATCAAAATGTGGTACAACCATACACTGGGATGAAAAGGAACTAAATGCTGATATGTGCCTCAGCGTGGAGGAACTTCAAAAACATTATGCTAAGTGAAAGAAGCCAGACTTGAAAGATTACCTATTCTGTGATTCCACTTACAGGAAATTCCCAGAAAACAGAAATTTAGAGAAACGTAAAGCAGATCGATCATTGTCTAGAGTGGGGTGGGAGCAGAGAGTAATGCAAATTTGATGGTTGCAGCACAATTCTAAAACTCAGCTTAATGTCATGAATTGTCCCTTGTAACGAGGGAATTTATGAGGATACATAAATTATATCTCAAGAAACCTTTAAAAGGTTAATAAGAAATCTTACTTCTAGGTTCTATGGTTTAACTTTACCACATGCTGATTTGGGTCTCATACTGGCTCCTTTTTCTCATCTGGCTCTTTTCTACGTTTTGGTGTGTGATTTTCTTCTACACACTTTCTTCTGATGATTTATCTACTCCCACAGCATCGACTGTCGCCTCCAGCCCTAAAGTACTCTAACCTATAGCTCCAACCCAGATAAACTTCTCAAATTCCAAACAGGTACTTCTAAGCGTCTATTGGACAAATCCAGCTCAATATTCCACGGATATCTCAACCTGAAGTCATTTACTACGGTCCTCATTGCTTCACCTCACCTTCACCCTCAATCCTGTTGTCGCTTTTACAAAATCTATTATGAATTCTTCCAGTCTCTATACTGAAATATAAATTCTTCCTCACACTAGCATAATTTTACCAAACCCCCAATATTTTTAAAACTTTATTGAAGTTCAAGTTCTCAACCATAGGTAAGGCTGTGGTTCTTTGGTTTCTGCTTTCATCAATAACAGTAGTAGTTATTAAATTGATATTTTAGAGTATACATGTGCACTGCTATTTCCATTACTCTCTTATCCCTGCACTCGGTGGTGAATCAAACAATTTATGGGTAGTTTGGAGTTTACAGTCCAGTGATGAAGACAAAAAAATGAATGTAAGAAAATGAATGTAAAGCAACAGCATCTTACCTCCAGTGTAAGAAATCCGGGACATCACCTCCTGGAGCAGGCAATAGGAAACACGTCTTTGAAATTTGGATGCTTCCCTCGCTCCATGGAGAAATCGCTGATTGACCAAGGATTTGAGGTCTTTATCAATCTGTAGAAATGTTTACAATTTGGTGGTTGAAAATGACATGTTTTGACTTTCATTTTCTGGATGACTAATTAGATCCACCATTTATTTTCCTGTTCATGGGTCGTTTCAATTTCCTCTTTCATGATTTGCCTTTTTGTACCCTTTCCCATTTTTCCATGCATAGTCTACTGTCTTTTCTCATTAATTCCTAGGAGCCCTGATTGCACTGCGGCCCAGGCAATACTCCCAGCTGGTCAAAGGCCAGGCGTGGTTGGGGTCAGGACCAGGTTCAGGGCAGAGTCAAGGCTGGGCTCAGGCTTGGTCAGGGGTAGTTCTGGGTTTCGTTTGGGAACAGGCTGAGGATCAGGCTGATCAAGGTGGGTTAGACTGGAGTAAGGCTGTATGTGTGGAGGACACAGTGGGAAGGTGGGTAGTGGGGTGGAAGTGTTGAGATAGACTCAGTTCTGAGTACTGGCCAGCGGGTTCCGGGCTGGGCTGAAACAGGGGTCAGGGCAGGGTCAAGGCCCGCTGTTGCACGGGGTCAGGCAGAGGTCAGGACCGGGTCATTGGCCTTGGTAATGGGCCGGAAGACTCGTAGTAACCACGGAGGTGGAGGCCGGCTGTGGTCCCTGCTCTGGCTGCTGCTGCTACCGCCCTTGGCCGCCCATGGTCTGCGAAGGGCCCTGACCGCAGCCACGCCCACCTCGGCTCCAGGTGAGACGTTGGAGGTGGCGCCCCCGCCCTCGGTGCGCAGCAGTTGGCCCCGGGAGCTTCAGGTGCATGGGCGCCACTGTGTGAGGTGAACTCGCTACATTGTGGGGCTGGGGGCTAGTTCCTGGGGTCACCTAAGTCCCATCGCCTCTCCCCCGTCGCCTGGGCAGCCCAGAGACCACTCAGCACCCTGGGGCTCAGGCCACACACTCCACTCCCGGGCCTCTTCAGGGTACTGCCCCACCTCTCGACCTGGGGTTGGGGCCTTGGATCTGGAACTGAGTGGATTAAGACACCAGGACTGCTGAATGAGGGACCCAAAATTGGGCCTGGGGTCTCTTTGCTCTTCCTGACACCCAAACAAAGGCTTTGCACCAGGATCCACCTCTCGGTAGGAGTGGGTAAACACCGGCTTCCCGGCCCTCTCAGGTGTGAGCCCTAGAACCAGGGTCTGAAGACCCAGCCGACTCCTTCTACTTCCAGGAAAGTAGATCCTGAGTCAGAGAGAAGGAGTGACTTTCCCAAGGTCACACAGCACCAGATTCCTGCCTGTAAACCTCTCTCCCTAAGATAATGAGTGAGGTGTGGTGGAAGGGCACAGATACTCAGAAGCAAGGAGCAACGGTACCCTCTGAGACCTTCAGCTCTTTGATCTGCAGAGTAGGCCTGGGGTGTACTACTGAGGGAAATAAGGTCTGTGATGTGCTCAGCCGTTGGCAGGCCCAATCAGGGATTTCTGTCTCCCAGGAGATGCTGCTGTGAGCTGCTGTGGCCATCCTTGGTCCCCTTTGCCCCATCCTACCAGACCCCTGGGCCCTCAAGCAACAGGCCTTGCTCAGCTGTGGTCTGCCATCCAGACCTTGGTGTCAGCCAGTGAAGGAAGAGACTGAGCGGTTCTGCCATTTCGGCAAGCCACTTGACCCACCGCCTGGCTTTTCTCATGTGTGAGGTGCAGGAGGGCCTCCCTGGTAGTGGCATTTGGGATACCACCGGTGTGTTTATCATATTCTGGGGGAGGGGTGTCTCCACAGTGTGTGGGAAGCCCAAGGTAATGAGCAAGATCTATGGTGGCCAGGATGTGGTGGCTGGACAGTGGCCATGGCAGGCCAGCCTACTGTACCGAAACTTGCACATCTGTGGAGCTGTCCTTATTGACGCACGCTGGCTGGTCACGACCGCCCACTGCTTTGTCAAGTGAGTCCTCCTTCCTGGGTCTCCAGAAGAGGGGCTGGGAGCAGAGGAGGCTGCAGGGGAGGAGAAGAAAAGGGTTGATGGGTGTCCTATGGCAGCTCCTCTGGGCTTTTCTCTGGGAGAGCCTGTGACCTCCAAACACATGTCATTCCTGCCTGGACCTGCATCCTTTCAACCTGGATTGTCCTACCCACTCACCTTCCCAGATCCCCCTCATCCTTCATTCTCAGCACCTGTGCCTGTTCCCCAGGAGGTTGGCAGTGTCCATCCTGGCCGCTGTGCAGTGTGGAGCGGCTCTTCGTTGCCTCAGGTCATGACTTCTCAATGTCCCTGCATTCCTGGGTGTCAGACTCTAGGTAGGGACCTGAAGCTGCACGGAGAACCAGCAGCTGGGCAATTCTCATCAATTCTACAAAACCACGTGCCGGGGAGGATCTGTGGTACCAGGACGCCTGGTTTGGAGGTGGGACTCCCTGACATTAGAGAATGATGTGCTCACTCAGGAGACTAACTCTGCTGGCCCTCCTGGGCTTGACTCAGTGTCCAGCTTCTGAACAGATGAGGAGGAGCCTGAGGGAGTGGGGGCATCACAGCCTAGGTCAGGGAGTTGGAGCTCGTGCACCCACTGGCTTTGAGAGCCCAGAAACTGTACCATACTCCATGTGAGCCCCTCTCTGGCACAGGGGCTGGCAAGAGCCGCCCTCACCTGTCTCTATAGGGTTAGATGAGAATGTGGGGTGAGAAGGGTGGATCCTGTAGGAGAGGGAGGGCGGTCAGGAGAGGGGCTGTGCTCCAGTAGGCGTGGAGTGGGAGAGGCATGCCAGAGCAGAAGCGTGTGGGCACTGTGAAAGTGGGAAGGGCTTTCCATGTGGATGAGCCTAGTGAACAAAGTCAAGAAGGTAGGCAGTTTCATGACAGCCATTCAGGGAACAAGGTGAGATTTTGTCTCCTAAATTTATTTGCTCATTTCACAAACATTTTGTGAGTGCTTTTAACCAAGTGAACAGGTAGTGCTTGGTCAGGAAGGTATTAAAAGGAAGGAGGGGTAGGAAAAGTGTTGGGGCCAGGAAATGGGTCATGGGGGACCTTGTGAAGGGTCAGGTTATAGCTAGGATTGAGCCAGAGCTCCTCTTGTAATACAATGAAAAGGGCCTGATGTGATGACCCCATCAAGAACCCTTATAACACTAGAATTTTCTGTTCCTTCAGTTCTAGGGTGTGATAGGGAAGCCATGTTTCCCGAGGTTGTAAGTAGAATGTCAATCAGCCTCAAGAAAGAATGGCTCTTGACAGTTAGGAAGGCGTGAGAAAAGCTGCCTGCATCATGTGGCACGGAGTCGGCCACAGGGGTGTGGGCAGTTAGAAAAGGATGCAGGGAAGAGAGAGCTGGACCACGTCCAGATGGTGACAGTGAGCCCTTCCTCTTCCAGCAAATCTCAAGCCCCAGAGGACTACCTGGTTATGTTGAGAAGCACCCAACTGTACCAGCACACCCAGCACACCCGAAAGATGTACGTGAGCCGGATTATCACTCATCCAGACTTTGAGAAGTTCCACGCCTTCGGGAATGACATAGCCATGTTGCAACTGCACCTGCCTGTGAAGTTCACTTCCTACATCAGCCCTTCCTGCCTCCCATCTGCTGGCATGCCGCTGCCCATTCACCAGTCCTGCTGGATAACCGGCTGGGGGATGTTCAGCGACGACAGTGAGGGAGTGTGGGATGTGGGGGTGCATGAGAGTAGGGAGGTGGAAGAGGGGGAGCAGAGGAGAAAAGAAAGGGGAAGAAGGGATGGAAAGAGGGAGGAATAGCTCCGACTGAGAAGTCCCCAGGTGAAGAGTTCTTTGGCCTTTGAGCCTCATTTCCAGAGGTCTGGACCATTATCGTTCTAGTTCTAAAAAGTGTGTGATTCAAAGCATCAGAGTTTCCTAAGTTCAAGGCTCTGAATGTCTGGGCATCTTTGACTTTTGGAATCAAGAATCTGGGTTCTTTGATTTTCATGGTTCTTGAATCTAAAATTTTAATCAGCCATGGATATTAAATGACTTGATTCAATGTGAAGGTCATGCTTGGGGCCTGGGCAATTCGAAGCCACTGCCAAACACCCCAATTTCCCATTGTCATACAATGTGCTTGGGAAAAGTGAAAGGAAAACACTTTTATGGCTTCTGACCTCTGAGCCTGCATGACCAAGTGAGAATGATAACAATTTAAGAAATTCTCTGAATCCCACTTTGGTCAACTGTCTGCTTTATAGGCTCATTAGGTGAACTGAATAACAGGAAAAGGTGTGTGTGTATTTTTAAAAATTTTTTTTATTTTTTAGATTGAAAAAAGAAATGTAAGCAAAAGCTTATGGACAAGACTCTTTATTAAAGAAATAATTGTTTATGGTTTGGGGACATGCTCTTTTTATAAGTTAAGAGAAAAATAATATATATATGTAATTGTTTGCAGGGCCATAATTTGGTACAATGTTTCTCAAAAGAGGTGCTACAGGTATTTTGGACAAATGATGTCTTCACTGGGTTGGAGATGCCAGCATCCCTGGTCCTTGTCTATTAAATGTCAGAAACTCCCCCTAATCATAGGATAGTTAGTCCCCTATTCTCTCTCTCTCTCTCTCTCTCTCTCTCTCTCACACACACACACACACACACACACACACACACGCACACACACACACACAACGTGCACACATACACACAGAGAAATTGGTTCTTTCTTGAGGGCAAGGACCACAGCTTAGTTGTTTTAATACCCCAGTCTGCGCCACAGGGCCTGACACATGGTAGATACTCTCTCCTGATCCAATACACCATCATGACCTCTAGACTTGAATTCTTTGCTTCAGTTCCCACACATCTGTTTGTCTGAATTAAAACATGAGTCATACCACTTTCCCACCTAGTACCATCAGTGCCTTCTTGTTTGTGCTTAGAAAAAAGTTCAAACTCCATACTTTGGCTATCAGCTCCTGTGTGATGTTGGCTCCCATCCTCTCTGCCTCATCTCCTACTGTATCCCTCATGCATGCCACCACTGCCACTAGGCTTCCTTCCTGCCTTGAACTTGCTAAGGCCATCCTAACCTCAGGTCCTTGACCTTGGCCATCTTTTCTACCCTGCTAGCTCTCCCCACTAGTCTTTGCAAGACTCATTCTTTACATTTACAAATCTTCTAAGGAATTTTACTTGATCATATGATTTAAAATAAGCAGCCCCTATTATCACATCTTCTTGTTTTATTTCCTTCACACCACTTATTAGATGTAAAACAATTCTATTTACTTCACTTACACTATCTCCCTCATCAAAAATGTTTCCCTGTATAATTAGTGTCTAAGAGATACCTAGCATGAAGATAGATGAACAGGTGAGTGATGGAATGAGAAGATAGATGGGGAGGGGAGGTGAGAGGGTGGGTAGGTAGAAGGGAAGATGGATGGGTGGATGGGTGGATGCATAGTGGGCAGATAGATGGAGTGGGTAGATATATTGGTAAATGAAGAGGAGGATGGGCGGGAGAATGATGGAGGGATGGATGAAAATGTGGGCAATGGGCAAATGGATGGAAAGATACTCAAGTAGATGAATTGAGGGTATGAGGAAAGATGGGCTGACAGAATGAGGAATGGTAGATGAAAAGATGGGAAAGATTAATGTTAGACAAAAGGAGAATGGATGGGATGGTTCATAAAAGGGTAGGTGAGTCAGTGAATGGTTGCTAAGCCCCAGTGAACGACATGTGTTTCTGGGATTTACCTTTTCTCTTCCTGTAATAGGAGAGGGCACATTCCATTGTTATGAGAGAGGAGGCGGAGATAGGAAGAGTCTGAAAGCATTTTAGAAATAGGATAGGAGCGTATTACAGATGGGTGGAAAACTGAAGCTATATTGAAAGCTCAGCTGTCCTGAGAAAATCCCATGCGCTGAGCAGTAAGGCAGAGTGGGCATTCAGACAAGTCTGGCCTCCTCAGCTAAGCTACAGTGCACTTCACTGATTTCCTTCTTATCCTTAATGCAGAGCATCTACTCCCACCCTTCCACCTCCAAGAGGGCAAGGTGGTCCTCATTGAGAACAAGCTCTGTAATATGTTATATGAACACAGACTCGACGAAGGCAAGACCTCCCCTGTGCATGAGGAGATGCTGTGTGCCAGGGACTTCTTGACAAGAAAGGCCATCTGCCAAGTGAGTGAGGCCACTTCTGTTCTTCCCTTGCCTGCTCTCCGGGCCTCAGTTTCCAAGGGGGAGCCTGCATTGCCACTACTCCCTTTGTGGAGACCCCTCGGACTTCTGTTTCCTCCTTCTGCATGTCTTTCCTGGGCTCCATCTTCCAGCAGCATTTCCCAGGGTGGCCCCTTTCTAAGCCCATCCCACTTGATAACATCTGCTGGTAGGGCCCTCCAACAGCACCTATTTCTGAGTCATATTTGAAACTTTTTTTGAAGTATAGTGTACATACAAAAAAGTATATAATTCCTAAGTTTATAGTTTAATGAATTTTCACATGTGACCAACTCTTCAGATGCCCCAATCATTCGTGCCCCTTTCCTATCACTAATGCCCCAGGGAACCACTGTCTTCATTTTTGACATTTAGATTCCAGATGTTTCATAAATGGAATTTATTCTCAGTTGGCCATCTTTCATGTCTTAACATTGTATTTATGAGTTTCATCCACACTGTCACATGCAGTTATAGTTGGTTCATTCTCACTGCTCTGTTGTGTGAATTGAATTCTGTGATCAGTTCTGCACTTGATGGGTATTTTAGTAGTTTCCAAGCTTTTCATTTTATTTCATTTCCAAGTGTTTAATATTTCATATTCCATTACACAGAAGCCAATGAGTGTAATTTTTGGATTAATAGGTTTGTGGATATTCAATTTTGGCAGATGTCACCAAACACCTTTAAAGTGGTCACACCAGTTTGTTTCCTCCAGCAGTGGATGAGTTTATCCTTGCCAACTCTTGGCACTTTCCTTTTTTTCTTTTTTTAGGTATGTGGATATATAGTAACATTTAATTTGCATTTTCCTGACGACTAATTTGTTAAATATACTTTCATTATTTTATTGTCATTGGATATCTTCTTCTGTAAAGTTTCTCTTCAAATTTTTTCCCCTTCTATTTTTCAATTGGATTTTCTGTCTTTAGATGCTCTTGGTATATCTGTATATTCTGGATATGAATTCGCTGTTGGACATATGAATTGTGAATGCTTTTATTGCTCTCTGTTATGTCCTATTTTATAGATGGACAAATAGGCGCAAAGAGGGATAGTGGCTAGCCTAAAGTAAGGCAGCACAACCTGACCCACTGTTCTGACTCCAAGGCCAAACCTGCCTCCATAGCACACTGGGATTGGAGTCCAGCCTCCTGAGCTGGCATTGGTGCTCTGAGCTCTCACACAGATAGTGCCATGGAAGGGGAAAGCGTCAGGGCTTGGAGTCAGGGACACTGCTCTGCCACATGTCCTAATCTGTGACCTCAAGTGGCCACTTTACTTTCTTATCCTGTGTCCTCCTTCACAGTGTGTGGTCCTGAGGCCTCTGCAAGACTGTTGAATAGATGGTATAGTGCGTTGAACAGTGTCTCTCGAATCCATGTCCTTTTGAAACCACAGAATGTGACCCTACTTGGAAACAGGGTCTTTGCAGTTGTGATTAGTTAAGAATTCTGAGATGAGATCATTCTGGATTTACTGAATGATCCTGAATCTAATGACTGATGTTCTTGTAAGAGGCAAAGACACAGAGATGCTTGGTTTCAGACTTCTGGCCTCCAGAAGGATGGGGGAATGAGTTTCGTAGTTTTCAAGCCACCCAGTTTGTGGTGACATGTTATGGTGGCTCTAGGAGAGGCAGACAGGAGGGATGAGATGTACCTGGCCCATGGGACAGTCTTCTGGACAGCTGTTTGCATTACTGCCAAGTGGGCTGCTGAGGCGAGAAAGGAAGCTTGGCCACCTGCCCTCCTACAGGAAGGTAAATGCAGGTTTCCTGGTTCCCAGTCCAAAGCCAGTGGTTATCAACCCGCGACTATCTGTCCTGGCCCATACTTCTCAGAGGGTCAGCTGTACACAGAAGTGGAGCAAAGGGTTTAGCCCCTGAGTCCCCATGTGGATGTTACCCAAGACCTCACTTCAGCCAGGTCTTCCACCTGCCTTCTCCTACAAAGGCCATGCCCATGGATCTCAGGGCCAGCACCTATTTTATGTCTGTCTGCTAGACATCCATATGCCCACTGAACCTTCTTAATCAACCTAACAAGTAGCAATTTGTTTTAAATAATAATAATAACAATGTATTCAGTAATTATAGCTTATGGAATAGTGAAATAAATGACACGAATATTAAAAGGAACAAGATGAAGAAATTGGGAATGCTCTGTTGTAAGATACTTGCATTACCTGTGAAGTAGTACAGACATACTTCATTTTATTGTGCTGCCCTTTATTGTGTTCAAAGATAATGAATTTTTTTCTATTAATTGAAGGTTTGGGGCAACCGTGCATTGAGCAAGTCTATTGGTGCCATTTTCTAATGGCAATGCTCACTTCATATCTTTGTGTCACATTTTGGTAATTCTCATTGTACTTCAAATTTATTATTATTATTATTATTATTATTATTATCATCATCATCATCATCATCATCGTATTTTTTATGATGATCTGTAATAGTGATCTTTGTAGCTATTATGTTGTTTTGGCATACTATGAACTGCAACCATATGAAGTGGTGAACATAGGTAAGATATGTTGTGTGTGTTTTGACTGGTCCACCAACTGACTTTCACCCCATCTCTCTCCCTCCAATCAGGAGAGGAACATTCTGATTCTATGTTAGCACTAGGTGCTTCACCTTTTAATTTTATGTTTTAAAGATATTATCTTTCATTAAACCAAAAAAATAAATAGTCTCTGTTCTCTTCAAATTTTCTTTACCACGGACTAGCCATACCTAACCATTCTGACCAACCCAAGCCCAAAAGGGTCCAAACACACTCTTATCTATCACCAACCCAAGCCTGAGCCCAGCCTTGACTCTGCCCTGAACCTGGTCCTGACCCCAACCACGCCTGGCCTTTGACCAGCTGGGAGTATTGCCTGGGCCGCAGTGCAATCAGGGCTCCTAGGAATTAATGAGAAAAGACAGTAGACTATGCATGGAAAAATGGGAAAGGGTACAAAAAGGCAAATCATGAAAGAGGAAATTGAAACGACCCATGAACAGGAAAATAAATGGTGGATCTAATTAGTCATCCAGAAAATGAAAGTCAAAACATGTCATTTTCAACCACCAAATTGTAAACATTTCTACAGATTGATAAAGACCTCAAATCCTTGGTCAATCAGCGATTTCTCCATGGAGCGAGGGAAGCATCCAAATTTCAAAGACGTGTTTCCTATTGCCTGCTCCAGGAGGTGATGTCCCGGATTTCTTACACTGGAGGTAAGATGCTGTTGCTTTACATTCATTTTCTTACATTCATTTTTTTGTCTTCATCACTGGACTGTAAACTCCAAACTACCCATAAATTGTTTGATTCACCACCGAGTGCAGGGATAAGAGAGTAATGGAAATAGCAGTGCACATGTATACTCTAAAATATCAATTTAATAACTACTACTGTTATTGATGAAAGCAGAAACCAAAGAACCACAGCCTTACCTATGGTTGAGAACTTGAACTTCAATAAAGTTTTAAAAATATTGGGGGTTTGGTAAAATTATGCTAGTGTGAGGAAGAATTTATATTTCAGTATAGAGACTGGAAGAATTCATAATAGATTTTGTAAAAGCGACAACAGGATTGAGGGTGAAGGTGAGGTGAAGCAATGAGGACCGTAGTAAATGACTTCAGGTTGAGATATCCGTGGAATATTGAGCTGGATTTGTCCAATAGACGCTTAGAAGTACCTGTTTGGAATTTGAGAAGTTTATCTGGGTTGGAGCTATAGGTTAGAGTACTTTAGGGCTGGAGGCGACAGTCGATGCTGTGGGAGTAGATAAATCATCAGAAGAAAGTGTGTAGAAGAAAATCACACACCAAAACGTAGAAAAGAGCCAGATGAGAAAAAGGAGCCAGTATGAGACCCAAATCAGCATGTGGTAAAGTTAAACCATAGAACCTAGAAGTAAGATTTCTTATTAACCTTTTAAAAGGTTTCTTGAGATATAATTTATGTATCCTCATAAATTCCCTCGTTACAAGGGACAATTCATGACATTAAGCTGAGTTTTAGAATTGTGCTGCAACCATCAAATTTGCATTACTCTCTGCTCCCACCCCCACTCTAGACAATGATTGATCTGCTTTACGTTTCTCTAAATTTCTGTTTTCTGGGAATTTCCTGTAAGTGGAATCACAGAATAGGTAATCTTTCAAGTCTGGCTTCTTTCACTTAGCATAATGTTTTTGAAGTTCCTCCACGCTGAGGCACATATCAGCATTTAGTTCCTTTTCATCCCAGTGTATGGTTGTACCACATTTTGATTACCCATTGATGGGCATTCGGATGGTTTACAGTTTGAGGCTAGTATGAACAATCTACTGTGAACAGTCCTGTGCAAGTCTTTGTGTGGATATGTGTTTTCACTTCTCTTGGGTAGATTCCCAGGAATGAAACCACTGGCAAGTTTATCTGTGACACTTTATAAACCGCCAAACTGCTTTCCAAAGGGTCTGTATCATTTTGCATTCCAGCGCAGTATATGACGTTTCCACTCTCTTCACAGGATTGCCAACACTTGGAATTGCCTTTTTTATTATAGGCGTTCTACGGAGTGTGAAGTGTTATCTCGTTGTACTTTTCATTTGCATTTTGGTAATGACGAAGGACGTTGACTATGTGTTGATTTGCTTAATGGCCACTCATGTATCTTCTTTAGTGAAAAGTCTGTTTGACTCTTTTGCCTATTTCAAAAAGTGTGCTCTTTGTCACTTTGTTAAGCTGTATTATATTATGGATATAACTTCTTTACCAGATGTGCAATTTGCAAGTATTTTTCAAGTGTTTGGCTTGTCTTCTTGTTTTTTAACAGTGGATGTTGAAGAAAAAAACTTTCTAATTTTGATGATGTTTAATTGATCCATTTGTCCTGGTATAAATTACCCTTTTGATGTCATATCTAAAGTGTCATAAGTTTTCTCCTTTATTTTCTTTGAGAAAATTTAAGGATTGGTTTTATACTTAGGTCTGTGATCAGTTTCATGTTCTCTGTGTGTGTGTGTGTGTGTGTGTGTGTGTGTGTGTGTGTGTGTGTGTGTGTGTGTGTGTGTGTGTGATGCAACGTAAGTCTTTTGTTTGCTTGCTTCTTTGTTTGTTTTTGTTTTGCCAGTGAGTATCCATTTGACCCAGCACCATTTCTTGGTTAAAAAAAAAAAAAAAAGACTCGACTGCCATCATTCTCCTCCTCCACCCCATTGATTTTTTAATGGGAACTTTGTTAAAATCAGCTGATAGTAAAAAGTAAGGTTTTATTCCTGAACTCCCAGTTCTGTGCCATTGTACAATACAAGCCTACATTTGTGCCAGAATCCCACTGTCTAGATTAAGATATGCTGCAGTAAATTTTGAAATCAGGTAATGATGGCCATCTTCTGGGCTATTTTATGTTTTTGCATTTCTGAATCATTTTTATGATCTGCTTGTCAGTTACTGCTCCCTTAAAAATGCCTGCCAAAGTTGTGACAGGGATTGCGTTGAATGTAGAAATCGATTTGAGGAGAATTATCGTTTCAGAAACGTTTCCTTGACATTTCTCTTTAACTACAAATTGTTGAGAAGTATGCGTCTTAACTTTCAAATGTTTGGAGGCTTTCTTCTTCTCATTCTCATTTTTCTTTAGTGAATGTAAAGCTTGTACTTTGGACACAGTAGAGGAAAATGCATTTATGTTTGTTTAGTTACTTCATGTAGGTTCTTCAAATATCATTGGAGTGAACTTTTCAACTATTAATTTCACAGGGTCATTCTCAGTCTTTTGCACTTGTAGAATGACCGTAAGGGGATGCCCTGACAACGCGAACCCCGGGTTCCTGGAGGTGTGTTTATCAGGGGAAGCTCACAGAGACAGGGACAGTGGGAAATTTGAGAGTCCCGACACGTCTTGCTTTCTGGGCCAGCGACAGGGATCCGGTGGGGGCGCAGGGTCCAGGAGAGGGGGGCGAACCTCGGGCTCTGCTCTTTCATGCTGCTCTATCAGAGGAGCCTTGGTCCTGCGTGGGCAGGCACTGGGAAGAGCATGGTGACTTGCAGGCCCTACTCTATCAGACAGGCACTTGGGGTGAGGGGATCACCAGCCCCTCCCCTGCTGGTCGGGGCTGATTCTGAGCTTGGGTTTGTGGCAGATACTGCTTCGGGGGCCACAGCCCCGTTGCGGGGCAGCGCTCACCGCTTTGGCAGCCTCAAGCCCTGGCTATGGGCAGTGTCCACGAAGCCTGAAGGGAGTCTGGCCTGCAGGGAAGTGGTTTTGGACAAGTTAACCCTGCCCTCTCGCCACGTCAAGAATCAAAGTTTTCCTCACTCCCCCTTGATCTCCCCACTCAGAAAAGGAGCACCCGTTTACATAGGGTTGCCAATCTTCTAGTTCTTAAACACTGTAAACATCATTGTATAAAAGAAAGGACATCCTAACCTCAATTAACTAAGGAGCACATATTGCAGAAGAAGCAAGTCTGCCCTAAAAGAAGCTGCTTAGTGACATCCTTGGATGATCCTCTATTTCTCTGTGGTGCTGCTGAGTAGTGAAAAGTCGGTGCTTGAGACTCCTGAGACGGTCAGTGTGCTATCAGTGCCTTCTATGAATCAGGAAGCTGTCACCCTGGGTGTTTGTGTGGACAGTGGAGATGAGGAAGCAGCGGGTGATGGCTCTGTGTTGTCAGTGAGGGTGTCCTCTGCACCCGGCAGCTTCAGTACCTTGTATCCCTGCCGTGCGAGGGATGGCGGTGGTGCCGAGGACAGTAACCAGTTTCCTCTCTGACAAAAGGGTCAGAATTGCCCCTGTCTGTCAAAAGGGTCCCCTGCAAGTCAGAGGACCCAAACCCTGCCGGGAACACATCTCTCCCCAACCTCGCTTAACAAGTCCCTTCAAAGAAAGCCACTTCGATGCACATTCATCCAAGTTGTCTGTTAAATTACTGTCTGTGATTTGAAAAAAGATCCTAAAGAACATGATGTTTTGTGGGGAGAACCCAGCCCAGGGGGCCCAGAGTCTCAGTGTCTGTCCTCCCAGCCAGTGTTGAGGGCGCTAGAGACGGGCGGTCATCACCTTCACCACAATGGCCTTTCCCTGGAGGCACTAGCCAAGCTTTGCCTCGGCGAACATTACGTACGAAGGTGCCCAGCACCTGCCTGGGTCTCAGAGGAGTGGCGGCCGAGCCTCCTCACCCCCGCCCCGGGGTGAGACACCTTCTCTGCACACCTGTGGACCGTGGTCGTTTCCCTGACTCTGTGAACGCGCCATCCACTTAAACTGCTATCTATTGATGTTGTTCTCTGCAACTTTCAATTCCCCCATTTCTATTTTCTTCTCTTAAGGGACTGGAGGTCACTAGAAATTGCTCAACTTACAGCCCATGTTCTTTGACATTAGCCAGTCTCCCTAAGTCCTTGGCCTTGCTCTCTCAAAGGGCTCTGGGCGTCGATGCCAGTGGGCTGGCGAGGTTGACACCATGGAGCCTAATGAGATGCCATATCCTACCCGGGCCTGGGACCCCCTCCGGTGTCTGGGAGGAGAAGGACACACTGCCAGACAGGAGACAGGAATGCAGGTCAACTACAGGGGTGAAGCCCAGGGAAGAACGCATGTGCCGGGGCAGGTCAGCTCTGTGCCCCATTCTGAGCAGAGGCCTCTCAGTGAGGGATGACCAGCTACTCTCAGGGATAGTGAGGAGCCACAGGTGCCCGTGTGCACAGAACCTGTGGCCTGCAAGGGGCACGAGTTGGCACCTCGGTGGGGTTCAGGGGCCGAAGAGGACCAGCCTCCTCCAGGGGAACTCACCTTTTGCGGGGCTGCAGCATTGGTCCCTCAGGCCCATCAGCATCCACCTATCTTCCCGGGGCCCAAAGCCTAGCAAGCCTCAGTAGGATTCCCCAGTGTGTGCCAAGCCAGGCTGTGGTCACCCACTCCAGAGTGTGTAGGTCATGTCTTCTCAAGGGCACAGCAGGCCCAGACTCAACATTTGTGTCTGGATCGTTAGCCCACTCATTCTGAGAAAGGCGATAGTGCGTGGTGACTGGGCGATCCAGAACCTGAATCAGGCGGGCCAGGCACTGAGCACTGACAGTTGTCCTGGGGAATCGGCCGGCCTGGCCACGCACTCATGTTTCACAGTGCAGGAGCCTCAGGGTGGAGCGGGGCCAGTGCTGAGTCATGCCTCAGAAGGCTTGCTGCTCGTATGGGCCATACACATGACAGCTGTTCAGAACGTGACCAAAGGCTCGGGTGTCTCATGCCATCTAAACAAGCTCTTAAATAGCTGGGCATAGGGCACCCCCAACTCTTTGCTAAATTTTTGAATCCATTCCCCAGATCCCAAATTTTGCACATCTCACCCAGGTATTCATGGTCTTCTGGTCAAGGACCCGATTCATGTGGGCTGTTCAGTGCACAACTGGTTGCCATTACGGGGTGTTGCTCCCTGATGCCTCCTCCTGGAGAACCACCTGCCCAGCCACATTTCCTCCCTCCCTCTAACCAGGTGAAACGTATCTGGGAGATTCGCACATGAAAGGAGTCAAGAGTGGAAAAGTCAATCTGACTGTTGCCTCCTCTAGACCAAGAGTCTTTGAGACTCCCCCTGCACTCACCCGAAAGTCCCCATTTGTCCCCAGGGGCCCAGACAGCACACAGGCTATCAGATACACCTTACCACGATTCCCTCCTGAGAGGGGATGAAGTGGACCCCTTGGCTTTGTAGGTACCAATGATTCACCTCATTGTAGCTCATGCCACAGGCAAATAGAACAGGGATTAACTACATGCCAGTGAAATTGCAGTATAATTTTCAGTGCAATCATTTCATGTTTATAGAGAGAGAAATTGAATATTTTGAACATAGATGTATGAGTCCTTTAAAGGGAAAAAAACTGTTTCTGATAGCTCTTCAAACTAAAAAGGAGAAGTCTGTAAAGCACTTCCCAGGATGTGTTATAGTGTTGCATGTGCTAACCAAAAGATTAAAACAAAAAAAGAAAAAAAAAAAAAAGAAAAAGAAAGGCCTTTCAAAGTGAGAGGCAACAGCATTTTCTTGAGACCAATAAGAATTGCTACTCAGGAAAGCACTGATTCGGGCAGGAACCCCAACAGTGTTCTGATTAGGAGACAATGGCAGTGGATAGTTACAGGAAGGGGAAGGGGAACGATTACATCAGTGGGAGGAAGGCATTTCTATTGGCGCAGATAGCACAATATAGTGATGTTCATTCTAAACAACATTTAAACAATTTCAGCCCAGTAGTCACAATGACTGCTTTCTTGTTATCTTTGCAAATTGTCTTTTGGGAAACAAGTGTGCTGAGGCCCAGCTCAAAAGTTAATTTAAAAAAAAAATGTTATTTTGCCCTTTTTTGACAGAGGTAAGAGACATGCGAGGCAGTTCCTCTGGCACGGCAGCTCCAGCTCCATTCAAAATTGTCTCTGTTCATATTATGCTTCACACGCCTGTGGGAGGAACTAGCGCAGCCTTTGTGCAGTTGGCAATGGGAGTTGACCACGGGATAAAAAGTGAATTAAAGAACTGGTAGTACTGCCGCTTTCCAATTACACAGTTAAAGATAGGAACAGGAAACTGAGTTGACAACTGACCAGCACTTTTGTCTCATAAATCAACAAACTGATCAACAACAACAACAACAACAACAACAAAAATTGCTGGCTTGCTGATTTTCTTGCATTTGTGCCCAGTAACCGTGAAAGATCTATATGCTTATTTGCCGGGGGCCAGCCCCAGCTCCAGAGTCCAGGTCCCGAGGGGAGTCTGCGGAGTCGGCGAAGGAAGGGACAGCACTCAGGGATAATGCATCAGGACCTCTCTTTATTGTCTTAACATCTGTATTTTTATACTCCAGGGTCACATAAGCAATCTTACGGTTATATAAGTGATTTATTGATTTTGATTTTTGAGTTAACAATCACGGTTCCCGTTTGATTTTCCCATCCCTTCCTATGCTATTTCTTGCTTCTGATCTTAGCTGGACCATTGTTCTCTGGCTACACTATTAACTAAATTAACAATTGTCCTGTACCTATTCTTTCCTAACAATTGTCCTGTACCTATTCTTTCCTAGATATTAATACGATTCACTGTTTCCACGGCTCTAAGCTAGGGGTTTCTATTTCATTTTCCTCCTACAACTACCCACTTTCCATCATCCTCAGAGTACACTCCTGTGAAGAGCAACGAACCATGCATGGGAATAGGAACAAACTGCATTCCTTTCTTTCTCCTTGGAAACCCAAACAATTTCCTATTACCTATTTTCATAATTCATAAGTTGTCCTTCTTGGTACACTGACTGTACAGGCCTCCGAGTAGGTCTAAGATGTTTTGATGTTCCCACCCTGTTTCTCAGAGGCAATGCATCAGGCTTTCTTGATAAATTTTCATATAAGCCAGGACATGGCTCCTCTTCTGGCTCTAATGTATTTGCTTCCTCCAGATCCCCCAAATCCCCATCACCGATCTGCATATGAGGCTGTATTCAGTATCCCACACATAACACACACGCTAACACACTCACACCGAGGGAGCCACAAAGAACCCATCTGGGGCAGCCTAAGCCTTGCAAAGGTGCCACACTGTATGCTGTGACCTTGTCAGACAGCTACATTAGATGTGGCTCCCGCACTTGTTCACACACAACAACAACAAAAAAATGGTGCTGAAATGTTCAAAGTGTTGGTTCACTTTTTTGAATCCCATGAGTCATCCTGAAACAATTGTGTGGACTGATAACATCGACTGGGGCAAAAGCAATGGTGGCAGAAATGCTGGCACCGTAACCCAGATCAAGGAGTGGCACCAAACTGTTCAACTAGGAATCGTATTCCCTATCATACACTTGCCGTAAAAGTGCCAGTTTTAGTTAAGCATGTTTTGGATGAAGCAGTAAAACTTACTTGTTAAATCTTGACCAATGAACTTGCATAGTTTCAATCATGTATGATGAAACGGAACATGCAAACACCAAATCTGTATATCGAAGTGAATGGGAAAAAGAGTAGATCAGAGTGTGAGAAAAAGGAAATCACTAACATAGACGATGGCTGTGAAGAGTTAGGTACAATGTAGCACAGAAAAGAAAGAGTCAGAAAACATGAGAGAGGAGTTTATAGAAATAGGGTCTGCAGGCACCTTGATCATGCATGGACTTCCAGCCTCCAGAACGATGAGACATAAACGTCTGTTGTTTGAACAACCTAGTCTACGGTATTTTGTTAAAGGAGCCAGAGACGACATAAGATGGTATAATAAACATATGTTTGGAGCTCTAGCAGTAGAGACAAGAGAGGATGAGGAAGAGTGGCCTTGAAAAGTTAATATTCTGTTTTGGAGTTGACGAAGAACGTGTGTTACCAGTTAATGAAGCAAAAGAGAGCATGTGGAGGATAGAAAAAAAAAAATTAACCTCCAAATAGTCATACCTCTCAAAACCGTAGCACTCAAAAGACAATCTTAAAAGCAATTAGCAAGGAAGACAATCACCTGCAGTGAAAGGGTGATAAAAATGATGGCATAATTTTTGATAGCAACAACAAAAGGCTTATTAGATAGAATACTTTTTCAGAGCCGTGTAAGGAAAAGCACTGTATCTAGAACTGCTTGCCTGTAATATTATAATTTATGGAAGTTCACCAATGCGAGACAACTGTTAAATTATTTTTAATATACCCATATGATAAAAGATTATAAGTAATTCAAAAAGTAAACAATGTCTAATATATCAAGATTTAGCTCTTGACACTGGTTACTTTCCAACTGTTGGTGGGAATGTAAAATGGTACAGATCTTGAGGTTAACAACATGGAATGTCCTCAAAATGTTTTCAAGAATATAACAACCCACTTTGGGACGTGTATCCAAAAGAATTCAAAGCAGGATCTCAAGGAGATATTTGTACATCGCATCACTGCAGCATTATTCCCAACAGCCAAGAGAAACCCAAATGTGCATCAACAGATGACTGGATAAAGGAACTGTGACCTATACATACAACAGAATATTCTTAGCCTCGAAAGGAAGCAAGGCTGTCTCATGCTACAACATGGATGAGCCTCTAGGACATTACGCTAAGTGAAATAAGCCGGTTGTAAAGGGCAAATACTATATGATTCCACTCATATGAAGTATCTAAAGTAGTCAGAGTCATTAAAACAGAAAGTAGAAAGGTGGTAGTCGAGCCTGGGGGAGGAGGAGAAGGAATTAGTGTCTAGAGTGTATAGAGTTTCAGAGTTGACAGATGAAAAATTCCTGGAGATTGTCACACTCAATGAAAATATACTTAACACTATCCAGCTGTGGACTTAAAGATGGTACGAATGCTTTCTTTATTTTTTATTTTTCAAAAAGGAAGAATCATAGGCATACATTTTCATGACATGGGATGGTCAACAGAATTTTAGATACGACATCAAAAACAAAAGCAACACAAGAAAAAATAAATAAATGGGGCTTCATCAGAAGTGAAGGCTTTTTTCCTTCAAAGGACACTATCAAGAAAGTCATGGACAACCCACAAAATGGGAGACCACATTTGCAAATTATGTGTCTGGAAAGACACTTTTACCTAGAATACACAAAGAGCTCTTACAACTCAGTCATGAAAGACAAAGCAACCAACTAAAAATGGGTAGAGAATGAGTATGTCTTGCTCCAAAGAAGATGTAAAAATGGCCAACAGACACATGAAAAGAAGCTGAACATCAGGGAAATTCAATCCCAACCCGCCATGACAAAGGATGTGTGTTACCACCACTTTGGAAACGTGAGGATGCTGACAGGTCTTGCTCCTGTGTCACTGTGGTTTCCCCAGGGTGCGATGGCTTCTTCGACGTGGTTTATTCCCAGTGCTGAAGGAGGAGGGCTCTGGAGTCGACATGGTATGGTGCCAACTGGGTGGTCCCAGCTCTTGGTGTGCGGCCGGCACTTGGACCCCTGAGCTCCCTGAGCCCACTCTCATCACAGAAAAATCGGTGAGACCCAGGGGGCTACAAGGAAGTGGGGCACGGGAGAGCAGCAAACCCATAGGGGCCAGCTCCACTTCTCTGTATGAGCATCATGAGTTCCGTGGAGTTTTGATGGGATGACATCGCCATTTTCACAGATTCTGCTTCAGTCACTTACAGTAACTCCTTCCTGATTCCTAGCTTATGCACCGTCCTTGCATAGCATCATGTCAGGTTTGTTTCTCTGTTTCAAAGAAGGTCGGCTGCAATGAACATTTGCAACCTTTCTCTCTTTTTCTTCCCACTTGGACTTACCCTAGTATATTCCGAACACTAATGTGCAAACCTCTACGAGATTCCACGTGGGCTACGAAGTCAGACTCAGACTTGGTTGGGGCAGCGATGGACCTCGGTCGGCCTCACTGTGCAGCGTCTGGGGTGAAGATTCAGGGTTTGCAAGACTCAGGGGTGGGGAAAGCACAGGTTCTCCCTCCTCCTGGGAATGCCTCCTCATGCAAACCAGGATTCTAGAGCCAAACAACGCCAGGCGAGTGAGGACAGAAGCCCAGACATCCGAGCACCAAGTGTGTACCCGATGACAATGACTCTCAACCTAGACTGAGGGCCCGGCACACACAGGGGAAGACCAAGTATGCTGCCTTCAAACACGACTCACTCAGTGTCCCTAACAACCTGAGGGGGGATGCGTTACTCTGTTTTGCCACAAAGACCCCAAAAGCAGAGGAGTCACAGGACTAAGGCGAACCAGCGAACGAACGAAGGGTCCAGGCTCCCCCTGTCAGTCACCACACTTACCTGCCACAAGCACCACCCTAGACAGGACACAGGGATGCTCAACCACGAGAGCCGCCAGCTTCTGGACCAGTCCAATGACACAGTCTGAGTCCGGCACTACTTCTGGGCCTGCTTCTCTGGGTCGAGGCCCAGTTGGACAGGGAGTGGGGCAGCAGCTGGGGAGAGCATGGCCAAAATGACAAGGCGCCTTCACAAAGGGCCCAGGAGGTGCTGTTCGTGGCATGGGATGAGGGAAGTGGTAGAGGAGGACCTGTGGGCTGACCTGTGATGCCATGGGAGACAGTAGGGGGCCCTGACACGAGTCCATTCACATCAAACTCTTTGAGGGGACCAGTACCAGGCCTGGCCCCTCGTGCACTCGGCGACTCTAGCCCCACTCCATCGCTGCCACTGTGCCACCAGCCGGGGCCACAGCCTGGAGTGCTGGGCAGAGCCGGCGTCAGAGATTCTGCCTATCTAGACCCCACCTGGACCACATAGGAATCAGAAGTTAGAACCTGAACTGGAGAGGAGACGTAGGCTGAGAGAAAAGGGGCGTCAGGTCCAGGGCACGACTCCATGCGGAACTGGAGCATACGACTGGGGCCGGGACAAGACGAGAGATGGGTCTCCTCCCTGGCGCAGCTCCTGTCCTGCACCACCTGGTCGTCTCACTCTGACAACCAGGGTTCAGGTCCCTTGCTCTGAGTGTGCAGTCTATACCAGTGCCCGTCACAGGGCCACCGAGGCCCCTCTTCACTCAGTCTGGTTCCCAGGCACTCACAGCCCCTGGGCGCACACACCTCTGTCCCCTCCCGCGGACCCTGCTGGGTGTGCTGCACTTGTGTAGCTTGCTCGCAGTTTGTTTAGTAGGAACTGTCTTACACGTGAATACTAATCTGTGTCGGCATCTAGTCACACAACAGCCCAGCCAAGGACGGGAGAGAGGGGACAGGAGCTGTGTGGTTCCTTGAGACCCGTGGACCCCGAGCCCGGTCCCTCAGTCCACACTCTCTCAGTTGGGTCCTCCTCTCAGTTGGGCACGGCTGTCACACAGGTATCCGGCAAGGACTTGGTAGCCTCCCCACCATCACTTCCCGCCTTCACGCTTTTAAGAGGTGCCCCATCACTCTCTGCTCAGCCTGTTCCCTCTTGTTCCAATCTCACCACCTCCACCACCCTCCATATTCAGTCATTCCACTGAGACTGGAGGATGCTTCTCCTCCGTTGATGCACAGAGGCAGAGAGCGTGTCCCCTGAGGCCAAGCCTTTTCTTCTCCGATCACGCCACCCACACAGGAAACCCTGGAAGAGCTGAGGATTGCACGGCCCTGTTGTCTGAGCGCTTCCGGGAGGCCGAGAGAAGCTCCCTGAAGACAAGGGCTGACTCCAGTCCATTCTAGAAAACTGGTTAGTGGTCCAGAGGGCTGAAAGTCTCCAAAGCAGCTCCCCACCCCTATAGGGTTCAAAGTGCAGAAGAAGATGGGAGAGGCCTCAGGAGGCACCTCACCCAGCCTGGCCTTGGCAGCTTCAGTGATGGGAAGGGTCCCTGGAGACAAGAGAGCTGTGTGCACCCAGGAGCAGTCTGGAGGAGTCCCCATCAATCTGGATGGAGGAACTAGAGGGGAACCTGTGTATTTATAGTGTCCGTGACCTTCCACATCCTTCCTTCCTCTCCAAGCCCCTCTCCATAGAGCAGCGCAGACCCAAATACGGAGTCAGCGGCACTCAGAGCATTCTCTAGCAAAATCATCTTTATTTTTAACTTACACACAATGTCCCAAAGGTGCTGCTACTACCCCTATCCCCCCAGCCCCACCCATCCCCCACCACCCGCCCCCAGCCTCCACCAGAACCAACCTTACCCTGACCGACCCGCCCTCCCTCCTTGCCTCCCACTTCAGTAGTACCGCCAGGTCCAACCCTAGGATGAGGAGGAGCCCCTGACTCCTGCGGGGGAAAGCCAGGTCATGGCTAGTATGGCCCCCTGGGGGTACCAGGAGGACACCCCAATGGGCCCTACGGGCTGCAGTGCCTCTTTCTCCTGCCCCCTGAGAGCAACGGGCCGCACTTTCTCTTTTGAGGCTGTGAGGAGCGAACCAGCCCCAGAGCCAAAGTTGGCCTCTCAGAGACCCCAAGGTCGGCCCCTGAGAGGGGACTCTTTCCAGGAGGAGCTGGGCCTCCACCCAGAGCACACTTCCTAGACTTGGCAACTGGAGGGGCAGCTCGGCTGAGGCCTATTCTCTGAGGGGACAGGGACTGGGGAGCTCCCCAGGACCCCCGACTTCCAGCGACGACAAGGCCAGAGGCAGAGACAGGACTCAGGGAGAACCCCCAGGGCAGCAGGCTCTTCTGAGAGTCCAAGAGGAAGGACAGGCTGGGCAGTTCTTCCTCCTCCTCACTGCACCAATCTTCTGGCCCACGAGTCTTCCTGAAAGGAGCCGTCTCTCTGGGAATGGAGGCGTCCCTGGGTGCCAGGCTAGAGGAAGTGCGCCTGTGACCATGGGGAGCAGAGTGGGGCTGTGGTGCTGACTCCCATTGTCCTGAAGAGACGGCAAAGGCTTTGGGCCTGGACAGGTGGGCCTCTGCTGGGCGGGGCCGTTGAGGGTCCTTGATGTCAATCTCGGGAGGGCTGGCTTTGTCGCTGACCCCCCGCTGGGGGCCGTGGTCATGACTCTGAGCAACTTGGCCAGCATCAGACTCAGAAGATCGTGAGTCCAGTCGTGGTGCACCATGGCTCGGGGGTGCCTGCACACCACCCTCTTCTTCCCTCAAGGCCAGGAATCGTTTCTCTACCAGCTAGGAGGGAGGAGGGGGACAGTGACTGCTCTGCACACGTGGTGTGGGGAGGGACGATGAATGGCATTGGAGGGAAGAGGGTAGGTGATGCCCCTGTGACCCGTGACTCGAATCCAAAGACAGGCCTGTGGCTCTCCTGCCATCATTCTGTGTTGTAGTCACAGCTTCCTGTCCCTCCCCTCCTGTGCTGGGCTCCCCATCTACCTGGAGTCCCTCCTTCTCCTGATCTACCTGGCTCCCCATCCCATGGCTCACCTGGGTACGCCCACACCCCCCCTTCCCAGTCTGTGGGGTTACCTCTCTCCCTTGGCTCACCTGGCCAGGAGTGAGTGCTTCCTCCTGCTCCAACTCTTCAGCTAAGGCTAAGGGATCCAGCTGTGTTTCTGAGGAAAGCAATTGTTCCAGGAATCGGGGGTGAATGACTGCCTCCACCTGAGACAGAAGAAGAAACTACTGTGAGCATCCTGGGTAGGGGGAGACCTGTGAGTCAGCCGGACCTGGGGGAAAAATTAGCAAAACAAAGACCCGCCACATCCTCAGGCAAGAGATGAGTGTTTTAGACTGCCATGGTCGTCAGTACACACACACACACACACACACACACACACACACTCACAGACTCACACGCCCAACTCAGGAACAAAGAAGAGAGAACTTGATCTCATTGGCCTGAGCAGAACCCAGTTCTGGGTGCTAGGGTGCCACTCCCTGGAACCTTCCAGACCCTGGAGCTCCGAGCCAGCCCACCTTGGTGACGAAGTCTTCCTGGGAACACAGCTCGTCAATGTAGCTCAGGAGACCCTGGTCTGGGTAGTCCCCGTCCTCTTCATCCTGTGGCACCTTTCTGTCCTCTTCCCTCGAGGCTGAGTGGGCCGGCCCCACCAGCCGGTCCATGATGTCCATGTACTCTCTCACAGCCTCAGGGGGGATCTCCTTTGGTGCCTTGGTTTCCCGAGGCCTCTGGCGTCTGTGTGGCTTTGGACGGGCAGGCTGGGCCCCGGGGATGGCCTTCCAGGCAGGGCACGCTGAGGCTGGGCGAGAGGCGGAGGGAGCATGAGGGACTCTGGCTTCCACCTCCCCTCCTGAGTGTTCGATGCTGAGAGCAGTGTTTGCAGGACATTGGCATGGGCACGGCCGGCCCGGGACCACCCAAAGCCCTGTGACCGTGGGAGGGGAGAGGTCAGAGGAGAGCATCTAAGAGAGCCACAGGGAGGAAGCTTGAAGCCTCTGATTCTCCAAAGGGCCCCCATCCAGCCCTCTCCTCAGCAGATTTCATGTTGGGTCCTCAGACAGGGAGGTGGGAGAAGGATTATGAAACTTAACCAGGTCCAGACCCTATGGTGACAAAGGGTGGCTGAGACCTCAGCTCCCATGGCTGTTCTGGTTGAAAGACAGCGCCCCCTTGAAGAACAAAGATCCGTGGGGGGACAGTGGCCATGGGCTCCTGAGGGAACACGGTGCCGTACCTGGCTGCGGGCCCACCACCGTTGCTGGGGGCACCCAAGGATCAGGCTTTGCTGGGCCTGGAGGAGCCAGGCCATGCACCCCCTGCATCCACTGCCACTGCTGAATCTGCATCTCCTCCTCTGCCTCAAACTCCATGAACCTGGTGGGAGGTGGGCAGGGAAAGGGTGTTCTGAGGAGGCCGGCCCAGAGCCTAGAAAAGGCAGCAGGTGATGCAGGGATCACAGAGCAATTGCCTTGGGGCTGTGGAGGCTCGGGCCACTGAGGAGGCAGGAGGCTGCCTGGTGGAGCACGCTTTCTGCACGGTGCTCCACCAGCCACCATGGCTGGAGTCTTACCCTACTGTCTGGGCACGTCCCCCTGACCCTGTCCTGTCCCTTAATGTCGAGGCAAGGGTGGGTCAAGATCGGGGGAGGGCAGAGGTCACAAGGGAGGTAGGACAGAAGAACCCACGCTCTGAAGGGAGGGGGCTTCCGGTGGGGAGAAGGGCCTCTGGGCTGTGGGGATCCTGTGCTGGCCAACGACCCTCTTCCCCACAGACTCTCTGACGAGCACCACAGCCGGACCCTGACTGAAGTCCAGCCCACTCCCTGGCACGCAGCCCTCGAGACCCAGGACCCTGACTCACTTTTCTGCCATCTCGTAAAAGATCATCCGGTCAAAGTTGCTTCTGCGCTGCCATTCCTGCACGGCCCGCCACACTCCCTCCTCCAACGTCATGGTGGGCTTCAGGCGGGACAGGGACCGGAGCACTGGGCTGTAACCCGCAGAGTCAGTCAGGGCCTACAGCCCGGCCTCCACCCGCCTGAACCACCCAGCTCTGCGGAACACACCGCGTGCCCCACATAGCATCACCGAGCACAGGCAGGTGAGGAAGGAGGAGGCTGCGGATGCAGAGACAAGCATTCCCCGCTACCGCTCTCACTGCCTCACATTCACACCAGCCCATCAACCTGGACTTGAGGCTGACCGTCCACTTGCACCCTATAGATGGGACGCTTTGGCTCTGGGAGCGCTTTTCCTCTCCCAACTGCCCTTTCATAGCAATAATCGCTAATGAGGTACGGCACGTGCCAGGCAATCTGCTGCCGCTTCAAGGGTTAACCCAATGCGTCCTCTCTCTAGTCCTCTAAATGAAGTAGAATTGTCCTCCCCTTTTTATGAGGGACCTGAGGGTGCCGAAGGACATGTCTCCCGGGGTCACAACTCTAGTAGGGGCCAGGCATGGCTGGAGGCAAGGTGTCGGTTTAGATAAGGCACCCAAGGGGATGTCATGAATGGGGCGTGTGACACATGCTACCGAGAAGGTGCCTTCTCAGAGCGCGGACACCGCCCTCAGACCTTGCTTCCAGTCTCCCAGGATGAGGCAACCCGCATGCCCATCCCACGTTCCTCTCCACGTGAAAGCTCCAGATGAGCTCCCGTGCCCCTGTCGAGTGCACTCACATGAGAAAGCAGGAAAGAGCTTCCGCATCGGGACTCTGAGGAAGGTGCTGCCGGACCAGGACCTTGAAGCGCTGCCAACGTCGGAAGTTCTCATAAACACTCTTGGAGTTGCAGGAGTCATCCGGTGAGATCTTGAACTGGGAGGTGGCCATGCCACCCTCCCTGGAAGCCCCATTTGGCCATGGCCCGCCGTTCACTGGGGGGACACCGGGGGTCAGCTGGGCAGCTGGTGGGGGAGCTTCAGGAGGAAGGCCTACGGGCCAGCCTCTCTCGACAGCCTGGGTGCCCCCAATGGCCGGGGTGGGCATAATGGGCTCCACCGCAGATACTGCCAAGAATAGGGGTGCAGGACACACAGCATCCCCATGGAGGGTTCCTTGAACACTCCAGTTGAGTGGGGCCTGAGTAAGGACCAAGGTCTGAGTGTGGGTGGGCTCTGCTGGCCCCACTTCTGACTTCACCTGCAGAATGATGTTGCAAGCCCCAGTCCCAGTGGAGCCATGACCAGCATCTCTTGCCACCAAAGGCGTCCCGGGGAAAGCCGGCAGCACCAGGGCGTGGCCAGGAGGAAATGACGGGGCCATGAGGGGCGGCAGCTGCTGCTCCCAGGGTGGCCGGTATGCGGGGCCAGGTATGGGTGGGGGAAAGGGCAGTGCCATGAAAGGACACGTGGAAGCACCGGGGGTCGTAGTCACAGCTGGTCCGAGTACGGCACATGCTGTTGAGACAAAGGAAAAGGGTGAATGGAGTAGGAGAGTCAGCAAAAAGGACTGAGGAGATCTGGGCCCCCTTTAAACCCCTAGGGGATCAGAGTGATGAGTAGTCTCTACAGGTCAGGACCATTTGGACGGGGAACTGCAGGTTGCAAATGTCCTCAAGTGGTTTCCATGCTCTGACCTCAGGCTGAGAATTATTCCGCTGGAGCACTAGCTCGCCGTTCACCAAGGCTCCCTGACCACTGCCGGCCAAGAAGAAACCGCTCCAGCCAGTGCTGACTCTGAGAGAGCCTCTCTGAGGATTCCCTTACACCTGACCCTGCTGGCGTCAGAGTCTGTCTCCCAAGACATGGAACTGGCCGGACACCTGCCCTGTGAAAAACGCCCCTAGGCAGACACACTAGCAGGTAGGGACAATCTCCAAGGTAAGGTCTAGGCACCGAAACGGCCTTTGCGAACAGGCAGTGTCTCAAATATTAGGACCCCATCTCCTCCTCAGCCTTCCTTTTCCTGATGCTCCAACATACATCGTTCTCTTTCTTTCCTGGACTAACACAACCAAACAAAAACACTTGAGTAATCTCTCTCCACGAGACAGCACCACGAACCCTGACATAACCCCCTTAACAAAGCAGCCCAGTGTGCATGTGCATCTCAAAACCAACCACAGCAAGCACTTAACATGGGCCGGGTGCAGCCACTCAGGCCCCAGTGCTCAGAGTCACTGCCACCACTCAGGAGCTCTGTTCCCAGGGGAAGGATCTGTCAAGTCGGCATTGTGTCCCTTAGATATGGCCATCTCAGAGCCAGCAATGGCTGCAGAGATTTAGAAAAGGGCCAGGGGATGGAGAGCAGTGGGGCTGTCAGTGGAGGTTTCCACGAAGTCCCATAGCTTCTGTTAAATAGGTCGTGGGGCTGCGGACTCTCTGTGCTCCTTCCCCTTACAGCTCCCAACAATAGCAAGTGAGGGCACAGTACGGAAGTGAGACGCAGTGTGAGCCAGGTCAGTGGGGCGACGTGGAACACACGCAGGCCCTGGTCCAGGAGAACCAGGAACACCCCACGTGCACCTAATTGATTAACCAAGACAGGTGTCCAGGACGTTTAACAATAATACGGAAGGTCATCTTCCTGCTTCTGTGCTACTCTCCTTGCTCCCTTTAAAAAGGAACCGGCCCTCAGAGACGTTCTGCAGGAAAGTCCAACCGCACTCCACCTCAGTTCCCAGGCCATGAAGTAGTGACGTGGCACACGAGCAAACTGTCATCTCAAAGGTAAAACACAGGGCTGAAGGGGCGCCGTGAGATACACGACAATATGAAGCAGGTCTGGGGAGCTGAGGGTCCACAGAGGGAGGACAGTTCGAAACAACTCAGGGAAGCCAGCTCTGTCTTGGTGGAAGTTACCCGGCCCCCCAGCCCTGATGAATCCAAGACAACAGCTACCTGGGCTGGGAGACGTGAGCTCTGGGCTGGAAGAAGTGGAGAAGCTCTGGGCTGCGGCAGTTAGAGCACCTTCCAGCCTAGCTCGCGGGGAGGACATTTCATTGTAAAGTTGGCCACAGATAGCCGCTCTGGACAACTTTCCGGCAAAGAGCACCTCTCGCCACTGTCTCCATTTGGTCTAGTATACTCAAGTCAAATCCCTTAGAAAGCTATCGTGGGGCAAGCTCCAGGGTCTCGAAGAACAGGACAGGGGCTGGGTTTTCCCGTGACACTCCCTGTGCCCCCACATGACAGAACCCCCTATTTTCTACACACACACACACACACACACACACACACACACACACACGCGCGCGTCAAAGTGGCTAGTCTCCTCTCTAGAAAGAATCAGTGTGCCCGCTGCCATCCTTTCTGCGGACCCAGGCATTTCCCCTGAGTCGTCCTGATCCACCCCTTAGGAGCCCTCCTGTCCAGTGCCGGCCCAGGTTTCAGTGAGCTTCCAGCCTCCCCAGGTGACGTGTCCCTGGAGGTCCAGTGCTCTCTCCTTCCTCCACTCAGGCCCAAATGATGGTTCCCCAACCGAAACCACGTCACACTTATATCCCAAGCATTTGAAGGACTGCAGGGTCTCTAAAACACACCCCCCTCCAGCCTACCGGCTTACCTCCTTTAGAAGCCATCCCCGCAGGCTGAGGGATTGCCCCCCCGCTGTCCAGTAGCCTCCAAACTGAGAAAGGTGAGGTCCAGGACCAGGAGAGTGACCTGCTCCAGCAGACGGTCACCGTCAAGTAAAGGAGGGAAAAGTTTGAATCTAAACAGCGGAATGTAGGTCTCCAGACATTCCGCAGCGGGGGAGGGGCGGGGGGCAGGTGGGCCTGCGTGGGGGTGGGGAGGCATTCCATGAAGGACTCTGGCAGGTAGGCAAGAACCACAAGCTCATTTCAAGCTATACAGCGGCAACAAGGTTGGTGTGTGCCTCTGCAGGAAATCTATAAATTGTTTTTTCAGATTCACACACAAAGGTTTGACTTGATGTTCCCTTTATTTCAATTCTCAATCCACCTACCCAGTTTTGCTTCCCTCAGCCTTCTTCCTACCTGGCCCTTCTTCCTCTTGGCCGACTCCAACATGAGCTACACTTTCTGACAACCAGAACATATAGTCTGGTAAATGCATGGTCCTTATGGCCACACAGGGCCCGGTGTTTGAAATTCGGCCCGGCTCAGCAGATCCAGCACCTTGGGTTGCTGGGCGCTCATCGCTCTTCAGGAAGCAGTCCCGTGGCCCCGAGTACCATCCAGTGCCGGATGCTCTGCAGACTCCAGCAGGCCCAGCCTTACTCACAAACCGCTTTGCTCAAGTCCATCAAAGGAAGGCCCTGCAGCCTACATGTCCAAGACCCGAAATCACTGCTTTCTGTTTCAAAGAGTGTTGTGAGGTCCAACATGGAGGTTTTTATGTTTTAAATAATTTTAATGTAACATTTAAACAAGCAATCCTTTTGCAGATTTCAAGGTTATAGTGTACCAAAAGCAAAATGCAATGATGGGTCTTCTGCCTACCTCTTACCCACAGGAATCCAGTGTTGTCCGTTTCCTTTAATTCTTTCCAGAGATGTATTAAGTGACTAAAAGCAAATGAGACCTACTTTTCCTTTTTAAAGAAATGTTCTCACCGTTTTTCTGATGAAAAATTGATGCATGCTGCAAATTTGTATGATTGCCTTTCTACTGGTAATATGGCTTCTCTTTGTACATCTGGAGGCTAGATTCCTAGAACAAGAATTTCTACCACCCCTTAAAGTTCAAACTATGTGAAAACATAGGTGGCCACATTTAGCACATAATGGCTGCCCAACAGAATTCAAATTCCAGAGCGACGATGAATTTCTTTTTAGTATAATTCTGTCCCATGCAACACTTTTGATATACTTTGGCGGCAAATTTGTCTGCTCTTTGCTGAAATTTACATTTAACTGTGATCCTATATTTCACTTTACCTGGCAATTCTCTAAAAGAAGTAAGGTATTAAGCTATTTTTAGTTACCCCTGTAAAAGAGAACTTGGAGTAAAGAGACTTGACTGTGTATCCTGGCTCTACCACAAATCAACAGTTGCACACACTACATTCTCTCTGGATGATATGGAATGTGGAGGAGCCATCACACAGCACTGAATGCCTAGGCTTGTTGGCAATAAGGACAGAAGGAAGGGATGGGAAAGCAGAAAACCTTCGCCTTCCACAGGATAATGGAGCCTAACATCTTAAGGTTGAGTTTTTCCCGGAGGCTGAGAAGCCACTACACATACACCTTGAGACAAAGGCAGAATGCTATTCTCCATTCCAACCACCATTCATGCAAATCTGCTTTCTGAAAGTCGTAGCTGGCCAGTCTGATCCTGGAAGCCCTGATCATGGGTTTCCAAAATTCCTGTCTGCCTCATACACCCTTGCTCTTTGGAATCTAGGCTCTCCATGGCATGTGGTCCCACATGCATGAGAATCATGGTAGCACCTCTTAAAAAACTTGTTTGACTCTTAGTGTTGTATGTTGTGACAGGAGAGGATTGTTAGGAAACTGGTCAAGGGGGCCAAGGGGCGACAACTTCAGGGGACCGCAACCAAATCTTTGGGAGACAAGCTTCATTCCCTGCTGGAGCAGCAGAATTCCTACTGGTGGGTGGGTGTTGGGGCAGGGAAGATGGATTTAGGGGGACTGTTCCACAATCTGAACAGTCACTGAGAAGCACTCCTACTGGCGTTTAAGATGTTTAACTTGCCCTTTACATGGAAAAGTAGACTCAGAAGAAGATGAGAAGGGGAGGTGAGAGCAATTCAAGCAAAATCATGGTGAACTTTCTTTCGAAAGCCTACTGCTGGGACTTGAAAAAATTAACAACTTGAAGATATTTCTCAGGGCTTGAGCTTTTATGACAGAGAATCCTGTTGAGGCAAAATTTGTTCTCGGGCGCTCACTCGAGAATTGGGAGGCTTTCTTGTTGCTTCCTGCCTTTGTCCAGTCGTTCAACCCACCATTACAAGAGTCTCCCTCATGCCTCTGATGGAATTAGAATGAGTCTTCTCGGGACCGCTGGTATGAAAATTGCATTGGGGAAAAATAATCTGGTTCCAATACTGAAATCACTTTGTATTACATCGAAGTCCAAGACCCAAGAAGCAGATAGAATCAAAGGATCTCAAACGGAATTGGGGAAGGCTGGTCGGTCACACAAGGGGACATCTAAAAGTGCTTTGGACCCTGATTTCTGAGTATTCCTACAGAAAGTTCAACGGCGGGCATTTAGTGCATGGAGGAAACATCTCTAGATATGGCCTCAGAAGACATCTTCCACCCCATCAGGGACCACCACTTGAAGGAATGTTGAGATACCATGTTTGTGGGGTTTTCAATCCATGCACTTGAAGAAGCTCAGAGCTACCAGATGTGAGTGGTCTTCAGAGTTATCCTGTGGCGTGAGAAATGCTCTAATCTTGTAAATGACCAGAAAGAGGATCAGAAGATTGCCTTTTCTTTGGAACATATGACAAACTCTAGTCAGTGCATCTATTATGCTAAATAAACATATATACTCGCTAATGGAAAATGTGCAAAATAATACAAAAGGGAGGGCAGGGTAAAATTGTTTTCATACTGTCAGTTGTGACAACAGAAACTGGGCCAGAGTGCCGCGTCTTTATCAACGTTTTAATAAACACTGTGCAAAAGTAACACTCGTGAATCATTATTTATTGAAAACCTCCATTTACTCAGTAAATACACTAAGAGAAACAACCTGGTGCATTTGGGAAAACTCTAGAAATGGAGTCAGAAGAAAGTATCTCTAAAGAGTGTTTTCCAGGTCTAAAATTCTTTGCCAGAATAATTTAATGGAAATTTCGGACTTGCTAGGAAGAAAGATCTATTATTTTTGGAAACCACGGATATGCAACTCAAAGGGCATGAAAAGGGCTTTCGCCAAATTGAGGGCCCGTGCTTTAGGCAGACCCCTCCAAAGCTCTTCCAGGAGGGTGGTACTGAAGTGCATAGATTGTACTTGAGCAATTTTAAGATCCTAAGTGTTTGTTTCATACATGCTGGTTTTAACAAGAGATGGCCAGGGATGGCCACGGACACTTCCGAGGAGGAGGCCCCTCCACAGAGGCTTCGCAGAGAACCCCGAACCTCCATTCTTTCCTCGCTGGTACAGACAGCCTAGGGCGGTTCCTGCGGGCCTCGAGCCCACACGCATGCGTCTTGGCGCCAGGCGTCCCTACTGCACCTGGATCACGGTCCCGCAACTGCTCCCAGGGTCCGTTGCGGCAGTTGGTGGGGTGGCACGGGGGTGGGGGGGGGTTGGCAGAGTGCATGCACCTGCCGGTAGGGCGGGGCCCCAACAGCCATCCTGGCTGGGTGGGGACATCCCATGGTGGCCTCCAAATTTGGTTATGTGAACATGGAGGTCGTAAACGTGAGGACTCTTAACACCTCAGGTGTCGCTGCTGTTGACTGTTGGTCTCAGTGTGGGCTGTTTCCATCTTGGTCTGTGTGGGGAGATGCCCCACAGAGTGGGCTCACGTCCCTACACAGCTCACTTTGGTGGTGTTTACACTGCAGAATTGGCACCACTGGGAACGGGCTTCACGGACAGTTTAGTGATTGCGGGCCCTACAGTGGGGTCTACTAATGTGTTAGACTCTATGGGGGCAGGAGAGGGGGTGGTCCGTCTGTGTCTGCCACATTCTGAATAGTACAAGAGTTAGAGAGCAGGTCTTCTGAATTTGAAAACTGTCATCCCGTTCAGCAAAAAGTAGCTCAGGTCACTGAAAATGATAGGCACTGAGGGCAGCTCTCGCTTACATCCTCGGTTTCACCACTGTCCTCTTTCTTAACATGAAAACATCAGCTAACGTGCATGTTCACATCGCACTCTTTTCAGCGAGTGCGCGACTCTGCTCGATGCGGTAGTGATGAGGCTGAGTCAAACCGAGATGGAATTGCAGCTCTAGGTCGGTCAGTGATGTAAGAGTTCAGCAAAGATCAGCAGAAGCATGATCCACACTTACTTTAGAGTGAGCTGACATGGGTGCTTAATGTTTGCCAGCATTGCCCTGCAAGTGCATTTGGGCCTGAAGGTGGTTTATGTTTGAATACCGGGTGAGAGAAGATCTGTGTGGGTGTGTTCGTAGTGTGAGGGGTGTGTGTTCATGGGTTGTGTTTCAGTGTATGTGTTTAAGGGTGTTAAGTTGTGCGCTTGTTTTGGGAAATGGTTAAGCTGTGAGTTGGGTATATCTAGAAATGGGATGTTCTGGTGTATAGTATTTGTGGATCTCCTGGCCTTGTAGAACTTGATGGTCAGTGGGTGGTTTTCTGCATGTCATTATTTGGGCGTCTGTTGGAGATGTCTTTTCATGATCTAGTTTGAGGTTCAGCTGTGTATTTATAGAGTTGCTGGGAACCTGATGAGTATATTTTTATGTTTGGGGTAAGTGGAAGTCAAGAGTGTTTTTGTTTGAGTGGGTGTGGTCGCGTTTATTTAGAACATTCGAGACATAAGTCTGATACACTCAAGGTGTTAGGATTATGTATTTGTAATTTAAGACATTGGAAATGTGTGTGTGTGTGTGTGTGTGCCCGTGTGTGTTCTGAATGTTGGAAATTTGTGAGTGTCTAATGGTAGGTCAGGAATTTTAGTTGCATGTGCCTATTGGCATGTTGGAAAAAGTGCCTCTATTATTTTTGAAGTAAGGCCATTCTTTGGTTCATTTTTGAAATGTGAAGGGATCCTTTATGCATGTTTGGGGTGTGCTGTGTGATTGCATGTGCTTTTGGTGATTTTCAGGAATTGTGAGTGTGTACGTGTGTGTGTGAATGCAGGTCTGTGACTTTTTTCATGAAGGTACTATGCCATAGATGTGCAGATGATTGGTGGTGTGTGTTTTATATAAATGTGTATCCTGGAAGATAGTGGTCTTTTTGCAGTGTGAGTATTTGGGAGCGTTGGATTTTGTAGATGCAGGTCGTTTGAAGTTTTATGTGTATTTGTGGGAGTGGTATGTTTGCATGCTTGTAGTGTGCTGGGTATTTGTGTTGCCAGAGCCACTAATGCCAGTTTCTTGGATCCTAATGTCATACAACACTGTATCCGATATGCAGTTCAGCAAGCAGAACTTGAGAAGCTAGCTGGTGCCTCAGGGAACCAGCAGGAAGAAAGGAGCTGGCTGGCTCTCCAATAGGACTCTGTGACAGTTGTTTTTAGGGGATATTGGGATGGCAAGGTGGCCAGTGAGGAAAAGCTGGAGAACTGTCCCATGTTTGTTATTGCTCTGGTCAGCAAAAAATTTCTCCATCTCATGGTTAGCAGATGCATGCCAATGTTGTTTCTTGGTGCGGTTTTCATTCAGGTTCTGTAGAAACAGACTGACACAGAAATTTAATTGTAATTTTGGTATGGTCATGAAAGGAGGGTCTCACACCGCTTACCTACTCCAACATCTTAACCGGAAAACCTTAGTTTAAATTTTATTAAGAATTGTTTTGGAGGTTAACATATGGTCTATCTTGGAAATGTTTCATGTACTCTTCAGAAAAAAAAAAATGTGTAATTCGTTGTTGTTTGATGGAGAGCTGTATATATTGATATCTCCTTTAGATCCATTTAATGTATTCTGTTGTTAAAGTCTATTTCTTTATGGATCTTGTGTCTGATTGTGCTCTTTATTCGCCAATGAGGAATAGCAGTCTAAAACTTTTATTTGTCCTTCTGTAAGTGTGTGCTTCATTTGTTGAGGAGCTCTGATACTTTGTGTGAATATATTTATAATTTTTGTTTTCTCTTGGAATATTGACCCTTTTCTCATTATATCAATTCCTTCTTTGTCTCTTGAGGGAGATTTAACTGAAAGCCTGCTTTGTCTGATGTTAGTATAGGCAACCCTGCTCTCTCTGGTTATTATTTGCATGGAATAGTTTCCCATTCTCATTCAATGTATGTGTTTTCATAACTCTAAACTGAGTCTCTTATAGCTGGGTTCTGTTTTTTAACCATTCCATCAATCCTTTGATTGGTGAGTATAATCAATCATCTTTAAAGTAATTACTCATAGGGAAAGACTTTCTTTTGCCATTTTGTATTGGCTTTCTATGTGATTCATGAAAGTTTTGTTCCTCGTTTACATGCTTATTGCCTGCCTTTCTGTTTATTTGAATTTTTTTTTTTTGTCATGACACATTTTTGACTCCCTTCTCACTTACTTTTCTGTATAGTTCATAAATATATATATAGTTTTTGGTTATCACAGGGATTACATATAACACCCTAGAGTCATAATAATCTATTTTAAACTGATAACAACTTAATTTCGATAACGTGCAAAATTCCTACTCATTCACGCCTCTGCCCCTTGGTTATGTGATCGCTGTTAAAAAATACATCTATATACTGTGTATCCATTAACACAGATTTATAGTTTTTTTCCTATAATTGTCATGAATATAAAAAGTGGAGTTACAAACCCAAATGTTAATACTGCTCTTTTATTCATATTTCCTTGGGTATTTAACCTTAACCACTTTTCTTCCCTGCATTCTTTTGTGTATTTACTTTATCCAAAGAATTTTACCTTTCCTTCTGGCTTTGCGTTACTGTCTAGTACTCTCTCATTTCAACCTGAAGGGCTCCCTTTAGCTTCTTTGTTGGGAAGGTCTAGTGGCAATGAACTCCCTCAAGTTCTGTTTATTTAAAATGCCTTAATTTCTTCTTTATTTGAAGTACAGTTTTGCTGTATATAGAATTATCAATTTATGGTTTTTTTTTCTTTCAGCACCTTAATTCTATCATCCCTGTGCCTTCTGGCCTGAAAGAGTTCTGCTGAGAACCCACTAATGATGTTAATTGGCATCATTCATACATGATGAGTCACTTTTCAAGTATTGCTTTCAAGATTTTTTTGTTTTTTACTTTTGTCAGCTTGATTAAAATGTGTCTCAGTGTGAGTCTCTTGCATTTTGTCCTCCTTCGAGTTTGCTTAGCTTGCATTTTTGTATCTGTGTTTTTCACAACATTTGGGAAGCATTTGTCCATTATTTCTTCAGATAAGCTCTCTGCTTCTGTCTCACCTTTTTTTCTTTTTCTTTCATTGCTGGTCTCCCATCATGTGTGTATTGGTCAGTTTCGTGGATCCCCATAATTCCCTTAGGCTCTATTCATGTTTGTTCATTCTTTTTCCTTTTGGGAACCGATCATTTCAATGAGTCGTGTTCAATTGTGCTGATGCCTTCTGCCTTTTTAAGTCTGCTCTCAAACCCCTCTTAAGAATTTTTCAACTTAGTTTATATGGTTTATCTCCCAATTTCAGGTTTTTTATTTTAGTAAATTCTCTGTGATATTCTCTTTTTGCTCATGCATCATCTTCCCAATTTCCTTTAGTTCATTATTTGTGTCTTCCTTTTTCTTTATGAGCATATTTAAGATAGATATTTTGAAGTATTCGTCTCGAAACTCTGAAGCCTATGTTTTCTTAGTGTCAGTTTCTGGAGATTCCTGATGTTCCTTTCAGTGGGCCATGTTTCCTTGTTACTTTCTATCCTTTGTGGGCTTTTATCAAAAATTTTACATTTGGAAAAGCAACCACCTCATCTAGTCTCGCAGACTGGGTATGTTCCGGGGAAGACCAACACCATTCAGTCCAGTATAAAGTCTTCTCGGGTCTTTTCTGATGCTGCATCTTCCCTGGGTCTGTGTGTGCCTCCATCTCCACTCTCCCACATAGATGGCTGCTTTAAATGTCTTAAATTTCTGTAAGAGTCTCTCCTCTGGCTTCTTGCGCCATAAATATTCTGTTGTGTTCCTCTGACCAAAATCTCTGACCTCCAGGTGCGGGCAAGTCTGCAATTGCCATCATGTTTTCATGTCCATGGCATCCATCGCTCCTTTCGCAGCCACCAGTCCGATATACAAAACATCCCTCCATTCCGATGTAAACTCTGAATCATGTGAGACAGAAATCAGCCTCTCAGCCCCAGGCAAACCAAATACTGCAATCAAGTTACACTCTTTTACTTTTCTTCCAAGGGAGAACCAGTACTTGGGTGGCTTTTACTCTATTGAGCCAAGAATGGGTTAAGACAAGAGTGAGTAAAAGGGACATGAAATGTCCTGCCATTTTGAATGTGGCTCTTTCTTTTATCAGACATTGGCTTAGTTGCTTCAGATCACTGACTGACTTCTAGAGCTCTCACAAAGATTTTCTTACTCTGTCCGTTGTTCACTTGATGTTTTCATAGGGATACAAGGCCAAAGGCACCTACTCTGCCATTGTGCTTATTATGTCACTACTCTCCCTTCATTTTTGAAAGATGGTTTAGCCAGATATACAATTCTTGGTTAACAGTTCTTTCAGCACTTACAAATGGAAGCCAATTGCCTTTTCCCTTGATTGTTTCAAGTTTCTCTGTTTTTAGTTTGGACAATTGTACTATGCTGTCTTTGTGTAGATCTCATAAAGCTTATCTTGTTGGGGTTCACTGAGTTGATTGGATATGAAGATACATGTATTTCACCATATTTGAGGAGTATGAGGCAATTAATTTTTCAAATAGTCCCCTCGACTTTCTATCTCCTCTTTTCTTACTGGGATTCCTATTATGTGAATATATTCATGTGCCACATGATGATGTTTTCGTCAGTGATGGACCACATACACAAGCATCACCCCATACGGTTATAATTGAGTCGAAAGATTCCTATCACCTTATAATTCTGTTGCAACATGACAGCTCTCCTGATACTCTAGCCATTGTAATGTCATGGTGCGACACATCACTCATGTGTTTGTGGGGATACTGGTATAAAACCTACTGTGCTGTCAATGGTATAAAAATATGGCATGCATGATTACAGTAGTAGGCTATGCCACCTAGGTTTGTGTAAGTACTCTCTATGATGTTCACACGATAATAGAATTGCATACTGATGCATTTCCCAGAACATATCATCATCATTAAGGGACATGTGACTGTACTGGCATACTTGGTGGTGTCCTATAGGTCTCTTAGGTTCTTCTGATTATTCCTCCGTCTTTTTTTTTCTACTCCTCAGAGTGGATATTCTCTGCCAGTTTTTCCTCACATTTGCCAGTTCTTTATTTTGCCTGCTTAAACCTGCTGTTCCACCCTGCTAGTGATTTTGCACCAGTTATTTTATTTCTAAAGTCCAGAATATATATTTCACTCATTTTTGTAATTTCTACCTGTTTATTAATATGCTTCATTTGGTGAGATACCATTCCTCTGATTTCCTTTAGGTCTTTGTCCAAACTTTCATTTTGTACTATGGGAATATATAAGAGAGTGATTTTGTAATGTCTGGGTTACCTCATAGACGATATTTGTTATTTTTCCTCATGCATGGGTCATACCTTCTTGTTTATTTCCATGCCTCCCATCTTTCTGTTGAAAACTCGTACATTAAGTAATATAAAGTTGAAATTCTGGAAATCAGATTCTCCTTTCTAAGCAAGGTTTGCCTGGTAGCTCTTTGGTGTTGGCGTTAGTGCTGGTCATGTTTGTGTCACTTTAGCTTGCATTAGGGAAGATGCAATGGTTTTTACAGGTGGATAGGATCTTTCAATGTATGATAAACCTATACTGCTGTTGTGATTTTATTTCAAGTTAATATAAAAATTGCTGCTTTTCTGTATGCATTCTTCTGTTCCAGGCTACTAACATTTAAGATTCAAACATTTGAGAAAGTATGTTAAACATGGTCCCCTAGAACTTTGCTTTTTGTAAGTATACTAAAAGTATTCAGTGGTGATATTTTGAGAAACATATATATATAGAGAGAAAGAGAGAGCCACATCATACCATGAACTGAATGAAGAAAAAAATTTTAGTGCCTTTGAACCAATCAGATTAGAGAACCAATTCTAGAAACCCCAGAACCAATTCAGATTGACCTTTTTTTTTAAGCTAAGGAATGAAACGAGGTTGGGTTGAATGTTTGCTGCTTACTGTACTGGATAAAATAAAGGTAATAAAAGCATGAGCTCAAAGCTTTAAGCTCCCCACTGGAATTACTCATAAATGACCTGCAAGAATGTATGTCTGCTCTGAAAGGAAGATTTTCTCCTGTAGTCAGAGTTAACATTTTTGAAAACAAAACCCAGAGACTCATTTTTAACTACAATGCAAGGTGAATTTCCAACTTTGCAGAGTACGTTCTGTTAAAAGTGAGGAAGTTAATTGGGAAGGACTAGATTCTTGACAATCGACATGAAAACATATGGAAAGGTTCTGATGAAGCTGGGGTCACTGAACCCCTGAATTTCACTGATCATTTCTTGCTTGTAGAAACAGTCATTCCATGGCCATCTGGCATTAACCCTGCTTTTCTTGAGTAAAATTACACTGTCTGCCTGTAGGAAAGTTGCCTTGCAAGACACTGCTGATTGTTCTCAAGACCCACCTCCACTACCTCTCCTTGTTTCTAGATGTATAGCTAGACTTAAGTCTCAACAAGCCACAAAGAGTGAGTTAAAATTATGATCCAGGTAGTGGGGGACTACACATCAAAAGAACTGCATGATTTTTACACTTTCTACAGATATAAATCCAGGAAATATGTTTGGAAATTGACGATAAGGGTGTAGGATAATGGTGGACAGAATATAAAGTTGTATCAGGCCTAATTTATTGATATGAGCCCACTAAGCAGAGATTATAGACTGAGTTTGGAAGCTTGGGTGGATAGACAGAGCTCTAACAATTTGGTTGTTCGGTTAGCAGTAACATGGAATAAAAAGGTGGCCTACATTAAATTAGGTTGAACTGCCAGACTTTCTTGGTATTTTATAAAGGAAGATATCCAAAGGCTTAGGGAAATTGGAATGTTAGAGAGTATTTCCTATTGTTTCAGCACAGGAAGGACCAAAGGGCATGACTTTCGCCATGACTGTAAGAGGTAAATTTATGAGCATAGCCTTAGAATCTTTAGGTTGAATGCTATGGCCGCTCTTCCATGTAGTCAGGAATTACAGTGGGAACTGCTGCCACTGAATTGGGGTTCTTTAATTTCGGTTTAAAATGTGCTAAGATTATGATTACCCTCTTTGTATATTTAAGATTACCCTATTCATGCATATTCAAGTGTATCGTACAGTAGTAACTAAAAGCACAGTGTTTTGCAGCACATCTCTGGAACTTTCTCATCTTGCATAAGTGAGATGTCATATGTTTTGATCAGCAACTCTGAGTGTTTCTCTTGCTCAGACACTAGCAAAGAACGTTCTACTTTCTGCTTTCATAAGTTTTGCTATTTTATAGACCTCATGTAAGTGGAATCATGAAGTATGTGTCCTTCTGTGACTGGCTTTCTTTATTTAGCATAATGTCCTCAAAGGTCATTCTTGTGTTTGCTCATAGCAGAATTTGCTTCTTTTAAGGCTGAATAATATTGCATTGTATATTTTTCTTTATCCATTCATCTGTCAATGGACATTTAAATTGTTTCCACAACAGGCTATTGTGAATAATGCTGCAGTGAACATTGAAGTGCAAAATATCTCTTTGTAATCCCGATTTTAATTCTTTTGGATAAATACTCACAAGTGAGGTTGCTGGATCATTTGATAATTTTTTCTTTTTAATTATCTGAGGTGTCTCCATGTTTTCTGTAGTGGCAGAACTGCTTTACTGGCACTGATAGGGCACAAGGGTCCAGTTTCTCCACATTCTAGCCAAGAACTGTCTTTGGATTTTTTTTTAATGGCTGTCCTAATGTGGGTGAAGTCATCTCATTGTGGTTTTGATTTGCACTTTCCTGTTGATTAGTGATGTAAACACCTTTTCATATAGCTGTTAGCCATTCTTCGGAGGATTACCTATTCAGTCCTTTGCCCACTTTTTTTATGATCACGTAGAGCATTTACGTATGTATGTATGTATGTATGTATGTATGTATGTATGTATGTATGTGTGTACATGTGTATGTGTGTACGTACGTACGTACGTATGTATGTATGTATGTATTTATGTATGTATGTATTATGAATGATGATGAATTTGGTTAACCAAATCCAGTAAGTTTCAGGTGTACAATTCAACAGTAAGGCATATACTACATTGCATTGTGGGCTAATCACGCATAGTTAGATGTCTTTCTGTCACTTCATATTCGACCTCTTTTACCCCATTTACCTCACCCCTCCACCCCAGTTCTGGTAACCACTAGTCTATTGTCCATGTCCGAGTCTTTATTTGTTTGTCCTGTTCATTTGTGGCTTTTAGGTTTATATCCGACATTCAAGTGATATCACGTGGTGGTCAACTTTTCCTGTCTGGCTTATTTTGCTTAGCATGATTATCTCAAGGGCCATCCATTTTATCGCCAATGGCAGTATTTCATGTTTTCTTATGGCTGAGTAATATCCCATTGTATGTATGCACCACAGCTTCTTTATCCAATCACCTATCGTAGGACACTTCGGTTGCTTCCATGTCCTGGCCACTGTGAATAATGCTGCTATGAATATTAGTGTGCAAATATATTTTTGGATATGGGTTTTCAGGTCTTTAGCGTAAATGCACAGTAGAGGGATTGCTGGATCCTATGGTAGATCAATTCTTAGTTTTTTGAGGAACCTCCATACTATTTTCCCTAGTGGCTGTACCAATTTGCTGTCCCACCAGCACTGTATGAGGGGTCCTTTTTCTCCATATCCTCTCCAACAATTGTTATTGTCCTATTGATAGCAGCTTTTCTAACAGGTGTGAGATGGTATCTCACTGTGGTTTTGATTTACATTTTCCCCGTAGCTAGCGATGTTGAGCATCTTTTTGTATGTTTGTTGGCCATTTGTATGTCTTCTTGGGCGAAGTGTCTGTTCAGGTCTTCTGCCCATTTTTTAGTTAGATCATTTGTTTTTTTGTTGTTATTTAGTTGTATGAGTTCTTTGTATCTTTTGGATATAGATAGGCCCTTATGAGAGGCGTTGCTTGCAAATGTATTTTCGCATTCGGATGGTTGCTCTTTACCTTGCTGTCAGTTTCTTTTGCTGTGCAGAAGCTTTTACTTTGATATAGTTCCATTCATTTATTTTTGCTTTTACACCCTTGCCTTTGAGGTCAAATTCATAAAATCCTCTTTAAGTCCAAGGTCCATGAGTTTAGTTTCTATATTTTCTTCTATGCATTTTACTGTTTCAGGTCCTATATTCAGATTTTTAATGCATTTGGAGTTATTTTGGTGTATGGTGATAGACAAGAGTCTAGTTCAATTCTTTTGCAGGCGGCTTTCCAGTTTTCCCAGCACAATTTATCAAAGAGGCTTTTTGTTTTCTCCACTGTATGTTTTGCTTCTTTTGTCAAAAATTATTTGCCTGTATGAACATGAGTTTACTTCTGGACTCTCAATTCTGTTCCACTAGTCCATTTGTCTGTTTTTTTTTTTTTCTGCCAATATCATGCCGTTTTGATTATTGTCGCTTTGTAGTAAAGATTGAAGTCAGACAGAGTGATGCCTCCAGCCTCGTTCTTTTTTCTCACGATGGCGTTGACGAGTCTGAGCTCTTTGTACTTCCATACAAATCTGATGATTTTTTTTAAATGCCTCCTTGAATTTGATAGGGATTGCATTAAATGTGCATTAAGCTTTAGGTAATAAGTTCATTTAAACTATGTCAATTCTTCTAATCCAAGAACATGAAATATCTCTCCATTTCTTTTATCTTCTTCAATTTCTTTTAATAGGGTCTTGTAGTTTTTATTATATAGGTCCTTCCAGGTTTTGTTAAATTAATTCCTCAGTATTTTATTCTTTATGATGCAATTGCATAAGGAATTATTTTTTTATTTTTCTGACACTTCATTATTAGGGTATAGAAATACTATGGATTTTTTAACATTGATTCTGAACAAAAATACTTTACTATATTTGCTGATTGTTTCTAGTAGTGTTCTTGTGGAGTCTTTAGTGTTTTCTATATAGAGAATTGTGTCATCCACAAATAGTGAGAGTTTGACTTCTTCATTTCCTATTTAGATGCCTTTTATATCTCTTTCTTGTCTGATTGTACTCACTAAGACCTCTAATGTTAAACTGAATAACAGTGGTGATATTGGAGAGCCTTGCATTGTTTCTGATCTTAGAGGAAAAGTTTTTAGTTTTTCACCATTAAGTATAATGTTAGCTGAGGGTTTGTCATAGATGGCCTTTATTATATTAAGGTACTTTTCTTCTATACCGATTTTGTTATGTGTTTTGATCATAAATGGATGCTATATCTTGTCAATGGCTTTTTCTGCATCTATTGATATGATCATATGATTCTTATTCTTTAATTTGTTTACATGGTGTATACATTAATTGATTTGCATATGTTGAGCCATCCCTGTGCCTCTGGGATGAAGCACAATTGAACGTGGGGTATCATCTTTTTAATATGTTGCTATATTCAGTTTACTAGCATCTTTTTTAGGATTTTTGCATCTGTGTTCAAGAGAGATATTGGTTTGTAGTTTTCTTTTTCTGTGTTACACCAAATTTTGCTATCAGAGTAATATTGGCCTCATAAAATGAGTTGGGAAGTATTGCCTCTTGTTCGGTCTTTTGAAAGAGTTTGAGGAGAATAGGTATTAAGTCCTCTTTGAATGTTTGGTAGAATGCACTGGTGAAGCCATCTGGTCCAGGACTTTGGCTTTTTGGTACGTTTCTGATTACTGTTTCAATTTCCATACTGCTCATCGGTCTATTTAGATTTTCCAGGTCTTCTTGATTCAGTTAGGAAGGTTATATTTTCCTAAGTACTGGTGCATTTCTTCCAGGTTATTAAATTTGGTATTGTATACTATTTCCTGGTATTCTTGTATGATACTTTGTATTTCTGCCATGTAAGTCGTAATTTCCCCTCTTTGATCCCTGATTTTGCCCATTTCTGGCATTCCTCTTTTTTCTTTAGTGAGTCTAGCCAGAGGCTTGTCAATTTTATTAACCTTCTCAAAGAACCATCTCCTTGTTGCATTTATTTTTTCTATCGATTTTCTTTCACTTTCAATTTCATTTATTTCTGCTTTAATTTCGATTTTTTTTTTCATCTACTGACTTTAGGCCTCATTTGTTTTTCCTTTTCTAGTTTTTTGAGATGAAGCATTAGATTGTTTATTTGAGCTCTTTCTTGGTCCTGGAGATAGGACTTTAATGATATAAACTTTCCTCTTATGACCGCTTTTGTCATGTCCCAAAAGTTTTATGTGTTGTACTATCATTATCATTTGTTTCTATGTATCTCTTGATTCTCTTTTTCCTTCTTCTCTGGCCCAGTCATTCTTCAGTAGCATGTTGTTTCATCTCCATGTATTTGTGGTATTTCCTGATTTCTTTTTGCAGTTGATGTCTAGTTTGAAAGCATATGATCAGAAAATATGGTTGGTATGATTTCAACCCTCATATATTGTTGTAGGAAGCAACATTCAACAGAGGAAATAAGACACACAGACAATTTGTTAGAGAAAGGAGAATGTATTGCCAGGAGAGATCATGGGCATTCAAATGACCCAAAGCACGATCTTTCTCATTAGATTTCTTTCAGCTTATATACCCTTGCAGTGTCCATGCAAGGGACGTGTGATTCCTTTGTCTGAGTTTCCATGTGTGCTTCATGACTCAGGATGGGAGGGGGAGCTTCGGGTGAGGGGCTATGTGGAAGAAGGAATTTCCAGACCACTGGCCTTATAGGTCGTTTGTTTTGTAGAACCCCTGACCTTGGTGTTATCAGCGAACAGAGAGACAGGACCTTCTCAGCAGATTTCTATCCAAAGGCTGAGCTCTCATTGTAACATAACAAGCAGTTTTACATAGTCTTGTTATTCCTACACAGCTCGGAGATAAGGACATTTAGTTGGATAGCAAGCTATGAATCAACAGATGTGAGCTGGAGAGTCCTCGAGTTGGGGGAGGCAGCTATGGGAAAACATGTTAACTGATGAGCATTAGGCCGTAGGTGGGGAGAGAGTAGATTTAACCAGTTAAGTCAGTTACTTCTGCAGGCCCTTTCCTTTGCATTTTTTCAGATGCCTCCTCTCTTCTTTCACTCCCCCCTTTGAGACTCTAGACATTCTATTTTTATGTTGGAGTCTCACATTTTCTATCTAATCTATCTTAGTGGATCTCCTGATAGTAGCAGGTAAAATATATGTGGGCATAAGTTCACTGCTGTACTGTGGCTTCTACCACACTTTTTGAGGTTTTGATTAGTAGGGGCAGCAGACACGGCCCTATCAGGTAGATTCCTAAGAGTAGTAAAACTGCTCCTTTTAAGGTTTAAATCTACCCAAGGCCAGAAATCATCCCCCCAAAAGCCTATTCGGGTTTGATTCGTGCCATACTTGCATGGGCACATGTGCCAGTTTTGTCATACTCTTGACAAGGGTCTTCAACCTTTTGGCCCCGGTCATTATTTGTAGGCAGTAGGTGGCAAGATTGAATTTTCCACACATCTAGTAAATCCCATGTAGGGCTATTCAGTTTTGGACCCTTCCTGAGTTCTGTCAGGCTCTAGTTAGCTCTGGGAGTCTGGCTGATGGGCTTCTCTCTATCCTGTTTTCCCATTACATGTTTTGTTTGGGTGTGGTATTATAATATCATTGGCCTAGGAAAATTATGTTTCCAACTAACTCTGAGATTGCCTTTACCTCTAGCCAGGTAGTATTGTCCTATAATGGTATGTCTTAAAATCTATTGACTATCATCAGAGGTGCATGGGGCAATTATATTTGGCATTGTCTCGGTGGGAGCTAGTTCTGTAGCTTTCCACAGCTACTCATCCCCTATTAGAGTCCCCCACCACCCGACACTCACATGTAAGCAGGAAGTGATATTTAGGAAGTGAGCTATCCCTTCAATTAACCTTCCTTTGTTCTGTAGGTGTCCTCCTGGCCTGGCTGCAGGGCTCATTAGCACATTGTAGTCTCCGAGTGTGGCTAGACTAACACCTCAATGTTCCTGCCTCTTCCCTACATTATTTCCCTTCAGAGATTTTATCCCCTTAATCTTAAGAGGATGTTGAGGGAGGAAGGTGTATCTTCTGTAACTTCTTCAAAGCTGAGATAGGCCTGTAGGCCCTGCCTATTGGGAATAAAAATCTCTGAAAGCCAACGTGAGGCAGACAACGTGAGGTTGTTCCAGCATGTGGAAGTGGTAGGAAGCCTTGTAATTTAGCAAAAAGATAGAAGAAACAAGTCAAAATTAATAGTAGAGGTAATTGACAATGAAGTTACTTTTTATGGCAGTTTGTTAATTCAAGGTACACAAAAGTTCCCCGATTCCCTGGGACATGTGGACTTACCTAGTTTCTGGAACAAAAGTGTAGATCTTTCACAGGTTCACAGGAATAGGCTGCACTTTCCAGTTTATTTTCTGGATGAAGCTGTGAGGACTCATAAGAAACTTGGTTAATTCAAGATAAATGTACCTAGTTGTTGATTCCTTGTACTTTGACAGCACTTGGGAACTGAACAAAACTTGGTAGGGCCCTTTCTGTTTGCCTTGAGGGCTGACTCTTTATTCCTGTCACTGTGCTGTTAGCATTGGACAGAGGCCCATAGGATGAATCATGACAGAGTAGGTAGCTCTAGTATTTAGTAAAAATTCCATTTTTCCCGCTTGTCATGTCGAGGGTGACTTGAGGTTCAACTGTTGTGATCATGGTGGATTTTTCTGGGACTGGAGTTTGCAAGTGCTTGAGCCTCCATTGTTGGAGGAGAGAGCAGCTCCTTCATCAGAGACTTGTTGTGTGGGATGAGGGCTTATGAGTTCTACCCCTCCCCAGCTTCCCAGGGCTAGATGAACATTCTCCCTTTTAGTGCCCTTCCTTCTGCAGTTTGCACATTGATTATGTCTCAGTCCCGACAATGCCACTCATGGCCAAGCAAGATTGAGGCCCTCCAGGCCTGCAAGGTTTTTATTGCCTTGGGTCACTGACCTCGAGATGGTCTCTGTATTATGGCAGCTAAAATTTGCACCCTTTTTGTACTTTGCTTCCTTCTCTGTCCAGTCCCAGTTATTGGACACCCTAAAGACCTCTGGCACCAAGACAGCCTGTGGGGTTGGGTTTAGGCCCCAACTTTTGGAGCTTCTTTTGAATATTAGGCACAGGCCAAGTTATGAAATGTACAGCTAGGAGTGTCTGGCCCTCAAACTTTGGACGAATGTTAGTATATTCTCCAAAAGCCTCAGGAAACTGGTTGAGGCAACATAAAACACAGAAATTACTTTGACTAAACACAGAATCCTTGTGTTCTACTCAGAAAACTTTTCTATAACATCAGTAGCAGACTAATAGTCTAAGAACCGGTAAAACTCAACTTTAATTTTGCCTTACCTTACTTTTGGCATTTAAATTTCCAACCTCGTTTAGCTTTATCATGTAAACGTTCCTCAGGATTTCTCTTTACAAACCTTCGACTACTTTCCTCATTCAGAAGTAATGAACTTTAACAAACACCTTTCCTTTAATTTCCTTGAAAATACATTTTTATACTTTATACCTTCTGTTACCAAAAACATACCTTTTCCTTTCTATCATAATTAAAATTCTTAATTCGACCATTATATTACATATAATGCAGACATATATAGATCAGAGTTCATGTCCATATTCATATTTCCCCATCAGTATTTGTAACTTTTCTGGGGGTGCATATCTAGTTTCCTCAGGGAGTGATGAAATAAATGGGTTCCTAGAGAACTTGGACCCTTGCAGAGTCCAAGGGTGAAGGCGGAGGAGAAAACTCCTGATTGTTTTGAGATCTCCGAGAAGGTGCTCTTATTATTGGGCAATCTAATAAGTCTGGGTCTTGGTAAAAGAGCATAGAAGCTTGTATATAGGGGACTTCTTCCTGTTTTCAAGCTTTTTGCGAAAAAATCTAACTGGAGGATAGTGTTGTAGTTTAGTGAACGATTTACAGGCTAAAGTTTTTGATTCTCCTTCCCATTGTTAGTTTGGAAGGAGGAAGGTTCTCTAAGGGTCCTCGCTGTGAGGAATTGCTGCTGCAGTATTTCATACACAATTGAATTGTGGGGTTGCAGTTTTTACCTTCCCTGCAAGGCACAAGCTGGGAAGTGCTTGTGCCACTGGTGAAGAAGGAGGAAAAAAATATTTTTCACTCACCGTGAGCTGAACCTGGGCTGCCTGGGCAAAAGCATTGAACTTTAACCCCTAAGATACCAGGAAACACAATCCTTGCTGTGTCTGAATCTGAAAGCATGTAATTCACCTCAAGAGTATTGTGTGTGCTTCCTGTGGTGTAGTGCTGGTGCCACCTGGATAGGCAGAAGGGGAATAGGAGACAGCAGCACGGGTCTGGGATTTCTAGTTCAGGGGCGTTAGTGAGTGTCCGTTTGGGTGTTTTTTATTGAGTTTTAGATGTTTAGCTTATTGTTATTTCAAGGGGAGAGATCTGGGGGTGTCTCTCACTCCTCCATTTTTCCAATGATCAAGTATCTCTTTCTTTCTGAAATGCTTTGTCACCTTGGTTGTTCATGGTGTTTAGTAGGCTATTTCTCCACTTGGCATTAATGGAAGTGTATTCTGCTTTTTTCCCCCCGTAAAGAATATTTATTATATAAAGGTCTCTCTAGGTTTTTCCAAAGAAGGTGATTTTCTTTTGGTTTCCAGTAGCCTCTTGGATCCTTGCCTTATATAAAAAGCCCTAATAATGCCTTTTTATTTTCTTATAGATGTTTATTCATGCTTGCTACTGTCAGTCACAGTCCTGCCAGTGTTAGCAACAGTTTTGGTAGCGTTTGCTTAGATTCTCCTGGGGCTCCGCAGTGTTCGGTCTTGGACGATACGGGTGGAGGGGCCCTCTAGGTTGGGGGATGGGGCCTGTGCCTTAGTTTTGCAACCACAGCTGGTAAAAATCAACTGTTGTTTCTCTGCCACCCCCGCTTCTCTGCCATCTCGAACTCTGCTCTCTGCCCTCTGCCCTCTGCCCTGATCTGTCGACAATACCGCTGCGTGGATTACACAGCTCTCCCAGGCAAGATCGTTCAAGGAACCCACCACTCCAACTCCCCTTCCACTCCTCCTTCAGGGAGCTCTGGCTGCCAGAGGCAACTTCCTTGTTTCTCCCAGTCTACCGCCTGACTCCAGGGGTTCTGACGTGTGGAAGCTCTTATGTGCAGATCTCACACTCAGACATGCTGGTGTACAGTTTGGGTGTTTTTGTTGAATTTTAGATGTTGAGTTTATTGTTGTTTCAAGGAGAGAGATCCAGGGATGTCTTTCACTCCACCATGTTTGTGACATCTAGTTCTTCATATTCTTGACAACACATAATTTTAATCATTTTAACAGGTGTGTGATGATATCTCATTGTGGTTTTCATTGGCATTTCCCTAATGAATAATGCTGTACTTTTGCCCTTTTTTTTAAATGAGTTGTTTGAGTTCTTGCTAATGAGTTTTGAGCATTTTTTCTTACACTTGGAGACAAGTCCTTTATCAGATATTTGATTTGCAAATATTTTTCTCCAGCTAGTGGTTTGTCTTTTTTATTCTCCCAATGGTGTCTTTTGAAATCAGATGTTTTCAATTTTTATGAAAACCTATTTATTAATTGGTTCTTTTGTGAATTTGTTTTTCAGTGCCTTATCTAAGAAATCTTTTCTTAACTAGAGGTCATACAGAAATTATCTGCGTTTTTATTTTTCTATGTTTTTTGTTGTTTTTTAAGCTTTTAATTTTGAGATTGTTGTAGATTTACATACAGCCATAAGACGTAACACAGAGGAATCACATATACCCTTCACCCATTTTCCCCAATGGTAACATCTTCGTAATTGTAGTAAAATATCACACTTAGAAAATTGACATTGGTACAATCCAGCAGCCAGTTTACTTAGATTTTACAAGTTTTACGTGCTCTTGTGTGTATGTGTACATGTGCATGTGTATCTTTATGTGAGTTTATCACATGTAAATTCCAATGTCCAACACCACATTCAAGATACAAAACAGTTCCATCACAGGGATCACTGTTGCTAATGTTTTATAGCCACATTTACCTTCTTTCCTCCCACATCCCTATTCCTTAGTAACCAGTGATAGGATCCTCATTTCTATACTTTTAACATTTCAAGAATATATAAATATAGAATCATCTGGTATGTAACTTTTTGAGATTGATCTTTTCCACTTGGCTGCATACAAGTTGATGTGTTCCTTTACGTGGCTGAATAACATTCATCCATTGAGGGATAGTAGGTTGTCTCTGATTTTTAGCTATTAGGAATAAAGCTGCTATGAACAATCATGGACAGGTTTTTGTGTGATATAAATTTTTGTTTTTCTGTGATAAATGCTATTGAATGCAATTGCTTGGCCATATAATAGTCTTAAATTTAGTTTTGTAAGGAACTGTCATTCCCTTTTCCAGAGTAACTGTACCATTTTACATTCCCATAAACAACATATGAGGAATCCAGTTACTTTGCATCCTCACCAGCATTTTGTGTTATTACTAGTTTTATTTTGCAGATTCTGAAAAGTGTGCAGTGCTTTTATTTAGTATTTTCCTATTGGCTAATGATGTGCTATGTGCCATCTGTACATCCTCTTTAGTGAAATATCTATTCATGATTCTGACCTTTGAAAAAGTTGGTTTATTTACTTTTTTACTTTTGAATATTCACAGTTCATTATATATTCTAGATGCGAGTCCTTTGTTGGATACATGGTTTGAAATTATTTTCTCCAAGCTTGTAAGTTGTCTTTTCTTTCTCTTTACAGGGTCTTTTACAGAGTAAAAGTTTAAATTTTTGATTATGTTTAATTTATCAGTATTTCCATTTATAAATTATGCCTTTTGTGTCAAGGTTAAGAGTTCTCTGCTTTAGTCCTGCCTCGTCTGAGGCCCTGAAGGCTTTCTCCTGATTTTTTGTTTTGTTTTGTTTTTGTCTTCGGAAAAAGTTTTATGTATTACATTGAAGTCTATGATCCATTTTGAGTTAATTTTTATATAAACATAATAGTGTTTAGGTTAAGGTAGATTTCCTTCCCTGTGGATGCCCAATTGCTTCAGCACCCTGTGCCAAAAAGGCTATCCTTCAGTCACAGTGCTTTTTATATTTTTGTCAAAAATAAGTTCTATATATTTGGGACCTAAGTGGGTTCTCTATTCTGTTCTGTTGATGTATGTATCTGTTCCTCTACCAACACTGCCTGTCTTGATTACTGTAAGTCTGTAGTAAGCTCCCATTTCTTTTTATTGAAATTGTTTTAGCTATTCTAGATCTTATGCCTTTCCATTGAAACTTTAGAATAAATTTACAAAACCTTGCTAGGATTTTAAATATTAAAATATAGTTGTCATATGCTGTTGAGATTTTGATAGGAATTGCATTAAACCTACAGATCAATTTCTGTATAATTGAAATCTTTCAAATATTATGCTGAGTTTTTCCATCCATAGTCATAGTATGTCTCTTTTTGTCAGCTTTTTCTCATTTTCATCATACAGATTCTATTCTATTAGATGTGTATTGAATTATTTTCTTTGGAAGGACTGTAAAGGTATTGTGTTTTTAATTTTAAAACGTTTTGTTAGTATATAGAGATGCAATGGATTTTCTGTTTTATCTTGTATCCTATGACTGCTGAATTTCTACTCTAAGTTTTATAGTTTTAGGTTTTTCAGTTAGTTCTATGATACCTTTTGTGTTAATTTTTAATATGATGTAAGGCATGGATTGGAGATCTTTATATTTGCATCTGGGTATATAATTATTATAGCACTATTTGCTGAAATGATCATCCTTTATCTACTAAATTGCCTTTGCATCCTTGTCAAAATTCACTTTTCTCTCTGTGTATGCACCTGTTTCTATATTTTCAATTCTAATCTGTTAACTAATTGACTCCCTGATGTCAACATCACACTGTCTTGTTATAGCCTTATAGTAAGTCTTGAAATTAGATTGTCGTAGACTTACAACTTTGTTCCAATTTAGAAATATGTGTAGACTCCGAAATTTCTGCATTTCCATATGAATTTTAGACTCAGCTTGTCAGTTTCTACAAAAATGTCTTTCAGTATTTTGATTGGACTTTTATTGAATCTGTAGATCAATTTGGGAAGAATTGACATCTTAACAGCTTTGAGTCTTTCTATGTATGAACAAGGTCCTTTTTAATCTCTCTCAGTGATGCTCTGTAATTCTCAAGTCTTCAAATATCTTTTGTTGTATCTATCCCTGGAGAATAGTATACTTTTGATGATATTGTAAATATTATTTTCTTTCACATTTCAGGTTCTGGTTTTCTTTATAAAAATGTTCTTTATTTAAAATATGATTTTCCCCCTTGTTTCTTGCAGGTTCCTAAATTAATTAACTTCATCAGAATTAATCGTTGGATTTTCTACATAGATAATCATGTTGTTTGTGAATAAAGATATTTTTACTTTCCATTCTGTATGCTTTTTATTGATCTTTTTACATTTAGTCTACTGGGCTCCAATTGAACATTGAATCGAAATGGTAAAAGTGGACATCTTTGTCTTGTTTCTGGTATTTGAGGCAAAGCTTTCATTCAGTGTGATATCAGCTGTAGGTATCACAAGTTGAGGAGTTTCCTTCTATTTATAGTTTGAAGAGAATTTTTACAAATCATTGTAAAAATTGGATTTTATCAGTTGCTTTTCTGCGTCTACTGAAATGATCTTTTTTTTCTCTTCTAGCTTGTTAATATGAGGTTTATATTGATTTTCAAATGTTAAATGAATTTTGCATTTCTGGAATAAACCCACTTGGTTATGATGTATTGTTCATTTTCCAAAAAGTGATTTTCTTGACACTTTTTACTCTTTGTGTTTCTATTTGAGTATTTTCTATTGATATGTTTTAAGTCTTACTGGGAAGTCCATCAAAAATTTATTCTTATTTGATGCGTTTTTCATTTCTAGTAATGCCTTTTAGCTCTTTTTATAAAAAAAAATGTGTATAGTAAAATCCCGCACTGTTCATATTATCCTTCTTTTTCACTATTTTTCTTAGTTATTTTAGTTTCTGTCTTATAATCCTCACACTAAGGCCATGTCTGGATCACGAATCTTTCCTTTCTTGGTGATTACTGCCATAGACTGCCATTGCCTTGGGCTGCCTGTAGGACCCAGAGAGTCTTAAGAGTTTGCTCAATTCTCCCACTCTGCCCCAACTTCAGTAGACACTGCCCTCCCATACTTTATCCAGTTCTTTCTTAGCTGCCCTATTAATTCTTACAATTGTAGAACAGAGCTGCCTCATATTCTGTATAAGGCTCAGAATTCCTGTGGGGTCTCTTCATTTTCCTTTATTATGCATTTTTTTTTCTTCTTCCAGTATTCTCTTAGGGCTACTGAAGATTTTAAACTCTTAAACCAGCCCACATTTGGCCTTCAAAATTTCATATTCATGTCTATGTCATCCTCTTATTCTTGCTGCCCTTTCAAAGATAAAATAACTGAAGCAGCTTTCCTTTCAAGAGCAGTCTGTCACTTTATGTATTTTAGCTTACTTAGTAGGTTTCTTGGCGACCTCAGCTTTCTGATGAGTTAAACCATCAGTGTTTTAAAAACTACGATTTTGTAGGGTGTCTGGCTTTGGTGTTTTTGTTGTTAGGGTTGGAGAGACATTTCCCTGTGACACTTTCTATGTTCTAAGCAGGAGTGGAAATGCCTAACATCTTTTGAGTCCTGGTCCTAATTGTCTCTGATATGATGTGGCATTCCTGCCCCATCATCCTTCTATTGGAATCCCCTTTTGCTTAAACTGAGTTGAGTCTGGTTTACCTCATTACAACCATGGTGTCCTAACTAACGCAGCAGTGGGAAAAGCATTGGGAAAATGCAATGCAAGAGGTGGCACTGCCCCTTATTAGAAATTCCTTCATTTTTTTACCTGAAAAATGGGTGCAATTCCTGGTCCTGTCTGTTCACATGTCCCATGGGAGATTCTTCTGGAATAAAGGATGTGAATGAGCTCTGTGAAAATGCACAATCAACATGTATACATTATTACTAATGATAAAGTCCTTTTCCTCCACTGCTTCAGGATCTATGGAACTCAGGTGTTCTCCTAATTAGTATTTCCACTTTCTGGTTGGAGTCCATCATTTCTCAGCAGGAGCTTGCTATCTGAGATACCCAGCCTGAGCACTTTCAGTATCTGTGCTATCCTTATTATAGATGTGACCTGTGGATTCCTGACTCCAGCTCCTACTGTATGATGTTAGAGAAATAGTATAACAACCCAAAGCTTCAGTTTGTTTATAAACCAGTGATAAAGACAGCATATAGTCTCCCAGAGTTGTAAAATTAAATGCCATCTTTGTGGTCTGTACCTGGGAGGCTGGAAGTGATTTGCCCAAGGCCATGCAATAAGTTTGCATCAGGGCTAGGCTGAAGCCCAAGTCTGTGATGCAAAAAGCATTATTTGGAATCTCTGAGCTCTGTGGTCTCTGAATAGCTTCCCTGGGCTCCTCCTTACCTTTGTTACATATTCCAAAAAAGCACCCTTTTAAAATCTCTCTCTTGCCCCCCAAGCTTTGTTTGTTCCCGAATGTCAGGAACTGTTTCCACGTCTTCAGCTAGCATTCAAGGCTTCTGATAATCCTCAACAACACTTACCTGTCAAACATGCCTTATTGTTAGGTTTTGCTACATGTGCCTTGGCTGTGCCTTGAATGATGGGTAAGCCAAGGAAGGCAACAATGAGAGGGCTATTGTAGGTTGTGTGGGACATTTTCAGGGGGTGAAATAATGGAAGCAAAGACCGTAAAACAGATAAGCAAGGTGGCATATATGGGAAGCAGTGAGCAAACTGTTGAATATAGGAAAGGTGTTCATTGTGAACGGAGAGGCATTGTGAACGGTGTGCATTGTGAACGGTTCATTTGTAGCTGGATGATTCAGACCATGAACACAGGTCTAAGATGCCTAGTTCTTGTTCAATAGGTGAAAGGGAATCCACAAAATTAGTTCGAGAGCTAAAGACACGGCCATCCTCATACCCTGCAAGGCTTCTTCAGTCTGATTTCAATCTGTCTCAGAGGTCACTCGGTCTGGAGTACATTCTCAGGATGCCTGTTCCACATCATTCCCCTTGTAGCCTCTGGAAGACCCAGCCTCACCCACTGTCAGAAAAGTACTGTCTTCTGCCTCACACTGCTGAAACTCCACAGCCTGAAGGCCCGAAGAAGACACAGAATATGACCGCAAGATTTCAACTTCTGCTTGTCCACACAGAAATCTATGCTTCAGTTTCAACTGTAAATTGGGGGTAATAGCATCTACTTTGGAGGGTTACCATGTGGATTAAATTAGATAATGTAAGAAAAGTACACAGGCACAGGTCTGGCATTCTGAAGCCAGCCCTCACTAGAGACTTCTGCCCTGACCTCCCCTTGGGACAGTCTTCCCTCTAGCACAGGGTTCCCCAACCCCGGGCTATAGACCAGTACTGGTCTGTGGCCCGTTAGGAACTAGGCTGCACAGCAGGAGATGATCAGTGGGCAAGTGGAGCAAAGCAAAGCTTCCCTTGTATTTGTAGCCGCTCGCCAGCTCATTCTCATAGGAGCACTGGTTCCTGGTGCCGGAAAGATTGGGGACTGCTGGGCTAGCACATTCCATTTACAATGTGGTCTGAGGATGCAGACAAGCTGCTTTCCACTTCTCCAATGTGTTGGTATCGCCTAAGAGGTAAGCCACTCAGTTTATGTCTTCAAGAAAGCACAGGCGACCCGTGAACAGAGCAGAAATGACTGCAGTCCAGATTTATAACACAGTAGGGAGCATGTGGAAGGATAGTTCCTTCCCCTCTTTGAGGCTTTGGTGAGCTACAAGGACAGCAGTGTGACACAGAGGAAGAATGCCTGCATCTAGTGACACCTGGTTACAGTTGTATGAGTCACCCACTGGAGAACTTGGTAGGTCCTTCCACTTTTTCAATCCCATTTCTTTATTGAAATTGGGTGGCTGTGAGGGGTGATTGAGAGAATACAGGTGAAGCATCGCATATTGGCTAGCACTGCCAATGCCCAGTTGGGTCTGCCTTCTCCCACATAGATTCCCCATTTGACCTGACCCAAGGGGAGGAGCAGTCCTTTTGTCGTTCTCTGGGCTTTGATGTAACATAGACCTCTGGAACTGGCTCTGCTGTCATGGTAAAGTAATTCTGTGACATCCACATGTCACAAGTGGCTTTCCATTGTGGGGCAGAGGCAGGGGCACTATCCCCTTGGCTCTGTACCGAATCTGCTGGTAGGTGTTACAGAAGATCTAGCATGGACTGTCCAATAGAAATATAATGTGAACCACATATGTAAATTTAAATCTTCTAGTAGGTACTTCGAGTAAAAAAGGGTGAGAAAATTTACCTAACCCAATAAATTTAAATATTTTTTCAACATGAACCTGATATAAAAACATTGTTAATGAGATACTTTGTGTTTTGTTTATACTAAGACTTCAAATCCCATGTGTAATTTACAGGTGAAACGATCTTAATTGGAACTAGCCACAGTTCAAGTACTCAGTAGCCATTACATGGCCAGTGGCTACGGTATGGGACAGACCTAGTGTGTTTGACTTGGCCTCCAGGAAAGAGCTATGCTGCCACCTGGTGGTTGTATCATCAGATAGAACCCCAAGCACCCACCTCTGGCCAGGCCATGGGTTGGCATCAAAGACTCCTAAATTCTTTGTTTCCTGCCTTGTGGTACCCTCCAAATAGTTAAAGGGAAAAGACCAGCACAAAGAACCAACCTCTAGAGGATGTGCAGTCCCAGAAGAAAAGGTTTTTACAATGTCCTGGAATTTGGAAACATCTGGGATGATATTCAGCCAGAGCAGTGAGAAGGCTCTGGAACAAGGATGTATTTCACAGATGTAGAGATGGAGAGGGGAATGACATGCTTGGGGCCACATAATAAATAAGCAGCTAACCTGAGTTGCAGAGAACCTTGGCCAGCTTCCAGCATCTCTTACCTGGACCATGGAAATTGCTGTAAAAATTACTGTTTTGTTTTTATTAACAAATACATTCAGTGATTCAAAATCCAAAAAGTGTGAAAGCAAAGTCTCCCACCCATCCCCACCCCTGAAAACCTGGTTCCTCTTCAATGAAGTATCACAAGCAATGCCATGATAACTTGTGCATAACTGTTCTACTTGTGTGTGAGTGTATCTATAGAATAAATTTCTTAAAATGTTATTATTGGGCCCAAGGATATGTGCTTCTGTAATTTTGATAGATAAGGAATGGCTTTTTCTTTTAAATTAGCTTTATCTAGATATAATCTACATACAATAAATTTACTGTTTTAATTGTATGATTTGATGAGTTTTGAAAAATGTATACAGTTGTATAATCACAACCAGTCATGACATTGAACATTTCTATCACCCCATAAAGTTTCCTCATAGGCGTTGCACTGATTCCGTCACCAATGCCACCTGCCTCTGACAACCACTTATCTGTTTTCTGCCTTATAAGATGGCCTTTTCCAGAACATCACATGAATGGAATAATATAGAATGTGGTCTTTTTTGTCTGGATTCTTTTACTTAGCCTATGCATTATGCAATTCATCCATGTTCTTATATAAGCAGTAATTATTTTTATTGTTAAGTAGTATTCTATTCTATGGATCTATTACAATTTCTCCATTCACCAGTAGATGGATATATGAGTTGTTTTCAGTTTGGAGCTACTATGAATAAAGCTTTCTTTTTTCTTTCTTTTTTAGGCTTGACAGTGCCAGCTGAGACTTTATTTTGGAAAAATTACTTGACTTGGCTTTAATAAGAGGTGGTCCCCCAGGCAGTAGACTCCCCCACCCCACTCCCAGGGTTGGGCTAAGGACTGAGGCTGAGCTTCATGCCAATCTCCTGTGCCAGAGGCTCCTCTGCATAGCTCTTTTCCCACAGGCTCAGAGGCCAGGAGAGACCATGGTAGCCATTTACTTGGGCAGGACATCAGATGACTTAGACACCAGCTTCCCATCATGAGTCTCAATTTTCTTTGCAACCACAATCTTGGTGGGGCTAGTACTGGTGCACTGAAGAAGCTGGAGTGCCCTGCCTCCCCCAGAGCCGAAGTTGGACTGGAAGCTCAGACAGTAGTTGAGGCCAGGGCTTGTGAGGTTCCTGTAGGCCAGGCTCAGCCCACCTGAGTAGCCACTGGTAGTGTTGGTATAGATACTTATGTTTTGCATCCCAGACTCAAGCTGGCTCTCCTCACCCTCCAGAAGTTTACAGTAGGTAACAATTTCCACATCCAGGGCTAGGTTGATGTTTATGAGCTCCTGATATTGCACAGCTGCTGGGTTATGTCTCGCTTGGAGTTTCTCAGATCAATCTCCAGCTCAGCTACCTTGGCCTGAGCATCGTTAAGGGCCAACTCCCCATGCTGCTCAACATCAGCCTTGGGAAGGGAAGCCCTCTGGCCTTTGAAGGCCTCAATCTCAGCCTGGAGTCAGCTGATGTTTTGGTTCATCTCAGAAATCTCTGTCTTCATGTGATGCGGTCATCTTCACCTTCCCAGCCAATATCTGCAATTCCTCTTATTTGATCCAGTATATGGTCTCAGCCTCAGCCTGGCTGCAATTGGTAATCTCTTCATACTTGGCCTTGACCTCGGCAATGATGCCATCCAGGTCCAGGGAGCAGTTGTTTTCCATAGACAGCACCACAAACGTGTTAGAGATCTGGGCCTGCATCTCACGGATCTCCTCTTCAAACAGATGCCTGTAGAAGTTGATCTCATTGGTTAGCCCTTTCAGGCGGGACTTCAGCTGTACCTTGTTCATGTAAGCTTCATCTGTATCCTTCCTGATGAGGACAAATTCATTCTCCATCTCTGTGTGCTTATTGATTTCATCCTTATACTTTGAGTTCTCTACCATTCCCTGCATGTTGCCAAACTCTGCCTTCAGCCTCAGTTTCTCCTGGGCCAGTTTGTCCACCTGCCACTGAAGGTTGTTGATGTAGCTCTCAAACGTGTTGTTTATGTTGCTGTGAGTTGTCTTCTGCTGCTGCAGAAGGTTCCACTTAGTCTCCAGAATCTTGTTCTACTGCTCCAGGCTTCGTACCTTGTCGATAAAGGAAGCAAACTTGTTAAGGGTCTTGATCTGCTCCTTCTCCTAGGTGTGCATGGCCTGGACGTTGGGGTCCACCTCCAGCTTCAGGGGGCTCAGCAAGTTCTGGTTCACTTAGACAACTGTGATGCTTCCCATATCTCCAGCCCCACCGTAACCCCTGGCCAGGTTCATGTTGATGCCTAGGCCAGTCCAGTAGCTGCCCACCCAGGAAAAGGCCAAGAAGTTGATATGGGCACCAGGAACACTCAAGTACAAGTGGCTGTTGAGGGCCCAGGGACCAGAGGTGGGTGCCTTATAGGTCTTCTGGGTTACCCTCATGGACATGGTAGAGGCTGGAGTGAAGAGGAGGAGCTAAAACTGACAAACACTGGAGAAGGAGCCAAAAAGCTGCTTCTGAATAAAGCTCTTTATGAATATTCAAGTATAAAGTATCTTCTAAGCCTGTAAATACCAGACGTATGATCTTTAAACTTTCCTTTCGCCTGGGTAAATATTTAGGAATGGAATTGCTGAGTCATTATGGTAAGTGAATATTTAACTTTGTGAGAAACTGCCATACTGTTTTCCAAAGGAACTGTACCATTTTGCTTTGCCACCAATGACAGTTCCACACCCTCACCAACACTTGGTACAGATGGCCTTTTAAATTTTAGCTATTCTAGTAGGTGTTAGAGATCTAGTAGGTGAAGAGGTATCTCATTGGTTTAAATTTTATTTGACTGATGCTGCATGTTGTCCATGTTCTCTTTGCTATTTTTATATTCTTTGGTTAAGTGCCTGTTTTGATCTTTTGTCCATTTTTTAATTGAGCTACTTATCTTATTATCAAGTTATAGCTTTATATATTCTAGAGACAGATATATGTTTGTCAGATGTATGTTTTACAGTTATTTTCTGTCTCGGCCTATTCATTATCTTATCAGTGTCTTGATGAACAAATGTTTTCAATTTTGATAAAATGCTCCAATTTTCCCATGCATTTGTCCCTGGGCTGCTCCTGTTCTTGGCTTCATCATCGCAGGGAAAGATAGCCTTTGTTCTGGTGCTCAGTGTCTAAGGCAGAATTCTCCTGCATTGTCAGGCCAATGGCTACTGTCTCAGGTCATGTCTTTCATTAACTGCTGCTCATCCTCTTCCCCCTTTTCAAGGAACTTTCATCTTTTTCAGTTTATTAAGAGAGTAGTATTATTTTTGTTTCAGGTTTAAATTTATGATTTAAAAAAAGTGACAATGCCATTGCCCAAAGACCATCAGGAATATAACTGTAATTAAAGACAGATTTATTACTCTGCAGTCAGGGAGAACATACATTGTATGTGAGGAATGGTGTGGGACATCTCAGGATGGGTTATGGTATGTTTGGGGCTGGAGTTAGTCATAGGATGGTATTGGCATGAATTATTCAGAATTTATAAACTACAGACTTAATATAATAGTGGTCTTATTTCAGAATATTCATATCTGTTTGCTACTCTTGGGCTAGTTTGTGGTCTTGGAACATATGGGTCTGTTAAAACAAACTAGTGTTAAAAGAGTTTTAATTTAGGGAGTTTGTGATAAATGTCATAGTTTTGATTTGATAGAGTTTATCTGCTTTGTGAGTCAGGGTATATTTTGCAAATTGTGGTCTTTCTTTTCTTTTTATCTATCATGTCATTCCTGTGGATTCTGGATGACTAAAGTACAGGCTTCCATAATGTAAGATTAAAATTGCCAAATAAGTGGCGAAGACCAAGAGCTTAGTAAAGACTATTGGACTAGTGGATATCTATATAGAAAATAAGACATTCATTCCTCTGTGGCCTATATTTATGATTCACATTATATAAAATAGTTTATAAATAAAGTGTCTGAATATATTAGAAGACTATGTGGGAGAATATTTTTATGTCAGTGTGAGGAAGGTATGTCTTATAAAGATAGAAAAGCCAGAACACACAAGAGGAGAAACATTAAAACAAAAGATTAATAATTGTTTAAATATACAGAAAACCTACAATTCAGGAAGAAAAAGGCAATCTGTGGAGTATGATTAACTAATGGCATTCAGCTTCTGACTCCTTCAGGTTCACGTAAACTTTGAACCTGAGGGTCACACTGTTCTTGGAGTAGATCCCACCAATGGCTGAGCAACACTGGCATGAGGGCCTACCAACCTCTGCCCAATGTGGAACACTTTGACTGGCAATCTGTGTATACCAATGGCTCCCTTTTCCTTTCACATGAAAAGTACTTCCTAACAAACTCTTAACACTCCTAATTCTATCTCAGCATCTGCTTCCAGGAGGACCCAACAAACACACTATTTAAAAGAAAAAGAAGAAAATTTATCAACAGAATTCACAAAAAGATAAACATGAAAAAGATACATACCACCACCAATGATGAAATATAATTAGAGAAAATAAAATTTGGGGTAGAATAAGACAGAAATTTTTGTCTGTCACATAGGCAAAAGTTTAACGAATAATATCTGTGTTGGCTAATGTAGAGTCATTTCATGATGTGACTGTCTCCTGAATGATGCCAGACCTATCAGTTAGATCTGGGGCAGAACAGAAATTACTTCACAAAAATCCCCTCAGAGACTGTCTGTCTGACCCTTCCCGAATGCCTGGTTCCTGTTGCCCTAGAGTAGAAAGCACGATAAACGTTTCCTCCTACTCTGTGGCAGATTATACCCCAGTACTGCTATCTATCCTGCCCTGTCCTATATAATCCTGAGGAGGATATCCATAAAATGATCCCCCTGATTATCTTTCCTCTGCCTCAACATATAGCCATTCCATTACTGCTGACTGCATTCTCTATGCTGTGTTCCCCATCCTTGTGACCATCTATCAATACTAATTTGTACTTTTTAAACCCTTCACCCCTTTCTACAACCCCCCACTACCCTCCCCTCTGGCCATCACCAGATTGTTCTTTATTTCTGAGTCTGTTTTCGATTAGTTTGTTCTTTTTGTTCCTTAGATTCTGCATATAAATGAAATCATATGGTATTTATCTTTCTCTGTCTGACATTTCACTCATCATAATGACCTCTAGGTCCACCCATGTCGATGCAGATAGTAGAATTTCATTTTTTTCATGGCTGAGTGATACTCCCTTGTATATATGAACAATAACTTCTTTGTCCAATCACCTGTTGATGTTAAGTTGCTCCCATATTTTGGCTATTGTCTATTTCTAGACTCTATTCTGTTTATTTCTGCTCTGATCCTTATTATTTCCTACCTTCTACTCAGTTTGTGTTTTGTTTGATGTTCTTTTTCTAGTTCTTTTAAATGTAAAGTTACATTGTTTGAGCTTTGTCTTATTTCTTTATGTAATATCCTTCTTTATCTCTTATTATAGACTTTGTTTGTTTGGGAGGGAGTTTCCCCTTTATTCTTTTTTTATTCCAGCTTTATTGAAATATAATAGACAATTAGTTTTTTGTACTTACCTTGTACAATTTGATGAGGTTTTTTTCAATTATAATTGGCATACAATAATATACCAGTTTCAGTTGTACAGTCTAGTGATCAGAGATCCACTAAGCAATCACCCTACTAAACCTAGTATCCCTTTTTCCCATTACATATTATTACATTATTAACCACCTTCCCCAAGCTACACTCTACATCTTCATGTCTATTCTGTAACTATCCACTTGTACCTCTTAATCCCTTTGCCTTTTATCCCATCCCTCCAACCTCCCTCCCATCTAGTAGCTCTCAAAATATTCTCTGTATGAGTTTATCACTGCTTTTGTTGTTGTTGTTTATTTTTTCCTTTAGATTCCACATGTACATGAAATCATGTGATATTTGTCTTTTTTCTATCCAACCCCTTTCATTTAGCACAATACCTTCCAGGTCCATCAGGGAAATATCTTTTTCCATACCTTTCCTGTTAGTCTGTGTGTCTTTTAATCTGAAGTGAGTCTCTTGTAAGCAGCATATGTAGGGGTCTTGTTTTCTTATCCATTCAGCCACCCTATCTTTTGGTTGGAGCACTAATTCTTTTCCATTTGAAGTACTTGTTGATAGTTATTACCATTCTTTATTCATGATTTTATATGTTTTTCTTCTTAAAGAAGCCAGTCCAACATTTTCTGTAATAGCAGCTCAGTGTTGATAAATTACCTTATTTTTGTCTGGGAAGCACTCTCTCTGTCCTTCAGTTCTAAATGATAGCTTTGCTGGATACAGTATTCTTGGTTATAGATCCTGCATTTTCATCATGTTGGATATTCTATGCCAAGCCCTTCTATCCTGCATGCTTTCTTTTAAGAAATCAGCTGATAGGTAACTATCTGCTCTTCTCTTGCTGTTTTTAAGATCATATCTTTGTATTTAACCTCTGGCAATTTAATTATGATGTGTCTTGGTGTAGGTCTCTTTGGTTCCTCTTTCTTGGGACTCTCTGAACTTTCTTGGATTGTATGTCTATTTCCTTCACCAGATGAGGGCAGTTTTCTATCAAATAGCTCTTCAACATCTTGTTTTCCTTCAGGTACCCCATGAAATTAATATTTTTTACATTGAATAGTGTCCCATAGGCTTCTTAAATTATTACTATAGTCTTGTCTTCTTTTTTCTTGCCATTCTGATTGAGTGTCCTTGGCTTCCCCATCCTCTATGTCAGTTGTTCGATCCTCTTCTTTATTCACTCAGTTGATTCCATTTAATATGCTCTTGATCTCAGGTAATGTGTTTTTCATTTCTGACTGGTTCCCTTTTAGAATTTCCATTTCCATTTTTGTTTATTATCTCTTTGTTAAAGTTCTCACTAAGTTCATCTACTCTTTTCCTAAGTTCAATGAGCAGCTTTATAACCAGCGTTTTAAACTCTGCATCTGTTAGATCGTTCGACTCCATTATTTCTGAATCTCTGTTCTGTTCTCTCATATGGTTTCTGCTTCCTTGTCTTCCCATTTTGGCCTTTCTATGTCTGTTTTTATACTAAGCAAAGCTCCTAAGTTTTCTGTTCTTATTAGTGCAACTTTGTGTAGGAGGTGTCCAGTGGCACAGTCTTGAGAGGGGTTCAGCAGCAGCAGGCCAAGTTTAGCCCCAGACTGTGTCACTCCGGGGCCACCTGTTATGATTCAGCAAGCAGTCCATAAATGCTATGCTTATAGTTGCCTCAAGAGGCCACACCAGAAACCAAAGCCAGCTGCCACTAGTGTGAGTCTTGGCTCTGCTCAGCAAAGAGCACCTTACTTCCCAAGGATACACCTGGATGTAGCTTGGGTGGGGTTCCGAGCTGGAGGAGGTGGAGTTTCAGGGAATCCTCTTGAGGAGTCAACCTCTGTTATCCACTTTGATGACATATCAGATATGGCAGCTCTGTCTCTGCACACTAGGAGTGGGGAGGCTCAAAATAGGAACAATAGATACTGCAGGCACTTCTGTCTGGGAGAGATCTTAGCCTCTGGCCCTCACTCTGACAACTCAGTGTCCTTCTGTAAGTCCCTGGTACACTCCACAGAGCCAACCTGGTGCTGTTGCTCAGCGTGAGAAGGTCTGTCACCCTGGAAGTCTGCTTATGGACATAGTCCATTTAAGAGGCATCTGCAGTTGCCAGCTGCTACTGCCGCAGCCTCTGTTACACTCAGACAGCGGGGACTGGGCAGCCTCACATCCTCACCCCATCCTACCTCCTCTCATTGCAGAGTGATTTCTTATTTCTCTCCGTAGTTGTAGGGCTTGTTCCTCTAGATTCCAGGTGACTCTCCTTGCTGTTTGCTGTTTTTCTGTCACAACTTTGATTTGGTCACAACAGGGATGAACAAAGTCTCTATCTATGCCATTTTGAAAAATTTACTTAAATTAGTTTCAGGTATACAGTACATTGGTTAGACATCTATATTGTACATAAAACGATCCCCCCAATTGCTCCCTCCCTCCCCCGATCCTCCACTTAGCCATTATATTAATGCTAACTACATTCCTTCTGCTGTGCTTCCCATCACCATGACCAACCATAGAAGTACTAATATGTACTTTTTTAACCCTTCACCCATTCTCCCAGCCTGCCAGTACCCCTACCCTCTATCCACCAAACTGTCCACTATATTTGTAAGTCAGTTTCTGATTACTTTGTTCTTTTTGTTCCTTAGATTCTGCATATAAGTGAAGTCATATAGTATCTATCTTTCTCTGACTTATTTCACTCAGCATAAGAACATCTAGATCCATCCATGTCATTGCACATGGTAATATTTCACTTTTTAATGGCTGAGTAATATTCCATTATATATATATGAACCATAATTTCTTTATCCAGTCATCTGTTTATGGGCATTTATGTTGCTTCCTTACTTTGGCTATTGTAAATTGTGCTGCCATGAATACTGGGGTGCATAGATCTTTATGAATTATTGTTTTGGTTTTCTTTGGATAGATATCCAGAAGTGCAATCTCTGGGTCAAAAAGTACATCCATTTTTAATTTTTTTAGAAACCTCCATACTGTTTTCCATAGTGGCTGTTCCAATTTGCAACCCCATCAAAAATGTATAAGGGGTTCCCTTTTCTCTGCTTCCTTGCCAACACTTGCTATTTTTTTATTTATTGATAATAGCCATTCTGACAGGTATGAAGTAATATCTCATTGTGGTTTTAATTTGCATTTCTCTGATGGTTAGCAACTTTGAGCATCTTTTCATATGTCTGTTAATCATCTATATTTCCTCTTTGGAGAAATATATGTTCAGGTCTTCTGCTCATTTTTTAATTGGATTGTTTTTCTGTTGTTGAGTTGGATAAGTTTTTTATACATTTTAGATATTAACTTCTTATCTGATGTATCATTAGTGACTATCTTTTCCCAAACAGTTGGTTGTCTTTTTGTTTTGTTGATGGTTTCCTTTGCTGTACAAAACTTTTTAGTGTGATGTAGTTCCATTTGTATATTTTTTCTTTTGTTTCCCTTGCCTGAGAAGATATATCTGAATGTTTAGGTGTGGATTTATTTCTGGACTCTCTATGCTTTTCCATTGATCAATGTATCCATTTTTATGCCAGTACCATGCTGCTTTTATTACAGTAGCCTTGTAGTATAGTTTGCTATCACATAGTGTGATACCTCCAACTTTGTTCTTCTTTCTCAAGATTGCCATGGCTATAAATTTTAGGATGCTGGATTGTGTCTAATGCTTTTTCTGCATCTATTGATAAGATAATATGTTTTTTATATTTTGATTTGTCAATGTGATGTATCATATTAATTGATTTGCAGATATTGAACCAACTTTGCATCCCAGGAATAAATCCAACTTGATCATGGTGTTATTATATTTTCAATGTATTGCTGAATTCAGTTTGCTAATATGTTGAGGATTTTTGCATCAATGTTCATAAGAGATATCAGCCTATAGTTGTCTTCGTTTGTAATATCATTGCCTGGTTTTGGAATCAAGATCATGGTGGCCTCATAAAAAGAGTTAGAGAGCCTCCCCTCTTTTTGAATTTTTTGAAATAGTTTGAGAAGAATAGATGATAATTCTTCTTTGAATGTTTGGTAAAATTTGCCTATGAAGCCACCTGGTCCAGGACTTTTGTTTTGGGGGAGGTTTTTGATTACTGATTCAATTTCATTAGTGGTGATCAGTCAGTTCAGATTTTCTGTTCCTTCTTGACTCAGTCTTGGGGCACTGTATGTTTCTAGGAAAGTATCCATTTCTTCCAGATTGTCCAATTTGTTGGCATAATATTGCTTGAAGTATTTTCTTATAATCCTTTGTATTTCTATGGAGTCTGTAGTTACTTCTCTTTTTCTTGATGAATCTAGTTAAAGTTTTATCAGTTTTGTTTATCCTTTCAAAAAACTTGCTCTTGGTTTCATTAATCTTTTGTATTGTTTTTCTAGACTCTTTTTCATTTTTTTCTGCTCTGATCTTTATTATTTCCTTCCTTTGATTCACTTTGGGCTTTGTATGTTGTTCTTTTTCTAGCTCTTTTAATTATAAGATTAGATTGTTTATTTGAGCTTTTTTTGTTTGTTTGTTTCTTAAGGTAGGCCTGTATTGCTATGAATTTCCCTCTTAGGACTGCTTTCATTGTGTCCCATAAATTTTGAGTAGTTGTGTTTTCACTTTCATTTGTCACTAGGTATCTTTTGATTTCTTTGATCTCATTAATAACCCATTTATTGTTTAGTAGCATGTTATTTAGCCTCCATGTATTTGTGTATTTTCTAGTTTTTTTCTTGTACTTGATATTTAGTTTCATACCACTGTAATCAGAGAAGATGGGTGATATGATTTCAATCTTAAATTTATTGAGACTTGTTTTGTATCCTAACATGTAGTCTATCCTTGAAAATGTTCCATGTGCACTTGAGAAGAATGTATATTTTGCTGCTTTGGGGTTAAATGCTCTGAAAATATCTATTAAGTCCATTTGTTCTAGTGTGTCCTTTGGGCCCATTGTTTCCTTGTTGATTCTTTGCCTGGAAGATCTGTTCATTGGTGTCAATGCAGTGTTAAAGTCTTCTACTATGAGTGTATTACTGTTGATCTCTCCTTTGTGCTTTATGTGTGTGGGTGCTCCTATATTAGGTACATATATGTTTACTAGAGTGATGTCCTCTTGATTTATCAATCCCTTTATCATTATGTAATGCCCTTTTTTGTCTCTCACTATAGACTTTGTTTTAAAGTTTATGTTATTTCATATAAGTATTGCTACCCAACTTTTTTTTATTTCCATTATGTGAAATATTTTTTACATCCCTTTACTTTCTCTATGAGTGTCCTTTGATATAAAGTAGGTCTCTTGTAGACAGCATATGCATGCATTTTGTTTTCTTATCCAGTTATCCTATGTATTTTGTTTGTAGCATTTAATCCACTTACATTTAAAGTGATTTCTGATAGGTGCATTGTTATTGTCATTTTATTATACATATTGTTACTTCTAATTTTTTTACACTTCCTCTTTTTACAAAAGACCATTTAAAATTTCTTGTAATGCTGGCCTGTTGTTGATGAATTCTTTAAGATTTTCTGTCCGGGAAGCTCTTTATCTCACCTTCCATTTTAATTGAAGGCCTTGCTGGGTAGAGTATTTGTGGTTGTAGATTATTTTTCATAACTTTGAATATTTCTTGACATTCCCTTCTGGCCTGAAAACTTTCCATTGAAAAGTCATCATTCTTATATTGGGGTACCTTTGTAAGTAACTAGCTTCCTTTCTCTTGCTGCTTTTAAGATTTTCTCTTTGTCTTTGACCTTTGGTGTTTTAATTATGATGTGTCTTGGTGTAGGTCTCTTTGAATTCCTTGTTTGAGACTCTGTGCTTCCTGAACTTGTATTTCTAATTCTTTTGCCAAGTTAAGAAAGTTTTCTGTCATTATTTTATTAAATAGATTCTCAACCCCTTGCTCTCTCTTCTTCAGGTACTCCTATGACCTGCATATGTGTACACTTTAAGAGAGGTCTCTTAAACTCTCATTTTTTATTTTAATTCTTTTTTCTTTTTGTTCTGATTGGATTATTCTGCTACCATGTCTTACAAATTACTGATTCGATCTTCTGTTTCATCCAATCTACCATTGAATCCTTCTAGTGTATTCTTCATTTCAGTTCTTGTATTTCTCATTTCTGTCTCCTTCTTTTTTATAGTTTCTATGTCATTTTATATGCTGTTGAGGTTCTCATTGTACTCATCCATTCTTCCCATAAGTTCATCGAGCATTCTTGTAACCATTGTTTTGAACTCTGTCTCTGGTAGGTTGCTTGCCTCCATTTCATTTAGCTTATTTTCTGGAGTTTTCTCATGTTCTTTTATTTGTGGCATATTTCTTCATTTTCTCATTTTTCTAGCCTCTGTGTTCATATCTGTATGTCAGGAATATTTGTTTTGTCTCTCAGCCTTGGCATGATGGCCTGAATGTGGAAGGTGTCACACTCTCCCTACTCCCTTATGCGCGGAGCTTTGGACGTGATCTTTGTGTGGGCTGTGTGTGATCTTCTGTTGTCACCAAACCTTTATTGTTGTTAGTAGATCAGTGGATGGGATTAACACTCAAGCTGAATAATTGTGAGAATTGGCTGTACCCACAGGTAAGAGTTGTGTCAGGGCTGGCCCTGTTACTGGAGAGTGGGGATCCTTTCCTGGTGCACTGTCCTGGTTCTTGATGTCTCAAACAAATAATTGAGCAAGACATCGAAATACAGTAAAGTTTTATTAGAAGGAAGGGAAGTGGAAGCAGACCTGAGCAAAAGAAGTGTGGCTCAGAAAACTTGGTAACAGTCTTTGGGGATTTTAGCCTATTTGCTGTGGTTGGTTACTTTTCTTAGAAGGGTAGGCTTCCTTGATAGACAACTAAGAATGAGAGGACTTAGTGATTCATCATTTTGCTTTCTGCGCATGTTTTTTTTTTTCCAGAATTCAGTCTGTTATAATTATATTAATGAACTTCTGGGCACATGCATTATATTATAATGATGGTATAATGAGGCTCAGGTGAGTTGAAGGTTGTTGGGGTCTTTATTGCACAGGTATGAGTGACTGGATTAAACTGTCTTGTTTCTTTGTAAGAGTTAAAAAATGCTTTTTGCTTGCCTAATTGTGGGCAGATTAGGGCAGACCCCATCTAGGGTAGGATGAGCTGAGAGTATTTGCAGGCAGACCCGAAACCCCCTAGCTTTCCTGCCTAACTCTTTTCTAAGAGTCATGAACCCCCTTACTAGTATGGATGTTGAGGGACAGGAGGTCTCTTCTTCCTTATCTGCTTCCTGCTGAGAATGGCTGTAGTCCCTGGCTGCAGGGGTTTCTTGGAGCTATTTCCCTTTCTGCCTCAGTCAGGGTGGGGTCTTGAGTTTCCTGCTAAAGTGCCACCTCAGTCCCTAGACAAGGAAGATATAAACTTATTATTTAAATCATATATCTATTAATTTCTATTATTGATTTGCCTATTGAGTAAAGGGAAACAGTCTTGGTTAATATATTTCTTAAAGAGTTAAAAAAAAATCCTTTAGCCTAAAGTCTGCTCCCCTCTCAGACTCTAAACTTCTTAACACCATTTCTGCTAACAATGGGCTGATGACACTTATCAATAGCCAGAGAATCTGAGTCAATAGTTTCAGGGGAATTTTCAGGATTTGAGGGAGAGGGCTTTTTCCCCAAAGAAAGGAAGAAAACTAGGTTTACTAAAAAGATTAAGAACTCTGAAAGATATGTCACATTTCATTTCATACTGAAAGATGATTTTTACAAGTGATGTCCCATTTTAACCTCACCAAGTGGGATTTGCCCTACCAGGCTTGCGTACTTGTTACAATCACCTTTTATGTGTATCACTAATGAGACTAGTCAGGAGTTGTTCTATTGTGATCTGGTGCCAGCCTCCAGATGCATTATTTTGTGGCCTCTTGGGAGAGGCTCCCCTGTAGGACAAGGTCAGCTGCTGTTTTTGATTATTCAGGGGTACCCGGTAAGAACTACAAGCAATCTGCTGATGGTTGTTGCCTATGCTGAATCTATAGGTAAGTGGATGAGACAATGCTATAGGCAGCTGTTGGTTAGCCCCCATCCCTGATTTATGGCAGTTTGGCAGAGAGACCAGTGCTCCTCAAGGCCTGACACTGCCTGTCAGTTGCCTGTAAGTCTCTGAAACTGGATGAGCTTCTGGGTGATATGCATGTTGGGTGGCACAGGGACCCTGGGAGTCTCCAGGGTCTATTTAAGTAAATTTCCCTCTGCCACTGAAGTGTCATTTTATGTGCCAACACTGTCTCTGTGGCTCCCTATACATGTTTTCACTTTTAGCACGGTCAACTGCTATCCACCCTGGGCCTAAATGCACTACCCCAGGGCAAGGGCAGCTGCCTATCAATGTGCAACAGGCACTTTGTGTATTAGATGGGGCAGGAGCCATCAGGCCAGTACAGACGTCCGCAATCCCCTCAGGAGATATTGCAGCTCGTACAGGCAGCAGTGGTTTGTCCACAACTGTTTTCCTTGAAATGCACTCACTGTGCTACCCTAGGTCTATTGCCTGCACTGACTGCACAACCGCAGAACCAAGCAGGGCACAGGAGGCTGCTTGTCAATGGGCTGCAGGCACTTCGTGACTTGGGTAAAACGGGATCTCAGGAAGACAAGGTCCATTCGGCCAATACAGCCTAGGTTTTGCTGAAACTTCTGTTCCTGAGTGTTCCTACCTATTATAGACACAGATCATAGTGAGACCAGTTGCTGTCTGGGGTGGTCCCACAGACCACTGAGCTCACTGGACACAATATTGTAACTCTTGCAGGCGGCAGAGATCTGCCTGCCACTGATATCCATGCAGTTATCACCCTGTGCTAGCCAAAGTTTGTTGTCTGTGTGTATTGGGAGTTTAGGGGAGGGGAGGGTATGGGCTGTGGCGGTTCACTGACAATGGACTGCCTGGGGCAATTTGTGGGTAGAGTGGGGCAGGGTCTCAGAGAGACAATGGCAGTCAGATCAATACAACCTCAGTCTTGCTGCAACTTTGGTAACTTGTAAGCTCCCATATAAGACCCAGATCACAGCAAGACCGGCTCCTGTCTGGGAGTGGCTCACAGTACCCCGATATCCACCCAAGTTCATGTTGGCAAAAGTGATCTGCCTAACACTATCGCGGAAATGGGGCTCACAGCACTGGTCACCCTCTGGGAATGGAAATGTGGCTCATAGCACTAGCCGCACAATGGGTATGCTTGGCCTGAATCAGAGCAGGGGTTGGCAGCCATACAGCAAAATATTCCCCAAGCAATCTACAGGTTGGGTGGGGCAGGCTGATCCCCTCTGACACCTATCTGCACAGTCAAGCTAGCATTGTCTATGGATTACCCTATAGGGAGGCTGGACTAAGGCACAATGGTGGCTGCCCTTCTAGCACTCACCCTGCAGCCCGGCAATGAAGACTTTCTCAGAATGAATCCCAAGCAAGCCTCTGACCCCCCGCAGGTGTCCCAGGTGAGTGTCTGCAGGTCAGAAACTGCATGGGTCCTTCAAAGGGACCTCTAGGGTTTCAGTTCCTTCTGTCTCACCCAGACGGCCAGAACCGCCTCCGGTTTCTATAGTCAGAGTTTTTGAAATCACTTCTTCCCTGAGCTGGGGAGCACCCAGATGAGACCATGAACCTCCTCTCCTGTAGGACAGCATCTGAAGCCTCACTCTTCCTCCTGGTGATCCTCTACCATCCACAGGTGCAGGTCCAGCCCAATTTACGACCCTGCCCCTCCTACTGGCTTTGATGTGGTTCTTTTATATTATCAGATGTCGGCATTATGATCGACTGGACTCCAGGTGATTCTCCATGCTAATTACTTTAAATTTATAATTTGGCTGCAATTTCAATGTAGACCAGAGAGGAGACAAACCCTACTTTTACCTAGTCCACCATCATCCAAAGTTACCCATCTATGCCATTTTTTAAAGCCTTTGTTTTAAAGTCTATTTTATATAAGTATCACTACCCTAGTTTTTTTTTATTATTATTATTTCCATTTGCATGAAATATCCTTTCCCATTCCTTTACTTTCAATCTGTGTGTGTCATTTGATCTGAGGTGGGTCTCTTATTGACAGCATATGTATTGGTCTTGCTTTTTATCTACTCAACTACTCTGTGTCCTTTGGAGCATTTAATCCATTTACATTTCAAGTGATTATTGATAGGTAATAGTTATTGCCATTTTATAATTCATATTTATGGTGTTTCCCCCTTTCTTTTTACAAAAGTCCCCTTAACATTTCTTGTAATCCTGGCTTGTTAGTGATGAGTATCTTTAGCTTTTTCCTGTATGGAAAACTCTTTATCTCACCTTCAATTTTAATTGATAGCCTTGCTGGGTATAGTTGTCTTGGTTGTAGGTTCTTGTTTTTGTCTCTTTAATATTTCATGCCAATCCTTTCTGGCCTGCAAAGTTTCTGCTGAAAGTCAGTTGTCTTTCTCTGGCTGCTTTTAGGATTCTTTCTTAGTGTTCAACCTTTGGCATTTTAACAATGGTGTATCTTGGTGTGAATGTTTGGGTTCTTCTTGTTTGGGACTCTTTGCGCTTCCTGGTCTGGTATGTCTAAGTCCTTCACCAGGTTAGAGGAGTTTTCTGTCATTATTTCTTCAAATAGGTTCTCAATCCCTTGTTCTCTCTCTTCTCCTTCTGGCACTCTCATGATGCAGATGTTGGTATGTTTGATGTTGTTCCAGAAATCTCTTAAAACTGTCCTCATTTTTAAATTTTTTCTATTTGCTGTCCTGATTGTGTTTTCTGCCACCTTGTCTTCCAACTTGCTGATTCGGTTCTCTCTTTCATCTAATCTACTGTCAATTCCTTCTAGTATATTCTTCATTTCAGTTATTATAGTCTTCATTTCTGACTGGTTGTCTTTTATGGTTTCTATGTAATTTTTTTACTTACTCTTTCTGTTGAAATCCTCATTGAGATCATGTATTCTCCCCCTGTTCATTCAGCATCCTTATAACCAGTGTTTTGAATTCTGTCTCTGATAGGTTGCTTGCCTCCATTTCGTTCATTTTTTTTCCCCCTAGGGTTTTATCTTATTGTTTCATTAGTAGCATGTTACTTTGTTTTCTCATTTTAGTTGCCTCTCTGTGTTCATTTCTATGTATTAGGAAGATTTGCTGTCTTCCAGACTTGGCCAGGTAGCTTTATGTAGTAGGTGTCCTGTGTGGTCCAGTGGTGCAGTCTCCCTGATCACCTGCATCGGAGGCTCTAGGTGTTTACCTTTTATGTTTGTGTGTGTTCTCCTGTTGTAGCTATGCCTTGATTGCTGGTAGCTCATCAGTGGATATGATTGATTCTTGGCCTGACTAGCTGTGGGGATTGGCCATGCCCTCAGAATATGAGCTGCTGTGTAGGAGTTGACCCCATGGTATTGGATTCGCCCTGGCAGTCTCATGCCTGTAGAGATCACCCTTTGGGTGTGCTGCTTATAGAGCTAGTCAAGTTGTACTCTGTTGTGGTCTAACACCAGCTTTTGGATGTGTTGGTTCTGTAGCCCTTTAGTAGGGTCTCCATGTAGGCCAAGGTCAGCTACTGCCTTTGATTCCTCAGGGCTACCTGGTAGGAGCTACAGTGATCTGAGGATGGTTGCTGCCTATGCTGGAACTGGAGTCAAGTGGGAGAGACCATGCTGCAAGCTGAGGTTGGTTGACCCCAGTATCAGGCCTCGGGTGGCTTAGCAAAAGGACCAGTGCATCTCAAGGCCTGGGGTTGCCTGCCAACTGCCTGTATGACTCTGCAGCTGGAAAAGCCTTTGAGTGGTATGCGAGTTGGGTGGGGTGGGGACCCAGGTAGTCACAGGGGTAAAGCAAACAAATTTTACCGGGCCAATGCAGAGTCAGGTTTCATGCCAATGCTTAATCTGTAGTTTTCTGTAAAAGTCCCAGACCACAGCAAAGTCTGTCACTGTCCTCAGGCCCTCAGACCCCTGTGATCCTCTCAAGAGATATTGCAGCTCAGGTTGGCACCAGTGGCTTTTCACCAAGTCTCCTCCCAAAATATGTGGGCCATGCATGGGCCACATGAGCTAAGGATTGCTCCTTCTAATAAGTATGTGACCCAGGGAAGCTGCAGGTGTGGGGTTGGTGGCTCCATAAAAGGCTCTGCAGACAACTTGTGGGCTGGGGAGGGCAGGACCCCAAGGAGACACAGGGTAGAGCATGCCAATCTCACTGGCCAAAGCAGCTTCAGAATTGACTGCATGGAGGGGAGGATTCAGCACAAGCAAGATGGCACCCACCTATAGACTGCACCAGAGCAGTGCCTGACAAAAGAGCTAGAGCGGCTTTTCCCCCAGTCCTTGCCCCAGTGCCACGCATCTGTCTTTCCCCATATGTCTCTTGTGCCTCCCTAACTGCTAGAGCCCAGGGCGTGTCTACAAGCAAGTCTGTGTGCAGGCCCTTTAAAGAGTCATCTGAGTTTTCAGGTTTTTTCCATCTCGCCTAGATAGCCAGTCCCCACTAGTTTTCACAGTCAGATTTTGTGAGAATTCCTCTTCCTGGAACTGGACCCCTGGGCTGGGGATCTCATGTGGGGCTAGGGCCCCTTGTTCCTTCAGTGGGGACTTCTGCAGCCACATTCTCCACTAGGCATGGGTGCAGAACCAGCCCGCTTTGTGTCTCAGCTCCTCTTACTAGACTCAGTATGGTCTCTTTTTATATCCTCATATGTATGTGTTATGATCAACTAGAATGCAAGTGGTTCTCCAACCTATTTTTATTTATAACTTGGTTATAATTTTAACATGGTCATGGAAGGAGGCAAACCCTGCTTTTACCTAGCCTACCATCTTGACTGAAATTTAATCCTTCTTTTATTATTGCTTTTTATGGTGACATTGGTTAATGAAATTCAGTAAGTTTCAGGCATACAATTCAATAATAAGTCATATATATACATTGCATTGTGTATTTACCACCCATAGATTTCTGTCACCACATATTAGACCCCTTTTATCCTATCTACCTCTCCCCTTCCCCCTCTCCTCTGGTAACCACTAGTCTATTGTCTATGTCCATGAGTTTCTGTTTGTCTTGTTCATTTGTTGCTTTTAGGTTTATATGCCACATATAAGTGATATCATGTAGTTTTCAACATTTTCTGCCTGGCTTATTTCTCTTAGCATAATTATCTCAAGGCCCATCCACATTGTCACAAATGGCAGTATTTCATTTCTTTTTATGGCTGAGTAATATTCCATTGTATATATGTACCACAGTTTTTTTTATCCAATCATCTATTGTAGGATACTTGGTTGCTTCCATGTCCTGGCCACCACAAATAATGCAATCATTCTTCTTTTTAAAGTATGTATTTACATCTATGAATTTCCCTCTGCATCTTAATGTAGATGTAAATGTAAGTATTTAAAGTTATGCATCTCCCATAATTTGGCATGTTGTATTTTTGTTGATATTCATTTTAAGATTTTTGACTTTCTCTTGTGATTTATTCTTTTACCCATTGGTTGTTAAGAGTGTGTTGTTTAATTTGCACATATTGTGAATCTTTCGGTTTTCCTTATGATATTTCTAACTTCATCCTGCTGTGGTGAGAGTATATATTTTATACGACATCCACTTTTAAAATCTATTGAGACTTGTAGCCTCACATATGATCTAACCTGAAGAATGTCCAGGTGTACTTTAGAAGAATTTGTATTCTGCTGGTTGGTTTATTTTTGTGGGGGTTGGGGAGAACGGTGTTCTGTATACATTTTAGGTCCAGTTGGTTTATTGCATAGTTCAGGTCATCTCTTTCCTTATTTATCTTCTGTTTGGTTGTTTTATTCTTGAGAGTGGGGAACTGAAGTCTCCAACTATTGTAGAAGCCCATTTTGCTTCAAATATTTTGAGGGTCTGTTATTAGGTATGTAAATGTTTATAATTTGATATATTGCTCTATGGAAACAATATACAATGTCGCCTTTTGTAACCTTTTTTATTATTATTATTTTAAGTCTACCTTTTCTGATATTAGCATAGCAACCCCAACTCTCCTTTAGTTACTATTTGCATGGAATACTTTTCACTATCATTTCACATTCAACTTACTTGTGCCTTTAGATCTAAAGTCAGTCTTATAGAAATATAGAGTTGAATCATGCTTTCTTTTACCTATTTCCTGTTTAGAAAAAAAAGTGCAGCCCACTGCCAGTGTTAATTTTACATAAACACATTCTTTGAGGCTGAAGCAAATCTGACTGGTTTTCAATGTGAAAATAAAATATAAAAACTGTCCTTGGAGTTATTTCTAAACAGAATTTGTCTCTAATCCTAATGTAAGAAATGTATGTATAAATCAGATTTGTCAAATGCATCTTTGGCTAATAACTCTTCGAGAATGATGTTAACATCATGTGTAGGAATCCTACATTTTCTAGGATTTAACATTTTCTGTGATCAGAAATTACTGTATTTTGTAAATGAAAATACCACTATTGAAAACAAAATTCTATACACAGAATGACATCATTTGTTTCCAAAGACTATCGATATACTAGAGCAATGCAAAAAATGATAAATGCAAGATATTTCATGGCAAAATTTGTAAGTAAGGTTAGAACTGTAATCCATGAGTTATCTTGGGGTAAATGCTGTGACCACAAGCATCACCAGCAAGTATTCTTGGGGCAGACAGGATGGGTTAAATCCTAATTCTGCCATTCTCTCTTTTAATTGAAAAGTTTAACCATGTAAATATAAATTACTGACAGTGATTTAATTCTGCCATTTTGCTATTTGTTTTCTACATGCCTTATAGACTTGACTCTTCATTACAGCTTTCTTTGTTAATTTTTGTAGCAAAATGTTTTTATTACCTTATAATTTCCTTTTGTGTGTATTCCTCAGATATTTTCTTTGTGGTTACTGTGGAGATGACATTTAACATGTAAAGTCATAAAAATCTAATTTAAATTGATGACAACTTAACTTTTATGGCATACAAAAACTGTTCCTATATAGCTTTACCTCTTTTGTTAGTTGACACAACATCTATTTTAATAAATTATATGCCCAGTAACACAGAATAACTGCTTTTTATGCATGTCTATTAAATCATGTAGAAAATAAAAAATGGAGTTACAAACCAAAACTACAATTATACTAGCTTTTATAATTGCACATGTATTTACTTTTACCTAAAGTTTGTATTTCTTCACATAGATTCAAATTACTGTCTAGCATCTTTTCATTTCAACCTGAAGGGCTCCCTTTAGCATTTCTTGTCATGTTCAGTAGTAGACTCTCTCGGCCTTTCCCAAATGGACCTATGGCCTTTACCAGGTTGATGGTACATTAGGGAAAAGGGAATAATCAGACCTTTTGGGGATTACTGGACACTGGTTCCAAACTGATGTCAATTATAGGCGACTCAAAATATCACTGTAGTCCACCAGTCAGAGTAGTGGATTATGGAGTCACATGATGAAGTTTTAGATCAAGTCTATCTCACAATGAGCCTAGTGGTTCCCAAACCCATCCTGAGGTCATTTATGCACTTCTGAAATGTATAATTGCAATAGATATACTCAGTTACTGAAGGAATTCCCACATCAATTTTCTAACCTATGGAGTAAGGGCTAACATGGTGGAAAAGGCCAAGTGGAACCACTAGAACTGTTATTACCTAGGAAAAAAAGTACAAATAGTACTACATTCCTGGAGGAATTTAAGAGGTTAGTGCCACCATAGCTAGTAGTCATTTTTCAAACTTTTTCCTGCAGTTTAAAAGGTTAAACCACTAATAAAGAGTTTATAAAGATGTCCCTTTCTCACTTGATAGCACTCAGTTACTTCAGTTGGATTGACATCCAACCCAGAGAGTTGAGAGAGCTATCTTCTGATGAGCATAAGCACACCTATCCTTGCACTGTTGTCTTGAGTCATTTTCTTGATGTTCTCTGCTGTGGTACAATACATGCAAAGGCCTTCCATACTACAAAATATTTTCAAAATCATTTATATTTCATCATACTACATCTCTGATTTCTCTTTTTACAATTATTTTTTAAACTAACATAATGTTCCCTCAAAAAACTATTTTCTCAAGCATTCCAAACTGATTTGAAATCATCTTTCTCACTTTCCTTCCTTTTCTTTCTCCCCCACTTTCTCCCTCCTACTTACTTTGACTTTCCCTTTGGTTCTGTTTAGCTAACTTGTATCACTGTCATATTGATTATTATAGTTTTATTTTAAAATGCTAGTAATAAAGCAATTGAGCTTTATCACCATTTTCTTGATTAATATCACCAATATAGTCATCCAGATAAGTAACAGAATTACTTTGTGGTGTTGAAAATATGCAAATGCTATTTTTAATTGAGTTATACTAAATTTACAGCTAATTTTATGGAAGACCTTCAATTTAGGTTTCAATTTTCATTTATATTAGAATATGTATAATTCTACACACATAATTCATATAAAAATGAAAGTAACTTTTAAAATTTCTGAAACATATTTGACATATTTCTCTCCCAATTTTAATATTATCTCACTCAAGCTGTGGCCCTAATTTTGTTACACTATTAAGGTAAAACCCTTTTGAGTACAGTTAGTCTTCACCTAACATCATGGATATGTGCTTGAAAACTGCAACTTTAAGCAAAATGACACATAATGAAACCAATTTTACTATATACTAACATAAACAAGTTAAGTTCCTATGACATATTTCTGGTCACAAAAACATCAAGTTTCTAAATAAAGACCTAAAACACTTCTAATATTAAACATTGTAATAAAAGTGTGCAATACATATATTTAAGAATGTAAATATATGAATGAAAATAAGTAAGAAAATTATTTTCCACCCCACTTTTTCCAATTCAGGGTCACAGGCAGCTGGAGCCTATCCTGGCAGCTCTGGGTGCAAGGCAGGAAATAACCCTGGACAGGATGTCCTTCCATTGCAGGGTGTCCTTACACACACTCAAATTGTCATAAATTAGACACGCCAATGAACCAAACATGCACATCTTTGGTATGTGGGAGGAAACTGGAATACCTGGAAAAACCCACACAGACATGAGGAGAATGTGCAAACCACAGCTGCCTGTGACTGATAATCAAATTTTTTCTCAACAGCATTAAAATGAAACGATGTTGAATGAAACATTATTTGAGGACCTAGTGTACTTTACTCCACACTGTGAATTATGAAGATTACCACTCTGGTGGGAACATGCATTAAGCCTGGCCCTATGTGAGCTCACAGTATTTCCCTCTAATTCTTTTTAGTGTTTCTGTCCTGGGGGTTGCACATGCACTTGTTGGTTGGTATTCAACAGATACTTAAGGAGGACCTTACTCTTGGATTTCCTTTTTTGTCCTGTGACAAAAGGCTCACCTGGTTCCTTACCCATCACTCTGGGTTCACCTGCTCTTCACTGGCTTCTGTCCAATGACTTCAAACCTGTTCTGTCACATATCTTTTCCTTTTTAAATTATTTTTAGAGAAGAGGCTAAATCTGGTTCCTGTTACTTCATTTTAGGCAGAAGCAAATAGGAATTTGAAAACTTTTGTCAAATTCCTAGAAGAGTCTGTCCCTTTATAAAGACTTTAATATGTCTCTGAGCTTTCTATTGTTTCATCTAATCAATGATTGTTATGTTAATGTCATTTTATAGCTTTAAGTGTCTTCACATTTAGTTCTTCCTCATTTTTTCTATTAAAATAAAGCTTCGGAATCTTCTCTTTAACAAAGAAAAATACTAGTACCTTTGTCATTTTTTGGAAGTTCTTTCATTATGTGCTGTTATTTAAATGTAAAAACACAAGGATGAATTTGCAGGATAGAGGAAAAATACACATCCAGATTGTAATGCCCTGGTTTGGAACTCCATGAGCCAAGAAGGAAACTGACACCGATGCAAGCACAAGAGGGAGTTTATTGACAAACTCAAGTTTGGACCCCACTCGTTCACTGACGCAGCAGTGGGTGAGAGGAGCCCGGACTGAGGGGTTGGGACCGAATTTAAAGGGTAAAACCGTGTGCGAAGTGCCGTGTGCAGCAGGGCAGTGTGCAAAAAGAGCCGGGTGCAGAGAGGGCGTGCGCAAAAGGGAAACAGGGTGTGGGTGCCTCAAGGGCTTACTTATTAATGGCTTTGGTTGGCTTGACCAAACAGCAGGGTGCTGTCCCTAATTGTCTTTCGGTGAATTTTTCTTCATTTAATCTGGAGTCTACATAACAAAATGGAGTGACTCTAGTCCTTCACAGGTAACTAACATCTCTTCATTTAAGAAAATAAACGAATTACAAAGACTCTGTGAGTTAAATAAGAACGATTTTAATGCTCACCTGAACCACCATGCACCCACAAAGCAGTTTGACTTTATTTGCTTGATTTTCCACAATTCCTCCCAGAGCCCACATGGGCGCGGGCTCCAATGCAGTTGAGGGGTTAGTTTCCAGAGGCCCTCACTGACGGTGCGAGTCCAGCAGGGATCCCTGGGAAGGCGACATGGCCATCTCGCGGCAGGCTGGGTGGTGTGCGCCCCCCTCCGGGACATTGTGGGGATTGCAGGCCCCGCTCCGGGAACACTGTGTGTAGTGTAATCCCGGGCCAGTTTTGTGCCTAACTTAACCTCGCGCCCTCGGCGTTTTTTGAGCAGCGCGGGACCGCGCCCCGGGGCATGGCGGGGGTTGTAGTCTGCGCCCTGGAGCATTGTGGGCACTGTAGTTCCTCCCCGAGGCATTGTGGGTGGTGCTCCGCCGCGGCCCGGGGGGAGGTTGGCGTGAGGTGGCCGTCCCTCCTTCCGCACCTGTGGTGAGCGAGTCTGCGTTGGCGGCCAGCGCCCAGCAAAGGAGAGTCGGACATCGGGACAGAGAGGGCGGGAGAAGCCTCGCTCCGACCGCGCGTTCGTCGAGGTCTGATTTTCCGGGCGCGGTCGGGGGCCGGGCGCCCAGCATCCTGGGCTGGAGAGGCTGGGAGGGGTGGGGTGGTCTGGGGGACCCCGGCTCCCCGGCTCCGAGCAGACCTCCCCACAGCTGTGGGCGCGCGGCTGGGTGATGCCCACCGTGGGCGGCGGAGGCGCTCCTTGGCCCCGAGGACCCGGGTTTGGGGGGAAGCTTTGTTCGGGGGGCAGACGCCTAGACCTGTTCGGGTGAAGGGGGTGGAGGATGATTGGGGCCGAGCTCCGCGGGTCAGCGAACTTCGAGCCCCGCGCAAGTGGGAAGGGCCTGACAGGGGCTGCCTTCCTGGGTGGCTTGGGACGTCCTTGTGGCCAGACAGCTCCCTCCGGCTTCGGGACCTTCTTGAACATGGAGAGAAGTGGAGCTCACGGGACGGAGAATCTTACCCAAGCCCCACGGGGCTGCTAGTTGACCGCCTGAATTTATGGGGGTTGTGGGGGGGGGGGGCGTGTAAGACATCCACACTTAAGTTCTTATTTTTAACTTTCCATTATGAAAACATTACCATCATACCCAGAGGTAGCCATGAGGTTCCATGGATTCATCACTCAGACTCGCCAATTTGTAATGAGAACCTGTCATTTTCGCCCAAATCAACAATCCGAAGTGTCCTTCTCTTTGAGCACTGTCTGACCCCCGGGGCTTACACCCGGCCTGAAATCAGAGTTCAAAGACAGGTCTAACCCTTTCTCATGAAGTTGTCTTCAGTGTGGAAAGAGGTAAAATTTGTGTCTGGCACATGCTAAGTGCTCAGTAATGTTAATTTGTGTTTTTACTAAACACATAGGCACGGAAAGATGATGTCATGCTGGCTTGATCTAAAACCCTGACTCTGGCCCTCTGGCTGTCTTTCCCTTCCTGGCTCTAATACGTTAGTGAAGAGGACCCCAGCCACGGGCTTGGGAGTTTCCACCCTACCAGCTAGGCTGGAAGAGAATCCTGAGGCCAGAGCTGCTTGTTATGCCCGCGTCTTCCTTGGAGCACCCCGTGCAGCCCCCAGATCCAGAGGGGCTGCCACTAGGGAAGGGAGAACTCCTAAGGGCCTGGCAGCCCTGTCTCAGGTGGGCAGCACTTCCTTGCGTTCCTGTGGCGTCTTGCTCAAAATGGAGAGGGTACATTGCTTTTCTTGGCCTTGATATCTTAGGTGTAATATGCTCTCTGGGCTCAGCTGCAGGAGGTTTCCCAGGAAGCCAAGCCTGTCCTTGAAGGGTCATATCCTGATCTCATTCAGAGGCTTCCCAACATCTAGAGGGAACTCCCGCTTAGATATTCACCCAGCTGTATTCTCAGGTCCTTGGACTGCTGGCAAAACAAAGGTGATGAGAAGTAGTGTTTTGAGAGCTGTAGTCCTATGTTGCTGGCTATATGCTTGCTGTTCACTGCCATAGTTCATTTCCTCAGCTATCTGGTACATTAAGTAGTAAAATTCTCATTTTATAGAGAAGGAAATGATGTAGTAACTTTTGCCTTGGAGCTAGTTGTTCTTTAACTTTCAAAGTTTTAATGGAAATTTAAAAGGAGGTGCTCTATTTTTCAAGTTTATGTCATGCAATTAATGCTAATAAAAATAAAACATTTGTTCACTTTCTCCTGATCCTTGGTCTCAATCCCTAATGACATCAACTTCTGTTGATGACATTAATGACACCAATAGAAGGCAGGAATCAGACCACCCAGTCTTTGCAGTTTTCTCCCCACCTCCTTAAGATTTTTTCTTCTTTCCTTATTTTGGGGTGTGAAGGGAGATAAGTCATTAAATTTAAAATTATGAAAATTTTACAAATACAGCCAAAAGTAGTGAGAATACTGTAAGAGCTCCTGTGTGCCCCTCACTTAGATTCAGCAGTTGTCAACATTCTGCTCTTTCTTTTAGTTCTTGCTGCTGAAATATTTTGCAGCAAATCCCAGATAGCATCTTACCTATAAATACTTGTTTGCATCTCTTTTGAATAAAGACTTTAAAGAAAACAACTTTTATATCACATGTTACACCCAACAAAATTAAGTAAAATTTCTTAACGTCATCTAAATGCCTTGCTACAGTTCTCAACTTATAAGGATTGACATAATTTGTTCTTTGACCTGAGTAGAATTAAATAAGAAATCAGTAACAGTAAGTTATCTAAAAAAAAAATCTCAAATATCTGGAAATGAAATTGAGACTGAGTAAAGAAATACTGGGTTTATCTAATGTAGACTACTCTCGATGATTTTCATTATAAAGGGAAGCAAAGAGATGAGGTAATAACTGAAGAAAGAAATCATGACCCTCCTCTGGTCAAATTCTCAATTCTCTAAATGCTTTGTTACAGTTCAAATCTAGCTCTCAACAAACCAGCTAAGGGACGTGTGCAGACAGTAGTGGAAATCTGCCTTCTCTATCCCATTTGCTTTTCTCACCCGGTCTGGCCCTGATGATCTTACCTAATAGCAGGATTCTGCCTCTTGGCACAATCTGCATGATCTCAGAGTTCTTCTGGCCTCCATGTGTTTTCCAGATTGTCTACTAATCTTATGAACTGTTAAGTCTTGTCAGTTCTCCCTCCTCTTTTCCTTCCTCCTCACCTTTATGTTTGCTCTTTCCCCTGTTCTAGTTCATCTTCCTGTTTCATCTTTCTCTATTGCAGATTTTGGAGTCAGACTCCGAGGCTCCGCTGATAGGACTCTATCCTTGGGCATTTGCCTTCGATGTGAGTCCTTCCTCTTTTCTCATCGGTAAAACAAGGCTAATAGCAGTATCAGGCTTGTGAGGCAGAAACATGATCCTGCTTTGGAAGTGGTGAGGGTGCTTGGCACATAGTGCTCAGGAAGAGTGTATCGTGGTGATGGTGATTATCCATTCTGAACTGCCCGCCCCCCCAACCAGGCTTTCCAGGATCATCCTTCACCCTTCACTTCAGCTGGACTCGTGCTTATAGCCACATGGGACTCTATTCCAATCCATGTAGTTTTATTCCCTCATTCCTTGATGCTTCACACATTCACCGTTGTTAACCAACTAGCTCAGATATTTCACCAGGGCAAAGATTTCTGAGTGTTCTTTGGCAAAATTACTCCAACTGTCCCTTTCTGTCCTAGAGGATGTATACATAAGGGCTCTAAGGCTCTCAGGGTGCATCCAACTGTCCAAATGCCCTGCTGGTGTTGAGATGGTTCTTTGAGGGACCTTATCTGGCTCTTGACTCCTCCTGAGTAACTGCTTGTCACCCAGCTGTGAAGATAGGAGGGGTTATCCTTTCTTCCTGGAAAGGGACGTTTGTTGGGAGAGTGATGGAAACTCGAGTGGGCAAGGGGGTTGGACTGTTATTGGAGAGGGCCATGGGTGCCAAGAAATAGGTGTGGATCTCGTTCTGTGGTCAGTGAGACCCACTGCAGGGTTTTGACCAGAAAAGGGTCATGATTTCTTCTCTCTGCTCCCCTTTATAATGAAAATCACCAAGAGAGTTGTCTACATTCGATAAATCCACTATTTCTTCACCCAATCTCAATTTCATTTCCAATTATTTGGGATTTTTCTAGATAACTTATTGTTACTGATTTAATCCCACTCAGATCGAAGAACAAGTTATGTATAACGTCAATCCTTGTAAGTTGGGGGTTATTTCATAGCATATGTAATGTCTTGGTGAAAGTATCATGGGCCCTTGAAAAGAATATATTACGCAGTTATTGGGTGTTCAGTTAGGTCAAGTTGATTGTTACATTCAGATCTTTTATTTCCTTGTGATTTGTTTAATTCTTTCTTTATGAATTTAGCAATAGTTTAATGAATTTTATATATTTGTCAGTAGTTAATTTTATCAGTTATTGTGACAGGGTGTTAAATTTTTTGACCAGGATTGTGGAATTGTCTGTTTCCCCATTCTATCTATTTTGCTTATGTATTTTGAAAAATTATTATAAGGTACATGTATATTTACCTTTGGCATATTTTTCTGATGAATTAACCCTTTTATTATGAAACATCTCTGTATCTCTGGTAATACTCTTTATTTTGAAATATACTTTATCAGATATTAATATTGCCACTCCAGCCTTCTTATGCTTACTGTTTGTATATTATTTCTTTTTCTATCCATTTTCTTTCAGCTGACCTGTGTCTTTATATTTAAAGTGTGCCTTTCTTGTAAACAGCACGTGGTAGAGTCTTGGTTCTTATCCAGTCTGACAGTCTGTGCCTTTTAATTAATTGGTGAGTTTATTTCATGTAATTATTGGTATGGTTAAATTTAGGTTTCTCCTTTTACTGTTTGTTTTTTATTTGACTCATCTGTTTTTTGTTTCTATTGCTGTCTTCTTTGGGTTAGTTGATTATTTTTTGCAATTCCGTTTAATTTAATTGCCAGTTAGCCACACTGCTTTGCATTTTTACTTTTTATTTTTAGTGGTTGCTCTAGATGTAACAGTATACGTTCATAACTTTTCATAGTCTGTTTAGAGTTGATATTCGCCTACTTCATGTAAAATGAGGGATCTTGCAGTCCTCCTTCTTGCTATAGTGTTGTATGTATTGCATCTACATATATAATCAACCACACAATGCCATTTCAATATTTTTGCTTTAAACAACCATATGTATATTTAAAAACTTAGGAGAAAAAAAGAGATAGACTTTTTTGTGTGTATCAACATACTTATTTCTAATGATCTTCAGTCATCACAGAAGATCCAGGTTTCTGTATGGCATCATGTCTCTTCAGCCTGAAGAAACCATTTTTTGTAATGTAGGTCTGCTGGCAATAAATTCTCATGCTTCTCTCAAATTTGGGTACTTTGGGAATTGCTAGATTGTAGATGTATGTTTAACATTACAAGAAACTGCCAGACAGTTTTCAAAATCATTGTATAATTTTATACACCTACAAGCATCATATGAGAATTCTCTTGCCTCCTGCCCTCCTAATACTGGTATTGTCTTTAAGCCATTTTAGTTGATACAAAGTTCATTAAGTTAATAAGTTGATCTGATTTTTCTTTTCCAATCTATTTCTTTTAATTATTTTCCTTCATTTTTTTTTTTTTTTTGCATTATTTATGTCTCTTAATCAAATGTTGCTTAGAGCTGATGAGATCAGACATCCTTTCCTTGTTCCTGATTTCAGGGAATTCATCCACTATTTTATCTTTAAGTATGGCATTAGCTCTAGGTGTTTTTCTGTAGATGCTTATGGATTAAGTTGAGGACATTTCCTTCTAATAGTTTTCTGAGATTTTTTAATCAGGCATAACCTTTGAGTTTTGTTATATGTTTTTTTCTGCAACTGTTTTTCCTTTGTTCTGTTAATGAAAATAATTAAATTGATTGCTTTTTAATTGTTAAACTAACACTGCATTTCTTAGATAAATCTCACATGTTCATGATATATTATCCTTATAATATATTGCTCATTTAACTTGCTGATGTTTTTAAAGGATTTTTTCATGAGGATACTGGTCTGTGATTTTACTTCTTGTGATATCTTTTTCAGATTTTGATATTTGGGTTATGCTGGCCTCATAAAGTGAATCGGGAATTATTCCCTTCTCTTCCTACTTAAATGTTTGATAGAATTAATCAGTGATCCTGGACTTTTCTGATAAAGTTAAATTATGATTTGTACATCTTTAGCAGATGTAGAGATATTCTAAATTTCTATTTTAGGCTTTGATAACAAGGAATTTGTCCATTTTATCTAACTTTTTAGAACTTTGAGCCAACGGTTTTATTTTTTTAATAGGCATCCCTATGATCCTTTTGATGCCTGCATAATTTGTAATGTTTCTTTCCTCTTCCAATCCTGATACTGATTATTTGACTTTTATTTAATCACTCTTTCTATGGATTTAGCAATGTTTTAAATATATTTGATCCTCTTTTACTATTTTTTGTGAGAAATAAAACATTTATCCTCTTAAAAATTTTTATACGTACAGTACAGTATTGTTAACTGTTTCCACATTGTTGTACAACACATCTCTAGAACTTTTTCATTTTGCATTAGTGAAACTTTACCCATTGATCAAGAACTTCCTTTTTCCTCTTCCTTCCAGTCCCTGGTAACCACCATTCTACTTCCTTTTCTATTAACTTAGATACCTCATATAAGTGGAATAATGCTATGTTTCTTTTTGTGATTGGCATATTTCACTTAGCAAAATGTCCTCAAGGTTTATATTGTAGCAAAAGACAGGATTTTCTTTTTAAAGCCTGAATAATATTCCCTTTTATGTATTTACCACTTTTTCTTTATCTGTTCATCTGTCAATAGATAATTAGATTGCTTTCACATCTTGGCTGATAGGGGTCTGCAAATATCTCTTCAAGATCTTGTTTTCAATTCCTTTGGAGATACATCCAGAAGTGGAATTGATGGATCATGTGATAGGTCATATGATAATTCTATTGTTAATTTTTTGAAGAACCTTCCTACTGTTTTCCATAGTGGCTGTACCATTTTACAATCCTGGCAATAGTACACTAGGGTTTCAGCATCTCCACATCCTTGCCAAAATTTGATATTTTTTGCTTTTTTGATAATGGCCATTCTAACAGGTGGAGGTGGTATCATTGTGATTTTGATTTCCATTTTCCTGATAATTTGTGATGGTTACCATCTTCATGTGCTGTTGACTATTTGTATCTCTTTGGAGAAATGGTTATTCAAGTCCTCTGTCTATTCTTAATCAGGTTATTTTTTGTTAATGACTTGTAGGAATTCTTTATATGTTCTGATTATTAACCCCTTGTCTGGTATGTGGTTTGCATCTATTTTCTCTCATTCTGTAGGTTGCTTTTACACTCTGTTGATTGTTTCTTTTGCTGCAAAGAAGTTTTTAATGTAGCCTCATTTGCCTATTTTTGCTTTTATTGCTTATGTTTTTGGTGTTATTGCCCATTCCAAAGTCATGAAACTTTTCCTCTGATTCCTTTTTACAATTTCAGGCCTGGGACTTGGTAATTTTAATATTCGCAAATAATCAGTCTTTGCTTAATTTCTTTATAGTTTATTTTTTTCTCTTTATTTTCTAACTTAAGGTGCTAGGTGATTTTATAAATTAATTTTGTAAAATAAAACTTTTCTTTTTTTGGTGCATTTAAAGCTATAACTTTTCCTTTAGGAAAAACTAGAACTGTAGTATTGGTTTGCTAGAACTGCTATAACAAAGCACCACAGACCAGTGGCTTAAATAGCAGTTTATTTTCTTAGAATTGTAGAGGCTATAAAAGGTCAAGGTGTTGGCAGTGCTGTTTTCTTCTTAGGTCTTTCTTTGGCTTGTAGATGGCCTTCTCCCTGTGTTTACATGGTCTCTCTGGAACTGTCTGTATTTTTTATAAGGATATCAGTTATATTGGATTAAGGCCCACTCTAATGTCATTTTAACTTAATTACTTCTTTAAAGAACCCGTCTCCAAATGAAGTCACAGGCTATGGTACTGGGGGTTAGGACTTTAACATATGAATTTGATAGGGAACATAGCACAGCCCATAACAAATCCATATCACAAATTTGGTTAGTCATGATATGTTTTTTAATTAAGTTTATTGGAGTAACATTGATTAATGCAATTATATAATTTTCAGGTCTGCATTATAATTTGACATCTGTATATTGTGTGTTTATCACTCAAAGTCCAGTTTCCTTCAGCTACCCTTTACCCACTTCCCCCTCCCCCTAACCCCCCTACATTTGACCTCTTTTACTGTGTCTACCTCCTTCCTCGCCCACTCCCTACCCTCTGGTAATCACTAGTCTGTAATCCATGTCCATGAGTCTCTGTTTGTCCTGTTTATTGGTTGCTTTTAGGTTTATATCCCATATTTAAGTGATATCATGTGATTTTTCAGCTTTTTCTATATAGCTATTTTACTTAGCGTGATTATCTTGAGGTCCATCCATGTTGTCAGAAATGGCAGTATTTTGTCTCTTCTTATGGCTGAGTAATATTCCATTGTATATATGTACCACAGCTTCTTTAGCCAGTCATCTATCATAGGACATTTCAGTTGCTTCCCTGTCCTGGTCACTGTGAATAATGCTAGAGAACATACAAATGGCCAACAAGTATTTGAAAAGATACTCAATATCACTAGCTATTAGGGAAATGCAAATCAAAATCACAATGAAATACTAGTTAGAATAGCTATAATCAACAGAACAAGTCATAACAAATGTTGGAGAGGATGTGGAATCCTCATACACTGCTGACGGGACTGCAAATGGGTACAGCCACTATGGAAAACAATGTAGAGGTTTCTCAAAAAACTAAGTATCAATCTACCATATGATCCACCAATCCCTCTATTGGATATTTATCCCCAAAACTTGAAAACCCATATCCTAAAAGATATTTGCATACTGATGTTCAAAGGAGCATGATTCACTATGATCTGTTTTGATATGTTGATTTTATTAGAATCATTTTATTGCAATCATTCAGTTCAAAACACTTATTCATGTCCTTTGGAATATTTGTTTTCATCCGTATCCCTTTTAGACTACTGTTGCTTAATTTCTAAATATTGGAGGTCTTTATAGATATCTTACTGTTATTTATTTTTGCTTCGGTTCCATCTTGGGCAAAGAACATACTCTTTTTAAATTTTAGTCCTTTGAAATTGGTGATTGGTTTTATATACCTCAGAATTTCATTTACCTTGGTAAATATTCTGTGTGCACCTTCTTCATTTGGCTTTAAAGTTGTATAAATGTAGATGGGATCAATACTGCCTGATAGTGTTTTTCAAATCTGTTTCTTTACTGATTTCCTGTCAACTTATTTTTTTACTTACTGAGAGGCATAGTAAGTTTTCTTACCTATGATTATGATTCTGTTTCTCTTTTTCATTCTGTCTTTTTTCCTTTGTATTCATACCTATGTATTTTCTCCCAGTCTATGACTTGGCTTATTTTCTTACCAGTATCTTTTGCAGAACAGTTTTTAATCAACAGAATCTAGCTTAACCAATTTTTTTCTTTCATGGATTGTGTTTTTGGTGTTACATCTGAGAAGACATTGCCAAACCCAAGGTTACTTATATCTTCTCCCATGTTACCTTCTAGGAATTTTATAGTTTCACATTTTGTCTTTGGTTCTGTGATCCATTTTGATAGTTTTTATGAAAGGTGTAATATCTATGTCTAGATTTTTTTTTTGCATGTGGATGTCCAGTTGGTTCAGTATTACCATTCATTGAAAAGATAATCCTTTCTCCATTGAATTTCCTTTGCTCCTTTGTCAAAGATCAGTTGACTATTTGTGTGGGTCTGTTTCTGTGCTCTCTGTTCTTTTGCCAATAACACACTCTCTTAATTACTGTGACTTTATAGTCAATTGTGGAATCCAGTTATGTCAGTCTTCCTACTGTTTGTCTTCAGTATTATGTTGGCCTTTCCATATAAACTTTAGAACCATTTGAAGATATCCTCAAAGTAACTTGCTGGTATTTTGATGGAGATTGCATTGAATGTATAGATCAAGTTGGGAAGAACTGGTGTCTTAATACTCTGTCTCCATATCCATAAAATGGACTGTCTCTCCATTTACTTAGATCTTTGGTTTTCTTCAGCAGAGTTTTATAGTTTTTCTCATATAGATCTGATTCAAATTTTTAAAAGGTTTGTACCTAAGTATTTCACTTTACTGGGAGCTCATATGACTATTGTAATGGTTTTAATTTCAAATTCTGTTTGTTCATGGCTGGTATGTAAGAAAGCAATTTATTTTTGTATATTAACCTTGCATCCTGCAGCCTCAATATAATCACTTGTTAGTTTCAGAAATTTCTTGTTGATTCTTTGGGATTTTCTACATAGACAATTAGGTCATATGCAGACAAAGACAGTTTTATCTCTTTTTTCCCTATTCATATGCCTTTTATTTCCTTTGTTTTCTTACATTAGCTAGCAATTCTAGTATGATATGGAATAGGAGTGGTGAAAGGGGGACAGCCTTGCCTGTTTTTGATCTTAGGAGGACAGCATCTAGTTTCTCACTATTAAATATGATGTTAGTTGTAGACTTTGCATTTTTTATTTAAATATAGTCAAAATTCTTTGCAGAACGTGTCAGCATAGCCCATTCTTAACCTAAGCCTAATAAAATTAGTGTTATTCTTTAATGCTAATTTCTATTCAGTGTTTAGATTTCCCTGATTGCTTCAAAAATGTCTAAAAAGGTCCCCACAACATCTTTGTCTACTTTTATTCCACAAGAGTGTATGTATGTGTGCTTTCTTTATCTCTCTCTCTTTCACCTCCTCCTTTCCCTCCTCCTTCCACTTCTTTTAATTTGTTGAAGGCTTTACATTTTTTAAGAAAATTACAAATATGTCAGTTCAACTCAGTACTTCAATTTCTTAATAATGACTTGTTTTTCTCTACATTCAGAATATCATGATCACATCTAACAATATTCCAATATTCACAACAATTCTCTAACACCATTTAATACCCAGTTCACATTGAATTCTCCTTTATAGTCCCCAAAATGTTCATCTGTGCAAACAAGGTATATAGATAACATTCAAAAAATGGTTTATTTAAGTAGCTTTGCAGTAAGGAAAATTCCCCCTCTTAAAGTTTTTTTTTTTTTTTAATTTTTTTAATAAAATTGACTTGAGCACCTGGTTATTGGCTGATTGCCCATTCTTAAATTTCAGGTCACATTTCACATCTTGGGAACCAAATTTTGGATATATAAGTAGAGGAGATCATGAAACCAAGTTATTTAAGGCTTCTACCCTGCCTTGAGTCTCCCTCAAAATCTACATTCTACGTAGTGCTTTCCATTTTGAATTTCCTTGGTCTTATCCTTTGGCCTCAGGGCAAATGTAGATAGGGAGCTTCTGTTTTCACTATGATAGGTCACTTTATTTCTCAATGTGAGTGCTCACCTCTGACCATTCTGAGGTCCTTTTTCTTCTAATAGTGTCCACACAGTGACAGTCTCACCCTACTGCTGGGGGCTTCATTTCCCAACCAGACATTGAGGCTGAGGCTGAGGCTGAGCCTGCAGCTGGCCCAACTTCGAAGTTATTATTTACAGGACACTGGTTAAAAATAAGCTTCTCTGTGCTCTCTGCAACCTGCTTTTTATAGCTCTCCTTACTCCTGAACTCGGAGGCTGAATGAAAGGGTACTCCTCCCAAGCACACATCCTCACTTCTCTTTCACCAGCTCTGCCTCTACAACTTGACTGTTCTCTAGGAAGAGCACTCAGCAGAGCAAGAATATGGCCCCAGGGCTCCTGACAACCAGGGACCAGGTAAGTCCTGAAATTTCTTTCTACTTCTTGCAGGATGGACCCATCATATTTTTCTTGCTGGTACTAGGCTATATCTAGCCCTTATCTTGGAAGTGTGGCCCATCTTACCTGGAGCCTTTTCTTAGACTCCTCTGCTTCACTCATGACTTAGGCATTTACCAAGTAGTAAATTGTGATCAGCTTAGTCAAAATATAAATGTAACACATTCATGTATATGTGCCCAGCAATTCCCAGGGCCTAACAAATTGAAGGAAGGTTTTTAAGGAAGGAGCTGACCAAGCTGCCCCTTAGCAAGTTGAAGAGCTGAGGGAAGGCATTCCTGTGGGAATGGGACAGGAAGCTTAGTGCATCTCAGAGACTGAGTGACGATCCATATGGGAAATTTTAGAGCAGCCAGTGGCCTTTGGTCTCATCAGTTTTCTCTACATAGAGGTGAGGGTGTGACTTACCATGACTCATGGATAGATTAGTTGGGCTGGCCTCATGCTTTTATTTAAATGAGTTTTCCACACTTAAAAATTGGAAGATTACATCTAAAGGTCCAGATTGCCAACTTCTCTAAGAATATTTTATTCCCCACTGTCCTAAATCCACACTCTTGACAGATGACAAGTAACTGGAGCCAAGTAGTGTCTCCACAGTATAGTCAGACCGCTTGCTCCTTTTCACCCCAAGTCTGAGGAACCTGCTTCATTTACTCATTACTTGCCTGGCCTATGAAGGCTTTGCCTTCACCCGCTCTGAGCCTGGTTGAAGATAGTTCAGCCTGACTGCTGAAAGCCAGGTGGAGGAATGTGGACTTGAACTTGGAGCAGGCTGAGCTTTGAAATATTTTGAAAATGAATTTGCCATGTTGAAATCAAGGATTTGGAAGTAATAGCAATTGAGTGAATATATGTCCTAAAGCAATGATGTTCTAATCTCTACGACTAGGCAGTATGGGAATTTTCATAATCAAATGGAGTTAACATTTACTGACCACCTAAACAGATACTGAGTGGGTCACTTTTGTGCTGACTATTAATTATCACAAAATAGTGTATCAGTTGTGCCAATTCAGTGTTGTATTACCTATCCTATAAGTATGTCAAATGTAGATTTATTTTTTGTAAGAATATCTGAACTTGATCTTAATACTGGGTTCATATGGTGAATATTTGCCTGTTACTGTATTAATTAAAAATGATTGGTTTTGATGTTATCAGCCACTGTTGAGAGCTGTGTGTCCCTCAAACCTTTTATACCTTTGAGAGAAAATAGTGCATGTTATTCAGAATATTTCCTAAGATAACAGGGAAAGCTTTTCTTTTGTATGTTTCACTTTACCATTTATGATGCTAATAGAGAAGCCAAAGTGGAACACCAAACAGCTTACTTTTCCTACTCTGCCATTTCCTGTGGGACCCTTGCACATCCTGAACTTCATCCTATGACCAGTGTCTCACAATATACATTTTTTTCCTTTGATTTATTTCCTTATGAAAAATTGATGTCAGGGCATGAGACTCTGAGTGGCTTAGTTTTTTAAAATGAAATTTATATACCTGGATGACTGTGAGGCACTCATAACACTTGTTTCTTAAAGGGACCACAGTCTTAACTTAATTTCAAAGAACAAAAGAACAAATGGGTTTGTTTTGTTGTTTGTTAATTGAGGCATAAAAATTACATATTTTAGAGTTATTTAAATTGCATTTCCAGATATTTTGTTATGTATTATATCTGAATTGTATAAACTATTCTGACCTATACATACAGTATGACACTTAGAAATTTCTACTAAGGGCTTTGCCTGGAGGAAAAATTAGAATACTATATTTGTACCAGTGGCCCCTTCATGTCAGTCTCAAGTTTTTCTAGCATGCACCTCCACACTCTTCTGGCCTCTACCCACCACACAGTTCCAAAGCCACTTCTACTGTTTTAGATATTTGTTACAGTAGCACTTCACTCTTAGTATCTAGTATTCTGCTAGGGCTGTCATAACAGAATACCAGACTAGTAGCTTAAACAACAGAAATTTATTTTTCATAGTTCTAGAGACTGGAAATCTAAGTTCAAGGTGCCAGTTGATTTGGTTCCTGGCAAGGACTCTCTTCCTGGCTTACAGATGATTGTCTTCTCATTGTATGTTCACAAGGAGACATGGCAGAGACAGACTTAAAGAGCCCTGGTCTCTTCTTATAAGGTACCAGACTATTGTATTAGGACCCCACCTTTATGACCTCCTTTAAGCTTACTTCCTGGGAGGCCATATCTCCAGATACAGATACAGTGTGGGTTAGGGTTTTGACATGAATTTTGGGAGTACATGATTCAGCCCATAGAACTCCATAAATATCATGAATTTGGAAAAGTCATAGTCGAAACTCACAACTTAACAAGCACCAGAGAATCTACAAGTGAAAATTTATAGGGGTATAGAGAATCCTATAAATACAGTGAATGTGAAACTGTTGATTTGTTTCATGTCAGAGAATTGATAAAGGGAAAAGGTCATAGATAGAGTGAAATACAGGAAGTTTCCATTTACTAAGCCCACATGGAGCCTGACTCAACATCAGAGTATTGACACCAGGAAGTACAAGGAACATAGGGGAGATTCTGATGATACTTAGTGAGTGTATGGGGGATGGTGAGAGCCCTGAGAATAGTCTGTTTCTAATCTGTTGAAAGTATTATTTTTGGCCATATGGAAAATGCCCTTAAAAACACATCCTGAAAGCGATTTAAAAACTTTTTGTCAATGTGAAATTTACATAATATAAAATTAACCATTTTACAGTATACAATTCACTGGCATTTTGTATGTTCACAATGTTGTACAATTATCGCCTCTGTCTAGTTCAAGCATTTTTTCATTAAACAGTCACTCCCCATTCACTCCCCTCCTCAGATACTGACAGCCACTATCCTACTTTGTGTCTCTCTGAATATTTTCTATAAATGGGAATCATAAAATTAAAAAAAAAAAACTCTGCAAACATCAAAAATGGCAGAGTAAGGGAAATTCATAGCTGTGTACCTGCCCACAAGCAGTTAATGAGCTGCGAAAACTGTCAGAATTAATTTTTGTAGAACTTTGGAATCTAGACAAAACTGGAAGATTTGGTGAAGAAAAAAGCTCCTACTTTGTGGCAGGAGTGTGCGGTGGCATTTTAAACTGCCTACCTACCAAGTGTCTATGAGGAAGCCCAAGCACAAAGACTTTAAATCAACTATCTTAAATATGCACAAAGGGCTAAAAGAAACCATGGACATGGAATTAAAAGAGCTAAGTCAACAATGTTTGAAGAAGTAGAGACTAGCAAACAATAAAGCGAAATTATAATAAGGAACCATTTAGAAATCCTGGAGCTGCAGAGTACAGTAACTGAAGTGAAATGTGTTAGAGGAGTTCAACAGCATATTTAAGCAGGCAATATAAAGAGTCAGTGAACTTGAAAATACTTCAGTTGAGATTATCCATTCTGAAGAACAAAATGTAAAAAGAATAACAAAAATGAAGACTTCAAGAGGCCTATGAGACACCACCAAGTGTACTTAAATACACATAATGGGAATTGCACAGGGAAAGGACAGGAAGAAAATTTCTGAAAACAATATCCAGAAACTTCTCAAATTTGATAAAAGGCATAAATCTGTATATCTAAGACACTCAACAAACTCCAAGTAGAATGAATTTAAAAAGATTTACACCAAGACATATTGTTATGAAATTGTTAAAACCTAAAGACAGAATTTTGAAAGCAGCACATGAGAAGTTATTTGTTACCTACAAGAAATCCTCAGTAAGATTAATTAGCTGATTTCTCATCAGAAATCATGGAGGCCACCAGTCAGTAGGATGACATATTTAAGTCTCAGAAGAATACTGTCAACAAAATTTCATATCTGGCAAATTATCCTTCAAGAATGAAGGAGAAATTAAACAATAAACAAAACTTGACAGAGCTCGTGAACAGTAGATCTACAAAAAATGCTTGAGGCCAAAATGAAAAGATTCTAGACAGTAACTCTAAACCATAAAAAAGAAAACCATAGAAAGTAAAGGTAAATTTGTAGGTAAATATTAAAGCAAGTATCATTATATTTTTGTATGGTTCATAACTCTGCTTTTTCTATATGGTTTAAGGCAAACAAAAAAATTATGAATCTGTGTTAATGGGCATACATGTATAAGGATGTAATCTGTGACAATTACAAAATAAGGGGAGAGGTAAAGAAAAGTATAGCAGCAGAATGTTTGTATACTATTGAAACTAAATTGGTAGATTTTTTACAAATTTAATGTTAATCATAATCTGCAAAGTAACCACTAAGAAAACACTAAAAAATATATATAGAAAAGGAAAGAAGGAAATAGAAGAGTTACACTAAAGACTGAAAATAAAGAAAACATCTTGAAAGCAGCCAAAAAAAATAAAAAACTCAAACAAATGTGTTTGAGGGAAAACTTAAAGGGGAAAACTATTAGAATGGTGGTGGATTTCTCATTAGAAACTACAGAGGTTAGATGGGAGGGGTGCAATGTTTTTCAGCGGATGAAAGAAAAAAATTGTTAACCCCAAATCCTTTACCAAATGAAAATATCTTTCAGGAATGAAGAGGAAATCAGGACATTCTCAGGTGAAGAAAAACAGAATTTCTTTCCAGGAGAATGAGTAAAGGCAATTTTCTAAACAAAAAGGAAACAATAAAAGAAGGAATCTTGGAATATCTACGCAGTAACTAGTTAACATCGCAGACTTGAAACTGCTATCCTTAGTCCTGCTTGCTAGATTATCCTTTGGCTGTCACCAGGATCTTGCGTTTTGGAAGGGGTGGCACCATTACCAGAACTGATATTAATGGCTCACTGTGCCTAAAACTACACAGACTGTGGTTTATTTTGTCCACCTGCTTTCCTTATAGGATCTTGAATTTTGGTATCTGCTAAACAAAAGGTGCCTGTGTAACCAGCCCCCACTTTAAAAAGTGGGATACTGAGCCTCTTATGAGCCTCAGTGTTAGAAAACACTTAACACATGTTGTCACAAGTCTTTGCTAGAGGAATTAAGTGGGTCATATGTGACTCCACTGGGAGAGGATTATATAAGCTTGTTCTTGGTTTCCTCCAGACTTTGCTTCTCATACCATTTCCTTTTATTGGTTTTGCCTTGAATTCTTTTGTTGTAATTATAGCCATGCATACAAGTATATGATGAATCTTATGATTCCTTCTAGTGAATATCAATTCTGAGGGTGGTCTTGGGGACTTGTGACATGATCAGGATGAAAACAAAGTAAGGAAAAGTATGGCACTCTTCCTACACATGAATTTTCTAAACTAATTTTGATGGTTGAAGCAAAAATTATTACATGGTCTGATATAATTCTAGATGTATACAGAGGAAGTACTTAAGAAAATTATGTTTTAAACAAGAAGGGCAAGATGTATTGAGAGGCAAGATTTCTGTTCTTCATTCAAATTGGTAAAATGACAACACCACTAGACTGATAAGTTATGTATGCATAATGCAGCACCTAGAACATCCACTTAAAAAGTTATACAAAGACATTCATTAAAAATACACTACAAATAAATCAAAATAGAATTCTAAAAAAAAAAAAAGTTTAAGTAACTTCACAAGAAGTCAGTAATAAGAAAACTAAGAAAAAGAACAACTGGTATTAAAATAGTCTAAATACACTAGCTAAAAGACTGGCATAGTGAATTCTTAAAAACCCTATATATCATCTGAAAGAAACTTTGAATAGTCAGAATAGGCAGATTAAAACTAAAAAGCTAAAAAAAAATACAAAAAGATGCATCATGCAAACATTAATCAGATTAAAGCAGAGTGGCTATATTAATACCAGGTTAGGTAGACTTCAAAGTGAAGAGAGCTACCAGACAGGATGATAAATGGGTCAGTTCACCTGGAAGACATGGTGATCTTCAGTGTGTATAGCATCAAATGACAGCTTCAAAATATGAGAATAGAAAATTTAAAGAAATAGACACATCAACAACTGGAGACTTCAACACTCTTCTCTCAATGATAGAATAGACCTAAAATCAGTAAGAACTCATCAGTGCCAACAGCCAATAGAATCTAATCAACATATGTCTTATCTAAGATTCTTCCTCAAGAATATAGAAAAATAAGAGCAAAATAAACTCAGAAGAAACAAATGGAAGGAAATAATAGTGATAAAGGCAGAAATCAATGACATTAAAAATAAAAATAGAGAAAGTGAAATGAAGAGCTTCTTTGAAAACAATAAAACTAACAAACTACTAGCAAAACTAAGAGAGTAAACACAAATAACCAGTATCAGGAATGAAACAAGGAATATTCCTACATACTCTGTATCCACCAAAAGAATGTCTACCCATAAATTTGAAAACTCAGATGAAATGCACCTATTCCCTAAAAAACACCAACTACCTTAGCTCGTACAATATAGAATGGATACTTTGAACAGCCCTATAACTATTAAGAAAGTCAAATTTATAATTTTTAAACTCTCACAGAAGAAATCTATAGGCCCAGGTGATTTTACTAAGGAATTCTGCCAAATACTTAAAGAAGACAACACCAGTACTACATGATTTCTTCTATAAAAGGGGGGGGGCACATTTTCTAGTTCACTTTATGGAGCAGGTATTTTTTAATTATTAGCAAATTGAATTGAACAACATGTAAAAATAACTATACACCATTACCAAGTACCATTTACCCAGGGATGCAAGACTGGTTTCATATTTGAAACTCAATTAATGTAATCCACTATATTAACAGCCTAAAGAAGAAAACCACATCATTGTATCATTTGCAGTAAAAGCACTTGACAGAATTCAACAACCATTTGTGGGGGAAAAATTAGGGCAGTAGGAACAGAGGACAACTCCTCTACATAATTAGGGACTTCTACAGAAAACTATTATCTTTTTCATTAACACATTTACATAACAAAATTTACTATTTTGACCCTTTTTATAATGTATATAAAGTCCTTGAATAACATGATTTTCTTCAGTGCCATTTTATTGTAATGATGAGACACTATAAGAGCTCTTTTTATAATTTTTTTGATTTTTCAATTATAGTTGCCATACAATATTGTATTAATTTCAGGTGTACAACAAAATGATAGACATTTATGTAAATTATGAAGTGGCCATTCTGATAAATCTAGTACCCATCTGAGACATAGTTATTACAATATTATTGACTGTATTTCTTATGCTATACTTTATCAGCGGTCCCCAGCCATTTGGCACTAGGGACCAGTGTTCCTCTAAGAATCTAATGCCTGATGATCTGAGTTGGAGCTGAGGCAGCAATGTGAGCGCTGGGGAGTGGCTATAAATACAGATGAAGCTTCACTTGCTTGCTTGCTTGCCAACCACCTAATGCTGTGTGGCCCAGTTTCTAACAGGCCATGGACCAGTACTGGTCCGTGGCCCAGGGGTTGGGGACCCTTACTTTATATCCCACTATTTTGTTAACTACCAACCTGTACTTCTTAAACCCCCTCTAACACCCACCCTTCCCTCCCAACCCCACTTCCATCTGGCAACCCTTAAACTGTTCTCTGTATCTATGAGTTTGTTTCTATTTTGTTTATTTTGTTCCTTAGATTCCACATGTAAATGAAATCAAATAGCACTTTTCTTTCTCTGTCTGACTTACTCCACTTAGTACAATACCCTCTAAGTCTACCCATGTTGTTACAGATGGCAATATTTCATTCATTTTTTTTTTTTATGGCTGAGTAATAGTCCATTGTATATAAGTACCTCCTTTTCTTTATCCATTCATCCACTGATGGACACCCATGTGACCTCCATATCTTTTGGTTATTGTAAATAATGCTGCAAAAGACGTATAGATGAACATGTCTTTTCAAAGTACTATTTTGGGTTTCTTAAGATAAATACCCTGAAGTGGGATTACTGGGTCCTTCTTTGTCTCTTTTTGTAGGCTCTGTTTTAAAGTCATTTTTCTGATACAATTATTGCTATCTTAGATTTTTTTTATTGCCATTTTTATTAAATATCTTATTCCATCTCTTTTAGTCTGTGTGTGCTTTTTCAACTGAAGTGAGTCTCTTGTAGGCAGCATATGTAGGGGTCTTGTTTTCTTATCCATTCAGCCACCCTATCTTTGAATTGGAGCATTTAATCCTTTTTCATTTAAAGTAATTGTTGATATGTAGTTATTGCTATTTATTATTCATATTTTTATATAGATTTTTTTTTTTTCATTTTAAAGAAGACCCTCCAACATTTCCTGTAAAACTGGCTTGGTAGTGGAGAATTTTTAGCTCTTTCTTCTCTGGGAAGCTCTTTATCTGTCCTTTGATTCTAAATGATGGCTTTGCTGGGTAGAATACTCTTAGTTGTAGGTCCTTCCTTTTCATCACTTTGAATATTTCATGCTAATCCCTTCTGGCCTTCAAAGTTTCTGTTGAGAAAACAACTGAGTCTATGGGTGCTCCCTTATAGGTAACTAACTGCTTTTCTCTTGCTGTTCTTAAGAGTCTCTCTTTGTCTTTAATTTTTAGCATTTTAATTACAATGTGTCTGCAAGTGGGCCTCTTTGGGCTCACCTTGGTTGGGACTCTGCATTCTCCCGGCTTCTATGTCTATTTCCTTCACCAGGTTAGGTAGGTTTTCTATAATTGTTTCTTGAAATATGGTTTTAATTCCCTGGTCTCTCTCTTCTCCTCCTGGTACCCCTATGATGCAAATGTTGGTATGCTTGATGTTGTTCCAGAGGCCCCTTAAACTGTCTTTATTTTTTTTTTTTGTATTCTTTTTTCTTGTTACTGTTCTAATTCAGTGTTTTCTGCTATCTTCTAAATCACTAATTTGATCTTCTGTATCATCTAAACTATTCTTGATTCCCACTAATATATTCTTCATTTCAGTTATTGTGTTCATTCCTGACTGGTTTTCTTTTATTGTTTTGATCTCTGTTTTTATGTTTTCTATCTTTATGTTAAAGTTCTTACTGAGTTCCTCTACACTTCCCCTCAGTTCACTGGGCATCCTTATAAACAGTATTTCGAACTCTATAAGCTGAGTTCCTTTTCTGTAGCTTTGTTCTCTTCTTTCATTTGAGACTTTTTTTCTCTCCCAATTTTGGCTGCGTCCCTGTGTTTATTTCTATGTATTAGGTAGAGTTACTTGACCTTCTGGTTTGTAGAGAGTAGCCTTATGTAATAAGTGTCCTGTGGGGCCCAGTGACACAGTCTCTCTGGTTACCTGAGTGAGGTACCCAAGGTGTGTCCCTTGTGTGAGCCCAAGGATGTGGTTGATCTTTGATTGCTGTTTGCACTTCGATGGGAGAGCCTGACCCATGGCCTGATTGGTTTTGTGGATTGGCCAGTGAGCGGCTGACCCTAGAGAGCAGGATTCACTTTCACAGGGCTCTGGTATCTACCTAGTCTTCTTTTTGGGTGTGTCCTCATCAGATGCAGTCCTGGGGGGTGCTCCAGCTCTGGTTTAGGACCAAGCCGGCCACGAGGTGTGCCAGGCCATTGGCCTTCTGGGAGGTGCTCAGCTGCAGGCCAAGTTCACCTGCAGCCTGTACACTGCCTGAGGCTACCTGGCAGGACTCTTCAGACAATCCACAGATGGCTTCCATGCATGCTGGGCTTAGAGGTACCTGAAGAGGCTAAGCCAGTAACCAAGGCTGGCTGCCATAAGTGCATAAGGGGCATGCCGAAGCCATCCATATACTGCTTGTTTAGATTTTGTGAACTTTTGAGAGATTTTGGAAAGTCCACAGCAGGAGCCAAGACAGGCCATTTGTACGTGGGGGGGGGGGATAAACAAAAAACAACAACAACAAAAAACACTGGAGGCAGCTTAAATGAGCCCACAAATTAGGTGAGGCGGGGTGACCAGTATTAGCCAGGTTATGTAGGGTGGCTGCCAGTCTCTACATGCCAAGAGTGGGAAAGGTTCAACAAAGGAATAGTAGACTCTGCCAGCACCTCTGGGAGAAAGCTACCCCTCTAGCCTTTGCACTGAAGCCAGAAAATTCGGTTCCTTTCTGTATGTCTCCAGCACTCCTCGAGTACTTGCTCCAGTGCTAGAACTCAGAGTGAATGAGTCTGTCCTCATGTAAGCCCTTTAACTCAATTCCTGTTTAGAAAAAAAAAAAAGTGTAGCTTGCTATCAGCTTTTATTTAATTTTACATAAACGTGTTTTTTGAGGCTGAAGAAAATCTGACTGCTTCTCAGTGTGAAAACAATATAAAAACTATTTGGAGTTATTTCTAAACCGAACTTGTCTCTAATTCTAATGTAACAGAAATGTATGCATAAATCAGATTCATCAAATGAATCTTTGACTAATAACTGTTTGAGAACAATGTTTTAACATCAGGTGTAAGAATGCTCTGTTTTCTAGGATTTGACATTCTCAGTGATCAAGAATTACTATATTTTGCAGATAAAATACCACTACTGAAAACAGAATGCTATAAATAGAATGATGTCATTTGTTTCCAAAGACAATTGCTATACTAGAGTAATGGGGAAATAATAATAAAAGCGAGATATTTTGTGGCAAACTTCAGGGCTAAGGTTAGGACTATAATTTGTGAATTACCTCAGGATAAACACTGAAGCTGCAAGCGCCACCAGTAGATATTCTCGGGGCAAACGGAGAATGAGTTGAGGAACATTTGCAACCCTGCAGCCCACTATCTCAGTCAGCCACAGTCTCTACTGGTTTTCATAGCCACAGCTTATGGAGACTTCTCTTCCTGGCACTGGAACCTGGGGCTGGGGAACCTAGTGTGGAACTGGGACCCCTCCTTCTCCAGAGGGACCTCAGCAGCCAAGATATCCCTCCCAGTGCTCAAATGCCGCACATGGGTGTGAAACCAGCTTATTTTCTGCTACTGTCCCTCCTACCAGTCTCGAGGTGACTTCTTTTGTATGTTCCCAGTTGTAGGACCTCAGACCTCAGGCAACTCCCAGTGATGGTTGTTCTGTAATTTAGTTATAATTTTGATAGAACTTAGCTCTAGTTCATATCAATTAGCTATGGTAAAATTGTTTTTCTTATACATCATTTTTGCTTAAAGTCATAGAACCTGTGAACATTGTTAAGTGAGAACTTAACTGTACAATTCAGTGGCATTTTAAGTACATTCACGGAGTTGTACAACTATTATCATTCTCCATTTCTAGAATTTTTTCATTTTTCTAAACCGAAACTCTATTCGTTAATAGTAACTCCCCATTCCTCATTATCCCCTGCTCCTAGTAACTTATATTTAACTTTATGTCTCTATGAATTTGCTGGTTCTAGGTACCTGCTATAAGTGGAATCAAACAATATTTGTTCTTTGTAAATGGCTTATTTCACTTAGCATGATATTTTAAAGAACAATTCATGATCTAGCATGTATCGGAATTTCCTTTTTAAGACTGAATAATATACACTTGTGTGTGTATACACACACACTTACTGTATTTTCTTTATCTTTTAATAGACATTTTTGTTTCCAACTTTTTGCTATCGTGAATAATGCTGTTGTGGACATTGGTATAACATATCTGTTTGAGTCCCTGCTTTTAGTTCTTTGCTTAACTTTTAGAGGAACTGTTGAACTCTTTCATAGGAATCATGCCATTTTATTTTTCTCATTAGCAATGAACAAAGTTTCCAGTCTCTTCACACACTGTAAAACTTGTTCTTTTCTGGGGTTTTGTTTTTTTGTTTTGTTTTGTTTTGGTTTTGTTTTTGTCTTGTAATATCTAAAGTCTAGCTCAACAGAATTCCAATAACTAAGAACATACAAAAGAAGCCATTTTGAGACCAGTAGGAGGGTCAGAGACACAAAGGGGCCAGTCACACACACATACGTGTGGTGGTTAAAAATCAAGAGGGATATCTTGGCTGTAGAAGGCCCCTGTGAGGAGCCAGGGGTTCCAGCCTTACAGCAGGCTCCCCAGCCCAGGGTTCCAATGCCAGGGAGAGAAATCCCCATAACTCATAGCTGTGAAAAACAGCAGAGAGTATGGCTGCATGAGATGGAGGGCTCCTGGAGTCCCGGGCATTCCTCTTAAAGGGCTTATGCATGGACTTACTTGCTGATGGACTCACTTGCTCTGAGCTCCAGCACTGTGGAAGCAACTAGAAAGTTGCTAGGGACATATGGGGAGGAGCTGAAATGTCTAGCTTCAGGGAGAGGGCTAGAGGGGCAATTTTCTCCTAGAAAGAAGTGCTGGCAGAAGCTATTGTTCCTTTGTTGAGCCCTCCCACCACTCAGGTAAGTGCTGAATTTGAGACTTCATCAGTTTTGCTAAGATCGGTTTTGTCTCACCCTGGTGATTCCGTAAGACCTCGCCACACCTAACTGGTGAGCCCACCCAAGCCATTTCCAGTGGTTTTTCCATACAAATGGCCTATGTCAACTAATGCTGCTAACTTTCCTAAAACCTCAAAGGTTCACAAACCACAAACAAGCAGCATCTGGCCTTGATGTAGCCCATAACTCTTGCTAAGCAGCCCCAAGCCTGGCAGTAGCAATAGCCAGCCTCAGTTTACTGCATAATCTCTCCCAGGCACCTCTAAGTGCAGTATAAATGGTAACCATCTGCAGATCACTTTGAAGGTTATATCAAGTGACCTCTGTTAGAGCACAGGCAGCAGCTTACCTAGGCCTGCAATAGAGCACCTCTCAAGATGCCCAGAACCAACATACCTGGTGGCCAGCTTTAGAGCACAGCACCACCCAACAACCTCCACAGATGACTGACCCAAAGGACAGATTCAGCAGGCACCAGGGCACTGCTAAACCAGGGTCAGGGTCCTGCTGCCTAGGGTCAGGGCCTGCACAATAGCTCCTCCACTATAGTTATTGTCAGTCCTCACAACCAATCAGCCTAAGAGTCAGTCCCTCATATTGACATGCCAACAGCAATCAAGCCTCAATTACTACAGGAGGGCACACAAGAAACATACCTGGAGCACCTGGCTCAGGTGACAGGGAGACTAAGTCACTGGGCCCCATAGGACACCTACTGCATAAAGTCACTCTCCCAAGACTGGGTGATGTAGCAGCTCTACCTAATACATAAACAGAGATGCAGCCAAAATGAGGAGACAAAGAAACATGTTCCAAAAGAGTAGAATAAAGCTTCAGAGAAGAAAAAAAAAAAAAAAACTAAACAAAATGGAGATAAGAAATCTACCAGATGCACAGTTCAAAACACTGATTGATAAGGATGCTCAATGATATCAGTAAGAATGTCAAATCGGAAACAAAAATGGTGACAGAAAATATAAAAAACTAGTCAAATGAAAAATACAATGACTTAAATGAAGAATAGAAGTAATCAACAGCAGTTTAGATGAAGTAGAGTGCTGAATCAGTGATTTGGAGCACAAGGTAGCAGGAAATATCCAGTCAGAATAGGAAAAGAAAAAAAAAATAGTTTAAGGGGCCTCTGGGACAAGGATGAAGCATACCAACATTTACATCATAGGGGTACCAAAAGGAGAAGTGAGAGAGCAAGGAATTAAAAACCTATTTGAAAAAATAATGATGGAAAACTTCCCTAACCTGGTGAAGGACATAGACATACAAGCCCAGGAAGTGCAAAGTCCCAACCAAGGTGAACCCAAGGAGGCCCACTTGAAGATACATCATAATTAAAATGCCAAGGTTTAAGGACAGAATATTAGAAGCATCAAGAGAAAAGCAGGTAATTAACTACAAGGAAGCTCCCATAGACTGATAGCTGATTTGACAACCAAAACTCTGCAAGAAAGTGACACAAAATTTTCAAAGTGATGAAAAGCAAAGAACTACAACCAAGATTACTCGGGAAAGCGATTAGACTCAAAAGACAGATAAGAGCTTCCTAGACAAGAAAAGACTAACAACAACAAACCAGTAAGGGAGTTCTTTATGAAGAAGAAGGGGGAAGAAACATCAAAATAGGAATAATAAAGTGGCAGGAACTACATATCTCTCAACAATTACTTTGAATGTAAAAGGATTAAATGCTCCAGTCAAAAGACGTGGGGTGGCTGAATGGATGGGAAAACAAGACCCTTACATATGCTGCCTACAAGAGACTCACTTCAAACAAAAGGACTCACAGAGACTAAAAGGAAAGTGGTGGAAAAAGACATTTCATGAAATGGAAATGAAAAATAAGCCAAAAAGCTATGATAGCAATACTTATACTAGAGAAAATAGACTTCAAAAACTATAAAAACCTAAAACACTAACTTGAAAATACATCCTTGTTCATTGCAGCATTATTTACAATAGCCAAATATGGAAGCAACCTGGGTGTCCATTAGTGGATGAATAGTTAAAGAAGGTATGATATAGTGTGTGTGTGTGTGTGTGAGTGTGTGTGTGTGTGTGTGTGTGTGTGTGTAGACAGATAGAGATATGTGTGTATATATATACATACAAGTGAATATTAGTCATAAAAAAGAATGAAATTTTGCAAACTGCAAAATGGATGGACCTAGAGGTTTTGTTCTGAGTGGAGTAAGGCAGAGAAAGACAAATGCCATATGATTTCACTTATATGTGGAATCTGAAAAAAACAAAAACAAAATAAACAACTGAAATTCATAGGTACAGAGAATATTTTGATGGTTGCCAAATGGGAGGAGCTTTGGGAGGATGGCTGAAAAGGGGGAAGAGATTAAGAAGTCTAAATTGGTGGTTAGAAAATAATTATGGGGATGTAAAGTAGAGTATAAGAAGCATAGTTAACAATATTGTAATAACTATAGTTTCAGATGGGTATTAGATTTATTGGTGTGATCACTTTGTGTGTTATATAAAAGTCTAATCTCACTGTGTTGTACACCTGAAACTAATATAATACTGAAAAGTAAAAATAAAAACAAAAGTTATAATGAGACAAAGAGGGACCCACCAATTCTACTTCTGGATAGTGATCCAAAGAAACCCAAAACACTGATTCAAAAAGACATATACATCCATATGTTCATTGCAGCATTGTTTACAGTAGCTAAGATATGGAGGCAACCTAGGTTTCCATTGATAGATGAATGGATAAATAGGTGGTACACATATACAGTGGAATATTAGCCATAAAAAGAATGAAACCTTGCCATCTGCAATGACATGGATGGACCTAGAAGGTATTATGCTAAGTGAAATAAGTCAAGCAAAAACAAATAGCAATGATTTCACTTATATGTTGTATTTAAGTGTGTGTGTGTGTGTGTGTGTATGTATGTATATGTGTGTGTGTGTAATATACACACACACACATATATACACACACACATACTAACAAACAAAACAGAAACTCATAGATAGAACATTTTGATGGTTGCCAGATGGGAGAGCCTGTCAGGGGTTGCATGAAGGGGGAAAGGGATAATGAGGTACAAATTGGTAGTTATAAAATAGTCGTGTATAAAGTATAGCATAGAGAATATAGTCAGTAATATTGTAATAACTATGTATGGTGTCAGATGGGTACTAGATTTATTTGTGTGATCACTGTAAGTTATATAGGTGTCTAATCACTGTGTTGTACACCTGAAACTAATATAATATTGTATGTAAACTAATTGAAAAATAAACATTATAGGAAAAATTATAATACCATTAAAATCACTGAAAAGAACTTCTTAATAAAACATATAGGATTTGTTTGCTGGAGACCACAAAATGCTGATGAAGAAAATCAAAGAACATCTTAATAAATGGAGAAACACTCTGTTCATGGATTTGAAGAGTCGACATAGTGAAAATGTCAGTTCTCCCCAAACTGATATACACATTTAATGCAAATCTTGTCAAAATTCCAGAAATTTTTTTGATAGTTACAGAGAGATTATTCTAAAATTTATGTGGAGAGCCATGTGTCGTAGAATAGCTAAAATAACTTTGAAAATGAAAAAATGGGAAGAATCAGCATACCTTATGTCAAGACCTATTTTATATATAGCTACAGTAATCAAAACTTCTTAACAGTGTCATAGCAATCAATAGAACAAAATAGAAAACTCCTAAATAGACTTGCTAGCATTGTAGGGAGAGGATTAACACATGGCACCAGGATTCAGGCTAAAAACAGGATCTGTATATCTCACTTGGGTGCCCCCAGCAATCTTAGTGGCTCTGGTTAGTGGCTTAGGTTGACTAATTGGCATGGCTGGCTCCTGGGTGAGCAGGGATGTATTTGTGTTACAGGCATTAATGGCCTTCCAGGATATAGCTGTGGCCTTCACTGAGAAGGAGTGGAAGCTACTAAGTCCTGCTCAGAGGACCCTGTATCGGGACGTAATGCTAGAGAACTACAGCCATTTGGTGTCACTAGGTAAGGATTGTCCTTCTCAGGTCTTGGCCTCTCTTTGTGGGCATTTTAAGATTTATGTAACAACCATCATGCTTTTGGCTGAGAAATAAGAATAATATTTTCCCTATACCCCCAGAGAATGTCTGGATTCTATAGAGTTGAAAGTAGTAAAATTATGTGTTTGTATAGTTGACTTCATTTCGTATTTCCAAGTGATTGTGTTTTAAATTGGGAAATATTTGTATTCAGTCAAGCACACAGGAGGATCAGCATAGTGCCTGTAGCTCCAGGATTTCCCCCTCCCTTTAGCCATTTTTTCTCAGCATTCAGAGAGCCTTTGTCCCCACTCGTGCTACCCTGCTCCCTTCTGCGTTATTGCATTCCCAAGCTGACTGAGTTCTGTGATAGCCTTTTAAGCCACTAACCCAAGGTCCCTTGATTTCTTTCCCTGTGAATAGGAATTGCCTTTTCCAAACCACAACTCATCACACAACTGGAACAAGGGGATGAGCCCTGGAAAGACAAGAGTGAATATCTTCTGGACCTTTGTCCAGGTGAGTGGAAAGCCCTCGATAGACAAGGAGACAGGCCAGTTGAAGGGCTTAGCAGATGAAGAAGGAGAATCATCTGTGAGGTCCCAGGGGAAGCTGTTTTCCAGGCTTCCCTTCCAAACTTCTCACCCCAAAGAAGGCTTCTCTGTCACCCCCCACTCCTCCCCCAGGGGTCTCACTCTGCTCATTTGGCATCCATTCTCTAGCACGTCTAGGACCTCCCTATTGAGCTTTTCTTGGGGCATCTGATATTCAACATAGTACTTGGCTTTTTAGCCTGAATCATCTCCTAGATACTGTCCAGTTTCTGTTTTTAACTTGGTAATTCTTTTGTGCACCAGTTCTATTCCATGAATTCCCATAATATTTATTTTTTATTTTTTTATTTACGATTACAACAGGGTATGAAGAATTATGCAATAAACACCAGTGTGCCTTCCCTGCAGCCTAAGAAAAAACATAAAACCAGGCCACAGCCCCATACTGGTTTTCTTTGCCCCTCAACCTCTCCCCTGAGTATCCAATTTATGGATTAGCATTTCTCAGGACTGCCTTTATCCTTTTTTTTTTCCCATTTGATGATCCTTCAACCATACAGAATGTTGCTTTTCATGTTTAGAAATTCTGTACATAGGTTATAATTCAAACATCCTTCTATAACAATGTGCAGGTTTAATTTATACTTTTTAAAACTGTTACATGATTCCATTATATGAATGTTTCTGTTTTAATGAAGTTGAATCATCAATTTCTTTCTTTTGGACATTTACGTTTTTCCAATTTGGGGCTGTTAAATCGTGTTGCTATCTATATATTCTTGTTACTTCCTTGGAAACACCTGCTGCAAGAGTTTCTCCAGATGACTACGTAGGAGTGCAACAGCTGGTTCATAAGCACTGAGTGTCCTCAACCTGATTAGGATGTGTCACATTGTATTTGAAGCTGTTATACCACTTTACACTCCAGGTAGCAGCAATGAGAGCTCTTGTACATCCTCACCAACACATAAGTACTGTCAGATCTGGTTTTTCACCTCTTTAGTGTGTGGTGAAATCTCAGGAGTTGGGGGAGCTTTGCTTTCCTTGAGCATGAGCATCTCTTCTTGTACTGATTAACTATTGGTATTTCCTCTTCTGTGATTTGGCTGTTCAAGGTGTCTCCTTTTCATTTGGCTGTTTCATTCTGTAATTGATTTGTAGAAATTCCATATAAATTCTGAGAACATTATAGGTATTTAATCCAACTGGAATTAATTTTATGTGAAGTTGGGAGGTAAAGATAAATTTTTCTGTGATTTATCTTTTTTCATTGTTTTATTGTCAACATTCTTGGCATTTTATTTTTGTTTTGTTATTTTTCAGCTCTAAATACCATACGTCTGGACTTGTACTTTACAGCAAATTCAATGCTTTTGCCTTAAAAAAAAAAAAAAAACTATTATATAAGCTATACTTATTACCGTAAGAAAAATATGTTATTATGGTATAAGGTATTATTATGGTATAATAGTTAAGGGATAATTATAAGGTATATTATCAAAGTATAATAAACTACATATAAAATATAAAATGTGGTAAGTTTTGACATGTATACATCCATAAAACTTTTGCCACAAACTGAAAATACTGAGCATACCTATTACCCCAAAGTTTCCTTGTGCCTCACTTGTAAGCGCTATCTCTTGCCCCTCCCTGTCCTCTCTCTTCTCCCCATATCCAGACAAGCACTGATTTGCTTTCTGTCATTATAGATTTGTTTGCATTTTCTAGAATTCATTAATCAAATCATACAGAATACATAGTAGATTCTTTCACTCAACCTAATTACTTTGAATTTTATCCACAATTTTGCATGTATCAACAGTTCATTTCTTTTTATTGCTGAGTAATATTTCGTTATATAGATACCACAATTTATTTAACCCTTCACCTATTGAAAGACTGAGTAGTCTCCAGTTCTGATGAATACAAATAAAGCCTGTAGGAACATTCATGACAAGTCTTTGTGTGCATAAGCTTCATTTCTTTGGGCTAAATACTTGGGACTGGAATGGTTGGGTTGTATGATACAGTGTATATTTAACTTTTTAATCACTTTACAAATTGATTTCCAAAGTGGCTGCACCATTTCACATCTCACCAGCAGTATATGAGGGTTCCAGATGTTCCACATCTTTGTCAAAAGTTGCTATTATTGTTTTAATTTTAGACATTCTTATAGCTGTGTCATGCATTTTGAAAATCTTTTCATGTGCTTATTGGCTATCTATATCTCATCTTTGATGAAATGTCTTCTCAAAGCTGTTGCCCATTTAAAAAATTTGTTTCTTATTTTTTTATTATTGAGCTTTGAAAGTTCTTCATATATTCTGTAGAGAAGTCCATTATCACGTATTTGACTCACATATATTTTCTCTGTAGCTGACTTTTCTTTCTCCTAATAGTGTCTTTCAAAGAGCAGTTAATTTTGGTGAAGTCCAAGTTTCAATTTTTTCTCATGAATCTCACTTTTGGTGGTATATTTAAGTAATCTTTGCCTAAAATAAGGTAAAAAAGATTTATATGTATGTATATATATATATATATAATTTTTAAGTTTTATAATTTTTATTTTATATTTAGATCTATAACCTATAATGAGTAAATTTTTCTACTTGGTACCAGGTCTGGATTTAATTACACTTCTTTTTCTGGTTTTTTTTTTTTGGTGAGGTTTCTTTTTTTTTTTTTTTCATACAAATGCCTATTCTTTTCTAGCATCGTTGATTGAAGACACCTCTTTCTTTACTGAATTGCCTATGTACATTTACGGTAAATTAGTTGACCATATGTGTATGGGTCTATATCTGGATTCTGTTTTTTTCTACTCTCTTTTTATATCTTGATGCCAGTACCACATAGTCTTGATGATTGTAGCTTTATAATAAGTCTGGAACTCAGATAGTATAAATCCTCCATATTTTTTTCTTTTTTTCAAGTTGCTTTAGTTATTTGAGATTCTCTGCATTTCCATTTGGACTTTAAAAATACCTTGGTTATTTTCACAAAATAAGCATACGGGGATTTTGGTTGAGATTAAGTTGGATCTACATCAATTTGTAGACAATTTACATATACATAATATGTATCATCCAATACATATACATAATATATCCCTCCATTTTTATAAGACTTCTTAATTTTTGTCAGCATTGTTTTGTAGTTTTTGGTACACAGGTCTTGTGCATCTCTTGTCAGATTAATCCCTTTGTATTTCATATTTTCTGATGCTATTTAAGCTATTTTTAAATTTCAGTTTTCAATTGTTGATAGTACATAGAAATACAATTAATTTATGTATAATGATCTCGTATCTGGTAAACATAGAAAAATTCTTAGTCCTAGTAGCTTTTTTAATAGATTCTATAGGATTTTCGACAAAGATGATCATGTTATTTGTGAATAAGTAGAGTTTACTTCTTTCCATTCAGTATGTCTTTAATTTCTTTTTCTTGCCTCATTGCACAGGCGAGAACATCCAGTGCAATGATGAATTTAAATGGTGAGCGTGGACATCCTTTCCTTGTTCCTGAACTTATGAGGAATGCTTTCCTCCTAAGTGTAAGTTTTGCAGTTGCCTTTTTCAATTTGACAAACTTCTCTCCTATTCCTTGTTTGATGAGAATTTTTATTGGGAATAGATGTTGGATTTTGTCAAATGTGTTTTTGGCATCTTTTGAGATGATCATAAATATTATGTAATATTTTTTAGTTTTTTGTTTGTTTGTTTGTTCTTTGGTGAATTACGTCGATTTTCTTTTCCTGTTAAACCAGGCTTGTATTTCTGTAAATACAGTGCACTGACCTCATTATTCAGATCTCACCAGTTTTTCCTTCACTCTCTCATATCGTGTGTGTATTTATTTAGTTCTATGAGATTTTATCCCATGTACATTTATGTAACTGCTCCCATATTCAAAGATACAGAAGAGTTCTATCACAAAGATCCGTTGTGCTACCCTTTTAGTCCCTCTCTTTCTCTGGCAACCACTAATCTGCTCTCTGTCTCTATAATGTTGTCATTTCAAGAATGTTGTATAAGGGAAATCATATTGTGTGTTACCTTTTGGGATTGCCTTTTATCATTCAGTATAACTCTCCTTAGATCCATCTAAATTGTTGCATGTGTCAATATTTCATTTCTGTGATTGCTGAGTAGTATTTCATGGTATGAATGTACCAGTTTGTTAAACCATTCATTCATTGAAGGACATCTGGTTGTTTATAGTTTCTGGCTATTATAAATAAAGCTGCTATGAACATTTGTAAACAGGTTTTTACATGAACATAAAAGTTTTCATTTCTGGGATAAATGTCCAAGAGTGTAGTTGCTGGGTCATATTGTAAATACATGTTTAGTTTTATAAAAATATGTCATGCCCATTTCCAGGATAGCTGTACCATTTTACATTTCCACTAACAATTTTTGAGTGATCTAGTTTCTCCCGCATTCTTACCAGCATTTGCTGTTAACATTATTTTTTATTTTGCCTATTCTCACAGATTTCTAGAAATATCTCCTTGGTTGGTAAAAGTGAGGAATTTAGCACAAGCAGTTTCTTTCAGGAATAGCTGAATAGTTGAGTGTATCTGAGTTAAGAGCAATATGTCAAGGCTCTATGCTTCTTGGAAAAGAGACTGATATTCTCCTTGTGAGTAGTAAAGAGCTTATGAGGCTCTATGCATGTATTTCTGTTGCTGTCATTTTGTGAGGTCTTCATGGCATGTCTTTAGCAACTGATCATTCTCCTCAGACAATCTCTATCCCTCAGAGTGGTTGGCAGGTATAAGCGTGTGTTAAGATCTGATCTGAACACCAAATGGTACTGGCAAAGATGACCTAACAAGTGGTGAAAGGTAAGGGATTGTCTCTTCCTTATCTCAGGAGGTGATAGGCAGGCAGAGACCCACGGACTCATGCCCAGGGTGTCCACTTAAGCATCTCTATATGAGGCAGTTTATGAGCCAGTTCCTGGCATCTTAGCTGTGTGGGCCTGATGAAAGTTGGTTGGTCCCAAGAATAATGGGTATCATGCATATAATTACCTAAAGTTATTATTTTCTTTTTAGGTGGAATTTATTTACAAGAAATGTGAAATCTTAAATGTACTAGTCCACAGGTTCAAACGGTGCCTGTACAACCTAAACTTTATCAAGATACAGATTATTAACTGAAATCCTATCACATAGTTTCCGTGTGCCCCATCCCAGTAAACCATCACTTCTGTGCCTCACAGGTACCACTGATCTGATTTTATTTCACTGTAAATTAGTTTTTCTGCTGTATAATTTTGCAAGAATGGAATAATATATATTTTTGTGTAAGTCTTCTTTCACTCGATGTAAAGATTTTAAACGTATCCATGTTGTTGCATACATATGAGTAGTCTGTTCCTTTTTACTGCTGAGTACTACTCAGCCCCTCATATGAATATATGACTGTTTATCCATTCTCCTTGATAGATACCTTGATGGCTTCCAGTTTTTAGTTATTTTTAAAAAGCTGATGTTAACATCCTTATGCTAGGTTTTTTTGTTTGGTGAACTTCTGTTTTTATTTCCTGTGGATAAGTCCCTGGATGTCTTAGTTTCCTAGGGTTGCTATAACAAGTTACCACAACCTGAGAGGCTTAAACAAAAGAAATTTATTCTCACAGCTTAGAAACCAGAAGTTTAAATCAACCTGTTGGCTGGATTGTCTCCTGTCCTCTCGTAGTTGCTAGCATTCCTTAGCATTCTTTGGCGTAGAGCTATGTCACTCCAATCTCTGTCTCTGTGGTCACATAGCTCTCTTCTGTGTATCCAAATCTCCCTCCCCTTGTAAGGATACCAGTCATTGTATTAAGGCCCATACTAATTCAGTATGATATCACTTTAACTTAATTACATCTGCAAAAACTATTTGAAAATAAGACCATATTCATATGTTCCAGGTAGACATGAGTTTTGATGGGATACTATTCAACCCAATATACTGGGTAATAAGGTAACCAAATGTGCAGTTTTATAAGAAATGAATAGACCTTTTCCAAAGCAGTTGTACCATTTTTCTTTTCTATGAACAACATATGAGAATTCCTATTGCTTCACATTCTCTCTGACAGTTTATTTTATTTCTGGTGAAGAATGTGTAGTGCTCTCTCGTGGGGGTATTAATTTCCATTTCTCTGATGGTTAACAATGTTGAGCACATTCTATGTGCTGTTTGCTCATTCATATACATCATATACCTACTTTGTGAAGTATTTGTTCAAATCTTTTTCCAGTTTTTTATTGTATTTTCTTTTTATTGTTGAATTCTATGAATTCTTTATTAAGCCTTTGTCATATGTACCTTTTGTAGATATTTTCTCTCAGTCCAAAACTTTTCTGTTTATTTTTCAATAATAACTTTTGATGAATAGATGTTTAGTTTTGAGAAAGTCTGATTTTTTCTTTCTTTTGAAACTTTTATTGTCATGATAATCGTATTTTCTTCTAAATACCGTATACAGTTTTAGCTTTACATTTAGGTCTGTGATCCATCTTGAATTAACTTTTGTGTCGGGTATGAGGCATGGATCAGGGTTTAATTTTCTTTTTCATATAGCTATCCAATGACTCTAAAACCACTGTTGAAAAGTCTTGCCTTTCCCTCATTGGATTCCTCTGTTGAAAATCAAATGACTGGTTAAGTATGGGTCTATTTTAAAGTCTCCATTCCGTTCCTTAAATTAGTATGTCTATCTGTAAACCAACCACACTGTCTGTATTACTACTGTAGGATCATAGAAAGTCTTGAAGTCATGTAGTATGAGTCTTCTTAATTTTTCTTTTTCAAGATTGTTCTGGATAGTTGAGGTTCTCTTCATTTACATTTAAGTTTTAGCATCAGCTACTCATAAAGGGAAGGAGGGAAGAAAGAGAAGAAGGGAGTATGGGAGGGAGAGAGGGAGAGGAAAGAAGAAGAGGAAGGGAGGGAGGAAAGGAAAGAAAAAGAAAACCTGGGTAGTGTTTTTTATTGAGATTTTAGTCTATAGATAACTTGGGGGAGAAATTACATCTTACCAGTATCAAGTCTTATAACCCACTATATAGCTTTAAATTTCAGCAAAATAAAAGTTTATGAGATGCAGCTAAAGCAGTGCATTTATAGCCTTAAGTGCTTTTATTTGTAAAGAAGAAAGGTCTATATAGGATCAGTGACTTAAGCTTTGACTTTAAGAAGCTGGAGAAAGAAGAGCAAGGTAAATGCAAAATGAGTAAAAGGACAGGATAATGAAAATAAAAGTAGAAGTCAATGAAATATAACACAATTAACAGAAAAACTTGCAAGCCAAATGTTGACTCTCTGAAAACAGCAGCAAAATTATATATTGCTGGGTAGATTAACCAAGAAAAAGAGAAAGAAGACATGAATAATCAATTGAGTAATAAAAGGGAAGTTATCACTATGTATCCTTCAGACTTTAAAAGTCTGATTTTTTGCTTTCTTTTAAAACTTTTATTGTCATGATTATCTGTATTTTGAAAAGGACAATTAAGGGACATTATGAACAAGTTTATACTAGCGAGTTTTAACAATTTAAATAGATGAATTTCTTAAAAAACTGCTGACACAGGAATGAACAAAATCTGAGTAATGCTACATATGTAATAAAAATACTCACATAATACACATATGTAATAAAAATACTCACATTGAATCTTACCTTGTTTAAAAATATTATACACCATGCCCAAGTGGAATTTATTTCACATATGCAAAGCTCAACATTAGAAAAGCCATATTATAGAAAACTGTTCAATTCATATTTATGTATCCTCTAATATGGTGATTGCTTTCTCTCTAGCTGCCTTTCTTTCTGTGTCCTCACCCAAATCACCTTATGTCCATATTTCTACCAGCAGTCTCTTCTTGTCAAGCTAGGCTTTTTCTAGCATGCACCTCAAAGCTCTTCTAGCCCTTACTTATCACATTGTTCCAAAGACACCTTCATAATTTCAAGTATTATAGCAGCACCCTACTTCTCAGTATAAAATCAGTATTAAACTTATCCAGAGTGACAGAATTAATAAGATGAGATGTATTATAAGGATGTAAGGAATTGACTCGTGATAATGGAGGTGGAGAAGTCCCCAATTCTGTAGTAAGCAAGATAAAGACCAAGAGAATCAATAGTGTGTGTGGTTCCAGTCCAAAGGCCAACAAGCTCTACACCCTTGAGTAACTAATGTTTCAGTTTGAGTGTGAAAACAGGAAAAACCAAAACAACCCCACTACCACCATATCACAACTTGAAGGCAGTCAGGCTAGAGAAATTCCCTCTTATTTGGGGGAGGGTCAGCCTTTTGTTCTCTTCAGGCCTCAGCTGATTGGATGAGGGCCACTCACATAAGGGAGGACAATCTGCTTTATTCAGTCTACCCATTTATATGTTAAAAGTCATTTAAAAACATCCAGAATAATGTTTAACTAAATGTCTAGACAACCTGTTGACAGCTAAATTGATACATAAAATTAACTCACGTATGTCAGATTTCTTTTATATTGGTTTAAAATCATGGAGATGGCATATTATGACAGTTGTCCAGTTACCAAGGATTAATTCTGACAACATTGCAATGTCACCCTTTTACATCTTAAAATTCTTTAAATTGTTTAAAAGCAGTGAATGCACAGCATTCCTCTTGTGAGCTGCTGTCTGAAGCCGTTTACCTATAGCTCTTGCTTCTATACTGCATCCTTGGAGCTGCAGAAGGAAAGATTTCCTGAAAGAGCCATTAGGCACCGATTTTTTTCTCTTTCTGTTGGAAAGTTTTGAGTTTGTACTATTACTGATGTACTTATTGGTCTCAAAATCAGTTGGCACAAGAGCAGTTGTAGATTTTAAGTGTATATACTTATTGTCTTCTACATCCTGGAAATTTTTGATTCACTGGAAAAGAATTAACTTGGTAAAAAAAATTTTTTATTTCTCCTTTTATTCAGGAACTTCTGGGTGTTTAAAACCATGTTAAAGTTTAGAGTTTTCCAAAGTGGACATTGTAATTCTCACTCACTTTTAGTTAAAATTTGCCACATTATTAGCTAGGCACAAAAATTTTGATGAATGAACATTCTAATTTAAAGAATGGATAGAATTGGTTCCTGTAAGGGTGACATTAGCCTTATTTAAATCAGTCATCATATTTAATATAGAAGACACAAAAGTGTCTTCTTCAGAAGTCAAAATGGCATAGATGATAGAGGCTTTGCTCATCTGCTCTTATGACCACATCAGAGTTGTGACTGAAACACAGAGCAAACAGCAAGTAGAGTTGCCTGGGGTCTAGATAAACAAGCTGTACAACTAGTGGGAGAAATAAGAAATCACCATGCAACAGAAGGACGTAGGACGTGGCGAGGACGCGAGGCTACCCAGTCTCCAACAGCTGAATGGGACAGAGGCTGTGGGAGCTGCAGGCAGCAGCTGCAGTTGATAGCTGCAGACACCTCTTACAGGGGCTGTGTGTGTAACCGGACTACCTCAGGGACAGACCTGCTCACTCTGAGCACCAGTGCCTTGGCAACTGCTAAGGGTGCACCAGGGACTTACAGGGGGAAGCTGAGTTGTTGGAAAGAGGGCCAGAGGTGAGGCTTTTTCCTGGACAGAAGTACCAGTGGTATCCATTGTTCCTCTGTTGAGCCTTTCCCACTCCCAGTGTGCAGGACACAGCATTGCCATAGCTGAGGTCATCAAACTGGATAACAGGTTGCTTCAGCCAGAGGATTCCCTGAAACTCTGCCTCCCCCAACTCATGACTTGACCCAAGCCACATCTAGTGGTGTCCTTGCTGAGTCCTATGCAACTTGCAGAACAAGTTCAAGACCCACACTGGTGGCAGCTGACCTCAGTTTCTGACATGGCCTCTTGAGGCAACTACAAGCACAGCATCTGTGGATTGCTTGCTGAATCTTAAAGGTGGCCCCGGAGTGACACAGGCTGGGGCTAAACTTGGCCTACTGCTGAATCCCTCTCAGGACAGTGCCACTGGACACCTACTACACAAAGCCGTGTTAATAAGACAGGGAGACTTAGGAGATTTGCTTATTAGTACATAGAAACAGACATAGAAAGGCAGCCCAATTGCGAAGACAAGCAGAAACCAGAGATCCAGAAGTAATGGAGTCAAGCAATCTAACAGATGCAGAGTTCAAAACGATGGTTATAAATGAAGATGCTCAATGAACTTAGGGAAAGAGTAGATGAACTCAGTGAGAACTTTAACAAAGAATATAAAAACCCCCATAACAATGGAAATGGAAATTATAAAAGGGAACCAGTCAGAAATAAAGAATACATTATCTGAGATGAAGAGTATATTAGAGGGAATCGACAGAGTGGATAAAGAAGAGAATCAAACCACCAATAGAGGATGGAGAAGTCAAGGACACTCAATCAGAATGTCAATAAAAAAAGAAGCCAAGACTGTAATAATAATGTAAGGAGCCTATGGGACACTAATAAATGTAAAAATTACCCATGCCAAAAGGGTACCTGAAGAAAAACAAGAAGTTGAAGAACTATTTGAAGAAATAATGATGGAAAACTTCCCTAACCTAGTGAAAGAAATAGACATACAACCCCAGGAAGATCAGAGAGTCCCAAAAAGGATGAACCCAAAGAGGCCTACACCAAGACACATTATAATTAAAAGGCAAAGGTTAAATACAAAGAGAGAATCTTAAAAGCAGAAAAGCAGTTAGTTACCTCCAAGGGAGCACCCATAAGACTGGCAGCTTTGGATTTCTCCAAAGAAACCATGCAAGACAGAAGGGCTAGGCACAAAATATTCAACATGATGAAAAACCCAGGATCTATTACCAAGAATACTTTATCCAGCAAAGCTATCATTTAGAGTCAAAGAACAGAGAGAGAGCTTCCCAGACAAAAATAATCTAAAGGAATTCATCAACACCAAGCTACTATTACAGAAAATGTTGGAGGGACTTCTTTAAGAAGAAAAACCATGTATCAAAAAGATGAATAAAGAATGGTAATAACTACATATATATCAAATAATCTCAAATGGAAGAGAATTAAGTGCTCCAACTTGATTGAATGGATAGGAAAACATACATATGCTGCCTACAGGAGACCCACTATAGATTAAAAAGACACACAGAGACTAAAAGGAAAGGGACGGAAAAAGATACTGCTTTGATGGACCTAGAGAGTATTGTGCTGAATAAAGTCAGAGAAAGACAAATGTCACATAATTTCACATATATGTGGAAACTAAAGAACAAAATAAACAACAACAACAACAAAAAAAAACAGAAGCAAACTCATAGTTAAGAGACTGTTTTGAAGGTTACTAGATGGGAGGGGGATTAGGATGGTGAAAGAGATTAAGAAATACAAGTGAATAGTTACAAAATAGTCATGGAGATATAACTATAGCATAAGGAAAATAGTCAACAATGTTGTAATAAATTTTTTAAGGGAAAAGGAGTACTAGTTTTAGTGGGGTAATCACTTGACCTCTAATCACTATACTGTACAACTGAAACATTGTTTGCCAACTCTAACTGAAAAAAAAAAAACTCATTGAATTGTACAATGTAAATATGAGCAACTCATTGTCTGTTATAGTTCAATAAAGCTGGGGGAGGGAAAGTTCCTCATTTACTGCTAAAAGGTACTCCTGTAATGATGTAATTTACCATTGGCCTTAGGTTTTATGACCTAGTGGGTGTACAAGCAAGCCAAAGAGAAGGCAGTGACTGCTTTTTTCTTCTCATCAAATGACAAGTAGACAATTGTGCAATACTGAAAGCTCAACTGTCAAAACTTTAGAATTACAACAGCAGTTATTTGAAACTGCTGGCCAGCAATGTACACACCTTCCACAGGTTGTGAAAATATGGACAACCTAGTTTAATAAACTCACTGACAGTTTAGTGAGCTGCACTAGGGCACATCTGCTGATGAGAGACTACCCATGGTGGGACCTCTGATGGCCAAGGCTGAAAGGATGTTCACTTTTACATCTGAATGTCCAGTAGGGTCAGCACTTGATTATCAAGGCCGTTTCACAGGAGCTTATAGATCTAGATGTGTGTGCATGTGCATGTGCAGACATGTGCACACACACTGTTTGCTGAGAAAGAAATGTAGGGATTTTTAAGTGTTAAGAAGAGATTTCATAATGGCTATTCTTGTTACTGTTGAAAGCTGGCGTTTTAGACCAGATTGAATGAGTCAATACTGTAGATCAGGATTTGGGAAACATTTTCTCTAAGACCGCATAGTAAATATTTTAGGCTTTGCAACTTTTATGTTCTTTGTTGCAACTATTCAACTTTGCCATTATGTGAAAGCTGCTATAGACACTATATGAAGAATGTGGCTGTGGTCCAATGGAGTTGTATTTACAAAATGTCTAGCGGAATATAGTCTCCTGACTCATGTTATAGATGGTTCATAAAACACACCTCACTTTGGCGAAGAAAGAATCAGGTCTGGGAAGGCATGGTATACTTTATTTAAAGTTCATGTATTTTTCATCAGCTTCAGGTGGATAGAACCAGGATACTGGAATAAGGTGTACAAAATTAGATATCTCCTAGGCAAGAGCTGTTATATAGGCAGAAAATTTTCATTTTACAACAGCTTGTAGAAAACTGAGAAAAGCAAGTCTTGGCTTTATTAGAGGCACAAGGAGCCAGAATCCTTTAAGGGGTTGCAGACCTCGACTGTGTCTTGTCTCACTGCTGGCCCTTACTTTTTGACAGAGAACCCAGCATATATCCTTTAGGAAGTACTTGTTAAGGATGGTGGCACCACCTTCCAGTTCATTTCCTACATGGATCTCTGATCTCTCCTTTATACTGCCTCCTCCATGGAGCTTCTAGGTGAAATGACTATGTAATGGCCCCATCCCTCTCTTATAGGAAAAATCACTAAAGAAATTTGTAATAAGTTGAAGAGTTTAACTTTCAGTAAAAGCATACATTTGTGGATAATGTTTACATTATTGTTACTGTCTGTGACTTGTGAGATAATTGTATTGGGGAACATGTTTAATTCTGATGGCAGCAAATTATATGGCTGGTACTACCTGTGATACTTTCTTGAAACTGTTTAGTCAGGCTGGTATTTAAAGTTGGCTCATATTGTGAGTTCTGTGTTGCAATAGGATACACATTAATGTGTCACTGTGGGATGGAAGGTAGGTCTGTAAGTCTGTGAAAATCTGAGGAATGACTTCTAGGTAAGTTAAACAGTCCACAAGGTACCTGTGGTGATTTTGACCAAGACTTTCTCTCCAGCAGAACCAACGACAGAATTCCAGCCATGTCTTTCCTGGCCGGTGGCCTTTTCCAGTCCTCAGTTCCTCAGACAATATGTGTTGTGCAGTCACCTCCCTCAGATCTTCCCAAGCTCTTCTGCAGGAAACTACTTCCCACTAGAAGCTCCAAACTGCTCAAGTGAAAAAGTAGAAGATGGAGAGAGAAAAGGCTCTAACACCATGTTCAGAAGGCCGCAGCAGAATGGGACTTCAAGTCTATTTTTTAGCCCATTTCAAGGTCAGCCAGTAGACACAGTGGTAGGCAGCAGAGGTGGAGGAATAAACCAGAGGATGACCCGTAAGGAGACAGACAGAGTATTGACAAGGAAAAACATCTCAGAATCTGAAGCAGTCATGTGTGGAAAATACAGACCAGGACTTATCACAAACTCAAGCCTCTTTAGTGTCCAGAAGCATCATGTGTGTCCAGAATGTGGCAGAGGCTTCTGCCAGAGGTCAGACCTCCTCAAGCACCAGAGGATGCACACAGGGGAGAAGCCTTATAGTTGTAGGGAGTGTGGGCGAGGCTTTGGCCGAAAGTCCTCTCTCACCATACACCAAAGGAAACACTCAGGGGAGAAGCCATATGTGTGCAGGGAATGTGGGCGACGCTTCAGATATACATCCTCACTTACTAACCACAAAAGGATACACTCTGGGGAGAGACCCTTTGTATGTCAGGAGTGTAGGCGAGGCTTTCGCCAGAAGATTGCTCTCATCCTTCACCAGCGGACACACTTGAGGGAGAAGCATTTTGTATGTCCTGAGTGTGGTAGAAGCTTTTGCCAGAAGGCATCACTTCTCCAACACAGGAGCTCACATTCAGGTGAGAGGCCCTTCTTGTGCCTGGAGTGTGGGCGTGGCTTCAAGCAGCAGTCCCTGCTCCTCAGTCACCAGGTCACACACTCTGGAGAGAAGCCTTATATCTGTGCTGACTGTGGGCATGGTTTTCGACAAAAGGTCACCCTCATCAGACACCAGAGGACACACACAGGCGAGAAGCCTTACCTGTGCTCTGAGTGTGGGCGTGGCTTTAGCCAGAAGGTCTCCCTCTTGGGACACCAGAGAACACACACTGGGGAGAAACCTTATGTGTGCCCAGAGTGTGGGCGAGGCTTTGGTCAGAAGGTCACTCTTATCAGACATCAGAGGACACACACAGGGGAGAAGCCTTACCTGTGCTCTGAGTGTGGACGCACCTTTGCTTTCAAGTCAATCCTCACCAGACACCAGAGGACACACTCAGGGAAGGAGTCAGAGGTATATGGAGTGTGTGAGCAAGGACTTAGCCAGAAGTCCCAATTCACATCTGACCAGCAGACACACCCAGGAGAGAAGCCATGTGTGTGTGGTGAATGTGGGCATGGCTTCAGCTTCAAGTCAGCCCTCATCAGACACCAGCGGACCCATTCAGGAGAGAAGCCATACGTGTGCAAGGAGTGTGGTCGTGGCTTTAGCCAGAAGTCTCATCTCCACAGACATAAGAGGACCAAGTCTGGCCATCATCTCCTGCCACAAGGGCTGTTCTCCTGACCTTTCTTTTCCCCATGAGTGTGAAGATGGCAGAAGTCACTAGGAAATGTTCCACTTTCCTCAAATGCAGTGAAGAAAAAACACTACATTCTTTCAGTGATAAGATGGCCGATTTGTTGTTTACCTCCTGCACTAGCAGTGTGCTTTAATTTGTTAGGGCTGCCATGATACCATGGTACCACAGACATGGTGCCTTAAAGAACAGAAACTTGTTTTCTTGCAGTTTTTGAGACTTAGAAGTTGAGCATCAATGTGTAAGCAGTTTGGTATCTATTGAAGACTCTCTTCTTGGCTTGCAGATATGACTTCTTACTTGCTGTGTTCTCACATGGCCTGTTTTTTTTTTTTTTCTGTGTGTATGCCTTCCTGGTGTCTCTCATTTATATAAGGACACCAGCCATGTTGGATTAAGGACCTCATAACATTTACCTTTCAACCACTCTCTCATCAAATAAGTCACACTGTAGGTTGTGGCTTTAGTATATAAATCTGGGAGAACAATTCAGCCCATAACAGTCAGCTCTCAGCCTAAATTCCTATTCTTACATACAAAATACATTCACCTCATCAGTACAGCCCCAAAAGTTGTAACCCATTTCAGCATCAACTGTATGTCCAGAATCTCACCTAAGTCAAATGTGAGTGACACTATAGATGTGCTTCATCCTTAGGCAAAATTCATCTTCAGCTGTGAACCTGGAAAGCAGACATGTTATCTGCTTCCAAAACACAGTGGTAGGACAGCTCTAGAATTCACATTCCTATTCCAAAAGTAGGTTTAAGACTCAGGAATAACCTTTGGTTGGATTCTCTGCCCTCTGTTCCCACTGGGGTGGCAGCAGTGGTATGGGACCCACTGAAACCATGGAAGAGACTTATTAGACCCCAGACTTTTACTCTCTGGGCCCACTGTGGGTCTAGCAGACCTGCTTATCTCTGTTTTACCTTTGTGGTCATTATTTCCTCTTCTTGATGGATAACACATGTTTGCATCTGGACAGTTCTATTCTTCTATAGAATGCCACCTTTTTGTCCTATCTACATTGCCTTTATTCCAACATGCCAGAGTTTCTGCTGAAATGGTTGTTTCCAAACTAATCTCTTTATCAAGTGATTGTCTAGTAATGCCACGGTGTTCTTTCCACAACATGATTTCTTATTTTTTGCAAAATGATGATTTTCCAGATCTTCAAGTTATCTCTCTATTCTCACGTTTTAATATAAAGAGTAAGGAGAAGTTAGGCTGCACCTTCAATATTTTGCTTAGTTCATATCTGGCCAACAACTTCTGCCATAAAAGGGTGTTCTGACCTTTCCTTTCTCCATGAGTGTTAAGATGGTAGAAATCACTAAGAAATGTTCTGCTTTCCTGAAATAGGATGAAGGAAAAATGTTTTCTTTTAGTGTTTATAAAATAGTTGGTTTGTGGTTTACTTTTCTAAGCAACAGTCCTCTATATTTAATGGCCTTTTATTTTAATAAACTACTTCTTTACAAAGCTTCACACTTGGTTGTGTACCTCATTCGGTCAAGAACTCCAAGGGATTCAACCTCTTGGGAGACATGGGAGAATCACTGTATTTGTTCTGGACTCTTGTCCTGTAGAAGGGACAGCAATATTATAATGGCCAACTTCACCCCTTCTTAAGTCCTCCAGCAGTCATATGTGATTCCCAAGGCACACACTCAGCCTTCCCCAACAGCAGACTGAAGGGCATTTGTTAATACTTGTCCTTGTAGCCTGAAGCCCCATCCCATTAGTTGTGAATATGTGCCAGTAATTTAGCCCAAGGACTAAGGGCCTTAAGCCACAACTGTTCCTAGTCTAAAGGGTCTAGAGCACCCACCTTTATATTCTAGGAAAGGTGATTCCTCCTAAACCATTACCTTTTGTGCTCTCTAATCCCCAAAACCTGACAAATACCCAGCTCAGGATTAGCCATTACCACTTGCCTTGGGCACTGAACGTTCACTACAAGGTAATTTTCCCCAGGAGCAGATGTTTTGCTTATTAGTAATAGGACATAAAGTTAAATTTATGAAACAAAAATTTTACATGGCAAAATAAGTACTATCAAAATACAAATGACTAGAAAAAGTATAGAACATAGATCAAAATATGCAGATAAAGGGTTAACATCCCCACTTTATAGGAACTTTTAAACCTCAAAGGGAAAAGAACAGATGGATGTCTTATAGAAAAGTAGCCAAAAGACATGATCAAGTAGTTTACCAAAAGAAATATAAACAAATGAAAAGGTGTTCAGCTTCACTCATAAGAGAAACACAAATTACAACTTCACCAAAATACCATTTCTCACTCATCAGCTTGGCAAAAATTCAAAAGCTTGACAGTACTCTGGTGGGACAATGAGGAAACAGGCATTTTCATAAATTGTAGGTGGAAATACAGAATATCAAAGCCTTTTAGAGGGGAATCTGGCAATATTTAAACTATACATGTACCTATTGACACAGCCAGCACATTTCTAAGAATCCTGAAGAGTCAGTTAAAATTGTGTTACTATACACATGCACATGGTCATTTTTCACAGCATTATTTATATTTGAAAAATATTGAAAATTGAACATTTAAGTATATAGTAAATCATATAAAGTGGAGCATACACACAATGGAGTAATATGCAGCTGAGAAAAAGACTGAGGAAGAAGATACTAATGAGACACTACGAGGGAAATGTTAAGTGAAAAGAGCAAAGTGCCAAAAGCATATATAGTTTGTTACCTTTTGTTTAAGAAAGAAGGGTAATAATGTCAGGCATTATGGTGTGAGGGGTCCCCTCGATTTCTTCCCTTGAAAATACAACAAATTGAACATCTATAATCCAACAGAAGATTTCCAGCCTACACAAACACTTCTGAGAGATCTGTGGATCAAAGCATCTGAAGGTGGGCAAATTGGATGAACAAGGGAGGATGAAAAGGATAGGAGTAACGGTGGGTGCTGCAGACACAGTCCAGAGCTCCCTGGGAGAGAGGAGTTCGGTTGTGGTATGAACACTGTATCTGATCATTTTTGTCTCAGTGATCAGTATATACTATGGCAGGACCCAGTGATTAGGACAGAGACCAGGATAGAGACATACAGAGGTACAACTGTATTCTAGAAAGTAGAGTTACGAGCCTGGCAGCTTCCTTGCACCCTCCCAGAGCTAGCAGAGAGTTGGTCTACAGAGCAGGGAGTCCGCAGCCCCAGGTAATGAGACAGATTATGAGTGGCACACTGTGGCTGGTCCCAGTACAAGGGTAGAGATACAGAGGAGAGGTAGCTGAGGCCTGGTGGTCACTATTATTGGAAAGAAAACAGCCACAGGTACACTGGCCTCTCCCAGCCCAGGGCACCCCCACACAGCCAAGATGATCCTGGCAGAGACACTGGAGCCCCCTCTCAGGCAGCAGAACACTGCATCTGGCTGCTGGGGCAGAACCCAGACATCAGTGGCTCTTCAGGGTGCCAGAACCCCACTGCCCACCACATTCTCCAAAAGGGGTGGAGCCCTGGGACTGAGGTGACCTGGTAACAGAGGAAACACATACTTCTCCAGGGAATAAAGGGCATCTCTTTGACACACAGCAGAGATCCTCCTGGATAGTGCAGGAGGTTTTTGTGCCACCTACTGGAAAACAACAACAAACCTCAACCTGCTAAAAGGATCAAAATAATGAATTCTTTTTAAACAGCAGAGTTCAGGGTGGCTCTATGGTCTGGGGGTTAGCACGTACGCTTTACACGCAGAAGGTCCTGGGTTCAAGTCCCAGGTGGAGCCACAGACCATACCCTGGGTGTCCCAGGCCCCCCGAGTATGCTGGGGGTGCCAGGTGCTGGGGGCTCATTGTGAGCCTGTGGGAGGAGATGCCCCACCTTCAAAGATCCGGTTCTTAAGGGGAGACAGCAATATCCATAGTCAGGGGTGGAAGTGGAGGTGGGGGCGGGGTTAGAGAGGCAAAAAAAAAAAAACTCATTCTCATAAATGTCTAGGCAGAGAAATAATCTATCAAATACCATGAACAACCAAGGTGACAAGGCAGCTCAGAAAGAAAATGAAAAATCTCCAGAAAATTAGACATACATAAATATATGACTTAAATAACAGAAAATTCAAGATGCAGTTCTGAAAAAAAAAAAACTTAAAAAGATGGAAGAAAATTCAGATATTCAGTTTAATGAACTCAGAAACAAAATTAATGAAAAAATAGACATACTTTACAACAGAAACTTTGAAAAAGAACCAAATAGAACTTCTGGAGCTGAAGAACTCAATAAAAGAGATGAAGAATGAAATAGTGAGCTTTGGAAATAGAGATGACCAGATGGAGGAAAGAATTAGTAATATCAAAGACAGAAATCTGCAACTGATGCAGATGGAAGAAAATAGACTTGAGAGAGAGAAAAAAAAATTAACTCTACAAGAATTATCTGATACCATCAAAAAGAGCAATATTAGAACAATGGGTAGGAAGATTCTTGCCAAGATGGTGTGGCAGGTAGATCCTGTGCTTGTCTTCTCTCAAGACCACATCAAAATGACAATGAAATTACAGAACAACCATCATTAAGTCTGGTAAAACAGAAGTCCTACAACTGGGGATATACATAAGAGATCACCTCAAGACTGTTAGAAGGGGCAGAGATGAGAAACAACCCAGTCCCACAACCACCTGTGGTAGTTGAGAATCAGGAAGGATATCTTAGCTGCTGAGGTCTCCCTGGAGATGAGGGGTGCTAGCTCCACACTGGGCTCCCCAACCCACTTCTAGTTCTGGGAAAAGAAGCTCCCACAACCTCTGGCTGTGAAAACAAGTGGAGAGTGTGGCTGAGTGAGACAGAGAGCTGTGGGAGTCAAAGACCTTCCTCTTAAAAGGCCTGAACACAGATTTACTCAGTGGCAGGTGCACTTGGAGTACAACACCAGTGCAGCTGCTCAAGGAGCATCAGGGATATACAGGGAAGAACTGAGTTGTCCAGCTTAGGGCAAGAGCTGAAGGAGTGGCTTTTACCCAGATAGGAGTGCTGGCAGAAGCCATTGTTCCTTTGTTGAGCCCTTCACATTCCAGGTGTGCTGACATAGGCGGCTGCCGTATCTGAGTCTCCAAGGTGATTCTCTAAGACCTGCTTCTCCCAACTTGTGGGCCACCCAAGCTGCCTCCAGTAGTTTTTCCATACAAATGGCTTCTCTTGGCTCATGCTACATACTTTCCTAAAACTTGTCAAAGTTTCACAAAACCAAAGAAGTATCTGGCCTCAGTATGCCCTGTATATTGTGGTGACCAGCTCCAAGCCTGGCACTACTGGAAGCTGGCCTCAATTCCTCCATGGCCTCTTGAGACACCTCTAAGCCCAGCACAGCTGGCAGTTGTCTGCAGATTGCTTGGTTACTCTTGACAAGTGGTCTTGAAAGTGTATAGTCTGGGTCCCACCCAGGATGTCAAGTGGCCAGCTTTGACCAGAGCCAGAGCCAGAGCACCACTCAGGGCTGTATCTGAGGAGGACACACCCAAAGGGCAGACTGAACAAGCACCAGAGCCTTGTTAAAGTGAATCCTGCCCAATAGGGTAGGCTCCTCACTGGCAATTCTCACAACCAATCAGCCCAAGGGTCAGTCACTCTCATCAAAGTGAAAACAGCAACCAAGGATCAACCACATTAGGAGGGCACATACAACTCACACAAGGGACACACAGTGAACACCTTGCTCAGGTGACCAGGGAAGACTATGCAACTGGGCCCCACAGGACAATACTACATAAAGCCACTCTCCTAAGACTGGAAGACATAGGACCTACCTAATACATAGAAACAAACACAGAGAGGCAGGCAAAATGGGGAGACAAAGAAATATGTCCCACATGAAAGAACAGAACAAAGCTACAGAAAAAGAACTCAACAAAATGGAGACAAGAAATATACTATATGAAGAGTTCAAAATGCTGGTTATACATATGCTTAATGAACTTAAGGGAGGAGTAGATGAAATCACTGAGAACTCTAACATAAAATGTAAAAATGGAGATGGAAAATATAAAAGGGAACCAGTCAGAAATGAAAAATATAATATCTGAGATGACGCATACATTAGAAGGAATCAACAGATTGGATGAAGCAAAGGATCAAATAAGCAATTTAGAGGATAGGGTAGCAGAGGACACCCAATGAGAACAGCAACAAAAAACAAGAATCCAAAAAAAAAAAAAAAAACAGAAGGTAGTTTAAGGGACCTTTGGAACATCAAGTGCAACAATTTTTGCATCACAGGGGTGCCAGAAGAGAGCAAGAAATTGAAAACCTAATTCAAGAAATGATGACAGAAAATTCCCTAAGCTGGCAAAGGAAATAGACATACAAGCCCAGGAAGCACAGAGAGTCCCAAACAAGATGAACCCAAAGGAGCCACACCAACATACATCATATTAAAATGCTAAAGGTAAAAGACTAAGAAAGAACCTTAAAAGCAATAAGAGAATAGCAATCAGTTACATACAAGGGGCTTCCCATAAGACTGTCAACTGATTTCTCAACAGAAACTTTTCAAGCCAGAAGATTGTCAGGAAATATTCAAAGTGATGAAAAGCAAGGACCTACAACCAAGACTAACCACCAAAGCTATCATTTAGATTCAAAGGACAAATAAAGAGCTTCTCAGAGAAAACAAAGCTAAAAGGCAGTATTACAGGAAATGTGAAAAAGACTTCTTTAGGAAGAAAATATATATATATATATATATTTAGGAAGAAAAAATATACATATAAATATATAAATATAAAAAGTAAAGAGGCAGAATAAAATATGCCATAAAAATGTAAATTAAAAAAAATCTGGGATAGCAGTACTTATACCAGACAAAATAGAGTTTACAACAAAGGCTATAAGAAGACATGAAGAAGATCCAGTAATCCCACTTCTAGGTATTTATCCTAGGAAACTAAAATACTACTTTGAAGAGACATGTGATGTGCATCCATTCGTTTATTGCAGCATTATTTACATCACCCAAGATATGGCGGCAACCTAGGTGTCCATCAATGGACAAATAGATAAAGAAGAGGCAGTACACATATACAATGGAATGTTACTCAGCCATAAAAGTAAATGAATGAATGAAATCTTGTTATCTGCAACCACAGGAATGGACCTAGAGAGTATTGTGCTGGTTAGAATAAGTCAGAGAAAGACAAATAACATATGATTTCACTTATATGTGGAATCTAAAGAACAAAATAAAGAAAACAAAAACAAACTCATAGATACAGAGAATATTTTGAGGGTTTCCAGATGGGAGGGGAAGAGATTAAGTACAAATTGGCAGTTACAAAACAGTCAAGAGGGTGTAAAGTATAGCATAAGGAATATAGTCAATAATATTGTAATAACTGTGTACAATGTCAGATGGGTACTAGATTTTTCAAGGTGATCTCTTTGTAAGTTATATGAATGTATAATCACAATGTTGTACACCTGAAACTAATATAAAATATTGCATGCCAACTATATTTGATAAATAGAAATGTACTTTTAAAAAGGATAATGGGTATACCAGAAAGAAGAGAGGGAGATGGGAACAGAGAGTCTATTCAAACAAATAGTTGACAACAACTTCCCTACCCTATGGAGAGAACTGGAACCTTGAATCCAAGTAGCAAACAGAACACCTAATTATCTCGATCCAAAAAAGGCCTTCTCCAAGGCACCTTATTTTAAAACTGGCAAAAATTAATGACCAAGAATTCTCAAGGCAGGCAGGGAAGAGAAAACAACAACCTACAAAGGAAAATCAATTAGATTATCATTGGATTTTTAAGCAGAAACTACCAGATAAAAGGGAGTAGAATCAAAATCTCAAACTATTGAAAGAGAGGAATTACCAGCCAAGAATAATATGTCCAACAAATTCTCCTTTCAATATAAAGGAGAAATAAAGAACTTTTCAGACATACAGAAGATAAAGGAATTTTCTACTACAAAGTTTTCTACTTCATTACAGGAAATACTGAAGGAGGTTACTCTGACACAAAAAGACAAAAAGACACAAAACTATGAGTAAGATGATTTAACAGACAGAAACAGGAACTGCAGCTCTTATTTAGAATAGGGTATTATAAACTTATAATGGTTAGGAGGTATAAACATTTTAAAAAGATAAGATGCAACTGTTAAATGAACTCACAGCTCAAATAGGGATAATGTATGACAACAAGAAATAAAGAGAGAAGGTATAAAGGTATGAATTTGCAAGGGGGAGAGGTGATAGGATGATTCCGAAGAAAACTTTCTTGTACATAAACCTAATGGTAAACACACACACACACACACACACACACACACACACACACACACACACACACACTTCATAGCTGAGACACATTAAAAAAAGAAAATAGAGGGAAAAAAATTATAAAATACCACAAAACTAACACAGACAGAAACACGGGGAAAATAAACAATGAGACACCAAACTACCAGAAAACAAAAGATAAAGCAGCTATAGGAAAACCACGTTTTTCAATAACCACCTTAAATGTAAATGGCCTGAATTCACCAATAAAAAAGCATGGAGTAACAGATTGGATCAAAAAATAAAACCCAACCATATGGCCTTCAAGAGACACATCTCAGCTACAAGGACAAATATAGACTCAAAGTGAAATGGTGGAAAACAATACTCCAATCAAATGTATCCAGAGAAAACTGGAAGTAGCTGTACTTATATCTGATGAAACAGAGACTTCAAGATAAAAAAAAAAAAAGTAATAGGAGACAAAGAAGGACACTTAATAATTATAAAAGGGACTATACATCAAGAAAACATAACACTTATCAATATATGTACTCTCAATCAGGGAGCACCTGAATATAGAAAGCAACTTCTAACAGAACTAAGTGGAGAAACTAACAAAAGTAGAATTATAGGAAGGGAACTAATACCCTATGGCTAAATCATCCAAACAGAAAATCAATAAGGAAATATCAATTTTAAATGCCATGTTAGATCAATTGGACATAATAATCCTTTATAAAGCTTTTCATCCAAAACACCAGTTTATACATTCTTTTCTAGTGCACATGGAACATTCTCAAGGATAGACCATATGCTGGGACACAAAACTAGCCTCAAAAAAATTTAAGGAGATTGAAATCCAACTAAGTATATCTTCTGACCACTATGCATTGAAACTGGAGATCAACTGTTAAAAGAAAGCAAGAAATGCTACAAATATGTGGCGATTAAACAACATGCTACTAAAGAAAGACTGGTTCAAAGAAGAAATAAAAGAGATCAAGAGATGCACAGAAACAAAAAAGAATGAAAATACAACATATCAAAATTTTGAGTATACAGCAAAGTGGTAATAAGAAGACAGTTTATATCATTATGGGCCTATCTCAAGAAACAAGAAAAATCCCAAATATATGACCTAACATTACAATTCAAAGAACTAGAAAAAAATAAAGCCCAAAGTCAGCAGAAGGAAGAGAATAATAAAAATTAGAGCAGAGTTAAATAAAAACAAAAATACAATAGGAAAAAATTAATGCAAAAAAGAACTGGTTCTTTGAAATGATCAATAAAATTGACAAAACTCTGGCTAGACTCACTAAGAAAGAAAGAGAAAAGACACAAATCAGAAATTAAAGAGAAGTTACAACAGATAACACAGAAATAGGAAGTATCATAGAAGGATACTATGAAAGACTATATACCACTGCATTCAATAACCTAGAAGAAATTGACAAGTTCTTAGAAATATGCAGCCTTCCTAGACTGAATCATGAAGAACTGGAAAATCTAAATAGACTGATCAAACAGTAAGGAAATGGAAACAATCATCAAAAACCTCCAAAAAACTGAAAGTCCAGGACGAGATCACTTCACTAGTGAATTTCACCAAATATTCAAAGATGATTTAATATCTATTTTTCTCAAACTCTTCCAAAAAGACTGAAGAAAAGTCATTGTATGAAGCCAAAATTATCCAATACCAAAACCTGGTAAGGATAAGACACAAAAAAAGAAAACTATGAATACAGATGCAAAAATCCTAAACAAAACTAGCAAATCAAATACAATAACACATTAAAAAGATTATACATCATTATCAAATGGGGTTCATTCCACAGGCACAAGGATGATACAAATATGAAAAATCGATCAATATGCTACACCAAATAAAGGATATAAATCATGTGATCATATCAATAGACAGATGTAGAAAAAGCATTTGACAGGATACTGCATCCATTTATGATTAAGGCACTTAATTTTAATAAAATAGGAATAGAAGGAAAGTACCTCAACATAATAAAGGCCATATATGACAAATGTTCAGCTAATATCACAATGGTGAAAAACTAAAAGCTTTCCCTCTAAGATCAGAAACAAGACAAGTTTGTCTGCTCTCACCATTCTTATGTTATATAGTATTGGAAGTCCCAGCTAGAGCAATCAGTCAAGAGAAAGAGATAAAAGGCATCCAAATTGGAAATGAAGTCAAATTATCACTTCTTTGCAGATGATATTATACAGACAACCCTAAAGACTCCATCAAAAATCTGTTAACAATTACAAACCATAAACAAATGCAGTAAAGTTGCAGGATACAAAGTTAATGCATGAAAATCCATTACATTCCTATACATTAATAATAAAATTTTAGAGAAATAAATGAACAAAAAAAAAGATTCTTTTTGCAATTGCAACAAAAACAATAAATACCTAGAAATAAACTTAACAAAACTTATGAAGTACCTAGACACTGAAAACTATAAGACATTATTAAAAGAAATTAAAGAAGACACCAAAAAATGTAAAGATATTTTATGTTCATGGATTGGTAGAATCAACATAGTTAAAATGGCCATAATATCCAAATATACAATCCCCATATCAAAATCCCAACAGCATTTTTCAAAGAAACAGAATGAAAAATCATCAGATTTGTATACAATCACAAAAGACCCCAAATAGCAAAAGCAATTCTGAGAAAAAAGAAAAAGGCTGGAGATATCATAGTGCCTGATTTCAAATTATTCTATAAAGTGATAATAATCAAAACAGCATGGTATTAGTAGAATAATAGACACACAGACCAGTGGAACAGAATTGAGGGGTTAAAAAATTAACCCCAGTATACATGGGTAAATAATTTTTGGCAAAGGAACCAAAAGCATAAAATGGAGAGAAAAAGAAAAAGATTCCCCAATAAATGGCACTGGGAAAATTGGAAAGCCACCTGCAAAGGAATGAAACTAGGTTGCTACCTGTCACCAAACACCAAAATTAAATTAAAACAAATCAAAGACCTAAATTTAAGACCAAAAACAATAAACTGCATAGAAAAGCATAGGTGCTAAACACATGGGCCTTGGAATTAGAGAGGATTTTATAAATCTGACCTCAACGCAAGGAAAGTAAAATCAAAAACAAATGGGACGTTATCAAACTAAATAGCTTCTGCATAGTAAAAGAAACAATCAATGAAATAAGGAAGCAAGCTACTGATGGGAAGGAGATGTTTGCAAACAACACCTCCCATAAGGGACTAATATCCAAAATATATAAAGAACTCATACACGTCGATAACAACAAAAAAATCAAATAACCCATTTAAAAATTAGGCAGAGGAACTAAACAGATACTTCTTCCAAGATATACAGGTGTCCAACAAACATATGAAAAGATGCACAACTTCACTAGCTATTAGGGAACTGCAAATTAAAACCACAATATACCACCTCACACCTGTTAGAATGGCTATCATCAACAAGACAATAAATAACAAGTGCTGGAAAGGTAGGGGAAAGGGAAACTTCATAAACTGCTGGTACAAATGTAAATTGTTACAGCCACTATGGAAAAAAGTATGGAAGTTCCTCAAAAAACTAAGAACAAAATTATCATATGATCCAGCAATCCTTCCTCTGGGTTTTTACCCAAAAAAACTGAAAACATTTATCTGTAAAGATATATGCACCCCAATGTCCACAGGAGCCAAGATATGGAAACAATCAAAGTGTCCTTCAATAGGTGATGTCTGTGAAAGATAAAGAGAGGTCACAATTTGGAAGAGGAAGCCCTCAGATCAGTGTAAATTGAACAGCTGAGAACAAAAGAAGGGAGGAAGCAGGATTTGGAAGGGAGATCTGTTGAAATTTTAGCCAGCCTAATAGGGAACTCTATGGCAAAGAAAGCCCATTAGAGGAACCCTGCACTTGGTGAAATGGTCACACCCTAGCAAGCCTGCCATGCTTATTCTAAAGTAGCTGGCGACTGCCTGAGAAATCACAGTCTTAGCTCTAAAGCTGAAGCCGATCCTGAAGGCACTATAACTGGAGGATCTCAAGTAACTGCACTTCCTAAAACTGAACAGCAAGTTTTTTCCTAAAGGCAGTTCTGAGCAGTACACTTCCATGAGCTCCTCAACTGTTTAAAGGAAAAATAACAACACAATGGTGGTGGGGGCGGGGGTTAGCATATAAGGAAGATATGTGACAACAAGAGCACAGAGTGTGGGAAGGTAGTAATTGGAAGTACACTGTACATTGCCCACAACTTATAATTTAAAGGTAGACAATGATAAATTAGAGATGTATAGTGTACTCTTCCAGAGCATGTTCCTCAATGTTTTGGTTTTGGGACTTCTCTAGACTCTTAAAAATGATTGAAGACACTCAGGAATTTCTGTTAAATACCATATTACAAATTAAACCTGAGACAAAATTTAAATACTTATTTCAAGTAACAATAATAAGCTTATTACATGTTAAGATAAATAACATTTTATTAAAACATATTTTTAAAAACAAAAAATGGGGGAAATAGGGACATCATTTAACAGTTTTGCAAATCTCTTTAATGTCTGACTTTATAGTAGACAAGTAGATTCTCATATCTGTTTCTTCATTCAGTCTGTGACGATACACATTTTTGGTTGAAAGATATGAAGAAAATGCAGCCTCATCTCAATACATAGTTGGGACGGGAGTATGTTTTAGTGGTCCTTTTAGATAACTATGGATATTCTGCTTTTAAGCCACACCAGAATTTAACAACTGGTAGTTTCTTAAAGATTAGTTGTAATGTGTAATACGAATCCCTATCAGTAAATTCTAATATTACATTAAAATCCATTAGGCTATTTTTGCACATTGAATAGATCTCTCAGCCATTCATGAGTTTGTCACATCATTCATTGGACACTGGTTCCAAAGCCTCAGCCCTTAATAGTTTCTCGGCAGTCTAAAAAGGGACAATGCTAATAATGTGTCTTCTAGTGTTCTAGTGTTAAGTATAAAAAAGGGGAAATGAGGGAGATATTATGGAATCTTTTTGTGACTAGTAAAATGCTGGACAAGTATTACTAATAACACTTTACAAAAGCAACAAAATGTTGAGGGAGAAAGGATTTATTTACTTTGTTGATGAGAGAACAGACTGGCTGATGCTAGCAGGTCCATGTAAGATAAACTGGCATTTGCAGTAAAAGATCACTCAATTAAGCAGAAAAAGCATAGAGCCAATACAGTGCCATCCTGAGCATCTTTTCAGAGCTGATTACTGGGATAATTTAAATTAAAACATTGTTTTCCCCAAAAGAATATCTTTTATATTGTTAAGAAGTAATATTCTTATGAAGATGGAGCTTCCAACATGGGGGAATTAGATGCTCAGTAACCCCCCCCCAAAAAAAAAAGAATAAAACGGAACAAATTTGTCAAAAATAACCATTTCAGAATCCCCAAGATTGACAAAATTTACAAAAAAACTTAGAAATGTATATTCATGAAAAAGTACTGAACAATGGTTGTTCGTGGCCTTATTACTAGGATCATTCCCATTCCCTAACCTTATCTGGGTCAGTTTGATAGTTCTACAAGGGTGGGACAAGCCCTGAAAACCAAAATATTCACTGCTAGACTTACTTTATTTGGAGCACAGTGCAAAAAAAAAAAAAAAAAAAAAAAACCTATACCCAAAATGTTGTAAGGAAAAGTTCTAATATAGGTAGCAAACTAATGGGAAACACCAGTGACTCAGTTATTCTGGGGTTGCAGTCCTGGCTGGGGAAAGCAAGACACAAGCAGACAAGCCAGAAATTTAACAAGAAGATCCTGAAAATGAGAGACACAGAGAACCTTAATAAGCTCTCGATACACCCCAGTTTACTAGTAGGTTACACAGGTATAGGGGAGACTGAGAGGACCCAAGCTATTCATACATAACTGGATGACCGTGAGACTGTCCACACATGTAGGGAGGAGACATGAGAGGGCCCAACAGAAATAAAATTTAAGAGTACTTGAAAACTGGCTGCATTTTGAATATATTTCCCAAGGTATACATAAAAATGTCAGCAAAGAGTGGAAACCTTACTGACTCGAGGTGTTTGGACAGAATCTCTGACCAATCTTTGGCTGAAAACTAAGATATGCTGAAGCAGAAGTGAATTGTAGGAGCCAGGAATTTTTTTTTAAATGTGAGCACAGACATCAGTGCCTCACATTGTAAGGGAGACAGATGCACCAGAATTAGTCCAGACAAGTTTACATAAACAAATAAATGAAAACAGCAGCAACAACAACATTGCTTAGGAGTAAAAATCAGAATCCAGAGTCCTTATAATATGTTGTCTAACATACCAACTTTGAAATTAAAAAATTATATGTAAAAAAAGTGTAACTCATCCCTAGAAAAAAAAGCAGTCAATAGAAACTATCTTGGAGTAATCTCAGACAATAGAATTTACAAGACAAAGTTTTAGGGAAATTCCCCATGATTTTAAACATGTATGTTACAAAGAAATAAAAGAAACACCATTTAAATAAATGGAGTCAAATACATGGTGATGCAAGAAAATTTAACTCTAGGTGGTGAACACACAATGCAATATACCTACATGCGTTACTAAATTGTATTCTTGAAACCTATATAATTCTGTTAACCAAGGTCTCATCAATAAATTTAATTTTAAAAGGGAAAATAACAATATTTGACTATATATCATCAGTCTTGGGCAGTTTATTTTTATATGTGGGTTAGAATAGCAAACAAATCCTAAGCTTTTAGTAAGTTTGTTTCTTGTAGCAGTATGGTGAAGCAATTCTGAAACTATTTTGTATGCATTATAGGACTGAGAAAATGTCTATGTTGTTGGAAACCAGACTGGTAACTTCATTTTTTCCTCCTAATAGTAGCATCTGCCATAATCATAGTACACTTACTAAAGTTAATATTAACATTGTGACCACACTATTGGGAACCATACACTGCATTCAGATTTTTCACTATTGTCCATTTTCTGATCTAGAATCCAACCTAGGACCCCATATTGCATTTAGTCATATCTCTTTAGTTTCTTCCAATCTGACAGTTGCTCAGTCTTCCTTTGTCTTTCATGATCATGACACTTGAAGAGAGCTGGTCACGTATTTTATTGAATGCCCCTCAATGTGAGATTGTCTGATGTTTTCTATTATTGGATTTGATTTATGGACATTTTGGAAGAATACTGCAGAAGTGAAATGTCCTGATTGTATCTCATCGAGGGGTATATGATGCCAACAGGACTTATTCCTGGTGATGGTAACCTTGATCACTTCATAAAAGTGATGTCTGCCCAGCTCCTCCACCATAAACTTAATCATTTTTCACTTTACAGACCCTACTTATTATAAGTAATTGATTAGTTTAGCCCACACTCCTATTGTCAAGAATTAAGCTCTATATCTTGGAGAGAGAGTAGATTTTGACAATAGAAGAGAAACATAGGATAGTGCTTCTTACATCCCCCACTACCCCACCAAAAAAAGTGGCATAGTATTTCTCGCTTCCCAAACTAGCAAATAATAGCCCAGATAGGTTCATTCCTCCCTGGAGAGAGCTTAAGTCCTGCTGACATCTTCAGGTGAGCCCAGCAGCAGCAGGTGGGGCTGAATAGGACCCCTGTTAACAGTAAATGGTAAAGAGAATTGCTCTCTTTTCTCACAGGATTGACACTCTTCTCACTTAGAGACAGCTGTCAGGTAGGTGGCGCCAGCCAGGAGGATCCTAACACAGAAACACCTGTCCTGGGAAGTGCTTTTATTTCCACAGACCCGAGACTTTCCACCTAGATGCAAGACACCTGGCAGCCCAGTGGTACCAGAAATGACATCCCCCCCAAAATGCCCAGTCTAGGAATATTTCCATCCCCTACTGACAGATATCAAGTGGTCAGCAGGTACTAGGAAGGTGGATCCTGACATATCAGTAGTTCAACCTGTGAAGGTTTTTTTCCCTTTTAGACTAGATCATCCATTTCCCTACCTAGAAACAAACAAACAAACAAAAAAGCCTATTTTGGAGATATTCCTAATGCACTCCCCAGCAAGAGCAGGAGAAAGTATGAGTAACAGCATTACCAAATAAGCTAAGTAGACCCAATTAGCATTGCAAGAGCTCTGAAAATTAAATGGTCATTGGAACAAACAGAAGTAGGACTATATCTCGGTGTGAAACCTAAAAACAGGGTGATTTCCTGCTAAAATGAAGGATGTACATAGGACCCAGAGTCTCTTAACAGTTAATGTTCAAGATACAATAGAAGATTAACCATCATACCAAGAACCTCGAAAAAACAACTTAATCTAGAAAAGTATCTACTGACACCAACACTGAGATGACGATGACATTGAAATTATCTGACAGAGATACTAAAGCAGCCATAATTAAATGCTTAAAGCAGTTATAAGTTCTCTTAAAACAAATCCAAGTACAAAATCTTTTTTTTAAATTAGAAGTTATACCAAAAAAATCAAGTGGAAATTATAGAACTAAAAAATAGAAAAGATTGAAAAATTTGTTGGATAAGCTTGGTGATAGAGTTGCTATGATAGAAAATGGAACCTGAGGATTTGAGGACAGATCAACAGAACTTAGCAAACAATGGAGAGTAAATACTGGCATGCATGTGGGGAAAGGGAATCTCTGGGGCTAGAACAGAAGAGTTAACTGTTGTATCACCAGAGTCCCAGAGAGGCAGTGAGACTGAAAATTATTTGAAGAAATAATGGCTGAAAACTTCTCATATTAAACAAAAGACATACAAGTGTGTTTCAAGAAACCAAGGGAATAGCAAATAAACTAAATGCTAATTAATCCACACTAAGACATTTAAAATTATGAAGACTAAAGACAAAGAAAAATCTTAAAAGCAGCCAGAGAGAAATGACTCGTTATTTACCATGGGGGAAGAAACAATTCAAATTACAGCAAATATCTCACATGAAATCATGGAGATTACAGAAAATAGAACATTTTGCTTCAAGTGCTAAAAGAAAAAAACTGTCAGCTTCAGAATGTATATCTAGCAAAACTACCCTTCAGGAATGAAGGTGCAATGAACATGTTCTCAAATGAAAGAGAACTAAGAATTTGTTGCTAGCAGACTGAAAATGGCTAAAAACATTCTTCAAATGGAAGAAAATGGTGAGAGAGAGAGAGAGAGAGAGAGAGAGAGAGAGAGAGAGAGAGAAAGAAAGAAAGAAAGAAAGAAAGAAAGAAAGAAAGAAAGAAAGAAAGAAAGAAAGAAAGAAAGAAAGAAAGAAAGAAAGAAAGAAAGAGGAGGGGAGGGGAGGGGAGGGGAGGGGAGGGGAGGGGAAGGGAAGGGAAGGGAAGGGAAGGGAAGGAAAAAAAGAAAAGAGGAGGGGAGGAGAGGGGAGAGAGGAGAGGAGAGGAGAGGAGAGGAGAGGAGAGAAGAGAAAAAAGAAAATGAAAAGAAAAGAAAAAAGAAAAGAAAAAATATTGGGGCATGGGGAAGAAGAAATGAAGAGAACAACTGTGAGTACATACAATGCTACCCACGTTTTTAAAAACACATGAGATGACTGAAGCAAAATTATACCATCTGATACTCTAAACTAGGGGTCCCCAATCTTTTAATCATGAGAGACCAGTACTCCTATGAGAATGTAATGCCTGATGAGTTGAGGTAGAGCTGACGTGGTGATGGTAGCACTGGGGACCTGTTAATACAGATTAAGCTTCGCTTGCTCTCCTGCCACTCACCTTCTGCTGTGTCACCCATTTCCTAACAGGCCATGGACAGGGGTTGAGGACACCTGTTCTAAACAATGATGTTTAAAAGTATGAAAGGTAAGGGGACCTAAATGAAAGTAATGTTTTCATACTTCTCTCAAAGTGGTAACATACTGATAAACTGTGATAAGGCACATATGTATATTGTAATAACTAGAGCAAATGTTAAGAAAATATACAAAGAGATACAATAAAAAAAGCACCAAGAATGAATCCAAATTAAACATCAAATAATGCACAGAAAAGAAGAAACGGAAAAATAAGACCTAGAGGAAAGAAATGTAAATAACATAATGCCCAAGTTAAGCCCTAACATCAATAATTACTTTAAAAGTACTAATTACACCAATCAAAAAATAGAATTGTGAGGATGGATAAAAAAACATAACCCAACAACATTCTGTTTATCAAATTAAGTGGCATAAGTAGATTGAAAGTAAATGGGTGGGAAAGACGTATCATGCAATGGTTAATTTTTAAAAGGAGGAGTTTCTATATTAATATCAGATAAAGTAGATTTCAGGGCAAAGAAATTTACTAAAGAAAAAAAGAGACATTACAAAATAACACAGGAATCAATCCACCAGGAGGATGCGACAATCTTAAATGTGTACAAAGCAAATAACAAAATGCATGAAGCAAAAACTGTCTGAGCTGAAAGAGAAGTTGAGAAAATTCACTGTTATTATTGACAATTATTGTTACTACTTCATCTATTGTACTTAAACAAAAATCAACAAGGATTTAGTAGACCCGAACACAATAGTCAAACACCAGGATCTAATATATAACGATCACTCCACCTAAAAACAGCAGAACATATGTTTGTTTATTTTTCAGGCACCCATGAGACACACACTCACCAAGACAGTCCATATCCCAGGCCATAAAACATGCCTCAATAAATTTAGAAGAAGTACAATCATAAAGAGTATATTCCTTAACCACAATGGAATCAAACAACATAAATAACAGAGACAACCAGAGAACCTCAAAAGACTGAAATTTAGCAACACAGTACTAGATCATGGGTCAAACAGGAAGTTGTTTCAAAGGAAATAATTAAAAAATACATAGCACTGAATGAAAATGAAAATACAACATATCAAACTTATGGGAAGCAGTTGATGAAAAGGATATTTATAGCAATAAATGCTCACATTATACATAAAGAAATGTTTCAGACTAGTAGCCTAAATTCATACCTCAAGAAACTTAAATGGGGCAAAATAAACCCAACGAAGCAGATGGATGAAAATAAGATAAATACAGAAATCAATGTAACTCATACAAAAAAAAATACAAAAATCAATGAAACAAAAGTTAGTTTTTCCAAAAGTACAATAAAATAATTAACCAATGTAATTAAGAAAAGATACAAATCATCGGCATCAGGAATGAAAACAATCATCACCACAGATTCTGCAGCCATTAAGAGGGTACTAAGGAAGTACTACGTACTATTTTACTACACTAATAAATTCTGTATTTTAGAATAGACCAATTACTCAAAACCCACATTCCAAAACTCTAGGGAAAAAAAGATTATCTGAATAGTTACATAACCATTAAAGAAACTGAATTTATAATTTAAGTTTCCAAAAAAGAATTATCCAGGTTTCACTGAAGTATTCTACCAAACATCTGAGGAAGGATTAATACCAATTTTACAATCTACCAGAAAAATAAAAGAGGGAAAATTTTCTAATTTATTTTATGAAGCCAATACTACTCTAATACCAAAGCAGACAGAAGGTGCAGAATTGTAAAACTGTAGTCCAATATCTCTCATGTAGATGCAAAAATATTTTTTTAAATGTTATCAGATTAAATCTAACCATGATCTTTAAAATCATACAAGCACCACCTTGGAGATATTGTGGATTTCGTTCCAGACTACTGCAATAAAGTAAACATTACAGTAAAGTGAGTCACACAAATTTTTTGGTTTTCTGGTGCATGTAAAAGTTATGCTTATATCAAACTGTAGTCTAATAAGTGTGCAATAGCATCTAAAAAAAAAGCAATGTACATACCTTAGTTACAATGTACTGTATTGGCTAAAAATGGTTAACCATCATCTGAATCTTCGGTGAGTCATAATCCTTTTGCTGGTAGAGAGTCTTACCTTCAATTTGTAAAAAAAAACCAATATGTGCCAAGTGCTATAAAGCAATGTGCAATTTAATGAGGTATGCCTAGACCTCATGACCAAGCAGAATTTATTCCACATATGCAAGGTTAGTTCAATATTAGGATCTCAGCAATGAATAGGAGTGAGCTATTGATAAATTTCCAGAAATTTATGCTAACTGAAAAAAGCAATCCCAGAAGGTAACATACTGTATAACATTCTTGAAGTGACAAAATTATGAAGAAAAGATTAGTGGTAACCATGGGATGAGGTTAAGGGGAGAGAAGAAAGGGGTTGAGATTGTAAAAGGGCAACATGGGGGATCTTTGTGGTAATGAAACTCTGTCTTCACTCTTGTGGTGGATACATGAACATGTGGAAAAAATTGCATGAAATAAATTCACACATGTACACACAAATTTTTATATGTAAAACTAGGAAACCTGAATAAGATGGATGGATAATATGAATGTGATTATCCTCGTTAGATTCTCATACCACAGCTTTGCAAGATGTTGCCACTGGAGAAAACTATGAAAGGTACACATGACCTCTATTTTTCTTTTTTTACAACTGTAAGTGAATACCTAATTATCTCAAAATAAAAAATTTAATAAAGAAAAGGAAACATCTGAGATAAAAAAAAATAGGTAAATTTTAAGCTATAAAAACATTGTAGAGACTTCTGATCTAATCTGGATGTCCCAAATCCCACCAGGGATAGAATAGAATTTCTCCTTAAATCCTATATGTACTGTTCTGAAATAAGTAGGTATCTCTTTGATCTCATATTTCATAACCTTGTAATAAAGATCTCTAATTTTCTTGCCTGGAATCATTGGGTATTCTTTCCTACTTCCCCCATTAAGATAATTTTAAATATGATGGGCTGAACCTTACAACTCCATTTCTAGGCAGGCTCTTCTTTTTTCAGAAATATAGGGAACTATTGCAGTGCCTTAAACATGTTATAGTTTATTCTACTCACCTAATGAGAAATCCAGGGTTAGAGAGACAGCAGCAGCTCAATTACATAATGAAGGACCCTGTGGGTCCCAGATCTGGACGTGATACAGGCTGGTGGCTAGGGATAAGACTCCGGATTTAGAATGTTACATTAATATAGGAGAGTGCCTGCACCTAACATATGTAAGTATGATTTAGCTTATTGTATCACGCATGTGTGGCAGAATGCCACTATTGTTCTCTGACATATATAAGGCCCATGTGGTTCCCTAGCCAGAAATGCGTGCTCCGGGCAATAAAGTTAGTGCCTGCCATTTCATTCTCACGTCAGCTCCCCCTGCATTCTTTCAACGAGGCATTTCACCACCAAAACTTTCCCTTCTTGATCAACTTGGCACTGACACATAGCATACCTGGCAGGATGAAGCGAATACAGCCACCAGCACTCTGGAAGGTCCCCAGATAGAGGATACCCAGGTGGAGGACACTCAGGAGGAGGACATATGCCCGCCCCCCTCTGCCCTGCCTCCCAGTGTATCCTGTGGCCGTGTATCTGGCTTTGTGAACACCCCCGGAGGACTGGGATGGAGTGAAGCCAATCCAGATGATGTCAGGAAAGCTCTGGAAATGCTGGAGCCAAATGAACTGACTGCTCACCAGAAGTCAGCTGGTCAGGTGGCCTGGATGTTCCTGGCATTGTTGCAGCAGGCCAGCCAGGAGGTTCAGGACCAGGCTCAGTGGGTGCAACAATTGCAACATCAGGAAGAAGCACTGGAAAGATGGCTGGCAGCAGAACACATGCTGCAGGACCCTGACAGGTTGCTGCCATCATCCTAGTCTGAGAGCCCCCTGGTGATACCATGGCAAGTGCAGCCAGTGATATGGCAGCAGGTTGAAGTGGAACAGCTATTGGGTGGGGGACCAGTCTTGCAGCACCCTGCCCCAGCCTAAAAAGCATACCACTTTGATCCAGTACACCCCACTGAACTCCAGGACCTGATGAAACAGGTACAGCAGGGAGCCGGGGAGATGATTCTGGGTTGGCTGCTGTGGGATGATGAGTCCAAAGGGACTGAATTATCTCTAGAAGAGATGGCTCACCTGGTCCCTATAACAGCGATACCGTCCCTCAGAGCCTTAAAAATGTGGGTCATATGGTACAGGGTGCAGGCAATTACTCACTCATTAACTAACTCATGTCCACTGCACAGACAATGTGAGCCTACTGTGGGGAGCTGCCAGAGATAGTGAGCAGAAGAACCACGTACTTAGATCTAGTCCAGATAATTCAGGATATGGGCATGTGACAGATGATGTTTCATGCTCAGTACACTAGCCCGGATGAGAAGAAATTTACAACCCATATGAAGGACTTGATCTCTGGCCTAACCAGTACTTTTTGGCACCATGGCAGCACTGCTGGCCGGTTATATGGATAGGCAGATCCACAAGGTAACATCTGCCATAGCTAGGATGGGGGATGTGGAAGTGAATTGCAAGGAGCGTTCTACCCCACTGCAGACTATACCACCCCCTGCATTCCCAAACTGGACAACACTCGGATGGAGGCATGGCTGAAAAGCAGTACCTAGCCCAATTAGCCATGAAAGTGAGCTCCTGGCAGATGTGGTTTGATCTCCTCGCAGCAGGGGTCACTGCAGAGAAGATTGAGCAGCAACCTAATGAAGTGCTGCTGGTGCTGTGGAATCAGCTGTGCCCTGACCAGCAATTCACTCTTATTCCTAGGAAAGCCATAACTGGTGAGGTTCAGCTAGCCAATTATCTCCTTGATTAGAGATTCGGCCGGTACACCCAGTTGGCAGGGGAGCCAGTTTACCAGAGGCCACGTGCGGAACTGACTGTATGTTGGTCCACACACAATGTGCATAGGATATTAGTGGATACAGTTGCTGACAGCACCCTGCTTTATGGGAATCTAGATAAGTTACCCGGGGCTACTGCAACCATAGAAGGGTATGGGGATAGAATCATTCACATATGGCAGGTACCTGTAACACTGGATACTGGAAGATTGCCTCCTCAGATGTACCAAGTGTACATATGCCCCATACAGGAGAACATTTTGGCAATTGCTGTTTTGTGAGGCTTGACTATAAATACCACTGCTGGTGAATGTTGCCTTCAAATCTGGGTGATGAAAACTATTATCCAGGAACTTCCACACCAGGCCCTGTTGGTGTTACCCAGGTTGTGAACACAAAACAGTATTGCCTGCCAGGCAGCCATGAGGAAATAGGACACACCATTCTGAAGCTGAACGAAGCTGGTGTTATTCATCCTATTTGTAGCTTGTACAACTCCCTTGTGTGGCCAGTGAATAAGCCTGACAGCTTCTGGAGCATGATGGTTGATGATTGGGATCTGAATAAGATTATGCCACTTCTGCATGCCACCATATTGAACATCAAGGACATCATGGACTGGTTGTCACATGAATTTGTACAATACCATTATGTGGTTGACTTGACAAATGCCTTTTACTCTATTGCTATAGCCCCAGAAAGTCAAGAATAGTTTACCTGGGAAGGGCAACAGTGGACATTCCTTGACCCTACCTGTATAGCCCTACCTTGTGCCATCGTCTCCTGGTCCAAAAACTACCCACAGTGCACTTGTATTATTATATTGATGATATAATGCTAACCTCTGATTCTCTTACAGAACTAGAAGCAGTGGTGACCAGCCTGTGAGAAGCTCTCACCAACTGGGGTTGGGCATCTACGAGGACAAGGTCCAGAAGACAAAAGTATTGCCAGAGGAGGTGATTGATAAGATACAGGCATTTTCCCAACTCAAAACCATGAAGCAGCTCCAAAACTATTTGGGACTGCTGGGGTTTTGGAGAGTGTTCATTGCTCATTTAGCCTCCTTGATATGTCCTCTGTTCTATCTGGTGTGATGGGGTGCCCAGTGGAATTGGACCCCCCAAGATAGAATAGTACTTTAAGGTTACAAAGCAAGCTGTAGCAAAAACCAAAACTCTATGTGTAGTAGATCCAGCCCTCCCATTCCTGCTTATGGTGCAAGTGGATGATGCAGGGTTTGGATGGGGCTTGTTGTGACAGAAGCACAGTTCCTGGAAGGTACTGATAGGCTTCTGGTTCCAGTTATGGAAAGGCACAGAAGTGCAGTATTCTCTGACAACTGGCTGCCATATATGCAGCCCTTCTGGCCAGTGAGGCCATCACTGGCTCTAACCCTATAACCATGCAGTCCATGTACCCTGTGGAGGTATGGCAATGCTCTTGGTGAAGACTCCCCAAATGGAAATTTTACAGACAGATACACAGACCAAGAAGGGGGCATACCTGGAGCAGTAGTCACAGTTCTCTGTGAGCCCCATATCAGGTCAACTGCACTCCCTATTGAGACCAGTGCAGTTTCAAGCAGAGGTCCTGGTGGAATTTGCTGAGATAGGGAACATACCGAGTCCCTATGTAGAGGGTCAGGCTCCCATCCCTGAAGATGCATGGTACACAGACAGCTCATGCCATGGGAAGCCCCCGATGTGGGCTGTTGTGGCATTACAGCCATCCACAGAAACCTTCTGGTATGAGACTGGCGCTGGCCAATCCAGCCAATGGGCAGAGCTTTGCACTGCATGGTTGATCCTCATAAGTGAAACTGCAGCAATGCATGTCTGAACTGACAGCTGGACTGTGTATTGAGGTCTAACTCTGTGGTGCCCCAATGGGCTACCCAGGAGTGGTTGATAGGCCACCATCTCCTATGGGGCCAGGGGTTGTAGGAAGACCTCTTGAAGTGGGGTCTTCAGCAGGGGTCCACTATATACCATGTTCCTGGCCATGGGCTGTTACAGGCCCCAAGTAATAATGCAGCTGATGTGCTGGCAGCACAAGTCCACTCCATCCATGTACCACCAGTTCTGGTGGAAATTGACCCCTGGCTCCACTAAAAACTGGGGCATGTAGGGGCCTGTACCATGGAACAAATAGCAGAATGATGGGGCTATTATTGACCTGGGCACAAGCACAAGTTGCAGTGTCACAATGCCCCTGGTGTGCTGAGCAGTACTGAGACAGAGTGGATAGAATACCCGGGGGTGGTGCCCTGCAAGGCTAAGCCACTCTAGGAATGATAAGTGGACTACATAGGGCCTTTGCCCACAGACCAGGGACACCACTACTTGTTCACAGGTATAGGCACAGCTACTGGTCTAGAGTTTGCATGGCTGGTGGCAACTGTTAATCAGAGCAATACTGTGACCCCTTTGGAGCACCTTGCAGCAGCTTATGGCTGGCCTTTATTAATCTCCAGTTATAGAAGCACTCATTTTACTGGACAGTAGGTGCAGAGCTAGACCCACACCAATGATATGCGGTGGCAGTTATATGTTCCTTATCACTCACAGGCAGCTGGAATGGTAGAGGAGTTCAATGTCTTGCTGAATGACAAACTGTACCTTGTGCCAGGGATAGAACCATTGGTACACTAACCTCCCGTAGGCTATGCACCTTTTGAATGAGCAGCCCTGGCAAACAGGGTTGTCTCCCCTTGACAGAGTTGTAGCAAGCTTGCCATGAGCCATCAAAGTGTGCCCAGGTACTGCTGCTAAACAACTCTTGCCCTGGGCCTACCAAGGAACTTTGCTCTTGCCAGTCCCAGAATCTCTGGCAGCAGGTAAACAGGCCACCTGGTCATAGACCTGAACTATACAGGTAACACAAGAACTGTGAGTGGCTCTGGTGGAGTCTTGAGGACAGGGCCTATGCAACAGGTTGCAGGTAGAATTCTGAATTTGCATTTGGCCCAAGGCCTTGCAAGTGTCACTCCCAATGACTGCAGAGGGTTCACTGTTAATGAGGAATTTTGCCTTTAGCCTCTAGCCTATTTCTCTCTATACTGTGGTGCCAGTAGAGACCCCCTGGCCTGCTACCACTGGAGAAACTGTCTAGGACCACAGGCCAGGGGCAGCTTCTCTCCCAGCCACCCTTCTATCTCAAGATGGGAAGGTGGCCTGTGTCCTTCTGGAAGGACAAGACTTGCCCCTAATGGTTCCTTTGTCTGCTCTATTCTATCACCCAGGTTAACAACAGGGAATAGTGTCATGTCCTCATGTGTTTGCTGCTGTCCACAATGTTTCCCCCTGCTGGGTGTGTACTGAACTACCAGTGGAAGTGGCACATTACTTCAGCTATGGCTGAGAATTGGATGTGTCTGTGTACCTGGAGCACCACACTTGAATGGAACAAGTGATGGTGAGCCATGGAAGTGCTACTCTGCAGCGACCATTGCAACTCCTCACCCCTCATAGGCTATGTATGCCATTTCCAGTGGGTAGCAATAGCTGGTAGAACATATGGAACTGTGGGAGAAGGCCCCCTGCTGCATAGAGCAAGTAAGATCTGTATCTAACCATAACAAGGGGTGGCTACCCCTGAGCTGTGTGCTAATACCACCCTTACTAATATTTCCAAGGTCTAGTGGAATGGGCAACATTATGTCAGTACAGAGTCAACCGACTGGCTACCTGCAGGGTATCTCTGGGTTTGTGAGCACTACGGCTGACCCTTCTTGCCTGCTGATTGGACCAGCCATTGTACCTGGGGATGTCCATATTTAGCTGGATGCCTATTATTCACCTAGCCCCAATTGCCTCATAATTGGGATCCCATATATCACTGTTGGCAGCATGGTGGTTCTACCGACAGGCGTTATTCATTCCAGGGGTGGGATCCATAGATATATAGAATTTTAGGTAGAAGCTTTACCTAGCATGCCACACAAGCACTGAATGCGACACCTCAGGCTATAACCCCCTTAATGGATAAAACCACACAAATGGTGAAAGTAGTTGTGCAAAATTACATGGCCATTGACCAGGAGACAGAATCATACAAAGTATCTCTTCTACCCACCACAGAATTAAGTTAAAATTCAATAAAAGAAAATGTGAAAAATTCACAAATACATGGGAACTAAATAATACACTCTTGAATAACTAATGAATCAAAGATGAAAACAAAAGAAGTTAGAAAATATCTTGGGAAAAATAAAAACAACATACCAATACTTGTAGGATGCATCAAAAGCAGTTCTCTGAAGGAAGTATATAGTGATAAGTCCCCACATTAAGAAAAAATGTCTCAAATTTAAAAACCTATCTTTGTATCTCAAGAAACAACAAAAAGAACAAAGTCCAAAGTTAGCAAAGGGATGGAAATAAACAGAGCAGAAATAAATGGAGACAAGAAAATGAATGGAAAAGATCAAGGAAAATAAGAGTTGGATTTTTAAAAAAGATAAATAAAATTGACTGACCATTAGCTAGTATATCAGAAAAAGAGAGAAAGAAGGGTCCAATAAATCAAATGGAAATGAAGGAGTAGACATTACAACAGATTCCACAATTCCACAGAATCAAAAGGATTAGAGGTTACTACAAACAATTATAGGCCATGAAATTGGATAACCTGCATAAATTCCTAGAAATCTGCAAAGACTAAATAAAATAGAAATAGAAATTTCAATAGATCTATAACTATTATGATTGAATCTGTAATCAAAAACTTCTCAATGAAGAAAATTCTAATGACTTCACAGGTGAATTCTACTAAACATTTGAAGAGGAATTAATACCAATCCTTCTCAAGCTCTTTCTTAGTCTATTTAGGCTGACTTAACAAAATACCACTGATTGGGTAGCCTATGAATAATAGGATTTATTGCTCACAGTACTGGAAGCTGGATGTCTGAGATTATGGCATCAGTATGGTTGAGGGCACTCTTTCAAAGCCAGTACCTTCTCACTGTTTTCTCACACATGGAGGAGGCTAGGGATATCCTTTTTTTTTTTTTTTTTAATTAGGGCTAATCCAATTCCCAAAGGGTCTGTCCTTATGACCTAAGTACTTCTCAAAGACCTCACCTTTTAATAACATCACATTGGGTATTAGGTTTTCAAAAAATAAATTTTAGAAGGACACACTTAAACCACAACAAAATCTTGCAAAATACTGAATACTAGGGAACTCTTCCATACTAATTTTATGAGGCTAGCATGATACTGCTACCAAAGCCACAAAAGACACTTCAGAAAATACAACTACATGCCAATGTCTATAATGCTCACAGACATTTTTAAAACCCTGACCAAAATACTAACAAACCAAATTAAATAGCACATTAAAGGGATCAGACAAGTGGGACTTATCCCTGGGATGAAAGGATGGTTCAACATACATAAACCAATCAATGTGATACACCATTTTTACAGAATCAAAGGAAAAAAAGCCACCTGATCATTTCAATAGATGCAGAAAAAGAATTTGGAAACAATATCAACAAGCTTTTATGATAAAAATTCAGAACTAGGCATAGAAGAAAATTACTTCAATATCATAAAGCCCACAGCTGTCATCACACTCAACAATGAAAGAATGAGAGCTTTTCCCCTATAAGCAGGAAAGTAAAGATATTCACTTTTTCCACTCTTATTCAACATGTTCTGAAAGTCCTAGCCAGATAAATTAAGCAAGCAACATAAAAGGCATTCAAATTGTATAATTATCACTATTTGCATATGATATGACCTTGTATGTAAAAAACATTAAAGAACCCTCAAAAAAAACTGATAGAACTAAAAAAATTCAGTCAATTGGAAAGACACAAAACCACACACAAAAATCTCTTTTCTATACACTAATAATGAACTAACTGCAAAGAAAATTAAGAAAATAATTCCATTCTCAATTTCAGTACAAAGAGTAAAACACTTCAGAATAAATTTAACCAAAGAGGTAAAAGACCTGTACACTTAAAAACATAAAAAATTAATGAAGGAAATTAAGACACTGATATATGGAAAGACATGGCATTTTCATAGATTAGAACATTTAGAAGATTGTTAAAATGTCCATACTACCCAGAAGGATCTACAGGTTAAATGTAATCCCTATCAAAATCACAATGAAATGTTTTTACAGAAATAGAACAAAGAATCTTTAAATTCATATGGAACCACAAAGGACTCCAAATCACCAAAACAATCCTAAGAAGAATAAGCTCGAGGCATCACACTTCCTGATTTCAAAATATATTACTAAGCTATAGTTTTTAAAACAGTTATGGTACTGGCTTAAAGATATACATGTAGCTCGATGGAACAGAATAGAGAGCCCAGCAAGATACCTATGCATATACAATAAGCAGATATTTGACAAGGATTCCAAGAACACACAATTGAGAAAGGATAGTCTCCTTAACAAATTTGGAAAAACTAGCTATCCACATTGAAAAGAATGAAACCTTATCTTACACCATACACAAAAATCAACTCAAATCGATTAAAGACGAATGTAAAACCTGAAACTGGCATTGGTCTTAGGATTGAATTCTTGGATATAAAACCAAAAGTTCAAGCAACAAAAGCAAAAACAGACAAACGTGAATATACAGCCTAAAAGGCTCCTGCACAGCAAATGAAACAATCATCACAATGAAAATGCAATGGGAGAAAATTTACAAATTATATCTGATAAGGGGTTAATTCCTAAAATATATAAGAAATTTCCTTAACAATTAAAAATTAAATTAAAAATGGACAAAGGCGGTCAGAATCATGGCCAGTGAAAGATAGCCCCAGATCTCTCCCTTTGAAACAATAATAAGCTGAACATTTAAAACAACAAAAAACACCCAACCTGCACACCAGTATGTCTGAATATAGGATCTGAAAATAAGAGATACTATAGGTCAGAATCCCAGGAGTTAGGCAGTAGACTGGGAGAAACAGAAAGCTGCTTCTTGCAGCTGGAGCTCCCAGCAGATGGAGGGGGAGGAGAGAAGGTACACCAAGTTCCCCGAACAGCCCTGCCTGAGAGAGCTGTGAGCTTCACACAGAGGCAGTGCCCAGAGATCAAGGCAGAAAGCAGACAAGCAGGAATGGCAGAGAAGCAGGGATGGCAGAGAAACAGCAGTTCATTTTTGCCAGCCTTGTAAAATGCTAGGCTTAGCTGCAGCCCTCATCCTCCAACACAGAGGGCCACTCCTGCCATACCTTCTAAGACTGAACACTGCGAAACCCAAGGGGAATCTGAACAAACACTACCGAAAGTGTTGCTAACACTGACATAGACTGAGACTGGGGATAGCAAGCATGATTGAATAGTTATAAGGGGAAAAAGGCATTTTTAAGACTTTATATAAAGCAGGGATCCAAAAGGCTTAGACGCCAACTGGAAATCAAAAGAAAAATGCCTTCTTAGCAACAGGCTAAAGAGAGACTTTTAAATAATAAATTTTCTTCCTGGAAAAAGACAGAATACAGATCCATTAATGCCAAGGAAGAGAAATAGTCCATTAAACACCATGAATAACAAAAGTGACAAGGCAGTTCAGAAAGAAAGAAAAAAGTCTTCAGAAAACAAGTTAAAGATATACAAATATGTGACTTAAATAACAGAGAATTCATGAAGGTGCTTCTGAAAAAAAAAAAACTCAGTGAGATCCAAAATAATTCATATCAATTCTAAGAATTTAAAAAAAAATATGCCAGCAGAATTAATTTTTTAGCAAGGATATTGAAATTCTAAAAAAGAAACAAACATAACTTCTGGAGAAGAAGAACACACTGCAAGAGTTGAAAAATGATATAACAAGCTTGAGACAGAATCAACCAAATGGAGGAATGGAACAGTGATATCGAAGACAGAAATCTAGAAATAAATCAGAGGATGAAGAGAGAAACTGAAGAATAAAAAATAATAAAAGAGAAATACTAGAACTAGCTGATACCATCAGGAGAGAAAACATAAGAAAACTGGGCATTACCAAAGGACAGGAAAAGAAGCAAGGACTAGAAAGCATTTTCAGACAAACGGTCGACAAGAATTTCCCAGATCTAAGGAATGAGTTGGAGCTTAGAATTCAAGAAGTCAACAGATACCCAATTATCTCAGCCCAAACTCCAAAAGGCCTTCTCCAAATTACATCATATAAAAATTATCAAAAATCAATGACAAAGACAGAATTCTCAGGGCAGTGAGAGAAAAGAAGATGATAACCTATAAAGGAAAATCTATTAGAGTATCATTGGACTTTTCAGCACAAAAAGAAGATAAAAGAAGAAAAGAAAAAATGCCAGAAAGAAATGAAATGAAATATTCAAACTATTAAATGAAAAGCACTACCAGCTAAGAGTAATGTACCCAGCAAAGTTCTTTAGATATGAAGGAGAAATAAAGACCTTTCCAGATGTACAAAAATTGAGGGAATTCTCTACTATGAGGCCTGCTTTACAGGAAATACTGAAAGAGCTCAGGTCACACCTAAACAAAATGGCAAAAAAAAGAAAATACATAACTAGAAGGAAGGCAGTCTGACTGAGACAGAGGAGTGCAACCCTTACTAAGAATAGGGCATTGTAAGCTTAAACAATAAGAAGAGAATTGCTATAGCAAGATAGTAATGCATACACAGGGACAAACTGAGACAACAATAACATAAAAAGGGAGGATTCAAAGATCCAAATTTGCAAAAGGGAATGGAGATAAAACATATGCAGAAGAAAATGGACTAATATATACATATGTATGTATGTATGTATGTATGTATGTGTGTGTGTATATATATATACACATACACACACATACACACACACACACACACATATACACACACTCTACATATCCGTAATGGTAACCACAGGCCAAACATTCAGAACTGAAGTATATAATATAAAACAATAAGGACTAGAAGAAAAAATCATGAAACTCAACAAAAAAAACAAGCAAACAAAAACAGACACACAAGGACAAGGAAGCAAAGGAAATATCAAGCTACCAGAATGCAAAAGAAAAAATGGATGTAGGAAAACCTCATATTTCAATAATCACCCTAAATGTAAATGGACTGAATTCACCAATAAAAAGGCACAGAGTTGCAGAATGGATCAAAAAACGAAACCCAACCATAGGCAGCCTCCAGGAGACACATCTCAGTTCCAAAGACAAACATAGACTCAAAGTGAAAGGGTGAGAAATGATATTTCAAGCTAAGGCATTCAGAGAAAAGCTGGAGTAGCAATACTAATATCAGAAGAAATAGACTTCAAAATCAACAAGGTAAAGAAAGATACTGAGGGACACTTCATAATGATAAAGGGAATCATACACCAAGAAGACATAACACTTATTAATATCTATGTTCCCAATCAAAGAGCCCTGAAATATGTGAAACAATTACTAACAGAACTAAAGGGAGAAACAGATCGAAACACTATCATAGTAGGTGACCTAAATACTCCACTGTCCGTTATGGACAGACCATCCAAACAGAAAGTCAATAAGAAAATAATGTCCTTAAATGACACATTTAACCAACTGGGCATAATTGACATTTACAGAGCCTTTCATCCCAACACAGCTGCTTATACATTCTTCTCTAGTGCACATGGGAAAATATATTTGCAAGCAAGCCTCCAATAAGGGCCTAATATCCAAAATATACAAAGAACTCATACAACTCAATAACAACAAAAAAGAAATGATCCAATTAAAAAATGGGCAAATGACCTGTACAGACACTTCTCCCAGGAAAATATACAAATGGCCAACAAACATATGAAAAGATAATCAACATTGTTAGCTATTAGGGAAATGCAAATCAAAATCACAATGAGATAGCATCTCACACCTGTTGGAATAGCTGCTATCAGCAGGACAAATAATAACAAGTGTTGGAGAAGATACAGAGTAAAAGGAATGCTCAAACGTTGCTGGTGGGACTGCAAATTCATACAACCACTATAAAAATCAGTATGGAGGTTCCTCAAAAAATTAAGAATTGATCTACCATATGATCCAGCAATCCTTCTACTTGGTATTTACCCCAAAGACTTGAAAACTTATATTCAAAAAAATCTTTACACACCCATGTACATAGCTGCATAATTTTTGGTGGCCAGGACATGGAAGCAACCGAAGTATCCTACGATAAATGATTGTCTAAAGAAGCAGTGGTACATATATACAATGGGACATTATTCAGCCGTAAAAAAAGATGAAATACTGCCATTTTCAACAACATGGATGGACCTCTACTAAGTGAAATAAGCCAGACAGAAAAAGTTGATAATCACATGATATCACTTATATGTGGGATGTAAAACTAAAAGCAACAAACGAACAGGAAAAACAAGCAGACACTCATGGACATGGACAATAGACTAGTAGTTACTAGTCGGTGAGGGGAAGAGAGGAGGTAGACTGGGTATAAAGGGTTAGAAAGAAATCTAACTATGATTGGTGAACAGACAATACAATATATATGTATGACTTGCTATTGAATTGTACATCTGAAACTTACTGGATATTTTAACCAATGTCATCATCATCAGAATGAATGAATGAATGAATATTCTAAATTATCATTAAAAAAATGGGGTTGTATAGACATTTCTCCAAAGAATGGCTAACATGTATATGGAAAGGTGCTTGACATCACTAATCAACAGGAAAATACAAATAAAAACCACAATGAGATCACTACATCCACGTTAGAAAGGCCATTTAAAAGAAAAATCTAAAGACAATAGTTCTTGACTAGAATGTGGAGAAACTGGAACTTTTGTGCCCTGTGTTGGTAAAGCGGTTCTGCCACTACCGAAATGTAAAGTGATTCTGCCACTAAGGAAAACATGGAAACACCTCAAATAATTAAAAATAGAACTACCATGTGATCCAGCAATCTCACTTGTGGGCACTTATCCAAAAGAATTAAAATCAGGATTACAAAGAGATAAAAAATATATATATACAATGTAATATTATTCAAACTTAAAAAGAAGTAAATTCTGCCATTAGAAAAAGTGTGAATGAACTTATGAAGAGGGTAATCGTAGCACAATTTAAACCAAAATTAAAGGATCCCAATTCAGTGGCAGTAGTTCCTATTATAATTTCTTATCTACATGGAAGAGTAGTTACAGCATTCGTTCTAAGGATTCTGTGGCTATGGCCATCAATTTACTCCTTATACTCATGGTGAAAGTTGTGCCCTTTGGCCCTTCCTGCAGTAAAACAATAGGGAATACTCTCTAACATTCCAATCTCCCTAAGTCTTTGGATATCATCCTTTATTATATACCAAGAAAGTTCTGGCATTTCAACCTAATTTAATGTAGGCCACCTTTTTATTCCACGTTACTGCTAACCAAACAACCAAATTGTTAGAGCCTGGTCTATCCACCCAAGCTTCAAAACTCAGTCTACAATCTCTGCTTAGTGGGCCCAAATCAATAAATTAGGCCTGACACAACTTTAAATTCTGTCCACTATCATCCTCCAACCTTATTTCAATTTCCAAACATATTCCATTGATTTATATTTGAAGAAATTGGAAAAATCATGCAGTTCTTTTGGAGTGCAGTGCCCCATTTCCTGGGTCACAATTTTAACTCACTCCTTGTGGCTTGTTGAGAATTAAGTCTAGTTATACATCTAGAAACAAGGAGGAGTAGTTGAGTGGGGTTTGAGGACAATCAGCAGTGTCTTCCAAGGCAACTTTCCTACAGGCAGACAGTGTAATTTTACTCAAGAAAAGCAGGGTTAATGCCAGATGGCCATGGAATGACTGTTTCTACAAGCAAGAAATGATCAGTGAAATTCAGGGGTTCAGTGACCCCAGCTTCATCAGAACCTTTCCATATGTTTTCATGTCGATTGTCAAGAATCTAGTCCTTCCCAATTAATTTCCTCACTTTTAACAGAACGTACTCTGCAAAGTTGGAAATTCACCTTGCATTGTAGTTAAAAATGAGTCTCTGGGTTTTGTTTTCAAAAATGTTAACTCTGACTACAGGAGAAAATCTTCCTTTCAGAGCAGACATACATTCTTGCAGGTCATTTATGAGTAATTCCAGTGGGGAGCTTAAAGCTTTGAGCTCATGCTTTTATTACCTTTATTTTATCCAGTACAGTAAGCAGCAAACATTCAACCCAACCTCGTTTCATTCCTTAGCTTAAAAAAAGGTCAATCTGAATTGGTTCTGGAGTTTCTAGAATTGGTTCTCTAATCTGATTGGTTCAAAGGCACTAAAAATTTTTTTTTCTTCATTCAGTTCATGGTATGATGTGGCTCTCTCTTTCTCTCTATATATATATGTTTCTCAAAATATCACCACTGAATACTTTTAGTATACTTACAAAAAGCAAAGTTCTAGGGGACCATGTTTAACATACTTTCTCAAATGTTTGAATCTTAAATGTTAGTAGCCTGGAACAGAAGAATGCATACAGAAAAGCAGCAATTTTTATATTAACTTGAAATAAAATCACAACAGCAGTATAGGTTTATCATACATCGAAAGATCCTATCCACCTGTAAAAACCATTGCATCTTCCCTAATGCAAGCTAAAGTGACACAAACATGACCAGCACTAACGCCAACACCAAAGAGCTACCAGGCAAACCTTGCTTAGAAAGGAGAATCTGATTTCCAGAATTTCAACTTTATATTACTTAATGTACGAGTTTTCAACAGAAAGATGGGAGGCATGGAAATAAACAAGAAGGTATGACCCATGCATGAGGAAAAATAACAAATATCGTCTATGAGGTAACCCAGACATTACAAAATCACTCTCTTATATATTCCCATAGTACAAAATGAAAGTTTGGACAAAGACCTAAAGGAAATCAGAGGAATGGTATCTCACCAAATGAAGCATATTAATAAACAGGTAGAAATTACAAAAATGAGTGAAATATATATTCTGGACTTTAGAAATAAAATAACTGGTGCAAAATCACTAGCAGGGTGGAACAGCAGGTTTAAGCAGGCAAAATAAAGAACTGGCAAATGTGAGGAAAAACTGGCAGAGAATATCCACTCTGAGGAGTAGAAAAAAAAAGACGGAGGAATAATCAGAAGAACCTAAGAGACCTATAGGACACCACCAAGTATGCCAGTACAGTCACATGTCCCTTAATGATGATGATATGTTCTGGGAAATGCATCAGTATGCAATTCTATTATCGTGTGAACATCATAGAGAGTACTTACACAAACCTAGGTGGCATAGCCTACTACTGTAATCATGCATGCCATATTTTTATACCATTGACAGCACAGTAGGTTTTATACCAGTATCCCCACAAACACATGAGTGATGTGTCGCACCATGACATTACAATGGCTAGAGTATCAGGAGAGCTGTCATGTTGCAACAGAATTATAAGGTGATAGGAATCTTCGACTCAATTATAACCGTATGGGGTGATGCTTGTGTATGTGGTCCATCACTGACGAAAACATCATCATGTGGCACATGAATATATTCACATAATAGGAATCCCAGTAAGAAAAGAGGAGATAGAAAGTCGAGGGAACTATTTGAAAAATTAATTGCCTCATACTCCTCAAATATGGTGAAATACATGTATCTTCATATCCAATCAACTCAGTGAACCCCAACAAGATAAGCTTTATGAGATCTACACAAAGACAGCATAGTACAATTGTCCAAACTAAAAACAGAGAAACTTGAAACAATCAAGGGAAAAGGCAATTGGCTTCCATTTGTAAGTGCTGAAAGAACTGTTAACCAAGAATTGTATATCTGGCTAAACCATCTTTCAAAAATGAAGGGAGAGTAGTGACATAATAAGCACAATGGCAGAGTAGGTGCCTTTGGCCTTGTATCCCTATGAAAACATCAAGTGAACAACGGACAGAGTAAGAAAATCTTTGTGAGAGCTCTAGAAGTCAGTCAGTGATCTGAAGCAACTAAGCCAATGTCTGATAAAAGAAAGAGCCACATTCAAAATGGCAGGACATTTCATGTCCCTTTTACTCACTCTTGTCTTAACCCATTCTTGGCTCAATAGAGTAAAAGCCACCCAAGTACTGGTTCTCCCTTGGAAGAAAAGTAAAAGAGTGTAACTTGATTGCAGTATTTGGCTTGCCTGGGGCTGAGAGGCTGATTTCTGTCTCACATGATTCAGAGTTTACATCGGAATGGAGGGATGTTTTGTATATCGGACTGGTGGCTGCGAAAGGAGCGATGGATGCCATGGACATGAAAACATGATGGCAATTGCAGACTTGCCCGCACCTGGAGGTCAGAGATTTTGGTCAGAGGAACACAACAGAATATTTATGGCGCAAGAAGCCAGAGGAGAGACTCTTACAGAAATTTAAGACATTTAAAGCAGCCATCTATGTGGGAGAGTGGAGATGGAGGCACACACAGACCCAGGGAAGATGCAGCATCAGAAAAGACCCGAGAAGACTTTATACTGGACTGAATGGTGTTGGTCTTCCCCGGAAAATACCCAGTCTGTGAGACTAGATGAGGTGGTGGCTTTTCCAAATGTAAAATTTTTGATAAAAGCCCACAAAAGATAGAAAGTAACAAGGAAACATGGCCCACTGAAAGGAACATCAGGAATCTCCAGAAACTGACACTAAGAAAACATAGGCTTCAGAGTTTCGAGACGAATACTTCAAAATGTCTGTCTTAAATATGCTCATAAAGAAAAAGGAAGACACAAATAATGAACTAAAGGAAATTGGGAAGATGATGCATGAGCAAAAAGAGAATATCACAGAGAATTTACTAAAATAAAAAACCTGAAATTGGGAGATAAACTATATAAACTAAGTTGAAAAATTCTTAAGAGGGGTTTGAGAGCAGACTTAAAAAGGCAGAAGGCATCAGCACAATTGAACACGACTCATTGAAATGATCGGTTCTCAAAAGGAAAAAGAATGAACAAACATGAATAGAGCCTAAGGGAATTATGGGGATCCACGAAACCGACCAATACACGCATGATGGGAGACCAGCAATGAAAAAAAAAGAAAAAAAGGTGAGACAGAAGCAGAGAGCTTATCTGAAGAAATAATGGACAAATGCTTCCCAAATGTTGTGAAAAACACAGATACAAAAATGCAAGCTAAGCAAACTCGAAGGAGGACAAAATGCAAGAGACTCACACTGAGACACATTTTAATCAAGCTGACAAAAGTAAAAAACAAAAAATCTTGAAAGCAATACTTGAAAAGTGACTCATCATGTATGAATGATGCCAATTAACATCATTAGTGGGTTCTCAGCAGAACTCTTTCAGGCCAGAAGGCACAGGGATGATAGAATTAAGGTGCTGAAAGAAAAAAAAACCATAAATTGATAATTCTATATACAGCAAAACTGTACTTCAAATAAAGAAGAAATTAAGGTATTTTAAATAAACAGAACTTGAGGGAGTTCATTGCCACTAGACCTTCCCGACAAAGAAGCTAAAGGGAGCCCTTCAGGTTGAAATGAGAGAGTACTAGACAGTAACGCAAAGCCAGAAGGAAAGGTAAAATTCTTTGGATAAAGTAAATACACAAAAGAATGCAGGGAAGAAAAGTGGTTAAGGTTAAATACCCAAGGAAATATGAATAAAAGAGCAGTATTAACATTTGGGTTTGTAACTCCACTTTTTATATTCATGACAATTATAGGAAAAAAACTATAAATCTGTGTTAATGGATACACAGTATATAGATGTATTTTTAACAGCGATCACATAACCAAGGGGCAGAGGCGTGAATGAGTAGGAATTTTGCACGTTATCGAAATTAAGTTGTTATCAGTTTAAAATAGATTATTATGACTCTAGGGTGTTATATGTAATCCCTGTGATAACCAAAAACTATATATATATTTATGAACTATACAGAAAAGTAAGTGAGAAGGAGTCAAAATGTGTCATGACAAAAAAAAAAATTCAAATAAACAGAAAGGCAGGCAATAAGCATGTAAACGAGGAACAAAACTTTCATGAATCACATAGAAAGCCAATACAAAATGGCAAAAGAAAGTCTTTCCCTATGAGTAATTACTTTAAAGATGATTGATTATACTCACCAATCAAAGGATTGATGGAATGGTTAAAAAACAGAACCCAGCTATAAGAGACTCAGTTTAGAGTTATGAAAACACATACATTGAATGAGAATGGGAAACTATTCCATGTAAATAATAACCAGAGAGAGCAGGGTTGCCTATACTAACATCAGACAAAGCAGGCTTTCAGTTAAATCTCCCTCAAGAGACAAAGAAGGAATTGATATAATGAGAAAAGGGTCAATATTCCAAGAGAAAACAAAAATTATAAATATATTCACACGAAGTATCAGAGCTCCTCAACAAATGAAGCACACACAGAAGGACAAATAAAAGTTTTAGACTGCTATTCCTCATTGGTGAATAAAGAGCACAATCAGACACAAGATCCATAAAGAAATAGACTTTAACAACAGAATACATTAAATGGATCTAAAGGAGATATCAATATATACAGCTCTCCATCAAACAACAACGAATTACACATTTTTTTTTCTGAAGAGTACATGAAACATTTTCAAGATAGACCATATGTTAACCTCCAAAACAATTCTTAATAAAATTTAAACTAAGGTTTTCCGGTTAAGATGTTGGAGTAGGTAACCGGTGTGAGACCCTCCTTTCATGACCATACCAAAATTACAATTAAATTTCTGTGTCAGTCTGTTTCTGAATGAAACAGACTGAATGAAAACCGCACCAAGAAACAACATTGGCATGCATCTGCTAACCATGAGATGGAGAAATTTTTTGCTGACCAGAGCAATAACAAACATGGGACAGTTCTCCAGCTTTTCCTCACTGGCCACCTTGCCATCCCAATATCCCCTAAAAACAACTGTCACAGAGTCCTATTGGAGAGCCAGCCAGCTCCTTTCTTCCTGCTGGTTCCCTGAGGCACCAGCTAGCTTCTCAAGTTCTGCTTGCTGAACTGCATATCGGATACAGTGTTGTATGACATTAGGATCCAAGAAACTGGCATTAGTGGCTCTGGCAACACAAATACCCAGCACACTACAAGCATGCAAACATACCACTCCCACAAATACACATAAAACTTCAAACGACCTGCATCTACAAAATCCAACGCTCCCAAATACTCACACTGCAAAAAGACCACTATCTTCCAGGATACACATTTATATAAAACACACACCACCAATCATCTGCACATCTATGGCATAGTACCTTCGCGAAAAAAAGTCACAGACCTGCCTTCACACACACACGTACACACTCACAATTCCTGAAAATCACCAAAAGCACATGCAATCACACAGCACACCCCAAACATGCATAAAGGATCCCTTCACATTTCAAAAATGAACCAAAGAATGGCCTTACTTCAAAAATAATAGAGGCACTTTTTCCAACATGCCAATAGGCACATGCAACTAAAAATTCCTGACCTACCATTAGACACTCACAAATTTCCAACATTCAGAACACACACGGGCACACACACACACACACACACACACACATTTCCAATGTCTTAAATTACAAATACATAATCCTAACACCTTGAGTGTATCAGACTTATGTCTCGAATGTTCTAAATAAACGCGACCACACCCACTCAAACAAAAACACTCTTGACTTCCACTTACCCCAAACATAAAAATATACTCATCAGGTTCCCAGCAACTCTATAAATACACAGCTGAACCTCAAACTAGATCATGAAAAGACATCTCCAACAGACGCCCAAATAATGACATGCAGAAAACCACCCACTGACCATCAAGTTCTACAAGGCCAGGAGATCCACAAATACTATACACCAGAACATCCCATTTCTAGATATACCCAACTCACAGCTTAACCATTTCCCAAAACAAGCGCACAACTTAACACCCTTAAACACATACACTGAAACACAACCCATGAACACACACCCCTCACACTACGAACACACCCACACAGATCTTCTCTCACCCGGTATTCAAACATAAACCACCTTCAGGCCCAAATGCACTTGCAGGGCAATGCTGGCAAACATTAAGCACCCATGTCAGCTCACTCTAAAGTAAGTGTGGATCATGCTTCTGCTGATCTTTGCTGAACTCTTACATCACTGACCGACCTAGAGCTGCAATTCCATCTCGGTTTGACTCAGCCTCATCACTACCGCATCGAGCAGAGTCGCGCACTCGCTGAAAAGAGTGCGATGTGAACATGCACGTTAGTTGATGTTTTCATGTTAAGAAAGAGGACAGTGGTGAAACCGAGGATGTAAGCGAGAGCTGCCCTCAGTGCCTATCATTTTCAGTGACCTGAGCTACTTTTTGCTGAACGGGATGACAGTTTTCAAATTCAGAAGACCTGCTCTCTAACTCTTGTACTATTCAGAATGCGGCAGACACAGACGGACCACCCCCTCTCCTGCCCCCATAGAGTCTAACACATTAGTAGACCCCACTGTAGGGCCCGCAATCACTAAACTGTCCGTGAAGCCCGTTCCCAGTGGTGCCAATTCTGCAGTGTAAACACCACCAAAGTGAGCTGTGTAGGGACGTGAGCCCACTCTGTGGGGCATCTCCCCACACAGACCAAGATGGAAACAGCCCACACTGAGACCAACAGTCAACAGCAGCGACACCTGAGGTGTTAAGAGTCCTCACGTTTACGACCTCCATGTTCACATAACCAAATTTGGAGGCCACCATGGGATGTCCCCACCCAGCCAGGATGGCTGTTGGGGCCCCGCCCTACCGGCAGGTGCATGCACTCTGCCAACCCCCCCCCACCCCCGTGCCACCCCACCAACTGCCGCAACGGACCCTGGGAGCAGTTGCGGGACCGTGATCCAGGTGCAGTAGGGACGCGCCCGGGCGCGCACGCATGCGTGTGGGCTCGAGGCCCGCAGGAACCGCCCTAGGCTGTCTGTACCAGCGAGGAAAGAATGGAGGTTCGGGGTTCTCTGCGAAGCCTCTGTGGAGGGGCCTCCTCCTCGGAAGTGTCCGTGGCCATCCCTGGCCATCTCTTGTTAAAACCAGCATGTATGAAACGAACACTTAGGATCTTAAAATTGCTCAAGTACAATCTATGCACTTCAGTACCACCCTCCTGGAAGAGCTTTGGAGGGGTCTGCCTAAAGCACGGGCCCTCAATTTGGCGAAAGCCCTTTTCATGCCCTTTGAGTTGCATATCCGTGGTTTCCAAAAATAATAGATCTTTCTTCCTAGCAAGTCCGAAATTTCCATTAAATTATTCTGGCAAAGAATTTTAGACCTGGAAAACACTCTTTAGAGATACTTTCTTCTGACTCCATTTCTAGAGTTTTCCCAAATGCACCAGGTTGTTTCTCTTAGTGTATTTACTGAGTAAATGGAGGTTTTCAATAAATAATGATTCACGAGTGTTACTTTTGCACAGTGTTTATTAAAACGTTGATAAAGACGCGGCACTCTGGCCCAGTTTCTGTTGTCACAACTGACAGTATGAAAACAATTTTACCCTGCCCTCCCTTTTGTATTATTTTGCACATTTTCCATTAGCGAGTATATATGTTTATTTAGCATAATAGATGCACTGACTAGAGTTTGTCATATGTTCCAAAGAAAAGGCAATCTTCTGATCCTCTTTCTGGTCATTTACAAGATTAGAGCATTTCTCACGCCACAGGATAACTCTGAAGACCACTCACATCTGGTAGCTCTGAGCTTCTTCAAGTGCATGGATTGAAAACCCCACAAACATGGTATCTCAACATTCCTTCAAGTGGTGGTCCCTGATGGGGTGGAAGATGTCTTCTGAGGCCATATCTAGAGATGTTTCCTCCATGCACTAAATGCCCGCCGTTGAACTTTCTGTAGGAATACTCAGAAATCAGGGTCCAAAGCACTTTTAGATGTCCCCTTGTGTGACCGACCAGCCTTCCCCAATTCCGTTTGAGATCCTTTGATTCTATCTGCTTCTTGGGTCTTGGACTTCGATGTAATACAAAGTGATTTCAGTATTGGAACCAGATTATTTTTCCCCAATGCAATTTTCATACCAGCGGTCCCGAGAAGACTCATTCTAATTCCATCAGAGGCATGAGGGAGACTCTTGTAATGGTGAGTTGAACGACTGGACAAAGGCAGGAAGCAACAAGAAAGCCTCCCAATTCTCGAGTGAGCGCCCGAGAACAAATTTTGCCTCAACAGGATTCTCTGTGATAAAAGCTCAAGCCCTGAGAAATATCTTCAAGTTGTTAATTTTTTCAAGTCCCAGCAGTAGGCTTTCGAAAGAAAGTTCACCATGATTTTGCTTGAATTGCTCTCACCTCCCCTTCTCATCTTCTTCTGAGTCTACTTTTCCGTGTAAAGGGCAAGTTAAACATCTTAAACGCCAGTAGGAGTGCTTCTCAGTGACTGTTAAGATTGTGGAACAGTCCCCCTAAATCTATCTTCCCTGCCCCAACACCCACCCACCAGTAGGAATTCTGCTGCTCCAGCAGGGAATGAAGCTTGTCTCCCAAAGATTTGGTTGCGGTCCCCTGAAGTTGTCGCCCCTTGGCCCCCTTGACCAGTTTCCTAACAATCCTCTCCTGTCACAACATACAACACTAAGAGTCAAACAAGTTTTTTAAGAGGTGCTACCATGATTCTCATGCATGTGGGACCACATGCCATGGAGAGCCTAGATTCCAAAGAGCAAGGGTGTATGAGGCAGACAGGAATTCTGGAAACCCATGATCAGGGCTTCCAGGATCAGACTGGCCAGCTATGACTTTCAGAAAGCAGATTTGCATGAATGGTGGTTGGAATAGAGAATAGCATTCTGCCTTTGTCTCAAGGTGTATGTGTAGTGGCTTCTCAGCCTCCGGGAAAAACTCAACCTTAAGATGTTAGGCTCCATTATCCTGTGGAAGGCGAAGGTTTTCTGCTTTCCCATCCCTTCCTTCTGTCCTTATTGCCAACAAGCCTAGGCATTCAGTGCTGTGTGATGGCTCCTCCACATTCCATATCATCCAGAGAGAATGTAGTGTGTGCAACTGTTGATTTGTGGTAGAGCCAGGATACACAGTCAAGTCTCTTTACTCCAAGTTCTCTTTTACAGGGGTAACTAAAAATAGCTTAATACCTTACTTCTTTTAGAGAATTGCCAGGTAAAGTGAAATATAGGATCACAGTTAAATGTAAATTTCAGCAAAGAGCAGACAAATTTGCCGCCAAAGTATATCAAAAGTGTTGCATGGGACAGAATTATACTAAAAAGAAATTCATCGTCGCTCTGGAATTTGAATTCTGTTGGGCAGCCATTATGTGCTAAATGTGGCCACCTATGTTTTCACATAGTTTGAACTTTAAGGGGTGGTAGAAATTCTTGTTCTAGGAATCTAGCCTCCAGATGTACAAAGAGAAGCCATATTACCAGTAGAAAGGCAATCATACAAATTTGCAGCATGCATCAATTTTTCATCAGAAAAACGGTGAGAACATTTCTTTAAAAAGGAAAAGTAGGTCTCATTTGCTTTTAGTCACTTAATACATCTCTGGAAAGAATTAAAGGAAACGGACAACACTGGATTCCTGTGGGTAAGAGGTAGGCAGAAGACCCATCATTGCATTTTGCTTTTGGTACACTATAACCTTGAAATCTGCAAAAGGATTGCTTGTTTAAATGTTACATTAAAATTATTTAAAACATAAAAACCTCCATGTTGGACCTCACAACACTCTTTGAAACAGAAAGCAGTGATTTTGGGTCTTGGACATGTAGGCTGCAGGGCCTTCCTTTGATGGACTTGAGCAAAGCGGTTTGTGAGTAAGGCTGGGCCTGCTGGAGTCTGCAGAGCATCCGGCACTGGATGGTACTCGGGGCCACGGGACTGCTTCCTGAAGAGCGATGAGCGCCCAGCAACCCAAGGTGCTGGATCTGCTGAGCCGGGCCGAATTTCAAACACCGGGCCCTGTGTGGCCATAAGGACCATGCATTTACCAGACTATACGTTCTGGTTGTCAGAAAGTGTAGCTCATGTTGGAGTCGGCCAAGAGCCAGGTAGAAAGAAGGCTGAGGGATGCAAAACTGGGTAGGTGGATTGAGAATTGAAATAAAGGGAACATCAAGTCAAACCTTTGTGTGTGAATCTGAAAAAACAATTTATAGATTTCCTGCAGAGGCACACACCAACCTTGTTGCCGCTGTATAGCTTGAAATGAGCTTGTGGTTCTTGCCTACCTGCCAGAGTCCTTCATGGAATGCCTCCCCACCCCCACGCAGGCCCACCTGCCCCCCGCCCCTCCCCCACTGCGGAATGTCTGGAGACCTACATTCCGCTGTTTAGATTCAAACTTTTCCCTCCTTTACTTGACGGTGACCGTCTGCTGGAGCAGGTCACTCTCCTGGTCCTGGACCTCACCTTTCTCAGTTTGGAGGCTACTGGACAGCGGGGGGGCAATCCCTCAGCCTGCGGGGATGGCTTCTAAAGGAGGTAAGCTGGTAGGCTGGAGGGGGGTGTGTTTTAGAGACCCTGCAGTCCTTCAAATGCTTGGGATATAAGTGTGACGTGGTTTCGGTTGGGGAACCATCATTTGGGCCTGAGTGGAGGAAGGAGAGAGCACTGGACCTCCAGGGACACGTCACCTGGGGAGGCTGGAAGCTCACTGAAACCTGGGCCGGCACTGGACAGGAGGGCTCCTAAGGGGTGGATCAGGACGACTCAGGGGAAATGCCTGGGTCCGCAGAAAGGATGGCAGCGGGCACACTGATTCTTTCTAGAGAGGAGACTAGCCACTTTGACGCGTGTGTGTGTGTGTGTGTGTGTGTGTGTGTGTGTGTGTGTGTGTGTAGAAAATAGGGGGTTCTGTCATGTGGGGGCACAGGGAGTGTCACGGGAAAACCCAGCCCCTGTCCTGTTCTTCGAGACCCTGGAGCTTGCCCCACGATAGCTTTCTAAGGGATTTGACTTGAGTATACTAGACCAAATGGAGACAGTGGCGAGAGGTGCTCTTTGCCGGAAAGTTGTCCAGAGCGGCTATCTGTGGCCAACTTTACAATGAAATGTCCTCCCCGCGAGCTAGGCTGGAAGGTGCTCTAACTGCCGCAGCCCAGAGCTTCTCCACTTCTTCCAGCCCAGAGCTCACGTCTCCCAGCCCAGGTAGCTGTTGTCTTGGATTCATCAGGGCTGGGGGGCCGGGTAACTTCCACCAAGACAGAGCTGGCTTCCCTGAGTTGTTTCGAACTGTCCTCCCTCTGTGGACCCTCAGCTCCCCAGACCTACTTCATATTGTCGTGTATCTCACGGCGCCCCTTCAGCCCTGTGTTTTACCTTTGAGATGACAGTTTGCTCGTGTGCCACGTCACTACTTCATGGCCTGGGAACTGAGGTGGAGTGCGGTTGGACTTTCCTGCAGAACGTCTCTGAGGGCCGGTTCCTTTTTAAAGGGAGCAAGGAGAGTAGCACAGAAGCAGGAAGATGACCTTCCGTATTATTGTTAAACGTCCTGGACACCTGTCTTGGTTAATCAATTAGGTGCACGTGGGGTGTTCCTGGTTCTCCTGGACCAGGGCCTGCGTGTGTTCCACGTCGCCCCACTGACCTGGCTCACACTGCGTCTCACTTCCGTACTGTGCCCTCACTTGCTATTGTTGGGAGCTGTAAGGGGAAGGAGCACAGAGAGTCCGCAGCCCCACGACCTATTTAACAGTAGCTATGGGACTTAGTGGAAACCTCCACTGACAGCCCCACTGCTCTCCATCCCCTGGCCCTTTTCTAAATCTCTGCAGCCATTGCTGGCTCTGAGATGGCCATATCTAAGGGACACAATGCCGACTTGACAGATCCTTCCCCTGGGAACAGAGCTCCTGAGTGGTGGCAGTGACTCTGAGCACTGGGGCCTGAGTGGCTGCACCCGGCCCATGTTAAGTGCTTGCTGTGGTTGGTTTTGAGATGCACATGCACACTGGGCTGCTTTGTTAAGGGGGTTATGTCAGGGTTCGTGGTGCTGTCTCGTGGAGAGAGATTACTCAAGTGTTTTTGTTTGGTTGTGTTAGTCCAGGAAAGAAAGAGAACGATGTATGTTGGAGCATCAGGAAAAGGAAGGCTGAGGAGGAGATGGGGTCCTAATATTTGAGACACTGCCTGTTCGCAAAGGCCGTTTCGGTGCCTAGACCTTACCTTGGAGATTGTCCCTACCTGCTAGTGTGTCTGCCTAGGGGCGTTTTTCACAGGGCAGGTGTCTGGCCAGTTCCATGTCTTGGGAGACAGACTCTGACGCCAGCAGGGTCAGGTGTAAGGGAATCCTCAGAGAGGCTCTCTCAGAGTCAGCACTGGCTGGAGCGGTTTCTTCTTGGCCGGCAGTGGTCAGGGAGCCTTGGTGAACGGCGAGCTAGTGCTCCAGCGGAATAATTCTCAGCCTGAGGTCAGAGCATGGAAACCACTTGAGGACATTTGCAACCTGCAGTTCCCCGTCCAAATGGTCCTGACCTGTTGAGACTACTCATCACTCTGATCCCCTAGGGGTTTAAAGGGGGCCCAGATCTCCTCAGTCCTTTTTGCTGACTCTCCTACTCCATTCACCCTTTTCCTTTGTCTCAACAGCATGTGCCGTACTCGGACCAGCTGTGACTACGACCCCCGGTGCTTCCACGTGTCCTTTCATGGCACTGCCCTTTCCCCCACCCATACCTGGCCCCGCATACCGGCCACCCTGGGAGCAGCAGCTGCCGCCCCTCATGGCCCCGTCATTTCCTCCTGGCCACGCCCTGGTGCTGCCGGCTTTCCCCGGGACGCCTTTGGTGGCAAGAGATGCTGGTCATGGCTCCACTGGGACTGGGGCTTGCAACATCATTCTGCAGGTGAAGTCAGAAGTGGGGCCAGCAGAGCCCACCCACACTCAGACCTTGGTCCTTACTCAGGCCCCACTCAACTGGAGTGTTCAAGGAACCCTCCATGGGGATGCTGTGTGTCCTGCACCCCTATTCTTGGCAGTATCTGCGGTGGAGCCCATTATGCCCACCCCGGCCATTGGGGGCACCCAGGCTGTCGAGAGAGGCTGGCCCGTAGGCCTTCCTCCTGAAGCTCCCCCACCAGCTGCCCAGCTGACCCCCGGTGTCCCCCCAGTGAACGGCGGGCCATGGCCAAATGGGGCTTCCAGGGAGGGTGGCATGGCCACCTCCCAGTTCAAGATCTCACCGGATGACTCCTGCAACTCCAAGAGTGTTTATGAGAACTTCCGACGTTGGCAGCGCTTCAAGGTCCTGGTCCGGCAGCACCTTCCTCAGAGTCCCGATGCGGAAGCTCTTTCCTGCTTTCTCATGTGAGTGCACTCGACAGGGGCACGGGAGCTCATCTGGAGCTTTCACGTGGAGAGGAACGTGGGATGGGCATGCGGGTTGCCTCATCCTGGGAGACTGGAAGCAAGGTCTGAGGGCGGTGTCCGCGCTCTGAGAAGGCACCTTCTCGGTAGCATGTGTCACACGCCCCATTCATGACATCCCCTTGGGTGCCTTATCTAAACCGACACCTTGCCTCCAGCCATGCCTGGCCCCTACTAGAGTTGTGACCCCGGGAGACATGTCCTTCGGCACCCTCAGGTCCCTCATAAAAAGGGGAGGACAATTCTACTTCATTTAGAGGACTAGAGAGAGGACGCATTGGGTTAACCCTTGAAGCGGCAGCAGATTGCCTGGCACGTGCCGTACCTCATTAGCGATTATTGCTATGAAAGGGCAGTTGGGAGAGGAAAAGCGCTCCCAGAGCCAAAGCGTCCCATCTATAGGGTGCAAGTGGACGGTCAGCCTCAAGTCCAGGTTGATGGGCTGGTGTGAATGTGAGGCAGTGAGAGCGGTAGCGGGGAATGCTTGTCTCTGCATCCGCAGCCTCCTCCTTCCTCACCTGCCTGTGCTCGGTGATGCTATGTGGGGCACGCGGTGTGTTCCGCAGAGCTGGGTGGTTCAGGCGGGTGGAGGCCGGGCTGTAGGCCCTGACTGACTCTGCGGGGTTACAGCCCAGTGCTCCGGTCCCTGTCCCGCCTGAAGCCCACCATGACGTTGGAGGAGGGAGTGTGGCGGGCCGTGCAGGAATGGCAGCGCAGAAGCAACTTTGACCGGATGATCTTTTACGAGATGGCAGAAAAGTGAGTCAGGGTCCTGGGTCTCGAGGGCTGCGTGCCAGGGAGTGGGCTGGACTTCAGTCAGGGTCCGGCTGTGGTGCTCGTCAGAGAGTCTGTGGGGAAGAGGGTCGTTGGCCAGCACAGGATCCCCACAGCCCAGAGGCCCTTCTCCCCACCGGAAGCCCCCCTCCCCTTCAGAGCGTGGGTTCTTCTGTCCTACCTCCCTTGTGACCTCTGCCCTCCCCCGATCTTGACCCACCCTTGCCTCGACATTAAGGGACAGGACAGGGTCAGGGGGACGTGCCCAGACAGTAGGGTAAGACTCCAGCCATGGTGGCTGGTGGAGCACCGTGCAGAAAGCGTGCTCCACCAGGCAGCCTCCTGCCTCCTCAGTGGCCCGAGCCTCCACAGCCCCAAGGCAATTGCTCTGTGATCCCTGCATCACCTGCTGCCTTTTCTAGGCTCTGGGCCGGCCTCCTCAGAACACCCTTTCCCCTGCCCACCTCCCACCAGGTTCATGGAGTTTGAGGCAGAGGAGGAGATGCAGATTCAGCAGTGGCAGTGGATGCAGGGGGTGCATGGCCTGGCTCCTCCAGGCCCAGCAAAGCCTGATCCTTGGGTGCCCCCAGCAACGGTGGTGGGCCCGCAGCCAGGTACGGCACCGTGTTCCCTCAGGAGCCCATGGCCACTGTCCCCCCACGGATCTTTGTTCTTCAAGGGGGCGCTGTCTTTCAACCAGAACAGCCATGGGAGCTGAGGTCTCAGCCACCCTTTGTCACCATAGGGTCTGGACCTGGTTAAGTTTCATAATCCTTCTCCCACCTCCCTGTCTGAGGACCCAACATGAAATCTGCTGAGGAGAGGGCTGGATGGGGGCCCTTTGGAGAATCAGAGGCTTCAAGCTTCCTCCCTGTGGCTCTCTTAGATGCTCTCCTCTGACCTCTCCCCTCCCACGGTCACAGGGCTTTGGGTGGTCCCGGGCCGGCCGTGCCCATGCCAATGTCCTGCAAACACTGCTCTCAGCATCGAACACTCAGGAGGGGAGGTGGAAGCCAGAGTCCCTCATGCTCCCTCCACCTCTCGCCCAGCCTCAGCGTGCCCTGCCTGGAAGGCCATCCCCGGGGCCCAGCCTGCCCGTCCAAAGCCACACAGACGCCAGAGGCCTCGGGAAACCAAGGCACCAAAGGAGATCCCCCCTGAGGCTGTGAGAGAGTACATGGACATCATGGACCGGCTGGTGGGGCCGGCCCACTCAGCCTCGAGGGAAGAGGACAGAAAGGTGCCACAGGATGGAGAGGACGGGGACTACCCAGACCAGGGTCTCCTGAGCTACATTGATGAGCTGTGTTCCCAGGAAGACTTCGTCACCAAGGTGGGCTGGCTCGGAGCTCCAGGGTCTGGAAGGTTCCAGGGAGTGGCACTCTAGCACCCAGAACTGGGTTCTGCTCAGGCCAATGAGATCAAGTTCTCTCTTCTTTGTTCCTGAGTTGGGCGTGTGAGTCTGTGAGTGTGTGTGTGTGTGTGTGTGTGTGTGTGTGTGTGTGTGTGTGTGTGTGTACTGACGACCATGGCAGTCTAAAACACTCATCTCTTGCCTGAGGATGTGGCGGGTCTTTGTTTTGCTAATTTTTCCCCCAGGTCCCGCTGACTCACAGGTCACCCCCTACCCAGGATGCTCACAGTAGTTTCTTCTTCTGTCTCAGGTGGAGGCAGTCATTCACCCCCGATTCCTGGAACAATTGCTTTCCTCAGAAACACAGCTGGATCCCTTAGCCTTAGCTGAAGAGTTGGAGCAGGAGGAAGCACTCACTCCTGGCCAGGTGAGCCAAGGGAGGGAGGTAACCCCACAGACTGGGAAGGGGGTGTGTGGGGGTACCCAGGTGAGCCATGGGATGCGGAGCCAAGTAGATCAGGAGAAGGAGGGACTCCAGGTAGATGGGGAGCCCAGCACAGGAGAGGAGGGACAGGAAGCTGTGACTACAACACAGAATGATGGCAGGAGAGCCACAGGCCTGTCTTTGGATTCGAGTCACGGGTCACAGGGGCATCACCTACCCTCTTCCCTCCAATGCCATTCATCGTCCCTCCCCACACCATGTGTGCAGAGCAGTCACTGTCCCCCTCCTCCCTCCCAGCTGGTAGAGAAACGATTCCTGGCCTTGAGGGAAGAAGAGGGTGGTGTGCAGGCACCCCCGAGCCATGGTGCACCACGACTGGACTCACGATCTTCTGAGTCTGATGCTGGCCAAGTTGCTCAGAGTCATGACCACGGTCCCCAGCGGGGGGTCAGCGACAAAGCCAGCCCTCCCGAGATTGACATCAAGGACCCTCAACGGCCCCGCCCAGCAGAGGCCCACCTGTCCAGGCCCAAAGCCTTTGCCGTCTCTTCAGGACAATGGGAGTCAGCACCACAGCCCCACTCTGCTCCCCATGGTCACAGGCGCACTTCCTCTAGCCTGGCACCCAGGGACGCCTCCATTCCCAGAGAGACGGCTCCTTTCAGGAAGACTCGTGGGCCAGAAGATTGGTGCAGTGAGGAGGAGGAAGAACTGCCCAGCCTGTCCTTCCTCTTGGACTCTCAGAAGAGCCTGCTGCCCTGGGGGTTCTCCCTGAGTCCTGTCTCTGCCTCTGGCCTTGTCGTCGCTGGAAGTCGGGGGTCCTGGGGAGCTCCCCAGTCCCTGTCCCCTCAGAGAATAGGCCTCAGCCGAGCTGCCCCTCCAGTTGCCAAGTCTAGGAAGTGTGCTCTGGGTGGAGGCCCAGCTCCTCCTGGAAAGAGTCCCCTCTCAGGGGCCGACCTTGGGGTCTCTGAGAGGCCAACTTTGGCTCTGGGGCTGGTTCGCTCCTCACAGCCTCAAAAGAGAAAGTGCGGCCCGTTGCTCTCAGGGGGCAGGAGAAAGAGGCACTGCAGCCCGTAGGGCCCATTGGGGTGTCCTCCTGGTACCCCCAGGGGGCCATACTAGCCATGACCTGGCTTTCCCCCGCAGGAGTCAGGGGCTCCTCCTCATCCTAGGGTTGGACCTGGCGGTAACTACTGAAGTGGGAGGCAAGGAGGGAGGGCGGGTCGGTCAGGGTAAGGTTGGTTCTGGTGGAGGCTGGGGGCGGGTGGTGGGGGATGGGTGGGGCTGGGGGGATAGGGGTAGTAGCAGCACCTTTGGGACATTGTGTGTAAGTTAAAAATAAAGATGATTTTGCTAGAGAATGCTCTGAGTGCCGCTGACTCCGTATTTGGGTCTGCGCTGCTCTATGGAGAGGGGCTTGGAGAGGAAGGAAGGATGTGGAAGGTCACGGACACTATAAATACACAGGTTCCCCTCTAGTTCCTCCATCCAGATTGACAGGGACTCCTCCAGACTGCTCATGGGTGCACACAGCTCTCTTGTCTCCAGGGACCCTTCCCATCACTGAAGCTGCCAAGGCCAGGCTGGGTGAGGTGCCTCCTGGGGCCTCTCCCATCTTCATCTGCACCCTGAACCCTCTAGGGGTGGGGAGCTGCTTTGGAGACTTTCAGCCCTCTGGACCACTAACCAGTTTTCTAGAATGGACTGGAGTCAGCCCTTGTCTTCAGGGAGCTTCTCTCGGCCTCCCGGAAGCGCTCAGACAACAGGGCCGTGCAATCCTCAGCTCTTCCAGGGTTTCCTGTGTGGGTGGCGTGATCGGAGAAGAAAAGGCTTGGCCTCAGGGGACACGCTCTCTGCCTCTGTGCATCAACGGAGGAGAAGCATCCTCCAGTCTCAGTGGAATGACTGAATATGGAGGGTGGTGGAGATGGTGAGATTGGAACAAGGGGGAAAAGGCTGAGCAGAGAGTGATGGGGCACCTCTTAAAAGCGTGAAGGCGGGAAGTGATGGTGGGGAGGCTACCAAGTCCTTGCCGGATACCTGTGTGACAGCCGTGCCCAACTGAGAGGAGGACCCAACTGAGAGAGTGTGGACTGAGAGACCAGGCTCAGGGTCCACGGGTCTCAAGGAACCACACAGCTCCTGTCCCCTCTCTCCCATCCTTGGCTGGGCTCTTGTGTGACTAGATGCCGACACAGATTAGTATTCACGTGTAAGACAGTTTCTACTAAACAAACTGCGAGCAAGCTGCACAAGTGCAGCACAACTAGCAGGTTCCGCGGGAGGGGACAGAGGTGTGTGCGCCCAGGTGCTGTGAGTGCCTGGGAACCAGGCTGAGTGAAGGGGGGGCCTCGGTTGCCCTGTGGTGGGTGCTGGTATAGGCCACGCGCTCGAAGCAGGGGACCCGAACCCTGGCTGTCAGAGTGAGACGACCAGGTGGTGAGGGGCAGGATCTGCACCAGGGAGGAGACCCATCTCCCGTCTTGTCCTGGCCCGTCGTATGTTCTGATTCTGTGTGGAGTCGTGCCATGTACCTGACCCCCTCTTCACTCGGCCTACACCTCCTCTACAGTCCAATTCTAACTTCTGATTCCTTATCTAGCCCAGGTGGGGTCTATATAGGCTGAGTCTCCCCAGATATGACCCCGGCTCTGCCCAGAACACCAGGCTGTGGCCCTGGCTGGTGGCACAGCGGCAGCGATGGAGTGGGGCTAGAGCCGCCCAGGTATGCAGGGGGCCTGGCCCAGTACTGGCCCTCTCAAAGAGTTTGATGTGAATGGACTCTTGTTGGGGCCCCCTACTGTCTTCCCATGGAATCTCAGGTCAGCCCACAGGTCCTCCTCTATCACCTTCCCCCATCCCGTGCCACGGGCAGCAGAGCACCTCCTGGGCCCTTCGTGCAGGTGCCTTGTCATCTTGGCCATGCCCTGCTCTCTATCCAACTGGGCCTCAACACAGAGAAGCGGGCCCAGAAGTAGTGCCAGACTCAGACTGTGTCATCGGACTGGTCCAGAAGCTGGCGGCTCTCGTGGTTGAGCCTCCCTGTGTCCTGTCTAGGGTGGTGCTTGTGGCAGGTAAGTGTGGTGAGTGACAGGGGGAGCCTGGACCCTTCATTCACTGGTTCACCTGAGACTCCTCTGCTTATGGGGTCTTTGTGGTAAAACAGGGTAAGCCTCTCAGGTTGTTGGGAACACGGAGTGAGTCGTGTTTGAAGGCAGCATACTTGGTCTTCCCCTGTGTATGCCGGGCCCTCAGTCTAGGTTGAGAGTCATTGTCATCGGGTACACACTTGGTGCTCGGATGTCTGGGCTTCTGTCCTCACTCGCCTGGCGCTGTTTGGCTCTAGAATCCTTGTTTGCATGAGGAGGCATTCCCAGGAGGAGGCAGAACCTGTGCTTTCCCCACCCCTGAGCCTTGCGAACCTTGAATCTTCACCCCAGAAGCTGCACAGTGAGGCCGACCGAGATCCATCGCTGCCCCAACCAAGTCTGAGTCCGACTTTGTAGCCCACGTGGAATCTCGTAGAGGTTTGCACATTAGTGTTTGGAATATACTAGGGTAAGTCCAAGTGGGAAGAAAAAGAGAGAAAGGTTCCAAATGTTCATTGCAGCCGACCTTCTTTGAAACAGAGAAACAAACCTGACATGATGCTATGCAAGGACGGTGCATAAGCTAGGAATCAGGAAGGAGTTACTGTAAGTGACTGAAGCAGAATCTGTGAAAACGGCGATGTCATCCCTTGAAAGCTCCATGGAAATCATGACGCTCATACAGAGAAGTGGTGCTGGCCACTATGGGTTTGCGGCGCTCCCGTGCTCCACCTCCTTGTAGCTCCCCGGGTCTCCACAGAAAGCCTGAAAGAAAATTGCCTCTCAGCTATTTTTCTCTTAGGAGAGTGGGCTCAGGATTGGCACCATGCCATGTCGACTCCAGAGCCCTCCTCCTTCAGCACTGGGAATAAACCACCTCGAAGAAGCCATCGCACCCTGGGGAAACCGCAGTGATACAGGGGCAAGACCTGTCAGCATCCTCACGGTTCCAAAGTGGTAGTAATGCACATCCTTTGTCATGGCGGGTTGGGATTGAATTTCTCTGATGTTCAGCTTCTTTTCATGTGTCTGTTGGCCATTTTTACATCTTCTTTGGAGCAAGACATACTCATTCTCTACCCATTTTTAGTTGGTTGCTTTGTCTTTCATGACTGAGTTGTAAGAGCTCTTTGTGTATTCTAGGTAAAAGTGTCTTTCCAGACACATAATTTGCAAACGTGGTCTCCCATTTTGTGGGTTGTCCATGACTTTCTTGATAGTGTCCTTTGAAGGAAAAAAAGCCTTCACTTCTGATGAAGCCCCATTTATTTATTTTTTCTTGTGTTGCTTTTGTTTTTGATGTTGTATCTAAAATTCTGTTGACCATCCCATGTCATGAAAACGTATGCCTATGATTCTTCCTTTTTGAAAAATAAAAAATAAAGAAAGCATTCGTACCATCTTTAAGTCCATAGCTGGATAGTGTTAAGTATATTTTCATTGAGTGTGACAATCTCCAGGAATTTTTCATCTGTCAATTCTGAAACTCTATACATGTTAGACACTAATTCCTTCTCCTCCTCCCTCAGGCTTGAGTACCACCTTTCTACTTTCTGTTTTAATGACTTTGACTACTTTAGATACTTCATATGAGTGGAATCATATAATATTTGCCCTTTGGCGACTGAGTTATTTCACTTAGCGAAATGTCCTAGAGGCATTTATGTCTCACCCTTCTGGAGGCTGGAAGTCATGATCAAGGTGCCTACAGACCCTTTTTCTATAAACTCCTTTCTCATATTTTCTGACTCTTTCTTTTCTGTGCTACCTCATTCCTAACTCTCCACAACCATCGTCTATATTAGTGATTTCCTTTTTCTCAGACTTTAATCTACTCTTTTTCCCATTCACTTCGATATACAGATTTGTGGTGTTCATATGTTCCATTTCATCATACATGATCGAAACTATGCAAGTTCATTGGTCAAGATTTAACAAATAAGTTTTACTGCTTCATTTAAAACATCCTTAATTGAAACTGGCATTTTTATGGCAAGTGTATGATACTGAATACGATTCCTAGTTGAACAGTTTGGTGCCACTCCTTGATCTGAGTTACGGTGCCAGCATTTCTGCCACCATTGCTTTTGCCCCATCAGTGTATCAGTTCCCACAATTGTTTCAAGATGACTCATGGGATCCAAAAATATGAACCAAAGCTTTGCATATTTCAGCACCGTTCATTTGGTTGTGTGTGATCAAGCATATAGATCTTTAATGTTTACTTGGCACAAATGCAAGGAAAACAGAAAGCCCAGCATTTTTTTTTTTTTTTTGGAGGGGGTTGATCCATTGATTTGTGAGACAAAAATGCTGGTCGGTTGTCAACTCAGTTTCCTGTTTGTATCTTTAACTGTGTAATTGGAAAGCGGCAGTACTACTAGTTCATTCATTTACTTTTATCCTCTGGTCAGCTCCCATTGCCAACTGTACAAAGGCTCTGTTAGTCCCTCCGACAGGTATGTGAACCATAATATGAAGAGAGACAATTTTAAATGGAGCTGGAGCTGCCGGGCCAGAGGAACTGCCTCGCATGTTTTTTACCTCAAAACTTGGAGTGTCAAAAAAGGGCAAAATAACTTTTTTTTTTTTTACAAAATAACTTTTGAGCTGGGCTTCAGCACACTTGTTTCCCAAAGGACAATTTGCCAAGATAACAAGAAAGCAGTCATTGTGACTACTGGGCTGAAATTGTTTAAATGTTGTTTAGAATGAACATCACTATATTGTGCTATCTGCGCCAATAGAAATGCCTTCCTCCTACTGATGTAATCGTTCCCCTTCCCCTTCCTTAACAACCCACTGCCATTGTCTCCTAATCAGAACACTGTTGGGGTTCCTGCCCGAATCAGTGCTTTCCTGAGTAGCAATTCTTGTTGGTCTCAAAAAAATGCTGTTGCCACTCACTTTGAAAGGACTTTTTTTTTTTATCTTTTGGTTAGCCAGTGCAACACTATAATATCTCCTGTGACAGATTTCTTTACAGATTTCTCCCTTTTAGTTTGAAGAGCTACCAGAAACAATTTATTTTCCCTTTAAAGGACTCATACATCTATGTTCAAAATATTCAATATCTCTCTCTATAAACATGAAATGATTGCACTGAAAATTATGCTGAAATTTCACTGGCATGTAATCCTTGTTTGATTTGCCTGTGGCATGAGCTACAATGAGGTGAATCATTGGTACCTACAAATCCCTGGGGGTCCTCTTCATCCCCTCTCAGGAGGAAATCGTGGTAAGGTGTATCTGATAGCCTGTGTGCTGTCTGGGCCCCTGGGGATAGGTGGGAACTTTCAGGTGAGTGCAGGGGGAGTCTCAAAGACTCTTGGTCTAGAGGAGGCAACAGAGTCAGGTTGACTTTTCTACTCTTCTCTCCTTTCATGTGCGAATCTCCCAGATTCATTTAGCCTGGTTAGAGGGAGGGAGGAAATGTCAGTGGCTGGGCAGGTGGTTCTCCAGGAGGAGGCATCAGGGAGCAACACCCTGTATTGGCAACCAGTTGTGCACTGAACAGCCTACATGAATCGGGTCCTTGACCAGAAGACCACGAACACCTGGGTGAGATGTGCAAAATTTGGGATCTGGGGAATGGATTCAGAAATTTAGCAAAGAGTTGGGGGTGCCCTATGCCCAGCATTTAAGAGCTTGTTTAGATAGCATGAGACACCCGAGCCTTTGGTCACGTTCTGAACAGCTGTTATGTGTATGGCCCATACAAGCAGCAAGCCTTCTGAGGCATGACTCAGCCCTGGCCCCGCTCCACCCTGAGGCTCCTGCACTGTGAAACATGAGTGCGTGGCCAGGCCGGCCAATTCCCCAGGACAATTGTCATTGCTCAGAGCCTGGACCACCTGATTCAGGTTCTGGATCGCCCAGTCACCACATGCAGTCGCATTTCCCAGAATGAGTGGGCTAACGATCCAGACACAAACGTTGAGGCTGGGCCTGCTGTGCCCTTGAGAAGACATAACCTGTCACATGCCCCGTGGAGTGGTGGTCACAGAGGGCCGGCCACCTGTCCTCAAGACCTCACATTGCCTTCTGTGAGGCAGGTGGTTGTGACGGCAAGAGCTCTGGGGTCTTGTGATCCCAGAGCAAACACTGGAGCCTGACTGACCCCATGGATATGGAGGAGGACCAGGGCTCATGTGACAGGTTTTTCTGTCAGGCACCAGCTTTCTTGATTTCTGTCTTAGACCCCTGGCACTGGGCGCTGCTCTCAGGAGTCAGCCTCTCTGTTGCAGTTGCCTCACCAGGGGAAGAAATGTGCTTTACCTGTTGACCTACACATCCTGGAGTGGGTGACCACAGTCTGGCTTGGCACACACTGCAGAATCCTACATGCGTAATCTAGGACTGAGGCTTGCTAGGCTTTGGGCCCAAGGAAGATAGGTGGATGCTGATGGGCCTGTGGGACCGATGCTGCAGCCCCATGACAGGTGAGTTCCCCTGGAAGAGGCTACCCATGGTGCTCTTTGGCCCCTGAATCCCACAGAGGGACTGACACGTGCCCCTTGTAGGCCACAGGCTCTGTGCACACGGGCACCAACAGCTCCTCACTCCCCCTGAGAGTAGCTGGTCATCCTTCACTGAGAGGCCTCTGTTCAGAGGGGCACTGAGCTGACCTGCTCCTGGCACATGCATTCTTCCCCGGGCTTCACCCCCATAGTTGACCTGCATTCCTGTTTCCTGTATGGCGGCCTGCCCTTCTCCTCCCATACACCAGAGGGGGCCCAAGGCCCAGGTAGGATATGGCGTCTCATCAGGCTCCATGGTGTCAACCTCACCAGCCCACTGGCATCGGAGCCCTTCAAGAGAGTAAGACCAAGGACTTTAAGGAGACTGACTAATGTCAAAGAACATGGGCTGTAAGTTGAGCAATTTCTAGTGACCTCCAATGGGGGAATTGAAAGTTGCAAAGAACAACATCAAGAGATAACAGTTTAAGTGGATGGCGCATTCACGGAGTCAGGGAAACAACCATGGTCCATGGGTGTGCAGAGAAGGTGTCTCACCCCAGGGCGAGGGTGGGGAGGCACAGCTGCAGCTCCCCTGAGACCCAGGCAGGTGCTCAGCACCTTTGTACATAACAATCACCGAGGCAAAGCTTGGCTAGTGATGCCAGAAAAAGGCCAATGTGGCAAAGGTGATGAACGCCCGTCTCTACCGCTCTCAACACTGGCTGGGGGGATAGACACTGAGACTTTGAGTCCCCTGGTTTGGGTTCTCCCACAAAATGTCATGTTCTCCAGGGTCTTTTTTCAAATCACAATTTGGATGAATGTGCATCTAAGTGGCTTTCTTTGAAGGGACTTGTTAAGTGGTGGTTGGGGAGAGATGTGTCCCTGGGAGGATTTGGGCCCTCTGACTTGCAGGGGACCCTTTTGACAGACAGGGGCAATTCTGACCCTATTGTCAGACAGGAAACTGGTTACTGTCCTCGGCACCACTGCCATCCCTCACACAGCAGGGATACAAGGACCTGAAGCTGCTGGGTGCAGAGGACACCCTCACTGACAACACAGAGCCATCACCCGCTGCCTCCTCATCTCCACTGTCCACACAAACACCCAGGGTGACAGCTTCCTGATTCATAGAAGGCACTGATAGCACACTGACCGTCCCAGGAGTCTCAAGCACCGACTTTTCACTACTCAGCAGCACCACAGAGAAATAGAGGATCATCCAAGGATGTCACTAAGCAGCTTGTTTTAGGGCAGACTTGCTTCTTCTGCAATATGTGCTCCTTAGTTAATTGCGGTTAGGATGTTCTTTCTTTTTGTTTACAGTGTTTAAGAACTAAAAGATTGGCAACCCTATGTAAAATGATGCTTCTTTTCTGAGTGGGGGGATCAAAGGGGAGCGAGGAAAAGTTTGATTCTTGACATGGCAAGAAGGCAGGGTTAACTTGTCCAAAACTGCTTCCCTGCAGGCCAGACCCCCTTCAGGCTTCGTGGATACTGCCCATAGCCAGGGCTTGAGGCTGCCAAAGCGGTGAGCGCTGCCCCGCAACGGGGCTGTGGCCCCCGAAGCAGTATCTGCCACAAACCCAAGCTCAGAATCAGCCCCAACCAGCAGTGGAGGGGCTGGTGATCCCCTCTGGAGTGCTTGTCTGATTATGTAGGGCCTGCAAGTCACCATGCTCTTTCCAGTGCCTGCCCACGCAGGACCTGGACTCCTCTGATAGTGCAGCATGAAACAGCAGAGCCTGAGATTCATGCCCCTCTCCTGGACTTTGGGTTCCCATCAGATCCCTGTCTCTAGCCCAGAAAGCAAGATGCAGTTAGGATTCTCAAATTTCCCACTGTCCCTGTCTCTGTGAACTTCCCATGTTAAACACACCTCCAGGAACCCGGGGTTTGCGTTGTCAGGGCATCCTCTTACGGTCATTCTACAAGTGCAAAAGACAGAGAATGACCCTGTGAAATTAATAGTTGAAAAGTTCACTCCAATGATATTTGAAGAACCTATGTGAAGTAACTAAACAAACATAAATGCATTTTCCTCTACTGTGTCCAAAGTACAAGCTTTACATTCACTAAAGAAAAATGAGAATGAGAAGAAGAAAGCTTCAGACATGTGAAAGTTAAGATGCATACTTCTCAACAATTTGTGGTTAAAGAAAAATGCCAAGGAAAATTTTTTGAAATGATAATTCTCCTCAAATTGATTTCTACATTCAACGCAGTCCCTATCATAACATCGGCAGACATTTCTTTGGGCAAAAACTGATAAGTGATCATAAAATGTATTCAGAAATGCAAAAACATAACATAGCCCAGGAAAAACATAAATCTGATGGCTTTCATTACCTGATTCCAAAATTTACTATAGTGTATCTTAATCTAGACAGTGGGATTCTGGCACAAATGTAGGCTTGTATTGTACATCAATGGCACATAATCAGGAGTTCAGAAATAAAACCTTACCTTTTACTATCAACTGATTTTAACAAATTTCCCATATAAATTCAATGGGGTGGAGGAGGAGAATGATGAGAGTTCCAGTCTTTTTTTTTAACCAAGAAATGGTGCCGGGTCAAATGGATACTCACTGGCAAAACAAAAACAAACAAAGAAACAAACAAAAGACTTACATTGCATCACACACAAAAAAAATTCAAAATTGATCACAGATCTAACTATAAAACCAATCCTTAAAATTTCTCAAAGAATATATAGGAGAAAATCTTGTGACACTTTAGATATGACATCAAAAGGGTAATTTATACCAGGACAAATGGATCAATTAAACATCATCAAAATTAGAAAATTTTTTTCTTCAACCTCCGCTGTTAAAAAAACAAGAAGACAAGCCACAGACTTGGAAAAAATACTTGCAAATCACACATTCAGTAAAGAAGTTATATCTAGAATACAATACATGAAGAACTTTTACAACTTTACAAAAAGACAAAATGCACACTTTTTGAAATAGGTAAAAGATTTGAACAGACATTTCACTAAAGAAGATATATGAGTGGCTACTAAGGAAATCAACACATAATCAATGTTCTTAGACATTATTAAATGCAAATGAAAACTACAAGTAGATAACACTTCATACTCCACAGAACGCCAAGTGTTGGCAGCCTGTGGAAAAAGTGAAAACATCATACACTGGGCTGGAAATGCAAAATGATACAGACCCTTTGGAAAGCAGTTTGGCGGTTTATAAATTGTCACAGATAGACTTACCAGTGGTTTCATTCCTGGGAATCGACCCAAGAGAAGTGAAAACACATGTCCACACAAAGACTTGCACAGGACTGTTCACAGTAGATTGTTCATACTAGCCTCAAACTGTAAACCATCCGAATGCCCATCAATGGGTAATCAAAATGTGGTACAACCATACACTGGGATGAAAAGGAACTAAATGCTCATATGTGACTCAGCGTGGAGGAACTTCAAAAACATTATGCTAAGTGAAAGAAGCCAGACTTGAAAGATTACCTATTCTGTGATTCCATTTACAGGAAATTCCTGGGAAACAGAAATTTAGAGAAACGTAAAGCAGATTAGTCATTGTCTAGAGTAGGGGTGGGAGCAGAGAGTAATGCAAATTGGATGGTTGCAGCACAATTCTAAAAATCAGGGCAATGTCATGAATTGTTCCTTGTGACAAGGGAGTTTATGAGAATACATAAATTATATCTCAAGAAATCTTTTAAAAGGTTAATAAGAAATCTTACATTTAGGGTTCTATGGTTTAAATTTACCACATGCCGTTTTGAGTCTCATACTGGCTCCTTTTTCTCATCTGGCTCTTTTCTATGTTTTGGTGTGTGATTTTGTTCTACATACACACTTTCTTCTGATGATTTATCTACTCCCACAGCATCGACTGTCGCCTCCAGCCCTAAAGTACTCTAACCTATAGCTTCAACCCAGATAAACTTCTCAAATTCCAAACAGGTACTTCTAAGCATCTATTGGACAAATCCAGCTCAATATTCCACGGATATCTCAACCTGAAGTCATTTACTACGGTCCTCATTGCTTCACCTCACCTTAACCCTCAATCCTGTTGTCATTTTTATAGCATAACTTTTCCAAACCCTCAATGTTTTTAAAACTTTATTGAACTTCAAGTTCTCAACCAATAGGTAAGGCTGTGGTTTTTTGGTTTCTGCTTTCATCAATAACAGTAGTAGTTATTAAATTGATATTTTAGAGTATACATGTGCACTGCTATTTCCATTACTCTCTTATCCCCACACTCAGTGGTGAATGAAACAATTCCCGGGTAGTCTGGAGTTTACGATCCAGTGATGAAGACAAACATGTAGAAAATGAATGTAAAACAATAGCATCTTACCTCTGGTACAAGAAATCCAGGACATTACCTCCTGGAGCAGGCAATAGGAAACACGTCTTTGAAATTCGGATGTTTCCCTCGCTCCATGGAGAAATCGCTGATTAACCAAGGATTTGGGGTCTTTATCAATCTGTAGAAATGTTTACAATTTGGTGGTTGAAAATGACATGTTTTGACATTCATTTTCTGGATAACTAATTAGATCCACCACTTTTGTTCCTGTTCTTGGTCTTTTCAATTTCCTCTTTCATGATTTGCCTTTTTGTACCCTTTCCCATTTTTCCATGCATAGTCTACTGCCTTTTCTCATTAATTCTTAGGAGCCCTGACTGCACTGCGGCCCAGGCCATACTCCTACCTGGTCAGAGACCAGGCATGGTTGGGGTCAGGACCAGGTTCAGGGTAGTCAAGGCTGGTGTCAGGTCTGGGTCAGGGATAGGTCTGGGTTTCATTTGGGGCCAGGCTGAGAATCCGGCTGATCAAGGTGGGTTAGACTGGAGTAAGGCTGTATGTGTGGAGGACACAGTGGGAGGGTGGGTAGTGGGGTGGAAGTGTTGAGATAGACTCAGTTCTGAGTACTGGCCAGCGGGTTCCGGGCTGGGCTGAAACAGGGGTCAGGGCAGGGTCAAGGCCCGCTGTTGCACGGGGTCAGGCAGAGGTCAGGACCGGGTCATTGGCCTTGGTAATGGGCCGGAAGACTCGTAGTAACCACGGAGGTGGAGGCCGGCTGTGGTCCCTGCTCTGGCTGCTGCTGCTACCGCCCTTGGCCGCCCATGGTCTGCGAAGGGCCCTGACTGCAGCCACGCCCACCTCGGCTCCAGGTGAGACGTTGGAGTTGGCGTCCCCGCCCTCGTTGCGCAGCAGTTGGCCCCGGGAGCCCCAGGTGCATGGGCGCCACTGTGTGAGGTGAACTCGCTACATTGTGGGGCTGGGGGCTAGTTCCTGGGGTCACCTAAGTCCCACCACTGCTCTCCCCTTGCCTAGACAGCCCAGAGATCACTCAGCACCCTGTGGCTCAGGCCACACACTCCACTCCCGGGCCTCTTCAGGGTACTGCCCCACCTCTCGACCTGGGGTTGGGGCCTTGGATCTGGAACTGAGTGGATTAAGACACCAGGACTGCTGAATGAGGGACCCAAAATTGGGCCAGGGGTCTCTTTGCTCTTCCTGACACCCAAACAAAGGCTTTGCACCAGGATCCACCTCTCGGTAGGGGTGGGTAAACACCGGCTTCCCGGCCCTCTCAGGTGTGAGCCCTAGAACCAGGGTCTGAAGACCCAGCCGACTCCTTCTACTTCCAGGAAAGTAGATCCTGAGTCAGAGAGAAGGAGTGACTTTCCCAAGGTCACACAGCACCAGATTCCTGCCTGTAAACCTCTCTCCCTAAGATAATGAGTGAGGTGTGGTGGAAGGGCACAGATACTCAGAAGCAAGGAGCAACGGTACCCTCTGAGACCTTCAGCTCTTTGATCTGCAGAGTAGGCCTGGGGTGTACTACTGAGGGAAATAAGGTCTGTGATGTGCTCAGCCGTTGGCAGGCCCAATCAGGGATTTCTGTCTCCCAGGAGATGCTGCTGTGAGCTGCTGTGGCCATCCTTGGTCCCCTTTGCCCCATCCTACCAGACCCCTGGGCCCTCAAGCAACAGGCCTTGCTCAGCTGTGGTCTGCCATCCAGACCTTGGTGCCGCCAGTGAAGGCAGAGACTGAGCGGTTCTGCCATTTGGGCATGCCACTTGACCCTCCGCCTGGCTTTTCTCATGTGTGAGGTGCAGGAGGGCCTCCCTGGTAGTGGCATTTGGGATACCACCGGTGTGTTTATCATATTCTGGGGGAGGGGTGTCTCCACAGTGTGTGGGAAGCCCAAGGTAATGAGCAAGATCTATGGTGGCCAGGATGTGGTGGCTGGACAGTGGCCATGGCAGGCCAGCCTACTGTACCGAAACTTGCACATCTGTGGAGCTGTCCTTATTGACGCACGCTGGCTGGTCACGACCGCCCACTGCTTTGTCAAGTGAGTCCTCCTTCCTGGGTCTCCAGAAGAGGGGCTGGGAGCAGAGGAGGCTGCAGGGGAGGAGAAGGGTTGATGGGTGTCCTATGGCAGCTCCTCTGGGCTTTTCTCTGGGAGAGCCTGTGACCTCCAAACACATGTCATTCCTGCCTGGACCTGCATCCTTTCAACCTGGATTGTCTTACCCAATCACCTTCCCAGATCCCCCTCATCCTTCATTCTCAGCACCTGTGCCTGTTCCCCAGGAGGTTGGCAGTGTCCATCCTGGCCGCTGTGCAGTGTGGAGCGGCTCTTCGCTGCCTCAGGTCATGACTTCTCAATGTCCCTGCATTCCTGGGTGTCAGACTCTAGGTAGGGACCTGAAGCTGCACGGAGAACCAGCAGCTGGGCAATTCTCATCAATTCTACAAAACCACGTGCCGGGGAGGATCTGTGGTACCAGGACGCCTGGTTTGGAGGTGGGACTCCCTGACATTAGAGAATGATGTGCTCACTCAGGAGACTAACTCTGCTGGCCCTCCTGGGCTTGACTCAGTGTCCAGCTTCTGAACAGATGAGGAGGAGCCTGAGGGAGTGGGGGCATCACAGCCTAGGTCAGGGAGTTGGAGCTCGTGCACCCACTGGCTTTGAGAGCCCAGAAACTGTACCATACTCCATGTGAGCCCCTCTATGGCACAGGGGGTGGCAAGATCCTACCTCACCTGTCTCTATATGGTTAGATGAGAATGTGGGGTGAGAAGGGTGGATCCTGTAGGAGAGGGAGGGCGGTCAGGAGAGGGGCTGTGCTCCAGTAGGCGTGGAGTGGGAGAGGCATGCCAGAGCAGAAGCGTGTGGGCACTGTGAAAGTGGGAAGGGCTTTCCATGTGGATGAGCCTAGTGAACAAAGTCAAGAAGGTAGGCAGTTTCATGACAGCCATTCAGGGAACAAGGTGAGATTTTGCCTCCTAAATTTATTTGCTCATTTCACAAACATTTTGTGAGTGCTTTTAACCAAGTGAACAGGTAGTGCTTGGTCAGGAAGGTATTAAAAGGAAGGAGGGGTAGGAAAAGTGTTGGGGCCAGGAAATGGGTCATGGGGGACCTTGTGAAGGGTCAGGTTATAGCTAGGATTGAGCCAGAGCTCCTCTTGTAATACAATGAAAAGGGCCTGATGTGATGACCCCATCAAGAACCCTTATAACACTAGAATTTTCTGTTCCTTCAGTTCTAGGGTGTGATAGGGAAGCCATGTTTCCCGAGGTTGTAAGTAGAATGTCAATCAGCCTCAAGAAAGAATGGCTCTTGACAGTTAGGAAGGCGTGAGAAAAGCTGCCTGCATCATGTGGCATGGAGGCATCCACAGGGGTGTGGGCAGTTAGAAAAGGATGCAGGGAAGAGAGAGCTGGACCACATCCAGATGGTGACAGTGAGCCCTTCCTCTTCCAGCAAATCTCATGCCCCAGAGGACTACCTGGTTATGTTGGGAAGCACCCAGCTGTACCAGCACACCCAGCACACCCGAAAGATGTACGTGAGCCGGATTATCACTCACCCAGACTTTGAGAAGTTCCACGCCTTCGGGAATGACATAGCCATGTTGCAACTGCACCTGCCTGTGAAGTTCACTTCCTACATCAGCCCTTCCTGCCTCCCAACTGCTGGCATGCAGCTGCCCATTCACCAGTCCTGCTGGATAACCGGCTGGGGGATGCTCAGCGAGGACAGTGAGGGAGTGTGGGAGGTGGGGGTGCATGAGAGTAGGGAGGTGGAGGAGGGGGAGTAGAGGGGAGGAAATGGAGGAGAGGGGATTGAAAGAGGGAGGAATAGCTCCAACTTAGGGGTCCTCAGGCAAAGAGTTCTTTGGCCTGTGAGCCTCATTTCCAGAGGACTGGACCATTATCGTTCTAGTTCTAAAAAGTGTGTGATTCAAAGCATCAAAGTTCCCTAAGTCCAAGGCTTTGAACTTCTGGGCATCTTTGACTTTTGGAATCAAGAATCTGGGTTCTTTGATTTTTGTGGTTCTTGAATCCAAGGTGTTAATCAGCCATGGATCTGAAATGACTTGATTCAATGTGAAGGTTGTGCTTGGGGCCTGGGCAATTCGAGGCCACTGCCAAACACCCCAATTTCCCATTGTCATACAATGTGCTTGGGAAAAGTGAAAGGAAAACACTTTTATGGCTTCTGACCTCTGAGCCTGCATGACCAAGTGAGAATGATTACCACTTAAGAACTTCTCTGAACCCCACTTTGGTCAACTGTCTACTTTATAGGCTCATTGGGTGAACTGAATAACAGGGAAAGGTGTGTTATTTTTTTAGATGGAAAAAAGAAATGTAGGCAAAGACTTATGGACAAGAGTATTTATTAAAGAAAGGAGTATTTATGGTTTATGGGGACATGCTCCTTTTATAAGTTAAGAAAAAAATAATATATATGTGTAATTATTTTCAGGCCCATAATTTGGTACAATGTTTCTCAACAGTGGTGCTACAGGCATTTCGGACAAATTATGTCTTCACCGGGTGGGAGATGCCAGCATCCCTGATCCTCACCTACAAAGTGTTAGGAACTCACCCCCATAGGATAGTTAGTCCCCCTATTCTCATTCTCATTCTCTCTCTCTCTCTCTCTCTCTCTCTCTCTCTCTCTCTCTCTCTCTCTCTCTCTCATGCTCGCGCGCGTGTGTGCGCGTGCACACACACACACACACACACACACACACACACACACACAAAGTTGGTTCTTCCTTGAGGGCAGGGACCACAGCTTGTTTTAATATCCCAGTCTGTGCCACAGGGATTGACACATGGTAGATACCCCACTCTGGTGCAATAGACCATCATGACCTCTAGACTTGTATGCTAGATCCCTTCCTGAATGCTTTGCTTCAGTGCCAACACAGCTGTTTATTTGCTTTAAAACCTGAGTCATACAACTTCCCCACCTAGTACCCCCAGTGCCTTCTTGTTTGTGCTTAGAAGAGTCCAAACTCCATACTTTGGCTATCAGGCCCTGTGTGATGTTGGCTTCCATCCTCAATGCCTCATCTCCTACTGCATCCCTCATGCATGCCACCCCTGCCACCAGACTTCCTTCCTGCCTTGAACTTGCTAAGGTCATCCTTGCCTCAGGTCCTTAACCTTGGTCATTCTTTCTATCCTGCTAGCTCTCCCCACTCATTTTTGCAAGACTCATTCTTCTTTATATTTACAACTCAGCCCCTCTGATGAGTTTTATACTTGATTATGTGAGCTAAAATAGGCAGCCCCTACTATCATGTCTTCCTGTTTTATTTCCTTCATACCACTTATTAGCTGTAAAACAATTCTATTTACTTCACTTACACTATCTCCCTCAACAAAAATGTTCATTAGTGTCTAAGAGATACCTAGCATGAAGATAGATGAACAGATGAGAAGATGAATGGGGTGGGCAGGTGGGAGGGTGGGTGAATAGAAGGGAAGATGGGTAGCAGGCAGATTGATGGAGTGTGTAGATATATTGGTAGAGGAAGAGGAGAATGGGCAGGAGAATGATGGAGGGATGGATGAAAATGTGGGCAATGGGCAAATGGATGGAAAGATACTCAAGTAGATGAATTGAGGGTATGAGGAAAGATGGGCTGACAGTATGAGGAATGGTAGATGAAAAGATGGGAAAGATTAATGTTAGACAAAAGGAGAATGGATGGGATGGTTCATAAAAGGGTAGGTGGGTCAGTGAATGGTTGCTAAGCCCCAGTGAAGGACATGTGTTTCTGGGATTTACCTTTTCTCTTCGTGTAATAGGAGAGGGCACGTTCCATTGTTATGAGAGAGGAGGTGGGGATAGGATGAGTCTGAAAGCATTTTAGAAACAGGATAGGAGCGTATTGCAGATGGGTGGAAAACTGAAGCTATATTGAAAGCTCAGCTGTCCTGAGAAAACCCCATGTGCTGAGCAGTAAGGCAGAGTGGGCATTCAGACAAGTCTGGCCTCCTCAGCTAGGCTACAGTGCACTTTACTGATTTCCTTCTTATCCTTAATGCAGAGCATCTACTCCCACCCTTCCACCTCCAAGAGGGCAAGGTGGTCCTCATTGAGAACAAGCTCTGTAATATGTTATATGAACACAGACTCGACGAAGGCAAGACCTCCCCTGTGCATGAGGAGATGCTGTGTGCTGGGGATTTCTTAACAGGAAAGGCCATCTGCCGAGTGAGTGAGGCCACTTCTGTTCTTCCCTTGACTGCTCTCCGGGCCTCAGTTTCCAAGGGGGAGCCTGTATTGCCTCTACTCCCTTTGTGGAGACCCCTGGGACTTCTGTTTCCTCCCTCTGCATGTCTTTTCTGGGCTCCATCTTCCAGTAGCATCCTCCAGGGTGGCCCCTTCCTAAGCCCATCCCACTTGATAACATCTGCTGGTAGGGCCCTCCAACAGCACCTATTTCTGAGTCATATTTGAAACTTTTTTTTGAAGTATAGTGTACATACAAAAGAGTATATAATTCCTAAGTTTATACTTTAACAAATTTTCACATGTTGATATATGTGACCAAATCTTTGGATGCCCCAATCATTCATGCCCCTTTCCTGTCACTAATGCCCTGGGGAACCACTGTCTTCACTTTTGACGTTTAGATTCCCAATGTTCTATAAACAAAATTTATTCCCAGTTGGCTGTCTTTCATGTCTTAACATTGTATTTGTGAGTTTCATCCACACTATCACATACAGTTATAGTTGGTTCATTCTTACTGCTCTGTTGTATGAATCGAATTCTGTGATCAGTTCTGCACTTGATGGGTATTTTAGTAGTTTCCAAGCTTTTCATTTTATTTCCTTTCCAAGTGTTTTGTATTTCATATTCCATTTCACAGAAGCCCATGAGTACAATTTTTGGATTAAAAGGTTTGCAGATGTTCAGTTTTGGCAGATGTCACCAAACACCTCCAGAGTGGTCACACCAGTTTGCTCCCTCCAGCAGTGGATGAGTTTATCCTTGCCAATGCTTGGCACTTTCCATCATTTTCTTAGTTTGGTGGGTGTGTAGTGACATTTTATTGTGGTTTTAATTTGCATTTTCCTGACGACTAATTTAGTTAAATATATTTTCATTATTTTATTGTCATTGGATATCTTCTTCTGTAAAGTTTCTCTTAAAATTTTTTCCCCTTCTATTTTTCAATCGGGTTTTCTGTCTTTAGATGCTCTTGGTATATCTGTATATTCTGGATATGAATTCACTGTTGGACATGTGAATTGTGAATGCTCTTATTGCTCTCTGTTATGTCCCATTTTATAGGTGGGCAAACAGGCCCTGAGAGGATAGTGGCTAGCCTAAAGTAAGACAGCACAACCTGACCCACTATTCTGACTCTAAGCCCAAACCTGCCTCCACAGTACCCCAGGATTAGAGCCCAGGCTCCTGAGCTGGCATTGGTGCTCTGAGCTCTCACACAGATAGTGCCATGGAGGGAAGGGGAAAGCATCAGGGCTTTGGAGTCAGGGACACTACTCTGCCACATGTCCTACTCTGTGACTCAAGTGGGCTCTTTACTTTCTGAGCCTGTGTCCTCCTTCACAGTGTGCAGTCCTAAGGCCTCTGCAGGACTGTTAAATAGATGATGTAGTAGGTTGAGCAGTGTCTCCCGAATCCATGTCCTTTTGAAACCACAGAATGTGAACAGGGTCTTTACAGTTGTGATTAGTTAAGAATTCTGAGATGAGATCATTCTGGATTTACTGAGTGATCCTGAATCTAATGACTGATGTTCTTGAAAGAGGGAAAGACACAGAGATGCTTGGTTTCAGACTTCTGGCCTCCAGAAAGATGGGAGAATGAGTTTCAATAGTTTTTCAAGCCACCCAGTTTGTGGTGACATGTTATGGTGGTCTCAGGAGAGGCAGACAGGAGGGATGAGATGTACCTGGCCCATGGGACAGTCTCCTGGACAGCTTCTTTCATTACTGCCCTGTGGGCTGCTGAGGTAGAGAAAGGTAACTTGGCCACCTGCCCTCCTGCTAGAAGGTAAATGCAGGTTTCCTGGTTCCCAGTCTACAGCCAGTGGTATCAATCCACTGGTTATCTGGCCTGGCCCATACTTCTCAGAGGGTCAGCTGCACACAGAGGTGGAACAAAGGGCTTGGCCCCTAAGTCCCCATGTGGCTAGACCTCCTTTCAGCCTGGTCTCCCACCTGCCTTCTCCTACAGAGTCTCCTGCCCATGGATCTCAGGGCCCACACCTGTTGTCTGCTTGCTTACTGGACATCCATATTACTCCTCAAACCCACTTCCTCTCCAGATTGTCCCCACTTCCTGTCCAGATTGTGCCTGAGGACACCAAAGAGCTGGACACGTGGGAGTTCCTCCCTCCTTCTTTAGCCTTTCAGTCACTGTATCCTGTCCTTAAGATTCCATCTGGATTCATCTTCTTCTAGGACAGCTACACTGGCCCCTACCCTCCACCCTGGGGCTCTCTTCCCTCCCCTGCAGTGCCCCTCCCTCTACATGGGGCACCCAACAAGAGCTCTGTGGAGAGATGGGGCCATAGGGTGACTCAGTGCTCTCAAACTGAGGGGCAGGATAGACATGGTTCTAGTTTCCACCTGTCATTTACTGGCACCATAATCTTCCTCATGCCTCCTAATAAAATGATGTTGCTAAACTTCTACTGTATATGATTCCTATAAAAAATTTAGCAGGGTGCCTGGCATTTAGTAGGTGTTTAACAAGTGCTGGCTGTCATTTTCCTGACCTGGGTGGCCTCCCACTGAATTGTACTCATCCTAGGATTTTAGACCCGTCCTTAGGGTCTGTTGTTCACCTGTCACCTAAGGTGGAAGTCACTGCTCTGGCCTCACCAGACATACACACACATGGTCTGCTCTGTCTCTATAGTAGTGCAAACCACAGCTCACTTGGCACAAGATCCCTCAGTGTTGATGTTTCCTCTGCCTTCTGAGAGCTCACCTAGGGCCAGGAGGCTGATGCAGGTTTTCCCTTCTCCCCCAGACTAGCCCAGAATCGTGTGATTTTGGCAACCACGTGGCTTGTCTGCATGAATTGCTGAGGTCTGGAGTGGACAGGACCCAGGCAGGGACCAGGCCTTCCCTTGCCCTCACAGCTGGGGTTGGGTACAATATGAGGAAGGTGAAGGGCATGCCAGGTGGGGACCACCGAGGGGCAGACCTGAGGCAATGATGGTGCAGTCTTGCTCTCTAGAAAGACCCCATGTTTGAGTTTCTTGGGGCTGCTGTGAAAAACAGCCTCAAACTGGGTGGCTAAAACAACAGAAATTTATTATCTTACATTTCTGGAGGTCCAAAGTCTAAAATCAAGGTGTGTGCAGCAATGGTTCCTTCTGAGGTTCTAGGCAAGACTTTTTCTCGGCTTCTCCCAGCTTCTAGAGGTTGCCCGAATTCCTTGACTCGTGGCTCTTTCCTTCATTTTCAAATGCGTCACTCCAGCCTCTGCTTTGTCATCACATTACCTTCTCTGATTCTGACCTCCTGCATCTCTCTTTCCTCATGGGGACCCACCCAGGTAATGCAGGATAATCTTATTTTAATTTCCTAAAATCAACCACTTCTGCAATGTCTCTTTGCCATGTAAGGTAACATAGTCACAGGTTCCAGAGATGAGAATGTATATCTTTGGGGACCATTTTTTGCCCAGCCCTTCTAGCCACCCTTCCCAGCCCTTCCATCTAGGGAACTTACTTCTTTTTTTCACTGAGAACACTGAAGTAGTCAGACCAAGGCCTATTCAAATTCTAAGCCCTGCATTCCCTGCCCTTCTTCCTACATCTCTCCTGAGCCTCAGGTCCAGTTGGCCCCTCCTGGAGCACTGGTCACTCAGAGGCTCTCCTGGTTCCTGTCTTCTGTCCCCTCTTTTCACGACTCCTATGTAAACTCAGAGCATCAATCTCCATCTCACTAATGTCCAGTTTCTCTGCCTCCCCTCCCCAAAGACTCCTCCCAACAGGACCAAGTCTCTTTAACCCACTCCACCCAAATGTGTCCACCATATCACCAAAGCCATGTGGCCAGCATCTCTACCAGCCTGACTTGCTAGAGCAAGGTAGTCCTGAGTCCTCTTTCACTGGGCCTCTCAGCTGTTCTCACTCCTGTTTCCTGGGCCTTAAGACTTGCCAGTTGTGCACTCTGCTCCTGGTCCCCTCCTGCCTCTAAATGCTGGAGATCCCTTTGTGCTCAGCCTGCTCCCTTCTCTCTCTGCACCTTCTCCCTTGTTTGTGAGGAAGGTTCTGATCTGACAGGTCCAGTTGGCTCTTTCATAAAAATATTACCCCAAATCTGACTTTCTCAGCACCTTGGCTCATCCCCATCAATAATCTCTCTTCTGTCACCTTTGGCCACCTCCTGGCTGGTCTCTCTTTAACAAGTTCAGCACTGTTTGTTATCCATAGCACTCCTGAGACATTCACTTAGACTGGTCAGGTTACCCACATGTTCCCGCCCACTGCCCCTGACACCTAAAGTTCTACACCAAACTCCTGCCCTAAGGCCCTGAATCCATGTCGTGTCTGCCCCGCTCACCCTCCAGATGGCCTCGCTGTTCTTTCTCCCATCCATCTGGAGAGTCTTCTCCTTCTTCATTTCTTCTGACTGTTTCATCTGCTCCTGCATCAGAAAAGTGGGTTGTTTCCTGCTTGGAGTCTCAGCTCAGAAAAGCTTTATGCCATCACTGATTGAGATACTCTCTCTGTCCCTGTCCCCATCCCTTCCATGGCTTGTTTCCACGTTTCACATCTGACCACAGCAGGCTTCTTAGCTTGTTTACAAAAGCGCCTTGAAGGCAGGGTCCTTATCTTTTCAATTCTATGATCCCAAGAGCAGAGACTGTCTTCAACACTCCACTGCAGGTTGGAAGATTGTACCAGGGCAGCTGTTGCTACTGCTCTCCCAAGCCCCAAGGACGAGAGCCTCCCTTTGGCCAGGAAAGTGAAAGAACCTCCAATTGGGGGTTCCTGCCCTGCGAGCATCTCAGGACTCCAGTAACCACCAGCAGCTTTCTGAGGACCCCCACCCTTTCTTCCAGCAATGCAAGTTGCCTCTGCCAGGCCTGGACTTGGGAGTTTTCTGAAGAGGTTGAGAGAAAACCAATGGCCTAAGTGAATGAAAACAAAAGAGGGCCCAGGTGGTGAAAAGCTGCCATAGTTCAGGGTGTGGCAAGAGTTGGGGGTCTGTAGAGGCTTCAGCTGACCAGTCTGGCCATCTTGGGCCCTGTCCATACACCTGTCCCCAATCTGCCTTCAGCAGTGTCTTGTCCTGGGCCACCAGCCCTTCCTGGGGCAGGGACAGAAGGTAGCGTCCCCCTGTTAGTAGATTTACTGTCCACCAGGGTGACTTGGATGGGGTCTGCATTGGGTAGTTGGTGTTTGGACTTTCACTGAGGGCTACGCAAGTGTGACCTGGACAGTAGAGACTCACAAGCCCCACCTGATGACCTAGTGTCTCCGACTCTGTTGTCCCACTAACTCTCCTCTCTTTCTTAGGGTGATTCCGGGGGTCCCCTCGTCTGTGACCTCCTCAGTTCCTGGGTTCTGGTGGGGCTGGCCAGCTGGGGCTTGGATTGCCGGCACCCCATCTACCCCAGTGTCTTCACCAACGTCACCTACTTCGCTGACTGGATCAACGATATCCAAAGGCTCACACCTCTTCCTGATTCCACCCAGTTTTCATATCAGCCTCTGAAGGCTGCAAGCTCTCCAGGGCCTGGCAGAGCCCTCATGACTCCACAGGCCTGGCTTCCATTGATGTTTGTTCTCAGGGTCATGTGGCAGGCCCTACAGAGACCCACTGAGTCCTTCTGCTCCTGCTGTCTGCCTCAGGCCCCTGATTCCACACTGAAACCTTTCATGCCTCCCCTCCACTAACCCCACCAGTTCTCAGTGGTTCCTTGTTTCTTAGCTTTCCTATCCATCACCTGCAATACCCCCACCCTAAACCAAGCCTAAAAAGCAAAACAAACAAAAAAATTCATCCAGTTTTTGTATCAGACTCTCACTGCCCCTCCTCCTTAGCAATTACCCCTTTTCTTCGGAGTCAGTCATCTGGCTCCTCGGGCAAGGAAAAAAAGTCCTGGCAGGCGAGGGTGGGGACACTGAGGGAGCCAGGCCACAAGCATGGGAGAGAACAGGATATCTTCATGTACAGACTTCATTTCTTCTGTGGGGAACACACAGGGCTTCAGAGAAATTGTATTAGTTCAGATGGCTATAATGAACATCACAGCCTGGGTGGCTTAAACAACAGGAATTTATCTCAGTTCTCACAGTTCTGGAGGCTGGAAATCCAAGATCAAGGTGTGGGTAGAGTTGGTTTCACCTGAGTCCCCTCTCCTTCACTTGTAGATAGCCAATTCCCCTGTATCTTCATGCAACCTTCCCTCTGTATGTGTCTGTGTCCTAATCTTCTTTTCTTATATGGACACCAGTCGGACTGGATTAGAGCCCACTCTAGCGACCTCATTTTAAGTTGATCACTTCTTAAATGACCATATCTTCAAATACAGTCACATTCTGAGGTGTTGAGTGTTAAGACTCCAACAGATGGATTTTAAGGGACACGATTCAGCCCATAACAGGAAGTAAGACATTTTGCCAGAAGACTGCAGTACAAGGGAGCAAGAGTTTTCCCTGAAATAGACAAACATCACACCTGGAGTTTGGAGGAGGACGAGGACCAACTGCCTGTGAACATGGAGGGAAGCTCCCAAAGTGCAGGGCAATTGAGTTGGACTAGCGTCCATGACCCAGGCCATGAGGAAGGGGGCTCTGCCTGTGGTACAGAGGGCTCTCACATGCAGGAGGTCTGAAAGAGTGATTCAGAGCAGACAGAGAAGACCAATAGCCAGACTGAGAGCCAAGGTTCAGGCCTGAAGTTCTTAGACCTCTACTTCTAGAGTCATCTCACAGCATCCTCCTCACCTGTCTCCATGGCCCCACTCTCTCAATATGAAGGGGCCCTACCCACTGCCTACCTCTATGGCCCCTAATCCCATGAGAAACTGTTCCCTCTGTTCAAGGGCCCAAGATAGCCTGCTTGAGTTATCCACATACTTATTATGGTAGCTGGACCCTCATGTCACCTTCGCTACTTAGATAACCCAGGACATAGTGACCACACAGTAAGCCTTGAATCAATGTCCTAGGTTGCCCTTCCTGCCAATCTTCCTGACATAGGGACCTTGTGAAGCCCCAGGACCTCAGTAAGCCTCACAATGCACCCACCCCAGCCTTCAGAACCCATGAGAAAGTGGGAATGCTCCCATTCAACACATATTCAGTATGGACTAGTTGCCAAAGGGTTCAGTACAAATTCTTTCCAGTCCTGACATTTCTTAAATATTCTGGACCCTCAGCAGGAGGTGGATATGAATGGACTTACATGCCCATTAACACTGGGATCTAGCTGGCTTGAGTCAGGAACTTGTACAGGAACTCCCTTCCCAATCTAATCTTGGGGGGCCTCAAAAAACTGCCTTCTCAATGTCTGCACTTGTATAGGCATTGCTGGCAGTCCCTGTTTCTGGTAGTCCCTCTGGTTGGAACTTCACCAGGGAGGCACCACTATGCACAGCTGGGCACCCACCAACAGCATCAACCCTTAAGAGTTTAGCTGTCTTAACTTAAGGACAATGAATCTTCTCTTCCTTGGTGGTGAACTCGGTTATGGGGTCTCAGTTAGGGTGGCTCAGGCCCCTGGATGTCAGTGAGTTACCAAGATAGCATGTGGTTCTCACACATTCTCAAGGTCAGGGAGCTCTGGCAGTGCAGCTGGAGTGTTAGCCACTCCACTGTTCCTGGCCTATTCTGCCTCCCAAATGTGGCAGCCTTAGGCAGGTTGTGCCTAGGGTCTGGCCTTCACACACTCTATTCCTGGAGTTAGGTGATTCTCTGCTCCTCTACTGTTTTCACACCTCTAACCAAGGGTTCCCAACACATACCTTGTACACAAAGAGAACAATCAAGTTTTAGCTTCTGCTCAGCCAGTTTTCCCATTACCTTAAATAAACTTAGTGCTCAGTATTCTGGTTTAGTTTCTTTTAAAAGATAAACTGAAACTTAGTAGGGTTAAGTAGCTTTTCAGAGATGATGTAGGTAATAAGTAGTGGGACAGGAATTCAAACCGAGATCTCCCTTGAGAGAGCTTAAATATCTTTGGTCCTGCAGGCTGCACCCAGATGCCTGTTACCCTGTCTGACCTTGCCTCAGACACCTGGGAAAGGCTTATTCCGACCTGTCCAGAGAGTAAGCCCCTGAATTCAACTCTCAAACAGAGAAGAGTAAGGTAGGGGTAGAGATCATATCCACAGTGGGTGAAAAGGGCTGAGCAGAGAAAATAAGAAGCCAGTGAGCCTGGGAACTGTGCCTGGAGAGGCACTGACATTGTTGATGGGGAGAGGTCTGCCACTGGGGACCTCGCCAGTTGTGCACAGGCATAAGCTGCTGGCTCTCATTGCCAAAGTCTACCCAAAACAAACTATGGAACTGGGGGGGGGGGGCAGGGACAAGAATTAGAGACTTTATGTTTCTAGTCTTCAGTATAAGGAAACTGTAAGTCATTGTTCCTATTGTCAAAACAAGAAAAAAATGGAATGAACTGAAAGTCAACAATTCTTTTTATATCCATCAGAAAAACAAGGTCAAGAGTAAAATAGTATTCTTAAAATTGGAGAGACAGGCAGATACAGAGATTCACAGTTTACCTGAGTGAAGCCAGCTGTCAGAGCCAGTCCAGTACTGGTATAGAACTTACATTGTAATTGATGGAGTGCTAGAGGCTTAGTGTGCGAATGAGTTAGCCAGTTAAAACTCCAGGGGGTTCAGTCACAGGGGTCCCCACACCTTCACAAGTTTTTCCTTTAAGAAATTTATTGGTTCTCAGACTGTAGATCAGAGAAAATCCCCTTCTCCTTCCCATAGGAGGGAGAATGTAACCATTTAAAATATGCCGAGAGTCTCTACTCTACTTTAACAATCCAACCATCATAAAAATTTATTTTACCAGAGCTTAATTTATTGGAATTTTTTTTTTTTTTGACAGCCTAACTGCCTTTGGAGAAGAGAAATCCCCAACTCCAGCCTCCTTCAGTCTTTGTGTCCCACCGGTGGAGAGGGATATGAGGAAGGTTGTATAGAAAATTTACAAAAGTCATGGCCTAAGGACACAGGCCCATTAAAGGCTGGGACCTAATCATAGACTATAGAATATTTTCTACTCTCTCACACCTCTCACCACCACTTCAATAGGGCTCCTGTATAATAGGGAAACAAGCTAAGGAAATCCATGTCTCAGACCTTATTTACAAAGTCTCTAGGGAAATCCAACAACGGGAGGAAGAAAACAAGGACACCAGAGGATATTTTAGTCTTGACTCCCACAGCTATCCCAAACAGTAAACACAGTCTAACTACTACCCAGTTAAACATAAAATCTCACATTTACCTCAATTTCTTTAACTCAGTACACCATGTCCAGCCTTATACAAAATTTGCAATACATCATAAAAGATAAAACATGCAGTCTGAAGAGACAGAAGATTCAGTTGTGGCAGACATTTGGAATATTCAGACCAAGAATCTAAAATCACTATAATAAACATACTAAAGACTAATGGAAAAAGTGAGCAACATGCAAGAACAGATGAATAATATAAGCAGGAGATGAAAAATCTAAGAAAGAATCAAATGTAAATGCTAAAAAGCACTATAACCAGAATATAAAATACCTCTGATGGACTCATCAGATAGACTCGATACAACCAAGGAAAGAATTTGTGAGCTTAAAGATAAATCAATAAAAATTTCCAAAAGTAAATTTCAAAAAAAAAAAAGTAACAAAAATAAAAATGACAAAACAAAATATCCAAGAATTGTAGGATAAATATAAAAGACATAACATACAAATAATGGAATACTGGAAGAAGAGAAAAAGGAACTGAAAAAGAAATATTTGAATCAAAAATGACAGAAGTTTTCAAAACTAATAACAGCCACCAAACCAGAAACAGAGAGTTCATAGAATACCAAGCAGGATAAACATCAAAAATCTATACCTAGACATGTCTGTTGTATTTACACTGTAGAAAATCAAAGACAGAGAAAATATTGAAAGACACCACAGGAATAAGACACATACCCACAGAGGTGCAAGGATAACAATTACAATAGATTTCTCTTTAGAAACTGTGCAAGCAAGAATAGAGTGGAGTAAAATATTTAAAATGCTAAAATAAAAAACCTACCATTAAATAAAAAACCTACCATCCTAGCAATCTGTATCCAACAAAACTATCCCTAAAAGTGAAGAAGAAATAAAGACTTTCTCAAACAAAATTTGATGGGTTTGTTGTCAGTAGACCTGCCTTGCAAGAAATAGTAAAAGAAGTTCTGCAGAGGGAGGGAAAACAATATAAGTCAAAATCTCAGATCAACATAAAGAAAGGAAAAGTGTTAAAGAATAAGTGAAAATAAACTTTTATTTTTCTCATCTTAATCACTCTTAACAAATAGTAATTTGTTCAAAATAATATCCATGTACTCAGTGACTATAGCTTATGAATAAGTGAAATAAATGACAAGAATATTATAAGAAACAGGATGAAGGAATTGGGAATGCTCTATTGTAAGGTACTTGCTTCCCAGTGAAGCAGCACAGGCATACTTTATTTTATTGCGCTTCCCTTTATTGTCCTTCAAAGATATTGTTTTTTACGAATTGAAGGTTTGTGCCAACCCTGTGTTGAGCAGGTCTATTGGTGCCATTTCCTAACAGCATTTGCTCATGTTGTGTCTCTGCATCATATTTTGGTAATTCTTACTGTATTTCAAACTTTATTATTATTATTAATGTTATATTTGTTATGAAGATCTGTGATCAATGATCTTTGCTGTTACTATTCGAAGTGTTTTGGGGTGTTTCGAACTGCACCCTTAGAAGATGACAAGCTTAATCAAGAAACATATGTGCTGTGACTGGTCCATCAAGTGGCCATTCCCCATCTCTCTCCCTCTCTCAGGCTTTCCTATTCCTTAAGACACAACAGTATTGAAATTGGGCCAATTAATAACCCCACAACAGCTTCTAAGTGTGTTCAAATGAACATTCAAGTTGCATGTCTCTCACTTTAAATCAAACGCTAGTAACTATTAAGCTTTGTGAGAAAGGAATGTTGAGCTCAAAGACAGCCTCAGATCTAGGCCTCCTGCACAAAATGGCTGACCAAATTCTGAATGCAAAGATGTTCTTGAAGGAATTAAAAGTACTACTCCATGAACACATGAATCATAGGAAAGCAGAAGAGCCTTATATGGAGAAAGTTTTAGTGGTCTAGAAAGATCAAACCAGCCACAACATTCCCTTATGCCAACACCTAATCTAGAGCAAGGCCCTAACTCACTCCAATTTTGTGAAAGCTGAGAGAGGTAAGGAAGCTCCAGAAGAAAAGTATGAAGTGAGCAGAAATTGGTTCATGAGGTTTAAAGGAAGAAAGCATCTCCATCCATAACATAAAGTACAAGATGAAACAGCAAGTTCTCATGCATAAGACCCCAAATAGCAAAAGCAATTCCAAGAAAAAAATTTACAGCTGGAGGTATCACACTGCCTGACTTCAAATCATACTACAAAGTAACAATAATCAAAACAGCATGGTACTGTCAAAATATACGGGCAAATAATTTTTGACAAAGGAGCCAAAAACATGCATTGGAAAAAAGAAAGCCTCTTCAGTAAATGGTGCTAGGAAAATTGGAAAGCCACATGCAAAAGAATGAAACTAGACTGCCTTGTCACTGTACACCAAAATTAACTCAAAATGGATCAAATACCTACATATAAGACCTGAAACAATAAATTACATAGAAGAAAACATAGGTACTATACTCTTGGACCTTGGATTTAGAGAGGATTTTGTGAATTTGACCTCAAAGGCAAGGGAAGGAAAAGCATAAACAAATAAACAAACAAATACATAAATGGGATTAAATCAAACTAAAAAGCTTCTGCACAGCAAAAGAAACCATCAAAAAAACAAAGAGGCAACCTACTGAATGGGTAAAGATATTTGCAAATAATGCCTCCCATAAGCAGTTAATATCCAATATACATATATATTTAAAACCCATACAAGTCAACAACAACAAAACAGTGCAATTGAAAAATGAGTAGAGGATCTGAACAGACACTTCTCCCTCAAAAAACATACAAATGGCCAACAGAGGTATGAAAAGATGCGCAACTTCACTATCTATTAGGGAAATGCAAATCAAAACCATAATGAGATACAACTTCACCCCCCGTTAGAATGGCTATCATCAACAGGACAAGGAATAACAAGCATTGGAGAGGTTGTGGGGGAAAAGGAACCATCGTACACTACTGATGAGAGTATAGATTGGTACAGCCACTATGGAAAACAGTATGGAGGTTTCTCAAAAAAAAATTAAGAATATAATTACCAAAAGATCCAGCAATCCCTCTTCTGGGTATCTACCCTCAAAATCTGAAAACATTTATCCATAAAGATATATGCATCCCAATGTTTACTGCAGCATTATTCATGGTGGTCAAGACATGGAAACTGAAGTACCCTTCAACAGATAACTGGCTAAAGAAGATGTGGTATGTATATATAATGGAATATTAGTCAGCCCTAAGAAAAGATGAAATACTGCCATTTGTGATGTGTGTGGATCTTGAGATTGTCATGTTAAGTGAAATAATTCAGGCAGAAAAATTTGAGAACAATATTTCATTCATATGTGAGACATAAAACTGAAAATGACAAACAAGACAAACAAACAAAAACTCATAGACACAAACAAGTTTAGTGTTACCAGAGGGAAAAGGGGAGGGGAGATAGATAAGGATAAAGGGGGTCAAATATATGATGAAGGAAGGAAATTTAACTTTGGGTGGAACACACTATGCAATATACATATGATGTGTTATTCAATTATACACTTGAAACCTATATAATTTTATATGTCACCCCAATAAATTTAATTAAAAAAAAAAAGTAGTCGAAGAAGTATATGAACTCACATGTTCATAGCCAACACTATTAACAATAGCCAAATGGTAGAAACAGCCCAACATCCATCAGTGGATAAATGGGTAAACAAATTGTGGTATATGGATACAATGAAATGTTACTGGAATAAAAAAGTGATACATCCTAATGTGTGGATGAATCTTAAAAACATGCTAAGAAGCTAGACAGTAAATGTCACATTAGATTCTATTTATATGAAATACCTAGAATAGAAAAATTCATAGAGACAGAAGCTGATTGGTGGTTGCCAGAGGATGGGGTGGAGAGAGTATAGGGAACAATAGTTTAATACGTACAGGTTTTCCTGAGGGGTGAGGAAAATGTTGTGGAACTAGACAGATGTGGTGATTGTATAACACTGTCAATATACTAAATGTCACGGGATGTTTTTTAACATTTTATTATTTTTTTAAGTTTACTGGGGTAACGTTGGTTAATATGATTTTCATGTGTAAATTATAATTTGACATCTGTATATTCCATTGTATGATTACCACCCAGAGTCCAGTTTCCTTCAGCTACCATATATTTGATACCCTTTACCCACTTTGCCCTCCCTCTACGTCCCTATATTTGACCCTCTTTACACTGTCTACCTCCTCCCTCCTGCCATACCCCCTATCCTCTGGTAGTCCATTGTCCATGTCCCTGAGTCTGTTTGTTCTTTCATTTGTTGCTTTTAGGTTTATATCCTATATATGTGATATCATGTGATTTTCAACTTTCAGTCTGGCTTAGCATGAGTATCTAGAAGTCCATCCAGGTTGTCGCAAATGGCAGTATTTCATCTCTTCTTATGGCCAAGTAATATTCCATTGTATACATGTACCACAGCTTCTTTAGCCAATCATCTATTGTAGGACACTTTGGTTGCTTCCATATTCTGGCCACTGGGAATAGTGCTGCTATGAACATCGGTGTGCAAATATTTTTTCGGATATGGGTTTTCAAGTCTTTGGGGTAAATACCCTGTAGAGGGATTGCTGGAACATATGGTAGATCAATTCTTAGTTTTCTGAGGAACCTCCATACTGTTTTCCATAGAGGCTGTACCAATTTGCAGTCCCATCAACAGTGTATGACGGTTCCTTTTTCTCCGCACCCTCTCCAACATTTGTTGTTACTTGTTCTGTTGATTATAGCTATTCTAACATGTGAAATGGTATCTCATTGTGTGTGGTTTTGATTTGCATTTCTCTAATAGCTAGTGATGTTGATCATCTTTTCATATATTTGTTGGCCATTTCTATGTCCTCTAGGGAGAAGTGTCTGTTCAGGTCCTCTGCCCATTTTTCAATTGGATCGTTTGTTTTTTTGATGTTACTGAGTAGTATGAGTTCTTTGTAGATTTTGGATATTAGGCCCTCATTGGAGGCATTGCTTGCAAATATATTTTCCCATTCAGATGGTTGTTTCTTTACCTTGTTGATGGTTTCTTTTGCTGAGCAGAAGCTTTTTAGTTTATTGTAGTTCTGTTCATTTATTTTTGCTTTTCCTTCCCTTGCTTTTGAGGTCAAATTCATAAAATCATCTTTAAGTCCAAGGTCCTAGAGTTTCATTCCTATGTTTTCATCTATGTATTTTGTTATTTCAGGTCTTATATTCATATCCTTAATTTATTCTGAGTTAATTTTTGTGTGTGGGGTTAGACAACGACCTAGTTTCATTCTTTTGCTACTGCTTTCCAGTTTTCCCAGCACCATTTATTGAAGAGGCTTTCCTTTCTCCACTGTATGTTTTGGGCTTTTTTATCAAAAATTATTTGCCCATATAAATATGGGTTTACTTCTGGACTCTCAATTCTGTTCCACTGGTCTGTCTGTTTTTCTGACAATACCATGTCATTTTGATTACTGTTGCTTTGTAGTATAATTTGAAGTCAGACAGAGTTATGCCTCCGGCCTCATTCTTTTTTCTCAGGATGGCATTGTCAATTTGGGGATCTTTTGTTCTTCCATACAAATCTGATGATTTTTTGTTCTTTTTCTTTAAAAAATACTGATGGAATTTTGATGGGATTGCAGTAAATCTGTATAATGCTTCGGGTAATGTGGTTATTTTAACTATGGTGATTCTTCCAATCCAAGAACACAGAATATCTATTTCTTTGTATCTTCTTTGATTTCTTTTAATAGGGTCTTATAGTTTTCATTATATATGTCCTTCAATTGTTTTGTTAGATTTATTCTAGGTATTTATTTTGTGTGTGTGTGTGTGGCTATTGCAATTGCAAAAGGAATTTTTCCACTTCTTTTACTGACACCTGGTTTAGGAACGCTAAGGATTTTTAAACATTAATTTTTGTATCCAGAAACTTTACTATATTTGCTTATTGTTTCTAGTAGTGTTCTTGTGGAGTCTTTAGGGTTTTCTATACAGAGAATCATGTCATCCACAAATAGTGACAGTTTGACTTCTATTTAGTTTCCTATTTAGATGTCTTTCATACCTTTCTCTTGCCTGACTGCACTCGCTAGGGCTTCCAATGTTATACTGAATAACGGTGGTGATAGTGGACAACCTTGCCTTGTTCCTGATCTTAGAGAGGTTTTTAGTTTTTCACCATTAAGTATAATGTTGACTGAGGGCTTGTTATATATGGCCTTTATTATGTTAAGGTACTTGCCTTCTATACTGATTTTGTTAAGTGTTTTGATCATAAATTGGTGCTGTATCTTGTCAAAGACTTTTTCTGCATCTATTGATATGATCAATGATATGATTCCTGTTTTTTAATTGATGTGGTGTATGATTTGTGTATGTTGAACTTGATTGTGATGTATAATTTTCTTCTTATATTGCTGTATTTGGTTCACTATATCTAATTTAGGATTTTTTGCATCAGTGCTCACGAGAGATATAGGTCTGTAGTTTTCTTTTTTGTGTGTTATCTTTACCAGGTTTTGATATCAGGGTAATACTGGTCTCAAAAAATGAGTTGGGAAATATTGCTTCTTCTTTGATTCTTTGGAAGAGTTTGAAGAAAATCTCCTTTGAATGTTTGGTAGAATTCACTGGTGAAGCCATCTTGTTCTGGACTTTTACTTTTTGGTAGGTTTTTGATGATTGTTTCAATTTCCATACTGCTGATCAGTCTATTTAGATTTTCCAGATCTTCTTGATTTAGTCTAGGAAGGTTGCATTTTTCTAAGTACTGGTCCATTTCTTCTAGGTTATTAAATTTGTTATTATATACTTTTTCATTGTATTCTTGTATGATCCTTTGTATTTCTGCAATATCAGTCATAATTTCCCCACTATCATCCCTGATTTTGATTATTTGTGCTCTCTTTTTTCTTTAGTGAGTCTAGCCAGGGGTTTGTCAATTTTATTAACCTTCTCAAAGAACCAGCTCATTGTTGTATTTTTTTTCTATTGGTTTTTGTTTTCAATTTATTTCTGCTCTAATTTTGATTATTTTTTTCCTTCTACTGACTTTAGGCCTCATTTGTACTTCCTTTTCTAGTTTTTTAAGATGAAGCATTAGGTTATTTGGGCTCATTCTTCTTTTTGAAGACAGAGCTGTAATGATATGAACTTTTGTCTTATGACCACTTTTGCCATGTCCCAAAAGTTTTGACAAATTGTTCTATCATTATCATTCATTTCTATGTATCTCTTGATCTCTCTTTTTATTTCTTCCCTGACCAGGTTATTCTTTAGTAGCATGTTGTTTAATCTCCATGTATTTGTGGTTCTTCCAGATTTATTTTTGTAGTTGATGTCTAGTTTCAAAGCATTATGATCAGAAAATATAGTTGGTATGATTTCAACCCTCTTATAATTGTTGAGACTATTTCTGTGTCCCAGTATGTGGTTGATTATTGAAAATGTTTCATGTGCACTAGAGAAGAATATATGAGCAGCTGTTTGGGGATGAAAGGCTCTGTAAATGTCAATTATGTCCAGCTGGACTAAAGTGTCATCAAAGGATGTTATTTCCTTATTGATTTTGTTTGGATGATCTGTCCATATCCAACAGTGGGTATTTAGTGTTATGGTCTGTTTCTCCCTTTCATTCTGTTAGTAATTGCTTCAAATATTTCGGGGCTCCCTGATTGGGAGCATAGATATAAGTGCTATGTCTTATTGGTGCATAATTCCCTTTATCGTGATGAAGTGTCCTTCAGATATCTTTATCTTTTTAATTTTGAAGTCTATTTCATCTGATATTAGTACCACTACTCCCACTTTTCTCTAAATGCCATTTGCTTGAAATATCATTTTCCACCCTTTCACTTTGAGTCTATATTTGTCTTTGGAGCTGAGATGTGTCTCCTGGAGGCAGCATATGGTTGAGTTTTGTTTTTTGCTCCATTCTTCAATTCTGTGCCTTTTTATTGATGAGTTCAGTCCATTTACATTTAGGGTGATTATTGAAATATGAGGTCTTCTTATAGTCATTTTATCTTTTGCTTTCTGGTAGCTCGGTATTACCATTGCTTCCTTGTCCTTGTATTTCTGTTTTATCTTGGCTGGCTTTTGTGGGTTTTGCCTCTGGTTCTTCTTGTTTTATGTTATATACTTCAGTTCTGAATCTGTGTGTTTACCATTATGAATATGAAAAGGATAGTTGTATATATACATATATATACAGTCATCCATTTTCTCCTGTATGTGCCTTATCTCCATTCCCCTTTGAAAATTTGGATATTTAAATCCTCTCCTTTTTAGTCATTGTTGTTTATTTTGTCCCAATGTATGCTGAACATTTATTACTATCTTGCTATCGCAAATCTCATTATTAAAGCTTATAATGCCCTGTTCATAGTAAGGGTTGCACTCCTCTTCTTTTATCAGCCTACTAGTCACCTTACTCCTAATTATGCTTTTGTTTGTTTGTTTGTTTGCCATTTTGTTTTAGGTGAGCTGACTTCTTTCATTATTTCCTGTAAAGCAGGCCTCGTAGTGGAGAAGTCCCTCAATTTGTTATGTCTGGAAAGGTCTTAATTTCTCCTTCATATCTAAAAAAGATCTTAGCTGGATACATTATTCTAGGCTGGTAGCTCCTTTCACTTAATAATTTAAATATTTGCTTCCATTCCTTTCTGGCTTATAAGGTTTGTGCTGAGAAATCTGATGATAATCTAATGGGTTTTCTTTCCTTTATAAGTTACCATCTTTTTTTCCCCTGGCTGCCTTGAGAATTCTGTCTTTGTCACTGATTTTTGATAAGTTTAATGCAATGTGTCTTGGAGAAGGCCTTTTGGGGTTGAGATAATTTGGTGTTCTGTTGACTTCTTGAATTCCAAGCTCCACTCATTCCTCAGATTTGGGAAATTCTCATCCACTATTTGTCTGAAAATGCTTTCTAGTTGCTGTTCCTTATCCTCTCTGTTGTAATGGCCATTATTCTTAAATTTCCTCTCCTGATGGTATCAGGTAGTTCTTGTAATTCTCTTTCATTATTTTTCATTTTCAGTTTCTCTTCTTCCTTCTGATTTATTTCTAGATTTCAGTCTTTGATATCACTGATCCTTTCCTCTATTTAGTTGACTCTATTTCCCAAGGTTACTATTTCATTTTTCAACTCTTGCAGTATGTTCTTCATCTCCAGGTCTATTTCATTCCTTTTGATGGTTTCAATCTCCTTGCTCTGCTCGTCTAGTTGTTTTCTCAATTCCTGAAACTGTTGATTTGATTTGTTTTTGATCTCATTAAGTTTTTCCAGAAGTGCCATTCTGAATTCTCTGTCACTTAAGTCACATATTTCTATGTCTATAAGCTCATTTTCTGAAGGTTTTTCTATTTCTGAGATGCCTTCTCATCTTGATTGTTCTTGGTGTTTAACGGAGCATTTCTTCAACCTGGGCATTAATGGAATTGTATTCTGTTGTTTTTCCAGAAAGATTTGTTATATAAAGTTTTCTCTTAGCCTGATACAAAGGTACTTTTCTTTTTGTTTCCATTAGATGGTGTCTAATTCTCTTGGATCTCTGCCTTATATGAAACTTAAATGTCTTTTTTATTATCTTGCAGATATTTAATCACACTTGCTACTCTCAGTTTCAATCTGTCAGTGTTAGCAACAATTTTGGTAACATTCGCTCAGATTCTCCTTGGGCTACGTGGAGATCACTCTCAGAGGGTATGGGGTGAGAGGCCCCCTGGGTTGGGAGTTGGGAGCTGCAGCTCAGCCTCCATTTTGTAATGGGGGCCAGTAAAAATCAACTACTGTTTCTCTGCTTTCTGCCCTGATGACTGGGCCCTGCTGCTGGCTGCTAGAAGTTCCAGCACTTCTAGGCAGGATATCAGGGAAGTTGCCGCATCTTCACTTCTCCCCCTCCTCCTGCAGGGAGCTCCAGAAGCTGCAAGAGGTACTTCTCCCCCTCCTCCTGCAGGGAGCTCCAGAAGCTGCAAGAGGTAGCTTCAGTCTCCACAGCTTTTGTTCAGATTCCCCTGGTTTTCCACGGTGTTTGGTCTCAAAGGATATAAGGTAGGGGCGATCTGGGTTGGGGTTTCAGGGCTGCAGCTCAGCCTTGATTTTGGAACTGGGGCCAATAAAAAACAACTGTCTTTTCTCTGCTGTCCTATCCCGCTTCTCTGCTTTCTGCCCTGACTAGGCCCTGCTGCTGGCTGCTAGAAATTCTCATACTTCCAGTCAGGTTAATCAGGGAAATTGCCTCACCTTCACCCCTCCCCCTCCTCTTGCAAGGAGCTCTGGCAGCTGCAAGAGGCAGCTTCTTTATTTCACCCAGACCACCGCCACCCAGGGTTCTGATGTGTGGTACCTCTCATATGCAGATCCCACACTCAAACGTGCTGGTGTGCAGCTTGGGTGTTTTTTGTTGAATTTTACATGTTCAGCTTATTATTGTTTCAAGGGGAGAGATCTGAGGACATCTCTCATTCCGCCATGTTTCCCAGGATCTTCTATAGTTACGATTTTCTTTAAAATGGCAAATTTTACATTGTGTGGATTTCATCTCAATTTAAGGGAAAAGTCAATAAAAGAAATCCAGATTGCAAAAAAAAACAAGTAAAAGTGTCATCATCTGAAGATGGTTGCCTATGTAGAAAAATCTCAAAGAATCTCAAAACAAAACAAAACAAAAACTCCTAAAACTAATGCTTGAGTTCAATAATGTCAGGGTATAAGATTAACCCATAAAAATGAATTGCATTTCTATCCACTAACAAGCAACATATAACAAAAATTTAAATATAATACAATTTAGAATGTATGCTTAGCTATAAATGTAACAAAATAGGTAGAAGACCTGTAATCTTGCTCATTACAAAATGCTCATCAAAAAATTTTGAAAAAAATTTTTTATATTCTGGTTACTCAATAAAGATATCAATTCTTTCTAAATCAATTTATACAATTCCTATCAAAATCCCAACTATACTTTTGCAGACATAAACTTATGATAGAATATATAGAGAAAGGCAAAGGCAACACGATAGCTAAAATAACTCTGAAACAAAAGAACAGAAGTAGGAATCACTCTATGCAATGCTAATATTTACTATAAAGTTACAGTATGTAAGGTAGTGTGTTACTAGCAGAGAGTTATACATATACACGAATGAGGCAAAATAGCAAATCCAGAAACAGACCTAACTGATATTTGGCAAAGGTGCAAAAGCTTTTCAATGGAGAAAGGATGACCTTTCCATCAAATGATGCTAGAGCAATTGGATATTCATATGTGGAGGGAAAAAAGAATTTTGCACCTTTTACAAAAATTAACTAAAAATCGATCATGGATTTAAATATGAAACGTAAAACTGAAACATTAGAAAAAATATTGGGGAAAATCTTTGGGATATAGAGTTAGGCAAAGAATTATTAGACATGTAACTTAAAAAAGAATAGAAAAAATGATAAATTAGAGTGTTATCAATAAGAATTTTGCTTCTGTGAAAGACTATTAAAGGACGTAAATATGAGCTAAAGACTAGGAGAATATATTGCTAACCATATACTCAACATAAGATTCCTATCTACAATGAATTTTAAAATTTTGAAAAGTCAACATTAAAAATACAATCCAAACAGAAAATAGGCAAAAATATGAATAGACATTTTATCAAACAGGAAATAATGATAGCACATAAGCACATGAAAATATGTTCACATTATTTACCATTACAGAAATGCAAATTAAAGCCATAAGAAAATATAAAGTTGGGAGCTGTTTGCCTGATGGCTGCCCTTGGGGCAGATAAGGGATTGTTTACTCAGCAGGATGTCTGCATAGCTGGCAAATACTTTGCTAATATTGTAATCTGAAAAGCAACTTTGTGGCTCTAGGGAGTGAGCTGAATGTTTTGAGGAGAAAGATAGGATTAGCAACAGGTTTCTTATGCAAATGTAAGCAATTGTTTGTGTATACTTGGGATTTTCGGATTCCCTGGAAGTCATGATGGATAAATGGAGTGTGCTGAATAAACTCGGGACTGCAGTATTGACTGTCAGTCCTCCCGACTCTTTCTCTTCTTCTGTCTTTTTTCCTTAATCCTCACTACCCCTCTCAGGACTGTTCAATCTTTGCCGGCGGGCTCCGGCAATATAACTATATACCTATTAGAATGGCTAAAGAAGAGTTAATAAGGTGGCCGACTAGAAAGCTGGAGGCCCTCATTATCCCAAGGAAAAATTTAAAATACAACTTGAGATTGACTAAAGTTACATTATAGGAGCTCTGGAAAGCAGTCAAAGATCTATAACAACTGACAGGCATCAGCAACATGGACAAAAAGGGAGTGATCCCAGAGTACAGCCACTACCATCATGAGCCTCCTCAACAAGCCCAAGAGTGAGATGACCCCAGAATAGCTGCAGAAGTGGAAAGAGGAGAAGTTTAACACCAGTCCCCTCTCTGTGCTCATGTAGTCAGTTAAGAACAACATCCAGGTATTCATCAGCTGTCACAAGATGTGGCTGAGCCATGTGAAAGCCTTTGACAGCACTACAACGTGGTTCTGGAGAATGTGAAAGACATGTGGACTGAGGTCTCCAAGAGTGGCAAGAGCAAAAAGTCCAAGCAAGTCAACGAGGCCCACTACATCTCTGAGATGTTTCTGCACGGGGACTCATCGCGGTCCTGTGGAACCTGCTCATCGCTGGCAAGTTGGGGCCTCCTCACTGCCATCTGAACTTGTTTCCCGGTCCTGCGAGGACCGGCCCTTTGAAATAGGAATAAAAGTCCTTTGCTTTTCCTAAAACACACACACACGCATGAACGCGCACGCATGCACACAAATCTACAGTAACCAAGCAATAAAAAAAAAAAAAAAAAAAACAGCCAATAAAGAAAAAGCCTCATTCAAATGGCAGAAAGTTTTTTGGCATTCTTCCAGGTATGGCATGGTTGAAAAGAAGTAACCTAATTCCCAGTTCCCTCCCTCAGGCAGAAAAAGCTGGTCTGTGGGCTAACAGAGGGACTGGTTTCTGTCCTGCCTGACTCAGAATTCACACAGGGACCAGCAGCATATCTCAGATCTCAAATTTGCAGAAGTCATTTCAAAAAGTGGAGGACAGAGCAGCACATGAAAACTGCATATGAACCACAGACCTATGGATGCCTAAAGCAAGAATTTCAGGCAAAGGAACACAAAAGATCATCTACGGACCTGAAAACCTATAGTGAGATTCTTTGGGAAGTTAATACATTTAACAGCAGCCATGTAATCTGAGAAAACTGGAGGTGGTGGAAGGCAAATATAGGGCTCAAACAAAATTCATGCTCCCCAAAAAAACAAAAAATAAAACAAAACAAACAACAAAAAAGAAGATAGTAGCTTCACCTTGGATGGTTCTCAAGGCTGAGTACATGCCCTCCTAATTACTGGAGGTCTTCCATGCTTGTTTGCAAAGACAAGATGTGGCTATTTTCTCACATGCCCAATTTTCAACACAAGATCACAAGGCATACATAGAAACAATAAAATGGTCTATTCAAAGGAACAAAATAAATCTCTTGAACCATCCTTGAAGAAACAAAGGCTGTGGACTTTAAATATCTTTAAAGCAAGTGTTTTAAATGTGCTCAAGCTGAAGGAAAACCCAAAGAATAAAGAAAATCAGAAAAATGATATATTAACAAAATAAAAATATCAACAAAGAAAAAGTACAGAAAGAAGCCAAAGAAAAATTCTAAAGCTGAAAATGAAATAACTGAATTAAAATATTTCCTAGAGGGTTCAACAGCTGACTCAAATAGGAAGAAGAATCAGTAAGTTTGAAAGCAGGTCATTTGAAATTATTGAGTCTATGGAGAAAAAGAATAAAGAAAAATGAATAGAACTTAAGGAACTTGTGAGACACCATTGAGAGAACCAATATATACATTATAGGAGTCCCAGAAGAGAAAGGGGTACACAGATTATTTAAAAAACAAATAGCTGAATACTTCCAAAATTTGAGGAAAGATAAAACTCTACAAATTCAAGAAGCTCAGAATTTCCAAAGAGGACAAATCCAAAAGACTCACACCAAGACACATTATAATCAAACTGTAAGGTTTTGTATAATCAAAAGCCAAACACAAAAAAAAATTTGAAAGCAGCAAGAGAAAAGCTACTTATCACATACAAGAGATCCCAAATAATACTGTTAGAAGATTTCTAGCAGAAATCATGCAGGCCAGAAAGCAACAATGCTATATTAAAAAAAAAAAACAACTGTCAACTGAGAATTTTATATCTGGCAAAAGTGACCTTCAAAAATAAGGGAGAAATTAAGGATCACAGACAAATGAAAAGCTGAGGGAGTTTTACTAAATCTTCCCTGCAAGAAATGGTCAAAAAGTCCTTCAAGTTGAAATGGAAAGACACTAGATTTGACACTGCAAAACTCTTGGAAGAAAATGTAAGGAAAAAAAATCTTTGACATCAGTTTTGGCAATGCTTTTTTGGATATGACATTGAAAGCACAAGCAATGACAGTAAAAATCAATGTGCGGGACTACATCAAACTAAAAAATGTCTGAACAGCAAAAGAAAAAATCAATGAAATGGAAAGGCAATTTAAAGAATGGGAGAAAATATGTGCAAACCATCCATCTGATAAGGGGTTTATATTCAAAATATATACAGAACAAGTACAAGTATCTGATTTAAATATGGACAAGGATTTCAGGAGACATTTTTTCAAAGGAAAAATGGCCATGCAAGTACATGAAAAGGTGCTCCACATCACTAATAATCAGAGAAATGCAAATCAAATCCACAATGAATTATCAATAAATTATCACCTCACATCTGGCAGTGTTGTCTCTTGTCATCAAAAAGACAAGAGATAACAACTGTTGGAGAGGATATAGAGAAAAGATATCCCTTGGGCACTGTTAGTGGAAATGTAAAATGGTGCAGCCACTATGAAAAACAGTATGGGACTCTTCAAAAAATTAAAAATAGAGCTGCCATATGCTCAAGCAATCCCACTTCTGGGTATATATATCCAATTGTAATAAAATCAGTATCTTAAATACATATCTGTATTCCTATGTTAATTGTAGCTTTATTCGCAATAGCCAACTCATGGAAAAAGCCCAAGTGTCTATGGAAAGATGAACAGATTAAAAAATGTGGCGTGTATATGTAACTTGTAAAATATTATTCAGGCATAAAAAGCAAATCATGCCATTTGCAACAATATGGACAGACCTTGAAGGTATTATGCTAAGTGAGACATCATAAATTCCTAACTGGGCAAGTCATGGTTGGTAGTCACACCCCAGGCACATAACTTCTTTAGTGAAAGGTTTATTTTCCCCTTAAGCGAGCCCCATTCGTTATTTCTGTACATCTAGGTTAACACATCTTTGAAATGCCTTTTTCAGACCTCAGAAGTGAGACCATCCTCAAGAGAACACATACTCTTAGCTATCCTATTAATCCAATCTCTGCCTTGCTTTATCCCACCTTCATGTATCTTCCTTATGTTCCCTCCTTAATTCCAAAAGCATGAAAGAAGCTGCAAACTGTCATTCTCTGGAGCATTTTTCTCAGTCTGTTGAGATCTTGCTTCTAAGCATATCCTTTCTTTAGCTCAAATAACTTTTATAAAAATTCTCTACAGATTTGGATATTCTTACATTAACAATAGAATGGTGGTTACCAAGAGCTGAGAAAAGAGAATATGCTGGTTAAGGGTAAAAATTTTCCATGACAAGAGGAATAAGTTCCAGGGATCTAATGTATAACACTGGTGACTATATTTAACAATACTGTAATACATACTTCAAAGTTCCTACAAGAGTAAATTTTAAATGTTCTCACAAGAACAACATGATAATTATATGAAGTAAAAGATGTGTTAATTAACTTTATTGTGGTAAGCATTTTGCAATATATATGTGTATCAAATCATCACATCCTACACCTTAAACTTACACATTATATGTCAATATGTTTCAATAAAGCTAGGGGTGGTAAACACAGTGAGATATCACTTCTCATCGGTTAATAGTGTGATTATCAAAAAGACAAGAGATAACAAGAGTTTGAGAAAATGTGGAGAAAAATTGAACCCTTTACACTATTGGTGAGAATGTAAATTGGTGCAACCACTATGGAGAGTATGGAGGTACCTCAAAAAAAGTAAAAATAGGACTACCACATTATTCAGCAATCCTACTTCTGAATATATATCCAAAGGAAATGAAATCAGTACCTTGAAGAGACATCTACACTCTCATTAATCACATTATTCATAACAGCCAAAATATGGAAACAATCTATGTCCAGTGACAGATGAATAAAGAAACTGTGGTATATAATGCAATGGACTACTATTCAGCAGTGAGAAAGGAACCATTTACAATGATGTGAATGAACTTGGAAGACATTATGCTAAGTGAAATAAGCTAGATACAGAAAGACAAATATTGCATATCACTTATATGTGGAATTTTAAAAAGTCAAATTTACAGAAAGAGAATGTAAGGTGGTGGTTTTCAGAACTGAGATATGGGAGAAATGGAAAGATATTTGTCACAGGGTCAACTTTTTTAACTTTGGTTAACTTTGTTATATGGTAAGTTCTAGAAACCTAATGTACAGCATAGTAACTATATTTGATGATAATATATACTTGAAAATTGCTATCAGAGTAGCTCTTAAGTGTTTTCAGCACATACACACACATAAATGGTAAGTATATGAAGTGATGAATATGCTAATTAGATTGTGGCAATCACTACATAAGGTAAACATATCAAAATGCCATGTTGTAGCTTAAATTTATACAATTTTTAATTTATCAGTTATATCTCAGTAAAGCCAGAAAAAAATTTTAAATAAGTAAAACTTCATATATATGGTGAATTGATTTTCAGTTAAGGTACCTGTCCAATTAAGTTGGAAAAGGACAGTGTTTCCAACAAATGGTGCTGAAACAATTGTGTATCCATAAGCAAAAAAAATAAATTTAGATTTTTACCTCATACTACACACAAACACCAAAATGGATCATAAACTATTGTGTTAGAGCTACAGTAACACCTCTAAAAAAAAGCATGGGAGAAAATCTTCATGGTCTTGGGTGAGGCAAAGACTTTCTCTACATAATACCAAAGACATGATCCACAAAAGAAAAAAATAAGTTGCATTTGATCAAAATTAAAAACCTGGACTTCAAAGGGCACTATTAATGAAAAGACAGAGAAAAACAAGTATTATATTTCACTCATATGTGGAATCTAAAAGCAAAATAAATGAACAAACAAAACAGAAACCAACTCGTAAATACAGAGAACTGATGATTGCTAGATAGGAGGATTGTGAGAGATGGGCAAAACTGGTGAAAAGTATTAAGAAGTACAAATTGCCACTTTTAAAAATAATCACAGGGATGTAAAGTATAGCATAGGGAATATAGTCGATAAGATTGCAATAACTATGTATGGTACCAGATGGGTATTAGAATTATTGTGGTGATTACTTCACAAGGGATATAAATGTCTCATCACTATGTTGTATACCTGAATCTAATATACTATTATATGCCAACCATAATGGAAAATTAAAATAAATTTCTAAAAAAGTAATGAAAAGCTACAGACCGGGAAAAGAAACTTGAAATTGTATATCTGATAAAGAACTTGTACCCAAAATGTACATAAAAAGAATCCTTACAACTCAATTATAAGAAGCCAATAACAACCCAAAAAAAGTGGTCAAAATACATTAGTAAATATATAATAAAGATATAAGAATGGTTATTAAGTCCATGAAAAGGTACTTAGCGTCACTGTTATGGAAATGCAAATTAAAACTATAATGAGATAATACTAAACACCAATCAGAATGGCTATAACCAAGAACAAAGAAATCAACTGCTGATAAGGACGTAAAGAACCTTCATACATCACTGTTGGGAATGTAAAATGGTACAATCACTTTGGAAAAAAGTTTGGCAGTTTCTTAGGTTAAACATCAGCTTACCATATGACCCAGCAATTCCACTCCATTCCACTTCAATTTGTCCTAGAGAATTGAAAACAGATGTCCACAAAAAGATTTGTATGTAAAGTTTATAGTATCATCTGAATCCAGAAACAACTGAAATACCCATCAACCAGTGAAATAAACAAAATGTGATATATCCATACAACAGAACACTCTTCAGCAATTAAAACAAACTATTTATATATGATACAACATGAATAACCCTTAAAATATTCTAAGAAGTCATACTCAAAAAATTACATATTGCATGATTCTCTTGGGGAATAAGTCACCATTTCCCTAATCAAAAGGGAACTATATTATCAACCAAATAGTATTCTTCAGTGTTTTCCCAGTAACTTGAATATATTTTCCCATTATTCATACATCCTCTGCTCTGTCATTCACCATACCATTTCCCTAGCCCCTATACTGGGATTTGGGATTTGGGGATGATTTTAAAATCATAAGATTACTAAGGGAAAGTTATTTACAATCTGGGACGTTACTAGACCTCAAACCTTGCACATTTTCAGATATTCTCAACCACCTCCTTTCTCATTTTGATCAGCGCCCTACGTCTACTGGGTCACTCCTCTACTTTGACTTGGTTGAAATACCACACCTATTTAGTGTTTGACTTCCTAAGAAGCTGCCAGTGGGCTTGGTGATGCAAACTAGGAGTTTAGGACAATTTCCCATGAGAATCTCTAACCAATGAGTCCTAGACTAATGGGAAGCAAGACATGGAAGGGAGCTGGGCATATTTTAAGAAGTGTACATTATATCCAGGCAGTTTTCACTTTGTACAGTACCATGTTAATGCAAACTCATTCACAGTAGAAACTTGTTCTCATTTCTCATGGTTCTCTAACAGGCAAAGCTAAGGAAGGACATGATTGCATGAACTTCTGATAAGGTACCATACAAACCAAGGACTGTGTACACGAGTGCACACACACACACATGCCCACACACGCACACAGCATTTATTCAGAGCCTGTCATGTGAAATGAGATGCTGAAATTTAGTCTACATTAACTGTGAGAAATGTAACAGCTATGTAGTTTGCTTTTAAAAATGCTTCCATGTCAGTATTTCATAGAAATCATTGAACAAACTCTACTTATGAATAGTTAAGTTGATCAGGATAACTGTAGAGGTTCAAAATTTGCAGTTGCACACAATTGTAAAATTTTTTATTTCTGAATATCTTGAGCCTCCATTTCTGCCAATGATAGAAAACTGAAATTTCATCCATTTAAGGTAATCATCCTGATTTAAAGCAATTTTAGTAGAATCAATTTCAGGGTTCTCCCCTATCCTTTATCCTCCCTAAGGTTGATCTAAGTTTCCAAATGGCTAACATAACATCACAGCAGCAGTGAGGGGTGTTTGGCCCACATGTTGTCTGAGCTTGGTCCTTGCTGACTACAGCTTCTAAGATTCAGATTTCTGAAATATGGTCTTTCACACCAGCCTTTCCCCCATGGCATGCCATGCTCATGTTTAAGGTTCTATTGTTTTCTCCAGATGCCAGAGATCCAGTCTCATCTCCATTATCCTTATCAGCCACAGTGCTCGTTCCCAGCTGGCCTCTGGACCATCATCCCACTCACACTTCAGCACACCTAGGGCTTTTCCTGGATTTTCCTGAGTTATGTGGACTCCCATGAGGGGAGCTTTCCTCTCCAAATAACAGTGCACCCACTCTCTGTGGGAGTAGTTCACCTTGTAGTCACAAGATGGCTGCGATAGCTCTGGTCATCATACAATCATGTTCAAAAGTAAGCAGCAGAGTGCAGTATGAGGCAGTTTCTCCTCCAGAACATTTCTCTTATGAAACCTTCTACAACTCCTTAAACATCTCATTGGCCATATCTGGTCACAATCTACCCCTACATCAAGAGGTAGGGCACTTTAGATAAGATTCCATACCTTATCTTAGCAAGAAGTCCTTTGGGCAGGCCTTCCACAGTACCTCCCTAGCACCTCCTGGTTGGTAGCCACAAGTGCTCCTGCCCAGTCAAGGTGCCATGCTGTGCAGGCTTTCCTAGCTTTGTGGTCACCCCGGTTAGGCCCTGGGGAAAGGAGGCAAATCCATCACCCTGTCCTTGAATGCGCCCCATCCCTCCCACCACCCCTCCAACCCAATCCATCTAGAGAGTTCCACCACGCTCATCCCAGAGAACCCTAAGCACAGGGACTATTGCTCCAGCACTCACTGGTCTGACAGCTATCTCACTCCCTGTATTACTGCTTGCTGGTAATTTTTCAGTGGATAAACAGTTCATCATGCATTTTCCTTTACTCTGCTTGTCTAATGCAACATTGTCCTCAGTCCTCCAGGTTTAGCTCTTGACAAGTTTATGCAAAATTCTGAAAAATTATTTTAAGTGCTTGCTTCTACCACTAATTTTCCAGTGAGTTCTAGCACTCAGAGCCAAGAATTTGTTCCTTGGCCATTGCTGAGTTTTGTGTCCTTCCATGGGGCAATAGGCTAAGCTTCTAATTCTAATGGTGAAAAAACTTTAAGGGGAAGGACAAAAAATACTTTATTAAAGTATACCACTGCTGTCGTCAGGTTGTCCAGAGAGGAAGTCGGGGGCAAGGCGGGTAGGGAAGGACATATGTGAACTCTGAACTTTCTGCTGTGAACCTAAAACTATTCTAGTTTGAGAAAATGTTTTTAGTTCCAGTTCTGTACCAGTCCCTGCCCTAGAGGTAATATTATTCACACAAACCTCCTAACCAGCTCCCTGGTTACTCTCTACCAAGGTGAAGTTGCATAAGGCCCTTCCAACTGAACCTCTCCAGTCTCAACTGAGAATTTCTCAAGCCCAAAGGGGTTGTGAGGGGCCCTGCCCAATTGAGGATGCCCAGGCATTAACAAGGGTGGAGCAAGGGCTGAGCATCTTCCTCATGCCAAGTTGCTCCTAATGCACTCTGCTGCAGTTACATATGCACTTCCCTTTGTCTTTCTTACTAGTAAAACTGATTGTTCAGCCCAGCAATTGGCCTAAGCCACTTCCCAGCCTACCTTGTAGTAGGAGACATAAGCAACTGTTGTGAAAAAGGAGTCACTAAGTGGTGTTGCTGAGGTGACAGAAAATGTGCATACCTATTCCATGTTTGTGCCTGGAAAGAGGGGGATGGTAGTAATTATGGCACTCATACTATGAAAAAGAGCTGACCTTGAGAATGAAAACTGTGCCAGAGATGGCAGAAAGCTAGAAAGAAACTAGGACATTGGTCATGCTTCCATACTAGCACTGGACAGCTTCCACATTTCTTTTAAACACTGATTTGTCTAACCCATTGTTCTACGAATACAGTTCAATGCAATTTTTCTACCTCAATGCTCTCACTTAGGGATAAATAGCCTTTAAGTCAAACTAAAGTTTTAAGTTATGGGTTTCAAGCAAGGATCTCAGAATCCCAAGAAGTCAAAACAGAGGCTTCCTTCAGGTGGGCCATTTAACCACCAAACATTGCTGAAGGAATTATGTCCACTCACCAGGATTCCTCAGCTCCCCTACCAAAAAAAAAAGCCTAAGAGTGAAAGGAAAACTAGAAAACACAAAGTGGGGAGAGCAAGGAACCACCTGACTAGCGCAACAGAGTGGGGGGAAAGGGTTGGCTGGTGTGGTCCAAGTATCTTAATGGCCAAAGATAATTTAGGACAGGGGTCCCTACCCCTCTTCCCCCCACCAGAGACGACCAGTAGCAGTCTGTGGTTTTGGAATTAAGCCACACAGCAAGTGGTGAGCATTGAGCAAGCCAGCCAGTGACGTTTCATCTGTATTTGCAGCAACTCCCCAGGGTTAGCATCACTGCCTCAGCTCCACCTCAGATCATCAGGTATTAGATTACCATAGGAGCATTCCAAAAACGTTGGGGACCACTTCAGAATACTTTCATTAGAAATTAGAGAAAATTTTAAAATAGCATCCCTAATCCTACTATACATTATTTCCATTTTCTTGCTTTCCTATGCATTTTCAGTGTATGTGAAATTGATGTAATTTTGCCTCTGTATAGTCAACTGAAATTTTTAAAAAGCTTTGATTTTAAAGAACTGCACAATATAAAAGATGTTAAAGAAGCCCCTATCAATTTATAGAAGAAATTCAAAGCTCCAACTAGTTATAGGTATAGAACATTCCTAGAACACATCTCCTGACGTTCCTTCCACTGGAACATCCTCTGATGAGAGAGTACAGGAAAGTTCACTGAATTCCCTTTCAACCTTTCTACCCTGGAGCCTTTAAAATATATTACTATTCAAAATAGTTTGAAATAAATTAAATCTACCCCTGGAATGCTAATGAATACATACCCCAGACTCAGTAAATGCTTGAACCAGACTGGGAAATTGGAGAGGAACAATAAGATTTTGCAAGGTAGCCTGCTTGAGCAGACTGAAAGAATGAGAATTACTTAAAAGTGTCCTCAGCATACGTAACTGTGTGTACAAAGACAAACAAAAATGGAAGATTGGATATGGCTCGAGTTAGCTTCATTAATATACAACTGTGAATGATGGTACAATTAGCACATCACAATTAAATGAAATTAAGTACTCTAACAAATCTAATAAAAATCTAAGTATTTACAAATAAAAAATACATCTCATTCTGTAAGAACAAAGATGAAACAATGACTTTAAAAAGACACAAGTTTTAAAGTAAAAGTAATGTTTTTATTGGAATATGTTTAACAAATTACAGTAATTCCAGCCCATGTATATAAACTTAACAAGATTCAACCACAGGATTACATACCATAATGCACTCAATGCAATGATGGACTTCCACAATATGCAATACCACCCTAAGAACTGTACCAAGTTTTAAGATGAGAAGACGAACCCAGAAATTTAGCAAGATATTTACAAATACGGTGTAGGAAACAGTAAATATTCCAATAGTTTTATTAAATGTCTTCTTTTAGATGTAACAGAGGCTTAGAGTGGAAATATCTGGTAGTCTCTAGATCAGATAAAGGAACTTAAGCAAAAACAAAAAAATTATGCTTTCTAAAACTTTCCAGTGACTCTGGTGAGAGACATAAGCAACTGGTATACTTCAGAAGTCTTAAATTCTCATTAGTCGACTTTCAGTGATCAATGTTGGTGTCATGCTGTTATTTAAATCACTAATGCAAAAGCATCGCTCCCTCTGGTATTCCTGCGATGTTTCATTTATAAGAAAACCTGCAGAAAGAACTCTGCTTACACCAAAACAAGGTAGTAAGGAAACAGGTTACCGTGGAATAATAAGGCCCTAAGAAAGGCAGCAGGTCGTATAGTTACCTCCTTGTGGGCAAAATCCCTGCCCTAAAACTATGCAACCTACTACCTCTTCCTAGGAACCCATTTTTTTTTCCCTTGCCGTCTTCTACTTGGCAGATGTACTTCAAATTAACCTGTTAAATTAGGCTTTGGGTTTCATTTCAAATTCAAACTACTGATGCTTTTAAAGTTACTGGCCACATGACCTTAGTAAAAACAATAAATTTGCTGAAAGTCAAACTTCATTATGAAGAAACAAAAATTCAATTACATCAGAGGATGCAAACCAGAAGCCTAATATCAAGTCCACCATGTATTGCTGGAGCCACAGACTTTTAAGAACATTTTTGTATTACCAAAAATTTAAATATCAAATTTCGTAAAACCTCCAGCCTCTCTTGATAAACTAGAAAATTCGATGACACTATGTAGTAAGTCCTCTTTGCCAATGTCATCTGGAACAATTTAACTTATTGCCTGCCTCATTTAGATGTCATCTGTTTTCTAGGTTACAGCCAGCACCTCCTGGGCTCAGGTATTCTTTTTGATCCTTCAATTATAGTAAATGAAAGTCAACTGTCACCATCAAAAACCACCTTTGGAGACTATCACACTCTTTATAAAGGTACTTTTAACTGTTTTTAACAAAATATAGTTCTTCATAATTTGATTCACTTACTGGGCTTGGCAAGTAAGAATATGAAATATGTCCTGTGTAATTAAGATATAAATTCATTTTTCTGCATTTATAATATTAAGTTTCCAGCTGCAGACTGGTGATATACACAGTGGTGGTAGCACAAACCACAAAACTCCACAACCGTACTTGCCACACAAACAGGTGTTATTCAACTAGTCAGTTTAACAAAGATTAAATGAATTTCTTGAACTTTCCCACTTTTCTTTGACTAACTCAAAGGTAAAAGCTTCCCCTCCCCAAGCCCGATTTTTTATGTTGAATTTATAACAAAGACCAATTCTGGACCATACAGGTGTCCATCTATATGCCAGAGATGAAACAAACAGCATAAATTTGGCCCAGACAAATCACCTGGGTTGGGCCCATCCAAGAGAGAATTTGATGTTTTCTGTCATGCAAAGTTCCTGTTGCCAGTGGCACTGCACTGTGATTACCTTAAGATATTAAGATTCAGAATAAGTGAATATGTTTGGGAAGAGATAACCTCTCCTTCATCACCATAGTTGGCCTTTTTTTCCCCAAAAACAAACAGTATGCACTTAAAACAAGGAGCTTTTGGCCTTTATATTATAAAAGCCCAAGGTAACATATGCTTTCGCCATTGGAAAAAAGCTAAAACATAGGCCTCCTCAGTTGTCAAAACTCAAATAGCCCTTCCTAGCATTATCCTGACATTTTCTTTTGAACAACCATTTAAGAGCCTCAGGGGACCTCCCCTTTCTGAATAAAAGACTTCAGGGTTTAGGGGCAAAGCTGAAGTCTTTAATACTTATAGAGCCCAACTCTCCTCTTTCCAAGCTAGAGAGGTGAAGCCTTCCAAATCAACACACTGAGAGGTGAAGCGTTCCAAATCAACATACTGATGCAGTGGTTTTAACACTGCCCAAAGCTACCCAAAAACTCAAACCAGAGAATGAATCATAATCAACCTGACTCCCTTTTAGCTCCAACAGTGCCTTTCCAGTCTCTATTTACAGCTAACACCCAGGACCACTCCCCCATAACCCCGCCCCCTCACACATGAAGGAGGATGTGGGTGATGAGCCTATTCACAATTCCAAAGGGGCCTAATCTCCTATTAAGATTGCCTAAAAGTTACTTAATTTCTCTACTTTTCAAGATTTTAAATTTCAAGTTACTGAAATATACATGTGGAAAGTAAAAATGTTAAATCATTGTCTATTTTAAGTACACTATACTTGGACAGAGAAAATCAGCAGCTGACATAAACTGTCAATACAACATCAGAAGTTATTCTTCTGAGTCTGAACATCATCTACATAAAAACAAAGTGCAGCAAGTCTACTCCTCAGGGAAGGCAATAGATTGTATAGTTATCTCCTGAACAGGGTAAAATCACTACCCCACAACTATACAATCTACTACCTCACTCTGATAGAGCAATGTTTTCTTCTGGAATGAAGAGAACAATCTTTTCAAAAAAAAAAAATGCAATATAAAATTATAGACATCAAAATAAAATATAAGGTTATTCTGATATAAAGAAATGAGAAGCAAAAAATATCCCCACCCCCATCTAGTCTTCTTGCTAAAGTTTGTAATCTCTACAAGAATTAGCAATTTGTATACCACAAAGAAATAATACAATACAGCATTTTTATACAAGTTAATCATAAATATTGTATGATTAGTTATCAATTTCTGAAGACATTATCAGAATGCAGATTTTTCTATCACGTTAGGAAAGACAGTAGATTGTATAGTTATCTCCCAGTGGTGGGTGTGACCCTAAAACTATACAACCTACTACCTCATCCCACAGTGAAGAGAACATCCAGGGTGAATGTTCCAGCGGAGCACCACAGGAAGGCTTTCTACTCGGCAATCCTGGTTCTCCTGTGTGATTAAAAAGGGGGAAAAAGTATTAAACTACTTTTTTTCACTTAATTTGAATGTAAATTTAATTGGAAAAGTTTCTAAAAATCAGCAATTTAAATTGTAGCTACATGTATAATCTAAGCGATGCTTTCATTTCTTCTATTTGGTTAATATTATCTTAAATGCTTGGTCATCTAAGCCCACTCTTAATATATATTTAAGATTCAGAAATTCTTAAATCACTTGACTATTACCAACTTTTGATTTTATTAGTTGCTAGAAATGAAAATTCATAAAATCCCTATCCTTCCTAAAGAAACCCCCTCCCAAAAAAATCCATTACAAAGGCATACAAGAATCTATCAAATGCTAATGACATCAAAAATACAAGTCCTGTATAGTATGCATAATCCACAATTAAATAAACTAATGTACAAAGAAATGACATAAAAATATATACATAAAGATCCTGACTTTTAAGTTAACCTAACTCAAATTTTCCATTACACCAAATACAGTGGTCTGATTAACGAAAACAAAAATTATCTCTTGGATCGGAGTCAGGATCAGGATCCTTTCTTTAGCTAGAAGGATGCTGTGAGGATCAAAGGCAGGAACCAAGATATTTTAGTATCTTGATCCCATATTCTGAACTATAAAATATGATCAGTTTAGTATTAAAATCCAAATCATAAAACTAAATTATTTAATCTAAGCCATATTAAATATTGGTCTCCATTTTACAGACTTCATACTTAAGAGGTAACTACTATAAAGATTACATATTTAAGTTAGGCACTAAAGTTTAATGTTAAAGTAGTGACTTATAACCACTCTGTAATCAAAAACACTCTCATGACACACAGCTCAATGCAACAGAATTCAAAGTCTAGAAATAAACCCCATACATTAAGTCAACTGATTTTCAACAAGGGTGTTAAGACAATTCAATGGAGAAAGTTGTTTTTTTTCCTCCAACAAATAGTACTAGGACAACTGAATATCCACAAGCAAAATAAATTTGGACCCTATACCTCATACCAAATATAAGAATAACTTAAAACTAATAAACTATTTTAAAGAAGAGAAAAAGGATTTGAATATACACTTCTCTAAAGATATGGCTCATAAACACAAAGGGTAAATATATAAATAAGACACTGAATATTATTTGTTAGTCATTAGGGAAACTAAAACCAAAACCACAATGGGATACACCACTTTCAGACCCACTAGGATGGATATAATTAAAAGGCAGATCAAAAAGTGTTGATGAAGATGTGGAGAAAAATAGATCCCTATTAATACTGAGGGTGGGAATATAAAATGGTGCAGGTGTTTTGGGAAAGTTTAGCAGTTCATCAAAAAGTTAGCATGTGACCAAGCAATTTCCCTCAGAGGTATATTCCCAAAAGAATTAAACACAAAAACTTGTACATAGTAAGTGTTCATAGCAATATTCATTTGGAGTCAACAATAACCAGGGTTCAAATCCTGGCCCTGCTCACACCCTGCCATTGAAACCTTGGTTCAAGTCACTTAGCCTTTCTAGGCCCCTCAGCTTTTCCTAACTGTAATATCAATAAGCTAGATTAAATAATCTCTAAGAATAAGGAGACTTACCACATATTCAACATACATAAGACCCCACGTCATGCCTTTCATGTATGTCATCTTGACAGTCATCATCTCTATTTTAAAGAGGTGAAAAACTAAGGCTAAGAAGTTTAATAACTTGACCAAATTACGAGAGGTGACATCAAATCTACAAATTCACTGTTTAACCCCATTTCAATTCTTTAAGGCCAAATGATTCAAGGTATGAATATGAAGATAACTGTCCCTAAAAAGTCAAATCTTTATCATAAGCCAAAAATCTTTCTCCAGAATCAGCACAGTTCTTTCAGCTACTAGTAAAACTGACTGGTACCTCTACCCCGACTCCTACCCCTGACCAATTTTCTCATTTAAAATCTGTTAGAATTGTCATCATACACAGGTATCAAAAAATGAAATAAACAATAAACAGAATCTAAGATGCATTCATTTTTCAAATCTTGGCAAGTGTGGCATGCTTACTTTGTACTGTTTATCTTGATCCAGCAATGTAAATTGATACCATACTGGTAGTAAAAAATATGGCAATTCACATACCAAGGACTATTATAATACTCAATTATGGGTGAAATATATACAAATATAATCTAAAAGTTGAGTGTTGATGGATGAGGGGCAAGAGGAACCTATCTACTATGCAGCATCACTATTTATTAGAGCAGTGGTTTCCCATTGTTCCACAATCCACAGCAAAGTATTTTATATTTCTAAATAATACTCATGTCATGTCTATAAATACATACTAATACAACAAATAAATGCTATTCAACTAATCCTTTTATATTTTCTTTTAATATACACAATTTTTATGATCCTCTGATGGTTCTCAGCCTGCAGTTTAACAAATACAGCAAATTCTGGAACCTAATTATCTAACAACTGAGGAGATATTAAAAAAAAAAGCTTTCAGAAACAAAGAACACAATCCATATAGTAGAATTTAAGAATTATGAGGACCCAAGGAAATGTTCACGAAGAAATACATTAAATAAAAATCCTAACCATGTACAGATCACAACTATATAATGCTTGGCTACTAGAAAAAAAAGGAGTGAGGTAATTAAGCTAATTTATTTTCCATTCTTGAGATTCTCTATAGTTAAAGTGTACTGCAGAATCAGAGAGCTAGTTTGAATACTGGCTCATTTACAAGAAGCCAGTTTCTAGACATAATGTAATCTCTGGGCCTTTGTTATTTTAACTTAGAAAAATCAAGACACATCTTACAGAGCTGTTACAGGAAATAGAAATAAAATACAAAACCACTAATTATAATGTCAAGTGCACAGTGGCTGTTCAATATACTGTAGCTGCAACCATCAGTATATTTTAACTAAAACATTCTCAGACAAGATGCTATTAGCCAAACTATCTGAATTTGATCTTTCAGATAATTCTTTTTTAAAAAGTTAACAAACTTTTATAGCCACTTTCTATCCTTATTCACATACTACCTCAATCTGTAGCTTGCCCCTGCCTACTAAATATTACAGTGATTAAAAGTCACAATTCAACTTGGACAAAATGTGTAAAGAAACTGATTTCAGCCCAAAAGAGTAGTACAGGAAAGGAGCTACCGGCAAGAGCTTTGGGGTCAAGCAGCTACTTAGTCACTGTGTTCTTGGGCAAGTTACATAACCTCCCTGTGGTTTAGTTCTCTCATCTCCAATTGGGGAACTGTAACAGCCATAATTAATGGACCTGTTTTGGGGACTGGGAACACATGTAAAGCCCCTTAATGACCCAGAAGTACTCCACAAATGTTATTATTCCTAATAAATTAAATCAATATGAGAAACTGTCTCATATTGACAAGTTTACTTTCCCAGATATACTTGTGACAGTCAAAACTACTTTTCTTCAATTTAAAATATACTGTGTCAATTTAAAGTGTGCTGTGAAGAGGCAAATCTACTTCCTAATTGAGTAAACTTGCTCAGTATCTGTAGCTATAACAAGAGCAAACATGTTCACTTCATAACAGTCACATTTTAAAGCTACTTATATTTTATTAAATGAACAACATCTATATCATGTAATGTTTAAATTTCTTGTATAGTCAACATCTTAAAAAGTCAGGGTTCTTAACCTGTATCCACAATGACTTCAGAAACCCCCAAAAACTGTACATAAAATTTTTCTGCAAAAGTCCATAGCTTTTAAGATATCCAAGAACAAAAAGGTTAAGTGTCATGATCCTAAAGACGCATTTGAATATACATTATGAAAACTACATATTAATGAAGTAAAATAAACAAATTTCACCTTTGCATTTGTCAATTTTACTAAGGTGATATTTAAAACAAACTAGCTTCTAAATTCTTAAAATTTGCTAAACAGTCAACAGGTATACTCTACTTTCCAAATACTTAAGAGTTTGAGGTTCTGAGCTAAAACATCCTTCCAGAATTCTGAATTACCTACCTTTTCCATTAATTTACATAATCCTATAATAAACAAAGTAGCTCAAAGTTTTATTTTTAAAAAGTTTTATTCACATGCCATGTTGTGGTTATATAAACTTCATCGTTGCCAAACTTCCATACAAATAACACAAACTATTTCCTTCAGTCTCATCATTCAGTTTCACATGCTGATAATCAAATACAAATCAAAATTAAAATACTGGCTAATAAAAATATTCCTTCAACCTCAAATATTCAGTTATTAATAAATTACTTAGCTGATGATGCAGGCTGAATATTAAAACATTATTTTATTATTCATCAAACTCTCCAATTGCACTTTGATTCCTTTGACACAGTAAACAGTATTTTTAGCAATGGATCAATCCATCAATGTAATCTGACTTGTAAAACTGACAAGATAAAATTTTTAAATACAACTGTTTCACTAATGGAAGTTAACCTAATTCTTACCTAAAATCTCCATTTTGTATTCTACCAAACATTGCACTAAGCATGAAATTCATATTAAGTTTTAAAGAGCTAAATACTAGGCTATGTATTCCAAAAGGACCATATATATCCTTTCATTTACTCAGACTCATAGCAGGTACACAAAGATGCTCCTGATTATATGAAATCATGAAATTTTTTTAAAAGGTAACTAATGCCAGGTCAACTCCCAGTATTCCTTTGTAAATTCTCAACTGCAAATTGTTAATTTCGGGCCAACTTCCCTGGTACAAGTTCATTCTATGTTACCACTGTATACCTAAGAAAACCTACAAACCCTATAATGCACAGAAATATTTAGGGTAGAGTACTTCATTTGGCTGACTTGTTCTGCTTAATGGTCCTTATTTATATACCATATACCATTTCTCAAGCCTTTAAAATCTCTTGCCTTCCTATCTTTCATTATACTGATGTTTCCAGGTTGAAAAATCACTGTATAATCTACACACCTCAAAAAGACAAGAAAAAGTAGGATCTGGTTATTAAATCTATATTACAGTTTATCATAATTAACTGTAGCCTTAGTAGACAATTATAGTCTCCATTATACAGGAGTGAATTCACTAAGCAAAATGTTCCCTCCTATGTATTAAGCAATCATATAACTGAGGGGGTGGTGGGCTCACAAGTGAACAAAGATAAATCACCTTCATGATGAACACCCACACAAAGTGGAAAAAGATGACCAATTAGCAGAACAAAACACTCAAATCATATTTATCATTAATATCTGTCATTTTAAAACAGATCCTCTAAAATCTCTTAAGAGATTCCTAGAGAAGCAAGTCTCTTAAAAGTGAAGCTGTCAGCTGCCTCAAAATACTTAAATCTTAGACGTAGAAAGGGTCTAAGAAATCACCTGAAGCAATTTCCTCAAATTTGAGATGAGGCTGCGGAGACAGGTAACAGTTCAGACTGATAATACAAAACTGCAAATACTCATCTAGAAAAAGTTAATTTTTTAAAAGAAGCTAGACGATCCACTAGAATTACCTATCTTTTTAGCCATTAGCCACATCTAACCTTTAAGCACTGGAAATTCAACTAGCCCAAAGTGAGATGCGCCACAACTATAAAATACAATCTAGATTTCAAAGGCTTAAGTATCAAAAAAAAAAAAAAAAAAGTAGTGGCTCTCATTTTCTCTCATTATTTAATGCTTTGAACACCCACACAAGCAAAGAGCACTCAGTCACCAGGCCTCCTTTATTTCAGTTGAGGTCACATGAGGCAATGTTGACAGCTCATTATGGGGGATCCAGATTCTTCTATTCTCATCTAGATGTGGGAAAATCATAGGCAATTACTATTCTCGGGTGAAGAGCCCTTACTATGTAAAAGCTTCTTGGACTATTAAAACAGTAAGTGATTAGAACACCTGCTGGCCAATAATGGCAAATTTCCCCCAACTCCTGAAAACTGTCACGAGGGGAACAAGTTCTACCAAATATAAATGAAAAGGGATGCTTTTAATACTCCTTGAAGACCAGTGCTATCAATGAAAAAAACACCATTCAGGAGTGTTTTTCGAACTTTTCTGACATCCTCAGAAAAAGATACTCTGCAGGATTATACATACTAGTAGAATCAACTAGTATTTTCTGTACATTTTAAAAATTCTGATCACCACTCACTAAACTGATTTAATAACAAAATGAGTCGGGTCTCACAGTTTGAAACACTGATTTAGATCTAATATTGAGCAATTCCCACTATTAGTAACACTATTACTATATTAATTATTGAAAAAAAGGTACACAAATATCTACTGTGCTGTATTCTAACCAGCGGTCCCCAACCTTTCTGGCACCAGGGACGGGTGCTCCTATGAGAATGCCTGATGATCTGAGTGATGCTAGCACTGGGAAGCAGCTGCAAATACAGATGAAGCTTCCCTAGCTGGTATGCCCACTGCTCAACTCCTGCTTTGCGGCCCAGTTCCTAACAGGCCACGGACCCATGCCAGTCTGGTACCAGTCCACAATCCACTGGTTGGGGCCCTGCTCTAAAGCAAGAATTCTAGTTAATGTTAACCAACAGAATAAAATGCCCACAAAGAGTAAACACTGGAGACCAATTTGAATAATATCGATCTCTTCAATCTATAAGTCTGAACTTAGTGATTTACAAACTTTCTTTTTGGAAACTTGCAAAGTTCTTGAATCTCTTAAATTTAAAAGACCTTTAATTTTGTGAAGAGGGGGAGGACCCACAACCTGTTTCAAGATCAAAGAAAAATACCTTCTGTCACTACAAGATATACAAAAATGGTTAAAATTTCCCCCCATCAGGTAATAAGGTAATTCTGTAACTTACTAATACATTTAACAATGCCATTTTGTCAGAACTGAATTCGGAAGAGATCAAGACATTTGTCTCTTCTCAAAAAGCTCTAAATTTTCAAAAACTACTTTTAGCCACTGTGTGTAATAAACCAAACACCATCAAAGAACCCAAACTTACAAGTTTACAACTTTTTGCTTCCTTTACTACGCATATTCCCTGAATATACTGTAAATGAACCTGTCATAGAAAACCTGAAGATAAACAATTTGCTCTTAAAATATCTATACATTTAGATTTAAACACATTTTTTTATACCGTTGCATGGTTTTCCGGCCAATAGGAATGCAGGGGGACTGCTAAATGAGGTCTTCACTTAGGAACTGAGTGCTAAGAAGGCAGTATTTATCAGGAAAGTTAAGAAAAAATAAACTCATCCAGTCTCCTGACTTACTTTACTGTGCGCAGTGCCTTCTTCCCGTTTTCCAACTCTCTCGTAAATTAAAAGTTTAATAGAACACACACCCTCACCTCTGACATAAAAGGCAGAGGACCAGGCCCTACTGTAAAAGTTGGAAAGACAGAAGGCCATTGCTGGCCAAGGACATAAAGGTTACACATTCCTCACACCGGAGCCCGCCAGGGACGTGTATCAGCCGTTCTGCTTCCAGGGTGTGCAGCCCCGACTCAACGCTGGGGCCGCTGGCAGTGACCCAGGCCGCCAGGCAAGAACTGGTCCCCTGGGATCCCGCTTCCTCCCTCCGGCCCGCCCGCCGCTCCCGCCAAGGACGGCGGCCGGGATGACCCAGCCGCACGGCAGCTCCAGGACGGAGGCTGCGCTCGGCCAAGGGGATTAGGAGCAGAGAGCGAGCCCAGGGCCACCGGCCCGCACCCACACGTCACGGCCCTCCCCTCGCACTTCCTACCTTCCCTCCCGCATCCCAGCCCCCAAGGCCAAGGTCTCCCAGGCCCACAAACTTGATAGCGGAAGTGACGTCAGGGGAAGCAGGCGCAGGCCGCAGCCAGTCACGCCACAGCGGGAGGCGTCATCGGCCAATGAGCAACATCCTGGGGCGGAACTTCCCCCGCCCAAGTTTGATTGAAACGGGGGGAGGGGCGGGGTGAAGAATGTGAAGAATGACCCCTCCCCCGCGGCCCGAGAGGCGCTAGGCGGGAAGGGGAGGGGGTTGGGACCGGCCGCGCCACGCGGCGCCCATCCCCCCCACGCGGCGCCGCCACCCGCAGTCCTCCATGAAGCCCGCCCGCTCCGGCCCAGGCCTCTGCCGGCCGGGCCACACCGCTCCCCTTCTCTCACGGCCCCTGGTTTGGGGTAAAGGGGGCTCGAAAAGAAGAAAAATGGCGACGAGCCCGCGTGCGCCGTCCTTCCACCTTACCCACCTCGGGCTCGCAGAGAAGGCTGCCGCCCACCAGCGCCCGCCGCAGAGACGCTCCGGCCCTCACGCCCGCCGCCGCCGGCCGCCGCTGCTAGCCGCGAGCGAGGACCCGGATGGAAGCCCGGGCGGGCGGGATGCGGCGGCCCGAGGGAGAGCAGCGCGGGCGCCGGGAGGCCGCGGCGGGGGTGGGCGCGAGGGCCGCGCACGAACCCATTGGTCAGGCCGCCTGACTGACGTACGCTTCGCCCTTTCACCTTGGCTGGGTAGGGTTCGCCCCGACCTCACTGGAGGGTGGTGGCTGGGCCCGCCCTGCGCTGGGCGAGCTCCGCGGAAGGGCGTGCGGGTCCCGCCCCCCGCCCAGTCCCCGTTTCCTATTGGACGGCCGGGAGGGTGGCGGGGCGGTGTCCCAGCCCCCCACACGTGACGAGCAGGCGCCGTCACGTGGCCGCCGGGAGCGCGCTGGGTGGTAGTGTGCGTAGGTCCCGCCTTGGGAACGCGTTCCTTGTGTCCCGCGAGGGCGGGGCCGCAGTCTACCCAGTTGTAGGAGAGGCAAGCGGGTCCCCTGACTGACAGGTTTTGAACATTCCTGTCTTCAGACGCTGTGCACAGTGATGCTGAATTTTTCTCCTTTAAAATCAACCGAAAGCATAGTTCCTGCATGCCCGTTAAGACTTTCCCAAACTCGGACCCCACAGAGCCTTGGTTCCTGCCCTTTCACACCCGGGTCTTTGGCTGGTGGATCCCCCACACACCGGCCTCGCTGTTTGTACTAACTCGCTGACACTTTGTGCACAAGATCTTTAAAAGAGTGCAATCATTTGCACTCTCATAGATGATGTTTTCTAACAGCCTTTAACGGTGGACCGGATGCGTTTACATTTATGATCGATCAGTATGCACAGTAAATGCCAGAGGACTTAAGGCGCAGAGTTTATTCCGTGGGCTGAAGTAAACAAGAAACTAGCGGAGAGAAGACGAGCTTGGGCCAGAAAGGCGGGCAGGGTTTAGGGAGGACGTTTAACTTTAAAAGTGACAACAAATGGCAAATGAGAAAAATAATTTTCTGAAATCTGTAACAGGAAAAACAAATAAAATGTCTAGTTTTTAGAAGGAAAAATCTGAAACCAGACCCTGAGTTTGAATCTCAGTTCTGCCTTTTCCTGACTACACAACTATACAACATCGGGCAAATTGTCATCCTTCCTGTGCCTCAGGCTCTTTATAAAATGGGGATTATAACAATCATTACCTTATAGAACTGTTGTGAGGATTAAATATTGCAAGTACTCAGAGCAGTGCTTGGTGCACATAAGCACTACGTGTTTGCTAATATGTTAAGATGTAAAGTGGATTTTTTTTTCCAAATCATTAGGAAAAAAAGTGAATATAGACAAAGGATATAAAATGGCAAATCACAAAAGAAATAAAAAATGACCAAAAAGTATGAAAAGATGTTCGCCCTCATTAGTAATCAAATGCAGATCACAGCCATCTCCCAGTTCATAACAGGTCATCACTTAGTCATGCCGTGAAAAACTACGATAGCGATGTAGACTTATGTTTATCAATATGAGAAGATTGTCAGGGTTATATTGTTAAGTGATAAATAGGTTACAAAGTAATATGTATGCCATGACCCTATAAATCTTAAACAACAGTTAGCTCTGCAGTTGCTCATGCTCTTTGCCTTTACACATTTCTGGATTCTTAGCAATGAGTATTACTTCCATAATCAGGAAAATTATAAATATAAAAGCTATGCCAGAGACATTTATTAAATATTGTTGTTCCCCAATATTTATTGTCTTCTTTTTCTGAGTAAACAGGAACTAAGTTTTTAGGATACAGAAGTAGAGTGCCTTTGGATGTAGCTATGTGACTAATTTCTGGTTGCTGAGATGTGAGCAGGAGGATGGATGGGGTTTCTGGCTCCTGCCCTACAAGGAGAAGGCTTGCCCTCTTTCTCCCTCATTCTAATTTCCGGATGCCTGGGTGGGATGGAGTGTAGTGGAGAGACACATGGAACGAACCCAAGTCCCCTTATGGCATCACAGGGCATCTTCCACTGAGGCTTGGACTTTAAGTGAGAGACATGACTTATTTAAGCTCCCCCAAATTTGGGAATACTATCATGGGAAGCTAGCCTGATTAAGTGGGGACATCATACTTTTCTTCTGCATGTGGGTTCTTAGGAGATGGAGAGGGCATTCTGTGGAAAGAGCATACTGCTTTCGGAATAGACAAACATGGATGAAAGACCCAGCTCCTTTTTTCTAGGAGGCACCCTGGATCAGAGATCTGATGTTCAATTAGATCATAGTAGGGAAGTGATTTGGAACTGCTAGTGATGAACAGTATCTGATCAGTAACAATCATTATTTGTAGTGATGGTGTTACCACTTGGGAGATGTGAAATCTGGCATTGCCCCAGCAGAATGGTGGGGGTCCTTAGTTCTTCCCTGCTGATGCAGTAAAGAATTACAGGTCAGCGAGATTTGGAAAATGTAAGATTTACTTACATTTTAGGAGATGGGCCATGCTAAGGAAGGCTGCAGCCCCATGGGATTTGAGAGGTGAAAAGATGAAAGACATGGACATGGTTCCATAGTGTAGTGGTTAGCATGTCTGCTTTACACGCAGAAGGGCCTGGGTTTGCACCCCAATAGAGCCACAGTTCATGGTCTATAGCCATGCCACCCTGATGTCTGATCCCGGAAGCTCCACAGGGTGGAGCCTGTTTAGGAGACCACCTAGGGAGACCAGGTGTGACCAGGCATAAATAATAATTAAAAAAAAAAAAGATGAAAAACAGAGTATGCTCCAAGAGAGGAGCGAGTTTCGGTGAAGAGAGCTGTAACAATGCAGAAGTGAAAAGTTTATATGTGGGCCATGATGGAAGAGTACAAAGGCAGTAATAGATGATCAGCATGTGAGGTTACCTAGACTGACAGTTGGCTGCCATATAACACACTGCCCACTGCACATGTGCTTACCCAGAATTCAATCTGTTATTTAGATTTATGAACTTCCAGGCATAAGCATGAGATTACAATAATGGTGCAATGAAGCTGAGGTTATGTGTAGTACTTTTTGATCATGTGTTTGTGGCTGGTTTAGGCAGCAGCTTTTATGGCCTTTGTGCCTCAGGATTTGGGATAATTTATAACCCTAAAAGGGGAGGTGTTTCTGGGAGGTCCTAAAGAAAGTCTTTAAGGGAGGTTTCTATGGTTACAGAGCAGGGCCTTTGCTCCTGTTGTTCATGCCTGCCTAACTACCTAACTACCTAACTAGAGGCAGGAAGAGCAGATATTTGAATCTTCACTTGGGACCAAGCAGAACAAACTGCTGGCCAAGCACACCGGATTGCCCAATGGCCTGACCTCAGCTTCACTCTCTACTCCCCATGCTTGTGGGCACATAGCTCCAACCACTCACTGATCAAACCTCCCGGAGTGCTCATCTCCATCTTCACCTGGCCAGTTCTGGTCATTCAGATGCCACTTAAACCTGGCCTGCTCAGAGAGACCTTTCCTGACCACCCAGCCTCACCACTCCCCATCACTATTTCAGTACTCTATTTTTATACCCTCAGCATTTTAACACTCTCTGAACCCATCTTGCTTTTTTGTTCTACTCTCAAGAGAGCAAGAAATTTGCATTTTCACAGCTGTGTTTCCCTCCATATCCAAGGCCTGGTGTACACAATAGGTGCTCAACCGTGTGAAATTAAAAGCCAAGAGACTAGGGCAGTTTGCAATGGGAGCTGAGCTCAAAGGATACTAATGAGTAGAGAAACCACAAGCAGGAGTCCAGGTTATGAGGGTTGTAACCAGTAGACAGTGTGAAAAAGCAGAGGGAACAGCACCTCGCTGGGCCAGGAAGAGGAGTTGCTGAGTCCTGAGAAGACCTTCAAACTCTCTGGCTGAGGTTCCCAGAATTGCCAAGCCCCAAAGGATCCCAGGGGACCAGAGTCCCTAAGGCCATGTGATCCCAGACCTCACTTCTTATCTACACCTCTGCAGGCAGCATCAGAATAGAACCCTCCTTCCACCTTTCTTTTCCTGCAGGATAAACAACTCAAGTAAAGCAAACATACTCCTGACAACTTCCACCCCAGGTGAGATTGGGGCTCTTTGTATGGCTGTTCTCTCTGGCCCTACACTCAGCATGCTTGGTTGAGACAATCAGTTTGCCTCTCAGTCTCCCTGCTCTTCACAGCTCAGACTCCCCCACACCCCTACCTGAATCCCTGACAGAATGGCCTAGGTCTTACCTCAGAGCATGGGGGGCATGCAGATTAGGAGGATGATGTCTGGACAGAGCCTCCTGAGATCTTGTCCTTTCTGGCTATCCATGACTCCAGTGGCCTCCTGCTTTCCTATATGCCTGCTGGGAAGTCCTGCTTTCCTGTATGCTTCTCCTGAAAGGTCACAGGGGAAGGAGTGGGGAACCCAGGATAGCAAACAGACCCTGGCACCCCTGGGGTAGAGAAGGCAGTCATGTTATCCACCTCCACTCAAGGCTGCAAACTGGTGAAGGTCTGGAGTTCCCATCTGGTTCACAGAAGTGCTTTGTTATGCCAGTTCAATGTTTTAAATCTATTTTTAATTAGCTGGCAGCTTTCAAAAGAATCAAGACATTGAACATAAAAAATCTGGATTTCTTGCTTTTCTCAAAAAAACTTGACTCTCTGGCTACATTCAGCCTACTTTCCAACAGGACAATATTTTCTTTATGCACAGTATGGCCTCTGTTATTTGTCACAGGGCCCCCTCCTTTAGCCTGGCTCCTGTGGTCATCTGAGATTGTGTCCTCACTGCCTCCTCTTTGGGGCACTGCTCCTGCCCTATTTGGGCCAGTGGTGTTGGTATAGGCCAAGCATAGTCCAGAATATATTAAATGGGAACTGGGAGATGGTTCTCTTAGCTTGGGACTCAAGCTACAATGACAGAGAAAAGAGGTCATTCTTCAGGAAAGAAGCCAAACAGTCACTGAGAAACAGAATTCTGACAGCAACATGGGCTTCTGACAGCAACAACTTCTGGGTCCTCTCACTCTGAGGCCATACTACCGTTTTAGGGTAAAGCTTGTGTTACTTGAAACCAGTCACAACTGAAAACAGGGGAGGAGGGTCTGGAGAATGACATTTAGAATCCCTGCTGCTAACCGTATGATTTTGGACAAACCAGTGATCTTCTCAGTTTCTTCTTTGGTATAATGGGGAATCTATTATTTACCTCTGAAAGGGAAATGGGGTTCCCAAAATATCATTTATGTGAAGCATTACATGCAGTTCTACTAATTGCTTGATAATAGGTGTTGCTATAGATTGCATAACCCTTATTGAATTTTATGGTAGATGTTTACTGTAAACTGGGGAGCCGAATTAAGAAGAGTGAGCTTCCTCCTGAAGAATGGCAGTGTTCTTTAAGATGTTTCCGGGTCAGTACTCTGGAATAGGCTGGAAGAAGTCAGGCCTCTAGCCAGACAGACTGGATTTACATTAAGTTCACCCTTTCAATGACTGTGTAATCTTGGGCTGTGATTTAAATTATCAGGCCCCAAGTTTCTTCCTCTCAAGTGGTGATGACAATTCTCACTTCCTTCAGTTATTTTGAGAATGGAATTATGTCATTAAGGTAAAGAGTGCCTAATAGTATATACTAAACATTCAACAAATTGTAGTTATTATTGTAACAGAAAAAGAAAAAAAGCCAAGAGGAGAGCTAGTCACAGATTTCATTTCTGGGAAATCATTGCTATTGTGATTTCTACTACCCGAGGCTCAACTGAGCTAAAAGTGTACCATAAGCCATCAGAGCATAAGCTGTTCTGTTCAGTTGTGCCAAGAACTCACCTCCTGCACCACCCACCTGACTGCCAAGCCAGCAGCCCCAACCATTCAAAGCCTCCTCTGTGAGCTTCAAGCAACACGCTTTATAAACAGATGACTATTACAAACAAACAAACAAACAAATGTTGGATGGTTATCAACATAAGACCCCGAATCAAAAGAGAAACCACAAGGTGGAAAGAATTTATTTTTTTCCTTATAAAGGATGAAGTCAAACTACTTTCAAGTTGCAACCAAGTTGCAAATTAGTAAAAGTTGTGTACTGTGCTTATATAATTGATTCCCTAGACCCAACCTCACTGTGCAGAGGACTTGCTGGTGGAGAAAGGAGAGGAGAAATAAAATGAGTTTTGGGAAAGCTTTGCCTCTTCATTTGATTTCGGCATCGAACCTGACACTGCCTTGAGCAAATATCCTCCCATGTTTGCTGGGACAGACGGCCCTGTGCAGCATAGCCCATATGCAGGCCTCACGGAGCCTGACTGAGCCAGCTAGCACTTGGTCAGTATCGGGGGGACAAAGGCAGTGATGTCCATTCCTTTAATGAACTCTTGAAAATAGCACCTGATGGAAACAGTGTCTTTGGTGGGAACCTGGGGGGAAATGATGCCCTCCATGAGTCTTCATCTCTGCCTTGAGTCTCTTATGCTCATGAAAGAACTGAACTGCATTTACATGATGCTGCAGGAGTGCTTTCATTTGCTTATAAAGCTGTCAGGGAGCTTCCAGTTCCCAAGCCACACTGTAACTTCTCCAGCTTGGAGATGTGCTCAAGCTCCAGCTGCCTTTTCAGTGTGGCAATCCGGCACTTGATGCCACAAAGCAGGCTGTCTCCAGTGGCGTCGATCATGGCTTGAGTGTCCTCGGCATTGGTGGAGAGTTCCCCTATGAGCTTTTCTTTGTCCTGTGGAGGCAGTGTGAACATTTCCTTAGGAAGGACCTGCAGACAGCAGACTCAGGCACCTGGATCAAGGTGCTGCCTCAGCCTCCCCACCTCCATTGACCCAGGGACACCTTAGGGGATGGAAGGCACTGTATGTTGCCTGCCCAATATCCATTTTTCACTTCTTTCATACCTAAAAACCCTGACTTTTTTGGCCAGCAATGTGGGAAGCTAAAAATGCCACATTTGCTTCCTGATTCCTTTGTAGTTAGGGGTGCCCTGGTATGCCACAGAAGCATAAGCGAAGTTGTTGGGTGGGGCTTCTTAGAAAGTTGCTTAAAAGTGGGCAGATGCCTCTGGGACAAGCCTTGCCCTTTGTCTTTCTCCTTCAAGACCTGGGGTCAATGCCCACATGGAGCATCCACCTTGTGACTGTGTGCTGACAAGTACACAGCCCCACTGAGAGAAGAGGGTGGAGAATCATGCGGCTACCAACTTGACTAGCCTTCCCTCCCTATCTCTGGACATTTCATTAAGTAAAAAAGCAGATTCTTAATTTTTTTTTAAGCCACTGTTCATGGGTTATCTTCATGAAAAGAATAGCCAAATGGAAGGAATTACTTGAATAATTTTGAGAGGAATAAAATCTCAGACCTACCTGTGATTTTTCTAGAAAGTTCAAATCTTGTACTCTGGACTGTCCACAGACTGTAATGTCCTTCCCTATTTGGTCAACCTGTTAGTCTCCAACTCATTCTGTAAATCTTAGCTCCAGCATCACCTCTGTGATCAGATCTTACCTTGTGTGAGGCACACAGTGTGAGGGAAAGCTTGGATGATGAGGACAGGCAGCCCCTGGGCATGACCATGGTTATCATAGCTGATCGTGCGTCTCAGATTCCTGCCCTGTGAAAAGGGGATTTTGGCTTCTGAAGAGGACTAATGTGATACACAGGAGGCACCGAACAAATTAATCTTGCATTCTCTGACACCTCTTCCCCCTCAGGCAATGAAAGGATCTTCCACAGGTCTCAGATATGTCACTGTGGTTCACAATATATAAAAACATTCTAGTATTTATCACCGTAAGTTGCCTGCCTAGTATGTGCTTGGGTGTCTTGTTTGACCAACCAGACTAATCTTTTTGAAGGGAACAAAAAAAGAAACAGACTTAATCAATATACGATGGAATCTCAGGGTATTGACAAGTATTCTAAAGAAAGACAAAGGAAGATAGAGCAGGAAGGTCTGAGTAGTGACCGAGGGCTGCAGGAGGAGGTGGCTCTTTGTTTCTGGTAGTCTAGGAAGGCTACCTCAGAGAAGGTGACCATGGAGGAGAGGACTGAATGATGGTCAAGTAACAGACATATCTGAGGGAAAAAATTTCCAGGCAGAAGGGCTGCAAGGACGAAGGCCTGAGATGAAAACAACTTGGCATGTCTGAGGTACAGGCAGGAGGCTGGTGAGGCTAAGAGACTGAGCCCAGCTCAGAGTGAGGGGCAAGGAGAGCAGAGAGGCGGGCCTAGCCAGGAAATGGGTTTATTCACAATATAATAGACATTCCCCCTGCTCCTTTACCAGCAATTGTGGATTTTTAGCAAGGAAATGTCATGATCTAAAACATCCAACGATCACTCTGGCTATTAGTGGGACACAGTGAGCAGGAGGAGCCCATGTGGGAGTCACTAGCATGTCCAGGCCAGAGGCAGTGAGAGCAGCCAGGAGAGATGGATGTAGGGGTCTATGCAAGAGGGGCATGGAGGGGATATGCCTGGTAAGGGGAGAGGTGACACAGTGATGCCTGAGCAGTCATGGTGCCTGGTACTGAAGAGATTAAGAGGAACAGGTTTGGGGGAATCAGGAATTCTATTCTGTCTAGGTTATATTTGATATGCTAGATGTAGCTTTATAGTTTTCATCAAGTTTAGAAATTTTTCAGCCATTATTTCTCCAAATCCTTTTTCTGCTCCCCACCTCCCGACCTTCTCCGTTCCTTCAGGGATTCCAGTTACCCATATATTGGGACCCTTGAAGTTGTTTCAAGCTCACTGATGCTGTTTTTAAAAAACTCTTATTCCTCTGTTTTATTTTGCGTAGTCTCTGGTATTATGCCTTTAAGTTTACAAAGCCTTCCTTCTCTGTGTTTAACCTGCTGTTCACCCATCCAGCATATTCTTCACAGCACTGTAGTTTTCGACTGTAGAAATCCAGCTGGAATATTTTTTAAAATTTCTTCCATGACTCTTAACTTTTGGAAATATTGCATACAATTATAATTTTTAATATCTTTGTCTAATTCTAACATCTGTCTCAGTTCTGACTTAATTTTATTGTTTTATTATTGCTTTCATTGTAGGCCATATTTTCCTGCCTCTTTGCCTGCCCAGTAATCTTTGGATACCAGATACTGTGAATTTTACCTTGTTGGATGCTGATATTTTTGTATTTCTATAAATCTTAAATTTTGTTTTGGGATATAGTTAAGTTACATGGAAAGAATTTGTTCCCTTCTTGTTCCAGCCCTGTGCATCCGGAACCTGCCATACTCCAGGCTGATGACATTCTGAATGTATTCTTAAGTAAGTATCAAAAGTAACTTGCACAGGAGGCTCTGGTGTGGAGGATAGAGGTGATAGTAGCACTAGGATGCTTAAATTGTGATCTAGCAAGCACATACCACACTTGGTATTTCATGGAATCCTTATAACAACCCTTTGATTTAGATAGTTTTATCTGAGAAAGCTGAGAAGGCTCCAAGATGTAACTTGCCCAAGGGACACATTACTAGGAAGGGATAGAATTGCGATTGGAAGGTGGGGGCTTTCTGACTCCAAGATCGGAACCTCTTCCACTTAGCCAAGCCACCACCCCATTGGACTGAATATGGCACTAAACGTAATATGCCTGGTGGAGAGCCTGGCTCTTGGCAGACATCACAACATGGTAGAGACTGATAATACCATAAGGACCTTGACAAAGCTGAGCCTATTACAGGTTCGAGGTGAGCTAGGCCTATTTAATTTTTACAAAGATTTTAATTAAAATATAGCTAACATATAATATTGTATTAGCTTCATGTGTGACCCAGAGATCAATTATTCACATTTATATACCTAAAGAAGTGATCACCATGATAAGTCTAGCAACCTCTGACATTGTACAATGTTATCACAATATTATTGGCTGTATTCCCTATATTGTACACCACATCCCCTTGGCTCATTTGTTTTAAACCTAGAAGTTGAAACTTCTTATTCCCTTGATTTTCCCCCTCTTTTTTTGATTTTCCAATGACAGTTGACATTTGATATTATTTTTTATCAGTTTCAGGTATACAGCATAGTGGTCAGACATCGCTACACTCTACGAAGTGATCCACCTGAGTAATCCAAGCCAGGAGCATTTTCAATGTAAAGGATTGAAGAAAAGCCCTCACTGCCCTGCTAGCCCCTTCCATTCCCCACTCAGTTAACAAGGAGCTTTGGAATAAACTCTCAAGTCTCAGAAAGAGAGGTAAGTGCTGAGGATGAAACAGACCTATTGAGAATTTGTGGCAAATGAAACCAGTTTTTAAAGGCAGAGTTCAAACAAGAATACCAAATCATATTCCATTCTCTTGAATCCTCTTAGTAGCTTGATCTGGCATGCCCCCAATAGACCACTACTTCCTGACAGGTAGAAGGAGAGAGCAGAGGCTGGTGGAACACAGAGTGGCCCAGGAGGCTGGCTGAGGTGGAGGATTGCAGAGAATCCTGCCCTCTGTGGACAGACACCTGACATTCTGCACTGAAGAGCCAGGAAACCCTGGACCTGAGACCCTCTTTTGGAGCCATATCTGTGCATTAGGAGTTATCTGCAGCACTTAAAGCCGGAGCCAAATTATGAAGACTCAGGAACACTTTCGACCTTCCACAAAGAAGCCACCACCTTAGTGGATCCCTGACAGTTAATAAAGCAATCTACACCTAGTGGTTGTTGCTACCTAATTTGTAAAACATGGAAACTCTGTCTCTCCTGCCTTCTTCAGGGTGCTGGGGGATCAGATGAACTCAAAGTTGAGAATGTGCTTTGTCAACAGCAAAAAATTAAAGTGGCACAATTCCTGGTGCCATATCTAATTCATATCTGAGTTATATGTGACTTGGGGATAGTCCTAAAATCAGTGCTAAAGGGAAGATTACATATGTCAAATTATCTCCGAAGCTCCCTTAGCTGGGGACTATGGAATGCAGAGTGCACACAGTTTTATATAAATCAAGCTACAGACCTGTGCCTATAGATGTCCAGCAGATAGAGAATCATACAATATCAATAAAGGGTTCACACGATATATTGTATGAAAAACTCGTGCTAAAGATTAAGCATCAAAATCATTCTCAGCCCTCCAAACTCTTCACTCCTAATAGGCATGCAAGAACCAACAGAAGGAATGGAGGATTTACTGTTCTGTCTTACCTGCCCCCCTTCCATCTCTGGGATAATCAAGGATAGTTAAATTCTCACAAATCTGAAAATGACACTTCACTGAATATGATGCTAGTTCACTTGTCTGGGGGCCCCTAAATCCTGAGGTGAGCTGCATGGCTGAATACCACACACACATCTCACACACACACAATGCGCACACGCATCCATCCCTAGAGAAAGTAGTCAACATGGGTATGTGCATTTATTTGAAAAGTAATCTTCTTACTCCTGAGCAAATATATGGTTTTAACTCTGAGGTTGCTGAGTAATTTGGCAGACTGGGCTGCTAAGTAATAACAAAATAAAATATATAGTTGAATACCAGATTCATGATTTCTCCATGTTTTTAGCACATTTGAGCCAGCTGTTTTTGCTCCTTGGTGGGAAGTGTCTGAAGTTCTTCCTTAAACTTTTCCAGTATGTTTTCAGCCAAGATATTCCTCTGAAGCCCATTTGTTCCCCTTCCCCTCAAATAAATGACCTAAAACACAGAGATGGCATGAGCTAGTGGCAAATTCCCATTGCAAACTGTGACATCATCAAGGGGGAAGAATGAGACCCCTCCCTTCCTGCACACACAAACACACTATCGAGGGGAGAACATACCACCTACCTAGGTAGTGCTGACAGGACTTTCAAAAGAAGTGACTGTGAAAGTCTCCTCGTCCTTACAAAATAATTTCTCCCACTCCACGGCGCTCACGCCTGGGTTAGTGTGTGCATGTTATCACCATCTGCAGAAACTGCCGTCACACACTCCATTATAAGAAACAGGAAACTGCCTTTCTCCTCCGTGAGTCTGGGTTAGCCCACTGCTCTGTCTCCTATGGAAACCCAGCACAGTGAGAAGACAGACATTCAAAGGTGACTATATGGTTGGATGTACAGAGGAGCACAGAGAAGGAAGAACTATGTCTCCTTGGGATAATGGAGGACATCAGGGCTGGCCACTCAAGAAGAGACACCTGATCTGGGCATTAATAACCAAAGTATATTAACCACATCTTTTATTTACTGGGTTCTGATGCTGTGGCACGTGGGGCCTTGCAGACCAGGAGGGATGGCCTTTTCCAGGCTGGCAATTCCTAGAGAGAGTAAAGAACTCATCTTGGAGGGCACTTTTTATATGTAAACCGACCTATCCAGAGCCCATGCTCTTTTTATTTGCTATTCACTTATCCACCTGCCCTAGTCACTCCAGAGACTAGGGATAGCCCCTGTGCCCCAGAGGCTATTATTCCAACTGGTCAATCTTAAACCCGCTAACCATGATTTGCCTGTTCTTCCCACAGAAACCACAACAAAGGCCTTTGCATACATTTCCCCTCCCCTCTGCCTCCTGACCCACTTTGGTGCTTCTCCACGCTCTGCCCCACCATGATGTGGTGAGTCACCTCCTCTTGGAAACTGCGAATCATAAACCTATCTTTCAATGGCATCCATCTTGTGATTTGTTGGCCTTGCCAAAATAATATCAAAACCTATATTTTAAAACACACATAAAAATACAAGGCCAAATGCTACCCAGAGTTACCGTCACAATCCACCCATCTGACGACTGTCTTAAAAATCCATTTATTTAATAAACTTATTAAGCACCTACTATGTTGGAACAGTGATAGTGAATAGGATAGACACACCTGGCCCCACTCTCAGGCGCTTATGCCTTGTCGAGTGAAAAAGATGCCAAACAATTGAGATGCTAGCTCCATCTGGGGATCTCCAACCATACCATGAATCTAAACCCTTTTGGACCCAGAAAACCCTTGTGCCACTCTGGGGTCAGGGTGAGTAAGTAACTGTATGTGTTTGTTATTTACTATGTGGAGGAAACATATGGTAAGTAAGCCCAGGAGTCTGAATGGAAAGATCCAACCTCTGGCTTTGTGAACTGGAAACTTTCCAAATATCTATTTAGAGGAGAATGGATAAATAAGTTAGGGGTGAATGTATTGCATATATGTGCGGAGTATGTGTGTGCATGTGTGTGTATGTGTGCATGTGTTCAGTAGAATTCCACAGAAATAAAAAGATGAACTGTTGGTACACACAGCAACATGAATGAATCTCTGAGAAATTGTGTTAGTAGAAGAAACTAGTCATAAATCACATGTACTATGTGATTTATATAATTTAGGCCAAACCAACCCATGGTGAAAGAAGTTGGAATGGTCTCCTGTGTGTGGGAGGGGTCACTGACTGGGAAGAGATGGAGGTGAAGGGAATGTTTGAGATCTTGATCTGGATGGGGTTTCTGTGGAGATATAGACACATGTGCTTTATTGGAATAAAGTGAACCTCTGGCGTATGTGCTTCACACACCCTACTGTATGTATTCTATACCTTGAAGGAAAAACAGCTTTGTGAACTAAAACATGGTGACTTGAATCTGAGTCTTTAGTTTCCTCATTTGTAAAGTGGAGATCCTGGCCCTTGCTCTGTAACTCCTTAGACTGCTGTGTGGAAACCTTGTCAACGATAAAATGCTTTACAGATGTAAAAGGGTTACTCTCATTGTTACTCTTACAGCAAGGTTTATTTTTCTTTGGAAAAAAAATGCCTATTTAAGCTTTCAGGGAGGCCCCATAATAAGAGCAGGTTTAGATTTAGAGATTATCATGCCCATAATCCATGTAGTAAATGTTAGCATATCTTTTTCTAGGTTTTCTAGGTCACTCTGAACCAAAGAGCTGGGCAACCCAGCCCTTCTCCCCAGGCAGTATGCTGTTTTAAGCAGGGGCTGCACCTCATACAGAATTTTCCTGGTCCCTCCAGGATTAGAAAGAATGCTGCTTCAGGTTGGTAGACCTGGGTTTGAACCCCAGCCTAGCATTCACTATAAAATATCATGGCATGTTCCTCCCTATAGAATTCAGTGACATAATGTTCTATGGAAGATAAATTGTTCAGACCTCCAATACCAGAACCTGGAATCTGGCCCTTTTTACTTTTCACACACAATTGAAAAGAGTTGAAATGTCCCAGAGGGCCAGAACTCTTTCACCCAAACTCCCAGCTCCCTGCCCCTGCTCCATGAATTTAAAGCTCTTTCCCTTCCACCATCACAAGCATGGTTGGTAGAAATACCTGTCCCTGGGGCTTTGTGTCCTGACGGGTCAGGTGCTGGCTACACCTGCTCGACACCAGCCTCCTCTGGGAACAACGCCTCTACAATTTACCCCACCCAGACCCAAGCTCAGCAAAGCCTCCAGCATACTCCTGACACCCTCAGCTTTTTTCTGTGGGCTCTCAGAGTCTGGAGGACCTGCTTGGGAGGAGGAAAGCCAGAAGAGAAGGGGAAGGAACAGGCATCCTCATTCCACAGAGTGGATAGTCAGATGGTTCTGCTGTCTTTAGTTGCTGGAACAAGAAGAAATTTAAGTGTGCTACTTAAAATCAGGCTAGAGTGACTAAAGGTAGTGTTAAGGCCCCCTGGGGAGCATGAGTGAGAGTCTGTGAGAGAAATGCTCAGCTGTCAGGTGAAGTGAACACCAGTAATGGACACAAAAATAAGTGGAATGAGAACATTATTTTGAGCTGTGGAGTTAACTACAGGAAGAACTATCTAGAAAACATTAGAAGCTGCCTCTAATGGGACTGGAAGAGGATGGAGCACAGGGCACAGCTTTTTGCTACCAATTCTTTTCTAGATTTTTACCCTTTTTACATGTTACTTTGATATGATTTTAAAATAAATACACAAATAAATGAAAAAGGGAAGTTGGAAATAAAAAGTATGAATAAATCCAAGTATCTGGTGCTTTTGAACTGCTGCTCCCCTCCCCCAAACCCCTCTGTGGCACCCTCCTTTATATTCAATTGATTAGTGTTTTTAGAGCACTGGGCACCTGTCTCCCTAATTAGCGCACTCTCTGTTCCTGCTAACACAGATCCATACATAACATCTCTCTTCCTGCAATTCAGTCATTCTGTATTTTCTTCCTTCCATCCTTCCACAAATACCCAAAGGACCTGGAGAAACACCATCACAGTTTGTATATCCCAGCGGTGGAGAGAGATGCTACAGATATAACTGCACAAAAAGTTTCCATGAGAGAAAGTAATGTAGATAATGTGCTTTTGTAGCCAAAACTATTATGACCCTTTCCAGGTTAAACAGCCTTCTGGCTCCCCATTGCTTACAGGACAAATTCAAGCCTTTTGCAGGATGTGTAACACCTCCTTCAATGTGTCTTAACCTGCCCCCTGATGGGTCCCCTGAGTGCACTGGCGTCTCCCATAGCCCGACACTAAAGCCTACTTGTCCACTGACCAGACTTAAGCATCTTCTGGAATGCCCTTCCGTCCATGGCTGCTCTGCTCTGTAGACTCTCCCAGCTGTTACCTCCTCTGAAGCTTTCCATGTTTGCCCTATGAGACCTCTTTCTCACTGTATGCAAAGCCACTCTCTCCCACAAGGACGAACCTTCTCTCATTTCTGCATCTCTGGGGTCCTGGAACAGGGATAAGTCCCCTAGCAGGGGCTAATGAGTGCTCCTCTGCTGCAGCATGCACTCAAAAAGTGAAAGCTGTTAGAACATTCCCTCTCACGTTAAGCCACAAGCATGACCTCTGTCAGTTCCTACCCTGGGTCCTACCATGTCTTCTAAATCTGCTCCCCACCCACCTTGACAGCTCTTCAGAGATATGGTTTCTAGTTGGCCAGTCTCCATTTTTCAGGCCAACCAGCCCCAGTTCTTTCATGGGACAGATCCCAAGGAGTGCTGACCAGAAAGAAGCCTGCAGCCTCAATTGTAGAAATAGTACAAGGGCCCAAAACTCTTACTTTCCTACACATGGACAGCAGAACTGCCCGTCGACATGAGTGCAGTGTTGGCACCCCAAAATCAGCTCTAGGCACTGTTTGCAGAAGTTATGGGAGCTGGAGGGGAGCAGCACAGGGGGCGTGAACAGCTCCATGCACACGGGACAAGACACCACAGAGCCCAGTGCCTCCATGGCGTCTTCAGCCTTTCCCAGCTACCCACCCTGTCAGGCTTCTAGAACAGGCACAGAACACAGCAGGTCACAATGGACACAGCCAGGCTTTGCTTAGAGGACAGAAGAAACAAGGAAGCTCCACTGACGTCCAGGGCTCTAAGGACATGTCAGGGGAGGTGGTTATTACAGCCAGCTGACAACAATCAGCCTGCAGCTGCTTTTTGTACAGTTCACAAGCCACAAATTGTTTTTTAAATACATTGTAAGGGGTTGTAAAAAAAAAACAAAAACAAACAAAAAGCGAATAATAATAAAAAAGCAAGAATATGTAATAGACCATACGTGTCCTGAAAAGTTTAAAATATTTACTTTTCAGATCTTAAATAGTTTGCTGTCCCTTTATAATTTAGAAGACAATGTAACTGGAATCCAGTCCACCTCATATGTACATTCCACTCATTTTGAAAACACGTTATGGCTCCACCCTCCAGCCCATAGTCCACTTCCTAGGTGATCATAGGCCAGTGACCACCAGGCTCTCTCTTCCAGTTTCTCCATCCACCATATATTGAACTGGGTGGTCTCTAACCCCTTCCAGCTCTGTGATTCTGTACACCTTTAGTCTCTGGCATGTTACAGCCTTTCTTAACCTCCTCTCCTCTTGTAAAGGGAACGATGGCAAAGGCCAACCCATCCTGGGGGTTCTTTGGTAGATCAACTAGTCTCAACAAGTTGCACTAATTGAGCACCTAGGCCGGGCCAAACAGTTGTCACATTTATCTCTCATTTAACCTCCACAACCTTAAGAGGCTCAAGTAATTAGCTTTCACCTGAGTGGGGGAAACTGAGGCACAGAGCAGTGGAATAATTTCTCCAGGGCCGAAAGTCACGAAAACACGTTATGTCTCTTCCAACTCTTACTTTGCTTCTAACGGGTTATGTTGAGGTGCCCTGTTGATGTGAAAATGCAGTTTCTGTGCATGACAAGACATAGTAATGAGACTGTGGATAGCGGGAGAAGCAGTGAAGATCCGCTAGCTGTCGCTTCCATGCAACAAACATGGATGGAGCATTCAACATGTTTAAGACATGCAATGGGCCATTTGGGGGCTTAAGGTGTATTCATTTATTCAGTGCAGTGACAACTGCTCTGTGGGCTCGTGACATACCAGTGCTCAGTGCACACCATCCTATTTACTCACCACTTTGCTACTGTATGATCAGTTCTAATTTGTGCATACAGAAAAGGCAAGTGCCTGCTCGCAGACAGCTGCCAGTTCAAAAAGAGAAAACAGTACAGAAAAAGAGGGGCAGATGTCAGGCAGCCCAGCAGGCATTCCTTCCCTGGCTGTCTTCTGGGATGGAGCCAGAAATGCCAACTTCCCCTCATCAGACTATCTGACATTGGGGCGTAGTCCTGTCACGTGATTTTGGCCAATGAGAGTTATGTGGAAGTGTATTGAGAGGTTTGGGGGGAACTTTCTTGTTATCCTGATGAAAGAGACAAATGTGGATTTCACCACACATCCCTTCATTTTTCTGCCTTGTATGAAGACTCAAAACTTGGGATTGTGGCAGCCACTTTGTAACCACTAGGATCATAGACAAGAAGCCCAGCATCAGTGAACTGCTGCACTGATGCCGGTATCACCTCCCTCCAGCTCGCTACATGTGAAAAAACAAAGCCATCAGGGACTGGGCTTACAATTCTCACTGATAAAATAAGTCAGGAAGTACTATAAACTACAAGAGATAAGAAGCAGGAAACATTTAGAGATTATGCGATTAGGCACAACTGGGAACAGAAAGGATTGTGGAAGGTGTGGCAGCTGCTGTTGCTGCTTACTCTACAGAGCTTGCTAATAGCACCCTAGCTATGCTCAGGACTCCTAAATGCCCCATCCCAAATGAGCTCTGACTGGGACAAAACTATAACAGCAATGTTATCCCCAACCAGATAATAACCCAGTTACCTGGACAGTTAGGGTTTCTTGGCTACATGGCCCAGTTTTCTCCCATGAGACATCAGGGGAACTTTGCTAGATGGTTACCGAGAAAATTTTCCTCTATTATAAAAGGAAAATTGCCCTCTCCCTTTCTTCCTCCCTTGAGTGCAGTTGTGTGAAGGCATCATCATGGAGCTACAGTAATCATTTTATGATCAAGAAGTAAAGCCCTGAAGAGTAGCAGAGATGCTGACTCAGACACTGACATTGTCACCAGCAGGCTGTGGAAGAACCACTGGAACCTCCTTGCTTGGACTTCTTGTTAAGAAGTTAAGAAGTTAAGCAGTTGGGCATTCTTGGCTGAAGGACAGGGCATTTGGGTCATGTTTAGACATGCAGGCACAGAGGAGAGGAAGCTATTCTGGAAAATAAGACATTGGGAGCTACAGCATAGAGCCAGGAAGGGTAGAATATATGTTGGAGACAATGAGTAGTTCTGTTTAACAGTAGTGTTAGTGTTTCCACTAGTATCCTTTTATTACATGTGCCCATGAATCTGTGACAAATTGAATGGTGAGTGTGTGGAGAGGTGGGGGCGATACAGAGGTGATGAGATGAGAGGCAGGGCCCAGGCTGTTCTGCAAAGGCCAAGAAAGAGGAAACAACAGAACAGCAGCCCCTTCTTACAAAGTTGCTCCTAGCCCAGCCCAGCCAGCCCTCTCCTAGGCTTGTGACCAAGAGCATCAACACCAAGTTTGTGGCAAATGCTGCCATGTATGTGGATCACATCTTTTTTTTTTTTTTTTTTTTTTTTACAATCAACAAAAACCAGAACAGCTCTAGTGTCCTTGGGTGAATGCTGTGGTCTGTCCACACATGGAAATGTTCTCATCCACAGAAATAGGCAAACGACTGATACACAGACAGCCTGGACGAATCATGCAGTGAGAGAAGGCAGACCTCAAAGGCTACATAGTGTGTGACATTCTGGGAAAGTCTAAACCAGAGGGACAGAAAGCAGACCAGTGGGAAGCAGGACTGGGGCGGGGGATGCCAGGGAACACTGTGGGCTTTCTGCAAAGACGGAGCTGTTATGTATCTCAAGGGTGGGGAAGGTCACATGACTGTGTGTGTTTGTCAAAACCCAGAACATGAAAAGCATAGAATTTGACTATAGATTAAGTGTATCTCAAGATACCTGACTTTAAAATAAGTGGCCATTGGGGTGACAACCTCCCTGAGGGAGGTGGCTGAATCCTGGTGACTGATGTTGCTAAGATGGCTGAGGAGGGGCTGGAATGTGGGGCCGGGCACTATGGGGAGGTTGTGGAGAAAGGTTTCTTCAGACAAGCCTAGTCCTTGGAGCTGGGGGAAGGATAGGTCCTGGAGGTCCCCATTTCTTCCTGGTCCTTCCATCAGTGTTCTGTGCCTGGGACAGCCTCAGCCAAGATCCCTCCTCTGTCATACAACTTCCTGCGGGTGCACTGGAGGTGATCTAGTTCCTTCATGAGCTTCAAGAGCTGTTACACAAGCAATGTGCTTAGCCAGCCCAGGACTGAGGGACAGAGAAGAGTGATTTCCACAGGGTCAAGAGAGGACCCCAAATTAGAAGACAAGTCTCTAAGTTCCGGCAGTCCCATTCATCAGGATGTGTATGAGTGCAAACAGCACACATAGCCACCATTTATCATGGAATAGAGGCTCCCCTTGGCTGTCTGGAGAGGCCAGCCTCCAGAATGTAATTCTATATTTTCATGAGAAAATATGCATGTGTTCCAGCCTTGCTGATGGTTCATGGGCCCCAAGCCCACTGTGGCAACTGGGAAGGGACCTGAGGGGCCTATCAAACGTCTTGGGACCACAAATGGTCCCTCACAATTGGCACAATCATGGGGCCCAGAACTACTTAGACCAGCTATCTCACCAGCCTGGAAGGGAATGGGCCTTGAAGCCAACATTGAGTTTATCTGAAGAAAGAAATGTGTTATTTCTTTCCCACCTATGCTTGTGGATTTAAAAATTTGGGGGTGGAGAAATAAGCCTCTTTGAAATTTGGCACTAGAATTGATCCCTTGGCTTTATTTACCCCCCAACTCTCTTCTCTCCTACAATCCAGGGACAAAGAATGATTTAGTCTCCTCAGAACAAAAGGCCAGAAACATTTCCAGACATTGTTTCTTTGTCCAGAATTCCTATTTCTCTATTTTCTACTTATGAATCTGTAGGCAAAGCCCCAGAGTCCTTCCTACTATGGAGCCTTCCCCATCTTCCCAAAGGAATGTGGCTTTGAGGGCTTGCTCCATGAGATAGCCTGTCCTGCCTGGGGCTGCTGAGCCGGCTGAAAGTCCTATGTCTCTCAGGCCAGGGGACTCCCAAAGGCGCCTGAGCGAAGACTGAATAAACGATGCCAAAGGAAAACGATTTAGATGGTCCTGCATTTAATTCAACTTTCTGCTCTGGCTGGAACACAGTACTTTCTGAAGTACCGCTTTTGGTTTGCTTGAGGTTAGTTTTACATGCGGGCTTTTCTCATGACTCACAGTCCTGGGCAGTAGCCAGGAGGAGCTGTCTGTCTGAATTCCCTGGGTGATGATTTGGGGGCATGCGCACACAGCACCAGGCGGAAAAATTTCTGAAGCTCTTTAATTAAATCGAACTTTCTGTGCCTTCAATTTAGTTTGTGAATGCAGTTGCCAACATTTTCCATTGTCGAAAAGTAATTTATTGGTTATAATGACTAAATCTCCGGAAACCTTTAAATATAGAAAGCAGGAAGACGAACATCTGGTAATAGAGGTTGTGCTCTGAATGGGCGGTGGCCCCAGAATCCATGCATTAGTCAGTCTCGAAAAATAGTGTTTTACTTTTACCAAGTAATATTTACAGAGAACTGAAGAGGGAATGTAAGACATCTGTTAAAAAGTAGTCCTTCAGTCCTTCAGAAATTTGCAGGGGGAAAAAAAAAACATTTTATTTTTATTTTTTTTTTAAAGATTTTAAATAAGAAATAAATTTCAATTCATTAAAAGATATTTTAGATTAAAAAATAAAGTTCTCACTGTCAAAATACTACCTACCACTCACAGAGGCCCTCTGAAGATTCGGAGTCAGCCAATATCAGAGCCCAGTTGTGAGTCAGCTCTTTCTTTTTAATTTTAAAAATAACAGTTACTTTGTGGGCACATTTGTGTTATAACAATTCAAGGAATAAGTTAGAGCTCCAGTCCCTCTTGAACATAATGGTCTATCTCAATCCCCTCCCCAAAGAAAACCATTGTGAATACTTTAACACTCCTTTTTCAAACCTTTTTTCTCCATTTGCAAATATAGTTTATTTTCCTAAACAGTTCTATTGAGGTAAAATGAACATAAAATATTTAAAGTGTACAATTTGGTAAGTTCCAATGCATATATACTTATGAAACCAATGCCACAATCAATACAGTGAACCATCTCCCCAAAGTTTTCTTGAGCTCCTTTGTGATTCTCCCACTCCCAGGCAACCACTGATCTGCTTTCTGTCATTACAGAATACTTTGCATTATCTAGATTTTTACATAAATGGAATTGTACAGTCTGTACTTATTTTTTTGGTCTGGCTTCTTACACTCAGTACAATTAATGTGAAATTCATTCCTGTTGTTGTTTGTATAGTTAATCTTTTTATTGCTGCATAGCCTTCCACATTTGCATATACCAGTTTTGATAACCATTTACCTGTTCCTGGACATTTGTTTCCAATTTTAGGCTATTCTAAATAGAACTCCTATAACACTTGGGTAGAAGTCTCTGTAGGAACATATAATTTTTTCTCTTGGACGTATAACTTTTTCCTCGAAATGGAACAGCTGGATTACATGATAGGTATATGTTTAACTTTTTAAGGTGTTGCCAAATGGTTTTCTAGTTGTACCATTTTACATCCCCACTAGTGGTGTATGAGAGCTCTCAATTTCTTTGCACCCTCAACTCTTGGTACAGTCAGTCTTTTTCATTTTACCATTTTAAAAGGTGTGCCTTGATATCTCATTGTGGTTTTCATTGCATTTCTTAATGATTAACAATGCTTAGCATCTTATCATGTGCTTATTGGCCAATCCTGTATCTATGGTGGTATATTCAAATCTTTTGCATTTTTAAAAGTTTGGGCTATTTTTTTTATTTCTTCTTTTCTTTTCCTTTTTTTAATTGTTACACATATATTTGAGAGATTTTATATAGTCTGTATACAAGGCCTTTATCACAGAGGTGCCCAATCCCCGGGCCGCAGACTGGTACCAATTCATGGCCTATTAGGAACTGGGCCTCACAGCAGGAGGTGAATGTCTGGCAAGCGAGCAAAGCTTCGCCTGTATTTGCAGCCGCTCCCTCAGCACTAGTATCACTGCCTCAGCTGCACCTCAGATCATCAGGCATTAGATTCTCATAGGAACACGGGTCCCTGATGCCAAAAAGTTGGGGACCACTGCTTTATCAGACACATGCTTTGCTAAGATTCTCTCTTACTCTGTGATTGTCTTTTCATTTTCTTAACAGTGTCTTTTGAAGAGCCAGCGTTTTTACTTTTGATGCCATCTAATTCATCAGCTTGTTCTTTTATGGATGGTACTTTTAGTGTCACTCCTAACAAATCTCTGGCTAGCCCAAGACCACATATATGTTATCCTACATTTTCTTCTAGAAATTTTATAGTTTTAGATTTTACATTAGAATCTATGATCCATTTTTTAGTTTATTTTTACAGATGATGCAAGATATGGATCCAAGTTCATTTTTTTTTTTGCATAGAAATATCCAATTGTTCCAGAACCTTTCATTGAAAGACTATCCTTTTTCCACTGCACTGTCTTCACTTTGTCAAAAATCAGGTGTCCATGTATGTGTGGGTCTATTTCTAGATTATTCTATTTCTTTGATCTAGTTGTCTTTCTTTATATCAATATCATACAATTTTAATTATTGTTACTTTATAATGATTTTTGAAATCAGGCATTAGCTCTCCAACTTTGTTCTTTTTGAAGTTGTTTTGGCTGTTCTAGGTATTTTGCCTTTCATATGAATCTTAAAATTAGTTTGTCAGTTTCTATTAGAAAATCCTGCTGGATTTTGACCAGGATTGCATAGAATCTATAAATCAGTCTTCAGGGAATTGACATCTTAACAATCTTGAGTCCTTTGATTCATGGACAAAGTATTTCTCCATTTATTTAGGTCTGTTCAAGTTTAACATTTTGTAGTTCTCATTGTACAGGTGTAGTGAGTTGAATCATGCCTTCTCCAAGATGTCTATATCCTATTCACCAGAGCCTGTGAACATGATGTTATTTGAAACAAAAAAAAGTCTTTGCAGATGTAATTAAGGGTCTCCAGATGAGGAGATCATCCTGGATTATCTTGATAAGCCCTAAATCCAGTGACAGTGTACTTATAAGAGACACACAGAGGACAAATGGAGGGAGAGAGATGTGATGATAGAGGCATTAGGAATTCACAATATGATCATGCCTCTTTTGTAGTGTTTGAGTAACATCCTTTGCACACCTCTACCACAGTACAACCATACACCTTATATTAGTCTGCTGAGGCTGCCATAACAAGGTACCATTGGCTGGACAAATTAAACAACAGAAATTAATTTTTTCATATTTCTAGAAGCTGGAAGTTCGAGATCAAGGTTTGACACTGCTGATTCTTGTGTTGATTCTTGGTGAGAGTTCGCTCCGCTTGTAGATAGCTGTCTCACATGGAAGGGGGTGAGAGAGAGAGAGAGAGAGAGAGAGAGAGAGAGAGAGAGCGAGCGCCTTGTGTCTCTTCCTCCTCATGTAAGAGCACCAGCCCTCTTGGATTAGGGCCCCCCACCCTTTGGACCTCATTTAACCTTTACCACCTCTTCACAGGCCCCGTCTCCAAATCTAGTCATATTGGTGGTTAAAGGTTCAATTTATGAATTCTGGAGGGGACACAAACATTTAGTTCATAACACACCTTAAAACAACTTTTTTATGTTTAAAGAAAAGTTTTAGGTTAATAGAAAATTTTCAGATAGTAAAGAAAATTCTTGTATACTCCTCAGTTTTTTATTGATTACATTCTATATCACCATAGTACATTTATCACAACTAAGAAACCAACACTGGTACTTAGCGATTAACTAGACTTGACACTTTAATTGAATTTCACAGATTTTTCCCTAATATTCTTGTTCTGTCTCAGGATCCAATCCAGGATATCATGTAACGTTTAGTCACCATGTCTCCTTAGCCTCCTCTGGGTTGTGATGTTTCTTAGATTTTCCGGATCCTTGATGAACTCAGTAGTTTTGAGGAGCAATTACTTCCTACGGTTTTGAAGAATGTACCTCAATTTGGGGTGCCTGATGTTTTCTAATAATTGGACTTGGGGTTATGGGTTTTGGGGAAGACGAAAGAGGTGAGGTGCCCTTCTCCTCATGCCATATCATGATACAGACTCTCAACATTACTCATCACTGATGACATTGACCTTGATGATCACCTGGCCATGGGTGTGTTTGCCAGGTTTCTCCACTGTAATCTTTCTCATCTCTCTGTCCCCTACCATACTCTTTCTGGAAGCAAGTTGCTAAGTGCATCCAACATCTAAGAGGGAAAAAGAGGATTATTTACCTAAATTAATCTGGAATTCTTCTGTATGAGAGATTTGTTTCCTCTCTCCCACTTACATTAATATGGACTCAAGGATATTTTATACTTTTTTATAGCTAATGTATTGTACAAAAAATGTGATGGGATGGATTTGGCCTGACCCCAAATCTAGAAGATTCCTCAGGAAAGACTCATATGAACAATATTACCTAAGTTAATTTATGTTCATACAAGTTTGTGGCCTTTTAATGTAAAATTTGCATTGGTTGGAAATAAACATTTTTCCATTAATGCCCCCCCCCAAAGGCTATTGGAATTGCATTGAATCAGTAGATGGCTTAGATAATAGTGACATCTTAACAAGGTACTCGCATAGTATCATTTTCTTTTGATGTAGTGTTCCTTTTGAAAAGTTTGATGTCAATCTGTTTTACTTTCCTTATAAATGATTTAGTCTTTTAGTCTGATGGTACAAAGGAGTTTTCCTTTTTCCTCTAAAGTTCAATAATTGTACTAGGGTATGTGTCATTTTTGGCCAGTCTGGGTTAATTTTCCCATGTAAATATGGAACCATTTTCTATTGGGCAACTTTTTTTTGTATTATAATTTTTTTTAACATTTATATTTTCTATTGATTTGGTTTTGTTTTGAATATTCCCATTACAATTATGTTGAATCTTATTTGTTCTATATCACCTTTTCTCAAATCTTTTAAATCTCTTTGTTAAAATTTGTTTTCCTCCTTCTCACCTTTTTCTTGAAGACTTATTGCTCTTGTGTTCCATCTAGCTTAATCTCCAGTTTCTCAAATTTTTTTCTTTGATTTCTTCCTTGAGTTCATTCACTATTTTTAGAACTTTTCAGCCAACCATCTCATTTCTGAGTTTTTCATATACTATTTATTTTGCTGTTCTCTCATAGCTTCTGTAATCTTAATATTTAAAGTTCATTTAAAAATATTAGGTAACGGTTTTTATAAGTAAACATTTTTGGAACTTTTCATTAGTCATAGGGATTTATTCTGCACTGAATCCATTTGCCTTTTTTATCCTTTTAATAATTTTATAATGGAGTAAGTAATGGTCCCCCACTCTTGCTTTTGCTATGTGAGATGGGACAGAATCGCTTTCCCGGCTTCATGGCTCTAGTGCTTCTTTCTCTGTGGTTTTTGAAAAGTGATGGAAAAAATAACCTCACACTTTCTCTCCTGTTATCCAGACCTTCTCTTTCAATTGCCCCTAATTCTTCTCTCCTAGGTCAAATCGAATTCTCTTAAGTGTGAGGCTTTCCTGGAAAGGTGCTCAGTGTGAGGACACACACTGTCATGGATACCTGAAGGGAGCTGAGATTTTCAGATTTCTGCAAGCTTCCCACTTTTTCACAATACTGAGGTTTTATGGGCATTTTTCCCTCATGAATGTAAGTGAAACTTGCCAGAGGTTACAAGATGTGTGATAGTATAACAGATTGAAGCTGAGGTAGAGAAGAGAATCCAGCTGTCTTTAAGTCAGACCTTAAAGAGATTTGCAAAACTTTAAAACAACAGCACTCTTATTTTTGTTTTGGAAAATATGATTATTTTTCACAAAGATATTTGTTAACAAGTACTGAATGGATTTATGTTCTTTTAACATGGAGTACCATCTTAGAAATTTGTCTTAATTTCTAATGTATAAAAATCAATAGATATAATACACATAAGCAAAAGCTATTTCAGGAACTTAATGATTTTTGGAAGAACAAAGGGGTCCTGCAACACACCAGCCAGAACTGCTACATAGGAGCCAATGTTGTGTGTGTGTGTGTGTCACATGTGTGTTGTGTATGTGGAGCCAGTGTCATATGTGCATGTCTGTGTGTGTGTAGGAGCCAGTGTCATGTGTGGATGGATCACTTATATTTAGGAGCCAGTGTCCTGTGTGTGCATGCCCTTCCACAGCCTTGCTTTCTAAGAGTCCATCTAAGTTGCTGAAAGTAGGGTGATGAAGTCCCAGTCTTGTGTCCATTTCTCCTTTCAGCTATTTTGCTTTATGTACTGTGAAGCTCTGATGTTTGGTGTGTACATTTTCAGGATTTGTCCCTAGCAGATTTATCCTTTCACTATTGTGTAATGTTTCCAGTAATTTTCTTTGCCCTTAAGTCTACTTTACCTGATATTAATAAAACCTATTTTTTAAAAAAATTAATGTTTGCATCTTTTATTATCCTTTTAGTTTTAAACTATCTATAACATTACATTGCAGTGAGTTTCTTGTAGACAGCATTTATTAATCATGCTTTTATCCACTCTGCCAATCTAATTGATGCATTTAGATAATCTGAATTTAAGGTAATTATTGATGTTAGAACTTACATCAGTCATCTTGAGTTTTGCTTGCTTTCTTTCTTGTTCCTGTTTTCTTTCCTGTGGGTTACTTAAACATTAAAAAAAAAATCCATCCTGATTTATCATGGTCTTTGACTATATCACTTTCATGGGTTTCTTAGTGCTTACTTAGATGTTACATGTGTAACTTGGCACAATCTGTTGGCGATAGTGTTTTGCTACTTTGAAGTACAGAAACATAACTTCCATTATGTCCTTATAAACTGCACTCCCTCATTTTTGATATACTTGCCCTAGGTACTTCCTCTATATACTCTGAACACTACCTCAGATGGCATTATCATTTTTGTTTTAACCATTAAGTATGATTTAATAAACTTACAAGCACAGTCCATTGTACTGACTTATTCCAATGTTCTCTTTTCCATTTTGAAGTTCCAAGTCCCCTTCTTTCCGTAGCATTTTTTTTGTTCAAAGAACTTCCTTTGGCCATCTTTAATCAGGCAGTCTCGTTGAAGTACAGCATGCATACTGGTGGGTATGTCTGCTCAGCATCACCAGAGCCCTGTCCCTACTCTAGTCGTGCTGGTTTGCATTGCCTCCTTGCTGATGGTTGGCAGGCGGCACTGGTCTTCCTCTGTCTTTCACATCTCCTGCAGCATCTATGGTCTCTGGGGTGGTACAAGCTCAGCTGCCCGCTAGGCCTGCTAACAACATGGGAAAGGAGGATAGGGAGGCAGCCCATCGACTTCTACACCAGCCTCATCTGCTATGCTCTGCTCCCTTGGTGTGTACATTTTTGGGAGTGGAACGGACGAGAGAGCTAACCAGCATGCTTTGTGCAACTTCGTTTAGTCTCTTTGGTGTCAGGTGAGAGCTCAGCTGCCCTGGGCTCACTGACACCATGATGGGAAGGGGTGCTGCAGGATATGACCGGCTGCTTCCACTGCCTAAGTCTCTATTGCTCAACCCATTGAGGACCCCCTTGCCCTCACAATTACAATGGGGGAATTGGGGCTCCACACTCTGCTTCTTCTGGATGGGGATGAAGAATCAGCACCCACTTACTCAGTAACACTATGTGGTAGGCAATTGGTTACCACCTGCTTCCCCTGAGTGAACAGTTGGGTGCTATAAGAGGAGGTGGTCCCCATTGGTGTTTGACTGTAGCAGCTACTGTAAGAGTCTTTGTTGGTGGGATGCCCTTTCCCTGGTTCTTTGTCCCGGGGAATAGATGTCCTTCGGAGCTTTCTTGTTGGTGCCTGTTGGTCCTGGGTCAGAGATTCTGCAGTGACATCTGGAACCATGGGAAACAATAAGAAACATTTGGGGCCCCTGATGATTTTCCTCTATCTCCCAGACCCCTTGGCTGTTGTTACCTTCTTTATACCTCTGAGTCTACCACATTTGTGATTTTGAGTCATGTCCAAGGTTATTTGTAAAATGACAACCTGCAGGAAGGGGGCTCCTTTATTTCAGTGCAACTGAAGTCTGCACTGGGGTTAACCAGGGACTGTGACTCAGAGTTCTCCTCTCCTTTTCTCTGTTCCTCTCCCCTTTCCTTTACCCACATTTGTTGAGTCTCTTTCATGTGCTAGGTGTTACATTGTGTGTGGCAGGTCCATGGATAAAAAGAAAGAATACCAACAACAAAAACAGTACCATGCATTTAAGTCTTATGAAATAGACATGCACATAACAAACACTTGAGAGGATATACAAATAGCCCCAAACACATTGGAATACTACCTGACACCAATACGATCTGGCAAAAATCAAGAAGTCAGACAGTACAAAGTGTTGGCAAGGACACAGAGCAAATAAGAACCCTCAATCATTGCTGCTGGGGGTGTGAACAGGTACAATTATTTTTAGAAACACTTTGTCATTGGATAGGAAACTAGACATGTGCATACCCTAAGGCCCATAAATTCCACACTGAGTGAGGAAGGCTGGAGAAACTTCCATGGTGCACCTGCATATTACATTCATGTACAAATATAAACCACCCAGTGTCTATCACAAGTCAAAGTGATAAATTATGGTTTATCCACACATGGACTGCTATGGAGCAGTGAGCACACGTGAACTGCACACTTCAACACAGATAAATGTGTGGAGCATGCTGAACAATAAAAGTCACAGGAGGATATGCACTGTACTTTTCAATTTATGTAAAGTTTAAGAACAGGCAAAACAAAGTGATGTGGAGTTTCAGGTAAAACTATAGAGAAACACAAAGTATAGTGGGAGTACTAAAGAGGAGCAGGGAATTTTTTTCTTGTCTTATCAGCTCAGGATGCATAACAAATACCACAGACTAGATAGCTTGAACAGACATTTATTTTCTCACAATCCTGGAGGCTAGAAGTTTGAGATCAAGGCGTGGGCAGGGTTGATTTCCTTGAGGCCTTTCCCCTTGGCTTGTAGATGTTGTCTTCTCCCCGGGCCCTCATCTAACCTTTCCTCTGTACCTGCGTCCTAATCTCTTTTTCACATAAGGACAACAGTCATGTTGGATTAGGGCCCACTCTAATCACCTCCTTTCAACTAATTTCCTCTTTAAAGATCCTATTTCCAAATTCAGTCACACTCTGAGGTACTAGGAGTCGGGACTTCAACATAGGAATTATAGGAGGACAGAATACAGCCCATGGCGCCTTTCCATCCCTCTCTGGGGTGCGGGGTAGCCAGATAGTTAAATATAATTACATTTAACAAAGAGTTGGTTAGCACATATTCTGTTCCAAGGAATCAGAGCCAAGTTTTGAAGGACATGCTAAATTAACAGAATGATTAGGTGCTGAGAATTAATCTTCCCTGATAGTATCTACCCCCAAGAATGGAAGTATGGATCGAAGGTGGTAGCTAGACAGAAGACAACACAGAACTCCACTAGGGTTCTGACAGAGGAGAAGAGAGCATGAATAGGTGACGTGGTAGAGTAGACATTCACTAGGCTCGGCTCCTGGATGAAGGTCAATGAATGACTGATTCCTGTGTGTCACCAGTATCAGCAGAGAGCCAAGCAGAGTAGGCACAAATCTGTTGCTGGAAGAATCAGTTTCTTATTGCTCTCTTCCACTTGTACTGGAACTCTACTGTGAATATACAGGATATTTAGAAATAATTGATCATCTAATCTAAACGTTGCCAAAAGTATTCAGGAAATGTCCCCTACTGATCCCAGAAACACTGCATTTAATATTCAGTTGAATCACACTAAGTGGCCAATATTTGGTCATTCTGACCTGCAGAAATGGCCATTCTACATGGGTCAACCTAATTCAGTGTCAGCTGTTGGCTTACATTTTTTATTTTTGGGAGACAAAAAATGACAAAAAAAATCCACTAAATCAAAACCAAGGAATATTTGCAGGTTTAATTAAATGATCACATAAGTGGAAACCTATTCCCGAAACAACTTCTCCTACAAACAGGCAATCTTGAGTAAAACACCTTTTTATTTTAATCAAGAAAGCCAGGAGGCAAGGGCATAACTGCCTTCTGTTGTGACATAAGTTGCAGTGGATGTATGAAACTTTTATTTTCAGTGCGGAAGGGTTTAAGATATTAAAGTCTTACTGAGACATTATGTTTAGTGTCTGCATTTTATTGGCCGGCTTGGAATGAAGGTTCACCACAGCTCCACTAGTGAATGGCTCCATTGTAATTACTAAAAAATCAGTTTTATTGTCAGTGTCAGGCTAATCAGAGATCAGCTCATAACTAAAAACAGGACTAAAAATAATGCACCACTGCACAACGGGATTTGTTGAAACTTTTCCTGTCATTTTATTTGTACACAATGTTTAACGATCTAACATCAAGAAGAGTTTCTTGAGGAAAGGTGATAACTGTGGGCCACATTCACAAAAATGAAAAGCACCAAAGGGAATGTTGTTCGTAATTTACTTGCACTGAAAAACATATCAGTGCTTCTTAATTTGGAACAACAAAGATCCTATGAGTAAACTGACAATTTTAGTCAATCTCCCCCCAAATTTGGAAGCTTTCAAATATCAAGAGCTTGGGACATGCACTTTGTCTACAACATACTGTTCCCGGAATTTTTTCAGACATCTAGAGGATAGCCTGAAACAGCACCCAAAACTATGAGTAAGCATTCTCCATTTAAGAGAAAATCGAGAAACTTTATTGAAGTATGGCATATGGCTTTTTTCATGAAATCCAGAGTGATGAAAACACATACTCTTTCTTAGATAAAACTTGGAAATTGATTGAACATATGATGACTAAGTTGAACGGCACAGACCTTCTGAGTTATGCAAATACATAAAGCAATAACTAAAACAGCAGTACTTTATCTTAAAGAGCAGCAGCAAGTGTTCTGAAGTAGAAAAAACCAAAAGTGGCAAGAAACCATACACTTCCTAGGCATGATATGCTAGAGATACCATGAGAGTAACACCCAGCTCGGCCCTTTCCAGAGGACCAGACTCATGGGAGCGTTTTACTGCATTTGTGGACAGCACAATACTCTGTAACACCACCGTGGCGCCCATGCTAACAAGGCCTCAAGGTCCCTGACAGGTACTCAGTGCTGGGTAGGTCCACCTGCTTAAGAGCTCCACAGACAGGGAGCTTCAGGAGGGAGGAGAATATAGTTCAGAGTCAGTCAGACTGGGATTCCTTCCCCAGTCAAGTATGAGCAATATTTTTCTCTTGGTCTGGTAAGAGAAGTAAACAAGAAAATGCATGTGCTTGGCTACCAATAGTTAAGTTCTGAATGTGTGTGCTCTTGGCAATTCCCACTTGTTGAGCCAAATATTGCAACCCTGCAACTTCTTCAGATAGGTAGATTTCTATCCTCTGGGCAATAAAGAATTCTTCATCCATTCAAATTTAGTATGGCAGGAATGCTGTTGACTTCAAGGTTTTCCCCATCTATTCCTCTTAGAACTCTCCAATCCTGGGCCCCGCGCTAACATCCCCTTGGTTTTAGAAAAAGTCATGACTTTCTAGAGCTCAGCTAGCTGACTATTCAGCCTACAGCTCAGTTTACCGATCAAGATAATCTAATCACAAAACTGCATCTTTATCATCAGGATATGCATGACTCTCAAGCTAAAGAAGTACAAGATAAGGGTTATGGGTTATTCTTTTCACTTTTATTCAAATAAATACAATAGTTGTATACAGCCTGATTAACTCTTCCAGCATCTTTCCTCCTCAGGCTGGCACACTTAGACTTAGATGTGCACTGCTGCAGTCACATCATGGCTGTGCAACCTCTGCCCTTTAATTTGAAATAACTGCTTCAGACTCACAGGCTAATAGCCACTCATCAGATGAACCATGGAGCTACCTGTCCATGTGAGACTGAGATGAGGACAGACATCTTTCTGGGTAAAAAAACATTTTTATAATGTACCTTTGGATAGGGTGTAATTGTTTTCTCTCCTACTTTCCTAGATCAGGCACTTGAAAATGAGAAATTTCAGGATTGAGCAACCCAGTTCATAAAAATTCACTGCATTTGATTTCCTAATAAATTCAAACAGTGTGGGAGAAAACAGCATTTAGCATTTTCCACCAGAGTTAGTTAGACTGATAATGATGAAAATATTTTTGATGTGCTAAAGCTTGATTCACAAATGAAGTAGTTGGAGAAATTTCATTTGTTGTATATTTGCCTTGTTTTCCCTGAAATTCTGTCTTTAATGATAAAGCAGTAGCTTCTTTAGTTTGAAATTGGTTTAATATCACCTTTACTGGGAAAACTCTGATCTACTCTGTGGGCTTGGCCTCTGGTACCCCACCTGTTCATTTAAGTAATGATTTATTATTTAATTGCTCATTGATAGATTGGTTCTATAAGGAACTAGTTTAGGTAGTTACCTCTTATCTAAAGCCAATAGGGTGAATGTAACCTAAGAGGTTCAAATTCAATTTAAAAATCTTACTTCGCATAGTAAAAAAGCAGCCAAAGATAGGGCCTTGAGGCAACTGGATCTATATAGAATGGCAGATCTAGTGTTGTGGGCCAGTGCTCATGCTGTCACACCATTAACATGAATAGGCATGACTCTGGTGGAGCTGCTACAGTGCCCGGGCCCAACAAGGCTGCAGAACCCACCACGCGAGACTGGACCTCCTCTGGAGTCCTCTTTTGGAGCTGTTTCTGACAGTGCCTGCCACTGACCCCACTTCCTCTGTAAAGATGCTGTTGGGCTCAGTGCAATCCAGGGGAGTGGGAATAAGGCCTGATGTGTGAACACTGCTCCTGAGCAGAGGCTGGCAAGGTCATCTGGAAGAGCAAGTCTACTTTTGACAAGTAAAAACTCCCAACCACTTCACAGTCATTCCTTTAACATAAAATTAATTCACTCTAAAAAATAATACACTTTGAAACCCTCTGTCACATTTATAAAAAGAAAAAATTCAAACAATTAAAAAAATCTTTTATAACCTTTGTAACAATTGCCTTCTTATTAAGAAATATAAAACAGTTTAAGACACTTGGTGACTTCCTTAGGTCATATGTCAGGGGGTTAATACACAGTGAGGTTTTACTACAAAAATTATCCACTTGGTAAAAACTCAAGAAGGAGTTCATCAACAAGCAGGGCATTTGCATCATAACCTTTTCCAAAATGTCAAAAAAAAAATGTAAACACCACATACTTAAAATATTAGTACAACAATATTTAGTTAAATAAATAAAAGAAAGTGGCACTGACTTTATGGCAATTTTTCCAAAGCAAAAATGTAGCTCAACAATATGTTAAAATAAATAATTGCTCCAAATAGGAACAGTCATTCTCAGTACAAAGAGCATCTGAAATAAAGTGCTAGGAGATGAAATAGCTCCCCACTTTAACTTGTTCACCTAGGAACAGAAATGCTGTCTGGATCATCAGGTCTGAAATATTCATCATGACGGAGAAAGTCAGTTTTACCAAGCACTAGGCTTAGGGCTGTCTTTTGCCATTTTTCTTTTTTCTTCCAGTGTGTGCTTAAATATTTTCTTCAGAGTATTGTAAACTACTGGTCCATTTTCAGAATCAAAATTAACCTGGTGACAAAGAAAATTTATATTCAGGGCACTGTAACAAGAATTTGAACTAGTCTATTTTAGGTAAAAAGAAATGGAGTAGAGAAAAAACTAACACTTCTACACAAAATTATATATAATTTTAAGACTACACACAATGTATTTTGCACATTCATTTTAATTGAAAGACTATAAGAGAATTGCCAATCATGTCAATACCAAACTTATCAGTGAAAACCTAGCACTAAATCCAGTGCCTGGAGATGTAGTATACTTGTCAGGAAGTTAATAGTGAGTTTGAAGTGAGTTTTGATTCCAGAGACTGATCACTGATAATATAAGGGAAAGGTCTCCTGATAAAGACAATGTGCACCAGCTGTCAGTGTTGTGCTGGGGTGACCTGAAAGGGCTCTCTACCTGCTGGTCATGCAGCCTCAGGTCATAACTGACTTCTCTGTAAAAAGATCACAATGCCCATCTCCTTGGGGTTTCTGTGAATACTCAATGTGAGAGTCTGACATGTGAGTGGCACATATAAAAACCTATGTAGCTGTCTCCTTTCCCTTGGTGGGAAGGTACCATTTACACACATGTGGACCATTTGCCCAAGGCCATCATACTGAAGGATTGGGAGTGATGCAGGATGGAGAACCAAAGCAATTACCACGCCTCCACTCAACTGCCAAAAAAATGTGTGACTCCTTAGGACAGGATCAGATCACTTGGCCAGTGACTCCCTCCTCCTGAGGGAAGGGAGGGAGGAACAGAGGGCTGTCCTCTTGTGAAGGGCTGGGAAGGGTCTGGGATTTCACCCTGCTCTCACAGCCCCTTCATCTGCCAGCTTAGGGACACTGGCAGAGATAATAAGACTGCTGGGTCAGAGACTAACAACTTAATAACTCAAACAACATAATCACATGGGTTTCCTTACCCTCCAAGTCACATGGGGCGACTAGGAAGACACAGGTGGCGGCTGCAAAAGCAGGGCATTTACATCATAATCAAGGACCCCAATATGTGATGTGGGGGATGGGGGGGGCTGTCGCAAATTGCTAAGCTCTGGCCTGAAGACATGATCTTTACCACATGGGAAGCAGACACCACACAGACTTCCCTAAAGAACCCAGGACAAGACCTGTCACAGCCTCTGCTCATAAGAACTGTGCACAAGGGGAGAGACTGAAGAACTGTCTCCTGAAATTTTTATATATCTAGAACAACTGATATAGTTAACTTTTCATTAGTATCCCCCTTAAAAGGCCAATAGAAGTTGTAAAGAATTCCTGATGCTTTCAGAAAGACCAACATTAACGATTTTTTTCCAGTTAAGTCAGAAAATTATTTTTTATCTTAACCATGATATTGTCTATCCCATTTACAAAAACCTCTTACTAACATTAATAAGTTTCAATTGTTTACTTTATTAAACACCAAACCACAACACTCCCCACACAGCAGGTAGCCTTTTGGGTCTATGGAAGTGTAATCAAATATAGACTTAAAAGATCATGTGGTTGGGGTTTGACTAGCTGACTTTGGGGGCATGGAAGCTTAGCGCCATAAAACTCCAGATGAGGAACAAGGAAGCCTGCCGGAAGGATATCATTTTGAAAACATTGTAGGGGAAGGAGACTGGTGAATGAGTACAGATAATAACTGCAATCATCGTTAAAGTTTATCACATACACTGTCATTGAAAAGCTGGTTCTTTGTTTAATGACGTTTTCATATCATAAGTGAGAGGTACTGACGAATTAGCTGAATGGGTGAGGGTAATTTTTTCTTTGCAGGACCTGGCTTCTTTCTTCAGCTAGAAAAGACTGCTGTGAGCCAAAAGGATATGCAGGGAAGGGACACTTTTTTACTCTTTGCTAATCATTTGCCAACCAGAACACACTATCGAACAGTCAATGCTAGATGCTGATTTCTCAATATATACGCTATCTTGTTTAGACCCAAGGTAGAACTAGCTCAACAAGAAGATTCTCTGATTCCTACTAGGCAAGCACATTATTTAAACGTACTTTCCCAACACTCAATTGTTTCTCTCTACATAAAAGCTCTTTGTGTCAATGTTCTCCTTCAAAAAGCCCACAGTTCAGCTTTTTCTAATAGCAATTAGAAAACTGATGTTTTGGCCAGAACTCTGCAACTCTTTAAAAAGTCAAACACATTTCCATTCAGAGAAAATAGCTAAAAGTTTTATTTTAGAGGACGCTGAATTTTGATTTACAAAGATTAAGCTGCTTGTGATCTGAAAGAAGAAGGAGTGCCACCCACCTTAGTGAAAGCTTTAATGGCGTGGGCAAGGATGGCTTCCTCAACATCCGCAGGAATCGTCTGCAGGCTCACTATGCAGTGCAACACACAAAGAATAGTCTGGTGTTGGCCCTATTTTTGCAGAAATCAAAATAAAAAAAGTTGTCTGAAAAATACCTCAACAAACAAACTCAGAGCAGGTGCAGAGCCAGGAACTGGCAACCAAGTACTCAAAACCTCCAATACTACACTATCTACCAAGGGCTCACCAATGTTTACAATTATGTGTTTGAAAAGCTTTCAGGAGATAAAATCAAAGCTCGTTAGTTATTACATGAAGTGCAACTTCAAAAAAAATGTCTTCCTTGCAGTGAACTGATGGGATGATCCACTCTTATTGTTTCTGGACACAATCATTTCAGTTTAGCCAGTGTATACTGACATGTCACGGCAATACATGGACATGTGTGCCTATCCCCTGGAGACGCTACTGAGGGAGGAGGGTTAGAAGAAGATACAGCACAGTCCTCCAGAAGCATACCAAAACTTAAGGGAGAGGTCCCTGACAAACATGTCTCAACTTGATTCCTGGCAGCTGTTCACCTTAGAGAAACAAAGGAGAATTGCTGCCCGGTTCCCCCACCCTGCACCCCTGCTACTGGACAGTGTGCATTCAGTACACATCGCCCCTGAGAGCCACCAACTTCATCCTGGGCATCTATTCTTTTTTCTTTTCTTTCCTAGACATCTATTCTAAAGGCATAATTTGAAATACAGAAACTCCTTCAAACACAAATGATCATAACAGTGAGGCCTACAAAAGTAAAAATGCTGAAAAGACATCAATGCCCTACAGGCTGGGTTGGAGTAAATGAAAGATGATGAAAGAGCATGGTGTGACAGAAGATGCACAAGTTTTGTGCCAGAGCCACTGGAGACTGAACTTTGCCCTGATACAAGCTGTGTACCTCAGCCAAGTTATTCCATCTTTCGTTCTCAGTAAAACAGGGCCTCTACCTCTGCAGGCAGTGGAGATGAACAAAGGTGAAAATGGAAATTACATCCCAGCAAGGGCTGGCCAACCACCACTTAACTAGGATAAGATGCCTCCTTTATCCCCTCCCCAGATTTATCTCTGTAATTTAACTGCTGAAAATATAGCCTAAGAGAAAGACTACTAATACAGGAAAAATCTTATCTTTAAAGATGTGCATCACACATCTGTGTGCATCTGGATGTCTGTGTGTGCACTAGTAGCAGATGTGGAAATGAGATGTTTACACTGCAGCATACTAGGTAACTCAAGGCTGATAATGAGATAACAGTTTCCTAAAACAAAAACAAAGCCTATTTTTAAATGAAAATTTAGTATCTCTATATGGTTAAAAATATTAAATTGTATAAAAGGAACTATGATGAGAAGTCTCTCTTGCTCCCTTCCTAGATCCATTGTCTTCTAGTATGTTCCCTAAGGCAACCACCACTATCAGTTTCTTGGTTTTCCTTCTACATCCTTCTATATTTTATACATGTATAAAATATACACATATGTATATATGTGATACAAACCCTTTTCAAAGAACTACAAATAAATGCATAATTGCAACCTATCTCACAGTTAGTTTTTCCCATTATTGCTCATGGTAAATAAGTAGAAACAAATACCTGAAAGTGAAAAAGTGGTTAATTATGACATATCCCCCACTATGTGTTAGAGTACTACTTACTCATTAAGTTAATTTTTATTAAAAAAAAAAACTTAAACTAAACATGGAAAGATACCTGTTATAATTTTGAGCAAAAATGAAGCATGAAGGTTTACATGAAATGACTTTTACCAAGTTAACACATGCAGTGATAACACTGAAAGACCTGAAAATGTTTGAAGTGGCTCTCCTGGGATTATGGGTACTTCTCTTTTTATTTTTGTATCTTCTAAATGTTTATACTAGGTATGAATTTCTTTTATCTTGGAAAAACTTAAATTAGACCTGTATATGGGATTATATATGAAGTCCTCTTTTTATTATGAATTTTTTTTGAATGTGTGAATCTTTAGTTAACTTATCAACTGGTCCAACAGCTACTTTACCTTCTCCAATAAAAACAGCGCTTCTGCGGCATCAGCATGTCTGTCAACCAACATGCCCACATCCTCTTGGGTTAGCACAGGCTCCTTCAGCTGCTCCACCCAAGACCACATCAAACTGCACAGGATGAAAGGATCCTTTTCTCCACATATTCTTTCCCAAGCTCCATCTCGGGAATTTAGTTCTTTCTAAAAAGAAAGGAAGAAATGGGGAGGAGAGAGGAGAAAAGAGGTGAGGGAGGCAGGCCCCATTCAACATTTGATTATCCTAGGCTGTCTAGGACAGTGAAAGTCTCAGGCTGTGGGTATGGGCTGTGAGTATGGGCTGTGACCCTTCCCAGCACCCTCACTTCTAGGAGGTACATTGGGCTGAAATACTAAGTTTCTCTAAGTCTCCTCCATTTCCCTCTGTTAAGTGCATCCCTTTTCCTTATGTGTTGCGTTGACTAAATGAGGTCTATGAAAGCTTCTAGCGCAGAGAATGGCATAGTGAACCTAAGTTTTCCACTTCACTCAGACACCAAAGAAACAACTCTGGAAGGAAGCCTTCCTTTTTGGGTTCCTGGCGAACAAAACAGAAATATTCGCTGCAATGAAGTAGAATGGTAGATAAAAAAGTATAAATAAGAGAACATTTGCAAATTAACCTGGGACAAGGAAAAGCTTCTCAGTGAAATGTTAAAGTATGCACCCCAAAAAGTGTTTAAAATTGCAAATGTGATATATGTTCTTTCAAATTCCTTTTTAGAATCATGTGTACAATTTAACAAATAAGGAGCCCTGCATCTTGAAACTTGATAGGGTGAAAATAACTAGGAAGTCTTGTCAATACTCCAAATGTCTGGAGATAATTTAGGCAGGAGCTTTTAAAACTTTACTTCAGAGAGCAAGGGAAAAGTGAAATAAAATTTTCAATTTCTGACAAAAAATTTAACTTCAGATTTAAGTTTTAGTAAATAAAATGTTTGCAATAGTAATAACCCCAGTTATTGCTACCATTCATTCATTCATTCATTCACTGTCTAGTACTTATAGAATACTTATAATGTGATAGGAACTATATAATACACGATTTATCTGATTCTACAGCAATCCATCAGGGAAGCCCCTCTGCAACAAATGTACTGGGGCTCAGAAAAGATGTAATAACTGACTTGCTCAGGAGCCCAAAGCGAGAAAGGCACTCCTACCCAGCTCTGCTCCACCCCAGTGTCTGTGATGTTTCTGCCATGTCACCAGTGTCCTCCTGCACAGGGTTTCTCTTTGTTATCTCATAAGTAAGCCAACATTTTGGGAAAATGAGCTGGGGAAAAATGATATAACTCAAAGATCCTCTCAGTAAATGGCCATTATTTCATGATGTTTTCTGAAATTTTCAGTGGGATCAGGAAAGACAAGGATGATGAAAAATATTAACCACAGGCTGTATCCTGGCTTTGGTGCATTCAGACCATGGGACCCCAAGTACATCACTTGACCCCTGTAACCCTTAGTTTTCCCATCTGTGATAATTAATAAGGGCTGTACAAATTAACAAAGAAATTATAAATAATATCATCTGCCTCACAGGATTACTTGAAAAATCACATGAGATAAAAGATGTGAAAGGGCCTACTACAGGCACAGGTGGCAACATGCTATTCAAATCATGTCCATTTTACTCTTTCCAGAATTCAGTACGTTTTTTTTTTTTTTTTTTTTTTTTTTTTTTATTACTGCAAAGCTTGTAATAAAATCAAGAACAGGGGGAGAAAAAAGGCAAACTTACCCAGATAAAAGGGCTGTGTTCACCTCTAGAAAATGCTTTCCTATGTGCTACATGTTGAAATGATTAGCCCATGCCAAGTACCACACTGAGCAGTATAGGCACAAGTGGGACTGACCCATGAGGGGCCACAAGCTGTCGCACATGAAACCAAAAGGCCTGCTGCTAGCTACTGTGGCACACACACAGTGATGCAGAGGAAAGATCTGCCAACTGACTGGAAAGATTTCTCAGTTAAGAGTAGAAGATAAAAAACACATTTCATGTTGGACAAAACAATACGTCTACTTGTTAAGCAAAATATAATTCTAGTGGAGAATGTGTGTGTGGCAGTGCTCTTCTCAGGTCATATAGTTGTAAGCTGGTGCAAAGCTCCAAACCCATTTTCCTGTCTCTGCATCTGGAAGGTTCTGGCCCTGCTGGCAAGTGTACATGCCTTAATTAATGGCAGAATACAGAAGAACAGCTACACAATTAGCTTGTGGTAGATTATAGGCCACCAAGTCAAGATTTCACTAAGCCAGGCCTGTCTGGTAAGCCCCACAGCTGGGCAATTTACCCTTTTCCTACTAAATTTACAAGGCCTGCCTTATCTGTAGATCAGCTGTTCATTCAGGGCAGGGGGTGTGGCTGATTTAAGATTGTCTTTCTGGTAAAAAATACAACACACAAAAAAGGTGTTAAAATATAATTTCACATTCTAATTTAAGTAAAATCCAAGAAATGGACCCCAAAGACCTAATCTCAGGAACCAACTGCACACAGGTACTCTGCTCCCATGTGCATTCCAGATCTGATAGCTGCCTCACAGGACTGGGGAGTTCTCAAGAGGGAATGCTGAGTAGATAGCACCCATCATGCTTCCTCCTGACCTCACTCAACTTGTGTAAATGAGCTTTGGAAAAGAATTTGCTCTGATATCATTCATATCTCCTAGCCGGTGATCCTCAAAAGATGGCTCCCTCACATTGGCCTAGAGATCCTTCGGGTCAGTTTATAGCTGTCTGCCATGGCCTGTCCACCTGTACGTCAGTCTGTCTCACAAATCCAGAAAAAAAGAAGGAAGCTACACATGTCAACCATATCCATGCTTTGCTCACTCATACTCTGCCAAGTGCTAAATGCCTTTTTTCACAGGAGACTGAAACTAGCCCACCCAATAGCCTCGTGTCTGTGTTTTACTGGGCTCTTTTTACAGCTGAGAAACCTGAAGTTCAAAAGTTAGGTAGTATACCAACATGTCTTCAAATTCCTATAACAAATGAATCTGAGAAAATGTATGATGTTTGCTCTGACATATTATTTACCAAGCATATATAATTAAATGAAATGTAAATACCTGCCACATTTCTACCTTCTTCTTCACTTTCTCCTTTTCTGCAAACTCATTTAAGTTTGCCAGGGCTTTGGCTGCCATTATTCTCCTTTCTTCAACACTCAATTCAGGCTGCAGAGCAGTATGTGGAGCAACTTCAGGTACATCTTTGCTGTCCTGGGTTTCTGGTCCAACCAAGGACTGTGCTTTGGGGCTGGAGCCACAGTTCACAGGGTTGCAGCAGGTCTTACTGTCCTCCACACCAGAGTACAGGCTGCAACCACCAGGAGCTCCACACTGACACTGGGTTTCGTGCTGGGAAGAATGGTGTGGCTCCTTAGGGCTATTTGCAAAGTTGGGTGTAAATGGTTCCCCAGGGTTGTATGAACCTGAAACACCTGAAGAGAAGGTTCTACTCCGCTGTACTTCCTTTGAAATATTCCTCCTATGGAAAATTGGTGACCCATCATCTTTGAGACCTTCTAGGTCTCCAAATTTAGCCTGATTCCAGAAAGAAAATGTATTACGGACCAGTGTTTCTTTATTGAATTCCAGCTGTGGAGTCTGTGGGGCATCACAGTTACTTATGGGTGTCTGCTGCCTGGGGTTGTGGCAAAATGAGACCTGAGCAGGCACCGTCAATGGAGTTCCTGACTGCTCCAGAAGTGACTCGGCCCTCTGTAAATCTGAGTCGCTGTAACTGAGCTGCCTTTTCAGGTGATTCAGGGGCTGAAGGCACTCAATATTCCGCCTTTTCCAAAGAGGGTCAAACTCTTGCTCACTGGAAAGAATCACATCTTGATTATCAAAATCTGCCACCACTGCAGTGGGGGTGAAAGAATCTGACACATCACTGTCATGCTTCAGTAACTCTTTATCCAGCTGCATCGTGACCATCTCAGAAACAGTCTTTTCAATTTCGGCAGAGAGGCCAGGTACTTCTGCCACTTCTTCTGTCACCACAGGCCTATTCTCTGCTAAGTCCAGCAGCAATTTGCACACGAGGTGGATAATTTTTGGCACATGTTTCAGAAATCGTGCTTCATAACCATGAAGCAGATGCCGCTGGCGAATCAGATACTGCGCTAAGGTGACAGCATGTGCTTTGGGGTCACAGCAAGAGAATATGTTTCGAAGAGGAATCAGAAACTGAGTAAATTCCCTCACACACAGTAGCTGTCCTCGAGTTTGAATGGAATTGGGTCGTTTTGCCCGAACAAATATAATTGCTTGGTCAGCAGTCATCCTCGTCGCAAAAACTAAATAACAAGCTATTAAAACACCTAATAGTGAAGAGGAGAATACTGGATGAGAAAAGTTTATGTATATATTTTTATTAATCATTCTTTGATGATTTAAATTTGATACAATAGGAAACCATTTAAATACAGAAACATTTTAAGAACAATTATAATTTTGTAACTTTTTGTAAAGGCGTTTATCTATTTACTTGTCTACATGGCAACCCTCACCTTGACTGAGAACACTCAGTCTCCCCTGTACCTAGGGGTGAGCACAGAAACTGTCACAGTTATTTTAAGTGTGGACTAAGGGGAGAAGACTGAGTAAGTATGGAGTGAGGAATGACTGAGTAAGTATGGTGTGAATGAGGAATGAATACATGTAGAGTGAGTGGGGAATGGATTAGTGTGCCATAAGGGGGGACGACTGAATATGTGTGGAGTGAGTGGGGGATGGACGCCATAAGAGGGAATGACTGAGTAGTAGTGGAGTAAGGAGAGGTGACCTGGCCTATTTATCTACCTTATACCTAGATGCCACATGGAAGACATAAAACCCTGCTTTTATTTCCCAGTCTGTACAATTTTTGAAAATTTCCATGCAATGGACCCATACCCTGTACTTGGAACTTCCCACTCCTGCCTTTGCCATCAACTGTTCACAATCCATTCACAATCCATTTTTTTTTCCTGAAAATTCTTCTTGCTGACTTCTCTACACTAATACATGTTTTTCTTCATATTATAACATAATTTTATATTGCTACAAGCACTTAACAGTGTAAACACTATGTATTCTTGCTATTAATTTTAAATTAAAATAACAAAAAAGTGATAATAAACAATTAATTCAATTTATCAAAGTAAAAAACAATCAAAAGACATCTTTGTGATTTGCTAAGGTTGGGAATCTCATTACACATGATTATCAGAACCTCTGAAAACTGCATGTTCTCCCAGTACATGGTAGGTGGGGTCCAGCATATCTTTTTCATTAGGACAGAGCAGATCCTTAGTGTTAGGTATGAAGTATCTGCAGAGCTATTGCATGGAATCCCCAGGAATAGCAGAATTTTGCTGAACTATAAGAGCTGAGGATAGTGAGCATAACTGCACCCCCACCCTGACAAAACTCTTGAACAGATGAGAGACTCTATGGCAGGTAAACTGTGGAGAGAGTCAAACTCAGGTGTTTGGTTGAACCAGATGACAATGAAGGTTCCAATCCAGCAGTCTTTATTTTTGCCGCAATATCAGCATTGTACTGATATTCTACTAGTTTTGTTTTTGCTTTTTCAGTAAAATCATTAATTTTTATGTAGAGTTCTAGGCTTGAATAGACTCTCCTTCCCAATGACCTAATAGCCATGAATTAAAACTTGGCCCTGCCACTTAGTAGATGTAGCAAATTACTTAATTGCCTTCAAAACTCACATTGCTGCTTAAGAAGACAGTTAGAATAAAATGCTCAGAACATTGTAGGTGAAACAATGCTTGCTATTTCATTACTTTGGTTAAGAAAAATTACATTTTAAAAGACAATACATGTTTTAAAATATTATTCATTATATGTTTAAATATACACAAGACAATAAAACTACCTCCTAAAATTTACCTGTTCGACCAAGCCCCGCATGACAATGGACAGCTACTTTTCCTTCTTGTAGGGCAAATGTCATCACTTTAACCATATCTAAGATGGTAGTAAGGGATGCTACACCATAGTCCTTCCAGCCAAAATTGTAGAAATAAACTGGGCAATAAAAAAAAGAACAGGAAAAAATATCAACATACAGGAAAAAAAAACTTGCAAAAATATTTGAAAAAAGTGAGTGAATTCATGAAGAGTAGAAACCTGTAAGGCATGCAGATCTCACTGGATGTGCAGGCCTAGAATAATAGGCTTTTTACATTTCCAGTAAGTTTATTGTTAGCATTTCTCACAAAGCACATTCTGTATTCCTTAAGACATTTCCTGCTGAAACTCAGACAGAAAGAATTATGGGAAAGCAGGACTGCAAATCATAAAGTCAATAATATATGCCAAAATACCTATGAAGGGAAAGCATACAATCCTGTTTCAGCATAGGAATGTATCTAAATGATTGATAAATGGCATAAGGTGGTACATACAAATTTTCTACCTAGTGGGGAAAAAAAGGTAGATACGAGCTTCTTAAAATCAAGTTCCAAAATTGCAATGGCTTTGATCCTTTCTAGCCTGGTGTGATTCTACCTAAAGTTCCCATGACTAAGGAGCTTCTGGAACTGTCCCATAAAGAATTCCTGCATTCTACCCAGGGACAAAACTGTGCAGCAGCAAAAGCATCAGTGAGTCCTGGGTTCCAATCTTGTTGCCATGGTGAAGCTGTGTAATCTTGTGCAAATTAAAACTTGCCAAGTCTGCATGGTCTCATGTGTGAAGCAGAAACAATAACTATATTGCCTGACTGTTTTAAGGATGAAACAAGATGACAGGTCTTGGCATATTGTTAATGTTAATTAATGCAGGCACTAATCAAACGTTACCATTATTTCTACAGAGTCTCTTCCTAAGACCCCTCTCAAAGAAAAAGAAAGCTTACATTTTCAATGGCAATAGTACAGAAGAATGGTAGCATTCTTTAAAGCCAAAGTTAGCCCACCTTCATGCTTTAGGAGCCCTACTACCATGCAGTGAGGATTTATTTCTATCACCTTTATAACCTAAGTGCTGAGCAGAGAAAGTCTCTGAATGCTGTCCCTGGTAACTCATGGATAGGAGGGTAGAAGGACTTACTGCCAGCTTCCATGAAGGCTTCAGGAAGATATGTGAAACCACTTTCTTGTTCCAGAGGGTTCCCACAGCTGGCATGTTCACCAGGCCGCTGCAGGTTGATGATTGTTTTTAAGCCATGGCTTAAAAGGAAAGAGAAAAAAATTAGTCATATTGGGAGCCAGCAATAAAAAAATGTAACCACTTTTGGCATTAAAAAACATTGTTAATTATTCTCAAAACCTTAGTTTCTTATTTGAAATAAGCTCTTTATGAATGAAAACACCTTTTCATTAAAGTTAAAAGCAATGGAAGAGATGAGTTAGCTTATTAAAGTGTGTGAACAATGTGGCATTTACCTCTGGAACTGTTCAATGATGTGGTACTTCTCGATAAGCTCAGTGGAAGGGCGAGCCATGGCCAGGATGTTATCAGTGACCCTACAGATGGGAGGAAGGACTGGTGAGATACACAAAGCCTAGAATGTTCCAGCTCTAAGAACTAAGAGAGCAAGGTATTAGGCTCCTACCTTTTCTATGATTTTGACAACTCTGTATGATAATAATCTCGTTATACAAATCTAGCTTCAATTTTGAATTATGATTAGGGCTCTAAGAAATCCTAGTTACTTAAATCTCTGGAAAAAATTCCAGGGCATATGTATTTACCAACTGCAACAAAGGGTTTTCAAAGACTCTCATGAAATTCTAGTGAATGTGATGGGGAAACCTCAGTTGGCAGATATGGTGACAGTCTGGATTAGTTATCCAAAGGTCATTAACCAAACGAGGAGGACCAACTGGGAGGCATTTCTAGTTCCTGAGTTATCTGCAGCTCAGCCTCCTATGTATCAAATGAGGATAATAACACCTGCCTTGTAGGGTTGGTGTGAGAATTCAATATGACATGGATGTAAAGTCTTCAGCAAAAATTCTCATGTGTGGTTATGAATAAATGCCAAGTTATTGCAAGTTAGCCAAAAATAGGAGCTTCAGAGTTAGCTGGACCTGGTTTCAAATGCTATTTGTGTAGCACATCATATCATCAATAAAATGTCACTAGTATTGCCTATTTCACAAGAATTTATAAAGACAAACTAACTTGAGTGTCTAGCACAGTGCCTGGCCTGTAGCCAAATGGATGTTTACTGAATGTCTGAATGAACAGACCCAGCAAATGGCCGTCCCTCATTAGGGCTTTGGCTTCACTCCATTTTGGTCCAATTTCTCATCGATATTTTTGTAAAAGATGTGTCAGGCAGTCTATCGGAAATTGTGAGTCACATGAACCCGAGAGAAGTAACAGTGACATTAAATGAACAGAGCAGAATCCAAAAAGATACCACCTTTCCTCTTGGGGTAACGCCTAAAATTCAACAGGGACCCCAAAGGTTTGGGACCCCCACAATTTTATGGTACTTAGTATGAGATGAGGAGAGATGTAATGTGAAAGCAGCAGAGATGAAAAAGACTCAGATGGTTTAGTTAGCAATAAATCAAAAATATTAGTGTAGCCTTAAGCTACATTATTAGAAATTTATTTTTCTGACCACACCTTAAGAAAAGTGTTTGCTTTCTCAGAATATTCTTTAAGATAGACAGTGATAGACTAGAATACGATCTTAGGACAACAGGGACAGTGGACCTCCGACTATATCACTATATATATATACCCAGCAAATCCAATATGAACAAGTACAGGTTGTAAGTTAGAGAAGCTGGTTGATGAATATCTAATCTGTAAATGGATTCTGGTTATATAAAATGACTCACCATTAGAATTCTTTAATCACTGAATTCCTCTTAAGTATGTTTCAAATGGGATTTGGTATAATTATCAGAATTTTTCAGATATCACTACATTAAAAATATGTCAGTTTACTATTAATAATAAAAAGTAGTATAATTCAATAATGAGTGAATTACAATTACATACCATAAACAATGCAGGCATCTTAAATTGGCCACTGAACCAACACTTATAGCACTCCAACTGAGACAGACTGGAAGTGTATTTGTGTGAAAATGGGGCCTTTCATACAGAATACGGGAACCAATTAAAACATGCTATAGTTAACCTGTATGGAACTGAAAACTACATACATACTTCATAATTTCTCAAATTTATAGCACGTTTTTATTATTTCTAGCAATTTCTGAAATTTAGGAGCTATCCAGTTACCATTTGTTTAAGGTATTTATATATATTATTTCACTTAACTAGAAAAATACCCCATGGGGTTGGTTTTATTATTTTCATTTCACAGATGAGAAAATTAAAGTTCAGAATGCTTGTATGAGTAGGATACAGTTCATTAGGTGGCAAGGCCAGGGATAGAAGGTGAGGTCACAACTTCAAAGTCCTATACTCTCTCTTCCACAGCCACTGCCTCCTGGCACCACATACATCTTCATCCTCCTTTTCTACTTAGCAGCAGGTGAGAGCTACCACAGACTGACAGTCACTCACCAGGATGAATAGACCCCCTTAATGGCCTGCTCTTGCTCACTCCAGCGGGCTGGATTTTCATACTTGCATGCTTTGCCCCCACATGCCATGGAGCAGGCCATGTGTCCAGGAATGACATGCCGTAAACGCTCTCCGACTTTTGTATACTTTGGTGTTGGACGTCCTGAATTTCCTAGAACATACAAGGTAGGGAAGATTCAAAATTCCACTCTCCATACACAAGAGTGACCTGGGAAACAGCTTCCATTTTATCTCAGGATTGCATATGAGAAACCAGTGCTAATTATTCATTTTGTCAGGATTAAAACCATTTAAACTGCATCTAAGTGCACTATCTCTTACCATAGAAAACACTTTCATACATTATCTCCACATATCATATTGGTCACGAAGAGGAGGAAATTATCAAAGCAGATCTTTTATAAGGTGATGAGGTTTGTTCAAAAGTATATTTTCAATGAAAAACATAAAATATTCAATCATTGTATCTCCTACTACATAACCACTAAAACAATAGGCAATAAAAACTACAATGAAGAATTGTCAAAATTTAAAAAGGTATAACCCAGCACAGCCTCTTCATATTCCTAAAATTTAAACTCAAAGGTGTGGCAATCTTTAAGAAGAAAAGGAACTTTACTTTTTCTCTTGGGGCAAGTTGGGTTTCTCCTTGCACAGCTGACAGAGGACACCGCCACCATCACCTGGAGAGAGGAGGATGACAGCATCTTAGTGGCAGAGCAGCAATGCCTTTGTGGCAGCTGCAGGATGGGGCCTGAGGCAGAGTGCCGGCGGCCCTGGAAGAAGTTGCTGAGGAAGGGGACAGCTGAGAGTCGTCTGGGTGGCTCCTGCATTTCTCTGGGCTCCCAGGAGAGCTGGAGGCAAGGAGATGTCAGTGCCAGCTTGCTCTGTGAACTTATATTGAGATATGAGCATCACTGCATGATCTAAAGGCCATTCAGGATAGGCTGACTTGTTTCCATAGTGACAAACAAAGAAAGTACTGATTCCCACTCAAAGCTGCACAGGCAAAGTCCCACGTGGACTGCTTTGGACAGATTGTTCAACTGTGTGGGGGAAAACATGTATTTTCAATAAATTATTCCTAAATTGTGACTATTTTGTTTCTCAAACACATTTAAAAGATCTGACTGCTCAAAGAATTACATCAAAAATACCCTAATGGATTTAGAAAAATAACTTTAAGATGGAAGCATTGCCTTTTACACATGTATTAAAACATTTAAATTCTTTTATTCCTTTCACATCTACTCTCTTGAACATGTTGGAAAAAATTCTCTTTCTACTCCTCTTTGGAACAGGGCAGATAGAAAGTTAATTGTAATGAAGTAGGATATGCTAGATACCTTATAACATTATTAAAACAATTCTATTTTTCAGAACCCAAAGTATTCTGCTTTCTTGATAGAACTATTAAAAAAATTACTGGATAGAAAAAATAAAGACATCTATAGGGCAGATACATGAATCAGATGACATTTCCTTTCACATTTTTATTTTCAGAATGTGAAAGCTCAATTCTTGGTTATGACTTTATTGGAAAGTTACAGTAGCCAGGCCTCTCAAAAACTCAAAAACACAATTGTGTACCTTTTGTCGTGACTGGGGAAAAAGCTTGGATAATGTCGTTGCAGAGGCATATGAAAAAAATAAAACACAAAAAACTAAGTATCACATTTTTTAAAAAAAGGAACTGGATGAGGGGGAGGTTGTAACTTGAGAATAAAGGATATAAAGGAAACAGAAACTCTTAACAACCACCCATTGTCCTTGTCCACCTCCTCACTGGTTAATATCAAGCTGTAAGGTGCCCACCCACTCCCCACCCCTACCCCTTTCTCTGTCTCTAAATGGTATTTCAGCCATGTGCTGAAACAACCTACTGTCATAGACAGGGCTCTTTTGTTTTGTTTTGTCCTGTTTTACTTAGCAGTAATGCTTTAAGCAAGTACCTTTTAAAAAGCAGCTCCCTATCTCCTCAACAGGATGAACTTTGTGAGATAAGACAAACAACTGGTGCTTAATTCCCACACAGAATGAGCACTATGCCCTTGTTATTTTGTATATAGCAACGGAGAATAATTTTTAAAATGTACTCAATCCAGAAAGCCCAGCTCCCAGAGCTTTATAGGAGAGTAAAGAGTAGATAGAGCATGGAAGGCAAGTTGGAGCATGATGGCAGGAGGCCCTAAGTGCTCCAACTAAGGTGTCCTGTCTGCTATCTCAGGAACGGGGAGTCAGACTCAAGTTTCTGAGCAAGTCTCCATGGGGAGGTTAACACTGCCCTACAGAGACAGAGCTGGAAGGCCAGGACTAGGGACCTACTGGGACAGTGACTGTGTAAATGTAGCAAAGTGTGGGTGTGAGACAGTGCCGAGCAGACAGACGGCAGCTGGAGAACAGGATGGAAATGGTGCCAAGACTTCCCACCTAAGTGAGCAGCAGAGGGACACTGAAGCTGGTTAACATGGGAGCCCATGAGAAGGTTGGTGTGTGAGACAACTGGCAGGCAAGCTCCATTTGAGACACAAGACATGAGAGGTGGCAACTAGGAAGTCTCAGCTAGCCAGTAGGAGGTGCCTGATGTCTGCAGCTTTAAGGACACTCACAGAGGAGAGCCTAAGTGTCTGTTCTCAAGAGTTCTGAAAAGGAAAACAAATTTGATGAGGGTGGGACTTGTCTGGAGGAAGCTGTGGAAGAGATCGTTAATGTGTCATCTCAAGAGTAAGTTCTACTGTGAAATGCTAAGAACCGGGCTGACCTCAAATAAACATGTAACTATTGAGAGGGTCTGATAGCCAGGGACCCTGTGTAGGGGTCTTTAAAGAAGTGGACTTGAAGCAGCTCTCCCTCTGAGCATGTCCTCGTTGTACCCCAGGGCTCCCATGGGAGCTGGGATGTGCCTGGAGCTGGTCTGATGCTGAAGTGGAGCTCTGCCCATCCGTGGGCATGATATGGGGGCAGACGCCTATACTTCCCCTAGACACATCAGAACTGTCACCCCACTGTCTCATGCTCCAAAATATTCCTTGGCAAATGCCAAATTCAAAGCTAAGTCCATTTTTAAAAACTAGTTTTTATTTATGACAAATGGCTTTACAGTAGGGAATTGTACCTTCAGTTGCAACCCACCATTCTAGACTTGTCTCCCTTCCTGTCTTTTCCCCTAGACACATGAATTTTCTGTATCTACTGCAAATGTATTCATCTCCTACTTTTCTACGCAGCACAGCAGTATCTTCCCATTTTGCTTTAATCTTCTCATAATTTTCATTTAATGGAAGCACAATGATTATGACACATCAAGTTGATGTATCATTCTTTTGCTGTTAGATATGTAGGGTATTATCAATGATGTTACTTAAAAATAAGACAAATATCCTCCTTTTTGTGGCCCCTCAGAGGCAGTCGACTGCTTCAGGATGAAGCTGAACATCTCTTCCCAGACACTGGCTGCCAGAACTCATTGAAGTGGACAATGAACACAAACTTCGTACCTATTATGAGACATGTATGGCCACAGAAGTTGCTGCTGACACTCTGGGTGAAGAATGGAAGGGTTATGTGGTTTGAATCAGTGGTGAGAACAATGAACAAGGTTTCCTTACGAAGCAGGGTGTTCTGCCTGCTACTAAGTAAGAGGTATTCCCGTTATAGATCAAAGACTGGAGAAAGAAAGCACAAGATCTGTTTGGGGTTGTGTGTGGATACCAATCTGAGTGTTCTCAACTTGGTCATTGTGAAAAAAAAAAAAAGGGAGAAAGAAATTCTTGGTCTCACTTCTGTGCCTCATTGCCTGGGGCCCCAAGGAGCTGACAGAACCTGAAGACTTTTCACTTTCTGTCTAAAGGAGATGATGTCTGCCACTGTGTTGTGAGGAAGTCCTTAAGCAAAGAAGGTAAGAAATCTATGACCAAAGCCCCCATTATTCAGCATCTTGTTACTCCACGCATCCTGCAATACAAACATCAGTGTGTTGTTCTGAAGAAACAGTGTATAAGAAAAGAGGCCATAGAAAACACTAAACTTTTGGGTAAGAGAATGATGGAGACCAAGGAAAAGTGCCAGGAACAGAATGCCAAGAGATGTAAGATAGCCTCTCTGAGAGCTTCGACTTCTGAGTCCAGTCAAAAATGAGATTTTCTAAGAGTAACCAATAAGATCAGACATTAAAAGATAAAAGAAATTTTCAAATTTATTTCTTTGTTTCTCCAGTAAATTCCTGGGGATTATATGACTGGTGAGCAAAATTAATTTTCAAAGCTTGTTGAGTCTTTACATGTTTCAACAACCAACTATGAAGATGTTGAAAGGGGGAATATTTTTAGCAATTTAACACAGGTTTTTCTTGAGGTCAGAGAGAAATACATCATTAAACTAAAGATCAAGATATGGCATCTCTGAGAATAGGCTTTTGTGCCAACTTCCTTGACTTCAGAAATCTCACATTATTAATTTTGTGGGTCAATTTAGTTACATATGCCCATGTTTTGTTTCACAACTATAAGAAAGCATATTTGTTTTACAACCTAAAAATCAATTTAAAAATTTATATAGGATGAAATTTCTTATAGTAATTTTATGAGGGCCATGTGTTCAACAGGCACTCAAAAGGTACAGAGCCTTTTTTTCCTGGCAGCCAGAGAGCTTCTGTAGAAACTCATTGTTTTAAGCTGCTCATCGTTCCCCTCTCTGCTTTCCATTTTTCTTTCCTCCCCAGTTATTACTTATTTGTAGGCCACAAGAACACTACTGTTGTTTTCCCACCTATCTGCTAATAACAATCTATTTTTTCCTCCTTTCACAATGTAGTTTTCTAAATACATAAGAAAAAATGTCAGTTTTATTTATTCCATGAATATAAAATCGTAGGGGACTCTGCCTCATTTCTGTTCTTACCCTTCTCGCTTCCAAATATGTTGTCTCTAAAAAAAATAGACTCCATGAAAAAGAAAACGACAAAAGATGATCCCCACAAGCAATTCTACATTTCCTCGAGCTGCTATAATCATCAAGGCATCTCTCAGCATAATGAACACAGCACTGTACTCCCCTTTCCACATAATACTTTTGTGGCCATTGGCCTGTTTGCAGGTGGGCAATCAGACCCACCCATACTTTTAATCAGATCCATTTAGAGTGATATTTAAGGAACCAAATGAGATACTAGTCACTGCAAAATGTGAAATTATCTACACTTGTGGTAAGCATAATAAACAACCAAAAAATACACTTTAAGTTTCCTGTGAACCCTCAGCCTTTTCCTCTTTAATTTCTACACATAGTTGTTTAAAGCTCTACAGAGCCCATACAGATGTGGAACCCCAAGAATTGGTACTGTCCTATTATACTCAAGATTTCAGAAAGGGCTAAGAACTCCTACTTAAACATTCATCTGACCATAGGCCTGAGAATGCAGTGGGAGCAGGAGGTCCATCCAGTCTCAACCTTAAGTCAATAAAAAACTCATATTCAGGAACTGGGTTGGAAGTGGGTTGAAACACTTTCTAGTCTCTCTTTTTCCCCTTTTGTCACAGGAGGCAAACTTCTAATGAGGCAACTAAAATTTATTCAACTGCTAGACACATCAAGATGATTTCTAATGTTAAGTCAAAACCATTTCTCTGTAAATGTTGGTTCTAGCTCATCCCTCTAAGGATAAAAAACAAAGCATCTTTTTGACTTGCATGGTATTCAAATATCTAAAGACAAAACTTCTCCAACCCACCCCCCTCTGCGCCATTTAAAATTTTCCAACATCCCTAGTATATGTCATTGTTTCCAGATCCCTCTTTTGAGGGCCCTTCCTCTTCCTTTATAGCTAAACTCCTAAAAAAAAGGTATCTGAATCTGCCATTTCCATTCCTGACCTGTCTCATCCTCAACCTCTAACTCTGGTCTCTACCTCCATTGTACACTGGAAACTGGTCTTATTAAGGTCTCCAAAGGCCTCTGTTTCAAGATGTTCTGTCTTATGTGACTACTCAGCAGCATGCAACACAGTTCAACAATTTAGTTTTAATTTTAAAAACTTTTTGGAGAGGATTTTATTTTTTATTTTGAAGTAATCTCAAACTTATATTAAAGTTATAACACAAGTAATATTTTCTTTTGAACCATTTGAGAATAAGATGCAAACACACTGTTCCATAGGTCCAAATAACTTAGTGTGTATTCCATATAAACAAAGATGTTCTATACAATTCCCCCAAATCAGAAAATTACAATTGATAAATTACTAGTTGCCCTTTATTCTACAGACATCATTCAAGATTCATTGATTATCTATCTCAATGTTCTTATGATTGCTGGGCTGTCCCCATATGGATCCCCGCACCCTGCTTGGCCTGCGGCACTGCAGCCTGATCCACTCTCTGGTATGAATGCCTACTTTTCATGGCCTTGCCCAGTGACTTTTGGACTGAATTGTTCAGGAAGAGAAGGGAAAAAAAAAAGAGGAAGAGAAAGCTCACTCCTTGAAGGGAAAGAAGAGGAAGAAAAGCTCACTCCTTTTTTCATTTCTTTGTGAATTGTGGTAAAATATACATAACACACAATTTACCATTTTAACCATTTTTAAGTGTACAGTTCTGTGGCATTAAGTATTCACATTGTTGTGCAGCCATCACCATCATCCATTTCATTTTCCCAAATTAAAATTCTGTATCCATTAAACATTTAACTCCCCACTTTTCCCTTGCCCAGCCCCTGGCAACCACCTTTCTACTTTCTGTCTCTATGAATTTGACTATGTATGTCATATAAGTGAAATCATGTAACTATTTTGTCTTTTTGAGACTGGCTTACTTCACATAGCATGGTATCTTCAAGGTTCATCCATAATGTAGCACGTGTTAGAATTTCTTTCCTTTCTAAGGCTGAATAATATCTTATTGTGTGTCCATGCTACATTTATCTATTCATCTGTTGATAGAAATTCAGGTGCTGTGAATATGGCTATGACTATGGGTGTACAACTATCTACTCGAATCACTGTTTTCAATTCTTTTGGTATATACCCAGAAGTGAAATTGCTTGTTCTTATGGTAACTCTACTTTTAATTTTTTGAGGAACCTCCATACTGTTTTCCAAGGTGCTGTACTATTTATACACTAGCAATATACTAGGGTTCCAATTTCTCCATATCATCACCAACACATTATTTTTTTCTTTTTCTTTTTTTCCCCATAATAACCATCCTACTGGATATGCAGTAGTTCATTGTGGTTTTGATTTGCATTTCCACAGTTGTTAATAATGCTGAACATCTTTTTGTATGCTTATGGACATCTAAAGAAATGTCTGTTTATTTTGTCCATTTTTGAATTGTATTGTTTGGTTTTGGTTGTTGAGTGTTAGGAGTTATATATGTAGATATTAGTTGAAATATTAGTCCCTTTTAGATATATGATTTGCAAATAGTTTCTCCCATTTAGTAGACTGAATTTCGATGATGTCCAATTTATCTATTTTTCCTTTTGCTGCCTGTGCTTCTGGTGTCATATCCAAGAAATCAGTGCCAAATCTAAAGTCATGATGCTTTTCACCTATGTTTTCTTCTAAGAGTTTTATACTTTTAGCTCTTAGGTTTAGGTTTTTGATCCATTCTGAGTTAATCTGTACATTAACATTCTATTAATGTTAGAATAATAGAATAATGTTAGAATTCTATTAATGTTAGAATGTTGGCATAAGGCAACATTTTATTGCATGTGTATACCCAGTTTTCCTACCACTAATTGATGAAAAGATCATCCTTTCCCACCATTAAATAGTCTTGGCACCCTTTTTGAATCATTTGATCACATATGTGTTTTTTTTTTAATCTAGAATCTCTATTCTATTCCATTGGTTTATATTAATGTAGGGAAGAGGCAAGAGAATTAAAATGTTAAATCAAGTCACAGAGTCTGCAATATGCTAATCAGCACTGCAGTCAGGCTAGGAGGACACCAACCGAACAAAGGAAGATTTCTGCTGGGATTGCTAACAATCCATTTCCCCACACCTGTGAAAGAGGAAACAGGAAAAACATAGTCTTTAAATTGTGCCCTACACAAAATAAAATTATTCACTCCCTATGGCTAAAACCATGGGGGAACCTATAGATTAAAGGCTGGGAACTGCCAGCAGACCTTTCACTTTACTTAAGTAATGATATATAAACTGGATCCCCTGGCACTCTGGGATTTTTCTAGGTTTTTTGTCCTTGCTTTCTCTAGTCTTTGTTTTTCTCTTTCTTTAATAACTTTCCTTTTGCCCCTAATTTTGGCATGTGTTTGAATTCTTTCTACACTCTGCCAAAGGACCCTCCTCTTCTCTCAGTTCAGGGCTTGATCTCCCCCTAATGAAGGGAGGAGGCAAGAGAATTAAAATGTTAAATCATACTACATTAGAGACTGTAATAAGCTGATTAGCCCTGCAGCCAGGCCAAAGGACACCTTCAGAATAAGGAAAGATTTCTGCTGAATTACTAACAATCCATTCTCCTCACCTGTGTAGGGAAAACAGGTGCCAACAGTTATTCCCTATGGCTAAAACCATGGGGAACCCAAGGATTAATGGCTGGGAACTGCCAACAGCCCTTTCACTCTACATATTCTTACCTTTGTGTTGGCTGGAGAATTACTGTTTAAAAATTAACTACTTGCTGGAAATTACTGTTTGGCTATTACCATAGGAACATAGGCTACTAACTATGGAAACATAATATTCTAAAAAGCTTTCTGCTTCTGTACCCCCGCTTGCACACCTGACCGACCAGTCGGTTGACAGATAATAAATAGAAGGAAAATAGACCTTTGTGTTCAGACAGAATGAAGAATGGGATTTGGGGCTTAAAAACCCTGTACCTCTACATTTTGGGGCTGCTTAATTTGGGGTCTGCATACCCCTGGCAGACACAGCTGGCTGAATAAAGAGACCCAGCTGGCTGAATAAAGAGTGTGATTCCTTTAACTCACTGAGTTCTGGTGGTCTGTGTGTCTTTTTTTTTTGGGGGGGGGGCTGGCGGCCACAACACCTTTTTATGCTACATACTCTTCCCCTTCCTCAGTATATGTCCATATCAAAGGAAATGGGAACTAAGGAATGACATATAAACTGAATTCCCTGAATACTCAGGGTCCCTCTCAGTACCTTAACACAGTCTCTCAGTACCTTAACATAGTCCTCTCGCTCTCTTCGCTCTCTGCATCTGAGAGGAGACCACACACTCTGTCTGTGGAGTGTTATCCCTTTTCTAATAAACTTTCCTTTTGACTCTTACTTTGGCATGCATGTTGAACTCTTTCTACATTCTCTAAAGGACCCTTTTCTCTTAGTACAGGGCTTGGTCTCCCAGTCACTTGAGGAAATTTGCCCTGTCCTACATCACCAACACTCAGGGAAATTTGCTCTGTTCTGCATCATTATGTCTGTCTTTATACCAGTACCACACTATTGTGATTACTGCAGCTTTATAGTAAGTTTTGAAGTCAGGAAGCATGTCATCCAACTTTGTTCTTCTTTTTCATTATTATGTTGGCTATGTGGGGCTCCTTCTAAATTCCATGTGAATTTTGGGGTAGATTTTTCTAATTCTACAAAAAACATTATTGGGATTTTGATAGGGATTGCACTGAATCTGTGGATTCTGTTGGGTTGTACTGACATCTTAATATTAAGTCTTCCAATCCATTAACAGAGGATGTCTTTCAATTTATTTAGATCTTCTTTAATTTCTTTCAGCAATGTTTTTAGTTTTTAATAAGGTAAACTGAGAATACTGGGGCCTTGATCCCTCCCCCCACCTCATTTGCAGATCAGAGGTCCTGGGCTGAGAAAGACCAGACGCTACCACCCCCACTCAGTTTGCAAAGTGGAGGTATCACTTAGAGAAGGGAGCCTTGCCCCCAATACCCAGAGCCATTCCTACAAGATTTTGCCCAGAGGGAAAGGCAGACCTTATAAACAGAGAACGCTGAACCTCTTTCTGAAAAAACTGTATTTATTTGAAACACAGTGTAGAGAAGTTCAAGCTTAACAATGTTCCCCAAAACAATGGACGCAATTAAAAAGAGGCTGACAGATTCATAAGAGCAATAAGCTAAAGTGTAAATCAGCTAACTTATTAGAAATAACAAGAGAAAGAAACAACTTCAAAGAGTCCTCATAAGAACAAACCTCAAAGACTGGCCTCAAAAAATCACCACCACCTAAACTTAATTGGATCAAACTGAAGAGTAATATGTGCCCAAAGCTTTGTTTAAAACAAGAGAGTGACCAGCAGGCAATTAGTGAAACCTAACAGCTGGGTGTGATCACAACACAGGGTGACTGTGTTTCTGTTTGCATGTCTAAGATTGCGCCCTCCCTTCGAAAGAATCACATTAGAAGCTTTGGAAAGTAGAGAAAACAGACTTCACTTGGTCCAGTCAAGGCTCTAAACAGTAGACAAGCAAAAACAACAGAACTAACCTGGTAGAGAAGAGGGGATCTAGAAGTATCATTTGAAACTATCTGTAAGGGGGACCAGACATCCGATTTATTGACAAAGACTTCAGAGCAACCCTTATAAATATGTTCAAAAATTAAAGGAAACCATGCTTAAAGAAGCAAAGGAAGCTGTGATGACAAAGTCTTATCAAACAAAGACAAAATATAAAAAAAGGAACAACTGGAAATTCAGAAGTTGAAAAGTACAAAAACAATGAAAAATTCACTAGAGGGTTCACCAGCAGATTTGATGCAGCAAAAGGAAGAATTAGATAACTGGAAGATAGACTGATAGAGATTATACACTCTGAAAAAGAGAGAAAACAAAGAATGAAGAAAAATGAATAGAGATTCAGAAAAGCGTTGGACACCACTAAGTGTATCAACATACGGGGTGGAAGTGAGGAATTAAAGAGAGGATAAAATAGAATAAAAACCACTGAATATTTTTAAAAAGTCAATTTTATGTGAATTTTATCTTAATAAAAAACATGGAAAAGAAATTTAAATGGGCCTTTTCCCAAAAACAATATGGCCAATAAGCACATGAAAAGATGCTCGCCATCCCAGCTATTAGGGAAATAAACTGAAACCATAATGTATACCACTTCATAACCACTTGGATGACTATGATCGAAAAGTAAGATAATAAATAAGTCTTAGCAAGGATGTAAAAAATGAGAACCCTCACAGACTGCTGGTGGGAATGAAAAATGGTAAACAATTTTAGAAAACTAATAGTTCCTCAAATGGATTAGCAAAGAGTTAGCATAGGACCCTAAAATTCTACTCTTAGGTATATAACCCATCCCAAATGATAACATATGTTCACACAAAAACTTGAATACAAATTTCAAAGCAGTATTACTCATAATAACTTAGAAGTAGAAATAACACAAATGTCTATCAACTTATGAATGCATAAAACATGTGGTGTGAAGACCATGAGCTTCAGTTACACCCTATAGCAACAAAGATGGCAGTGGGGCCCAGAGGGGAGCTGATCATCTTTTTTCCCTCAGGGAGCCGATCTGACACTCTCAATCAAAAGCAACATAACAACGCCTCACTTTTCCCACAAAGGTGTCAAGAGAGCTGGTGAGGGAGCTGAAATTCCTCCTCATTCATGTGCAAGGAGGCAGTACAAGTAAGTGCTCTACTTTAGTCAGGTGCTGTCAACTAGGCTGAATGGGGAGTTGAGAGTACACACTCATCTGGTTCTTTAGCTACACTTCAAAAGGAAGGATATTCATTAAAATAAGAAACAAGACCCACAATATCTTCAATAAAAAATCACCTATCATTCCAGGAAGGAACCAGGAAAATCATGACTTGAATGAGAAAAGATAATCAACAGATGGCAAAACAGACATAAATAATGCATTGAAGGATTTTAAAGAATCTATCCTAAAAGTGATTCAACAATTACAAATTCTCCTAAAACGAATAGAAATTCTCAGCAAAAGAGATTAAAAAAAAAAAAAGACCAAATAGAAATAACAGAACTGAAAAATATATAACCAAAATTTAAAACCCTCTGGAAGGGCTCAATAGTATAGTGGGGATGACAGAGAATATGAATAGTGACCTTGAGGAAAGATCAACAGAAATTATACAATCTGAACGACACAGAGAAAAACAGCCTAATAAAAATGAACAGATTCTCAGAGACCTGTAGGAATTAAAAGGTAACATTCATATCATTGAGTCCCAGAGGCAAAGCAGAAAGAGATGAAACTAAAAAAGTATCCAAAGAAATAATGGCTGAAAGACTCTCAAATTTGGGGAAAGACATAAACCTACTTGTTCAAGAAGCTAAATGAACCTTAAATAGGATACAACCAAAGAAATCCATGCCAAGATGCACTATAACAAAATTTCTAAAAACGGAAGACGAAAAAATCTTGAAAGTAACTAAAAAGAAATGACACATTTATAGGAAAAGACTAATCTGAATGATAGTTCTCATCTAAAAAAATTAAGTCTAGAAAAAAGTAGCACTGCATTTTTTGAGAGAAAATTACTTGTTAGGTCCGCGGGGGGAAAGGCCAGACAGATGCCTGGCTGGAGACTCCCCAGCTTGATACCTGGAATCCAGACCTTTTGAATAGGGCCCACCCTAAAGCCCTAGAGGCCACCATCCTAATCCAGAGGCTCAATTAGCATTGATTAATGTTCCCCACCTTATACCCCTACCCCAACATAACCCCATAAAAGCCTTGCCCTCCCACCCTAGGGCGAGACTTCTCTGGCCCCTCTCCTCTCTGGACCAGAGTGCTCTCCCAATAAATGCTTGCTTTTTACAACTTCTCTTGGCATGTCACGCGTTTACCTTACATTACTGTCGTATGCAAATTATATACCTGGCAAAAATATCCTTCGAGAATAAAAAAGTGACAATTGTCAGAACTCTGGAAAATATTGAAAGATGTACAGCAACGAAGCAGTGCTGAATAATAATAAATAAGGCAATGGTAGGAAATGTTTGAAACATTTTCCCTTGTCCTTGCCCCAACCCCTCCACAGCTTGGCGGCAGTCTTGAAAATGGCAATTCACATTGCCAGTGTTGGACTCTGGTCCATGGTTCCAGGGGAAGCAAAGTAGACCTTACCTATACAAATTATTGCATGTGTTTGTCCTAACCTGTCCAGGGGATATGTGAAGGATAAATACAAGGTGCTCACTCAGAGGAGAAAAGTGATGAGTATTATTTTTAAATACTGTGTGATAAACAAAAAAATCTTCAGCCTCTTGGGACAAAATACTACTGCTAAGACAGTGGAAAATGCTACCAAACATTTAGAGAAGACTAAAGACCAATTTTATACAATATCTTTCAGAAAATAGATGAGGATGGAACATTTCAAACCCCTCTTATGAGGATAGAATCTCTTTTACCAAATGCAGACAAAGATAGTACAAAAAAAATAAATAAATAAAACTATAATCCAACATCTCTTTAGAATTTAAGCACAAAATTCTCAACAAAATATTAGCAAACCAAATCCAGTAATACATAAAAAGAATTATACACCATTATCAAATGGGATTTACTACATTTGTAAGAATGCTTAAACATTCAAAAATCATTCAATATAATCCACAATATCAGGCTAAAGAAGAAAAATCATATCAAATAACAGAAAAAGCATTTGACAAATTCCAACACATATTCATAATAAAAAAAAATCTCAGCAAGTTAACAACAAAGGGAAATTAATTCAACTACTGAAAACTCATCATATCGAAAGGTGAAGGATTGAACGTTTTCTCCCTAAGATCAGGACAAAGACAAGGATGTCTCCTTTCATGACTCTTACTCTGCTTAGTGGAGATTCTACGGCACTACAATACGGCAAGAAAAAGAAATAATGGCATACAGAATGTTAAGAGAAGAAATAAAACTATCCTTATTTGCAGATATGATTATTTATATAGAACAATCCCAAGGAATCTCCAAAAAGCTCCTAGACTTAATAAGTGAGCTCTGCAAACCACAATAAGATACCATTAGACACCTACTAGAACTGCTAAAATAAATAGTGACAACTAATGCTGGCAAGGCTGCAGAGAAATTAATCACTCATACATTGCTGTTGGGAATGAAAAATTATATAGCCATTCTAGAAAACAGTTTGGCAGTTTCATATAAAACTAAACATGTAACAATCATATGACCTAGAAAGTACACTCTTGGCCATTTATCCCAGAGTAATGACACAATTCATGCTCACACAAAAACCTGTACGTGCATGTTCAGAACAGCTTACTCATAATAACCTCAAACTGAAAAAAAATCAGCTGTCCTTCAATGAGTGAGTGGATAAATCTTCTGGAGGTACATCCATAATAGGGAATGCTACTCAGCAATAAAGAGAAACACACTGAAGATACATATAACAACCTGGACAAAATTCAAGAGAATTATGTCAAGTGAAAAAGGCCAAATTTACAAGGGTGCGTGTTGTATGATTTCATTTATAACATTCTTAAAATGATAAAATTATAGAAATGGGGAACAGATTAGTAGTCATCAGAGGCCAGAGTCATGGATGAACGTGGGTTTGGCTATAAAAGAGTAAAAGTTGAATGAGGACCAGGATATTTACATAGTCTCAAAACATCACTCCATAAAATATTAATTATGAAGAGAAAAAGAATAATCCATAATGGATAAATCTTGGCAGACAGCATTTTACTGACATGATCAAACTTAACATTTCCAGTGATAGAGCAAAATGATGTCTTGTGCCCCCTGATAGGATGCAGTGAGAAAAGTACAGAATCTGTCCGAGATGTCTCTGCCAAAAACGCATAACCTCAATCTTATCATAACGTAGCAGCACACAACATGAATTGAGGAACATGCTGCAAAAATAACTGGTTTATAATCTTCATGAAGATCAAGAAAGGACAAACTATGGTCACTGAAAGACTCTAAAAAACATGACAAGCATCCTTTTGCTATTAAAGTATATTATTGGGACAGCTGATGAAACTTGAATATGGGTCTCTGGGTAAACAGTATATAAAAAATTTTTGTGCTTTTTTTGTAAGTTTGAAATTATTTCAAACTAAAAGAACTAACATCACAAGAATAGAGAGAAACAGACATCATGGGCATCCAGATGGAAGAAGATAGGACTATCCATGAAATATTGTTGTCAATAAAAGAACAACTTGACTAGATTCTACATCCCTCTACCAGTTCAGTTTATAGAAAATACCATGTAGGCAAACAACAAATAAACTATAAAAAAAAAAAGAGGTGGAGAAAAACTCCAATTTTAAGAGATGTAAGATAATTTCAACCAATTACAATATACTGACTTTTGCTGAGTCCCAATCAAACATACTTACATCTATAAGACAACTAGAAATTTGAGTGATGTTTAGATAATATAAAGTAATTACTGCTATTTTAAAAAATTATGAGGATGATGACAAGGTTAAATGAATGAAATGAAGTAAACAGAAGTGGGGGAAAGGAGTGATAGGAAGTGAATGAGGTGAAATTATTAAAACCGGATGATGGTACCTACATATGTAGGTGGTGCCTACATGGAGAAAGGGTAATATTTCCACAGAGATCTTTACTGTATTCTTTTGTAAATGCTTGAATTTTTCCAAAAAGAGTTTTAATTTTCAAAAAGGAGTAGAACCAAAATTTAAAACTAGGTCACTTCAAAGCTAGCTCTTGATGAGTTTTCTATTTTCCTTTAAAAGTAACTTAAATATTTATGTATCTCCTAATTAAAATTTTCCATGATTCATTAGCCAACATTAAAAAAAATACTTCCTATCCCAATGTTAACCCAATAAATAACTGATTAAATTTATAGAAGAGACACACTTTAAGGAAGTTAGACATAAAATAAGATTTCTATTTTTCCAGATTTTTTCCAAATTGAAAATCAGCTACATTTATGTAATGAGGGCTATTTTAATTAAAAAGATGGTTTTTGGAAAGATAAAAATCAGCTTACTTAGTAGATCACAATAGAGGTGTGACAACCCTCCTGGAGGCATCTGAAGATGTATAGGCATTTTTGTTTGTCATTGTAATTTGAGGACATTACTGAATTAGGGGGGCAAGGATACTAAGTATCTTCAGTGCTGGGGCTCTCCTGCACAATGAAGAGTTGCCCCACCTCTAAAGCCAATGGAATCTCCAGTGAGAAATACCAGCTAAGAGGTGATATTTCAGCAGAAGAAAGAACAGGGGAAAAGGTACAGCTGACTCTTAATCTTATTAGCTGAAGAGTTACTTACGGGAAAAAAAAAACACATTATTCTATAGGGGAAGCAGAAAATAGATACCATTATTGCATTTGTTTAAGACAGCACTTCTTTATAAATCAGGGAAAGTAACATACAGTTAAGTCTGGCACACAGGAACTGTCCACAAATGGTAGTTACCAGTAGCCGTTACTACAGTCAGACACAGTACAGAGGGAGGATCTAATAAGATCAGAAGTGGGAAACGATGGTTTTCTTGGTGAAAGAGAGCTCCCCCTGGTGGAGTGGTTAGGTTCCAACGAGAGTACAATTCCAATTTTCTCAGCAAGTGCTGAACTCTAATACCTTTGACCCATACTCCTTTACTTTTCCTTATATTATCTAATCCATACTTAGTGGGGGAAATCCTGAAAAGTTCCATTTACAAGATAATTAAACTAAACTTGGGCAAAACAAGGAGTGGTGAGTAAGAAAATCATGTAAGGGATACTACCAAGAAAAATTACTCAACATCTCTCTTTGCTAACTGCTGGTGGTGACAGCAAGACCAGTGGTACTAAAGTAGTAGGAAATCAGGGTGCACTTCCAGCTACAAATGTGCAACCGTAAGAGAATGTGAGGGGCAAGTGCCAGTAAGAGTCCAAGCAACAGAACCCTTCCGGCTGGGGAACCACATGAAAACCAAAACTGTGGGAAGGCAAAACTGTGAAAGACAAAAACTGGGGGAGGCAGGGATAGCGTGCTTCTGAATGTGCTTTACAAGTGACACTGTAAGTAACCAAAGAAGAAAGAAATGAAAAGTTTGGTTCACAAGCAGAAATTTGATGAGAGAGACAAAAGGATAATTTCTGTCTAAGAACAATGTAGGAGAGAGACTGTTTTCACCCTTCCCTTTTAAAAGGTCATTATTCAGGATGTTGAAAAGGATTTTTAACCAGTAAAAACGGTAAAGCAGAAATAAAAAAAAGACCATAGGTACTACCAGCAACTTGGATTCCAATATCAATAATCAAGCTTTTTCATTCATGTCCATTCACATAATTTTATTAAACTCTAGTTTGCACAAAGAAACAAAAAATATATTAAAGAACTATTACCTTTCATGTTTGCAGCATGCCCATCATTATTCACTAAAGTGGAATATGGTTGTTCATTCTGAGGCAATACTCCTGCAGCCATGGTGGTCTGTTGGGAGAAAAAAAATTATTTTTTGAAAATGTGTCTATGGGATATTCATTTAATAATCATCTATAATGTGCTAGACCTCTGCTGTCTTAAAACGGTAGTCATTAGCTAAGTGGCTACTGAGCACTTGAAATGTGGCTAATAGAGATTTGAGATGGGCTGCACATATAAAATACAAGATTTTGAAGACTTAGTACAAAAACAAAGACTGTATAATATCTCACAAATAATTTTTACATTGATTCTATATTGAAATATTTTTTATATACTGGGTTAAATAAAATATATTAAAATTAATTTTTCTGATCCTTTTAATTTTTAATGTTGCTACTAGAAAATCTAAAACTTAATACGTCATCCACATGATATTCTACCAGACAGTGCTGTGCAGCATGGACATTATAGAGGAAAATAAGACATAGTCTCCCTTATGCATTTAAAGCCTGTCAGGAAGATAAGATGTAGACACAAATAATGCGAATATGTGCTTAGTGTGTCACAAGACAGGCTTGGACAAGCAGGAGGGCTGTCCAACTTCAGGTAAGTACATGGCTTCAAGGAGGAATTCCCATTTGAATTGGGCTCAAGGAGTAACATTGTGGACTTGACAGTTTACTAGGCAATTGAACAAAATCCCACATTCTTTACTAATTCAATCAAATTAGGGTTAACTAAATATTTATGACTTTAACCTACAGTTAAGTCTTCATGTAGCTCACGCTAAATTATATGGCTAAGTGATTATGATGTCGCTGATTTTCACTGAAGTAAAATCATATATCAAAAAAAACAGAAACAAAACTCGTCGTGTTTAAGTTCTTACTATGTATCTATGAAATGAGAAATATATACATATACATGTGTTTATAAATGTATATGTGTATGTGTGTATGTATTTCTCTGCCCCCAGTTTCTGACATAGAACAACTAAATCCTTAGATACTCCTAAGTGATAAGAGCACTAGGAGTATCTTCTGCTCTAATGAAAATGTCTGGGTAGACTCCTGGATGGCTCCTGAATGAGAGGTGGTCATCAGAAAGACCAACACATGACTAGAAGTCCTCTAGTAGAACCCAGCTGATGTGAGCATGCCCTCTGCAACGTCTTTGAATAGTAACAGTGACGTCATCACACAGCTCTGGTAGTTAGAAAGGTGTTTTTCTATATTAAGACTATAAATTCTTCATCACATATGTCAAATATCTTTTTTTAACAGTTAATAATATCTTAATTATATTAATGGTGTATTTTGCCTAGAATTCTTACCTTTTGTGGAGTATAACCTGTAATATTTTTCCTTTGACTTTTCTGGTTCTAGTGCCATAGTAAGAAAGATTTTCTCCAATACAAGATATAAATCCCAATTTAGTATCTCCCATTTTGGGTTATTAAATGTTGTCCCTTTGTTGCGGACTGATAGTACTACTGCTAAAGTGTAATAATCTACATAATTAAAGATGACTTATCTTCAAAGAATATCATGTATCCTAATGACTACACTTTTAAAAGTTAAAAAACTCACTTTACTTATAAATTATCTACATTTGTAGAGCTTAAATATGTTTTTATCAACATGAAAATATGCTTTTTATGAAAAAGCAATTTTCTTAACCCAGGAAAAACAGTGTAAGAATAGAAAGCTTGAAAAGTCTAATTACCCGAGAGTTACTACATATGCTTAGAGTTAAATTACCAATTTTTGAAGATCTGAGATACAATAAGCATTAGCTGCATAAACAACATTTGAAGACCTGTCAAAGTCTAAGAGCTAAAAGAGAAAATCAGCCCTACTTATATCTGAAGGGCCCCCAGAAGCATACAGTACAGAGTCTTCTTCATTCTTCTTGTGGTTGGTTGCTCATCACTTGCCTTCATCTAAAAGTCTAGTAGCCTCAGTTCCACAGATCTATAAATCGAACAGCTTTCCTTTTGCCCAAGTACCTGTCACATTTTCATTCTGTTGTACCCTAGTTAATTTAATTCTTCTATCTTCAAGGAAATCCCCATTACTTACTTATTCAACAGTTCTCAGTACTGATTTCTTTTCCTTGTTATTTGAAATCAGTATGGCAACTCCAGAGCAGCCTTCTTTTTAAGGTTAATTTAGACCCACTGCTAAGACAATATCTTTCTGAGGCTTCCACCTGCTGTTCTGGGTATCCTGAGGCCTTTCTTCTCTGGTTGAGGTAACATGAACTATTTCTAGTCCTCTGAGAACCCTGGAAATTGTTCTCTCTGCTCCCTCCTGTCTTTCCCTGGCCTCGGGGAGTTTGTAGACATCAGTACCCAAGTAAACACCTTAGGCCAGCAAAGACTTGAGGACCCCTGCATGTTTCTGGAGCTCGCTCTTTGTGCTACTCCCTTCTCTCCAGTACCCTATGCTGCACATTCCAGCTGCCCTGGCTCTCTGTACATCTCTGAGCAGGCTCTGCTTAGGGCCCTCTCCCTGTACTGTAGCCTAGAAACTGCTTCCAGGGAGCAACTGGTACAATCTTAGGCTTACAATGTTTGTTTCTTTTCTCAGAGATCACAGTCTTGAGGTGCTTGCTTCCCAATGTCCCAAACCCATTCTTATATATTTTGTTTGGTTCTCAAGTTTAAGGCTAAGAGGTTGATTCTTGTCTCTCTCAATTTTATCTTGGTTGAAAGCAGAAATCACCCTTGGCCCTCTTCAAATAGCTTTAATCCAGGGAAACTCTGCCAGAATGTTATTGTGTATCGACTTTACATAAAAACATGAATTTACAGTCCAATTGTATGTATCTGCTGATCAATTATATACAACTCAATTAAGTTAGTACTGTCAGAAGTTCTATTTAAATCCTGACTCTGTTCACTGTCAGCTACATGAACCATTTTGAGCTTCAATTTTCTCTTCTGTGAAATGAGGATTATTATAATTACTTTCTTAGGCTGATGTGAGGATGGAGGGATCATGTGTGTATATGTGCCCACTTCTAGTGCGATTCGGGCACATAGGTGTCCAATAAATAATTGTTAGTTTAATTTGCAAAGCATTATCGATAATATATTTTTGTTTCTTTCTCTTCTTAGTCTGTATTCATTTCATTTCCCTCTTATTTTTATAAGAATTTATACAGTATTTGCTTCATTACATGTACAACAGTCCTGCCAGTAGTTAGTAATGGTTGAGCTCTTCAAGAAGATTTATGGAAACATTATCTCCACTTACAACTGAACTTATTGTATAGCCAGGAGAAAAAGAGTTTGACTAGTAATCCTGTCTTTTCAATGCACCATCACATACCATTTAATTTCATGTACTGTTGCTAATGACAGATATTTTGCTCCCTCTATCCTATAGTTTCTTTTATCCCCAAAAGTCCCTCAAAATGACTCAATTGTTTAGGATTAATCACATACTTACTCACTAATACTTAAAACTTAGAACAGCAATGAACTATTACTCATGCTGTTAAGAAGAGTTGTCACAAAACAAGAGTTTGACATAAAAAATGTTCCACTGCACAAAAAAACAATTGTTTTACATAGCAGGCTGGGTTCTGAGATAAACTGAGTTCTTAGGTCACTATTTGCCTTTCCATCTCCCAGACACACAGTATTCTGCCAAAATCTACATGTGTACTTTTTGGTGAGAATTTGTGGGGACTGCATGAAGAACCTGGGATGTCAAAAGTGTAGGGTAATCCTTCCCAGACTCTCAAAGCACTAGCAATCCAACCTGCATCAAAATCTCTTTGGGTGCTTGTGGAAAATCTAAATTCCTTGGCCCCATCCTCAAAATGTCTGAGTTGGTAACTCTGGTGAGGAATGTAACAACAATCTGTATTACAAAAAGACTCCAGTTTATTCTGATGTAGGAGGCCCTCTGCCCACATTAAAGAAATGCTGTCAATATGATTAGATTCTACATAGCAATTATGGTAGAAAAATTTGAGGTTGGAAAACCTTAAGTATTTATGGAGAAAAATCGAGATGGAAGCCCAAGTATGTGAGTGAACCTATGAAAGCTACATATTTTGTTAATGAATATTATAATAACTAACAACATAAGCATCTCTATGCCAGACACTGTTCCAAGTGCTTTAAATATATTAACTCACATAACCCTTACCACAACACTACTGGGTACTATTATTATTCCCATTAAAAAAAATAGTTTATTTGTAGAGCAATTTTAGGTTCATAGCAAAACTGAGTGGAAGGTACTAAGATTTCCCATACGCCCCCTGTTCCACCTCCACATGCACAGCCTCCCCCATATCCATTTATTACAATCAATGAAGCTACACTGACACATCATTCTCACCCAAAGTTCACAGTTTACATTAAGGTTCACTCTTGGTGTTGGACATTCTATAGATTTTACCAATTGCATAATTACATGTATCCACCATTGTATAATTGTATAATGACATGTACCATACAGAGTATTTTCACTGCCCTAAAAATATTCTGTGTTCCGTTTGGTCATTCCTTTGCCCCGCCACCCCTCTCCCCAGCAACCACACATATTTTTATTGTTTTCATAGTTTTGGCTATTCCAGAATTTCAGAATTGGAATCATACAATATATAGATAGCCTTTTCAGACTGGTTTCTGTCACTTATTAAAATACATTTAAAACTCCTTCATGTCTTTTCTCAGCTTGATAGCACAATTCTTTTTATTCTGAATAATATTCCGTTGTCTGGATGTGCCACAGTTATTTATTAATTCACCTACTGAGGACATCTTTGGTGCTTATGAGTTTTGGCAATTATGATTAAAACTGCTGCAAACATCTGTGTGTGGGTTTTTGTGTGGACATAAAGGTTTTCAGCTTCTTTGGGTATATACCAAGGAGCATGACTATTGGATTATATGGTAAGAACATGTTTAGTTTTATATATTACTCCATTTTGCATATTAGGAAACTAAGGTAAAGAAAAGTCAAATAATTTGCCTAAAGTCACATAACTGTTAGGTAGTGGAGCTGAGATTTGAAAATCCACAGAGTTCAGCTCTAGAGTTTGTGCTCTGAACCACTATACACACAGCTTTTTAACAATAAAGACCTCGCATTAAATAAAAGGAATTTCATGTTACTTTATGTGTTTTAACTCAGCCTCACTAGATTCTGAGCCATTTATAATTCCTTTGCTTGGAAGAAACTTCTCAGATCTCTATATCCACGATAAGATTTTTAAATCTTTTTGTTTTGTGCAGATAATTTGCTGATCCTTTATCTAAATCTTCATTTACTACTGTGCCAAAGACAAATATTAAGAATACAGTCCCCTACACATTTTAGCCTCTTCCCTCCTAAGAGAAAAACAAAAGCAGCTGGTTTGAACATAAGGTTATAACATCCAAACACATTTTCAATAGAGTTGTTGGCACTTACTATCTGCGTAATATTAGGTACATTTATTAACGTCTCTGGGAATATCTGCCCAGTGGTCATTGATTACCTGAAAGCCTGTACACAGACCTACTTCATACCTAGCCCATAATTCAGTCTGTTCTCAACACAGCAGTCAGAGTAACCTTGCTAACTTCAGCTGGGTCATGTCATCTCTCTCCTCAAATAGCCATTCTTTCTCCTCATCCTTTCACTTTTCTCCTCAGGACTTATGAAGAAAATACATCTAACATATTATGTAATTTACTTACTTATCCCATTTATTGTCAGCCTTCACCTATTGGAATGTAAGCTCCATGAAGGCAAAGATTTGTCTGCTTTGTCAACTGTTATATCTTCAAATGCCTACAACAGTTTGCCTCCCTGAATATTGATTACATATTTTATTTATATTCCCTCCTCATGAACTGCTGATTGAAGATTTATCCAGTGGCTTGGATGCTATAAAAAGTTTCCTAATATCATAGTAGTAGTTTATCCTTAAAGAATTTAAGCACTCTTTATGATTCTTTATGTAGTAAAACAAGACATTCCTTTTAAACTGAAACGTCCTCACTTCTGAATATAAAATCCCTTTTCTCCTCAAATTACCTCTAGGGCAAGCAGGCAACATTTTTTAAAAACATCTTTTCTTGAAAACCAGGGTGGATGACATGGTCAATGGGAGTCAGTTATCCATAATTTTTTTCTAATCAGAACAAGCATCTGCATTCTTCAATCAAATTCAAGAAAGGACTTGTCAATGTTTTTGGTCCTGTCCTTTGGAGATTACTTAAGCTGTGTGCAACAGAAGTTGGGGGGATATAAATGTGCTGAGCAGAATAGTGTGAGCACCTAACTCTGCTGTGGACAGTGACTCGGCACTGCCTGGATTTGGCACTCCACAGCACTAGGCCAGGGAGGACTAACATGGGAGAAGCTGAGAGGCTCTGGAAAATTAGCTAAGCCTGGACATGGTAAAGAGTCAAGTCTAAGCTAAAGGGCAGTGGGTACAGAAAGGCGATGCCAATTGCTCCACTGGGTCACTCACCCCTCTTTCTCTCTCTTAATCCTCATAACTACATTAAAAGTTAGGCATAACCATCTTTTATAAACACAGAAAATGAGGCATAGGGACTTCAAGTAACTTGTTCAAAGCCGTACAGATACCAAGTAGAGCCAGTATTTGCACCTGGGTCCATCTGTCTTCAGATCACTTTCACTCAAAGAAAATGTGGCTGCTCAATTTAGGAGTCTGGCTCTGGCCTGGGAGGAAACTCAAATTCTAGACATGGTTCTGTCCACCTTGCTACACATGTCTGAAAGAAAATAATTTCTTCTCTCTGAGCTTCATTCTTATCATTTATTCATTTGTTGATTAAAAGTTAGGACCAGGTGATCTTTAAGGTCTCTTCAAACTCTGAAATTCTACAACATTTAGCAAGAATTTTCAAAATGTTACTTTCTTCTCTCATCCCCCTACTTCCCCACTATCCTCTATACACACACATGGCCTCTCGAGAAGCAGCATATAAAGAATCTTTTTATACTATCCAGTTTAGAAAGAGAAATTTGACAAAGAGTAGAGCCTCTAGGGACTTATCATTGTTGATTCACTCAGACACTTAATGTCTCATCTTCTCTGTTTCTGCCTGGAAACCTATCCTCTACCCAGCAAAAGAGAACTGCCTTTATCTTCCATGATCCACTCTTTTTAAACTTTATCTTGGAGTTTCAGTAGCAATAAAGAACTTTATTCAGATGTAAATGGAGAAAATATAATAGAAATATTAAAATAAAAATAATCTTCTCTTTAATATATTCATTTAAATTTTTCTTTTCTCCTCACCAGAGTGAGTGGGAGTTTTAATCTCTTCTATTTCAGTTACATCTTCAAAAGACTGGGGTTTTATAATGTGCTATATTGTAAGCAGAGATTTTTCTTTTTTTCCCTTAACTCCCTTATGTTAAACTACATCTGGGTTCAGTTTAAAAAATTTTATTGTATAAAAAGAAAGAAACAAACAAACAAAAACAAACAAACAAAAAAAACCCTTTTATTTTTTTGGTTCCCTTCCAGCCTTACAAGCTAAGTCCTCAGAGAAAGTATTAAGGGCTGCCTTGGAAACACACCTCTGGCGTTCACTATGTCCTTCACTGGCTTCTGTGATCTCACACCTTAAATATACCTTAGGGAGGGTCCTTCACACTCAGGAGACTTGTCACATATCAGAGAAAAACAACATTACAGTAAGATGCTTGCAATTTCATCATTTAAAGAAATATTCCACTTGGTCCAGATTCCTCAGAAAACACATGACAAAGCAGATGGGTAATATGTTAACAAACAAGATTTCCATACTTCCTCATTTTTCCCACAAACAGCCTTATCTGGCTAATTACTAAAATAGGTTTAAATCAACCTCATATCAATGTCACCACCAGATACTTCTAAACTCATTAAGAGTTCAACAATTCCTAATTTAACACCAACAGAACCATATGGAGGTCTTTCTTAAAAACCCAGACAATAGAACCACTCTGTTGGCCTGGGTGGGGCTGAGAATCCGCATTTCCAATTGGTTTTCAGTGATATTGATGCTCTGAGAACAACTGGATTAGGTAAACAGTTTGCATTTACTTAAAAGTAGGTATTCATGCAGGTTATTGTGAAGGTGTGTCTCCTTGGTTCTCTTTAGCTGTCAAAAAACAAAGCATTTTTACAGCCCCTGGGATAATGTTCATAAAATCTTGAAATCCCGTGAGAAGCTCCATATCACCAATCAAATCTAGAAAGAGCTTCATATTCCTGGGTGAGGCCTGGGTACTAATGTTCCTACCGAAACTCTATTTTAAACCAAACGCACCACCTGGAATTAGGGCATTGCTATGCAGATGATATCAACAAGAAAGACTCTCTATAGAAGCCATTTTTTGGCTAAGCACCAGACACTACACCATTTTCGAGACCATAATTTGGATTCCTAACCAACGCATGTTCATTATCTAAATATTCCTTTTCATAAATATATAAATATTGCAGCTATATAAATGTTCATCTTTTAATACATATTTTGTAACATACTGTTTAGAGTTAGTTCAACATGAAAAACTTAAAATACTGGGTAGAGAAGTTTTTTATTCACTTTATTATTCCATTAATTTATAGGCTATGAAGGATAACAATATTTTCTACTTCTTCAATTCCTCAAATATTTCTCTAAGAAACAGGTATTCTGCGAAACTGCTATTCTGTGACTATATCAAGTACTTGGGGGACGACCCTAGGTGACTTAAAACATAGGCAGTGTGTGGCTCATGTGACTATACAGGTTTAGATCAGATCTTTCATAAAAGATAAATAAAACATTTGGTTTAAGTAGTGAATTGAGCTCACACTCTAGTCCCTGCCTTCCTCCTAAGACCCTGGTGAAAAGAAATTTTTTTAAAAAGCCTATGAAGCAAAGAGCAGGAGGAGGTTATCAATAGACTAGTTATCTCATTGAGCTTTTGGAAGAAACCAAGCAGATGAAAGTAAAAAGGCAACTAAAACTGAGTTGAGAAAGTTTTAGCCTCGGATATGACCATGAATAGAGTATAGGGATGGGATTGTGGGCACTCCATCAGAAGATGGAAGACAGTGTGATGACCATCTTCTAATTGTTGGAAAAAACAGATGCTCAACCAAGAATTCTACATTCAGCTAGACTCTCCTTAAAAAATAAAGGAGAAATGAAGACATCTCTAGATTTAAAAAGAAACAAAACCCAGAGAACATTTGTTGCTAGCTAACCTGCCCTACAAGGTATACTAAAGGTAGTCCTTCAGGCTGAAATAAAAGACACTCGAGGATAACTCAAATCCACACAAAAAGCACCAAAAACCTAGCTTAAATAGGTACTATAAAAATGTATTTAAATATAACTCTTTTCTTGATATGTTTTTAAAAATATCTGCCTAAAACAATAATCATAAAAATGAGCTGATGAGCATATAATGTATAAAGATGTAAATTAAATTGTAGAATTGTAACAGTATAAAAGTGGGGGAAGGGAATGGAAGTATGTTGAAGGAAAATTTTTATATAGTACTGAAATGAAACTGGTATTAATCTGAACTAGACTGTTTAGGTTAAGATGCTAATTGTATTTACAGGGCAAGTGCTAAGAAAATAACTCAAAATATATAAAAAAGAAACAAAAAGAGAATTAAAAAGAGATAATCAAAAAAGGCTAATAAAAATGAAGGCAAGAACCAAGGAATAAAGAAATACACAAGACATAAAACTTATAAAAAAAACAAATAGAAAAATGGCAGGTATAAATCCTAATTTATCAGTTATTACATTAAATGTAAATGGATTACATACCCAACCAGATTGGCAGAATGAATTTAAAAACTAATTCAGCTAACAAGATATATATAAGATCTACGTGAGAAAACTACACAATTCTGATGAACAAAATTTAAAAAGAACTAAATAAATGGACATTCATGGGCAGGAAGACTTAATATTGTCAAGATGTCAGTTCTTCCCAATTTAATCTATAGATTCAATGTAATCTCAGCCAAAATCTTAGCAAGTTATTTTATGAACATCAACAAACTGATTCTAAAGTCTATATGTAGACACAAAAGAGCTAGAATAATCAGCACAATATTGAAAGAGAAGAACAAAACTGGATGATTGACACTAACTTCAAGGCTTACTGTAAACCTACAGTAAACAAGACGATGTGGTTTTGGCCAAAGAATAAATATATAGGTCAATGGAACTGAATCGGAGCCCAGAAATAAACCCACATAAATAGTCAAGTGATGTCTGACAAAGGAGCAAAGACAAAACAATAAAGAACAAACAGTCTCTCAAATAAACGGTGTTAGAACAACTGGACATTCACATGCAAAAAAAATAAAATTAGACACAGACTTTACACTTTTCACAAAAATTCATTCAAACAAATAATACACCTAAATGTAAAATGCAAAACTATAAAACTCCTAGAAGATAGCATAAAAGAAAACCTAGATGACATTGGGTATGGTGATACCTCTTTTTTAGATACAACACCAAAGACACAATTCATGAATGAAATAATAAGTTGTAATTAATGAAAATTAAAATATTCTGCCCTGCGAAAGAAAATGTCAAGAGAATAAGAAGACAAGCCACAGTTAGGGAGAAAATATTTGCAAAAAACACATCTGATAATGGACTGCTATCCAAAACTTACAAAAAACTTAAAATTCAACAATAAGAGAACAACCTGCTTAAGAAATGGGGCAAAGATCTTAACAGATACTTCACCAAAGAAGAAATACAGATGACAAATAAGAATATGAAAAGATATTCCACATCATATGTCATCAGGGAAATGCAAATTAAAACAAGACACTATTATACATCTATTAGAATGGCAAAATCTGGAACACTGATAACACAAAATGCTGGTGAGAATGTGGAGCAATAGGAACTCTCATATATTGTTAGTAGAAATGCAAAATCGTATAGCCACTTTAGAAGACAGTTTGGTGGTTTCTTTAAAAAAAAAAAAACCCTAAACACATTTTTACCAATATCACCCCAAACTGAGCTCTTTGATATTTTCCCAAAGGAAGTAAAAACTATATCTAAGCAAAAAACTTGCACAGAGATATTTACAGCAACTTTACTAATAAAACCTGGAAGCAACTAAGATGCCCTTCAATAGGTGAATAGATAAATAAGCTGTGACACATCCAGATAATAAAATATTATTCAGCATTAAAAAATGAGCTATCAAGCCATTCAATATAAATGCACATTACCAAGTAAAAGAATGCATAACACTAAGTAAAAAAAGCTACAAACTGCATGATTCCAACTATATGACATTCTGGAAAAGACAAAATCACAGAGATAATAAAATAAGGTCAGTGGTTTCTGAGATAGGAGGAGGGAGGGATGAAAAGACAAAACACAGAGGATTTTTAGGGCAGTGAAAATACTCTGCATGATATTACAATGATAGATAAATGTCATTATACATTTGTCTAAATTCATAGAATGTATACCACACCAAGAGTAAACCCTAAGGTAAACTATACAATTTGGGTGATTATGATGTGTCAATGTAGGTTCATCCTTGGTAATAAAGGTACCATTCTGGTGAATGATATTGATAATGGGGGAGACTATGCATGTGTGAGGACAGGTGGGAAGTCTCTGTACCTTCCTCTCAATTTTCTTGTGAACTTAAAAATGCTCTAAAAAATAAAGTCTTTAAACAAAGTCTTTTAACAAAATGGACCCAGAATGCTTAATATAAAAAAAGCATAAGTTGGATTCCATCAAAATAAAAAAAAATGATTCAACTATATGCTGTCTACAAATTATACACTTTAGGTTCAAAGACACACACCAATTGAAAGAAAAAGAATGGAAAAATATGCAAGCAGTAACCACAATGAGCTGAAGTGGCCACGTTAATAATATGCAAAATACTTACTGGTAGACAAAAAAAAATGTTACTAAAGACAAAAGAGAGACATTTTAATAAGAGGATCAACAGTGAAAGATGGGGGATTTTCCCCCAAGATCAGGAACAAGACAAGGATATGAACTCTCACCACCTCCATTCAACATTGTAATGGAGGTTCCAGGCATTGCAGTAATGCAAGGGAAAAAAAAAGGCTTCCATATAGGAAAGGAAGATGTAAAACTTCTATTCGCAGGTGATGTGATGGTAGATTTAGAAAATTCTAAAGACTCCATTAAGAAAAACTATTAGAATTAACAAATGAGTTCAGCAAATTGGCAGGATACAAGATTGACATATAAAAATAATTGTATGTCTCAAAGTTTAAATTAAATTTTATTTCTAAAGGTCTGTAAGAAAAAAATGCCATTTTTCAAGTTGTGGCAGTTCCCCTCTATTCCTAATTTTCTGAGAGTTTTCTAGTAACGAGTCGTTGCTGAACTGTGTCAAATGCTTTTTCTGCATCAACTGATATAATTGTGTGTTTCTGTTTTTGTAACTTGTAGTAGGGTGAATTATACTGACTGATTTTCATATATTGTATCAGTCTTGTACCCTCTTTACACTCTGCTTTAGGTATGGTCCACAAAATTCTGATGTTATAATTTCATTCAATTCCATGTATTTCCCCCTGAGACAAACATATCCACTCTCATCACTATCATTCAATATAGTGTGGAAGTCTAGCCAAAGCAATAATGCAAGAAAAAGTAAAAATCTTCCATATTGAAAGGAAGAGGTAAAATTGTGTTTATTCAGAGATGACATTCATCTACATAGGACATATGATACAATCCACAAAAAAACCTACTAGACTAACAAGATTTAGCAAGATTGTGATTTACATGATCAATATACAAAATTAATCATATTTTTATATAATAAGAAAAAATTATGAAATTAAAATTTAAAAACACATTTACAATAGCATTAAAAAGTATGAAATATTTAGGGATACATTTGACAAAAGATGTGAAAAGGCTGCATACTGAAAACTATAAAACACTACTGAGAAAAAATAGAGGACCTAAAAAAAAATGGCAAGATCTACTGTGTCATAATTCAGAAAACTAGTTAAGATTTCAATTCTTCCCATAATGAACTATAGATCCACCACAATCTCAACAAAAATACCACAAGGCTTTTTTTGTAGAAATTGACAGGCAAATTATAATATTTTCATGGAAATGTAGAGGATCTAAATACAGTACCCAAAACAACTTTGGAAAAAAGTTACCAGTCTTAACACTACTTGATTTCAAGCAACAGTATAAAAACAGTGAGGAAGTAGGTTAAAGCAGATAATTGAGCAATGGAACAAAAAAGAATGTCCAGAAAGATACCCACACCTACTGGACAATTTATTTTTGACAGAAATGTAAAAGCTTCAATGAAGTAGAAAAAGTATGTTCTTTTCAACAAAATGTTCTAGAACTGAATAGCCATATGCAAAAACATGAACCTCAAATGATCTCTCATACCACATACAAAAATTAATTCAAAATGTATCATACACCAAAATGGAAGAACTAAAAACATAAAATTTATAAAAATGAAGCAAGAACTGACAGACTGAAAGGAGAAATAGACTAATCTACTTTTTATAGTAGGAGGCTTCAATATCCTTCTTCAAATAACTGATCAAGCAGGTACAAAATCAGTAAGAGTATAGATGACCTGAACAGCACTTTTATCAACATGATCTAGTTGAAATTTATAGAATATTCCATCTAACAATAGAGGCCCACATGAAACATTTACCAAGATAGACCACATTCTGTTACCTAAAACATATTTCAACAAATGTAAAAGAAAGAAACCATACAAAGTATATACTCAGAGCGTATCAGGATAAAACTAGAAATCAAGAATAGAAAGATAGTTGTACAAATCAAAATATTTGGAAATTAAACAACATACTTCTAAATTACACATCGGTTAAGAAGTCTCAAGGGAAAATTTTAAATAATTTTAACGAAATAAAAATGAAAATACAACTTTTCTTATATAACAATATGAATATAGTTAACACAACTGGAGTGGATGCATAAAAATTATTGAAATGGTAAATTTTATGTTATGTGTATTTTACTACAATTGTTTTTAAAAGACCACATCAAAATTTATGAGATGCTGCTAAAGTCGTGCTTAGAGAGAAATTTATAGTATTAAATGCCTAGTTCAGAAAAAAAGGAACATCTAAAATCAATAACCTAAACTTCTAACTTAGGAAACTAGAAAAACAAATTAAATCTAAAGCAAGAGGAAGGAAGGAAATGATAAAACTCTAGCCAAACCAAGAAAAAAAAAGAGAAGACACAAATTGCCAAATGTCAGGGAAAAAAATAGGGGTCATCACACTAATCCTACAGACATCAGTCATCAAATAAATAATGAGAGAATACTACAAATAGGTCTATGCCCATAAATTTGATAATTTAGATAAAATGGACCAATCCTTAAAGGGCACAAACTACCAAAACTCACTCAAGGAGATAGAGATAGTATGAACAGACTCATATCTAAAAAAGAAATTAGTAGGAACCCTGTCCCCCCTCCAAAAAAAAAAAAATGAGGCTCAGATAGTTTCGCTGGTGAATTTTTTACAAACATTTAAGGAAGAAATTATACCACTTTTACAATCTCTTCCAGAAAACAGAAAACAGAAGAGGAGAGATCACTTCCCAACTCATTTTCTAAGGCCAGCTCATGTGACCTATTCCAAAAAAAGATATATTACAAAAAAGAAAATAAACTAGTAATTTTCATGACTTTAGATGTAAATGTTAGCAAACTGAATCCAGCAACATATAAAAAAATACAATACATCATAATCCTGTGGAATTCATTTCAACAATACAAGGCTAATTTAACTTCTGTAAATCAATCAATGTAATTCATCATTTAATAGACTGAACAAGAAAAACCATGTGATATTAATATATACAGCAGAAACAGAGTTCAACAACTATTCATAATAAAAACTCTCAAAAAACTAAGGGAATTCCCTAACCTAATAAAAACTATTTAAAAGCATCACCACTAATATCATATTAATAGTGAGATGTTAAGCTTTCCTCTAAAGTCAGGAATGAGGCATGGATGTCCTCTTTCACCACTTTTAACTAAACTTCATATTAAAAGTGTTAGCTATTGTAATTAGACAAGAAAAAGAAATGAAAGGTATACAAAATGAAAACAAAGAAACAAAACTGTCTTTATTCACAGACAACTTATTGTTTATATAGAAAATCCCAAGAATTTACTAAATAACTCCTGTACATAAGTGACTTAAACAAGGTTAAAAGGTAGTCAATTTACAAAAGAGAACTGCTTTCCTACATACAGTGAATACTTGGAATTTGAATTAAAAAAAAATACGTTTATAATAGCATTCAAAATGAAGTCGTTAGGTAGAAATCTAACAAAATATGTACAGGACCTGTGTATAAAAAACTAGAAATCACTGATGAAAGAAATAAAAGAAAATCTAAATAAACAAAGAGATAAGTGTTGTTGCATTGGAAGACTCAACGTAGTAAAGATGTAAATTCTCCCTAAATTGAGCTATGGGGCTTACTGCAATTCCTACCGAAAATCTAGCCAGGTTTTTTGTAGACTTGTACAAACTTATTCTAAAATTTATATGTAAAGGTACTACGATAGACAATTCAATTCTGGAAAAGAACAAAGTTGTAGGATTTATATTACTTGATTTCAACACTTAGTATAAAGCTATAGTAATGAACAGAGAGGGGCAAAAGTACAGTGAAACAATAAAGAACTCGGAAACAGACCCACAAAAATATAGCCAATTTTTGACAAAGGTACAAACACAATTCAATGGAGAGAGAATAGTCTTCAACAAGTGATGTTAGACATTGGACTGAGCTCACACCTTATACAAAAAACAACTCAAAATGGATCACAGACCTAAAATGTAAAATGCAGAAACTGTAAAATTTCTAGAAGAAAACATAGGAGGAAATCTGCATGACTTTGAGTTTGATGATGAGTATTTAAGTATAATAAACACGAAAAGCAAAATTCATGAAAGAAAAAATTTTAAGTTGGACTTAATATTCCTCACAGAATATAAGCCGTTTATGTTTCTAACATGTTAGACAATTTTTAGGGCCATAAAACTATTTTGTATAGTATTACAGGGATGGATATTGATGTTATCCATTTCTCAAAACTCACAGAACTTTATAGCACAAAGAGTGAACCTTAATTTTAAAATGCAAATTTTAGAACATCTACTTGGTGGGGGGGGGGCATCCAGCATGGAATGCAGACCATGACAAATTAATTGTACTTCAAATGTATAAATATAACTTCACTGAAGAGGATGGGGGAAAAGGGATCTAAATAACTATGGAGATGAATGGAAACTGTAAGGAAACAAAAGGAACTGTATATTAGCACTGTAGTTGGTAATATTGTTTCTCATGAAGATACTGGTTAACAATTCTGATACTGCTGGACATGTACAGTGGGACTGAAAAAACAAGTAAAAAGATGGCGAATATTAGCAGCCAGGTTTCTCACTGTTAGAATGGGAGGTTACAGATAAGTAAGGGAGAAAGGCTAGCATGAACCACATAGTTCTGAATTTGAGTCTGAGACATCAGTGGGGATGCCTGTTTAGTTTAACACAGAAACTAATGAGTCAAAGTAGAAAGAATACAGATATGTATGGAAATAGAGGTTAATATACATACATTTATTTCCTAACTCTGGTCACTGACAGAACAAATCCTGGTTTCTAATACCATTCTCCAATAAAAAGATCCAGGGATCTTCACTGAAATGACTGATTTTAGGGATGAAGCAGGGAATACATAATGAGCCTGGAGTATCTATCCTGTGGTACCAGAAAGTAAGGAGGTGCTCAAAATAAACTGCTGGGAACATGACAAAGGGATAGAAAGGCCAACTGAAAGAGCTCCTGATAGCTAAAGCTGAAACAATTTGAGCAACAAAATAAATGCAGTTTTCAGTTATAATAACAGAAAACTCTGACATGCTTAATATAATATTAGGTAATCTTTAATATTCCAACTTTCATTCATATAAAGCTGTGTTATTGTACAGGTATATTTTCTCAAAGTAGGAGGACAGAATATACCAGGAACATAGCTTAAAGGGTACAGACACAATGAAGTATGTTTAGAGGGAAAGAGGTCAGGATAATTAGGGACTCAAATAAACAACAGTCCAATTCAATATAATAAATATTTGAGCCTCTACTAGGTACCAAGAGGTATGAAAGATATAGAGAAACATGAGGATAAATAAAATAGTTTCTGGCTTTGAGAAGGTAACTGGTAGAAAGGATAAAAGCATACATGCAGGGAGTAATGAATCCAAATATTTAGAGGACTGTTGTACAGAAGAAGTGTTCAGTATGACCTGAGGGACAGTCTTAGGAACAAAGGGTAGACAGGGTAACAGGCTGACTTGGACTCAGCATCTTGCACAAAGTTAGTGATTAACATATGTTAAGATCTCTTCTCCAAATGCCCCATACAACAGGATTCACTCCAAAACCAATAAAATTTTACCATGAAAATGAAAGGGTATCATTTCCATCCTATATTGTTATAATCACCAAGAAAAGCTAAGTTTTTTTTTAAATAACATTTAAAAGTCTAAAATTTAATAGAAAGAAAAATATTTCAATTTTATTTCTATTTACACAAATGTGAAGAATTACAAAGTTTGGTTTGTCTATCAAGGAGGTCTACTACTGAGCCAAATAATAATCAATTATAGAACTAGACTCTAGAATGTACAAGATAAAAGCGTAATTATTCTACAATTTCTTTATAGCAATTTACGTCATTAAGGGCATTCATATTTTAAAATTCCACAAATAATTAGAAATATTTAAAAATATTTAATCTTTTGAATTAGAGGGAGGGAAGAAAATTGTCTAAATGAGAATACTCTTCTCATGTGTACTAGGAAACACAACTAATCACGGAGAGAAGGAAACCTTTCTGTGGTCCTGCTTATTATCTCTGTTTTCAATGAGCTTTTGTTCAAAGGGAAGAAAACAATGAACTAGAGTCAACTGATTTTGTACAAAATTAGGCAGACTAAGTCAAATGCATGATAGGACCTTTGCAAAACAACCTTATAGAATGGAGAAAATGTGGAGCACAGGGGCTGAGAAAATGAACTCAGCTATGAGAAAAAAAAGGAAGAGCAAACAGTCCATAATAGTGCTCACTAGGCCATGATAAAGTTAAACTTGTTCAGGCAGGCTGCTGATGTAAAGTACAGAAATGTAAAAAGTGTTCAAGAAATGACAGCAATGATGACAGTGATTATTATACAGTAGCCAGGTCAGAATGGTTAGCATCTAGGAAGAACCTGGCGTGTAGGAGACTTCAGGTAGAGGAGCTGGGAAGACAGGCACTGGAATTAGCTGTAGTACCTTATTTCAGCAACATATTAAAATATTAAAAATTGATTTAAAATGGTAAAACAATTCTACTAAAGAAAATCAAATACAAAAACTGTACATGTAGTATGTAAAAATAAGTAGGCAGAGAAAATTCTCTTTAATAGACTTGAAAGAGATTGACCAAAATGTTGATAATGGAAGTATGGTTGACTTTTATTCCTTTATATGTTTCTGTATTTTCCACTTTTACTTATATTGTTTCTTATTTGTTATTATTACTCAGACGACTAAAAATTAAAAAGTTAGTTTACTCATACCTTTCCCTAAAGACATATGATAAACCTGGGAAGTCAAAATCTGTTGTAGGTTATTATAAATAGGGTAGATAAAGGAGTTTGACCTTAAAATGGGAATAAACCCACCCATTCATGGAACAGGCTCAAAACAGATAACATGTATATATTCAATTCAAATGAAAAGGGTCAAAGCCCTCATAGGAGAGCTCTCATTTTATATGACCATTATAAATAGAATCCTCTATAGACTAAGAGAAAAGAAAATTAGATTAGTAACCTAATGGAATATTAACAGTGGTGGGATTGTTGGTATTTTCTAAATTTTTATACTCAAAGTTTTACTTTTACAGGAATAAAAATGCTATTTTAAAAAGATTTTGTAGTTGCACTGGTTACTATTACATAAACCTTAGGTATTTACTTTAATGGTACATTTTAAAATATATTCCCACCATTGCTTTAAATATTTAATATAAATTTAATCTGTGCCCTGAGTCATTTATTCATAATTTCTTATAGACTAGAAAAACATTAAGAATGAAGGCAAAAATATTGTGTATTTCAAAACAGGGACAATTTGATAGTCAAACATATTTGCATATTAGCAGTAAACATAACAAAATTGCTAGAAAGTTTGAGGTAATATATAAAAGGCAAAATGGAATTTTAAAATTGGGCAACTTTCTTTGGAACATAAAATTTTAAATTTGATTCTATATTACTCAACTTCAAACGTGTCTCCCCTTGCTTACAATTCTGAGAATTTCAACATGATTTTATTTTCCTATATTACTCCAAATTCTCCCAACTCTACTCTCAATGCTCTGCCGCAAGCAAATAAAATAAAATTAAAAATTCTAAAAAATTGGCTGAAAAGGTTTAAATAGAAGAGAACTTAAAATGTTAAATATAGTATAACTGACTAAATAAACATTCCTTCAGAGACTCCCTCCAAGAGAACCTTCTTGTGGGTGTGAGTGCAAGAGTAGATGATGGGGGTAAAGTCGACCAGAATTAAGGAAGGAAAGGAACAAAGAAGGGCATTTTGTTCTTGGGTGGACAGTTTGGGTTTCTGAATTTATCCTCTAAAGTAATTCGATAAATAGATTTTTTTGATCTCTATTCTAGCAACATAACAACTGTTTAAAAAGAATTAGAAATGTGAGTAAAAAGCATATTTATGTACCATATAATACTAGATTTAAAAATGTAAGCTATAAAGTAGAATGTAGAGTATGATCTCATTTTTATAAAAAATACAAACAAAATATGTACATAGACAAAAGAATATATATCAAAATATTAACGGCACATTTTATTTTATTATTTTCTGATTATTAATATTTCCTAAGTTTGACACTGAATACATATTTTATAAGAAAAAAATGTTATTCTTAATAGACCATATACATTATATGCAAACTTCTTGGGAAACAGTATTGGGAATAGAATAAAATAAAAATGCAGTCACAACACTAATTAAATTACTAGGCAATTTAATTCTTAAAACAAGATTTTTTTAAAATTGAGAAAATATAATTCTCTAGAACTCTTTTCATCTAGAGTTAATCTTTATAAAGTATAAAAGTAACTTGTCAAAGATGACTTTGCAAAGGCATGATTCAAAATGAAAAAATGTTTTCATGAGTAGCTAAGATCACAAAGCCCTTACTAAACATACAGGTATCTGGCATTGGATCTACTATAATAGACACATTTCAACCATTATGATGTCTGGCATATAGTAAGTGCTCAAAACATTTGATGAAATAAAGTCCTGAGTTCATAAACAGGGTCAGACAATTTTCCTTTTGAAGGGTAGGATGCCACAATTACTAAATCAAACATGCAGAAGAAATGATGCTGCTTGAACTGTAGTGAATAGAAATGATGCAGAGATCAAAAAGGTATGCCTCTGTTTCTCTCAGCTAATTTGTGGGCCTTCTAACCATTCTCTACCTGCAATGGACAGCTTCTTGTGCTACAAATACTGCAGCAATCAGACAAAAAGTCTGATCCAGAGACTGACACTTATTCATGCCCACAAAGAAAGAACAAAAAGAGAAAGCGTTCTTTTATAGCATCTACGATTAAACTAGGTGATCAATCACCTTGTAGTAGAAATCGCCACTCAAAAGATTAAGAATTGAAATCATAAGGTTTACAACCAAAGAGGACAAATCATGATGAAAAAGTAATGTCCAAATACTTAGATAGCACAGAAACATGATTAATAACAAACTGAGAAGATGCTAAAGCATACTCCCTATTAATATTTTTTAGTTTGTTTTTTTTTTTTCATGCAAGTATAAGTAGTTAGGGAGTTTTGACTCTTCAGCTTTGCAACTTAGTCACTTGCAAAATTCAGTTTCTTTAAAAACCCAATCTGTTCAATTTGCTGTGATCAGACCGATCACTGTTAGATCAATGAGAAAAATAAAGACATGTAACTTCTAAATTAGTTGGTCTTTAGAAAGCTGTTTTAATGGTCAGTCCTTACCCACTGTTTATGTTAGAATTCCTATGGGCTTAAAGATCGATAAATTTTACAGAAATCAATGAGACTTTTTTGATATAATTTTCTACCAAAAAAGGTGCTCATACTAATTGCTATTAAAAAGGAATGATTTCCATGAAAAATAAGATTATAACTTCCTAAAGTTAAGCCACGTCTATCAAAGCATTGACATTTTTATGGAACAAATGTAAATTACATCTCTTGGATCAACTGTAAGAAGGATTTCAGACCTGGGAAATCTTAAACTGCTAATTTATTTTTCTTAAGTCCCTACTATCTGACATACAAACTACTTTCACCATCTTAACTTAACTGAGGCTCGCATTTCAGAGAATTTTCTAACCAATATTTTGTTACAAATGATACTCAGTAAGGAACACATTTCCTTACCATGTCAACATTCAAAGATATAATTTTATTGTTCAAGCATTTATCACAATCTGTAGCTACCTTGTTTTATTTGTGTATTGTCTTTTTCCTACATAATTTCTGTAATATCAGGGACCCAGTCTTCTATACTGGAATATCTCCTATTTGTAACATAGTACCTGGCACTAACAAGTAAGTATTCATAAATACTTACTGAGTTAACAAATGATTTTGGTCAGAAAGCAAAATGTGATAAAGAGTTAGACAGTCTATGCTCTTAGATAGTCTATGCCCTCAAAAAAAAATTTTTTTAAGGTGGCTTGTAATTATTTTTATGGATCTTTTTATGTTTCACATATAGTATATGCTCAAAAATACTGCATCTTTTTTGGGGGGGAATGAAAATGACCTCCAATATTACAGTAGGGTCTGAACTCACAAATTTGCTCTAAAGAGGGTGAGGAAAAAAGAAAAAGAACTAATGGTAGAAAAATAGATGTGCTTAGTACTCTACCAGGATTTTATACATGCTGTCTCAGATAAAACCCTGGAGGCACTGTCCTCGTTTTAATATGAGCAAAGTGAAAATCAGAGAGGAAGGTTAAGAGAGTGTTGCAATTGGGATTACAGTACCAGTTCTTTCTTAGACTAAAGGCCACTTTATTTCTTCTACTCCATGTTGTCTCCACAGGAAGCAGAAAAAAATAACTAATTTTTCAGTAACAACACATTAAGTGCATTAAATGATAGTTATTACTTCCAAAGAAATGTTTTGATTATTCAATTTATATAATTTTTAGAACAGGAAATATGTAAATTAATAATTAAATTAAATGTATCTTTTGGTGAGGCTGAAGTGATATGGGTAACAAAGTCACAAGATACATTTCAATGTATATATTTTCACACCCACTATACACTAATTGTAGAACTAATGAAAATCTTCAGATTTTGAGGCATTTTTAATTGAGAAAAAGGATGAGATATACCTTTTAGAGAACTGCGATTTAAGATTTATGTTCAGGGTAATTTTCAGATTTCCAATTGGAATCTGAAGTTCGTGCCCATCTCTCCAAAGAATTTTCTAAATTTTGTGAACATGAACAATCTATATGATTAAAAACAGGGAGATCATTAGTAGCAGAAAAATACAAAAGAACACGAAAATAATTCTGTTAGACTGGTGACATTATGGATGAATTGCGGTTTTTAAACTTTTTTCATGTTTTAAAGTTTGTTTAATATTAATTTTAAAATAAATGTCTTCAGCCTAGTTTTTTTTTTTTAGGAAGGTCAAAATAGCATTGAAGGAAGGGCTACCAAAAAAAAATGCAAAGCAAATTGTCAGCATTTTCTCAAACCTAGAGCTGTTCAACAGTGCAAGGTGTTATGTCATAAACCTTGGCTTCTCCCAACAAAGGATTTCCTCTCAAAGCTTTGTTAGTCAGTCACCTCTCTGGAAAAAGAGATGGACTCTCCAAGCAGGAAGGAAAATTTTGAGTCCTCGGGGTACAACCCCATTGGGACTGGGTGGGAAATTAAACTGGAGCAGTTGTTCTCAAAAACGCTCCCTGGATCACCAAAATGGAATCACCTAGGAAACGGTTAAAATGCATATCCCCAGGCTCAGTTCCAGATAATGCATTCATATTTCTGAAGCTGGGAACCTTCATTTTAAAAGGGTCACAAGGTGAAATTCTTGTGCGCAAGAGGTTGGGACAGACCTGGACTGGAGGCTGAGACAACATGATGAGCGGGGTGGGTTTGGAGCCATGCAGATTTGGGTTTAAATCACAGTTCTTCCATTTAATGTCTCTGACTGCAAGTCACCCGAACCCTCGAGCCTCTCAATTCTTTTCATATAAACAGTGGGATGACCTCTAACTTGTAGTGGAGACCAAGCAAAAGTATGTGCTTGTGTAGGTATGCAAATTTTCGTTTTAATCTCTGAATATACTCAACTATTACGGGACTCTGATTCTCTTCCCCTAAAGCACTATTTCCTATCTTTCTCTCATGTCTCCCCTGACCCCCAGGAGCCTGGCGAGAGATGACAGACTTGGTCAGGTTACCAGGAATGAGGTAACCTCAGAGTCTGGTCTACCTCAGAGTCCCAGATGTCCCGTCTGGCTCTCCCAGTGTTTCATAATTCACTGTTAACTAGTTGCCAACAGTAAAAAACCAGGAGCTTCCACATCAGAATCCGGACGTGCAGCTGCTAGAAATCGCTCGGCCCCGCAGCCCCAGAACGCGGGGCCGAAGACCCCCTCCCGCGCCCCACCGAGGGCCCCCGGGGCTCACCGCGGACGCGTCGGACATCGGGACACCGCGGGTCCACCGGCGCGGCTGCCGCAGCTGCAGGCAGGTCGGCGCCTCCTCTCCCGCTCCGCATCCCCCGGCCGACCGGGATCCCGCAGGCCGCGCTGGGAGCCCGGCGGCAGCGGGGTCCCGGCAGGCAGGTGGGGCCCTTGGAGCCCAGGACGGGCAGCCCCGCTGCTCCTCACGGCCTCACCTACCCACCCGACAACTGCCGCGCGCGCGCGGACCACTCACCGACGCCGGGCGTTCCCGCGGGAGGCGCCGCTCCTGTGCCGCCCGGGTCAGCCCCGCCCACCCCGCCCTAGCCAATCGCCGCCGCGCGCCGCCGCACGTGACGCGTGACGACCAATAGCAGCGCGAGGCGGTGCGTGTCGCGACCCGCCACTCCGGGCGCTTTCAAAGCCCGCGGCAGCCGAGGTCTGAGGGCGGCGGGCGCGTCAGGTGGCGGCGCGCTGCTGGGGCCGAACCGAGAAGCGGCGCGGACTCTGTAGGGGTGGTGGGCGGCGCAGAGGTGGAGATGCGGGCGCGGGGGGCGGGCGGGCGGTCGCGTGCCTGCTTCTGCGTGGCTGCAGGGAGCTCAAAACCAGCTCTGACTCTCTCGCTTTGGGAGAAGTTTTACCTCGGGTGCAGACTTGGTGTCGTTCTTAGTTCGGGCACCCTCTGCTCTCCTAGCCAGAGGGTGGCAGCTGACTCAAGCTAAGCCAGTCGGAACATCACCAATACCGAGACGGAGTAGAGAGATGGGGCTTTGAGGAGCATGTCAAAATCTACCCGCTCGAGAGACAGTGGTGGGGTTCGTTTGGGTCATGAAGAGATGAGGAGATTGGGTGGAGGGCCCAGCTGAGGCTAGAGGTTATTTACGTGTGCGATGTTTTCTTACAGCCTGGATTCTTGTTGCTTCACATCGCATCTCATCCCTGGATGTAAGTACTGTATGTTAGTCACTGGAAGGATGTGCTCTGGTTATGTAATTGTTTTCTAACCCAAAATAAAGTACTTAAGTGTTTTTCTTCAGCATGTTATGGAAAATTCAGACTATGTCGACATCATTTCTCCAGGACAATTTGGGCGGGGTGTTCTACGGAAAAACATTTTTGAGTAATATGTGCAAAAGCCCTATCCAATTTTACTCTTGTTCCATGTTCATCTAACAACCTTTTTGGAGTTTCAACTCAGTAACAAGGTTCCCCCATGAAAAAATGATTGCTGTATTATTTATGTTATATATGAATTTTTTAGTTTTTTAAATTTCTGAGGGCTTAAAACTACTGCATCCTTCTACCCAGAATAAAACAGAACTGACAGCCTAGGAGAGCTCCTACCTTCAAGACCTCCACTAGTGTGACTTTGAGACACACCCAGTAGCTGTGATCCAGGGATAGAAAGCAAGAATTGACAGTCGGTGTTGCTGCAGCTGTTGTAATGACCTCTAACTCCCTAGGCTGAAGAAGGGATATTGGAGAACTGGACAGGAAAATTTACTATTTCTAAGACTGCATCCTGGCAGAAAGAGCTGAATGGGGAAGGCAGAGGACCTTGTCTCACTCCCACTTTTCAAATCTCATAATTCTAATTTTCACTAAGAACATAGATTCAACTGTAGTTTCCACATCTCCAGCCAGAAGGAAAATGGGATGTCAGTGGTGAACACTAATTCACATTGTCTACCACACAGAAATGTCAGTAAATAGCTGGTGAAGGAGAACTTGTTAGATCTCACTTTTATCCTTCAACCTCTCCAAAGGATGCTCTGATGCATGTGTGTACAGAAGCTAGGCTGAGGTTGGTGCACTTCATGTTTGATCCCTTGAAATCAAAGGTGTATAATTTTTTAAAGTGAAAGAATAAGTTATTACATATAAATCCTGATTTTAAGCACTATCCATCTCTTACCAAGTAATACCGGCTTTCTAATTAAAATACTAATAAAGGGAATAAAACGATTGGAGTATTAGGCACACTTAAATTTATTCCTGTGAGTCTGAGTCATTCTCTCTTGTGAATTTTAGCATAGACAAATTTTATGATGGGGAAAGTTGACTGGAACCCACATGCTTACATATAACTTATTTTCTTTCACTGCAACCCTAGAGTAATTATATAATTGTGGAAAGATTATCATAAATGGAATACTTTTGAAACAGTTTAATGCAGGAAATGTAATTTTTTATCTCTCTAGCAACTTTATAGTTTATCTGAGAATGACTTCTTTGGTTAACCTGTAAAACTATTTAATTATTGCTGCTATAGGAAACCCTGTCCAGAAGAATTGTTATTAATTTTGGAATAAGAGAGGCTTAATGTGTTTGTGATAAAGAACAGTAATGTCAAGAGAAGACAACATTGTGGGTGGTAAGGCATAAAAGCTGAGCTGTGTTCTTCAGTCCCTGAGGGCTACTAATCAGAGCCACTTGCAGAGAAACTCTTTTTAAATTATTTTTGGTGAGTGATATTATATTGCTGGTGAGATTTTTAAAATAATTTTTTCTTAAGGCATAAAAAGATCGTAAGTTAGGTTATATTAAAATGATTCTTTTTTAGCATTTCTATGTATTTTAATCCCCATTCTTTTAAAAATTTGCTTCTCAGATTTGAGTATCTGAAAATTAATGATTAATTAAACCTAACTCAGTAGACTGCTTTATGAATTAGAGCATTAAAAAGACAATCCTGGTATAAACACAAATCTTTAAGCCTATTACCAGTTTTCCACCAAATGCATTTCTTAGTTAATATTAAAACAATTTATTCCAAAGCATTATCTCCAGTTATATTCTCCTCAATAATATACCTTAGCCACTGCTTACCATCTCTCTGTGTCCATCTATTGTAATGAAGATAAATGGACAATTACTCTTGAACATGCAGTGATGCTCTTATTGAAGTATTTGCCCTGTTAGTCTACCTCCAATGTCCCATTATAAGCATAGCTCAGAGATATTGCAGGCTTCATTCCAGACCACTGCAATAAAGTAAATAGTGCAATAAAACAAGTCACATGACTGTTTTTGGCTTTTCAGTACATATAAAAGTTATGTGAACACTATACTGTGGTCCAGTGGTGCCAAACCTTTTTGGCACCAGGGACCAATTTCATGGAAGATAATTTTTCAACAGATTGGGGCAGTGGTAGGGGATGTTTTTGGAATGATTCATGTGCATTACATTTATTGTACACTTTACTTCTATTATTTCATTATACCATATAATGAAATAATTATACAACTCACTGTAATGCAGAATCAGTGGGAGCCCTGAGCTTTTTTTCCTGCAACTAGATGGTCCCACCTGGGGGTGATGGGAGACAGCGACACACAAAGTGTATTGCTTATGCCCAGTCTACTCCATAATCTCGTTTTGGTTGCTGTCACTGCAGAAAACCCTTCTTCACAAAAATGGGATGTTGGAAATGGAGGCAGGCTTTTCAATGCTTTTGTGGCAATCTCAGGATATTTAGCCTTGACTTTAATCCAGAACATATGGAGATTTGAAGTTGTCTCAAACGTACTTTTAAGGCCACCATCATTTGAGATCGCAAGCAGTTGATCCTCTCCTAGCACTAACAAAGTCGATTCACCTAGCTTATTTACAAATGAGTCATGGATCCATTCCTTTTCATTTTGGTGGTCTTTTGTGGTTGGGAAGTAATGCTTAAACTCTTTTGAAGATGAGATAGGTGATCATGCATCATCAGCTTGGAGAAAGAAGGCCCTGGCCTAGTCTTTCAAAATCTTTGCTAACATTTGAAACGTCAAATATCCCAGTGTTCAATCGTCACCCCTATAATTCCAGTTTGGCTTTGAATGCAGCCACTTTATCTGCCAACTTGAACACAGTTGTCATTCTCCCCTGAAGTGACAGATTGAATTAGTTGAGCAGGTTGAATGTCACACAAGTAAGCAAGTTTTGTGATCCATTCTGTGCCACTGAAATGTGCTGCCAGTGGTGACTGTTTTTCTAGAAGAAATCTCCGAAGTGGCTCTTGTAACTCTAAAACTCTGGCCAGTGATCTACCTTTAGAAAGCCATCTCACTTCTGTGTATAAGAGAAGATATGTGTAGTTTGCGTCCATCTCCTCACAGAGATGTGTGAACAGACATGAGTTAAGGGCATGTACTTTAACATGGTTGGTCATTTGAATCACATTTTGCAAAATATTGTTAAGTTCAGGTGACATTTTTTGGCTAGCCAGCATTTCCCTATCATGGGTCCATGGTTGCAGCTTCCAGCCTAGATCCCATGCGGTGATCTTTTAGGGGTGGAGTGTGCATCCCAGGTCTGGCTGTGATCCAGGCTCGTGGCTAGGGATAGGACTCCAGATTTAAAATGTTACATTAATGTAGTAGGGTGCCTATGCCTAACTTAGGTAAGTATGCCTCAGCTTATTGTTTATTATGCATTTGTGGCAGAATGCCACTATTGTTCTCTGACATATGTAAAGCCCATGCTGTCCCCTAGTGTAGAGCGCACGCTCCCAGCAATAAAGCTGATGCCTGTTATTTCATTCTTGAGTCGGCCTTTTATGCATTCTTCCAACTGGGCGTCTCACCATTGAACCTTCCCTTCTTGATCAGCTCGACGCTGACACCTATGGATGACACAGTGAGTAGACTCACATTTAGTAGTGACCTCTTTGACATGAGTAGAGAAATCAGAAAGCCATCCAGTCATGGCTGCCACTCTGTCCCTGCATATACTGAAGCAAAATGACAAATTCCGTTTTCCTGATACGTAATCATTCAAAGCCTGGAATAATTCTGCAGCTGTGGTGTTGGTTGGCAACAAAAGTGCACATAATATCTCCTCAAGCACATCCTCCTAAAAAACATATCGCACAAAAGCACGCATTACTGCCTTGTTGTCAACATTGGTATACTCATTAACTTGGATTGTGTACCACAGTGACTCATCGATCCTCTCTAAAAATCATGCCTCAATAGCCTCTGCTATTTCATCAGTTCATCTAGTTACAGTGCTAGCTAAAAGAGAAACACATACCACCTTTTGAACTGCAGCCTCTCCTAAAAGTTCATGACAATGTACTTGGCAGCAGTCAGGATCAACTCTTCACTAGTAGTAAAGGGCTCCTTAGCTTTAGCAATGCAGTTAGACACTAAAAATGATACACTCAGCGCAGACGCATTTGATGAAGTGGTGACCTTCAGTAATTGCTTCTGTTCTTCATGTTCATATTTTTTCTTTGGAAAAACTCCAAAGCCTTGTCTTTTAATTCAGGGTTCTTGATCTCCACGTGGCAAAGCAGTTTTGAAAGTTTCATGGCTTTGTTGGATAGCTGGTCACAACATATTATACAAAGCAGGCTTGTAGAATGTGAATTACCCATTGTGATAAACCTGTAATTTAAGTAGGACTCTTGGTATTTTTCTTTAAATGCAGCTTTCTTTTTGTTGGCAGTCTTAGAGTCTTCTGCTGTCTCATCATTGGGTCTGTCCGCCTTTTCAAAGAAGCTCTCCAGTGACATTTGTATTTTATTCATTTAGGCTAGGGTTAGCCTTCAGGCTTACCAAAACTGTGACTGAGACAAGAGTACAGTGCAGGAAAGAGGTACAGATGGAAGTGGTAAATAAAATAAAATAGTGGTTGAATTCTGACTTAAAACCTGCCACCAGATGCAGCCATATAATTGAAGTATATCAACTCACTTGCCACTATAAAGCCTGCCATCAGATGCAGCTTAATTGTCACTTACCACTCACTGATAGAGTTTTGATATGAGTCTGCCAATAGTTGATTTATTATGGTCTCTCTGCTGTCAAACCTGTCTGCTAATATTAATCTGTATTTACAACCACTATCCTAGCATCACCACCTCAGGCCTACCTCAGATCATCAGGTATTAAATTCTCATGAAGAATGTTCAACCTAGATCCCTCACATGCACAGTTCACAGTAGGGTTCATGCTCCTATGAGATGGAACTTTGCTGGCCTACTATTCACCTCCTGCTGTGCAGCTGAGTTCCTAACAGGCCATGGACCAGTGGCCCAGGGGTTAGGAACCCCTGCTGTAGTCTATTAAGTATGAAATTATATTGTTTTTTAAAATGTGCATGCCTTAATTTAAAATACTTTCTTGCTAAAAAAAAAAAAATGCTGTCATCTGAGCCTGTTGGAAAATGGAATAGGCAGACTTGCTCAGCACAGGGTTGTACAAATTTTCAATTTGCTTAAAACAAAACAACAGTATCTGCAGAGCGCAATAAACCAAAGCACATTAGAACAAAATATGCCTATATTGAGTAGAATAAATGTTTTGTCACAGCAGTTACCCAAGTTGTGATTTTGTTTCCTCGTAGTCACTTGCAATTGTGTTTGAAATAAGCCATGGTGCAATTTTCTCAATATGAATTATTTTTAGCAATTTTGAAATTTTTATCCCTTATATTACATGGGTATCCATATTTAATGATATACACAGATTGCCTTAATAAACACAAGTATCTTACATTATCTTTAAATAAATGAATGCCAATATATTCCAAGGCAAAAAGAAAAAAATTTGCATCATCATGACACAAAATTGACACCATCAAAAACTCTCATCCCAAGGTTTGAATATAGATTCTTTTTTCCTTAAAAATGGGAATACATCTATGCACCCAACATAAGAGCACATAAATAAATAAAGCAAATACTAACATAAAGGGAGAGACATAAAATGAGAGACTGACAGTAATACAATAATTGCAGGGGAATTTAACACCCCATTTACATCAATGGATAAGTCATTGAGACATAAAACAGTCAAGAAAACATTAGCCTTAAATGACACATTAAAGCAGATTGATTGAATAGGTATATAAAGAATATTTCACCCTGAGACAGTAGAATACACATTCTTTTCCAAATGCACATGAAACAGTCTCTCGGATGGATCACATGTGTGGTCACAGAAAAAGTCTTAATAAATTTAAGAAGATTGATATATCAAGCATATTTTCTGACTGAAATGATATGAGACTAGAAATCAACTACAAGAAGAAAATGGGAAAATACTGAAATATGTGGAGGATAAACAAGATGTTACTAAGCAACAAATGTGCCAGTGAAGATATGAAAGAGGAAATTAAAAAAAAAAAAACTCAAGACAAATGAAAATGGAAACAATATTCTAAAATCTATGGGACACAGCAAAATTAGTCTACAAGGAAAGTTTATAGCAATTCATACTCACCTCGATAAACAAGGAAAATCTCAAATAAACAAGAACATTAACCTAAAGGAACTAGGGGAAAAAAGGAAAATGCCAAAGTTAGTAGAAGAAAGGAAATAATAAAAATTGGAGCAGAAATAAATGAAATAGAGACTAAAAACAGAAAAGGAAAGATCAAAGAAACAGCTGCTACATTGAAAAAAACAAAATTGATAAACCTTAAATTGACTTATCAAGAAATAAAGAGAAATGGCCCAAATAAATAAAATCAGAAATGAAAGAGAAGTTACAACTGACACCACAGAAATACAGAGGCTACTACAATTATATGCCAACAAATTTGACAACCTAGAAGAAATAGATAAATTTCTAGAAACACAATCTTCCAAAACTAAGTTAAGAAGAAACAGAAAATCTGAACAGATGGTTTGCTAGTAATGAAATTGAATTAGCAATCAAAAACTTCCAACAACCAAAAGTCCAGGACCAAATGACTTTGCAGATGAATTTTGCTGAGCACTTAAAGAATTAATATTTTTCTCACACTATTCCAAAAAATTGAAGAGGAAGGAATGCTTCCAAACTCATTCTGAGGGGCCAGCATTGCTCTGATACCCAAACCAGACAAAGATACTACAAAAAAAAATTATAGACCAATGTCTCTGATGAACTCAGATACAAAACTTATCAATAAAGTATTAGCAAACCGAATTCAACAATACATTTAAAAAATCATACAGTATGATCAAGTGGGATTCATTCCAGGGATGCAAAAATGGTTTAATAACTGAAAAATCAATCAATATGAGACACCACATCAACAATGAAGAATAAAAGTTATATGATCATTTCAGTGGGGCCAGAAAAAGTATCTGAAAAAATTCAACATTCATTTATGATAAAAACCCTCAATATTCATCCATGATTCATTTATGATAGAGGGAACATACTTCAACATAACAGTCTATATATGACCCACAGTTAACATCCTACTCATTGGTGAAAAGCTGAAATCGTTTCCTTTAAGATCAGGAACATGACAAAGACATTCACTGTCACCACTTTTATTCAATATAGTATTAGGAATCCCAGCCACAATAATCAGACAAAAATAAATAAATAAAGGCATCCAAGTTGGAGAGGAAGTAAAACTCACTATTTATAGATGATGTGATGCTATATATAGGATCTAAAGGAAAAGCCATGTTGAGACTGGTAGGAGGGGCAGAGCTGTGACCATTAAGAATAGGGAGGGATTTCTGAGCTGTGGAGTTCCACCCCTGAGGAGTGAGGAGCCCCAAACCCACATCAGGCTCCCCATCCCAGACATCAGTGGGAAGAGGAGTTCCCACACATCTGGCTGTGAAATTCAGCAGGGACCCCATTTGGGTGAGTTGGAAATCTACTTGAGTCCCAGGCATTCCTCTTAAAGGGCCTTAGCATGGTCTTACTCACTGATGGACTCACTTGCTCTGAGCTCCAATGCTGGGGAAACAGCTCAAAAAATACAAGGGATATATGAGGTGGAGGAACTGAATTCTCTGCTTCGGGGAAAGGGAGGAAGGGGCAGCTCTCTTTTGCACTAAAATGCAGTTAGGTGCCATTATACTTTTTTTGAGCCCTCCACCCACAAGGCCAGCAGGTGGGCACCATTATTTTTTGTTAAGTCCTACCCCTACTCAGCCTGAGTCTCCATCAAACTCAACTCACCCTGGTGATTCCCTGAGAACTCACCCCACCTAACACACCTACACCAGAATCTCTTTCAGCAGCTGTTACTCACAAGAGGCAAGCCTCAGCCCATATTGTAGATCTCCCTAAAATCTCTGTAAGGGCCACAAATAGCAAACAAATATGCCATGTACCTTTTCCCAAGCGGCCCTAGCCCAGCACTAGTGGTAGCAAGACTTGGTTTTCTATAGTCTCTCCTAGGCACCTCCAAGACCATCACAGGCAGCTACCAACCACAGATAACTTTCTGGCTCTACAAGGTGGCTGACCTGGGCCTTTACCAGAGTCTTGCCAAATGCTCTACAACCAACACACCTGGTAGCTGGCTTCAGACCACCCCAGAGCATCACCAGTTATCTCCACAAATTACAGGCCTGAAGGATGGACTCAGGTACCAGAGCACTGCTTCAGTGAATTCCATTCTGTGGGGTCATCCCTCATATAAAAACTCATCTACTATAATCATAGCCAGTCCTAATGGCCAGTCAGCCTGAGGGTCAATCCCATCAACTGACATGCCAATAGCAATCAAGGCTCAATGACAAAAGGAGGGCACGTACAATGCTCATAAGGGACACATCTGGAGCTCCCAATTCAGGTGAACAGGGAAACTAACACTGGTCCCCACAGGACACCTACTACATATGGCAACCCTGCCAAGATTGGGAGATATAGCAGATCTACCTAATACATAAAAACAAACACATGGAGGCCGCCAAAATGAGGAGACAAACATGCCCCAAATGAAAGAATAGGACAAAACTCCAGAAAAAGAACTACATAAAAAGGAGGCAAGAAACCTACCAGATACAGGGTTCAAAACACTGTATAAGGATGCTTAATGAACCTAGGGGAAAAAATAGATGAAGCCAGTAAGAACTTACACAAAGAGAGAGAAAGAATTTACAAAGGCCAGTCAGAAATGAAGAATACAATAACTAAAATGAAGAATACATTAGATGAAATCAATGGCAGATTAGATGAAGCAGAGGTATGAATATTGACTTGGAACACAAAATAACAAAAAACACCCAGTCAAAACAGAAAAAAATAAGAATTTTAAAAAGTTTAAGAGACTTCTGGGACAACATCAAGTGTAACAACATTTACACCATAGGGTATCAGTGAAAACCTATTTTGAAGGAATAATGATAGAAAAACCTCCCTAATCTAACAAAAGATATAGACACACAAGTCCAGGAAGCACAGAGTTCCAATAAGATAAACCCAAATAGGCCCACATCAAGACATAATATAATTAAAACATCAAAAGTTACAGATAAGGAATCTTAAAAGCAACAAGTGAAAAGCAGTTAGTTACCTACAAGGGAGCTCCCATAAAATAGTCAGCTGATTTAACAACAGAAACTTTGCAGGCCAGAAAAGATTAGTAGAAAATATTCAAAGTGATGAAAAGCAAGGACAAACAATCGAGATTACCATATCCAGCAAAACTGTCATTTAGAATCCAAGGATAGATCTTCCCAGGCAGAAAAAAAATAAAAATAAAAAGCTAAAAGAATTCATCAACATCAAGCCTGTATTACAAGCAATGAATGTTAAAGGGACTTCTTTAAGAAGAAGAAGATGAAGACTAGAAGGAGGAGGAGGAAGGGAAGGAGAAGAAATAAAAAAATATGATAAATAAAATGGCAATAATTACATATCTATCAAGAATTACTTTAAATGTAAATAGATTAAATGCTCTAATCAAAAGACATAGCGTGGCTGAATGGGTAAGGAAACAAGTCTCTTACATATGCTGCCAAAAGAGACCTATTTCAGATTGAAAGACACACACAGACTGAAAGTATGGAAAAAGATATTTAATAAAAATGGAAATTTAAAAAGAAATCTGTGGTAACAATGCTTATCAGACAAAATAGACCTTAAAACAAAGGCTATAACAAGAGACAAAGAAAGACATTATATAATGACAAAGGGATCACTCTAACAAGAGGATATAACCCTTTTAAACATTTACACACCCAATGTAGAAGCACCTAAGTATATAAAGCAAATATTGACAGACATAAAGAAAGAGATTCACAGTAATACATTCATAGTAAGGGACTTTAATACTCCCATTGACATCAATGGATCCAGATAGAAAATCAGAAAAGAAACAGTGGCCTTAAATCACAAACTACACCAGATGGAGTTAATTAATATTTTAAAAATATTTCACCCCAAAGAAGCAGAATATACATTCTTTTCAAGTGCACATGAAACATCTTTTCAGGAAAAGACCACATGTTAGGTCACAAAACAAGTCTCAAAAAACTTAAGAAGATGGAAATTGTATTTAGGATCTTTTCTGATGACAATGGTATGAAACTAGAAATCAAGATCAAACTAGAAATAAATTACAAGAAAACTAAAAAACACATGGAGGCTAAATAACATGCTCTAATGAATGGGTGTTAACAAAGAGATCAGAGAAGAAATAAAATGATACCTTGAGAGAAATGAAAATGAAAACAAAATGACCCCAAATTTATGGGACATGGTAAAAGTGATTCTAAGAGGGTAATTCACAGCAATACAGGCCTACATCAAGAAACAAGAAAAGTCTCAAATAAACTATGTAACCTTAAACCTAAATGAACTGGGAAAAGAACAAAGCTTAAAGTAAGTGGAAGAAAGGATAGGATAAAGGTCAGAGTAGAGGTAAACTAAATAGAGTCTGAAGAACAATATACAAGATCGTGAAACCAAGACCTGTTTCTTTGGAAGGATAAACAAAATTGATAAACCTTTAACTAGCTCATCACAAAAAAAGAGAAAGGATCAAAGTAATTAAAATTGAAAATGAAAGAGAAGTGACAGCTGACACCACAGAAATACAAAGGATTATAAGAAAATACTATGAACAGTATATGCCAACAAATTAGAAAACCTGGAAGATATGGATAAATTCCTAGAACCATACAATCTTCCAAGACTGAGTCAAGAAGAAATGAAAAATCTAAACAAACTGATAACTAACAACAAAATTAAATCAGTATTTATAAAACTCCCAACAAACAAAAGTCCTGGACCAGATGGTTTCACAGGTAAAATTTACCAAACATTCAAAGAAGAATTAATACCTAGCCTTCTTGAACTATTCCAAAAAAAAATTGAAGAGAAGTCTTCCTAGCTAATTTATGAGGACAGCATTACCCTGATTTCAAAACCAAAGACATTACAAGGAAAGAAAATTATAGGACAATATCCCTGATAAACATAGATGCAAATATCCTCAACAAAATATTAGCAAACTGAATTCAACAATACATCGAAAAGGTTATATAGCATGATCAAGTAGGATTTATTTCTGCAATGCAAGTTTGATTTAATATCCACAAATCAATTAATGTGATGCATTACATAAACAAAATGAAGAATAAAAATCATACAATCATTGACCATCTCAATAGAGACAAAATAAAAGCATTTGATACAGAAATAGATACAGAAAATCCAGCATCCATTTATGATTTAAAAAACTCAGCAAAGTAGAATAGAGGGAACATACTTTAATATAATAAAGCCCGTATATGACAAACCCACAGCTAACATTATACTGAATGGTAAAAATCTAAAATAGTTTTCCTTAAGATCCGAAACAACACGAGGATATCTACTTTCACTACTTCAATGCAAGTATTGGAAGTCCTAGCTACAGCAATAGGATAAGAAAAAGAAATAAAAGGCAACCAAGTTGGAAAGAAAGAAATAAAAATGTCATTTTTTGCTGATTACATGATACTATATAGAAAGAACCCTAAAGAGTCAGCCAAAAAACTGCTAGAACTGATAAATGAATTCAGTGAAGTAGCAGGATACAAAATTAACATTCAGAAATTGGTTGCGTTTTTATACACCAATAACCAACTATGGGAAAGAGAAATTATAAAACAATCCCATTTACAATTGCATTAAAAAATACAAATTTAACCAAGGAGATTAAAAACTTGTACTTGGAAAATTATAAGACATTAAAGAAAAAAATTGAAGAAGATACAAGTAAATGGAAGAATATACCATGCTCATGGATAGAAAGAATTAATACCGTTAAAATGTCAATACTACCAAAGGCAATCTATAGATTCAATGCAGTTCCTATAAAAATACCAGTTGAATTTTTTATTGAATAGAACAAGTAATCCTAATATTTATATGAAACAACAAAAGACCCCAAATATTCAAAGCAATCTTGAGAAAGAACAAATTGGGAAGTATCACACTATCTGATACCAAACTATATTACAAGGCTATACTAAGCAAGACAGCATGGTACTGGCATAAGAACAAAACACACAGATCAGTGAAACATAATAGAGAGCTCATAAATAAACCTACTCTTCTGTGGTCAATTAATCTATGACAAAGGAAGCAAGAATTTACAATGAGTAAATACAGACAGTATCTTTAATAAATAATGTTGGGAAAGCTGGATACATGCAAAAAAAATGAAATGACAACTTTCTTTCACCATATACAAAAATAAACTTGAAATGGATTAAAGACTTAAATGTAAAACCTCAAACCATGAAACTCCTAGAAGAAAACATGACAGTAAACTCTCTGGAATTGCTCTTAGTTTATAAATATATATATTTGACAATGGAAAGAAAAGAAAAATAAACAATGGATCTATAGCAAACTAAAAAGATTTTACACAGCAAAGGAAACTATTGACACAATGAAAAGACAACCTACTGAATGGGAGAAGATATTTACTAATGATACATCTGATAAGGAGTCAATATCTAAAATACATAAGGGACTCATACAATTTAACACCAAAAAGACAATCCAATTAGAAAATGAGCAGATGACCTGAATAGACATTTCTCCAAAGAGGACATACAGATGAATAATAGACATATGAAAAGATATCCAGTGTCACTATTCATCTGAGAAATGTAAATTAAAACCATATAGGAACATCACCTCACACCTGTCATAATGGCTATCATAAAACAATAAATAAACAAGTGTTGGTGAAGATGTAGAAAAAAGAAAACCCTCGTGTACTGTTGGTGGGATTCCAAATTAGTATAGCCACGATAGAAAACAATAGGGATTTTTTTTCCAAGAAATTAAAAATAGTACTGCCATATGACCCAGCAATCCTACTTTTGGGTATTTATCCAAAGAAATCCAAAATACAAAAATACATGCATTTCTATATTCATTGCAGCATTATTTACAATAGCCACGATATGGAAGCAATCTAAGTGTCCATTAATAGACAATTGCATAAAGAAAAAGTGGCACATGTGTGTGATGGAATATTACTCAGCCATAAAAAGTAATGAAATCGTACCATTTATGATAAGATGAATGTATCTAGACGGTATAAAGCTAGGACAAGGATGTTTTAGTGAAGTATGGATGGGACCATGGAATGGAACCACAAAAATAGTGATCAAAACACTAAAACCAGATATGATGATGCCAGAAGCTTTTCTTTAAGAGGCTCAGAAAATGAAAAAGTTAAGGCATGACTTGTTCTACTATGTGCTGTTGTTTCTGAATCTATGTCAAAAGGAGCTTATTAGATTTCCTGAAGGAGGGAGATGAAAAGTATTTGATATGGTTGCTCAGAATGTTGATGGTATGGCATATATTGAAAGAATGAATTATATTCACTGAGATCTTTGGGCTGCCAATATTCTTGTAGGAGAAAATCTTGTGTGCAAAGTAGCAGATTTCGGCTAAGCAAGGTTAATTGAAAATGAATATATGTCAAGAGCAAGTGCAAAATTTCCAGTCAAATGGATAGCTCCTGAGGCTGCACTATATGGTCAATTTACAATAAAGTTTATGTCTGGTCATTTGGAATTCTACAGGCAGAACTGGTAAAAAAAAAAAAAAGGCCATATTTAGGTATGGTAAACCATGAAGTGCTGGAACAGGTGGAACAAGGATACAGGATGCCTTGCTCTCAGGGCTGTCTCAAATCCCTGCATGAATTGATGAATCTTTGTTGAAAAAAGGACCCTGATGAAAGACCAACATTTTAATATATCCAGTCCTTCTTAGAAGATTATTTCACTGCTACAGAGCCACAGTATCAGGTAGAAAATAATTCAAGTAGCCTACTTTATATGCACAAACTGCTAAAATGTAAAAAATTGTAGACTTCCTCACTTACATACAGGAATCAAAAGAAGAAAATCTTCACTCTGCATGTTTTTAATAATAAACTGGAATTTCAGATTTGGTTGCACAAAACTGCTTCCCGCCCTCACCACCACCAAATGTTAACCTCTAAAGTACCAATGATAAATTTCCTAACTTATGTCAGGGTCCAAAGAAACTACAGCTAAAATATTGATGACAGTATGAGTGATAGCATAAAAATGGAGATCAACAAGGCTACTGTTTATAAATCACTTCCTTTCTTTTATTTCCCAAACTCAGAATTGTTGAAAAAATTATTTCTTATTATAGACAAAACTTGGCAGATAAAAACAGTTATACCATAGTAAAATCTAAAATCATGTAACTTCATGGAACCAAAAATTCCACTCCATTTCTAAAATTTTCTAGTATTCATTATTCTCAAAAGTTTTTTTATAAGTTAAACAGTTAATATGCAATCCTAACATATGCCTCCTTTGCATGGAAATGAGTGAGATTTTTAGAAGCAAAAAGGAATACAAACAACATTTGAGACTTGATTAAATGTTAGATGACAGCAGTGCTATTTGACAGTATAACACTCAAACTCATGGAACTGGAAAGTAGAGAAAGAAAGTTTTTACTTTAATAATTTTCTGAATAGCTCAGTTTAGAATAATGAAGGTAAGTAGAAAGTGAGTTAATCTTTTATAAGTTTACATTGAATTTTTAAAAAGGCAATATATAATTGATATTGTGTTATCCTATCCAAGGAGAAAAAGTCCCAGCACCTAAATAGTTCTTTTTAAAAAAAGGAAATGTGAGATGTTGCTAAATATGTTATTATGGCAATGAGTACCACAAATATAAAATATTACCACATCAGGGACTTGAATGCACTTTTGCTCATTGCATATAGACTAACAGAGAGGAAAATGTATTTAAAAGAAATGAGAAAATAAAATGTGAAAGTTTTACAGATAGAGGGAATGTTATGTTTAATGTTGATGTTGCGGAATGAAAAAATGGCCTTGCTGGCACTCAAAGCTCCTCACTTATTTTGTGAGATTTTAAGAGTTAAAGGTATGATTATAAGGCTGATCTTACAATAAAAACTGAATAAGTGTGATAGCCTCAAAATAACTAAGGCTTCCCATTGATTCCAATGATACAGCTTTTATGCTGTATCATTTTTAAAACTCCAGTTTTCAAATCCATGTTTGGTTCTACATTCAGTTTTTAAATATATTTAATGTGATGAATTTTTCCCTTTAGAATCTAGTTGATTTGGAGAGAAAAACTTATTCAGAATAATAACAGCAGGAAAAGGGGGGCAATTTTTGCCCATTTAAAGTGCCAAAGTGAAACATACAAAATATGACTGATTTTATGACTAACTCAGAGAGAAATTCCAAAATATTAATTTGAATAGCAGCATTACTGGCTTAAGGATCAAGCAAAGGAACTGAATCTGACAAAAGTCTGGTATTTATGTTTTTAAATACTATTTTATAGTCACACTTTAAATAAAGTAATACAACAGGTTCCCATATTTTAGAAATAAAATTTTTAACTATCATCAGTTAACTGATTCAATCACTGAATTTAAAATTCTGTGCCATAGTATCTATCTTGAAATTCAAACCATTTTAAAATGTGACAGATGAACTTCATGTAAGTTGGCAACAGATCTGGTGCTAAAAATTGTGGTGGTTTCTTGTGTTTACATAACCTGCTTAATATAGCATACCTCTTCCAAGAGGATTTTCCTACAAAGGCTGTTGTCATCATTTACCTTTAATGTCTGCAACCTGTGGCATTGAATTTTTAAAGGGCTTCATGTGAACTATAATATGATTTTTCTAGCATTTAATAAAGGATAATAAAATTACATGTTTATGTGATAATTCTGTTCAGAAAAATAAACCAAGAAAACTTAATGGTATTCATTAGGTTTTAACTGAAAGGAGCTTCTCCTTATAGTATCAATTGTATAATGGGGAAATAATACTAACTGTATTCAGTTTAAATAGTTATGTATTTTTCAATTGGCAAAAATAAAAGTAAACAACTTTGTACATTTGAAGATTTTTTTCCACAGCTTTTTGTCTTCAATATCTTAATGTGGAATTTAACCCTTAACAAAAAAAATATTGGCAAAAAAATTTCTAGCACAAACACTTTTTTAAATGATTAATGGTAACCTAACATTTAATATTTTTTATAATATATTATAATACTATTTTATAGATAATTAAAATAATTCTCATTAAGCATGCCTATTTATTTTTTGGTCAATATTTATATTTTCTCATTCTTTAAAAAATTGGTATTTAAAGCAAAATATATTCTGTATTTGTTCTTCTATTAGAAAAAATGTTCAGTTATAATTCTTGAGCAGAGTTAAATCAATTCTTTATTAAGTTCAAAACACCATTGAACTCATTCTATGTGGGTAATTTTTCATGACAGGTGAGTGACATTATTTTTACAAGTTTCCTTTTTAAATTATACCAGCAACTACAGTTAATGTATTGCACAGAGAAACCTAAGAGATTTGAGTTAAGCTATTCATAGAGAATCTGTGTTGAAGGATATAAAATAAAATAGCCACTTTTGATCATGAGGGATTTAATATTCTAACAATGAAAAATACATGATTTTTATTTCTACGGGTGTTTTAACTTCTATTAATATATTATATATTATAATGAAAATAAAGTTATACTAAATCATGAAAAAAAATAAAACAAAAAGGCAACCCACTGAATGGGAGAAGATATTTGCAAATAATATATCCAATAAGGGGTTAATGTCCAAAATATACAAAGAACTCATACAACTCAACATATCAAATAAAACAAAACAATTCAATTTTAAAAAATGGGCAGATGACCTGAGCAGACATTTTTCCAAAGACACACAGATGGCCACCAGACACCTGCAAAGATGCTCAACATCACTAATTATCAGGGAAATACAACTCAAAGCCACCATAGTCACCTCACACCTGTCAGTTTGGCTAGTATCAAAAGGACAATAAATGACAAACATTGGCAATGATGCAGAGAAAAAGGAGCCCTCATACACTGTTGATGGGATCAAATTGATACAGCCACTATGGAAAATAGTAAACCTCAACTCTACCAAGTGAGCCAGGTCTGCTCCGGGTTCCAGGACTATCTGGTCACTTGAAGAGATCCCAGCTTCAGCAGAGGGCAGGGGCAGTGTAGATACATTCAAATGCAGCTGATATTGTCCTGGGTAGGAAGAAAGGGCTGTCTGAAACCCTGTAGCTGCTCATCATTTCTTGGTGCCCTAAATTTCATCTCATTGTGACTAAAAGTAAGGCTCATACTACAGGGGAGGAAGCTCTGGTTTGGCATGTCAGAAGAGAAAAATTTTCTCTAACTTTAAGAAAGTTTGAGTCTAGTGATACCACATGATTGTACATACTACTTCAACATGACCCTGCCAGATGGTGCCTTATACCGTAAAACGATTTTCATGTCCATATTCTCATTACCCCTTACAAAACCCCTGGGGGTATCTATTATTCTCACTGGATAGATGACAAAACAGGGGCTGAAATTAAATAATACTTGCAATTGCAGAGGTGATATGAGGTAAAGCAGGTATCAGGCACATGTCTGTGTGACACCCAGACACTTGTGTGTAGGTGGGATTCCAACTTCTCTTCCTAGACTCCTCCCACCCCCACTCTACCTTCATATACCCATCCTGTAGACTCCTTGGAACTGAATTTGATGAGTTTTACTGCTGTAATTAGGTTATGTTACCTGGAGCAGTTGATGTTAAAAAACAGAGAGAATCTTGCTGGGCCTCATCTAATCACTCAGACCTTTAAAAGCCAAGAACTTCCTCTAGCTGGAGGCAGCCGTGAAAGTTAGAGGTTTGATGTACAATTTTTGGCTTGAAGATGGAGATGGCCATGTGGAAAGAACCTGAGAGTGGCCTGTAGCGGGTGAGAGCCAGTGACCAGCAAGAAAAGGGGTCTTTGGTCCAGCAAGTGGGAAGAACTGAGTCCTGCCAACAAGGGTGAGCTTGGGGATGGGCCTTCCCCAGAGCCTCCAGCTGGGAGTGAAGCTGACTGATGCCTGAATTTCACCCTTGTGAGATCCTGGACAACGAGCCAGGCACACAGGCTTGGCTTCTGACTCACAGGACTGTGAGCTAATAAATGAGTGTTGTCTTAAGCCACTAAGTTTGTGGTAATTTGCTTTACAGAAATAGAAAACGAATGAACTTTGTTTTTCTTGCTAAATCTTAGAACTTGGAGCAAATCTTTTAACTTGTTTTTCATTTTTGTTTGAAAGTTAGATGTGATCTTAGAGGTTCCTTCTAGCTCAGAAGATTCTAAGATTCTTAAAATGTAAGGATTGAAAGAAAATAATACATGTGAAAGCATTTTAATCTTGAGAAAATGTATAAAAGAGAATAAGTACTAAATCTAATAATGTTTCTGGTCATCTGATAGCCTCTTGAGATTTTCTAGGTCAGTTTCCCATGAAAGTAATCTGTATTTTAGGGCAATTTCAGTGGACATATAAGGAAGAGAAAGTATCTCTGATTGTGAAAGGGCTCCCTCTTCTCTATGGCAGACGTCAGGGAAAACATGGAGGCAGGATGCCCTCCAGCATCCTGAAGTACCATGCCAGGGGTCAGAGGTGCTATAAGAATGAGGTGCAGTGTGGAAGGGTGTTTTCCACATGATTGAGCTATGATGACAAAGTGATCTGAAGTTCCTGAAGGGGAGGCAGTCTCAGAGGCATCAATGAGTCTGGGCTGGGTTTTGAAGGTGAGTGGCATCCCAGGTCCCTGGAGCTGGAGCACACTGAACTGACACCACAGCACGTGCAGAAGGTGGATTGCAATTTCAATACTAAAATCAAGGTGGGTATTTAGTCAGAAGGAACTGTTAGGAGATTATTGCTCAAGTACTTGGAGTGGAGAAGAGGGAGGGGGATTAGGGTAACTTTGTGTTCTGAGTCTGATATTACCTCTCTAATTTTCAATCCACATAATCAATATTCATTTGTCCTTGATTGTGAGCATATCTCCTCTGGAAGACAGTTTTGTTGCACTTCTTTTCTGGTAAGAATTATCAGGTCAGATTGTATCAAAATCTCCCTGATGAACTATGCCCAGGCTTTTTGCACACACCAAACCTGAGTAGCCTTAAAGCACAGAGCCTATTAATTCAAGAACGCTTCTCCAGGTGGGTCCACGTTGCAAGCCCTTGTGACTCAGGAAAGTCCTTCAGGTTCCAGGAGTGCTCAGAGGAAATCCCTTCTCCACATCAGATCAAGTCATTCTTGTCAGCCACCAGAGGCTCAGTTATTACTACTCCCAACAGTTGCTCCAGCACTTGATAGTTAAATTGTACAACAATTATGGATAATAGTGTGTGTGACACTAACTAATTATTAAGGTGGCTCCTAAGCATTGCTAATTTGTTCCCACCACTATCCAGACTTAAAGACCAGACAAGCTGAAAACTTGGTTGGTCCATCTTTTGTTTCTTTCTGGTGGGAAGATTCCAACCCCCCACCCCCCGCCACCACTCTAAAATTTTTTTAAGTTTCACATTGGAAGAAAACTTAGAGGTTATCTATTTCTCTACTTCATAGTCTATCAGTGCCTACTATGACTCAGACACTGGGCTAGCCTCTAGGTTTGAGGCAGATGAATCAATGTGTTTTTTGCCCTTATGTGAAGCTTAAAATCCAGAAGTTAGAAATTTCAAGAGAGTAAAGTATTATGATGGCCAAGGGCAAGATGCTCTGGAAATGCATTCTCAGGGAACTAAGTTAGTCCGGGGAGGAGAGATTCTCTAAGGAAATAATATTTTAGCTGATAACTCAAAGTAAATGTGAGTTACCCAGGGAAGGAAAAGAAAGGAGGGTGGGAGGAACTCCAGGCCAAAGGAGTTCAAATGACATTCATGCAAATTAGTTCTTGTAAGTAGAGAAATCAGGCTGAATATCTAAAAGAAAAGGGATGCTAAAAGTGAAGAAGGCAAGTGTGAGATTTCAGCCTTGGACCAAAATCTTTTCTTTACTGAGAATTGTGCCACTTTGTGGCAACTAGTTATCAAAGCACATATTGTATGTCAGGTTTTCTTAGAATCCCAGTGTTTTTTGAGCTGGAAGGTCAGAAGACAACTATTCCTTATGTTCCCAGCTTTACTGAGAAAGATAGTATGATGATCTGCCTCCCACTATGAGTAGTATTTTAAAGGTATCTGTCAAACAAAGACAGTCTCCCCTCTTTTTTCCCTCCTGTTAACTGGATAACCTTGGTTACATTATTAAGCTGATATAATATCTACAAGCACACACACATAAAAAAGTGACAACTGCTAGACTTTGTATGGTGATCATATCGTAAGATATATAAATGTTGAATCACTATATTGTACACCTAAATCTAACATAGTGTATGCCAACTGTATTAAAATAATTTTTTTCTGCCCTTTATCTTGAATTGTATGTCAATTTATTTGCAGTCATTATAAAGGATCACTTCTGGTGACTCCTAAATTTGCCAGTATGGCAGGTGAGGGGTGGGTGGGGGGAAAGGTACAAACTGTGGCTCAAGAGGCAGTTGGGGCACAGATAGTGCAGGGCCTTCTGGGTCATTTTAACTGTTTTGGTTTCTGTTCTAGGGGCGTGAGAAACCAATAAAGAATGTTAATTGTTGGTTATATTTATAACATTTTGACAACTACATTTTTAATTTTTCATCTATATATTTGGAACAGTCAAATCACAGTTTTAAAGTTTAAAAGTATTATTGTATAAACTGGTGACAAGAAATTAATCTCTTTCTAATGAGGACAAGAGCCAAAATCAATGCACATAAGTGAACAAGAGAGAGGAAGTTTGGATGTGGACGGAAACCCTTGACTATAAGTATTGTCATGACACTGGACACACCGTGGAGGGTTCGCCACCCCAGAAAAGAATGTCTGGCAGCATTATTCTTAGGACAGATCATTATGGATCTGAAGTATGCCAGATGAAGATTTAACCTGTTTAAAGAACTTTTAAAATACGTTCTTAATATTGGGGTTTCCTGTTTGGTTTTCTTTTATAAAAAATCTTAAGGAATGAGGGGGCGTTTGAAGAGTACCGGATCTAAATTATCTTCCACACCAGCCATAAGGCAGTGATCCCAAGAACATGCTAAGAGTGTCTTGATTTATCTCCATCTCACATCTCCCTGCTATGTTCAGAACACCATACCTAACAGTCTATTAGACACTTTTACTTGCTTATCCCGTAGGTACCTCCAACTCAACATTCTAAACATTGAGTTTTCTCTCTTTCCCCAAACTGGTTCTCATTCTGGCTGAGTAAATGAAACCACCTTTGATCCATAAGCCCAGATTAGAAGCCAGGAGGCATCCTCCATCCTTCTTGGCCCTTTGTCTTGTGGACTCTACCTTCTCAGAACCACTTAGATTAACATGTTCTTCTCCACAAGTGGCATGACTCCCTAAATGCGGATCCTCCACATTCTGGCCTGAGTGACTGCACCTGCCTCCTGACTGATCTCTCAGCTTAGTTTGACCACTTCTAGTTTTTTTCTGTACTGCCCTCTCAGGGACATTTTCACATGACAAATATGGTCATTCCATTTCCTTTTCAAATCTTTTTATTGTTTCCCATGCCCTTCAAACATCCAGATTTTTTAGGGTGATATGCAAAGTGTTTCATGATCTTGCCCTGCCTATGTTCCTAGCATCGTCTCTCCTTCTACCTATTTTTCTCAACCCTTAAATGTGATTATGCAAACTTACGGCAGTTTGACAGATACACCCAGTTTTCCCTCACCTTTGCCATGCTGCTCTCCTGGCCTAGATGTACCACCTCTCCTCTCCTGCTTCTTCTTGACTCAACTCAGTTACTTCTTCCAGGAAGCCTTCTCCCTACACTCCATCTTTAGTTAGGTGCCCCTTCCCTGAAAAGGAATGTATAATTGCAATACTCTGCAGTTCACAAAGTACTTTTAAACATAAGTTCATTTAGTTATTTTCAAAGGCTATATTGGGTAGATTTGTAATCATTTTATAGACAAGTCTCAGGGAGTTAACCTGTCTAAGGCCACACAGCTAGTTATTGACAGAATTGGGACTGTACCCAGATCCTCTAGTGCAGGGCTCTTTTTCTTATACTCTGAGAAACAGAATCTGAGGAGAGAGCAAAGGTTGTGCTCTCTAAGACGTGACAGAAGCTCAGAGAAAATCCTGGAACAGATTGTCTCTTGGATCTTTAGAGTGAGTGCAACCCCACTGACATCTTGATTTCAGACTTCTGGCCCCCAAAACTCTAAGAGAATCTCTGTTATTCTAAGCCACCCAGCTTGTGGTACTTTGTTACGGTAGCCACAGAACACTCATGTGGTGGTTATATAATTAATAAGTGGTAGAATCAGGAGTAAAACACAGACTAGTTTGTCTGTAAAATTTTTGAAATGCCACTTTCTTGTTTGGGTGATTTCAAGTAAATTGTGTTGCTTCTCTGTACCTCAGTTTCCTTGTATGTAAAATGGTATTAGTTATAAATTACACTTGCTGGTGTGGGTCACCCCACAGAGCTCTAGTGGGGGCAAGGGTGTATGAACTTCCTGGTGACCGAAAGAACCACAAGGAACCACCATTATGAAGAAGCAAAGGCCATCTGACATTAGAGGACAGAATAGCTGGTGCAGCTAGAGGCAATGCCAAAAAAGAATTACGTCAGAGTGCCAGATAATTGGAATGGAGTCTCAGGTGAGAATTCAAGAAAAATAAAACCCAGGTAGGTATCTGAGCATACAGCTTCATAAGCCACTGGGACATACCAACCTGAGTGAGAGAGTGAGTGATGGCAGGGTGACAGGGCTCTCTTGGAGTGCTCTGTCCTGAGAGAAGGCAGCCATCCCTGGTGACCCATGTCCTTGCTCTGATCACTGCATATTTCATAGGGGGAAGCAGTGTTTTCAGGCAGTGAGGTGAGAAGCTCATACAGCTAGCTGTCGAGGTGCTGCTTTGTTTACCCTGGGGTGGGGTCAGCACAAGCCACCCAGAATATTCTGTTACTTAGAGGAAGTGGTACCAGAGTTCCTTCAGAACCCTGCAGCCAGAAGAAGGATATCAGTGGAATAGATTTATTGTCTAAGTGCCTCCTAGGGGCAAAATGGAGCCTATGGGCTTAGGCTATAGAGACAGACTTTAACTCAATACAAGAATGAGTTTGATGACCAAACCTATGAGAAGGTAGTGAGTCCTTGACACTGGAAGTATGCAGGTGAGGCTACACACCTCTGTGTTACTGCAGTGATGCATCCAGCTGGAGTAGTACAGATCAGTGTTTAGACCTGAGTATGCTTTAAATCACCAGGGGCTTGGTAAGATAAGGATTAGTGGGTGTTTGGGGATGTGTAGTGTCTCAGTTAACTTGAGTTTCTGTAACAAAGTAACTCAGACGGGGCAGTTTAAACACTAGAAACTTATTTCTCACAGCTCTGGAGGCTGGAAGTTTGAGGTCAGAGTGCCAGCATGGTTAGGTTGCAGATAGACATTTTCTCACATGGCAGAAGGTAAGAGGGAGCTCTGTTTTATCATGGCACTAATCCCATTCGGAACCCTCGTGACCTAATATCCTTCCAAAGGCCTCACTTTCTAACATCATCTCATTGGAGTTAGGGCTTCATCATATGAATTTTGGGGACACAGACACATTCAGGCTATAACACATAGGTCCAGGGTGGGGCCTAAGGGTTTGCATTTCCAACAAGTTCTATACTTTGAGAAACCCTGGTGTAGATAATTTTGAGATTCGATAAATTCTGCCATAACTATCCTTTCAGTGATTACATGTAACTCAATAAATTCTGAAACGAATTGCTTAATCTCTTTGCATTTTACATTTCTTATGGTGACATCTGCAACACTCTGCTCACTGAAAATGAGTAGGGTAGTCCGGGTTCCTTTCACCTTTCACTGGCTTCCAGACACTGGAAGTATGCATATCAGGCTACATGTCTCCATGTTACTGGAGTGATGCATCCAGGGGAGCCACAGACAAGATACCACCATAGTCCTGACTTAGCTCCAAGACTTCTGTGTGTTAGGAGAATGGCACCACTTCTTCCGGTCCTCATTCTGGTCCAAAGTTTCTGTTTCAAGCCAAGGACTTGAGACTTCATCCCAGACCATTGCTGCTCTGAACCTTGGTTGTGTATCAGGGAATTCAAGTTGGAGGTTTGCTGGACTAGAGTGGAGAGAAAAGGCTGAAAGTCCTGGGGGCAGTTCTAGAAGTTATTCGGCATTTATGCCTGATGATAGGATTGGAAAGAGGGTCTGGTCCAGATGGACCAGGGAGAGGCGTGGGAATAGGCATTGGGAGGGCTCCAAGTTCTCACCCTAATGGTCCTGAGAGGAAACAGGGACAGTTTGGTTTCATTTTAAGGGTGATACCCATTCATAGTTTACTTTTATTTTCAAAAGTATAGCATAAAAGATAAAAATAAGCAAAAGCCATCCTCTCCAATCACACAGATAAACTCCCCAGATGTAGCCACTATTAAAATAGTTTCATCTGTGTCCTTTCAGAAAATTGTCTCTAAAAAATGAGAATTTGGGGAGAAGACTGGAACTTTATCTAGAATCCCTGAATCTGGGTGCTATTAGGCAACCAGGAGGAGGATAATGGAGGCAATGGAGAAATGAGGTCTAGAATTTAATTGAAGGATCTGGACTGGAGATTTTAATAATATATTCTCATAAAATTCAATCTTCAAGGCTATGCTAGCAATAGCTGTTATAACAACCTTCCCTGGATCTTAATATCATAACCATTGTTCCTAATAGGTGACCACACACTATTCAATAAGGTATTTGCACACATTGTGGTGGTATTTTCTGCTTGAAATTATTTTAGTGCAAGAATCCTGCTGTTTGACTTCATTAAGAACTATACCCACCCTGGCTATTTGTTAAGAGTTCTGTCATGTTTATAATCTTGGTGTTCAGGGAATAGAGTTAGCCTTGATTACAGGTGTGTTTTAGTTGTGTAGATTTCATCACTGGGCACAACCTCTGTCTTCTGGGGATCAAAAATATTGCTATAAAGAAATCAGGTGAGTTTCATTTCTTGTAATGGTAGACCAGCTTGTTTCAAACTAAACTTCACACTAAGAGCAACTAGAAAAGCTGAACAAAATCTAAATACAAGTCTTTCTGTTGAAAGAACTGCAGACTGACAGGAACCCTAGAGAAGAAAGTCCAACATTTGGTATATTTTCTCCTCAAGATATTTACCAGTTACCAATACTAGTGCTGAAGAGGCTGAGAGGCTTAGCAAGCTGTTGGTGGTTCAATGGGCCTGGGGACAATTGTCATTTAAAGTTGGCCAAGGAAGAGAAGCCTGTTTAACATCCCAGCTCTCAGCTGGGTTTCTGAAAAGTTTACATCCTAAGAGAAAGGGTAAACAGGAAGCAGACCAGTTCTCACAAGGACCAAATCCAACTTTCAATCAGCTCAATATCTTGTTTGAATAAAGTGGTTTGTCCCTACAAACTGCCTGCCAGAAGCAAAAGTAAATCCCTATATTAGAAAGAGCCTGAAGTCTCAAATTATCTCCATTATTTTTAAACCACAATATCTGACACTCAACCAAACATAGGCAGGCATACAAAAAGACAATAACTGACTAAATTTAAGAAAAAAAAAAAAGTTCAAAGGCAGATGTGCAGAAGGCCCAGAGAGGCCCAGATGATAGACATGCACTTTAAAATAGTTATGTTTCATATTTCATATCTTTAACACAACCGATGAAAAAATGGAGATTTTTTTCCCCAGAGAACTGGAAGCTATTAAAAACAATCAAATGGAAATTCTAGAATTGAAAACTATAATAACTGAAATTAAGAACTCAATACTTCTGTCCATGAAGAATTACATGCTACAGGAATTGCCCTCAGGCCATAAACAACAACAACAACAAAAACATTAGAAAACTGGACAAGATATCTGAAACAACGTTTCCAGTTATTGAACAAGTAGCACAGGACTGAGAAGCTGAAAGAAAGATGAGCCCTACAATTGCTCCAGAGTCCATTTCTAAGAAGCAGTGCAGGACAGGTCAGGGAAATCCTACAGGATTCAGAAGTCTGACTGAGTTGAGACAGACACTGGATTCTGGAATGTCAAGATTAGAAATTTCAGAACAGAATACAGAAGAGAGTAGTTTTTTAGAGAGTTCTAAAAATCTTCAGAGGGATCCTTGTCAGAGTGAATACTTGTCAGTGTACTTGTGCCTGTTTGGGAGGAAATTCTCTAAGCCCAAGAAATGAAATTACAGAAATCAGTAAACAAAGCAGTTCCTGGATTTGGATAAGGCTGGGGATAGTTTGTGTTCAGACAGGTCTCATAATACCTGGGGCATTGGGTTGCATGTTCACAAGGGCCATGCCAAGTAATAGGGCTAAATTATCTCCAGAATAAGATCTACTCTAAAATCCCCATAACAAATCTGAAAATCAAACCTCAAAAGGATCAAGTTGATCAGCAGATAACTTAAGTGCACCTGGAACAAAATGCAACTCTTTAAACAGTATCCAGCACTGAACAGCACTGTAAACTTACAATTTCTAACATTTGTTCACAAATTACAAAGTATGCAAGAAAATATAACCCATGACCAGGAGAAAAAAAAATCAATCAATAGAAATAGACTGAGAAATGACAGTGATAATGAAGTTAATAAACAGAGATTTAAAAACTACTAAACACCTTATTACTCTGCTCAAGCCTATAAAAAAAAATGTGACCATAATGAGGAAAGAAATGGAAGATTTATTTATTTATTTACTTACTTACTTATTATTAATTAATTGATTTTTTATGGTGACATTGGTTAATGAAATCTGGTCTCAGTTGTAGAAATGAAAGATTTAAAAAAGACCCAAATGGAAGTGTAGAGATTAAAAATATGATACTAAAGTGGAAAATACACTGGATGGTATTAAAAGTAGATTAGATTCTGCACAAGAAAAGATCAGTGAACTTGTAGCAACAGCAATAGAAACTATCCAAAATAAAGCACGCAGAAAGAAAAAAAGGCTGAAAAAAGAAACAGAACTTTAGTGAGCTGTGGGACAAGAGCAAATGGCCTAATAGACTTGTAACTGGAGTTCCAGTAGGAGAGGAAAGGAAGAAAAATATTTGAAGAAATAATACTTGAAATTTTCCAAATTTAAAGAAAATTGAAAACCCAAATACCCATGAGCTCAACCAACCCCACAGAGAAGAAACATAAAGAAAACCATATCAAAGTATATCATAATCAAATTGCTATAAACCAAAGATAAAAAGAAAATCTTATAAAGCAGCTAGAGAAGGAAAGATACAGTGCAAGAACATAGGAAACAGTGACAATAGGCTTATATTTAGAAACTGTGCAGACCAGAAGACAATAAAGCAATATTTTTAAGTGCTGAAAGTAAAAGAAATATCAAACTAGAGTCTTATACTCAGTGAAAATACACTTGGGAAATTCCAGGCGTTCTAACAGCCCTGGGTCCCTTGTTTTTTTCACTGTGATGTCTCATCATCCAGAGATTGGTGTTCTCCCAGAAAGATTTTACCCTAGGTCTACCTCCTTTTTTCAGCATGTTCCCATGTTTCCTGGCCAGTGTCTTTTCCTTCTTGTGTCTGATCCTACATCCCATGTTTTAGCAGTCATTTTGAAGATATGACCTATTTCTAATTGTTACAGTATTGACACAAATACCTCAAGAGTTCTATGGCTTAACTCACTAGCAGATTCTGTTTCATTCTGTTGGACTTGCTTGTCCAACCTTGATATTCCAGTTTGTGGATGGTGTTCTGCCAGAGTCTCAGAAATCTAGGCTCCTTCCATCTCACAGCTCCTCTATCCTCTGGGGCCTCCTTTATGTCTAGGTGGTGGGAGGATTTTATGGGTTGAATTGTGTCCCTTGTGGTACTTGATTTTTCTGTCCAGCATTTATTCTATTTTGATAAATGTTCCTTGTACACTTAAACACAATATGTATAATGCTGCTGTTGGGCAAGTATTCTATGTGTGTCAATTTATTCAAGTTGGTTGATGGTGTGGTTCACATGTTCAATATTCTTACTGATTTTTTGGTCAATTTGTTCTGTCAGTTACTCTCAGACAAACTTTTAAATCTCCAACTATAATGAGGATTTGTCTATTTCTCTTTTCTTTCTTTTTTTGTGTGTTTGTTTTTTTGTTTTGTGCTTTAAATTCCACATGTAAGTGAAATCATGTAGCAGTTGTCTTTTCTGACTACTCCATTCAGCACTATAACCTCTAGGCCCATCATGAACTATCTTTTTCTATCCCTTTACTTTCTGTCTGTGTGTGTCTTTCTATCTGAAATGAGCCTCTTATAGGCAGTATATGTAAGGGTCTTGTTTTCCTGTCCATTCAGTCACCCTATCTTTTGATTGGAGCATTTAATTCTTTTTCATTTAAAGTACTTGTTGATATATATGTAGTTATTACCATTATTTATTCATATTTTTGATACTTTTTTTTCTACTTAAAGAAGTCTCTCTATCATTTTCTGTGTTACAGGCTTGGTAGTGAGAACCCTTTTCGCTTTTTCTTGTCTGGGAAGCTCCTGTCTGTCCTTTGATTCTAAATGATAGCTTTGTTGGGTAGAATAATCTTGGTTGTAGGCCCTTGCTTTTTATCACTGATTATTTCTTGCCGATCCCTTATGGCTTACAAAGTTTCTGTTGAGAAATCAATTGACAGTGTTATGGGAGCTCCCCTGTAGGTAACTAATTGCTTTTCTCTTACTGCTTTTAAGATTCCCTCTTTGTACTTAACCTTTGACATTTTAATTGTGATTTGTCTTGGTGTGGGCCTTTTTGGATTCATCTTTTTTGGGACTCCGGAATTTCCTGGGGTTGTATTTCTATTTTCTTCACCAGGTTAGAGAAGCTTTTAATCATACTATCTTCAAATAGTTTTTTAATTCCTTGATCTCCTCTTTTCCTTCTGGTATTCTAATGATATGAATGTTGTTATGCTAATCTTGTCCCAGAGGCTCCTTACCATTATCTTTTTTTTTTCTTATTGCTGTTCTGATTGTATGTTTTCTGCTACTCCACCCTCTGAATATCTGATTAGATCTCCTGTGTCATCCACTCTGATGATTTCCTCCAATGCATTACTCATCTCAGATATTATATTCTTCATTTCTGACAGATTCCCTTTTATGTTTTCCACCTCCACTTTTATGTTTTTTATCTCTTTGTTAAAGTTCTCACTGAGTTTTTCTACTCTTCCCCTAAGTTCATTGAGCATTCTTATAACCAGTGTTTTTAACTCTGCATCTGCTAGAGTTCTTGTCTCCATTTTGTTTAGTTCTTTTTCTGGAGCTTTTTTCTGTTCTTTCATGTGGGACATGTTTCTTTGTCTTCCCATTTTGGCTGCCTCCCTGGGTCTGTTCCTATGTGTTAGGTAGGGTTCCTAAGTCTCCTGATCTTAATAGAGTAGCTTTATGTAGTAGGTGTCCTATGGGGCCCAGTGGCACAGTCTTCCCTGGTCACCTGAGTGAGGTGCTCAAAGTATTTCCCTTGTGTAGCTTGTGTGTACCCTCCTGTTATAGTTAAGCCTTGGTTGCTGTTTGCATGCCGATTGGACGGATTGACCCTCAGGCTGATTGATTGTGAGGATTGGCTGGTGAGGGCTGACCCTTCAGAGAAGGATTCCCTTTAGCAGGGCTCTGGTGCTTGCCCAGTTTGCCTTTCAGGTGTGTCCTCCTCAGATGCAGCCCTGGGTGATGTTCTAGCTCTGGCGCTGGTCAAAGCTGGCTATTCGGTATGCTAGCCCAAGGGCTTCCTGGGAGAGGTCCAGTTGCAGGCCAAGTACAGCCACAGCCTGTGCACCTCTGGGACCACCTGATAGGAGTCACCAAGCAATTCACAGATGGCCACTACCCATGCTGGGCTTATAAATGCCTTGAGAGGCCAAGCCAGGAACCGAGGCTGGCTGCCACTAATGTGGGGCTTTGGGCTGCTCAGCAAGAGGTACAGGGCACACTGAGGCCAGACGCTGCTTCTTTGGGTTTTGTGAGTATTTGAGAGATTTTAGGAAAGTCCACAGCAAGAGCCAAGACAGGCTATTTATATGGAATAAACCACTGAAAGTGGCTTGGGTGGACGACTACTACTGATTTGACAAGACCTCTTATGCTTGTTACTAGTTGTAGGGCTTTTGTTCAGCCAGACCTCAGGCAACTCCCAGTAATAGTTGCTCTGCAATTTTGTTATAATTTTGGTGTGGTTGCAAGAGGAGGTTTTCCTAGCATCTACCTTCTATGCCATCTTGACCAGTCCTCTCTCCTCTTTTTCTATCAGTTTTGTTTAATGTATTTTGAAGTTCTGCTATTAGATGCATACCCACTTAAAATTAAGTCTTTGAGAAGAATCAACTTCCTTATGATTATGGATTGTCATTCATTATCTTTATTCTTGTTGCCTGTGATGAAATCTGTTTTGTCTGATATCAATATTGCCACTCTAGATTTTGTTTGATTAAAGTTTGCATTGTATATCTTTTTCCATTTTTAAACTTTCAGCTTGTCTGTGTTTTTTTTTTAATTGAGCTATCATTAACATATAATATTATATTAGTTTCTGGTGTACAACATAGTGATTCCATATTTGTATATATTGCAAAACGATCACAATTAGTCTAAATATCCATCCCCATATATAGTTATAAATTGTTTTCTTTTGATTAGAACTTTTAAGATCTGTTCTCTTAGCAACTGTCAAATATACAACACAATATTATCAACTATAGTCACCATGCTGTACATTACACCTCTGGGACTTATTTATTTTATAACTAGAAGTTTATACCTTTTGACCACCTTCAATCATTTTATCCACCCACTACCCACTGCTCACCACTGCCCACCACCTCTGGCAACATCAATCTGTTCTCTGTATCTATGAGTTGGAATTTTTTTTGTTTATTTTGTTTTTATAGATTCTACATATAAGTGAGATCATACAGTACTGGTCTTTCTCTATCTGACTTTTTCCACTTAGCATAATGCCCACAAGCCAAAGGGGGCTGGCAAGAGAAGGGGAAGGACCCTCCCGGATCTTTGAGAGGGAATGTGGCCCTTGGATTTTCAACCTCCAGAATTGAGAGATTAGATATCTGTTGTTCTCAGACATCCCATCTGCAGTGCTTTGTTAGGACAGCCTCAGGAAACTCACATGGGCAGAAGTGTCCCTGTTCTAGAATTCTACTTTTCAGTGTTTTTAAATATCAGAAATTATCCTTATCTTCCTAGAAAATGTAACATTTTTAGCTTGGGTGAAGTGCAGGTTGTAAATTTTGTTCTCAAGGATCTTAGAGACTTGGTGGCAGAGATAAACAAACAAACAAACAAACAAACAAAACCCATGATACATAAATATATACCTCCTTCTCTAGGAATTTTGTCTCATCTTGTCACACTGGCCCACTGAACTATATGACATTATAAGAGATTCTGGCTCTTGATTTTGAACATCTCTCAATAGGCAGTCAGTCTGGATAGAGCAACCTGGAGAGACCTCTGCTCTGTCAGCACCTTATCTGTCATCAGGCAAAGGAGCAAATGGACTCCCTGTGACAAACAGGGGTGCTGGAGAGCAAGGGATTGGGCCTAACACTGGAGAAGAGGTGAGTGGTCCCTAGAGGTTAGGACAGAGGAGGTATTCAAAGGCCTGTCAACCCCAAGATTTCACCAGATGGTGGAGTTTCACAGGAACTGATACCACCCTCTGACAGAGGTCTTCAAATGGACTTTTGCCATAACTTCCACTGTGCTGAACTGTCATCTGGAGCAAAGCTTGGAGGACATGGTGCCTAGAAAGGAGATGTTGTTTCTGAGCTCCAAAGACATTTTGCCTGGCTCCCAGCACTAAACTTTCAAGAACAACCATGGCCTCCTTGCTGCAGACTCTATCCAGCATTGCAGTCACCCACTCAGTACACCTCACACTTCACATTTCATACCTGCTTTGGTCAGCTCCCAGCAGAGGTGGCCAGCTCACCTCCTATGCCCACCCCAGGTCTCCAGGCCAGCCATTGGCTGCCCCCTGGCATGCAGGTTCATTTTGCTGCCTATAGGAAAGCATGTGGACACTGAGTTGGGCCCTGATGTCAGACAATCTCCTGGGCACAGGCTTAGGAGCCGCTGTCTCACCCTGTTGTAGGGTACCTGCCAAGGAGTCATGTTCAGCTAGATTTGGGTGATCCTCTGCCAGAAGCTGGGCCACACTTCCCACTCCCTAGGACTCAGGGCTCTTTCCATGGCAAGCACGGGTGGCATCAAGATAGCATCATGGCCAGGGCACAGTCAGAGCTTTCCCAGTGTTTCATTTGTTCATTTCATTCATTCATAGTCACCGACTGCCTGAAACCTCCCACCAGGAGCTAAGGGTCTTGTTGGGGGATGAGAAAGCAAGTAGCAACAGAAAGCTGGGCTGCAGGTCTCAGTGCTGGAGCAGCCCCCCTTGTGGCTCAGAGGATGCACTGTGCAGGTTCCTCAACCCCAGAAGTCAATTCTATGTAACAAACACATGCACCTACCACATGCTGGGTGAGGGCGTTGTGAATATCTTCCCAACATTATCTTCCTATCTCAGTGAAAGAAACTGAAACACAGAGAAGACCCATGCCCCAGGTCAGTAAGTGTGAGCCCTATCTGCCCCACCTCAGTGATTGTGCTGATTCCTTATGAACCACCTGGGCTATTACTGATCTGTTGGGTTTTCTCCCTTTTAAATGACAATATTGTTCTTACTAAATAAATGTATTTAAAATTTATCCAGATCCTAAGTAAATAAAAACCCAGCATCACTCACCAAAAGTGAAAAGTAGTTAAGTTAACTCTAAAGATGAGTCCAGTTACAACACAGCACTCTCTGGCATACACGCACACTGCCCCCTGTTCAGTGCCATGAGGCTGAGGCCGAACTCCTCCGCTGACAGCAGGAAAAAAGGAACTTCCCCACTCTGCAATGCGATGTTATTCATGCTATGTTCACTGCGGCTGTTCAGTCTGTGCAATTCACCCTGGTAAGATTAAGCAAGTCTGCCACTCACCCACTCACGCCTTCCCCTAACTTAAGAGGCATGAGGAGGACATCAAGAGCTAGAGCAGGGCCAGCAGTCTATCAAAGCTACACTGACCTGGGCCAGCAAGAAGGTCCCATCTTACAGGTCACATTAGGCACCTGCCAGCATCCTGAGTCTGGACATAGCAGGCAGAGGCTGGGACTCACAACCTAAGTATATCACTGGGAGGGAGAGGAGGCCTCCTGTGGGCAGTGCATTTGCCATCAGAATAAGGCTGGGTGGGGTGGGGGCTGAGACCTGGCCTCAAATTCCAGATGTGGGGCTTGGCAGGGGATGGGGTCAGAGCAGGCTGGCCCCAGGGCACCAGACATAGAGTCTAAGAATGGGGCCAACTTTCATGTGCTATCTTATCCTGCCTCCCAGAGCCCAGAAGAATTAATTGGTGGGAGAAATAGGAGCCAGACACCCTCCTCCCTCCAGGTCTCTGTCTACCACCAGACAGTTCTCCAGTCTCAGGAAAGGTTAGAGGCAGCTCTCCTTCCTGGGGGAAGGGAGGATCTTCCTTGGGTACACTCTTAATCACAGAAAGATGGCATTGCAGGACACCAGGACATAGAAAAACCAGAATGATCATCCTTGTTTCTCCACTCCAGGAGAGGAAGCACCACGTATGTCTTGCCCACACTGTGGCCAGCTTCCTGCCAAAGGGGCCTTCTCAGGCATCGGTAGGCACACACTGAGAGAACAAAGGTACATTGTAGTCCCTCAGCAGGCAGGCTCACTACTGCAGGGCAAACTCCCAGAATAAGAGTAAAGGGCAAAGTTCCCCAAAAGCAGTGTCTTGCCCTCTTGTATCCTCTCTGCTGAGGTAGAAGTCAGGTTTTGCCCGAGCACAACCCTCTTACTGAATTAGTTTCTGCTGCTGCAAAACAAATAGTCACAAATGTAGTGGTTTAAACAGCACATACTTGTTATCTCAGGGTATCTGTGGGTCAGGAGTCCAGGTAAGGCTTAGCTGGGTGCTCTGTTCAGGGTCTCACAGAGTGGCAGTCAGGGTGGTGACTGGGTCAAGATTTCCTCTGGAGGCCCAGTGGAGCATGGGCCAGCCAGCTTGGAAGATCACCAAGACTATCAGCAGAATCTGCTTCCTTGCTCTCAGCTCCTCAAGTCTACCCTGGGGTTCTGGCCCCATGGCCCCTCTATAGGGCCCTTCACAATGTGGCAGCTTTCCTTGAAGCCTCCTGAGAACCACTCTGACCTCAGGGAGGGCCTCAGTCCCTCTGAAAGGGCTCATCTAGTCAAGTCAGGTCCAGGATAATCTTTCTTTCAATCAATTCAACAGCAACTCATTAGGGACTTTAATTACAGTAATGAAACTCTTTGTTTGTTCGTTTGTTCATTTGTTTGCCTGCCTGCCTGCCTGCCTGCCTGCCTGCTTGCTTGCTTGCTTGCTTGCTTGCCACATAAGAGCACAATCAGGGCAGTGATAGCCTGTTACGCTATAGTTGCACCCACATTCCGGGGAGAAGTTATACAGGGCATGTACACCAGGGGGCGATCTTAGAATTGGATCTGCCACACTCCCCTGGATCAAAACTTATGAGAGAGGATTTCCTCTAATCTATAAAAGAAAGATAAAACAGCAAGGCAGCAAAGTTCTAAATTAAGATATATTTCCAATGTGAAGTGTGTCAATAGAATATGTTTTCCTTCCTTATTTCAATATGTAGTTTATCACCTGGGAAAGCAACGTACAGAATATCATAGAACTTAATGATAAGAGTCTCTTCACCCTTATTTGGTTCTATGAGAACAGAAGGAAACAAATAATTCTCAGGACTCCTAGACACAGTTGTGTGGGTTGTGCACTGCATAACTAGGAAGCACCATTAACAGCACATTCAATGACACTCTTAAGAGTTATGTAGTTACAAGAGAGTTTTCCCAGTGCCTCTGATAGCTCTCTCTAGGTACCAGGAAGGTCTACAGTGTAACTTTCTGGCTGAGAGAAAGCTGCTGTGGGCACCATCAAATGCAAAACTATTTAAGAACAACCTTGTTTCTTGGACAAGCCTTTCAGCCTCAAAATGGTTGGCTGTTAAGACCTCCCAGAAAGTCTTTGACCTCTATTCTGAGCTCAGTACTTCCAAGAGCTTCACAGCCCTGGCAAATGGCATTCCTCTGACTCCTTGTGCCTACCTGCCACATCCAGACACCTACTCAGCAGCCTCCTCTCAGCCTTCCTTCTCTTTCAGGTTCCCAGAGTGGCTGATCCTTCTTAAAGTCACCACGTTTTGTCACCTTCTATCCTTGCCAACTATTTGCTCTCCTAGACAGCTGAGATGGGCCTGGGTTGGGGCCAGCACAGGGACTAGTCTGTGGAAGGGGCTGCCCTGCATGCTGTGTGTGCTCTGGTAGGAATGGCCTGCTTGCTGAGGCCTTCCCTGGTGAGTGGTCAGTAAAGTGTGTCTGCAGCCGCTCTTCTCCATCCAGACCAGGAGCAGCAGCCTGGGATTGATGAGAGGTGGGGAGCTCAAGTTTGGATACACAAGTGTGGCAGGCCCGTGGACAGTGGCTGGAACTGACCTTTGGCAGCTGGAGCCACTGGTCTGAATCTCAGTAGCAATCAGGGCTGGAGAGAAAATTAAGAAGGACCTCAAAAGGCTATTGTTGTGTTATGGAGAAACCATGGCTCTGCCACTTGGGCAAATGAGGTGGCCCCTTTGCCCTTCTTTCCTTGCTTATAAACTAAGGGTAAAGTGCTTTCTTCCTTGACCTGAGATGAAACAAGATAGTATAAGGAGGAGGTGCAACATGCATGCACAGAGGTTCCTGGGGCTACTCCAGGTCCAGGGGTATATACAGAGTTCACAATTGGACTGAGAGACTCCCCTTCTCAGCAACAGAGACCAGAAAACATTCCAAAGACCTTAAGGAAAAATTTGAGAGCACACACCTGTTATGTCTCTGCAAGCCAGCTGTGGCTGGCACTGAAAGTGTCCAAACATTTAAACAATTGACATTTGCAGCTAGCTCACACTTGAAACATTACCCTCCAGAAGCTGAGAGCTCTACATGTCTACACCCACACATCCTACACCTTTCCCATTAGTTGTGAGAACATCTGTTTGTCTCTCTCCACGGCTAAGTGCACTCATCAAGGACAAAGTGACACCCATCCTTTTCTTTTCTTTTCTTTTTTTCTTTTTCCTTTCTTTCTTTCTTTCTTTCTTTCTTTCTTTCTTTCTTTCTTTCTTTCTTTCTTTCTTTCTTTCTTTCTTTCTTTCTTTCTTTCTTTCTTTCTTTCTTTCTTTTCTTTTCTTTTTTTTTTTTTGTATCCTTGCATCCTCGGGTGTCTGGTACATAGAGGAAAGAACTTCCTGGGTCAGTTTTCCTTTTAAAGAGAAGACATCCTAGCGAGCCTGGTTAAGACTCAATCCTGCCAGAAGAGGGCGGAAGAGCCTTTGTGGAAGAGCAGATGTGGAAGTGATACTCAATGAGCAAGATTTCCTGGAAACACTTTTAGCAAGTAACACATTTATAATTGCTATTTTTCTGTCATGTTCTTTCCCTTTGTCCAGGCCTTGCAGGATTTGTCACTTGGCAACTGCAAAGGCCTGCAGAGGCTCTAGGCTTGGGAAACTCCCAGAAAGTCAAGGCCATGCCCCCCCCCCCACCCTTCCATCCACATTTCACCAGCTGGAGAGGATTTAGGTGGGATTGAGAGGAGATGGGAGCACTCACATCCGTGGTGGCCTTCACTCTCCTAAAACTGTGTTGGCCAGGAAACTAGGCTCTCAGCAGACCTCAGAGTCTGTTAGGGCTGCCACTGAAAGGAGTGAGCACCCTGTCACCATAGGTGTGTAAGGAGCTAGAAAGTGGGGTTGAGCAATTTCTACTCCATAGACTATTGTGGGATTACATGAGATGGTAACTGTAAAGCATCTAGCCCAGTGTCTAGGGACTGAAGGCTGGTCCTGGATTGGCTTCTAAGGGGTGGGGCCGCTGTGGCCTCTGTTTCTGATAGCCACCCCCACCCCATCCTTGGGTGGAGAAGGAGGAGAGATGCTAGTGTGAGTCCCTGCTTGAACATGGCAGTGTGATCTGGCCTCCTACCCGCTTCTGGAAGACATCCAAGAGAAGGTGTGTAGCTGCCAACACCCCTTCACCTGTCTGTGTGGCTGGGCCAGGACACCTTGCTTGACTGGGGCCTGGCCCTGCAGGCTGACCTGCGGGTTGGGATGAGCCCCTAGCCCACAGCACACAGTTCACAGAACCCTCCTAGTGCTTGGCATCTGGCGCCTGGAGGGTAGGTGATGGTGAGGGCGAGGTGGGTCCTGATAGTATTATTACGAGATAGGATAGACTGTGGCTTGGCCGTCCTTCTGACTGAAAGAAACAGGGAACAGGAGAAATAGGGGAGCAGCAGGGAAGGAGAGAGCAAGAGAGAAACTGAAGGAGAAGCATGTAGGGGAGGGAGAGTTAACAAATACAAGAAAAAAGGAGGTAAATGGAGGGAGAGAGGGAAGCGGGAAGGGAGAGCAAAGAAGGAAGGGGAAAAAAAGAAAGAAAGGGAAAAATCGAGCCTTTTTCATGCGCATCTCGAGGATCCGGCTGCAGAGGCCCGGCCTCGGTACCGGGCTTTGCCATTTCTGCGCGTTGCAGAGGCAGCCCCGCAGCTTTCGGCTTTCGGAAGGCAGAGACTAAGGACTAACGGGAGGGAGACTTGGCAGCTGCCGGGATGGCGTGGCCGGCATAGCCCTTGCTGTCCCCGGAAGGCCAGAGCGCTACGACCCCAGGCGGGAGTCAGACCTGGCATCCTGTGCCTGGCGCTGTCGTCTCAGGCTCACAGAACCCACCACTCAGGGCACGTTCTGGAAAGGTCTCTGCGCTCCGCTGGAGGAAGGAGCTCACCAGCCTCTGCGGCTCCCAGGCTCCCGCCAGCTGAGGCAACGACAGCCACGTCTACCTAGTCTGGGTGTGGCCTCCAGAACTCGAATCCAAGGTCTCTGCCTGAGCCACCCCGCGTGAAATGGAGGCGGGACCTGCCCAGCGAGCTGCCAAGGGGCTGTGCTGTGTCCAGCAGGATCGCCCTGGATCCCCGGGGACACCAAGAACCGGACCTCTCTGGGTCACGCCAGTTATTACCTATCTACGGATCTATCTTTTAAAACTCACGCTTCTAAATAAAACAAACATAAAAAAATAGTTACAAAACAAAATTAAAGTTACCAATGCCGAAGGAACAAATTTGTAAGTTACTTGAAAAGGGAGAATGTGAACGGGAGAGGAAGGAATGTGTCTTAAGGCGCTGTCTCAAAACCCGATTTGAGCCCCGAGCTCACAGGAGTTTGAAATGCTTCAAAACGAAAAGTCCACATTTGACCTCGAAACTCTCATACAGGAGGGCGTCGCAGACACCTACTTTTCCAACAAGAAGATGCCTGCGTGGTCCCCGGGAACCGTGACCTACGAGCGTGAGGACGGGGTAGTTTTCTAAACCCGAGAGTTCCTGTTTTGAAGGCAGGACAGATATCTTCAGACCCGGACCCAGGCCCTCGGAGCAAGAGCGGGATACCGGCCGCAGGGCCAGACGGTGCGCTCGGGACGCACTAGGCAGCCTCCGCCCCGCGCTGCCCACTGAGACCGACCCGCGCGCCAGCCCAAGAGCCACTGTCACCACCTCCGGCCTGCCCAGAGGGGGCAATCCGAAGCGCAGGCTGACGGAAAGAAGGGAGAGGAGATAAAGCTTCATTTCAGGTGCTGACGCTGCCGTTGGATGCGGGGAACGCGGGGCGCAGATCTGCAGGGGAGCCAGGCTGGCTGGACCTTTCGGGGATCGGCTTCCAGGTCCATCAGCTGGGGGTAGGGGTTAGGTTCCCACGGGCAGCTGCTGGGTGGTTGCAATCGGAGGTGAGTCCTTTGCTCCAGAAGAAACCGCCCCTCCATTCTTGCTCCGTCTGCGTTGTGCCGAGTGAGATAAACTCGTGGCAGCTAGAAGAGACACTGGAAACGGTTAAAAGTCGGGCGGGGGACTGGAGGGAGCCAAGACCCTGCAGGGAATGAGGAGGCACCCAAACCCGGGCCCCCACTTTGCCCCTGCAAGCCCCCTTCCAATCTCAGCTTCTCCGTTCTTACAGGGGCTCGAGCCCAGCCCTTCTTTGGCTCCAGAACCCATTCGGAGGCGCCAGGGGCAGGAGAGGGCTGCGCTGGAAGAGGGATGGGTCTGGAACCTGCACCCCGGGGTGAAGGGGTTCGGTTAGGGAGGAAGGTACCCTCCCGGGTGTCACCACCACCTCCCAAGTCGGGGAGCCAGGAGGTGAGCGGAGAAGAGGAAGGGACCCAACCGGCGTCGGGGCGGCGCCGACCCCCCGCTGCCCGAAACTCCTGGTCCCAGGCCACCGGAGAGGTGCGGCTGGCCTCGGGCGCTGAGGTCACCTTTTCCATTGCGCCCGCCGCGGGCGGACCGTTTCCGGAATTTTCGCAGCGGCGGCTGTAAGCCAGGCGGGACCCAGGCATCGCTCTGCGTGGCTGCGCCCCTGGGGTGGGGGCTGCGGGGCTGGGACCACGCGGGGTGCCCCTCAGCCCCTCAGCCCATGGGCTTCCCTTCCCTGGGCCTCTGCTCCTGGAGGGAAGAAGGGGCCCCACTCTGGGAACCCTTCCCCGGCGCCAACGCGGCAATTCTCGGGAAAAACGGAACTGTTCGTGCGCACTATTTCGCCTAAAAGGGGTTTAACTGTGGTTCTGCTTTGGGATGGCGCCGCCGTGGGGAGACCGCGTCAGAGTTGGTGATCAGAGGCCTACCTCCAAGGGGGATGGCTTCGGGGTGACAGAGCGGAGCCGGGCTCTCTCCCCTTGAGGCCTGCCAAGGCCCGCGGGCATTCCCCAAGAACCCCGGGGCCTCAATCTCGCCGGCTGCCAGCGCTCAGGATTCGGCCTGACCCCCGGGGGAAAAAATCCCTGGCCGCGTTCAAAGAGCTGGGGGGCGCGGAGCGGGCACTCTGCAGCCTCAGCACCTGTGAAATGGGGTGGGGGCTGGCTTGCACTAGTCTTCTGAGTCTCCCAACTCTAGAGGTGAGGCCTGGATCCTGAAAATGACCTCCTATTCCCAAACCTGACCCAGGAGCTCCTCCAGGGGCAAAGCAGGTTTGGTGAGGGCTAACCAATGTGATCCCCAAGTCCTCTGATGGGGAAAGAAGCTCCCTCTGGAGGACCTGAGAACCTCAGGGCTGCAATTGCATTGGAGTAGAAATGATTCAAAGCCCATAGCTACAATCAAGGACCCGAATAGGAGATAAAGGGTTGAGGTAGGGTGGCTGAACTTGACCCTGCAATGAAGCTACCCCCAGACTATGCCCTTGAGAAGATATGGAAGCAAGGAGAGGAAGAGATAGGAGGTGGGCCCTACTGGGGTGGGGGTGTGAGAGAAAATAGGCCCCACACCATACATACAGTGAGCAAGAATAAACTAACCCTGCTCACTGTGGTCCTTGGGTCAGTGCCTTCCCTCTGCTGGGCCTCAATTTCCTTATGTGAGAAATTAGGTGGTTGGACTGGGTAACACCCCAGCACCCATTTAGGGATGGGTTCTCTGCACCTACACATGGGCAGGGGTCCCAACTGGGCTCGCCAGGACTCCGGAGACACTGGCTTTTCTCTGTTCGCCTGCTGGCTGCTGTGCCAACTGAAGCGGCAGGGCCCTATTGTCTTTACACTTTTCACTGGAAGGGAGGCCTGCCCAGTGTATGATACCATCACTCTTAGTAGGTCCTACATTGTCCTCTTACAAAGAACCTTGTGACTCACAAGACCACCCATGCCTGGACCAACCACCTAGTGGCCACCTTTCTTCTGTCTTAAGGATAGCTGTGCAATTCAGGAAGGGAGAGCCCCAGTAGAAGTCACTCAATAACTGAGTTAGAGAAGCAGCTGGGCTTTTAGGGTCCTGATCTTGCTAGAGCCTCTGATAAGACATTATCTTTGTCCCTAAGGACAAGGAGTATCAGCCATCTCCTAGTTCACACAAAGTATAGGGCAGGTGCCAGGGCCTGGTGCTAGCCTCAAGGCCCCACTGCCAGCAGCTGGAGCTAGAGAAATTGCATCACGTTGAGGTGGGGCAGGGCCATGGCTATGGTAGGCCCTATTTCTCAGAAGTGCCCACTGAGGCCCTGGGCTGAGCTCACATAGGAAGAAGTGGCCCAAGACCCCAGGTGAGGGACTCCTGAGGAATGGCAGGCAGCCTCCCCCAGCCTCTCAGAAACACTCATCCCCATTCACCTCCACCCCACCCTCCTTTCCCTGACAAATTATGTGCCCCTCTCCAACAGATACAGTGGGACCTCTGGGTGCAGAATCCTCACTCAGTCTTCAGAGCTTGGCTGGAGCCAAGTGTCAGCATTTCCTTGGGAGAGGTCAGGACATGAGGCCCAGAAATAAAAAGGTTAGTAGTAATTTGACCTGGAGTAGCAAGGCCAGAGAGAGAAGCTCAGCAGAGTGGAGGTTTGGGATTGTTCCCTTGCCCCCACAACTCAGGCTTATATTCCCACAATGATGAAGATAAGGAGCTAGAGAAGACTGGGGCCTTCCTTAGTCACATTAGGGACTTACAGGCTCAGAGTTGTCTCCAGACTCCAGTGGCATCCTGTGGCCCCTCACCCAGCTCCTGCCAGTATCCTTTCTCTGATGTTCCAAAGCTGAGAAAAGGCAGAGTGCAGCCTTTCCTTCTGCTTTCATCTATCCCTTCCTCTACCTAGGGGTACACAACCCACCCCACAGTGCCCGGCTCCCGAGGAGGCTGTGTCTCCAAAGCACTTGGCAATATAGGCAAATCACGGCTGAAGAAAAATTTCCTCTCAGGTCAGCTAGAGAGAAATGAGGCCCTGCTTAGTAAACTGAGGCAGAGTGCACAGGTGCAGCCTGTGCTCTGCGAGTTACATCCACCCTTGCCTACTGCTGCATCCCTAGCCAGTGGGCTGCCCTGTGTGCTGGCAGGGAGGCTGCACAGGACCATCCCTTTCCCAGACGAGTCGCATGGACTTCGCCTCTCCTCCCGATCTTCCTAACCCCTGCCCAGGACCCTCACCTTCCTATCTGTCCCTTCTCTTTCTTTACTCTCCCCTCTCTCCGCCCTGCCTGCCTCTGTGCCCGCCCGCACGTCACGGCTCCACTGGCTCCCGCGCCTCTGCGCACGGCTCAGCGTCCCTGGCACCCTCACATCTCTGTCTCGAATCTTGCGTGGCCCTCGCTGTCTGGCTCTGGCCCCTCTCTCACCTCTCTCGATCCCTTTGCTCCCATCTCTTGGGGGTCTCCTCTCCCGAGCTCTCCAGCTCTCTCCTTCCTGGGCGTGCGCTCCGCTGGGTCTCCCTCAGTTTGGGTCCACTAGTACCTCTCGCGGCCCCCTCCCTCCCTCCTGCCTCGCTTCTTTGGCCCTCCCTTGGGCTCAGCCTTGGGGGTGGGGGGCGGCGGGCGGCGCAGGGCGGGGCGTTCGGGCGGGGCGGGGCAGTGACGCGGGCTAGCGGGGCTAGAGGCGCGGTGACGCGGGGTGGGGGCGCAGTCCCAGGTCCGACAGGCCGAGCCCCGCGCGCCCCGCCCGCGCCCTGCGCCTCCGCCCGGCCGGCCGGCGGGGGAGGGGGCATGAGCCCGCGCCCACGCGCCGCCGGGAGCTGCGGGCCGGCCTAGAGCCCCGCGCGGGCCCCGCGCCCGAACTACCGCCGCCCCTCAGCCGTGGGCGCCGCGATGCAGCGGCCGGGGGAGCCGGGCGCCGCGCGCTTCGGGCTGCCCGAGGGCTGCGCTGACCACCGGCCGCACCGCTACCGCAGCTTTATGATCGAGGAGATCCTCACCGAGCCACCGGGGCCCAAGGGCGCCGCGCCCGCCGCCGCCGCCGCGGCCGCCGCCGGCGAGCTGCTCAAGTTCGGCGTGCAGGCGCTCCTGGCCGCGCGGCCCTTCCACAGCCACCTGGGTAGGTGCGGGGCTCGGGGCGCGGGCAGCTGGGCGGGAGGGCGAGCCGTGCCGCTGCGAGGAGGACGCGGCAGTGGGCGCGCGGGCGTCCCCCCGGCGTCCCGGCTGGGAAGCGGAGGGGCAGGCGCCGGACGGCGCAGGAACCAGGCCCCGTGCCCGCGGGCCGGGCTGACCTGGAGGGCGTTCGCTCTCCCCTTCACTGCGGTCTCCAGCCCGGGAAGGTCCCGGCCGAGGGGCCCAGCCCGCATCCCCATCAAAGGCGCAGGATCAGACAGCTAACCTCAGACTGCGGGTCAAAGCGACCTCAGGCCGTGGGCGCCTGGGCCTGCACCGCGAATAACTGGCCAGGAGTGGTCAGAACAGCCCCTAGGCTAGGAAGCCAGGCCTTGGAGAAGAGGCCCGTGTCCCCCGAGTGCTGTGCGGCCGGGCGCACGCTGGCCCATGCCGGCCCGTAGTCTTAGGCGGACGACAAACCGGCCTCGGCTGCAGCACCGGCACCCCTGCCCACCTTAGCATTACCTGGGACGAGAGGCCTGACTGTGAGCCACTGCCCGACCGGCCCCTCCGCTTTCACGTCTGCTGCGCCTGTGTGGAGTTCGAGCTGATCGCTGAGGCTTTTCCTGCCTCTGCTGATTTCCTTCTTTGGCAGGTCCTGCCTCGCCTTACCGGCGTTCTCCCCACCATGCCCCTGCTCCTGGCCTTTCCGCAGCTCTCTCCACCCGTAGTTCAGTCTTTCTTGGCCTTTCTTAGTGGGGTCGGCCCGCCTTCCCTCTCCCACCTTCCGCAAGGGTTCTTCTCCCCTCGGATCCCCTCCTAATAGTTACCCACACCTTGGCTGGTTCTTGCTGACTCGGAGCAGCACCCGCCGGTAGTGAGGGGCCCGTGGGGAAGGGAGGCCTCCGAGTTCTAGAGAACCGCAGCCCCGCCAGCCATCTTCCTGGGCCTCCGTGACCCTCCAGCCAGTGCTCCGCCCTCCCTCCCGACAGCAGGGCCAGTTTGTTCGTTTTAAATTCAACTTCGACGCAGCCTCTCAGCTGCCTTTTGCCTCCAGCTGCACCGTAGTTAATAATTCGTTTGAAGCGGGCAAAAAAATTATTATAGGACTAATAAAAACGAAAATATCTTCATGGGGTAGAGTCTAAACAGAGAAAACAGGAAGAACAATTTCAGGATTCGTGGGGTGCTTTGGAATTTGCAGGAAGGGCTCGACCCCACCCCCACTGCCTACCCTCTGCCTGCCTCCTGGCTTTTTTGTCCACACAGAGGAGCAGACATGCTCACCCCATCGATATTCTTTAACCAAACGCTGCAATGCCGATTTCACTGGGCAAACGCTCATATTCCTACTTTGCTGCCCTTTCTTCTTGGCTTCCCTTTTCCGCGAAACACACTCTGTGCATCTTAGAGCTGTGAAAGTGTTCGTTGAGAATCTCGAAATCTCAGAGCGGCTTGGGCTTGGGAGCACCAGGGCAGAGCCAGGGGTTGGGGAGGTCCCCCTTCTTAGACTCGGGGACACTGGTGGTGGAGAGGGTCACTCTAAGTGCATGGCTTAAATCTTGTCCTTCATGGCCAGGCAGGAGGGTATTGCCCAGGGTGGCACTGGCCAGGCTCTGGCCCTCCTGCAGCAGTTGTTAGTGCCAGTGCAGGGGTGGGTGGAAAGCCTCCAGGAGGAGGAACGGGGCATGAACTCACCCGGTGCCCTAATCCCTCCTTGCAGCCGTGTTGAAGGCTGAGCAGGCAGCGGTGTTTAAGTTCCCGCTGGCGCCACTCGGTTGTTCTGGGCTGGGCTCTGCGCTGCTGGCTGCGGGGTCTGGGCTGCCCAGCACCGCCAGCACTCCACACCTGCCGCTGGAGCTGCAGCTCCGTGGGAAGCTGGACGCTCCGGGCACCGGGGAGCCGGGCACCAAAGCCAAGAAGGGGCGTCGGAGCCGCACTGTGTTCACCGAGCTGCAACTGATGGGCTTAGAAAAACGCTTCGAGAAGCAGAAGTACCTCTCCACACCCGACAGGTAGCTCGGGGCCAGGCTGAGCCCAGCGGGTGGTTGGGGAGGGAGGCTGCTTGCTCTGCTGAGGGTGCACCCTGCTCTTTCCAGAATAGATCTTGCTGAATCCCTGGGCCTGAGCCAGTTGCAGGTGAAGACGTGGTACCAGAATCGGAGGATGAAGTGGAAGAAAATAGTGAGTGTGTGGTGGTTCCTGCTTCCTAGGTTGCAGTCAGGCCCCTGGGCTCTTCAAAAGTTGCTCTCCCTTCCAAGGTCCCCCCTGTCCTTAGTGAGCCTCTCTGCTCTCTCTGTTCCTCTGGGTGCTCTTGCCCAGCCCACATTCCTTTGTGCCCCGCTTCACCCTCCAGCTTCCTAGCAGCCTTATACCCCAGGTCCAGCCTCTGGTCACTTTCCCCAGCCAAGCTCAAATGACGGCCATTTCCCCAGGGCTAGGCATGCCTCGGAAGGCTTGTTAGGTATGCCTTTCAGGCCCTTCCAGGCACAGGGTGCATGGGTCCCCATTTCTTAGTCCCTGCTCACGGGTGCCGGTGTCCCTGCTAGGTGCTGCAGGGAGGTGGCCTGGAGTCCCCAACCAAGCCTAAGGGGAGGCCCAAAAAGAACTCCATCCCCACCAGCGAGCAGCTCACGGAGCAGGAACGCGCCAAGGAGGCAGAGAAGCCAGTGGAGGCTCCTGGTGAGACTAGCGACAGGGGTCCCGAGGACTGAGCGTAGCAGAAGGTGCAGTCTGGGAACCCAGCCCGCGAAAAACAGAGAGCCAGCGGATCACGTTCGTGTCCACGCTGTTTGCTTCCTAAACGTTTTATTACCTTGAAAGCGGACAGTTAGGGGCCAAACAAGGAAGGACACAGACCCTGAAGTCAAAATCAGGCCCCAGCGCGCTTCTGGCCCTAGCCTGGAGACTTGCCCTGGAGGCAAGAAGGTCACAGCCTCCCAGAGCTCTGCGCACCAGGTGCTCCACGCGCATTCACATCCCGCTCCTTTACTGCACCCACCTGTCGTCGGGTGGCCTGGACGCCGCAGGCACACACTCGCTTTTGCGCGTCGGGGATCCACTAGCCGTGAAGACCACCATGGCCAGAGACCGAGTTCGGACTACCTGGTGGCTGGGCCCTGAGGCCAGGTCCCCAACGTCTCTGGGGCCCCTACCCCTCTCATGCGAAGATGGTGTGTGTGTGTGTGTGTGTGTGTGTGTGTGTGTGTGTGTGTGTGTGTGTGTGTGCGTGCGTGTGTGTGTGCTTTCTTTTTTTTCCAATAAAATATTTTATGACACAGTGAGGATTAATAAGGGCCGTTTCTGAATCCACAGATTGGGGTAGTGAGGTAAGAGGGACACTCTCAGTGGCTTCTGAAACGTTCCTTCCTAGGGCCAGGAGGAAGTGAGCCCGGACCTGAGCCACCCTTCCCCGGCTGAACATGGTGGTGGTTCCGTTTGCAGAATCCCTGGAATCGCTTCCACTCGGGAGGGCTAGTTTAAACTGCCCAGCCCAGGGCTTGCAGGCGGTAGCAGCCGTGCTACTCGGGTCACCCAAAGGAATGGAGCTCCGGGCCACCCTGGGCCTCACTCAGGAAGTTGCTAGGGACTGAAAACTGCCTCCGGTTGTTGATTCAGTCTCGTGGAACTTGAAGGATAGACTGTGATGGTTCCGGTCAACCCTTCCTGAGGCCAACAGCAGCCGAGGACTCAAAGCAAGTCCCGCACAGAGGCAGCCAGCAGCGATAGTCCCAACCCAGTGGCGCTTGCCTCCCAGAATTTTCCCGTTCTCTGCGGCATAGACAGTGCAGCGGCATTGACCACCCAGCCTTGGGCATGGGGGCAGGGAGGAGTTCTGACCTGAGCAGAGTGCTCCGAACTGCCCGAACTCACGAAGGGCGCCGGGCACAGCTCGTGGCTGGCGTGTGTTCATGGGTGCCCCCTCCTCACAGGAAGACTTTGGTTTTCTCTCTAGAATGGGCTGGGGGATCTCCTGTGTGTGTGTGGGGGGGGTGGTGTCGGGGGAGCGCCTGTCCTCACTCTCCCAGTCAAGATGAGGACCACAGTATGAGATCGAGAGATGTCCACTTTGCTGATTAAAGCTGGGGGAGAGACCCCAACTTGGCCATGGAGGATCATGATCTGAAACCAGGTCCTTGCAGGTGCAAATAGGTGGGAATCAGGAACTTCATGCTCAGGTGAAGGTTTTGCATTTCAGAATGTGAAAAGAACCGCTACGGCTTACACTTGGGGTGGCTACCACTTTCTTTTCAAATCATGGCTTGATAGACCCTTCCTGAGACCTGGGCTTGAATTTGTGGAGCCACAGCATGTCTAGTTTCAGTTTAGGGCCCCGAGGAATGAGAAACAGGTTGCTTCCTGGGAGCCACAGGGATTCTCCTAGGCCATCCTTCCCTTCACCCCCTTTCTCCCTCTCCCCCCCCCCCAGGTCTCCAGGAAACCAGTTTCACTGGAGGCTTTTAATTCATCCTTGCAAACAGCTTAGACTACTCTTGGGCCAGCATCACCTGAGGGACTCAACAAAACCTGTGAGACCCAGGCAGGAGGGAAGGAGTGAATCTTCAGTTTAGGACTGTGACCCTAATCCCTTTTGCCTTTAGGGTTACCTCAGATTCAACTCAATGTAGGGGTTTTCAGAGAACCTTCTTGCACCAGGCCCAGGCTAGGAGAGTGAGGCATACTGCTGCACTTAATCCTCTCCGCTGCAAAGAAGAGGAAAGTGAAGGTCCTACAAATTCTGTCCTGGGTGGGCCCTGGGGACTGAAATTCCAGCTACAGCATTTGTCAACCATGCAGAGTTGTAGAAGGAAGGAGGGTGGAAAGTGAGAGGAGGAGTTCTGACCTAGACTCCCAGCAGTCATTCTGGGTCCTCAGATTTTACTAAATCTGAGGAATGTGACCCTAGGCAGATTGCCCTGAGGATCTTGGAGTTTCCCCAAGGCAATCCCTTCACTGAATAGGACGAATGGGTCACCAAGGATGAGGAGGTGTTCAGCAAATCTGGTGTCAGAGCACAGGGGCCCCAATATTCCACTGAGTACAGCACCACCAGGCATTGATAGGGAAGCTGACACAGACATGACTGGTCCCGAGGTCCCTAGCTTGTCAGTGGGAGAGTTGGGTCACAGTCGAGAAGGTCTAGATTCCAGTGCAATTGGAGGTACCAGAGGTTTCTGTCACTGCCTGCACCGAGGTGCTCCTTGGGGACCTGAAAAGGGGCAACCGCAGCAGACAGAGCCCTCAAGGCCAGGGAGAAGAGTGACCAAGCGCCGGCCCATTCAGGCAGCTTGGGGTTTTCTTGCCGGGGACTCCAAGAGACCCGACAGCCGCTCTGGCCTGTTCCGGGGAGTACCAAGCACGGAGACCGACCATGGGCCGCAGATGCCGAGACCCAGCGCTCAGGCCCAAGCTCGTACAACCGTAGTTCTAAGCACAGGGACGCCTCCTATCCATGGAGGCGATGCGGTGCGCACGGCCTGCGTGCCACCACCCGAGGCTACCCGCCCCACCAGCGCAGAGACCCCCTCTTCGCCCGGCGGCAGCTGCTGCCTTCGATCCAGGCCCTGGGCTTAGGGGGGCGAAGGTCTCCTCCCCTCTCCCCCCGTAGTACAAATCTCTGCTCCGCTCCAAGGTCCTGGGAAACGAAACCCCGAGACGGCGCGAGCGAGCGAGCGAGGGAACGAGGTCGCCGCTGTGCCTTGCTACGGATCCCAGGGACCCACGGCCGGGAAGGAATCGGGCGCAGGCGTCTGGCGAGAGCCTGGGCCCCGGGGTGGGAGTGGGAAGTGGGGTCCGCGCCGGCGGCCGCCGACACCGTCCGACGCGAAGGGCCGGTGCGGCGCGAGGTCCGAGCGCGGGGATGAGCGCGGCCGCAGCGCTGGACGCACGCTGTTTGCGCTTCTGTTCCGCGGGGGCGGGCGGGGGCCTAAGGGAAATTCGGGGAGAGGGTTGGCTGAAGGGCCGGGATGGGGGATTGCAGCCGCCTCCGTGCCCCAGACCCCGAGCAAGTCGGTGGAGGCGGGAGCCTCCTCTAGCGCTGCTCCGCGAGGGCCGGCGCACGGGGAGGTTTGCAGAGACGGCGGGCCTGGGGCCTGCAGCCCGTCTCAGAGGCTCCGACTTGCGGCCGGTTCCGCACGGAGCGGGCACCGCCGGGACGTGCTCGGCGCAGCCGGAGCCGAGGCTCCCATTCCTCCCCTCGCCATCCCACTTGGTAAAAAATAGAGATTACTCTGATTTACTGCTCCGCTTTCTGTTCCAGATTCTCCTGGAGTTCCCTGGTGGGAACCTATGAGGTAGAAGGAGAGAAACGCAGCCCCAGGCTATGTTAACCCTGCATCCTGGAGCAGAGCGTTCTCTATCACAGTACCTAGAGGGAGACTGAGGCTTCCAGTAGCGCGGGCGTCTCAACCTGGGGTGAACCCCACTGCCCGGTATGCTCCAGGAGGTCTGGGATCTGAAGAAAAACCTGACACCTCTTCCATTTTCCGTCGCCCCACTGCCTGACTTCGTTTCTACTCTCGAGGGGAGCCCCTGACCAAGAAGTGACATCCTGGATTCTACCTCGAGTTTCCGTGTCCAAAGGGGGGACCAGTTAGCCTCCAGAACCTCTATCCCCAAGGCCTCTCCAGGCCCAGGTTCCCAGGGACCAACACCAGGCTAAAGAGGCCCACAGACCCCTACTAGCCCTCCAGCTCAGCCTGGCTCAAGCTCTCCCAGTTGAAGGAGACTTCTCAAACACCACCTCCCCAGTCTAGATCCTCTTTAAGGATAAAAGGAAGCTGTGCTGCTGGGAAGGGCAGAAAGGTGACTGCAGCAATAGGGTCTTGCATACTGACTCAGCCTGGCTCTGGGCCAAGCTTCCTGCCACTCTGATCCCTGCTGCAACTCTGCCTGCATAGATCAGGAGAAGGTGGGTCCACCTTCTATATGAAATAAGGCCTTGTGGAGGCATCTGACCTAGCAGGGACTTCCCTCCTGGCCCCTCTTCCTAATGTTAAGCAGGCCTTTCACTGTGTGACTTCAAAAGATCATTGGCTTTAAAACAGCATCTTCCCCTTTCTGAAATCTGAGTTCATATAGCAGTTGGAAAGGGGGAGTCTCAGGTGCCGTGGGCCCTGGGCCTGCAAGATGTGACTTTCTCTGAGGCAGATGTCCTGGGCTGGACTGGGTGGCCTTTTGCCACTCAGACAACAGCCTTGACAAAAAAAGCCAAGAAGCCTGCATAGTGGAAGGTGGGGAGATGTGCCCCCTCACCACCCAAGAAGACATGGGGGAGCAGAATGAGGGGAACTTGGCTGGTTCATCTTCAAGTTAGTGACCACATGGGTGGGTTGGGGCTGTGGGCTATGGGAGGAGATCAATTCAGAGGAAGCTGTGATCTTGGAGAAGTTTTAGGAACACCTCAACCTACTGATTTCCATAATAGTTTCCTTTTTGTGTAAACACAGCAGTAGTTTGGGATAAAAATCTTTGCCTTCATGGGCTCAAGATCTTTGAGTAAGTGTAAGATAAGAATTCTGGGTGATATATAAGCATTGGGTCATGGCTTCATTGGCAATGTTTTAAATTCTTTCTTTCATGTGTTTCAGGAAGTAACAGTGTCTGACATCCGTGGCATCATGGACTCTCAGATATCAATCAAGCACTTACTGGGGCCATTCATTCATTTAACAGGCAGTTACTGGCCCTTCTCCCCTTCTTGATCCAATGACAGCCAGTAAAGTAGGTGCCCTACTCCAATTTCCCAAATGAAGATAAAACTCAAAGATGTTAGGCTTCTTGTCCAGGGTAACATAGCTATTAGTGGCAGAATTTCAGTTTCACCTCAGTTCTGTGGGTCTCCACTGCCCCTCATCTAGCAGCCTTGAGGTTCTCCTGGTTCTCCTTGGGGTACCCCAGATGCCTTAGGGTTCCCAATGACCTCTGCCTGCCTGGAATCTGTTCGTTTACCACATATTTTTAAATGTTTGCCATGCACCAGGCACTGTACCAGACATGGGGACACAGCCTCTGACCCAAGGAGCTCACATTGGAGGTGAGGAAGCTTGGGTAGGTGGCAAAGAAGCCACAATTAAATTCACGCGATGATTTCAGAAAGAGACAAATGCCATGTAGAAAATAAAGCTGGTGCTAGACAATGAGTGGTTGGAGGCTTGAGTCAGGTAGTCAGGAAGGGTCTCTCAGGAGCTGATGCTTCATTTTGAGACCAGAATGACAAGAGTGTTGCCAAGTAGCAGGCACAGCATGTGTAAAGGTCCTGAGGCAGTTAGGGGCTTGGCTTTAAAGCAGAAGGTAGAAGGTCAGAGTGGCAGGAACAAGTGTGGAGAGGTGAGCAAGGGAACTGGGTGAGGAAGTGAGGAGGTGGGGGCCTAGGCACTGCCCAGAAGGCAGCAGGGAGGAGGCGGCATCTTGACTCTCACCCTGCCTCAGGAGACACTTCCTCCAGCCCAGCCCCTCTGAACTGGGTGCATGCCGCCAGACCTCGTGGCAGCTCCGCCTTCAACAGGCAATTTGCTCCCCCCCCCCCCCGCTTTTCATAAGGATGCAATTTTCTGCGTGCTTTAAGGACATTAGAAGGGCGTTTGACTGACAGCGCCATACGAAACACATTAGCGAGGCTCAGGACGACACTGCCCACAGTGGGTGGCACCCGTTGTGGAAAGGGCAGGTGGAAGCTGGAACAGGCCTTGGGGACCAGCAATGAGGGTTGGTAGGGGGAGGGTGAAGAGAGACAGAGACGGAGAGAGAAGGAGGGAGGGAGAGAGACAGAGAGACAGACAGACATGAGGGAGTGTGGGGACCATGGAACTTAAAAAACAGTGGAGAGGGAAAAGAGACAGAGAGAAGAGAATGGAAAAGTGCTGAAAGGAGAGTGTGGGTTCTAAACCAGGCTGTCTGAGGTTCAAATCCTAAGTCCATCACTCATTGGCTCTATGGCTTCTGGCAAGTTATTTGTTCTCTCTGTGCCTCAGTTTCCCTTTCTTTAAATTAGAGACCAATAATAAAACCTCATATCTCATTGAGGTGTCTGACCACTTAGCCAGCAGGATTTTATCCTGAGGAACTTTGTAATTAGTGCAAGTTACCATGACGTGCAGTTATTTTGAGAGGTCATCAGTTCATGGATTTCTGGCTTCTTTCCCACTGGCATGTCTGCCCTGGCAAGGCAGAGACCCTGCCTGTTCTGCTCATCTTACTCCCTCATTCCTGATCTGTGGGCCACATAGGAGGTCCTGGGTCAATAACCCCTACCCCATGTGCTAAATGTGTGAGTGAAGACATTCTAGAACAATAGCCTGGGCTTATCTCCAAAAGGCTCTCGAGGGAAGTGCTGCTCTCCTCCCAGTGCCTTGTAGAGTAAATTGAGGTAGGAGCAGGGCGATATGTGGGCCTTTGGCAGTCTGGGTATGGCTCTAGGAGGAAGGGGCTCCACTTGTTGTGGTAGGGGGCTCAGGGCTGTCATTTCTCACTTGCTCTTCTGCAGCTCTTTTCCTCCTGGCCAGGCCCAATTCCCCTGGCCAACCCACCTGTCTACCCTCTCCTCTTACCACCCTCTGCCTAGCCATTACCTATCCCACCCTGTGGCCTGCTCCCCCGCCCGTGGCACCATTTCTGCTCTTTCTTGGTTGGCCAACCTCAGATACTTTTCAGGCACAGTTCTCAAGAGATTCTCCTGACTTCATCCCTGTCTGAGCTGGGAACCTCAGGGTGCTTCTACATCCCTTGAGCTTGTCCAGAACCTGGACACTCATACACACCCCTTCCATGCTGTGGGGAGGTAATCACAGGCCTGTAGTGAATGAATGAATGAATGAATGAATAAGTGAGTGAATGATGGACTAGGTCTGACTTCCACCTGCAAGCACTGGCTTCCCATTGCCTGACAGCTTCTGACACCAGACCTGCTCTCACAGGGATTCACACTCCATGTTCCCAATGCTCAGCCTCCAACAAAAAGCTGCCGGGTGTAGGTGGGAAAGAGTGGCCCCTCACTCCAAATTGCTCCCAAGGGGAACTTACCATTTGTCTGTTGTGTGGTGTTTTACCCTCTGTCACATGAATGCATGGGATTAACTCAATGGAGGGCTGTCAGATGGAGCAGCTCCACTCAAGCTCTAAGTTATTGGGCTCCATTGGGATTTTATTTGAACAAGGGAATAGCTGCTAAATAAGGTTTAAGACTGTTGGATGAAATGGATGCTCTCTGAGGACCCTACGCAGCTCAGAATTTCTGGAATCCTTTGGCTCCATATTTATACCTCCAAGCAGCTGCTGGTTTTGTTTTGACTGTGCCACAGCCATCCTGGTTTGTAATGAGAGAAGAGGAGGAGCAGGAAGGAAGCAGAGGACCGAGAAGGGAGAAGAGAAAGCAGAGAAAGCACCAGTGCTGCCCTGATGTTTGGTCTGTGTGATGCTAACTACTACTGCTCAGAAACTTCTGGACTCCTGCCTGGACTTCCTGTTTGTCAGGGAGAACTTGGGCATTGTGTGACAAACTAGTAGGAGTCCTTTCAAAGAAGGAGCAGTGTGTTTGTTTGTAGCCATGGCCCTGTCCAGCAGTCCAGCTGATGGAAGGTGTGTAAGACATGAGGAGAGAGGGAGGATGCAGAAGCCACGCCATAAGTGTCTGTGGAAGAAAGCCTAGGCCTGGATGCTCTGAGCATGTACCGTTCATTCATAAATGCACTCACATGCTCATTCTCTCCTTTGGTCCTACAACAAAAAGTTATTTATGCCTACGTGTGTACGCATGTTTATGGCAGTGTTATCCCCAACAGCCAAGTGTAGAAACAATCCAAATGTCTATTGATGGATGAATGGATAAACAAAATGTGGTCTGTACACACAACAGAATATTATTCAGCCTTAAAAATAAGCAAATTCTGACACATGCTACAACATGGATGAACCTTGAGGACTTGATGCCAAGTGAAATAAGCTAGTCACAAAAAGACAAATACTGTGTGATTCCCTTCATATGAGGTTCCTAGAGCAGTCATAGAGACAGAAAGTAGAACAGTGGGTGCCAAGGTCAGGATGAAGGAAGAATCAGAAGTTAGTGTTTAATAGGCACAGTTTTACAAGATGAGATGAATTATGGGAATGGATGGCAGTGATGGCTGCACAACAGTGTAAATGTGTTTAATTTCATGAAACTGTACACTTAAAAACAATTAATGGTAAATTTTATGTTATGCATATTTTAGCACAATAAAACAAATTATTAAAAAATATGTATGTTCTAGATTTATTCACTGAATATTCCTAGAAATAATAAATTCAGTAGCAAGAGCATGCCTGGTGCCCTCAATGTGGACTACAGCTATCATCTCCACTAAAAGGAACCAGGGGTCCCTAGAGAAATGACTGGTCTATGTCTGAGGGAGAAAATGTACAAAATGAGCCTGGAGTTTCTTGTCATAACTGAGAGCAACAAAGTGACAAGGACCATTGGACGTACATGAAAAGGATGCAGGGGCCAAAGATAAGAACTCTCATGAACAACTATAGGATAATTTGACCATTCATATTAATTGCTATAGATTGAAACACAACAAATATTTGAAAAACTCTTTACACTCATGTTCCACGTAATGACAGGGTTATGTTCTGAAAAATGTATTGTTAGGAGATTTCATAATTGTGTGAACATCACAGAGTGCTCTGACACAAACCTAGATGGTATACTGTGCACCTAGGCTGTATGATACAGCCTATTGCTCCTAGTTTACAAACTCGTACAGCATGTTACTGTACAAAATAACCTATGATTAAATCAAACCAAAGAGAAAATGATGTAATCAAGAGACAACAGTAAATATAAGACGTATCAGACTGCTGTTGGTGTGACATGGCTACTGTTTTACGGCAATTTTTTTTGAAGTAGCAAGAGTGCACTCTAAAATAATGAAAAATATAGCACAGTAAGTACATAAACCAGTAACCTAAGTCATTTATCATCATTATCAGGTCTTATATACTGTACATAATGGTATGTGCTTACTCTTATACAACTGGCAGCACAGTAGGTTTGTTTATACCAGCATCACCACAAACACAGAACACATTGCACCACGACTTTAAGGCAGCTATGATGCTAGTAGGTGATAGGAATGTTTCAGCTGCATTATAATCTTACAGACCACCATCGTTGACTGAAAAATCATTCTGCAATGAATCACTGTAGTGGCATTTGGAGGACGGTAGGAGCTATGGTCTGAATGTGCCCCCTCACCCCAATTCATATGTTGAAACCCTAACTTTCAAAGTGATGCATTGGGCCCCATGGTGAATGGCATGGACAGATTGGGAGCTTTCTTCTGCAAGAAGCCCTGGGAAATAGTCTTGGGGCCCCCGTATGCTCTCTGTTCTCCCCAGGTTGGCTAGTGCCTGAAAAAATGAGTTTTCAGCCAACATCAGCTTCCAGGAATACCCATGTTGGGGTGAGCTTCCACCACGGAAAGTGTGCAATGCAAAGAGTCCATAGGAGGACTCCTGTGTCAGGTGCAGCTGTCTCTGAAGTCACCTCCATTCCTTAGAGTCAGGGTTTGTCTCCTCAGGCTGTAAACAGGAAAGCGAAGCTAAGGAGGAGTGGATGAGACCCAAAGTGTCATTTCTAGGTCCCCCAAACTTAAAACTCACTCTGCCTGTGGTATCTGTGCTGGTGGCCAAAGTATGGAAACCAGGGAGAATGCAGGCTCTGACGCTGACAGTACCACTTACTGTGTGGATGCAAGACTGCACTCAGTGTCGCATTCTAGGGAATGTTGACCTGCAGGGGGCACACGGGAGTGTCCCACCCATGTCTACGCCCCTTCCCTTCTGGTCTGTGTCTGTAGGACAAAGCCCTGTTCACTGTAGTCTTCACTACAAAGTGCTATTTGTGAGTTTTTGAAAAACACGCTTTCTCTGAGTGACTCATGCATTTAAAATTATTTTAATATATTTTACACACTTGTGTATAAATGGGGCCATGTGTTTCTTTTTATTAAAGGCGTCTTATTTAGGCCGGTCATCATATGATCAGGAGGCTCTCCACTGAGGCCGGGGTATTTACAGGGACCTAGAGTGGTAAACAGAGTGGAGGGCAGCTTTGCTCCATGGGATTCTGGTGGTGCCTGCACCCTTTGGACTCCACTGGGGTGCCACAGACCTCAGGGCCACAGTGTGCAAACTCCAGGCCTTCTGCAGCATGGGATGCCTGTCTAGGAACCGTAGGACCTGCTCTAAGGCTCCAGGGAAAGGGCTGCTCAGGTAAGAAATGTTGTCAGGTCCTTATCTATACACTGTGTAGGCAGAGAGGTGGACCAGGAGGCTATGGCCTGTCCCTGTGGGGCTGACTTAACTTGCTGCTTTTTAGATAACCTGCAAAGTGTCAGGTTAGCGTTCTGGGGAAGAAAATGTGGGTGAAAGCCGGACCTGCCTGCATCAATTCATGTTGGCAGAGAGGTGGACATATGAACAGATCCTGCCTTCCTTCCTGCTCTCTTTGAGGCCCCTGGCCCCCTCTGACCCCCGCTCTTCCCCCCCACACACCTCTGCTCCAACCCTGGCTCCACACTGGCTTTTGTGCTCTTTCTCCAACACCTGTCCCAAGGGCCTTTGTCTGGGCTGTTCCCTCTGCCAGGAGTGCTGCCTCTCCACACACTTACACAACCAACTCCCTCTGCCTTTCAGATGCTATCTTCTCTGTAAGGCCCTCCACCCTCCCATGCTCACACTATAGACCCCAATCCAGCATCCCCAGTTCACTGCTTCCCCCTTCCCTGCTCCAGTCTTCTCCCTGTGGGACTCATTATCTGTTGGTTTTATTTTTTCTTATTTATGTATGTCTCTCCTTCAGAATGAAATCTCCGAGCACTTATGTCTTCAGCTTCCAGGACAATGCCTGGCACATAGTAGGTGTCTGATAAATATTTGGGGACTCACTGGACAGATGATTGAGTCTCATTGCTCGATGACAATATTGCCCATGGTTTAGTTGGGTATGTACCAGGGGTGGAACTGCTGGGCCACAAAGGTGCACAAGTTCAGCTTGGGTGAAAACTGTCAACAGTTCTCCAGAGTGACCACCATTCCCAACCACCCCCTGTAAGGTGCAGGCTGCTCCCCTGTCCTCCCCACACTTTGCATCATCAGTCTCTTTCATGTTACCTGTTCCATGACAATAGTGGCAGCTCACTGAGATTTTAATTTACGTTAGTGCCTTTTCTTAGGTTTATTGCCATGTGGATATGCTCTTTGTGAAATGCTTATTCAAAACTTCTATCCAGTTTCCTATGGGGCTACCTGGGTGTTTTTTTTTGTTGTTTTTTTTTTTTTTTCTTATTGGATAGTAGGAGTTGTTACATATTCTGAATAAAATCTTTTGTCACTGCATGGGCCTCAAAGAGAACCTTGTCCCTGTAGCATGCAGAATGCCCATTATACTCCCTCTCTTCCCATCTGATGAGTGTGCATTGCTAGGCCATTTCTCAGACCTCCCACTGATGGGTCCTAGAGTTAACAGAGGATTAATAGAAATGTGCCCCTCTGATGTGCTTTCCAAGTCTCCTTTTTGCATCATCTTTTTGTCATTATCTTACCAATGGTTTTATCAACATGTTGCCTTACAAATGTGGTTGCAAAGGGAGGCATTTTAGAAAATGTGCTCAAGAAGAGAATGGGTTCCCCACCCCAGGCCATAACCCCCACCCCACCCTAGCTAGCTGCAACCTTGACACTTTGCTGGAATGCCCACCTGACTCCCTGGTCTGGGAAACTCCTGCTTCCCTTCAGATTCTGTTTCGAGGCTGCCTCCTCTAGGAAGCCCTCCATGATCTCCCAATGTTAAAGGGGAACTTCCTTGGTGTTCTCACAGATCACTCTGCTGCACCATCATTGTCTAATAATCTGTTTCCCTAGCTGACTGGATGACCTGAGAGGGCAGGACCAGTGCTTCCCTGAGCACTCAGGACCTGATGCCTGCACATGGTAGTACCAGTATGCAGTAGGTCTTTAGTGCATGAATGCTGAATGAAGCCATGAGTCTGAGCCTTGGTGCTGTGTCCTCACCTGGTGGCGAGGGCACTCTGGTCATCACGTCCTCAATTTTCCTTGGTTGAGTCCCACCTCATGCTTGTCCTACCTGCGGACCTGCTCCCCCATGGTTTGCCTTACGTTTCTCTTTACGGCTTTTTACTTTGGGAAGATTGATAGATCTTTTAATTTGTTTTTTAAAAATAATAGTTTCTCATTTCTACATTTCAGAGATTTGTAATATCTTTTTAAAAGTTGACTCTTTTATTAGAGTAGTTTTAGGTTCACAGCAAAATTGAGGGGAAAGATACAAAGATTTCCTATACATCTCCTGCCTTTTCCCCAGGCACAGCTTCTCCAACTGTCAGCATCCCCAACCAGAGTGTACATGACAAATTGTACATTTGTTACAATTGATGGACCTGCATTAACACGTCATCATCCAGAGTCCATAGTTTACCTTAGGGCTCACTCTCGGTGTTGCCCATTCTGTGAGTTTTGACAAATATACAATGACATGTATCCACCATTATAGTATCATAGAGAGTATTTTCACTGCCCTAAAAATCCTCTGTGTTCTGCTATTCATCTCTCCCTCTCCCTTCTGGCAACCATTGATCTTTTTACTTTCTCCATAGGTAGCCTTTTCCAGAATGCCATATAATTAAAATTATATAGTATATAGCCTTTTCAGACTGGCTTCTTTCACTTAGCAATATACATTCAAGGTTCCTCCATGTCTTTTCATGGCTTCATAGCTCATTTCTTTTTAGCACTGAATAATATTTCATTGTCTGGCTGTACCACAGTTTATTTATCCATTTGCCTACTGATGGATGTCTTGGTTGCTTTTAAGTTTTGGCAATTATGAATAAAGCTGCTCTAAACATTTGTTTGCAGGTTTTTGTGTGGATGTAAGTTTCAACTCAACTCCTTTGCTGGATTGTATGGTAAAAGTATGTTTAGTCCTACCCACCCAGGACCTCAGAGTGTGACTGTATTTGGGAAATCTAAAGTGGTAATTAAGGTAAAATAAGGTCATTAGAGTGGACCCTCATCCAATGTGACTAGAGACCTTATGAGAAGGAGACACAGACATGCACAGAGGGATGACCATGTGAGGACACAGGGAGAAGATGATCATCTACAAGCCAAGGAGAGAGGCCTCAGGGGGAACTAACCTTGCTGAGACCTTGATATCAGACTTCCAGTCTCCAGAACTGTGAGAAAATGGATTTCTGCTGCTGGGGCTGCTCAGTCTTTGTATTTGTTATTCTGCCCAAGCTTGCATACCGACACCAATGACCTCCAATTATCAGACATCAGGGATCACTTCTAATGCTTTGTGTCAAGAGGCAGTGTGGCCAGTAGTCATTTCTTGACCATTCACAGCATATAACCTTGCCCCGTTCCTGAACTACAATCTCCTGATTCCATGACCCCACTTGCCCAGTTCTCTTTCACCTCACAGACTTCTCCTCTCAGGACCCTTCTTCATCCTCCTAGCCCATTATGCAGGGATCCTAGGGAATCTACCTTTAGCTTCTGCTCCTCTCTCTCCAAGCTACAAATGTGTGCTCCTGGCCTGGCCTCTCCCTCGTTCAGTCTTTCAGGCCCGATTTCTTCCTGGAAAGTCCGAAAGACATTTCAGACTCTTCATATTCTCCCTCCAACCTCTTCTTCCCTGGAGCCTGAGTCTCATGGAATTGTTGTCCATTGCTTCTGCTTTCACCTGAGTTGCTATTATGTCTATAGAGAGCTCAGCTTCCTGGAAGGTCTCTCCACAGCTCTCTTTTCCTTCAATTTGTTTCCCAAATGCCATTGGTAGAATCTCCCCATGGCACAGATTTAACTTTATTCCTTGGTCCAGCTTAAAAGCCTTTGAAAGTTCCTGTAGTTTTAAGCCTCCAACCACACCCTCATACACCTGCATGCTCTCTGTGTGCACAGGCTTTGTTTTAGCCCCAAATCTACATTCTCTTCTACCCCAGATCCTTTGCATGGGACATATTCTCTGCCTGGAAAGCTCTCCCGGCTTCCCTTGCCTAATTAATTACTCTGTATCCTTCCAAGCATTACTTGAAAGTCATTCCCTCCAAGCTCCTCTGTTAGCTGCTGCCATTCACAGAAACAGCTCTGTCTGTATCCTTGAGGCAGTTACCTGTCATTACTGTCAGCAGCTTACTAATATGACATGGGTTGTTCCTTAGCACTTCCCCACACAGAGTGCAAAGGCCATACTTCTATCACATCCCTGTGTGTCCTCAGAGCCCAGTACAGTGCCTGGTTCATAGTAGGTGCTCAGGAAGGACTTGAGAAGCTGATGAGGAAACGAGGCTTCAAAAATGAAGACTGGATGGGAAGAATAAGGTGGAGAGGCCTGGGGTGGGGCGAAGATGAGTGGTGGCTGAGGTTTGTGCAGATTCCCTGGGGAGCTCAGGGGTCCCTGCTCTTTCTTCTGGGTCTCCCCTTCTCCCTCCATGTCCCCGCTCAACATCTCTCCTTTTTCTATACTCCTAGAATCCTGGTAGGAGGCCCAAACTTTCCACCATGGATTTGTAGCATCCGAACTCCGTCCCCTCCTCCCTCCGCCGCTCCCACGCCAACGGTTCAGCTATTGTTCTCACAACCATGTCAGTATTGAACAAACAGATGTTTATAGTTAATCCCTAATTTTGCCATCAAAAAAATATACAATCTTGGGTAAAAACTGAAAGGGAAAGAATTTTTTAATTTACAGTGTCTCCCTGCTGCCCCACTCCTGAAATTTGAAATTGCTGAACGGCCTCCAAATTCAATATTTCAAGTCAAACAAATCTATGTGTTCTCCAAAAGGAAGTATTGAATGTCTGACCAAGATGGAGCAGGACGGAAAGCCAGGAGAGGAGGGGGAGGCCGCCCACTCTGCCACGTGCGGCTTTCCAAACGCCTCTTTTCTGTTGTTGGTTCCTTCCTTCTTCTTGGCTTCTTTTGATGAAAGAAATGCCTCAGTGAGTTGGCCTTCCTCTAAAGAGCTTGTGGGTCTCAGATGGTGATCAGATTAACCAGATCCTAGCTTGTCAGTGCCCACCCTCTGCCATCAAGACTGAGCCTGTGCCTTCCTGGTGGGACAAACCTGGGAGGAGATTCATGACAGTGTTATGATGGGTCAGGTCTGTCTTGGGGGAGCCTGCTTCAGGGGGTGTCAGGAAGGCCTGATGCAGTCTGGATCTGGGCTTAGAGGAAAAACAAGGGGTTTCCCAATAGAGTCAGGGCTGGCCTAGTGCATGAGGAGCTGAGGGGAGGGGCATGATTGCAGGAACTTAGGGAGGAGCTCCATGACCTAACCACATTCTTAGACTCTGCCCTGGAGCCTCCCTCACTCCCCAGCTGTAATTTACCTGCCCACCCCCTACTCCTTTGGTCCATTCCTTGGAGCTGCGCATGAGTTTCTGCTGATGTAAGTAAACGGTCCTTTCTGCCCCCTTTTCAGCCTCTCCAAAGTTTATTGACTATAGGTGACATAAACTCAGACTTATAGGTTCTGTGCCTCCCCTCCACTTGGCACCTGACCCCTTTTATTGTTCAACCCCATTCCTGGCCATGTATGTGGTTCCCTGCCATGGCTTTGCTCTAGTAGCTACCTTATGGGAAGGAACCTCTTTTTCCAACATCCCAAGTAAAGAGGGGACTGGTTATCTCAGGGTCCTGTGCTTGTCCCTGATATACAAATGCATGGGGTGGACTCAGGCTATGTACTCATGTTGCATCCCAGGGCCTGGTTAGCCCTTCTAACCACATAGACTGAGAGCAGAGTCTCCAGGGAAAATCAGTAGACAGGCCTGAAAAAAAAACAGTGGAGGGAGAGGACCGCTAACAGGTTCCACTATAGCTGCTAGACCACACTGCTCACAGCAGGGGAGCCAGGATCCTTAACTGAGTTCCAGGTGATGCCCTTTGGACATCTCAGTTTTCATTCTGTCCTACCCCTTCATGCTCCCTCTTCTGAATGATGCCCACATTTCCTGTGGGGATTACCAGGGGCTCCCTCTCCACTTTAGAATAGAGGAGTGGCCAGCAGGTCCCCTGAGGAATTCATACTGTCATATAGGATTATTCCTTACTGTAGGCTCAGTGGGTCTTGGAGCAGGAAACACATTGTTTCACTAGAAGGTGGTTTATCAGGGCTATGCTGTTGCAGCAGAATTTGCCGATAAAAATCTTTTTTTAGAGTCCTGAGGTTGTCTCTCATTCATTCAAAATTCATTCAGCTAATACTCGCTGGGTGCCATTGTGGAGGCAGGATGGGAATGCAGTGGAGCATCAGTGACTATGGCCCCAGGAGCCTCTGGCTCCATCTCTTCTGATATTCTGAGACGTTAGAGGTGGAAAGACCAGTGTGTGCCATGAGCTGCATGGATTAAAGCTTTTGCTCCTTTTCCTACAAATATAATTCCTTCAACATGCCTTGATTGAGCATCATGACAAGTGCTAGGCAATTGGGCCCAGGTCCTACTGGGTTTGCAATCAGGGGACATCCTCATGAGTGGAAACTCTTGGATTTCCAATCTGAGGTCCACTACCCAGGTCTGTTTGCCTTGCTGGGGCTTCACATTCACTCAGGGCATTACTCCCATTAGTATCCAGTGTGGGCATACAAGCTTCTGTCCTGCATGGCTCTGTTTAGAAAAGGCTGGAACAGTCACACACAGCTTTATTAAAGGCTGGAGCAGCGCTAGCCAAGTAGAACTTTCTTCAACAATGAAACATTGCTGGTGCCACACGCCTGCCTCCCTTGACTCCGACCTTGGTCCCACTGCCCACACACAGTGGTGGGAAGGCCAGATGTGGCAGCAGTCTGTGGGATCTCTGGGCTAGGGGAGATCATGGGCACTATAAAAAATAAATGATATAAAGCAATTAGTAATTCACATTAAGAACAGAAGCAACTGTGTTACTATTACCCACACTTTCTCGGCTGTGTAGCTTGCGTGTCTGTGTGGGAAGCACCGCAGGATGGCTGAGTCCCTTCCCAGCATGGTTCTAAGTGACCATGTGGAGCAGTTTGAAACTAGCCATGGACACTGTGGAAAGCTGTGAACACTACAGAGCAGGTTCAATTGACTGACTTGTAGCTTGTCTAAATGAAAGTTCAGCAAACTTTTCTGTTAGGGTTATATTTTAGCCACTGATATGCCTTCCCTTCTACCCTGCCTCTCCCCCTCCTCCTTCCCTCCCTCCCTCCAAGAGTTGGTGGGCTGGTGGGGCCTTGAGACTATGTCAATGTGACCCATGCTCATGACTGCCCACCACAGCTCTGGTGTCTATCCTTTATGTGCCTATGAGTAAAGGTCACATGTCTGGTGCAGGTGCTTTAGCAGTGGGATTTCTGAGCCTGCAGCATCAAATTTGGGAGACAAGGTCCATGAGGGGACTAATGTCAGGCTCAGGGTCTCTGTGTGGCCCTTCAGTCAAACTTCTGTCTATCTGTCTAGAAAGACAGGGGCTCTACAAAGCAGCTGAAGGTGGTAAGGACAAGCAAGGCCCCCACTCAGAGGAGTATGTGTGAACACTGGTGTCTCCAAAATGAGGAGAAACTGCCTGCTCTGGTTCTGCTACCTGAGGTCTGCTGGGGGCTGGATGGGCTCCACTGGGGTGGGTGGGGGATGAAATTAGAAGCCCTGTGGTTCTCTCATTGGCATCCACTATGGGCAGTGCTGGCTAAGGGGATGGGGACCTCGAAGACAACTTGCATGTAAGGGCATGGTGGCATCTGTCCATCTTCACCTGGTATAGGCCCAGGAACCCAGTGGGAATCTAATCAGGGTTCCTCATGTACAAAGATGGACCAGGGCATGTCCAAAGGCCTCCTGTCTAACCTTGTCACCCCATGGTCCCTAGTATCTATCCACATATACCCCTCTTTTCCATCTCTTGTACCCCCATCCCTGTTGTGTCAGGGCAGCAGCTTGGCCTTGCCCCACATGCTCCGGATGGGCCTAATTACTATGAAACCTAATCCTTCCAGCCTTTATGCTTTGGTCAGTGTGGACTCCTGTGTGTTTTTCTTGGCTGTCATTTGACAACAGGATCAGGGAAAAGAAAATCAAGGGGTGCAGGTTTCTGCAGCCTGTGAGAGGCCTGGCCTGCCACTCCTCTCAACAAACACGCCAGTGCTCTGCTTTTGGACAGGACCATCCTCTGCTGTGGGGCCACTGGACTCTACACAGTTGCCTCCACTCACCAGATGCCAGTAGCAATGCCCTTCCCCGCCAAGTGGTGATGAGGTCTAGTGTCCTTTGGGGCAACAGTGGCGCAGCATGTAAGGGTTGGGGGAGACAGACCCAGCTCAGACCCAAGGGAGGGTGGCATGTGCCAAAGAACTAAGTGGCCAGAGTAGGAAGGATGACTGAGCCACCTGGGGGCAGGGGACTGGTTAGGTGGGAAAGGTGGACAGAAAGCTGAGGTGAGTAGCAGATCTAGGAAAAAAGAAAGGGTGACAGGCAGAAGCAAGAAGACTGGGCCCAAACTTACCTGTGAGCCAGGGTCTCCACAGTGGAGTTGTACAGTCCAGGGGCCAGGAGGGGCCAGGCAGAATCAGAACTACTGTACTTTTAAATATAAAGATGGGAGAAAGAAAGTAAGCACGGCCCCAGAGGTAGGCTTTGGTTCTCTCCTCATGACATCGTCACATAGTTCTGGGCACAGCAGTTCCACATTTAGGACAAGGGACTGTGGTTCTCTGCTTTGGGGATGTCACAACAAGCAAGGGGCTTTGTGGGTAACCCTGTCTAGTGCTAACAAACCACCAAGCTGGTTCCCTCAGGGCCAGGCAAACACCACAATTCGGTGTAGCACCTCTCCCCGGGTCCGTGTGTGCCAGCATGTAACCCTTAGAGCAGCTCTGGGGAGCAGGGTGATCATTAGCATCTACCACACACGTGGGAAACTGAGGCACAGAGCAGCAACAGTTGGCTCAGAGTCTGACGGCTGGTGACAGCAGGATAGGAAATTCCTACATAAGTAGGCTTTTGTATGGGAGTTTTCCAATTCCTCTTCTGACTGCTTACTAAATTAAAGGGATTTGGCGGGTAGTATACTAGGTAAGGATGTCTATCAGGGTGCAGACCTTATCTGGGCTTTAGAAAGGACATGGGAGAGTTTCTGAAGAAGGGACAATGAGCTCAAAAGGAGGTGGGTGGGGTCCTAACAGAGGCTTCCGGAAGGTGGAGTGGATTAGCAGCAGAAAGCCCAGGCCCTAGCCCCATGGTGCAGGCCCCTTGGTGCCACTTGTCACAGGTGAAGTTGGTGATCAAGGCATCATTTTCTGCCAGTGGCCGTGGAACGATCCCTGCTAAAGACCCAGACTTGCTGCCCAGGCTTCTGGGAACTGCTATGTGCAGGCTGCTCCTGGGAATCCAGCCCTCTGGGGTCTCCATTTCCTGACTGGTGGCAGCTCTGGGCTCCTCTAGCAAGCCAGGAGGCAGGAGCCTGAGAATCACAGTGCTCTAGCTCCAGCATTGTGCTGCTCACAGTCCTGCCAGGGCTCAACTTGGCCCCAGCATAGACAGTCCAGGGAACAGAGGCTTCTGGTACTTTACGGCACAGCCCAAGCTGTATCCTAGAACCCTTCACCCACACACGTCCCCTGGCTCTGAGCACATTCAGAGACATGGCCCTACCGTGCAGGGCAGCAGAAAGCCAAACTTCCCCACTGGATACCTGCCTGGCTTCTGCTCCTGCCTTAAGAGTTCTTGTCGCAGTTTCCACTGCCCGAGGGTCCAGGAATCACAGTGTATATGCACACTCACACAAACTCACACTCCCACATGTCTCTCACATGCAATGTATACAATCTCTCACAGGCATATGTACTCACACACTAGCACACGCATTCTTACACACTCGCATAACATTCTCACTCACATATGCTCTTACACTCTCAACTCTCTTGCACACACAGTGCATGATCTCCAGAGCTTGTAGTAGGAGGGCTGTCAGGTGAAGAAGGACAGCATTTGGTGCCACCTGCTCTGAGGTAAGCACCTGCTTCCATTGGCCAAGCAGAAGCCCCAGCTCCCTGGGACTGTTTTCTCACCTATCTGTCAACATCAGAATCTCCAATCAGAAGGCAGAGCATGTAGCTCACCAGTCTGGGAAAGTCGGCCTGCAGACATACGCTGACCTGCATCTCCACTGCACCTTTCTCTCCAGTTCCTTCTCTGACTGTCCCCTTGAGTAGATGGAGCTGGTATGAGTGCCCAGGGAAGCCCCACATCCTTCAGTGATCAGAGGGTCAGCACTTTTCCCATCAGCTCTAGCTGAAGCTCCCAGACAGCTGTAGCTGGTGGACTCCAACTTGGCTCTGGGGCAGATGGGAGTGCATTTGCACCCCTGCATCAAGATCAGGATCACTCTGTTAGAAACAGAGAGACCCAGGAAGTGGTGGTTCCCAAGAGAAATTGGGTGTTAGCCCCAGGAAAAGAGGAAAGAGCAGCAGAACACTATTTCATGGGGACAACACCCTCTGTCCTGTGCACCTGCCAGAGCAGTCAGTGAAACCAAGTACAAGAAAAGTCTCTGCAAACTGTAAAGTGCTAACCCAGGAGGGTGTGTTGTAAAGTAGTGGCCAGGAGACGCCTACATCTCAGTTGGAATAAAGTGTGCACTCCTTTATGTCCCAGCCCATGTAGCAGGAACTTGGTAAGGGGCATGCAAGGCTGATGGGCCCAGCCTTTCCCAAGAGGCATATGCTGTGACTCACTCTATGGAACTAGATAATTGAGATATAGAGAGGTAGAGTGCCTTGCTCAAGGTCACCCAGCTGGGTAGTAGTAAGAGTGACAATGAGTCATAAGTGCCTTGGACAAGGCAATGTTATGGACTAGGGTAGAGGACAGAGGATACTGGAGCAGGGAAGACAGGTCAGAGTATGTAGGGGCTGGATGTGCAGATGGAGGAGAAGGGGAGGTGGGTGGGACTGAATAGGGTGGGCCTGGGTTTGTAGGACCTGTTGGTGGACGGGGCCTGTGGTGGGACAGTCTATGATGAGTGAGGCCTGCGGCACATAAGGAGTGTGGGCTCATCCTTAAAGACTTTGTGCTGAAGGAGCACAGAGCTGGAATGCAGGCTAGAGGTGGTGAGGAAGCCCTGCAGCAGCTCATCTGCAGGTAGGTGACCCCAGCGCTGCCCTTTAGTCTTGGGTGACTTCATTTCCTCCTGGATCTTATCCCATCTACTTGGCACTGGAGCTGGCACTTGCTTATTGAATGTCCATGCTGCTCCACAATAGTTTGTTAATGTCTTTTGCACAATGTAGAGCAAGTAATGGAGATTGTTTCTTCAGATGGAGGCAGGGAGCTTTTCTCTCCAGCCACAGTGTAGGTGATATCTCTAAGCTTCTGAGATAGCATGGTTCTTCTTGTGCAACCTGAGACTGTGTCTTTGTTTAGCTGTCAGTTCCTCATTTCAGCTCATGGTCAACTAAGATCCTTAGATTGTTTTCACAGGAGACCTTGCTACACCGTGGAGTGAACCCTGTTGTTGCTGGGAACTGGAGCTCCAGTTCCTCACACTTGGGTGGTTCTGTCCTTAATCCTGATGCAAGCCAAGGCTTGTTCCTCTCTGTGTTCTCTAAAGCTGCCTCTTTAGATATTTGAGGTGTCTCCCCCACCTACCTTGCTTGCCTTTGGTTTCTACTTTCAAGGTCCTTAAAAACATGAGTGTTCTTCTCTGCGCAGAAGATGGCCTAGATTAGGTAAGTTTTTACCAAACTCCAGTGGTGTGGATGTCACAGGCTGCCTGCTTTAGAAATTTATGGATTTAACATCATTCTTGTAGTGGGCATGACCTTGCTGTTTGCTCTGTACAGTGCCCAAAGGAGCCATCATTGGGCAGTGATGTTTGTGTGCTGGTCACATGTCTCTAATATGTGCTCCCATAGGATGTGAAGAATAATACAGCAAACTGCCTTCTCCACCTACTCTTGGGCTGTGGCACTCTGGACAGGCCCTCTTTTCTATTCATTCTAGAAAGAGGTGGGGCTCTGCTTCTGCCCTTTTGGGGCATAGGCCCTGAAAGTACATGTCCCTTGTGTACATCTGACATTATTGCAGGATGATTGTGTTCCACTGGATCTGCGCATGCCTGCTGGTCCAGGAGAGGAGACAGCCATACCCAGTCAAACCTTTCATTCTCAGCCACACCATCATCAGGCCATAGGCATGTGGAGTGGACCCATGCTTTCCTGTGGTTGTGCGTTATGCAGCACCACTGTAGCCACAGCAGACCCATACAGATGAGCGCTAGGCCTCCTAGGGGTCCCAGTGCAGGGAGGACCCTGGAATGGGACATGCAGGCCACTCTCACATCAGACAACTCCAGTGCCATGGAGCACCATATGGATAACCATATGGAGGGTGATGCCAGAGGTCAGAACCCCGGGGTCCAGCACCCCTTTGACTATGGACTCACTGTTGGCCTTGAGTCAGATCTTGAGCCAGCTTTCTCACCCACAGAACAAGGAGGCTGGACTCTATCTCTGACATCGAGGTCACTCTGATGTGCTCTCACTTTATCCGGTAGCCTCTGGTCCACTTGACTATGTGTGACAGCTCAGCTCAGGTCACTACAGCATCCCCAACTCACACAGCATAGAATAGTTATGATGGATTTAACTATGGCCCCACCTTTGAGCTGTCTCTGACAAATAGCATTTATTGTCCCCACGGAGGCAACTGTGTGCCAGATATGGGCCAGAGCACTTCACATGGACTACTGCTATCTGGAGTTGAACTAGCCCCGAGGCAGATCCCACAGTGTGGATGAAGAAACTGAGCCTTGAGGTGACTCGACCACTCCAGGGAGGTGAGGCTTGTCTAATCCCAAAGTCTGTGCCCTTTACCACTTCTCTGGGACATCTGTGGTAGGGGGAAGGTGCTTCAAACTTTGTATGGCCTTTGAGGAGCCTCCTAGGGCTGCCATGCTGAAGCGCCTCAGATGGGAGGGCTTCAACAGCAGAAATTTATTCTCCCACTGTCCTTAAGGTTAGAAGTCTGAGGTCAAGGTGTGGGCAGGGCTGGTTCCTTAGGGGCTGTGAAAAGCATCTGGTCTGGGCACTCTCCCCAGCTTTCATGGTTTCCTGGCCATCTTTGGCATTCCTTGGCTTGTAGATGCATCACCCCAATGTCTGCCTTTATCTTCACATGGCATTCTCACTATGTGCAGTCTGTGTCCAAACTGCTCTCTCTCTTTTTTTTTTTTATAAGGATACCAGTCATACTCCGGTATGACCTCACCTTAGCTAATTACCTCTGCAATATCCCTACTTCCAAATGAGGTCATGTTCTGAGGTACTAGAGGTTAGGACTTGAACATATGCATTTGTGGGGACCTAATTCCACCCACAACAGTTCCACCCCCACTCCCAGCATAAATGCCAGTTCTGCAGCTGTAGCCCTGACTGATTCTTAACTGTTAGGGGAGTGGGGGTGAGCCATGCCCCGCCTTGGAAGCTGAGGAGGCTCCCGTGTCTGCTGGGCAGAGCCTGGGGTGTGGCCTCAGGGAGAATGGAGGGACAAGGCTGTGTGTATGGGATGCTGTTTATGTACGTGCTCTCCTGCAATGGCCCTCAGAACTGCAGAAGACCCAGTCTTTGGGGGAGGCCAGTATGGGAGAGGAGGAGAGGCTGACCCTGATCATCTGCCTGTGTGCTCATTTTGATTATAGACCATGAAAAAGAACAGCAAAAATAATTTTTTAAAAAGTCTTATTAAAGTAGCTTCAAGACTCAAAATGCAAGACCTACCTGCAGTGTGAGGAGCCAGTGGGTTAATAGATGGAAACACAGAGGCAGAGCTGCTATTATTAGCTCCCGGCATGCTGGTCTCTGAGGCAGCTCCAGGCTTGAAGCCTTGGCTGAAGGGAGAAGACCAGATCTTCCAACTCCACCCAGGGGAGCCCTCAGAGCCAGCCCAGCCTGGCTTGACATGGATGAACAAGGGGACCTGTCGGCCCCACACCAGCCTGGGGCTCCTGCTGCCTCTAGACAGGTGTGAAAGCCCCTAGGCCTCCCGCCTTCACTCCGCCTTTTCCAGCCCTGCCAGCCACGCTGCCAGGCCAGCTGCCCTCGGGCCTTGGCAGGCCCCTGAAGCCTCCAGCTGGGTGGAAGATGGATGGGGTCCCGTCAGCGCTGGCCTGAGAGTGGATTTTGTGTGTGTTTGACATTTATTTACTGTCCGTATAAACACTAACACCTATGAAGCATGCTCCCCGTGTGATAGCTTGGCTGAGGCAGCTCTTAAATACATAAATTATGCACACCTCACTAATGAATGCCTGACAGCCGGGAAGTTCTATTTACCGCTGCCCGAGTTTCCATATAAAACCTGGGCACCGGTGAGCCAGGATTTGCGCTCGATCACAGTCCTGCCTGTTCAGACTCCGACTCATTTCTTTCTTCTTTTAAAAAAAATCTCTTCTCCGTCTTCTTTTTTATTTCCCCTTTTAAAGGTTTGACATAAAACTGAAGTCAACGTGTAACTTCGCTGCCTGGAGCACATGGGGGGAGCTGGCCCATCTGGCGTGGGCTTTGCTGACGGGCGGGGGCGCGAACAATATGTGGTTTGACAAATTTCGAGGCAGGCTTATGAAAGAATAACAGCGGTGCAGCCTTCGCAGTGAATGCCCGTCCACCTGCGGGCGCGAGCAAGGGTGCCAGGCCGCATGAGTCAGGGCGCCTGGCAGGGGATTGGGAGGCCCGTGTAAGTCACCGTGTCCACACATGTTGACACAGCAGCGTCTCTGCCCCAAGCCCTGTCTCCAGCGCTGGGGTGCGGCCGTCCGCGGGGAGTCTCCGGACCTCCCAGGCAGGGTGGTTCGCTGGCCAGCCACCTCTGGGGACTCAGTCTTCTCATCTGAGAAAAGGGTGCATGAGGTAGGCCACTGACTTCAGCTAGCTCTCGCTGCAGAGCTGGCCCATGACTCTGGGATAGGGCATCAGGGTCCAGCATCCAGAAGTCCTTCCCGCTAGCTTCCTCAGTGTATTCCAGAACTGCCACATGCCTTGCGGTCTCCGGGTGTTTCTTTTTTCTCTATGTCTGGGTTCCCCACCTGAAAGGTGGAGGTGGTGACAGCAGCTGCTCCTGAGGGCACTGTGAGGGTTTAGCACCAAGAGATTTGCCCACCTGGCCAGACCTAGAATAGCTAGAATATCTGCTCCTCGCTGCTTCCTGCAAGGCTGGGGCCTCTGAGAGGATGGAGGCAGAAGGAGGCAGTAACCTGCCCTGTGACCAACCTCTGTGGGAATCTCATATTGGCCTCTGAGGTGTGTATGTAGAGGGGGTGTCCTGGGGTGTTTGGTGCGGGTGGACCCTGTCTTTATGGGATGGCACCCTGCAGTACTAGGATCCCTGGCCACTGTAGGATGAGCCAGCCACTTAATTCCTCTTGGCCTGGTCTGGACTACAGCTTACAGACACATCTTTTCTAGCACATTCTGTAGTCCATGCCTGGACCTCTACCAGTGTAGGGACCAGTCTGATTCTGTCTAGGTCACTGGCCTTGGTATACAGAATGTGCTCACTCAATTCCGAAGGAGGGACAGGAGAAAGGAGTTGTAGTATGAATAGGTGTGGGGTCTCAGGAGTTCCTGGTACCCTCCCTTGCTTCAAGGATCAGGCTGCCCTGTCTGGGGTCTCCCTTCTCTCAGGTGAGTTGCTTTACCTTCTGAAGCTCCAGTCTCACCCTTTATCTAGTCAGGATGTTTAAAGTTCACCTGGAGGCTCTCCTCACTCATGGTAGACCTGAGAGGCAGTGGTTCCACAGAATGTGGGTGTGGTTGTAGGTACTCAGCATGCTGGCCATATTAGCAAAGTCCCAGGGGTCTTGAGGAGGGGGCATGCTGGTCTCAGACTCCTGTGGCCAAGAAGGGAGACTAAGGGGGGGCTTTAGTGGGAGAGGCAACATGAACAAAGCCTCAAAACCTAAGTGGCCTTCAACTGTGGTAGCGTGAAGGCCCATGGTGACTGTGAGTCTGTGGGCAAGGATGTGGGGGGGCCTATAGCTCCATGTTAGCTCTCTGGGTAGTTTGCAGACCACTCCAATGCTCAGAGGGCACATAAGTTGCTGAGATCACAGATCATGCTGGGGGTGGAATAGGGAAGGAAGCAGGCAACCCAGCCTGGCTCTGAGGGGCCCGGGCTACTGTGACACTGGCTCAGAGGCCTAAGGAACAGGGCCACGTGCTGCCACCTTGATTAAATTCCTATTTCCACCTCCATTCTGCACAAATATCTGTATTTACCATCAAGTTAAGCAGTATTTATTTTCTAAAGTAGTTCTGTTTAAACAAGAAGTTTCTCTCTTAAATTCATCGACTCCAATTTCCTGTGGACCCCGGCCCTCCATGGAGCTGACATTAATCATTTACATGACTGCAGGTTCTGTGGCCTTGAGGCCTCCAGCAGGCGGCAACCGTGAAGACAGGCTCCATCATGTCTTCTCCTGACTCCGCCAATTAGGGCAGAGGGATTAGGCACTGGGTCTCTGCACCCTGTCCAACTCCCTGCTGTGACTGTCTTACCCCAGGGTGACCAAAGGTGGAATGTAGCCAGGCAGGATGGGGCAGGGCAGCAGGGTCATCTTGGCAGCATGAGGCTCCCAATCTGACCAAGCTTCTCTCCGTGGATCCCAGCTTGGACCTTGGGTATCAGGAACTAGACCCAAGCTGGCTGTCTGCATCCAAAGCTAGCCTCACTGGGGATGGTTGCCATGCCTCAGTTTGCTTATCTGTGAAATGGGAAATTATGTCTCTCCTGTGTAGAGTGGACTGAGTTAATACATGTGATGCATTGAGGGTGGCTGTGGGACCCATCTTCTGTTGCTATTGCTGTTTGGTGCTGTCCGTGACCAGCAGAACCCCAAGTACAAGGTGGGTCCACAGCAGATGCCCAGCGTGGGTTGTTTCTACCACCTGCCCGATGGCCTTCACTTGATAAGACTTCCTACCTGCAGCATAGATGCTTTGGCCGTGGCCTTCCCAGGAGTGGGTGGGTGCATGAATGCTGGAGCTCAGCCTGCTGGGCGCTGAGCCTGGGACCCTCTGGAATCTTAAGGGGGAGGGGCAACCCTGAGCTTGTCCTGCTCCAGTGAGGGGGCGGAGCTGCTCACTTGTTTATTTCCTACTGGGCATCTCAGTGCAGTGATGTGGAGCTGCTGTTGTTTGTCACAGCCAGAGGAACTCGGCTACCAGCAATAGCAGGGAGGAGATGAACTGCAAGCTTGTGAGAGGTGGCCTGAGTGCTAGGGTTGGAAAGAGACACTAACTAGACCAGCCCCAGGAGATCCTAAAGGCAGGAATGATGGTAACAATTTCACAACAGCAACATGGACTAAGGCTGCAGTGTGGGGAACCTGCCATCAGATCTTCTCAACAGCCCTGATTAGCTCCTTGTACATATAGGGAATGGAGTAGGTGAGCAGTTAGCTCAAGGTTGCACAACTGGTGAGCAGAGGACCTGGGATTCCAGCACCCTGACCTTGGACCCAAGGGATCATCACACCTCTGCTCCACGGTCAGATTTTAGGGAAGAGGGGCTTCGTCCATACACCTACCTCTTGAGAGTGAGATAGACAGGCACCTGAGCAGTGGCCCAAGTTAATGGAATCCAAGGGAACCAAGGATTTTGGAGAGAAAACTGGGTGCTATTTTCAGAATAAGGCCCCATGGATTCTGGCCACCCAAGACCACCCATGTCCACTAGCAAGGCTAAATAACCCCTGAAAGTCAGGAGTTTGATGAAGACCAAGGTCCAGAGTAGGCATAGAAGTTGACCCAACTCCCAGAGCTCCTGCCCTCAGCTCACTCTGTCCCCTCCTGAAGTTTTACTTTTAGGCACCCACAGGCAGCAGCTGTGGTTCAATTTGTACCCCTAATCTCATTTCTCTAGTCTAAGCCCTAAAGGTGAGCAGAGACCTGTATCAGTTAATATTTCTGTGTGATAGTCACCCCATGACTTAGTGTTTACAACAATAACTTAATTTCTCCATATCTGTAATTTGGTTGGAGCTGATGGGAGCAGCTCAATTCTGCCCCATGTCGTGTCAGCTGGCCAGCTAGATTACTCCCTGGTGGTCCCACTTGAAGGCCTGACTGGGGGCTGGGAGCTGGGCCTCTGTTTCCACCACTCCCTCCTCTCCAGGGTTTTTCTCTCCATATGGCTTCTCATCTTGCTGGTATCCAGGGAGGCTGCTGGTCCTAGCAGTCTGAATGGCCAGAGCACTCTGAGGTAATGTCCTAAGAAGTATACATGGGAGCTATAAGACCCTGTAAATCCCACCTTGCAGCAACAAGGTCCCTCCTGCCACTTTCCATTGGCCAAAGCCAATCACAAGGCCAGTCCAGATGTGACGTGAGCAGAAATAACCCCGCTCTCCAGGGACGAGTGGCTGCAGGGACAGAGAGAACAGAAAGTCTATGAGGCCCCAGGCCATGTCAATGACTGTTCTGTTGGTGGCAAAGTGAGGAAAACCTTTTAAGGAGGGCAGGGAGCAGGTTGAGTCCGGGTTTTGAGGGGCCAGGGTAGGGGTAAGCTGAGCAAGGAGAAACAGGGCTGTGGACTAGATTCTGCCCTTCAAACCCACCTGTTAAAACCCCTCTTTCCAGTGTGACTGTGTTAGAGATGGGGACTGTGAAGAGGCTATTCAGGTTAGAAGAAGTTGTAAGGATAGAGCCCTAATGCAATAGGAGTGGTGTCCTTTCAAGAAGAGGAAGAGATACACGGCTCTCTCCCTGTCTCTTTAGGATGCAGCGAGAAGGCAGCTGTCTGCAACCTGGAAGTGGATTCTCACCATAACCTAATCCTGCAGGCACCTTGAGCTCAGACATCCAGCCTCCAGAAATGTTAGCAATAAATGTCTGTTGTTTAAACCTCCAGCCTTTGGTAATTTATTATGGTGCCTGAGACAGGGACCAAGAAGGTGTGGGGCTCCTTCCTCAATTGGTGTTATTTCCAGCACCATTATGTGGTAGGCATTTGTTGGTTTATGGCCCCCACAGTGTGTGGAGACCTGCCTGCCTTCTCTTTGGCCCCAGTGTTCCTACCTCAGTGCCTTTCTTCCAGTCATAGTGGCTTGGCAAGTGGTTTTGTGCCTGGGCTGGCCATGTGGCTTTGTCCTCAGAGTCCCTGCTTTGGGCAGTTGGGCAAACACCTGAGGCCCAGCAGAGAATTGGGGTCCAAGGGAAGGAAAACTGAGTCCCAATAATGCCATTTGAGCCCTAAATTTGAGCCAGGCCACTGACCACTCCTGTGGGCCCTCAGTTCCTGGTTTGCTTTGCACCATTGTTGTCAGCCTCCATTCAGGGTGTCCTCATGTGTGTCCATTTAATGTCCAGTTAATGTCCAGTTAATGTCCAGTTAATGTCATCTACCTCTACCCTAGGTACAGTCACATTTACAACACACACTGCTGTAGTCCTCATTTTACACTAGACATATATTTTCTCTCAGTTCTGAAGGCTGACGATCTGAGATCAAGATGTTACAGGGCCGTGCTCCCTCCAAAGGCTCTAGGGGAGGCTCCTTCTTGCCAGTTCCAGCTTCTAGGTGCTCCAGGGGTCCCTGGGCTCGTAGCAGCATCACTTTACTCTCTGCCTCTGTCTTCATGTGGCCTCTCCCTCATGTGCCTCTGTGTCTTCATCTTCTCTCCTTATAATGACACCAGTCTTTAGGTTTGGGACCTACCCTATTCTAAGAGGAGTATGATCTCCTCTTTGCTAATCACATCCGCAAAGACTCTACTTCTAAACAGGACCACGTTTTCAGATTATAGGTGACATGCCTTTTTGGGAACACTGTAGCACCCACTCTAAAGAATGAGCCCAAAGTGGCTCTCTAGCCACACACCCAGAGCCCAGATTCATGGCGGGGAAGGGGTGGGGGTGCCGTGGACACCCTCTCCAAGCTCCTCTCCACCAGGGAGAACTTCCCTCTTCCCCTCTTTGGGTTACTGGAAACCAAATGGCTACTCTTTCTTCCAGGTTTGCGCTTGCCTGTTCCTGGTGTGCTGAAAGTGGCCTCAGGGGAACATTTAGGTACTGAGGGGGCAGCTGGCTCCGAGGAACCTGGCAGCAGAGTAAGCAGGGCCATGGTGACACTTGGTTCTCAAGCCGGCATCAAGGTCCATAGCACCAGATTTTTCTTTTCTTTCTTCGTTTTTTAAAATGGCAAATATAATATATATTTAAGGTGTACAATGAAATGTTTTGATGTACGCATATATTGTAAAAGGACCACAATCAAGCTAATTAACATTATCGCCTCCCATAGCTACTAGTGTGTGTGTGTGTGTGTGTGTGTGTGTGTGTGTGTGTGTGTGTGGTGAGAACACTTAAGATCTACCTTCTCAGTAATTTCAAATATACATCACAGTATTGTTAACTTTAGTCACCATGTTGAACAACATATCCAGGAGCTAATTCATCTTATAAGTGAAGCGTTGTACATTCGGTCTTTTCTCTTCTTTTAGATTATTTGGTTGGGACATCATTCAAGTACAAGAGTAAAACATCCAGGCAAGCTCTCTGTAAAAAAGTTAAAACCTCAAAAGTTAAGATTCACCTCCAGTGGATGGCCACACCTTCTATTACTTTGTTCTACCTCCACAGGTATTCACCTTTGCCTGTTTAAGACACATCCTTTCAGACATTAAAACATGTTTGTGTTTATATGTGTGTGTACCTATAGAAAACATATAGTATTGCTTTATGGGACTTAATTTTTTTTTGTTGTTAAAATTTTTAAATAAAATTTTATTTATAAAAACCCCATGTGTCCATTTTGAAGCCCCACCCAACTCCTCTCAAGGCCACTCTTGGCGCCTTTGTGCTCCTCCTCTGACTGATTATTCCAAGCAAATCCCAAGCATCACTGTCTCATTTGCAAGCATCCCCCTGAAGTAAGGCTCCTTTTTCCTTTAATACCATTCCATCAGCACACTTAACAAAATTAGCAGTCATTCCTTAATATCATCTAATGCCCCATCAGTCTTCAAGTTTCCACAATTGTTTCAAAAATGTCTTCCTGCTATGGGTTTGTTTGACTTGGGATTTGCTGGGCTGTCAAAGGCTCCCTGGGATCATATTTCTGCACTTCACCGTGCAGGTTGCTTCCTTCACTCCCCCATGTGTCTCAGAGACCCATCCTGTCCGAACCTGCAGAAAACCTCAGAAGGCTTCCTAATTTATTTAGTCACAGCTCTATTGAGGAAGACACATTTAGGCTGGTCTGGGGTTTTGCTACAAAAACAAGGCTGCAATTTGCATTCTTGTCCCTCTCTTTCAGTGCCCTCTGAGTGTTTTTCTGGGGACAGTGGCTGGCTCCTGGGCAAACCACTTCCTCTCTCTGAGCCTTGATTTCCCCTCAATCAGGGGCAGGGATGCCTGGATTTTGTTGGCATTGATATTCTGGGAGAACTCCCCAAGGCACACATCTTGAGCCCTCATTTTTCTCAGTAAAGGAAGAGAAGGATCGTCATATCTGAAAAACTGGGGCTCATTGGCAAGGATTCACATGTCTGGCTGGGCTCCCTTCCACAGCCTACATTGTTTGTTGTCCTGGCCTCACACAGCCTTGCTGGGCCAACTACCCCATGAGGGCAGACCTGGGAGACCAGAGTGGTGCTGACTGATGAAGCCACACAGAGACCTTGAGGTCTATACAGTTTCTGTGGCTGCCATGGGAAAATACCACAACTGGAAGCTTAAAACAGAAATGTGTCCTCTCCCAGGTTTAGAGGCCAGAGTCTCCAAATAGTGCTGTTGGCAGGATCACGCTACCCCAGAAGCTCTCAGGAAAATTTTTCCTGCCTCTTCCAGCTTCTGGTGGCCACAGATGTCCCTTGGCTTGTGGCCCCATCCCTCCAACTTCTGCCTCTGTGGCCTCTTCTTATGGGTGTGTCTGTGTCCTCACCTTTTAGAGGGACATATCATTGAATTTGGGATCCAGTAGGATAATCCAGGATGATCTCACCTCAAGATCCTAAACTCATATCTAAAAGACATTTAGGGGACCTCATTCAACCCTTACAGTGTGCATACCCTGGAGTCACCGATTAGGAGATCTGGGGACTTCTTGATAGGCAAAGGAAGGGGCTTTGGAGGCCTCAGGGAAGGACACGTGCTCTTTCCAGGCAGGAGCCCTCCAAGTCCTTCCTGCATTCATTTTTTAAGCTACACGAGGACCTGCCACACACTGAGTGACCATGGCAACATAGACTGATGATCTCACAGCCTCCGTGGTCAGGTGCTCAGGCATGGTCTAGTTGGCACCTATGCTTAGGTCCCAGGGCTGACATCTTTGTGTCACCAGGGGCTGCGGTCTCATCTAGGGCTTTGGTCTTCTCCAAGCTCTTTGTAATTTGCAGAATTCAGCTCCATGCAGCTGTGGAATGAGGCCATCCTCCATGAAATATCCTTATTCTCAGGGCCACCCATGTGGCCATGTGAACCCCAGAAACACCATGGCTGCCTGCACCTTGCCAGGCCATCAAGAGATGCATCTCTCTGATTAGTAGGTCAGGCCCAGAATAGACAGTCTGATTAGTAGCCTGTTCACAGGTCCACTTTGGGTATGGGCCTGGGGCCATCTTAGGATCCTGCCACCACACTGCCCAGGAGAAGGGGACAGAGGAACTTCAGCAATGAGGGCTGAGGGAGGAAGACAGTCAAAGGAGTGGGGTGGGCAAAGAAATGGTATTGCCTGTGCCAGAGAAGTCACAGACATGGGCCAGCAAGGGCATCTCCCAAGTGCCCACAGATGTGCCCTGACAGTTGACTTCACTCACAGCCAGGCTCAAGAGAGTGAGACCATCTCCAAAAAAACTCACAAAACCCCTCCACTCTCTTTCCTCACAGGTATGCTCAGAATGAGCAACTGGGAGAAGGGAAATCTTCCTTGTCTCCAGGGATGGATGGGGAGACAGTGTGATTAAAATCATGCTCAGAACTGTCCTGCAGGATGAAACTCTAATTCCTGAAAAAAGACTCCTTTACAACTAAGTATTCCATTTCTAAAAGATGACTAGGAGTGATGAGACACACAAGATGTGGTGAACAGATCCCATGTGTTCACCAAACCCACTTGGCTTCCTTGCTCCAGGAGAGGAATCATTTCCCAGGTTCCCTGCAATCTGAGAGCTTGGGAAATGGTTCTAGCAGCACAAGGCAGCTTGGGATGTGTTCTTTTCTGGGCTTGGCCCTCAACCTCCTGTACCCTCTATCTTGTATCATTTCTTAGCACTTGCAGAGGACCCCGTTGAAGATGTTGAGACCCTGTGAAATGGTGGATTTCTTGCATGAAAGGAGGCTACATCACTGAGTCACCCCATGGAAGGAGGCTGGATCCCCAGCCATCACATGACTGAGGGAAGAATCTCAACAGAAACAGGAGAAGGGTCCCAGAAGCCTCTGGAGATGAGGCTCTGAGGGGCCAGTAGGAAAGATGTCCCCTGGCCAGGGCACATAGTACCCTATAATCTATTCTCTCTCCTTTAGAGGTTGGTCCTACCCCAGCAGAAGACAGAAAATTGCAGGAATGCGATGACCAAGAGTGACCAGAAGAAATGAAGGAAGCTGACTGGGGTTTTTTGGGCTGGTAAGAGGGCAGTGGGGGGACATGAAAGTTGTTTCAGAGATGGGGAAACTGAGGCTCAGAGAGGCCAGTGTTAGCCCCTGCTCTGAGCCCAAAGGGTGGCAAGTCTCCCACTCCCTTGAGAATTACACTGAGCCAGGATCATGTTGCAGAAAATGAATACATGGTTCTGCAGCCAGTTTGGGGGCTGGTGGAGCCCCGGACACAGCCGTCCCTGCACCAATATGGAACCATGAGCCAGGAAGCACATGGTCCTCAAACAAGGTTCTGTAAGCTTCCCTAACTTTTGAATCTTTGACCTCATGGAACCGTGTCACCTGCAAGACAGGATTGCCCCTAAGGCCCCTGGAAGGTTGGGGGTGGCGGGGGGGGGCATTCTTGAGTTGCCACATTGTCTCCAGCAGCTCTCTGCCTGCTGAGGAGGGGGAAGCCCCCTCTCCAGGAGTGCCCTTCACCTACCCACCCACCACATTCTTTCCCTGTGACATCACCTGGCTCAGGCAGGTGGCAGCCCAAAGCCCCAATGGCAGGCAGACAAAGGGCAGGGATTAGGTCTGAATGACAGGCCCGACAGTGCCTTGGGTGAATCCTTGTCGGGACTGCCTGTGCTTCAAGCCTGTGGGAAGGCCAAGCCCCAGACATGCAGTAATAGCTGAGCATCTGTCATCGTTCCCTCCCAGGGTGGCCCCCTGGTCTTGTGGAACACTCACATCACCCTCTGCCTGGTGGCCCTGCTGCTCTGACTGTTATGTTACCTGTGCACAAGTCACCCAGCTGGAGACAGGCAATGCTAGAGTCTGAACCCAAGGCTCTTACCCCAAGTACATACCACCTTGGCAATACCCTGCTGTCCCTGATTTCTGCTGGAAGTCCCCTAGGCCGGCACTGCTATTCTTCATTTGAAGATGAACAAACTGATGCAGCTAGATCATTATGTGCCCATGATGCTTGTTAAAAGAAGGCTGGAGGTTGGGGTGTCACTGCAAAGTCTTAGCTGGGGAGGGGTTTGGAGAATCTCATTGAGTGGTGCCTCAGGGAACTGAGTTGAATCCAAGAAGCTCAGGTGGCCCTTTCAGCACCTTTGTCTTACCTGTGATGGGGGAGAGAAGTTCCCCAATTCCAGTGGTCTAGAGGGGAGTTCAGTCTCTGAGAATATACGCGGGGAGCCTCAAAGTCCACCTGTGACACAGGGACATTCTTGCCCATCTCTTCCCTGGCCTAGGCACTCTCTAGAGCCTGTGAATCTCTGAAAAGCAGAGACCATTCTTGCCTTACTGGGCTGTGGGAGGGTTAGTAGAGAGCTGTGGACACAGGGCACCAAGGTAAACAAGAGCATGTAAAGGTGACACCAGACACTGTGGCCCATTCCTTCTTCTTCCCTTCTTTCCTTCATTCTCCCAACCCTGGCTCCCTCTTTTCTTCCTCTTCCCTATGCCCACATCCCCCACAGCCAGTTTCCTAAAATGACCCCAGTCTTGGATTCAGAATCCTTCACGTCTGTGCAGCATCCCCAGGCTGCTTGTGATCTGATTGCTCCCCTGCCTATGGTGAGGCTCCCTTGTGTGTCTTTAGGGACCTCAAGTTAGGCTAGGCCATGAAGAGGGTCTGAACTGGGGCCTGGGAACAGGTATGGTAGGCACGGGCATGTCATCCCAGGAATCACACCAAAACCCCAGGCTGGCTCTATACCCTGTGATTATTGGGGACCCTTGCATCTTCCCCACTGAGGCTCTTCCCACCTCTGATCCAGCCACCCTTCCACTCACCTGGAAGGTAAGACAAACTGGGCATGCGGCAGAGCTATGGAAGGTTTGGGGTGGTACCTTTCAATCACACATTAGCCGTTCTCCCACTGGCACTTGGGGCAAGGAGGCTGTGGTCCTAGCAATTATGGCAGTAGCTTTAGTCTCATGGAGCTGCTGTCTGGGCATGGTGTCCAGCTGTCTCCTGGTCTGGAGGGCTCTGGAGGGGGTCACAGCTTCCTTCAACTTGACTGCCATGAAGGTGGCACATGCCAAGCCCTACATCTCTGTGATCTCATTAGCAGCCCTGGCCTGTGCACATAGGGGACACACATGAACAGGCCCCTTCAATGTGGGGAGATGGCAACAATGGACACCCACCCAGAGGCCACACTCTCTGCCTGGTGACCCCCCAAGATGTTGAGTCTAGTTCCCAGGTCTCTGGTTTGGCTGTCTGGAACTTGCTTATGAAAGCAGATATCCCACTCTAGGGACCCCATGAACATAGCCTCAATAAGCTGAATTTTGTCAGCAATAAGGATGAGCCTGGAGGTGGTTTTTGCTTAGAGCTTCTGTTAAGAATGTAGCCGGCTCGCACCTTGATTCCAGTCTTGTGAGACCTTGGGCAGAAGACCCAACCACACCATGCAGGGCTTCCAAGCTGCAGATTTGTGAGCCGACAAATGGGTGCTGTTTTAAGCTATTAAGTGTGGTGAATTCTTTATGCAGCATAGAGTGAGTACAGATGTTGTCCTAAACAAACTCGTTCTTAGACAAACTGCCTGCTGACCACAGATGCCTCAGTGGGTCCAGCCAAGATCAGCAGAAACTGTGAAAACTAGATGACCAGTAGACTCAGGAGCAAAAGCAAACACTTGCTGATTTGGACCATCAAGTTCTGGGTACTTAGTTACACAGCAGGAGCTAACCAATAAGTCTTGTCAACGCCTACAAGACGGAGAGAAGGCCTAAGAGACACAGCACAGATAGCTTTGGGAACTTCGAGGGTGGCGGATTGGGGGTCAGGAAGCTTCAGGGCTTGTGCCTGAGCTGAGCAGGTAGGGAAGGAAGGAAGAGAGGTAAAGAGGGAAGGAGGAATGGAGGTAGAAAGCAAGGGAGTTTAAAGGGAAGGGTATGCCTGGCAGAGTTATAGTACATTGAACGCGAGCCTTCAGGATTGGGGTGGAGGGAGATGAGGCTGCCAAGTGGGCAGGGGCAGGACCTTGAGGGCCTTGGGTGACTCTATCCTGAGGGAAGCAGTTTGAACAGCACAGGGACAAGGCCATGCCAGGAGTTTGGTGGCTGGAATGGAGGATGGAGTTGAAGGGGAGATAGTGGACAAGGGGGACCAGTCAGAGGACTTGTGGTGCTCACCTAGAGAGCCTCCAATCTAGGGCCCCTGAAAACATCAGTGGTAAACTAAGTAAACTAAGGCCAAGTGAGGATGGAAGGAGGGGAGGCCGTGACTGAGGGCCACTCTGAAAAAGAGCCAGGGTAGCAAGGGACACAACTTGGCTCCTCAGCCTGGGCCAGCAGGACCCCTGCCCAGGGTAGGCTGAGCTTTCTGGGGGGTGGTGTGCTGCCTTGGGGATCCTGGCTGAGAGAGAACCAGTCCAATTCAAGCTGAAACCAGCGAAGCCTAGGGCCTGCTGGCTGAGCTGTAAGGAGGAATTGCAATGCATCACTTCTAGTTGGAGAGTAGCTCAATAGTTCAGGTGCCTGCAGAAGGTAGACTGAGGCTCTGGGTGGTTGGGTAACCTGCCCAACATCATACACATGGCCCAGAGGGTTTGAACTGAAGAATGCCTGTCCCTGAGGCTGTGTTGAGACTGTGTGGCTGTCCCTGGAGGTGGCTTTGTGTGTGGAGGGGGAGTGGGAGCCCACCACTTTTTCCATCTAGGCTCCATCAGAGTGGCAGGAACCAGGAGTGATGTGACAACTTGGAAAGTATAAGTCCACATGAGAAACCAATTTTTGTCTCCACTTATGTCAAATAAAATAAAATAACTTCAAAGCATTTGAAGTTCTGTCTGCCTTGGCTGCCTTCCCTGAGGGCAGTGCTGGAACAGCCTCAGTCTTGGGTCCCCAGCCTGGCTCTACCTGGGTGTCAGCTCTGCCCAGGCAACCTCAGCTCCAGACCCAGAAACGGCCACCCGAGAACAGCCTTGTACTCTCAGGATATTAGAACGAGCACTTAGAGCCTTGGGAAGTTTATAGTCCTTTAGGATTTCAGGTCTCTCCTGTCTAAGAGAGACTTTTCCCTTTGGTCCCCCGCTAGCACCCTGTCAGCAACAGTGGTGTCAGAGCTCTGCAAAAAGTGGGGAGTATGGTGTTCTCAGTAGGTCCCGCGTCTGCAGTTTGGGCGCAGCTCCCTCATCTTCTGTGTTCTCTGGGCCCTGGTCCTTTGCCCAAGGAGAGTCTGCTCTTGCATCAGGCTAACTGGCTTTCTTTAACTGCTGTGTAGCCCCCTGCATGATCCTTCCAGCCTGTGGAAGGTCAGGAGTCCTGGGAATGTCTTGAGACTTCAGCTGTGCAGGTGGCGCCCATGCAGGCAGCTATGGCTATGACACTGGAGACACATGCATTAAGACACAATTCTCAGCTCTCTACTGTGTGTCTTTGTTTTCCGGCCCCCAGACTGCTCCCTCATCCCCTGCCCTCTTCTTTCTGCTACCTCACTTCTTCCTTGCTATGGGTTGAATTGTGTCCCCCAAAATTCACAGATTGAGGTCCTAACTCCTCATCACCTCAGAATGTGACTGTGTTTGGAAACGGGGTTTTCACAGAAGTGATTAAGGTAAAATAAGGTCATTGGAGTGTGCCTTCATCCAACATGACTGGCTTCCTTCAAAGAAGAGGTTAGGACACAGAGACATACAAAGGGAAGACCATCTGAGGACACAGGGAGAAGACAGCTGTCCACAAGCCAAGGAGAGAGGCCTCAGAGAAAACCAACTCTGCTGACACCTTGATCTTGGACTATCAGCCTCCAGACTCTAAGAGAATAAATCTCTGTTGTTTAAGCTGCCCAGACTGTGATGCTTTATTACTCAGCCCCAGAAAGTGAGTTCTCTTTCTGCTATCAACCTTCTGCAGGGATGAAGCAGGGATGAGCTGCTTTGGATTGATCCACATTTTCTCTGATCTTGCATGAGGCAGTTTGATGGATTGCACAATGTTCCTAGGCATTGTCCCTCAGACACTTCTAAGGCTCACCTTCTATTTTGGGTTCAGAGTAGTTTGTTTTCTACTTCTCCCAGGCCAGACATTGGGGAAACTCTCTTCTCCCTTTCTGTTCTGCTAGCAATCTTCCAGTTCTCTCCTGAGCTCTCCTATTTCTGTAACTACAGCACACACCACTGACATCTGCTTTTCCACCTTTTTCCCCAGAGCCACTTGTTCAAAGCTCCATGTTCTAGGTGCTACTGCAGTCATGTGGGTCACTGTCTTTCCAGTCTCTGATAATGGATTTCACCCCACCTCTCGCCCAGCCTCTTCACTACCACCACCACTCCAGAGCCACACACTGCATTTGTTTTCCATTGCTCCCTGTTTCTGATACCAACCCATCCTTGGCATGAATTAAGATAAGCCAGGTTCTGCTGCAAAAACAAATGATGGGATTTTCAGGCTTAACACCCCAAAGGAGTGTTTCTCATGCCCACCCCCATCTTGTACAGGTCATCTGGGTCCCTGCACCCCACAAGACACTCAGGGCCCCAGCTGCCATCAGCCCCAGAAACTTTACTGTCCTGCAGTGGCATCTGTGGCTCCAGCAGGAAGGTGAAGCCTGGATCTTCTCTCTTGCAGCCTTGCAGTGAAACCCGTCACTTTGCCCAGAGACCATGGGCAAACATTAGTCCTGCATGCTTGCCTATTTGTAGGAGGTTGGGAATGTGGAGTATGAGCTCAAGCCATTTTGTGTAGAAAATCAGATAGATGTTCACAGATGCCAAGGCCTGGACACTGGGGTGGCCACCTCCTCTCCGTACCTACCCAGGGTATGTTGGGTCTGGGGCTGCACTTCTTTCGCTCTGGCAGTTCACCTTGGCTCCTGGGCATCACACCTGGCTGTCAGGAGCTTCAGCCCTGGTTCAGGACACAAGGGAAAACCAAAGGCCCCCATAGAGTTTGCTTTCTTGAAGCCTGGGCTGCTTACCACCACTGACTTCACCAGGCTCCCCACTTAGATAAGGGGACAAGGGGCTCCATGAGGGAGAGAGGTGGGTCAGAGGGGTCCCACATCCTCTCCTTCACCTCCCTCTCCTTCCCACACCCCTCATGGTTTAGACCAGTGCTGTACTACCTGAATGACCGCCACTGGGCTGGACTGGGGTCCACATGTCCCTCCTATCAGTCTTCAGGGAAGGACTGAGATGCTACTTTGTAGAAAAAATGTCTTCCCCAGTAGGTGCCTGGTTGGCCTAATTAGGTGTCAAGAGCATTTGCTCAGCATGTTCTAACTGCTCCCAGCCTGTGTGGCTGTGCACATCCCTTTCATAGATGAAGACTGGGGAGAGGCTGAGGGACTGGCCCAACTCACAGTCAGCTCCACAGGCCTATTCCCACGTAGGGACAGAACCCACGTCCTGTCTCTCCTTCCAGGACACAGCACCGCAACCTGAAATACCCCTGCTAAGGGAAGCCATCCAGTCCCCTCATCTCTCTCTGTACCTTCACCCCTCCTTCCAGGATCCTGTACTGGGTCAAATCCTGTGCAAGTTCTGTCTTTTCAGAGCCCTCAGACTGTGAGGGACAGGGCCACAGCACCATAAGAGTGGAAGTGGGGATTTCCGAATGGGCCCCTGGAAGCCTTCTGAAAAGAGGTAATGGTGCGTCCAGTGAGAGGATGAGCAGAGCAGGCAGAGCCCTACACAGGGATGGGGTGTGTGGGCTAGATTTTCAAGTAGAGGAAGGAGCCTGGGCAAAGGTGCTTCCTGGGAGAGGAACCATGACATATTGGCAGATGGCTCCTCCCAGCCATGGTTCTGACACCATCTCCCACCAAAGTTCCCTGGTAACCCTGGCCACCTCCACACTAGGTGGCCATCTCAGCCCCAGACTCACCTGCTGTTCTTTTGCCTCCTGCCACACTTGGTCTGGTGCCTCCCACCCAATGGAGCTGTACTTTCCCCATCCAGACCTCTGGGCACCTGCCAGGGTACCACTTCAGCCTAGCTCCTTCCTCCTAATTGCCTCACCCCTGCCCCAGCACCCACCTGCAGAGGGGAGATGCACCCACCCCTAGCCTCCACAGGCCTTCCCCAGGCTACGGAAACAGCCCATTACACCCAGTGCGGATAATGGCCCCTCAATTGAATTAAGAGAGTTCACGGGAAGCCCAGGCATGGAATCCTTTCCGTAAAAGCCAAATATGGGATAGCGATAGAGTAGAGGGTGGGGAGGGGACTGTGGTTCCACCAAAGAAAACACCCCATGCATTTGTTTCCAATTCCCCTTCCAGCACACTCGCTCCCTCCCAGCTCTCCCAAAGACCTTGGGCGTGGGGCCAGACACTGCGTTTGTAATTCTCTCTCATTAATGGGTAATTTCCCCTTGAGAGGAAGGCGGAAGGAGGAGAGAGCCTTGTGGGGGAGGCAGGGAGCATGCAGCCCTCCCACCTGGAGCCTCTGGGCCCCCTCCCACCAGGATTCCCATGGAAAGATGGGGAAACTGAGGCCAGAGCAGACTGTGGCTTGTCCAAGCACATTCAATGAGTGGCCAGGGCCCAGCATTGTCTGAGTCTGAGTCAGCTGTCAACAATGGCATAGAACAAGAGGGCATAGAAGGGAGGAACTAAGAGGGCCACAAAGCCTGAAAATCATTCTGTTGGCTGGTGGAGAACAGAGCAGAGGCCCTGGCAGGGTTTCTGACCCACCTCCAGAGGCTTTGGGCAGTTGGCTTGTCCCCACTGAACCTTGATTTTTCTACCTGCACAAGGATATATGTCACAAAGGAGAGATTGCCACAAGGCTCCTGCCACTCTGTGACATCAAGATTTTAGTTCTGGATCATCTGTCCCTGCCTGCTCTTTCACTACCCTTGAACCCTGCTCGCGGCTTTGCAGACCATCACCTCCAAAGAGGCCCAGGAAATGATCGTGGACAGCCATGGTGGGTGTTGTGAGACAAACAGGACCAGAGTCTATAACTGAAGAGATGACACCTGAGGTGGGAGCAAGTAGAGGGAAACCATATGGGAGAGGTAGAAAGGGCGCTGAGTTTGGAGCTCACAGCCTCTTTGGCCCCCACTGTAACCCTGACCTTTGTGGTGGCAGAGTGACTGGATTGATTCCTGGGTCCTTTCATTCCCTCCCTGGCATGGGGGCCAGGCAGAACTACTCTTGAAATGTGTCAGGTGGCTGTGCTGAACCCTCTACCCAGAGATAAGAGCCCCACCTGCTCATTGCCAGTCTGGCCTGTAGTTTTTCATAGGCTTCTGGGCCCCAGATAGATCTCTTCCGGCCCCAGGTTGGCAGCACGTTTGACTCATTCAAGAAGCAATTAAACCCAGGCTCCAGCCCAGGTCAACCCAACTCCCAGCATGTCTGGGTGTGACTCTAGACAGGCACTGGCTCAGAACCTCAAGTGTGGGATCCCTGGCAAAACCACTCTCAGAGTGCAGGAGGGGGTTGTAGATAAGTCAGGGCACAGAGGGACACTGAGACCTGCAAGTCTGCCTGTGATGGCTGGGTGTTGGAGCAGACTCCTCCCCGCCAACCTTGATAGACAGAGTGTGACTAACAGGCAAAACGTGAGGCTAATGGAAAGCAAACACCAAGGGACTCGGAGCCACACAGTGTTTTCTCAGCAGCTTGTTGCACGGAAGATGGTGGGGCCAAGGGCTGTGGTGGTGTCAATCATTTCTGCTGTTTGTCTAACCTCGCTGAGTGTGTTTCTCTTTATTAGCAGAACATAGATAGGGAAGGCGATCTCTCTGCAGATGCGGCTGCAGGAATGCACCCTCCCAGTAGAGCAGAGGATGGTGGGAGGGGCATACAGACTGGAGGACCCAGCAATAGCCCCCGGAGCTCTGGAGACCATGGTGGGCAATGCTCTGCTAAGCACTCACCTGGCCAGGCTCTGTGGAGGGTGCTTTATGGGTGCTTCCTCTGAAGCCAGCAGACACCCAGGAAGCTGTCGTTCTGGCCATTTACAAGTGAGATGCTGAGCTTTGGTTGGCGAGATGGCCCACCAAGAGTCGCACAGCCAGGAAGGAGTGGGAGCACTGGAGGTGCTACTAATTTCTGCCTCTTACCCAAACTCAGTATTTCCTTCACAGAGCAACTAGGCTGACCCTAGTCTGGGTCAGCTGCCTCCTGGGTCATTTGAGATACATCTCACAGGCCTCTGTGCCTTTGGTCATCCTCTCCTTGTGCGGGAACAGGGCAAACAAACTTCTATAAAGTGCCTTGTGGGTTATAGTCTCTGTTACAAGTAGTCTCCCTAATTTTGTAGTGTGAAAATGGACAGAGGTGACTCAATGGAGGGGTGTGCCTGTGCCCTGATAAAACTTTATAAAACAGCAGGTTGGGGCAGACTCACCAACCCTGTGCTAGATTGATTGTAGAAACATTTGTTAGGCTTTTCTACATAATGTTTGTTATGACCCCCACAGTGTGACTTTCAGCTCCTCGCTTGGAGTGGTGGTCATTACTCCACCCTGTGAATCTGGGCTGGCCTCACCACTTGCTTGATCAGCCGAGTGAGATGCTAACAGTGTGTTGGATCCAAGCCTTAGAGACTGGCACACATCACCTTTTCTTGGTGTTGATCACCCCATGCAAACAACCTGAGTTAGCCAGCTAAAGGGTGACAGTCACATGGAGTAGAGAGATGTCATGTCAGCTAAAGCCACCTGAGACCTTCCTCTAGCCAGTCAGACACTGGGTTTGTGAGAAGCCAAAATGGGCAGAGCTATCTGTCCAGTCCATACCTTCCTTCAACACCCTATTTAGCCCAACAAAGACAAGACAAACTACCCAGATGACCCATAGTGTTGTGAGCAATGATGAATGCTTTTTGAGTTATGGGGTGGTTTGTTACGTGGCACTAGCTAACTGACATCTCTTCCAATTCATCTCCTTCACTGTGGCCAGATTCATATGCCCAACCAGCTCTTTTATTGGGCTCTCATGTTTCCCTTCATGAGTCACCATTTCCCTGCCCTAGTCACTCCAGGTACCAGGCCCAGGCACCACACAGCTTGGGACAGTCCCATGCTCCAGAGCCCACTGAAATAATTCAAACTGGCCAATCTCAAGACTGATCATCCTGCCTTTCCTTTCCTGCAGAAACCACAAGGCAGGGAGATTCTCTGTCTTCCTCTTCTTATAAGGGCACTAATTCCATCAAGAGGAGCCGACCTTCATGACCTCATCTAAACTTAATTACCCCTCGAAAGATCCACCTTCAAATACCATCATATTGCAATTTTAGGGTTTTAATAAATGAATGAGGGTGAGGAGTAGACTGGAGCATGCAGTCCATAACAAGTAGCAAACTGAAGCTAACAGAATAATAAAAAGGTTATACACCAGGATCAAATGAGATTATTCTAAAGAGTTAAAGCTGTTTCCAACATAAAAAATCAAACAATGTAATAGATCACATGAATAGAACAAAGGAATAAAACAAGGTGATCATCGAATAGACACAGAAAAGGTATGACAAAAATCCAAGACCCTTTCATAATAAAAATACTCATAAAACTAAAAAGAAAAGTGAACTCCCCCCCCCAACCAAAATAAAGGTCAGTGACAAGAACCCACAATGAACATTACACTCAATGGGACTGAAAGTGTTCCCCCCTCAGATCAGGGATAAGAATGCCTACTTTTGCCACTGCTGTTCAACTGTGCACTGAACTAGCCAGAGCAATTAGACAAAAAGAGAAAATGACCTTTCTTCTGTGTGCTTGCTTCTGTTCTCTTCTTATAAGGACTCCAACCCTATTGTCTTAGGGCCCCATCATTATGATGTCATTTAACATAAATTATCTCCTGAAAGGCCCTATCTCCAAATAGTCACAATGGGGGTTAAGGCTTCAACATACAAATTTAGGGGGCATAATTCAGTCCATAGGGACCAAATTTGGTTTCATTTATTTTCTCTATTTTCTTTCTATTATCTTTTTTTTTGTTGTTAATCTCTTCTTGAATCTTTAACATTTTCTTTCTTCTATTTGCTTTGGTTTTGGTTTGATCTCTCTAGTTCCTTAAGGGGTAAACTTAGATTACTGATTTGCTATCCACTCATTCATAGATGGACACATAGGTTGTTTCCATGTCTTAGCTATTTTAAATAATTCTCCAGTAAACATGGGAAAATGGATCTTCGAGATAGTGATTTCATTTCTTTTGGATATATATCTGAAAGTGGAATCACTGAATCAGATGGTAGTTATATTTTTAAGTTTTTGAGCATCTTCCATGTTGTTTCTATAATGGCTTTACCAAATTACATTTCCATGAACTGGGTACAAAGGTTGCCTTTTCTCCATATGCTCACCAGCATTTGTTATGTCTTGTCTTTTTGATAATAGCCATTCTAACAGGTATGAGATAATATCTTATTGTGGCTTTTGATTTGCATTTCCTTGACAATTAGAAACATTGAGCATATTTCACATACCTGTTGGCCATTTGTATATCTATTTTGGAAAAAAATCTATCCTGTGTCCATTTTTAAAACAAAATTTTTGGATGTTTTTGAAATGTAGGAGTTTTTAATATTTTTTAATGTTAACCCCTTGTTGGATATGTGTTTTGTAACTATCTTCTCCCACTCCATAAATTGTCTTTTCATTTTGTTGATCATTTCTTTTGCTGTGCAGAAACACTGTAGTATGATATAGTCTCGCTTGTTTATTTTTGTTTTTGCTGCCTTTGCTTTTGGTGCCAAATTAAAAAAAAAATTATTGCTACCAAAGTTAAGAAGATTTGCCCCCGTGTTTTCTTCTAGAATTTTTTGTTTTGAGTCTTTAATCTACTTTGAGTTAATTTTTGTAAGTGGTGTGAGATAAGGGTCCAATTTCATTCTTTTGCATAGAGATATCTGGTTTTCCCAAAACCATGTATTGATGAAATTATCTTTTCTGAGCTGAGTATTTTTTGTCTCCCTTGTCAAGTATTAATTGACCATATGTGTATGGTTTATTTCTGGGCTGATTTTGTTCTATTGGCCTACATGTTTATTTTTATGCCAGCACTATACTGTTTTGATTACCATAGTTTCATAATATAGTTTGAAATTAAGGAAGTGTGATAGCTCCAGCTTTCTTCTTCTTTTTCAAGGTTGTTTTGGCTATTTGAGTTCTCCTGGGGTCTCATACAGATTTCAGAATGATTTTTTCTATTTTTGTAAACAATGCCATTTAAATCTTGACAGGGGTTGCATTGAATCTACAGAGGGATTTGGGTAGTATGGTCAGTTTAGCAGTGTTAATTCTTCTGATTCATGAATACAGGATATTTGTGGCTTCTTCAATTTCTTTTATCAATGTCTTATTATTTTTAGTGTACAGAACTTTTACTTTCTTGGTTAAATTTATTCCAAATTTTTTTTATTGTTTTTGGTGCTATTGTGAATGGATTATTTTCTTTCTTTTTCAGACATTTCATTGTCAGTATATAGAAATGCAGCTGGTTTTTGTATGTTGATTTTGTTTCCTGCAACTTTATTGAATTTATTTATTAAGTATAGCAGTTTTTTGATGGCATCTTTAGGTTTTTCTATTTGTCTTCTACAAATAAGAAAAATTTTACTTTTTCCTTTTTCATTTGGATCTCTCTTTGTCTCTCTCTCTTTTCTTGTCTGGTTGCTTTTGCCAGGGCTTTCAATACTGTGCTGAGTAGGAGTGGTAAGAGTGGGCACTCTAGTCTTGTTCCTGATCTCAGAAGAAAAGTCTTCAACCTTTCACCATTAGGTATACTACTTGTGGGCTTGTCATACATTGCCTTTATTATCTTGAGGTACATTCCTTCTATTCTCAATTTGTTGAGAGTCTTTATCATGAAAAGATGTTAGGTTATTTTAGAAATACTTTTTGAAAAAATGACTATAAATGATAGATGACTCACTATATGATTTTTATTATTCATTCAGTTAATGTCACATTTATTGATTTGTATATGTTGAACCATCCTTGCAACTCAGGAATGAATCCTACTCAATCGATGTATGAAACCCTAATGTGCTTTTGAATTCAGTTTGCTAATATTTTGTTGAAGATTTTTCATTGTATTAATTAGGGATATTGGCCTTTAGTTCTCTTCTCTTGCATCTTTTTAAATCTGGCTTTGGTATGAGGTTAATGCTGGCCTCGTAAAGTGAATTTGGAAGTGTTCCTCCTCTTAAATTTTTTTAAAGTATGGACATTAATTCTTCTTTGAATGTTTAGTAGAATTCACTAGTGAAGCAATCCATGACTGGGCGTTACTTTGTTGTAAAGTTTTGCTTACTGATTCGATCTCATTAGTTGTTATTGAACTGTTCAAATTTTCTATGTCTTCAAAATTCAGACTTGAAAGGCTGTATATTTCTAAAAAATTATCTATCTCTTCTAGGTTATCCAATTTATTGTTGTATTATTGTTCTTAGTAGTCTCTTATAATCCTTTGTATTTCTATTTTTTTAATTTATATATATATTTTTGGTTAGTCTAGCTAAGAATTTGTAAATTTTTGTTTATCTTTTCAAAGAACAAACTCTGAAGTTTGTTAATCTTTCCTATTGTTTGCCTATTCTCTATTTTATTTATTTCTGCTCTAATCTTTATTATTTCCTTCCTTCTTCTAACTTTAGGCTTAATTTGTTCTTCTTTTTCTGTTTTTTTTTTTGTTGTTGTTGTTGTATAATGTTAGATTATTTATTTGAGATCTTTTTTTTTCTTGATGTTTGTATTTATAGTTATAAACTATTCTCTTAGAACTACTTTCACTGTATTTCATAAATTAGTATGTTGTGTTTCCATTTTCATTTGTCTCGAGGTTTTTTTTTTGAATTTCATTTTCAATTTCCTCTTTAAAACATTGTTTAGGAGTGAGTTGTTTTATTTTCACATATTTATGAATTTTTCAACTTTCTATTATTAATTTCTAGTTTTATACCAATGTGGTCAGAAGATATTCGATATAATTTCTATTTTCCTGAATTTGTTGAGACTTGTTTTATGTCCTAACATATGATATATCCTAGGAAATGTTCCCTGTGTGCTTGAGAAGAATGTGTATTCTGCTGCTGCACTTCAGTAAAGTGGTGGGGAGGGTTGTCACTCCTTCAGGCAAGCAGATCAGGGAAATCCAGGGTTCACAGAAATGGGACCTGTCTTATCAGACAAGGAACAGATATTCAACCAACAACCTGTGTGAGTGTGGGAGGAGACTCATCCTTGGCAGCTCCAGAAAGGGGTGCAGACTGGCTGGCATCTAGTTTCAGCCTTGAAGACTCTGGGCAAAGAATCCAGTTGGGTCCCATGGACCTGGACTTCTGACCTTCTGGCTTACACAACAGTAAAAGAATAAATTTGAATTGTTTTGAGTTGCTCAGTTTGTGGTAATCTGTTACAGCAAAGAGTATTCCAGGCTTCGGGGTCCATTTGATACTGCGAATTCAGGTTTCCTCGTAATTCAGCCATGCTCAGCTCGTCACGGTCTGCTGTCCTGCTGCAAGCAACAATGTGCTCTTAACACCATGAGCCTGGGTTCTCACCATGCCAGGAGTTGGTGATTTCTTTGACCTGAGCTAATCACTTCCTTAGGCAGCAATTTACAGTCCTTCCAGTTACAGCCACCTCCTGACCTCATCATTTGAGTGTTCAATATATTGCCCAGCCCAGCTTCTCCATCTGGCTACATCCCATCCCAGTGCAGCGTGAGGTGTTGTCAAAGCAGTCATATCTCTGAAGCAGCTGGAGCCCTCCACTCCATTACCATAATTATTCTCTACCCACCATGACCGAACCCCAGAGCTTCATCCCAGAGCCTGCTTTTGGGGATGATGTTTAGTAACAAACTCCAGAACAGAACTGGAGCTATGAGTTCTTGTGAAAGCAATTCATTAGGAAGGAGCAGGGAATACAGAGGAATGAAGCAGGGTGTGACATCAAACAGAGCCCTTGATGCTACCCATAGGGAACAAAGGATATGGATGGACCATCCTCCAGGACCATCACTGGGAGCAAAGGGCTGGGTGACCTTACTCTTCTGCCCCTCTGTCACCATTGAAGGACAGATAAATCTTGAAAAAGTGTAAATCCTTAAATGTTCCCCATCCTTCATATATGTAAGCAAATCAGGTTTGAGAAGCTTTGGGGCAATGTCCTACTGCTCTGGCCCTACAAAAGCTGGTGTGGGGTGTGGAGCTCACTAAAGGTATGAACAGATGGGGTAGGCAGGTCTTAACAGGCCCATTACAATTTGGAGCACAGGAGGTCAGGCGCCTCTGTGTGTTTGTTGAATGAATAAAAGGACATTGAGACATTTCTCCGTTGGTCACTTATTTGCCTGTTCTGACTGCTCCTGATACCCAGCTGTGCACTGGATATGGACACAACCCAGGGCAGGGTATCTGTCCCAGAGAAACTCAGGAAGGAAAGTAGGACTGTGTGTGTGTGTCCCAGCTTGGAAAAGAGGGTGCTCTTTAAGTTCTGGGAGCATCAGCTTATTCCGGGGTTGGCTTGTGGGAAAGACTGAGGAAGGCCTCCTAGAGAAGGAAATGGCTAAGGGGAGCTTTTAAGTAAAAACAGCAAAGGAATCATCCTGTGGCAAATGGGAAATCCCTTTGTGCCAGAGGCCAGTAGAGCCCTATGAGCCTGTTAGGGTTTGTGCCCCACTTTGTCACATGCTAGCTGGGTTGGCCAGGTAAGTCATATCCTCTCTCTGGGGCAATTTCTGCACCTGTAAAGGGAAGAGGTTGGCCTAGTGAGAGCATGGGGTCAGAGACGTCTGGGCTCAGTAACCAGTGGGTCAGTTCAGGACCACGGCCAGGCATCCCAGCTTTCTGGGCTTAGTTGTATGCCATGGAACCTGAGGGTAGGTGCTGGGGCCTGGGGCATCGTGACGCCTCATTACTGTGAATGAGTGTGGGTACATGTGAGTATGTGTGAATATCTGTGTGTTTATTTGTGTGGTGTGTATGTTGTGTTCTGTGTATATGTATTTGTACATGTGGGTGGTGTCTATGTATGTTTAGTATGTATATGCAAATGTAGTGTGTATATATGCATTGTATGCATACATGTATGGTGTATAGATGTGTTGCGAGTGTATATGTGTACATGTGTTGTGTGTTTATGTGTGTGTAGCATGTATATGTGTGTGTTATGTGTATATATGTTTGTACATGTGTGTTGTGTGTGTCTTTGTCAGTCATCCCTTACCCTTCTACACTTCCCTGGGTCAATCTTACAAGTCACAGGACCATGCTCAGGGCAGACAGCATTTTGAAGGGCTGAGGCCTCAGGAAGCCCTGGGAAAGGCAGCCCCTAGACTCTATTGACCTCAGCTTCAGGAACGAGAACTTGTGGGGAGGGTTCGTGGTTCTAGGCCTCTCAGGAAATCACTTTCAGGTCTGCCTCTGGCTCACTAAAGTGAGTGCTGGAGGAAAATAGCCTTTTACGTTAAATTGCCTCAATTTTCAATTTGCTTGACGTTTGAGCAGCACAGGCCTACTGAGGAGGCCTCTGGCTCCCTTCCTGGAACAGCCCAGGGCTGGGCAATTCCAGAGTCCAGAAAGCAAGGTGCAGCTTCCTAAGGGGCACAGGTCACCCAGGGGCCAGAGGTGTGCATGGATGGGCCCTCAGGTAATGGCACAGATGGCTGGCTTCCCCTCTGCCCCAACTGCCAGGCTCCCTCTCCTGGATAGAACCTGGGTTTGCAGCCTTGGCCTGGCCCTGACAGCCATTTGCCCTGCAGCTTTCCAAGGGCTAGCCATTCCACAAGCAGACAGACGAGACTCTCATCCCATTATGACCACTGACCGCAGCCCTCTTCCCAGCAACCAGCAGCACCCCTAGCCTGCTCCTGTCTCCCCATCCAGGTTGTGGCACATCCTCGTGGGCAGTCCTGTGCCCAGTCCTGGGGTCAGTGTGGGAATACAGCAGATAGACTCAATCATACCACAGACACATCCTGAGCTGCACCAGGTAAGACTCTTGCCCCTTGGAGCCTTGTAGGGACAGAGAGTGACCCGAGAAATAAGACAATTCGTGTATGAGAAGAGGGAATGCTGTGAAGGAAACAAAGAGGGGCTGGGTAAGCGCAGGAGACCACTGAGAAAATGACATTCAAACGACATTCAGGAACAAAATGGTGGGATGGTGAGGGAAGGGCCAGGTGGAATCTCAGACAGAGATCAGAGTAGGCAAGGACTTGGGGACTGCTGTGGGGTGGGCTTCTCTCTGAGAGACATCACCCGCTGAGAGGAGTGGTCCGAGAGGCCACTAACAAGGGTGTGCTGAGGAGTGAGGGAAAAGGTTGACAGGCAAGGGCTCAGGACAGGTGTAAGACGGCAGGTGGGGAGGTGACAGAGGATGACCCCGAGGCTTATGTCCTAAAAGGCAGGGCTGCCATGGGCAGATTTGAGGAAAGATAGTGGATTTTTAATATAGTCCTGCAGTATTTTGTGGTGACCCCAAGGCCAATCTCTGCCTGGCTCCCAGCCTTGAGGGCAGGGCCCTGGCTCCATAAGCATTTGCTCTTTGCTAATGCCAGAGGCTCCAGTGATGAAAAGCAGGGCTGTAGAGGGGCAGACGTCCATGCTGCCCTCCTTGGAGACAGGATTTCATAGAATGAGGAAAGTCTAGGGTGTGTCCTGGGAGGGGCAGCTTTGTGTGTTTCTGAGGGAGCTGAAACCTTTAATTCTGAAACAGTTTTTAAATAACAATGGAGTATTACCTTTTAATAGCGATTTTTAAATGGAGTATTACCTTTTAATAGCGATTTTTAAATGTCAGACATCCTTAGGATCAGATCTGGGCTGATGGTCCCTGCTAACTCTGGATGACCACTTTGGTGGGGTCAATGTGCTCTGGGCTTAAGGACCAGGGCAGGTTCCTGTCTTAGCTTACACGGCTCCTGTCTGCTCTGCTCCCATTCCCACCTGTCCCTCCTGACCTCTTGCCAGCCTAGCTCCCTGGACATGTCTCCTCAGGGGGACATTTGTCTACCTGATGAGCTCCTGTGAGAATTATTTGGGATGGGAAGCAGGGCGCTAGGGGTCAGGCAATGGGTTAAGGTCCAGCTCTGCCCCATTTACCCCATGATTTACCCCATGAGGGCCATGAGGAAGAAGGCAGACTATTGGGTCTGGAGCTGTCGCCCCACCCAGGATTACACTCACATTACACTCCAGAGCAGGCACTAGTCCTGATTCTGTGCCTTTTGGCTGTGCAGCCCTCGGCCAGTTGCTAAACTTCTGTGTACCTCAGTTTCTAAGCCTTGAAATGGGGATACAGCAACCAGCTTCTGGTTGTCATGCAACTGCAGAAAGCAAGCATGTGCCTGAGGTGTGTGGCTGCTAATAGGATGATGAGATATCCAAAGACAGGCTGATACCAGGGCATATTCCTGTGCATGATGCCCCCGAGCCCTCTTAGTTAATCCTACTTGTGGACTCATGGCAATGTGCTGGGCTGGGCACTATCTTCTCAATGCTTCCCAGGACCCCTTCCTGTCCAGTGATGAGGCTGCCCCAAATCTTACAGCCTAAACCGAACCTCCCTCCCTCACTGTGTCCCTTACCCATGGCCCATGGGATGCCCTTTCTGCCCATCATGCAGTGCCCATTCCCTACTCTTCACATTCCATGGATGCCCACCCTCACTGTCCTGCTGCCATCAGCCATCCCAATCCATGAGCCTCTCCTAACTTTACCCTCTGTGCCCACCGCTCCATGGTGCATCTGTTCCTACTGTCTCCATGAGACCACTCCTCATTTTTCTCTCTAGACTCTGCTCAGATGTCACCACCTCCATGCAGCCAGCCTTGATTTCTCCACTCCCACCAAAAGAAAGTGGTCCTTCTTGTGTGCCTTGTGTCCCTCACTCCCTTACAATTTGCTCATTCTCCACTGTTGCAATCTTTCTCCACTGGAGACCAGGCACTATGCCCAAGCCCACTCTGAGACCCTGGGGCTGAGAAGGGAGGAAATGGAGCCAGGCTGTTCACTGGGCCCTAGAGGAAGAAGTCATGTGGGAGGGAGAGGCACAGAGTTGGAGGGTGAGAGACAGAGCGATAGACAAAGATTGGGGAGAGAGAGATCAGAAGTCAGCATTGGACAGATAAGGACAGAAGGGGACAAGGGGAGAGAGACCAGCAGTGAGGAGAAAATGAGAGCAACAGAAAGAGAGAATCCAACAGAGAGAGAAAGACAGAAAATAAAGAGACATAGAGAATCAGATAGACTAGGAGAAAGAGTGAGAGAGAGCAGGAAAGAAACCCTGAAGCCAGAGGAAGAAGAGAGGGTGAAACGGGGAGCCGAGACACAGGAATGGAGAGAAAGGGGAGAGAAAGAAAAACCAACCAACCAGAGAAAGTCCCAGATCCACCTTAGGGGAAGGAACCTGGAACAAGGACAGGAGGGAAAGGTGAGATGGGGGAGGGAGGATGGGAGAGGGGTGAAGCGGGGAGTGGGTCGAGACTGGTGAGGGCAGGAGGTGGAGGCCTGGTGGTTGGGCGGTCTCTCGGGAACCCTGACCCCACCTCCTGCGCCCTGCCGCTCACCTCCCAGTGGCTCAGGTTTCAGGGCTTCGAGCGAAGGCAGATTGGGTAACAAATGCATGTGCATCGCATTATGAAGAAAGCCTTAAAAAGCCCTCGTTTATCGCTGTTTACGTTACATGATTGAGGGGAGAATTTGCCAAGACCAAAGGTTACTGCTGGTGTTTCTGTGACGATATTACCTCAAACTCAAGCAATTAGCGTCAAGAAATTGTGCGTTGTCTTTGCGAGGGTTTTCAAGAGCCTGATGTGTAGAGATGGACTTCCAGGCCACACAGCATGACCAGCTGCATATGCACATCTTCCATTTTGCACAGACTTTCCATTGGCCTGGCTGGTCACCTGCCTTGCTGGGCCTCAATTTCCCTTTGTGTGGATGGGCCCAGACTCTAAAGCTCCCAAATTTTGTTCTCTAAGCATATGTCTTTGGTTTTTCTCCCTGTTTCCCGTTTGGCTGATAAATCCTTTCTTGAGACAATTATGGAAATGGTTTGAGTAGTAACTAGTAAACACTCTCCTTTCTTCCCAGGAAGACAGATGTGAGAAATCTGCCCTGTACCCTCTCATTTCCCCAGGCCAGGGCTGGGAGGTGGGGGAATGATTGGCAGCAGGGCCTTCTACTTTCAGATGTGGCTAGTGTGCCTCAGTTTCCTCATCTGTAATCAGGGTGATAAGAGCGCTTGCATGGGGCCATGAGGGGGGAATGGAAAAGGGTGCCAATCACTTAGAGCATCTCCCAGCACATAGGTGACATACATGAGTGTCATTGTCACTTTTACACCAGGAATCTGGAGAGACTAGTCAGTGGAACTGTAGTGTAGAAAGAAGCAGCACACTCTCATTGTGCAAGGCTGGCAGATACCCTAAGAAGGAGGGGAAAGAGACCAGAACCCACTCTGGGGTGGGAGTGGGTGTAGGGGATCCTGTTACCTGTTTCTTCTCACCATCTATCCCTCCTGCATCTTGCAAACCAACCAGCTAAAGTCACATAGGTGCTGCCACCTTGCCCTCTATTACAGTGCATCTCCAGCCTAACAGTCAGCAGAAATACCAGTCCCCAGGGGCCTCCAAACTGGACTGACTTTATGTGGGCAGTTGGCAGCCAGGCCACAAGGCCAGACTCTGCTCTGCCCCTCACTCTGTTGGCATTCAGTTGGGTTCTTCACTGGAAGGCAGGACTAATCATATCCCTCCCTCATAGGACTGTCAAAAACAATGGTGGATTATATGAGGAGAGCGCCCAGAAGTGGCATGGAATTGACAATGTGTGCCATGAGACCCCTAAACACTGACTCCAAGGAGGGGCTCAGATGAGAACCAGTGGGACCCATGGGGGAAAAAATGACTGGGTTTGCATGATGATGGGGGGAAATCCTAAACAAGTGCCTGATCATGGAAGGATTTGGAAACAAAGCAACATCCATGGGATTTTAGGGGGGCTGGGCTTGCCTCCTCCTCTCTCCAGCAGGGCTTTTGGCTCCTCCCTGCAGAGGTCCCTGGACAGCCCAGTGGTCACGCTCTTACACTTTACACAATTTCTTGGCTGACAGGTCTTCAGGTGGGCCAGTGGCCTGAGTCAGCATCCCAGGAGTAGAGGATAGAAGTCACCAGGAAAGGGGAGTCCCAGTGGCTGTGTTCTAGCGTGTGACCTCAGGTACTCTGCAACATGAAAAATACCTGCCCAAAGAGAGGGTCTTAGTAAACAGAAGATAGAACCATGAGCTGGATAGCCAGGGCTCACTTACTGGCAGAGACACACACCTCAATTCCCAACAATTAAGGGACATTAGACTTCCCTGAGCTGACCACTTATCTTTTCTCCCTCTTATTATTACCCCATTTTATAGAAAAGGAAACTGAGGCTGAGATACATAACCATGCATTCCAGGCTTGAATTGACATTCACCAAGTTGCTGGGTGGAGTTGGGCCTTGTTGTATCCACCCTGAACCCATCCGATGCCTCGTGCAGAACAGGGTGCATCCCAGAAGTCCAGTCAGCACCTTTCTGTCCTTTCTATCTCAGTTCCATAAGCTAGAACTGGGTGCAGGGCCACTCCCGTCCATACCATCCAATATCTTCTCTCTGACATTTCCAGAGCCAATGGGCAGCAGTGCTGCCCAGCACCCATCAGGTTCTCACCTCCCTGCTGGGGACTTTCCGCTAGACCCACAAAGTGTCCTCTGGCCTGGCCTAAGCTCAGCTGCTCCTTGATGTGCCCAGCCCAGGACAGCCTCGACATCCTCAGCCTTTCCTTGGTCAGTGACCAAAGCCCTGTGACCCCAGGATGTCCAGAGGGACCTGACAACCCATCGTGCCACTCCAGTTCCACCTCCAGAGAGACCAGCTAATCCCTCAAGGTCGCCACTCACCTTCGGCATAAAGCACCCATTCTTCTCCAGTGTGGGGCTGAGGTGGGAAAATATTTTCCAAAGGTCAGTTTTCCAATTATACTTAAAATTCGAAAGTTCACTTTTTTTTGCCTTTCCTCTGTGCAGCCGCATTCTGCTAATTTCATAAAGATACCATTTAGCTGAGGTAGGTGGGATTCTGGGCATCAGAACAGCTTCCCAACATCAACAGCCAGCCGTAACTGTAACCACTGACTTCCCATCATTTGTGGGGGAAAAAAACGTTTCTCTCTCCAGAAATTATGGCCTGTAGGAATCAGACAACATCCCCATTGCCTAGCGGGAAATTGCAGAGATTTTCTTATGTACTTAACTGCAAGTTACATTTGTAAAGGTCTGCTCATGAGCTGCAGGGGACGCAGAATGATGAAGATGGTGCCCCAGTGTGGGGTGATGCAGCTGAGTGCCTGTTTTACCAGACAGAGGCCCTGGAGTCTGGCATACAGCTTCCATGACTGGGGACCTCTGGATCTGGGGTGCTGGGCCTCCCCTCAATGGCTCCGGTATGAGTCTGAGAAGGGATGGAGCAGGCCAGACAGGACTGTCTTGTCTGAACTTTTAGGGTGGGAACAGAATATAGGTGCACAGGCAACAAACCTAAGACTTGGCTTATACTCCCTCTTCCTGCTCTGCCTAAATTCATGCCAAAGGGAATTGGTAATCTGACCCTTCTCCCCACCCATTTGTCTGCCCTCATTCTCCATTCTCCAACCTGACCAGACCTTCATCAAACCTTCCAGGCCCCCACATAGCTCAGAGGTGGGATGGGAGGGGTCCTCCCTGAGGCCTTCCAAGCTATCCACCCTCACAAGTCACTCTATTCCAGCTGCATGGGCCTTTTTGCTGGTTCTAGGCCTGAGACCCATCCCCTCCTCTTTATGACAAGACACCAAAGTCACTGCGAGGATGAAATGGGACATGTGGTGGAGACAGCTTCAGAAGCCACTGCGGGTGACAGACCTTGCACAGCTGAGCTGAGGTGAGGAGAAGGCATTGAACAAGAAGGCAGAAGCGAGGGGTCCTTTCAGAGAATGGTCTAGCTTCAGCCCAGGATCCAGGGTGCAGGTGCAATGAGAAGCCTCCATCCTGTGGGGACTGGGGAGGATGAGCACAGGTGCAGTGAGGGGCAGGAGTGTGGATGCAGGGCCTGGGTGTGCAGATCCCACCTTTGACTATGAGGCTAAGGAGCTCACTGGGCCCAGGTCGGGGCAGAAGGAAGATTTGTACTCAGTCTAAAAGGAAGGGCAGTGTCTCTCATCTCCAGCCAACAGGCCCAGTGGCATCAGCAATGACCAATTATAGAAGAAGCTGGGAATCTGGCTTTTATGTGAAATACCCCAGTTTCAAAGTTTGGCACCTAACTCATTTTTAAAAACTGAGCAGGTCAAACCACACCAGGCTTTGGGCTTTGTCAGTTCTCTCACTTCCCATCCTTCCTAACACCCCATGTTCCAGCCACCTCTATGGTTCCCTCCTTAGGGCCTTTGCACATACTATTTTCTCTGCTTAGGACACTCGATTCAGTAATTGCACCATGGGCTCCTTCTATGTTCTGAGTGCCTTGATCATCCTTTACTCCAGTCCACTGGTTCATTTTCTTTTCCTCCAAGCTCTGTTCTGCCTTTACTTTACATTATACTCTTATTGATTCATCTGTTTATTAATCTGTCTCTGCAAAGACCAGAAGCTCATGAAGGCAGAAACCTGTCTTATTTGTTCACTGCTTTGCCCTCAGTTCCTAAAATGCTGCCTGGAGCATAATAGGTGTTTAATAATAGCCTAGTGAATGAATGAACGAATGGGTGTGTGAACTTCTTGTCCCCTCACCACATGACTAGCAGCACTCTCCTGCCCTGTCATTCCCTATTCCTTCTGGGACTCTGAGTACCTTTATCACTGGGTCCTCAGCTGGGTCCCATAGAAAAGGCCTCTTTCCCTAAATGGAGGAAGGGACCCAAATGGGGGTGATGTTGCTGGAAGCCCTCATGCCCTACCACTTAGCCCCACTACCCTGTCTTTTTTGTTTGCAGAACTGTTGACCATCTGAAATGACTGGGTTTACCAAGTTTGTCTGCTCACCTGTCTCAAAGCAGAACTGAGCTTAAGACATCTGTGGCATAGCAAGGAGGTGCATGTGTCTGGATTTGGGCATGAGGGTTCCAGTGTGGGTAGTGAGGTCACTGGGGCTGTGAGTAAAGTAAGGAGTTAGTAATTTATTCTAGGGAGTTATTAACTCCCTTCTAGGGAATTAGGGTCTGTTGTAGACCCTAAGGAGAGAAATCTTGTGGTTAAAATATGTTTTTTCAGCTTCTAAGTGGTAGAGGCATGTGAGTAGAACAGACTCATTCCTTGGCAAGGGCTCTACATCTACAAGTGTACAAGGGCTCTAGATGTATAAGATGCAGAAGTATGGCCCTGCCTTCAAGGAGCTAAGACTCTAGAAAGAGAGATCATGAGGCAAATAAGATAAATATAAATTAATTCTCATATTCATGTATGCATCCATCCACTCAACTATCCATCTACCCCAGGCTGTCCTGCAGGGCTTGGCCCCACTGGACTCCTGACTATCCTGCATTCACTTTCCCAAGATGAAAATTTCAAAAGGAAAAAGGCAAAATTCCAGGCTTGTGGACCAAATATTCCATTACTCAAGACCTGAGTGGGGAAGATGAAAGGAAAGAAACAAGACATATATGACTGCACTTTGGAAGAGCATTTTCATCTGTTTCTGAAAGCTACTTGATGAGGGAAGGATTCTCCCTTTTATTTTACTTATAAGAAACTGGAGATCAGAAAGAATAAGTAGCTTACCCAATGTCACAGAATTAGTAAGTGGCTGAGCCAGTATTCGAACCAAGGGTTAGCTCATTCTAAATTCCCAAACCCACAGTGAGAGGGGAGAAGTTCAAAGTAGCCTGTGTGGGTGGTTGTGTTGGTTAAGCAGAATTGGTAAGCCAATATTAGAAATTTTTTACACCAGCATTAAAAAATTTAATATAAAGATAATATATTCACAGGGTATATAAATTAAATATAAAAGATGAGCAGTAAGAAGTAAGTCTCAACTTCCAGTTCTAGTCATGATAAAGTATTGAGTGTCAATTTTACCCTATCTCCACAAGCAATTATAAAACAAGACAAAGTTTATATGAAGAAGTCTTTTTCAACATTGGGCACCAGACAAAACAGAGATGTGATGAGGGAAACCCAAGGCAAGCTCTACATTCTGGCTTTATGGCTGGGGTCATGCACCAAATTATGGTACAGGAATGTAGAACCTAAACAGAAAGCTTTCTGGGAAGAGTAAACAGACTGAAGCTTAGGTCTGCTGAGGTACATAGAATTTCAGGGCAAGGTACTGGGAAGGAGGAAGCTGAGCTGAGACATACCAGAATTCTGCCTAGGGCACCTCAGAGTCTTAGCAGAACCCTGAGCTGTAAATGCACAGGGCAGGACTTTGCCAGATTGAGAAGAGAACAACTATGAGTTAGTTGAGATCAGAATGGAGAGTCTGAAGGTTGTGCAATGCTCAGTGACATTGGACATCAGCCCATTCAAGATTCATCCTAAAAAATCCAAAAATCAAACCTCAATATGATCATGTTCATCCCCAGTTTTAACTACCTGTCAAAATATCAGTCAAAATTCTTTAGAGAAACAAAATTTAAGCTCTGAACAGTATAGTATTCATAATATTTGAACACAATAAAAACTATTAGACATTCAAAGAAGCAGGAAGGGGAAACTCACAACCAGGAGCAAAAAAAAAAAAAAAAAAGTCAATGTAAATAGAAATAAAACATATATTGGATTGGCAGATGAAAACCTTAAATAATTACTATATTATGCTATATTATATGTTATGCTATAGTCAAGAGTTTAAAGTAGAGGGTGAGGTAAAGAAAAAGTGAAATTTTATCCTAAAATTAAAACTATAGAGAAGAATCAACTGGAAATTCCAGAGCTGATAAATAAAATACTCACAAAGTGAAATTCTCTAAATGGGTTTAATATCAAGTTGGACACTGTAAGAGAATATATCAATAAACTTGAAGATAAGACAATAGTAACTATCTAAATGAAGCAAATGGAGGAAAATAAACAGAGCCTCAAATTTGTGTGAGAAAATATCAGTCAGTCTAATACACATGCAATTAAAGTCCCAAAAGGAGAGAGAGGATGATTGAGGCAGAAAAACATTTGAGGAAATAGTGGCAGAAAAAAAATTTAAATTGGATGAAAACTATACACTTACAGATGTAAGAAGCATAACAAAATTCAAGTGGGATAAACAAAAAGAAAACCACCAGAGCTCATCATATTCAAATAGTTAAAAGGAAAAGTTAAAGACAAAAAATCTTAAACTCAGCCAGACAAAAGTACATAATTATATAAAGGATAATAAAGATAAAAATACTACTGAGTTATCATCAGAAACAAAGCAAGGCGCAAGACAGTGGAATGACATCTTTGAAGTTCTGAAAGAAAATACTATCAATCTAGAATTCTATAGCCAGCAAACACTCCCCTTAAAAATAAAAATAAAAAATAAAGATATTTTCATACAAATGAAAGCTGAGAGAATTCAATACTAGAAGATTTGAACTACTAAAAATGTTAAAGAAAGTTCTTCAGACTGAAAAGAAATGATATTAGATGCAGGCATATTTACATTTAGAAATGAAGAGTGCCAGAAATGATAAATACATGGGAAAATTTAAAAACCTGAACTATTACTTGAGGAAAAAAAACTAATTAAAAAAAACTAATTTATCATTTAAAATGATAAGAGTGGATTCTTCAGGAAGACATAGTGATTCTAAACATCAATGCACTTAATAATGGAGCCTCCAAATGCATAGAAGTAAAAAATGAGAACTAAAGAGAGGAATAGACACAGCAATAGATATAGTTGTAGATTTGATCTTCCTTTCTGATTAACTGATTAAAAAATAGATCAGTAAGAATGTAGAACTGAACAACATCATAAACTAAGTTAACTGACAATTATAGAACACAGTACTAAAGAATATGCATCTTTAAAAATTCAACAAAACAAGTCTTAATTAAAATGGATCAAAATTGGACAGCATATGTTCTTTGGCTACTACAGAATTAAATTAGAAGTCCTTAGAAATTCATAATAATAAGGTAATAAGAAAACCAAAATTTTAAAAGCAACATATTTTTAAATAACTCATAAGTCAAAGAGGAAATCACAAAGGAAATAAGAAAAAATTTTGAACTATTGCAAATTAAAACAGAACATATCAAAATTTGTAGAATGAAGCAAAAGTTGTGCTTAAAGGGAAACATAGCTTTAAAGATTATATTAGCAAAAAAATAGTGCCTAAAATCAATTGCTTAAGTGTCCTTTTTAAGAATTTAGAAAAAGAACTTTAAAATTAAACTCATAATACAGAGAGGAAAATAATAAAGATAAGAACAGAAATCAGTGAAATAGACAATGAATAAATAATAGAGCAAATCAATAAAATAAAGTTGGTTATTTTAAACAATCAATAAAATTGATAAAATCCCTAGCTAGGTCAATTAATATAGAGAGAAAACACAAATTACCATTATTATGAAGGAAAGAGGAGATTTAATTACAATTTCTGAGGACAATAAAAGAATAATAAAGGTATATTATGGAGAACCTTATATCAAGAGATTTGACAACCTTGATGAAATGAACAAATACTTTGATTCTCTCTGTTTCTGTCTCTCTGTCTCTCTGTCTCTCTGTCTCTCTCTCTCTTTCTCTCATACACACACACACATGCTCTACATCAAGAGCTGTACACTTACTAAAAATTTTAAATTTTTTCATAATTAAAATTCAAGGTTCAGATGGCTTCACTGGTGAATTATGTTAAACATTTAAGAAAGAAATAATACCAATCTTGCACTAAGTCTTACAGACAATAAAGCAGGAAGATAAGGTCTCAACTATTCTCAGGCTAACGTAACCTTAATAACAAAACCAGTAAAAGATATTACAAAAAAATAAAATTACAAACCGATATTATTTGAGAATATGGGCACAAGAATTCTTAACAAATATTAGCAAATGAATTTCAAACAAAATTATGTGTGTGTGCAGATGAGCACTGGCATGTGTTAATACTGGAAGTGCAAAGTTAGTTTAATATTCAAAAATCAATATAATTTACCATAATAACAGAATTAAGGAAAATATCATATTATTATATTGATAAATATAGGAAAACATCTGAAGAATTCAACATCTATCCAAATCCTATGATTTGAGAAAAAAAAATACTTCTAGAAAATTTTAGGAATAGAGGGACATTTTATCAAGCTGTTGTAGAGTATCTACAAGAAACAAATGATTAGCATCACATGTAATGGTAAACAATTGTGTGCTTTGATTCTTGGGTTTAGAATGAGATAGGGATGTCTGCTCCAATTCCTTCTACTTAATTGTACTTGAAGTCATATCCAGTGCAACAAGGCAAGGACATAGAAGTAAAATACACACAGATTGAAAAGATATTATTAAACAAAAAATATTATTGCAGATAACATGCATGTACATAGAAAGTTCTAAGGTATTTATTTAAAATGTACTAGCAATAATGAATTAAGCAAGGTTTCATAACACAAGACTATCGTACACAAATTAATTGTATTTCTGTAGGATAGCAATGAACAATTAGAATGTAACTTTTTAAAAAGCAATACTATCTACTTAGCATCAAAATGTACAATTTCTAGGGGAAAATTTAACCAAAGAGTTGCTAGACTGCTACACTGAAAACTACAGAACTTTGTTACAAAACTAAAAACACTGAGAAATACCTAAATAAATGTAGGTAAATACTATGTTTGATGAAAGATAACATTGCTAAGATGTTGTTTCTTAAAGTGATATATAGAGTTAATGCAATCTCAATTGAAATCTTAGCAGCCTTTTTAGAAACTGACAATTTTATTCTAAACTTTATATGGAAATGTAAAGGACTTAGAATATAAAAAGCCATTTCAGAAATAAGAGAAAATTGATTAACTATTATAGTATTTGCATAAGGATAGACAAATTAATTAATGGAATAGAATGTAGTCCAAAATAGATGCAGAAAACAAAACTTTCTTGGGTCATCTCAAGGTACATCAAGGGCCCTGAGTCCACAACTTCCTGTATGAACAAGCATTAGGAATTACTTCCAACCACTAAGATAATTCTATTAGCCTCAGTTGATAGCTGAGGAGTGCTGGTAACACCCAGCTGTGCCCACCCCATATGCAAAGCCTCAAGGTGTTCCTGCCTATCTACAGGTCAGCAGATAAAAACATACATGGGAGAAGATGTGCCAAGACAGAGCTTTGTCTGAATACCAAAGAGGCCAGAGATGTGTTCTTTACCCCAGAGAAAAGGCAGCCAGAGTCCCCATACAGAGCCTCCTGTCAAGTCTCAAACCACCTTGGGTCACAAAACTGGGTCAGTGCCCGAAAAAACAGAGACTTTCCTAAATGAGGAATCATGGGTCAAAACCCTAATGCACCTGAGTGGTACCTCCTTGTCTTTCTCTTCTTGCCAGCCTCCACACTCAGCTCTGAGTATGATCCTGATCTCTCAAAACCTAACCTCTCAGTCCATCCTCCATACCCTTCCAAGGCAACATTCTTTATGAAAATAAACTTATAAAATTAAGTAATGAAAAGGTTTCTGCTTTTGGCCAAGATGGAGTAGCAGAGTCTGGACTTTACCCTCCCACCTGAAACAACCAAAAAGAATAACAGGATATTTCATACAATGGTTTTCCAAGGCATTGGACACTAGGCAATTAAGGACAATAACCTATAAGAGTTGAAAAAATAAAGGAGAGCCCTGTTATTATTCAAGCTGATTTCCTTATAGAGATTCTAGTACATGATACAGGGAGAGAGGACCCAGAGGGAGTCAGGTGGCCTCCCTGAGTTAAGAGACAAAGCTGAGAGTATGGCAAGGTCAGATGACTAGAATTATAGAACAAAGTACTAGTGAGTAGAGACCTGCACAGAGAGAGAACTCCAAAGAACTGCAAAGCCCCCTCCCTCTAAGTACATAGCACAGTATGGATTAGCACATGCATGTTGAGGAATTATTCAAGGATAGAGAAAGAACACCTGAAAGAATTAGATGTTGAGCACTTACACAGGACCAATAATAGTGTCTGTTCCAACCAGCCAGATTGGAAAACCTCACAATTAATGGGGCGTCAGACAGACTACTCAGATAAGACTTACCTCAGTAGGGAGACATTTGCCCTAGACTGAGTATTGCTCTGGCACTATATAAAATCTTAAAAAGCATGACCTCAAATTATCAAACTGTTTCTAAGTACCTTAGCTGTGTTCCAGAATGAAGCTTAATAATAATAGTAAGAATACAAATTACTCAGTACTCAATAAGGTAAAATTCATAATGCTTGGCATTCAATAAAAAATTACTAGGTGTGAAAAGAAGCAGGAATATATAACCTATAATAATGAGAAAAATCAAGTTATAAAACTGACTCGGAAGTGACACAGACATTAGTATTAGCAGAGAAAAATATAAAGCAATTATTGTAATTGTATTCTATATATTTAAAAAGTTACGTAGAGACATAAAAATATTTTTAAAAGGCTCAAAACTAAATTTTTCTAAAAAGAAAAGAAAACTGAAGGACAAACACAAGTTAATTATGACTTATCAAAGAACTGCAGTAATCAAAACAGTGTGGTGCTGGAACAAAGATAGTAAATACATTGATGAAACAGAATAGTTGATAAATTAATGCTCTTAAATGTAGAAGTATGGTTAGCTGGATTTTAGCAATGGTCAAAGGCAACTCAGTAAAGAAAGGGATAGTCTTTTTAACAAATGGTGCTGAAACAATTAGATATCAAAAAGCAAAATGAACAAAATGAAAAAAAGCCTTGTTGACCTTCAATCTTAAACTCATATCTCAAATTTAACTTAAAAGGGTTCATATACTGAAATGTAGAACCAAAAACCATAGAACTTGTAGGAGAAAACATAGAAGAAAAACTTGTGATTGTGGGCTAGGCAAAAATTCATTAGCTACACCACCAAAAGTCCATCTCTAAAAAAACAAATTGACAATTCAAACTTCACGCAAAGCAAAAACATCTGCTTTGCAACATACTCTTAAGAGAATGAAAAGACAAGCAAAAGACTGAGAGGAAAGCTTTGCAAAGCCCACATCCGATAAAGAAGTTAAACCATAATTAATGAGGACAAAACTTATATGAAAACTCAATAAAAATAAATTCTATTTGAAAATGGGTAAAAGCTTTGAACAGGCACTTTACCAATGAATATATATGAATAGCAAGTAGGCACATGAAAAGATGCTCAATGTCATGAGCCATCAGAAAATGAAAGTTAAAAACACAAGCAGTTATCACCACACACCTACTAGAATGACCAAAATTAAACAGACTGACTAGAGACTGACTGGGAATATAGAGGAACTGGGATTCGTGAGAATGAAACATGGAACAAACACTTTGGAAAAAATCTGACAGTTCATTAAAAAGTTAAATATCATTGTGAGGAGCTCCATGCATTGGTTCACTAGAGAAAAAAAGCAAATCTGTCAATAGCTACTTAAAAAAAAACCAGTTATTTAAAGTTCTGGAAATTGTCCTAAGGGCATATAACAAATGGAGAAACATTTACTCAAGAAACAATACTAAAAGTTTGTAAGAACAATAAGAATCTGTGGCATTTAAGCCATGGCCCATTCCTTTTCTCTCTCTCCAACTTCAGCTTGATGGAAGTTTCCTGGGTGATTGTGACCAAGGAGATGGTGCTCCTCCTTCTGCTCCAAATCAATAATACCTTACTGAGAAGGGCAGGGCACAAGCATTTCTAATTCCTTCTAATTCCAAGTGAAAGAATTCCTGGTAAGTGTGGCTGAGGGGTAAAGAGCTCTTTTCTACCTTAAGCACAGAAGACCAAGAATACTAGAGCTCTAATTATCCTCCTACCCTTAGACTAGAGCAGTTTCCAAACCAAGAAAGGCAAGTTATGGAGATGAGAGGCTACTGCTCCATTCAGGGCCCAGAACAGTAGATCAGAGACTTTGTCAAGGAGATGGGGCTCCCAATAAGAAAAGAGAGCCCCAAAGCTCACTACAAAGGGACTGCCATTATTTGAAAAAGAACGTGGAGAAGTTTGAGCCTAAGGCTGTTCTCAAAAATGATAGCTCCTCTTAATTGAGAACAACAAGCTAAACCATAGGTCATCTAGTTTACCAGAGAGAACCAGGGAAAGAGACAGCTAAGAAGATACCTCCTGGGGACAAAACAAACCTCAAAAATTGGTCTCAAAATCTACTCCTATCCAAGTGTAATTGTATTAGACTGCTAAGAAATACATGTTCCAGGGCATTGTCAAAAACCATAAAGCAGTGGTACCTAAAAGATGAAGAGTAATACCAAATGAATAAGAGAGCCTAACAGAGAAATCAGAGAAAGAGATGGTCAAAGAGAGTCCTGCTGAAACCTCTGTCATCTCAGAGTGACTGTGTACATGCTTAAGGCTCTGCCTCCAGAGAAGCAACTACAATAGCTTTACACTGTGGGGTAAGTAGATTTCACTAAAATTGTCTAGCCAAGTCACAAAACAAACAACAAAACAACAAAAATAAGCTCTTGAGAGGGAAGAGGCAATCCAAAGTTGCTCTAATATATTATCTAAAATATACAGTAGTCAACAAAAAATTATGACATGCAAAGAAATAAAAACATTTTTACAGAGAAAAAAAGAAAGAAGAAAGTGCTTTTAAGAGGGTCCATATGTCATATTTAACAAAGACTTAAAAGATACCATTATAAATATGTTCAAGAAACTAAAGAAAAACGTGTTTCAAAAAGTTAAGGAAGTTATGAAGACAATGCTTCATCAAACGGAGGATACCCATAGACATAGAAACTATTAAAATAACCAAATAAAAAATTCTGGAGTTAAAAAGCATAATAAATGAAATAAAAAATGTATTAGAGGGCCTCCAACAGTAGACTTCAATAGCAAAAGAATCAGTGAACTTAAAGAGATCAATAGAGATTATGCAATTCAAAAACAAAGAGGAAATAGAATTTAAAAAACTGAAGAGAGCCTCAGTTCAAGCACACGAACACACACACACACATACACACACACACAATGAAAATACTAAGAGAAAAGGAGAAAAAAGTAGAATAATATTAGAAGAAATAATTGCTGAAAATTTCCCAAGTGTGGAAAAACATTAATCTACACATCCACGAAGCTCAACAAAGTCCAATTAGTATAAACATATAGAAATCCACACGCAGGTTTGTATAATAGTAAAAATGCTGAAAGACAAAGACAAAGAAAATTCTGACAGCAGTAAGAGAAAATGGCTTGTCGCCTACAAAAGAACCCAAATAAGATTAACAGCTGACTTCGCAACAGAAGCAATGGAGGCCAGAAGGCAGTGGTATGATGTATTCAGAGTACTGAAGAAAAGTACAGTCATGCGTTGCTTAACAACATTGTTAGGTGACTTCATCATTGAGTCTACTTACACAACCTAGATAGTACACACCTAGGCGATACTGTATAGTCTGTTTCTCCCAGGCTACAAACATCATGTATACATAAACATCATGTTTCTGTACTGAGTACTGTAGGCAACTATAAAATGACAAGTATTTGTGTATCTAAACATATCTAAACATAGAAAAGGTACAGTCCAAATATGATGTAAAAGGTAAAATGTGTACACATTTGCACATTGTGGGGGCAGGAGGAGGGCTGTGGAGGGAGGCTCTGTCAGAGGAAGATTAAATGTCAGGAGGAGGGAAGAGTAAAGGAGAGAGGGTGGAAAGAGAAGGGGAGAGAAAGGGAGAGTAGAGATTGAAAAAGATTTAGAAAGATAAAGCTTGAGATGAGACATAGTAAAAGGGAGGAAGGGAAGAGTGAGGGAGAGAAAAAGAGAGGGGTAACAGAACCAGGAGGAAAAAGATAGAAAAGGAAGGGAAGTAAGTTTGTACACGAGTATGTGTGCATGTGTGTATGTATGCAAAGGCGGGTGGGCTCCTGAGATCCCCTTCTTCCAGGTCTACTACTCTTGCTCCCTTGCCAATTCTGAACACCAGCTGTGGGCAGGCACAGAGGCACATGGGTGCACAGTGGGTAGACAACATGCTGAGCTTCCTCTTCTATTTGAACCTCTTTGTAGCCAGGTCCAGCCTTTTCTTGTAACACTGGAAACCAACTTTTTGTTTATAATCCATGATAAGCTTATGGGACTGCTGTTGATGGAGGGGCCCAAAGTGAAGATGAGCGTCTCTGTAACCATGCACTTCTCGAAGTGCCTTTGGGCAAATGCTGGACCCTTCCTCCCAAGCACCGAAGGCCCCCTATTATTAGTACTGTATCCAGCCCCATCCCATGATGGATGTGGCTGCAGGGGGGGTGTCATTATCCTCCCCTGGAAAAGGAAGTGGGAGCTACCTGAAAAGGTGGTGAGGAAGAGGAAGGGGTTCATACTGCACATCACATACTTTAATCCTCAGTTACCCCTTGACATAGTTCTCTGGGGCCTCCCAGAGAAAGAGCCCACATCCCCTCCTGCCCTCTCAAGACCTGTCCATCCCACCAGACCCAGACCCCCAGGGCCTAGCTCTGGACAGCTTGGCTGGGCTATGAATAGCACACAGCTCTTTTCCTTTCCAAATATAAAATGTTTGCTTTCAATCAGGAGCGTCTGGGGAAATGGAAATTATAGGATTGGAGAGTGTCCTTGGGTAAAGAAATACCTCGAATGCCGAAACCTTGCAGGGCCTCTGATTAGGGCTGGAATAATTCCTGTTATAATATAAACAAGCCTCTCTCAGCTAATGGGGGTTGGGAAGTGAGGCCGGGAAATGGGGGCATATGCTGTTCTTTGTTCTCTTCCATCCTGCATGCCCGTGTGGCAGGGCCAGGCTTGGGATTTGGAGAAGACTAGTTTGGGGGCCTCAGGACACCACATATCTTGGCTTCTGAGCCACTGAATGACCACGGGTAAGACCCTGCCCCGTGAGGCCTCATGTTCTCACTATGGTGAGTGGAACAGATGGGTCTGTGGGTGTTCAGGTTCACTGTGAGGAGCAGCCAGTGCTGGCTCCTCTGTCCTCTCTAGGCTTCAGAGTCCTGGGCCTGCTCTGAGGACTAGTAGGGTAGAGGAGCTGAGGCCAGTATGGCATGGGACAGGAGCCAGAGGATGTTGCTCTAATCAGAAGTTTACCAAAAAATTGGTCAGTCAGTCGACAAACACTTGTTGGCGTCTCATTGTGGCACCAGAATAAGAAGACACTGAAGATGCTGTCCCACTCTTGGGAATGCAGAGTCTAGTGGAGACATCACACACAGAAACCACAAGCCTTCTCGCTGTGGCTCAGGGCAGTGGTCCATGATGGGGCTTCTAGGAGGGGTACCAGAGTGATGGCTCCCCATTGCTCAGGGCATGAAGGCCAGGCTTCCAAAGCCCTGTCTGTGTCTTCAGTGCCCATGCCATCAGCCTTCTTGTGGGCCAAGATGTAAGGTGGGCTCTTATTTGGTTGGGTGTCTTGGTGAGTTAGCACCTCAATTACCTGGAGCAGGCATATCCTTGGGATCACAGAGATATTTGATAACAATTGGCACCTAAACCATTTTTTTTTTCCTTTTTACAAAGGAAACTATAAGGCTAACCTATTTTCCTGAACCCAGTACTCAGATATGTACTTATCTCAATGCTAACACTCAGCCAGAAGCAGGGAGAGCTTTTTATAAAACAGAGAAATTAGGAAACTCTATGAATCATTTGTAAAAACTCACAAATCATAGAAAGATGTAGCCACATAGATTAGGGTCAAATTGAGCTTCAGTTCGTCTTAAAAACTTGGAATAGGGCCAACAAGGGGCTATGGTCCTGGTGGACAATCTATACTCGGCCCCCATTCCACCTCCTCAGTGGCTGGCTCCTGGCTCCTGGAAAAAATGAGTCGTCCAGGAGTATGAGCTTTGAGGGCAAGGATGGTGTCCTTCTGCTTGTTCATTCACCGATTCATCATTCATTCAGGCTATAAATAATTTCTTCATTTATTTAGTGGAGGCTGCCGCTGGAAAAGCCCTGGACTTGTTAGAGAAGAGATGGGAGTCTGGCAGCCCCTTCACAGGTCCTGAGACTTGGAGACCATTTCTGGAGGAGGTCTCATGCAAGGAATCTTTCAGTTTGGAGGTGAACCAAGGGCAGGAGCTCTGTGCCTGTGTAGTGGGGACTTAACTGAGTGTCACTGCCCTGGATAGCCCCTTAGAGGCATGTTTGTTCCTGCCTCTCTCAGGTCTCCCAGCTCTACCTCCCCAGGAAGGGGCTATATGGCTCACTGTGTCTCTGTGGCTGTAGTCTCTCATCTGTAAAGTGGATGCAAATGAGAAAGAAAAACTGAGGCGATATTGAGAAGGATCATGGGTGCTTAGTGGGGGATGACAGCTGACCATGACCAGGTTGGGAGGCTTGGAGGCCTCTTGAGTCTACTGGCATGGCTGGCCTGTAGTGCCCAGCATAGCACTTAGCGCTGACAGAAGCCAGTCCAGGTTGTCCTGACTGTGAGTGTGAGAGGAGGTGACAGTGCTGGCTGGAGTATCTGAAAAGAAGTGAAGGTGTGGTTGGGGTGAGAGGACAAGCTGGGGTACCTGGATAGCAAGGAGGGCTAGCTATTATTTATCTCCAGGACTGAGAATTGGACTTGCAGTGTGGGAGGGGCTGGGAATGTGGAACCCTCTCTCTTCCACCCTTGCACCTCCTGCTTCTGCCTCTTAGGATGCAGACTCAGGGCCTAGACACTGCTGATGGATCAAGAGCAGGCAGAAAAGGGGAAGAGAAGACAGGCAAGGTGGGGAAACCTGTCCAGTGCCCCCCCACAGGTGGAGACACACCCAGCCAAGGGAGCCAAGGGCTGCTGCCAGACCTCTGCCGAGTGACCGAGTGATAGGGACTCAACCCTCATGTTTCTGTTCAGTGTATTATGTGAGAACATATTGAAAACCCTATGAGATGGAACTGCTGGAGGCCCTGCAGTGTAGGGCCAGCAGGAGGAAGCCAGTCACCTGCAGCAGAAGCTCCTGGCAATGGGGGTGGGGGAACAGGCCTCAGGAATGTGGTGGCCTTATCCTGCGCAGAAGGCCCGCCCACCTGCCCCCTCTGAGACGCCCGCAGTTCCGTATTTACACTACGTTAATAATGGTTTAAACGTTCTCATAAATAGATGCTGATTAATTGGCAATCCATTTGCTGAAGCCAGGCCTGCCAGACGGTTTCCTGGAGGCCCGTCCACATCCCGATAAACACCATCAGGGAACAGGGCAGGGACTAATGCAGCGGCCTGGCCTGTGCCCCACTGAGAGCAATTCCTCAGGCCTTAAAGGGCCTGACCTGCAGCCCAGCCTCACCTAGAACTCCCGCCTGGTACAGTGGGGGTGCAGTCCACCCTTAATAGGCCTTGGCTGGCAGTGCTCACCCCTGAGCTGGTTCTGATGGATAGTCCATACCCGACCCCTGCCCTGCCTCCTCACTGGTTGGCTCCTGGCTCCTGGAAGAAATATGTTGTCCAGGAGCATGAGCTTGGCACAGAAGCAAGGGCAGGGATGGTGTTCCTGCTGCTTGTTCATTCACCCATTCATTCATTCATTCATTCAGGCTGTAAATCATTTCTTCCATTTAATGGAAACTGCCCCTGGACAAGCCCTGCACTTGTTAGAGAAGAGGTGGGAGCCTGGCAGCTCCTTTACAGGCCTTTGGACTCAGAGACCAATTTTGGAGGAGGCCTGGTGCAAGGTCCTTCAGTGCAAAGGTGAACCAAGGGCAGGAACCCTGTGCCTGTCTAGTGGGGACTTAACTGAGTGTCACTGCCGTGGATGGCCCCTTAGAGGGTTGTTTGCTCCTGCCTCTCTCAGGTTGTCCAGCTCTACCTCCCCAGCCTGTACAGCCCCTTTTCCTCTTCTAATGACAGATGTCAATATTCACTGGGTGAAGCCCCAACCTTCTCTGTAGGATGGGGACCATACTGTGGCTTACGCACAGGAGCCCTCTTCCCTGGTGGAAGGCAGAAGGAAGGCCTGGCCTGCTGCCCCCAGGGCTTCAGCCCCTAATCCTGCATTGTCCTGGGGACCCTGCACCACACCCACCAGTGTTTAATGAGCAGATGGGAACACTATTGCTCTGACAACCACCTGCCGAGGCCTGACTAGCTCTCTTATAAGAACCACAATCAAGACTCAAACTCTGGGTTCACTCCACAGAGCCCTAACTGTTGAGCCATCCTGCCTGATGCTGTGTTGTTGAAAGAATGAAATTGGGAGGGATGAATGAACAAATTCTGCCAGCCCAGGTCCATGAAGCAAAGGGAATGGGGGAGGGGTCTCCATGATTGGTTAAAGCTCTTGCAGTCCCCAGCCCCAGCCAAGGGGGAGGTCAAAGGTGGCTGCTGATGGTTGTCACTCAAGCAAAATAGGCCCGTTTTCATTTTTCACTTGGGCCCAGACCCCTCCAAACAGACAGTGATTAGGCCCTGATTGAGCCTTTCCTCCGCCTGATGACTCCCACATGTGACCTGCTCCCAAATTACATGCAAATGTTCCACCAAAGAGCTGCTGAAAGCCCTGGCTGCCTGGCCAGCTCCCGCGCCTTGCAGGCGCCCACTTTGCAGGTGTGTGCAGGGGCCGGGTCGGCAACCTGACCCACCTGTGGACCACTGAGCTCCACAGTACCCGGTGGGTGGGGGAACGTGCCAGTACCTCAGTCTGCTCCTCTGTGGACAGGGCACAATGACAGTGTGAGATGCCTCCACAGTGATCATATTACAAATGATACTGCACATAAGACGGTCTAGTGTCTGTTTCTTAGTTTCATCTACAGAGTGGGGACATGAGAGTCCCTGCTTCTCAGAGGTGCTGGGGCAGAACAAACAGACATATCAAGTTGCTTAGAACAGCAACAGGCAATAGTATGCACACTTGTCACTTTCACCATGATGCCTTGGGACACTGCAAAAAGAAAGCACTAGCAACCTACCTGGAGAAGCTCGGAGCTCACCCACACACATTTCACTGCTTAAAACGGCCAGAAGCTATGGTTGCTGAAGAACTCTTCGCCAGCCAGCCTTGTAGGTGTTCCCACACCTGTCCCCTGAGGTTGGTGACACCCTTAGTATCATTTCAGAGGAGGACACTGTGGCTCAGAGAGGCCTAATGTCACAGCTGGTCAACGTTGGAGGTGTCTGAGGCCCCAGTCCACACCTGCAATTTCAGAGCTGAGCCCCTAGCCTGCATATGGCAGAGTGGGACATCCAAGGGACACTGTCAAGGGGTGTTCTGAGGTCAGCCCTGTGGCCTCAGCTCAGTCCTAGCCAGCACCCCCAAGTCCATCCACCCTAGCCCCTCAAAGGACAGGACTTCTTTCTACAATGTCTAAGTCCTATCTGCATGCCTCCTTTGACCAGGAGCTCAGTACCACACCTGGTAGAACACTGCAGCCCTGAGTTGCGGTGGGGAAAGATCTTCCTACTGAATGCAGCCCCCTCCCTGGTGGCCTTGAGTCTATGCTTTAAGGCACTCCCCCCCCCTTAGATCTTTTCCTCTCATTTATTTACTCAATTCACTCATTCATTCAGTGAGGCCTTCTCTGACCACCCACCTAGTTGTCTCTGCATCCTTGGACATGTTTAATTGTGGGCTTATCCTCTCTGAGATTATCTGGGTCACAGTTTGGTTGGCTCTTGCCTGGGTCCCTGTTAGAACATCTGCTTCAACAGAGCAGGAACCATGCTCATCTCCCTTGCCTGGGTCAGAGTTATTGTGAAATGCACATGAGAGGGAGAGAGAGTGGGGAGGAGAGGGTGGGGGAAAGAGAGAGGGAAAAAGAGAAAAAGAGAGAGAGAGGAAGAGAGAGGGAGAGAGTAACAAAAAGGAAGGGAGAGGTAGTAATGAAGAATTTGTGCTTTGAATTGGGGAAGGGGGGAGTGAGGACAGAGTAGAGAGTGGGGCCAGTCCTTGGAAACAGAGCAGGTAGGCACATGAGATGGAGGTAGGGCCTTTGGGTTGAACCAGGTGAAGTGATCAGACCTATTTCTGGGTTCAGTTTAGGTAGGTAGAGTGGGGAGGTGGGAGATGGAAAGCTGTGATGGAACTGTACACAGGGACTCCCGCTGGACGCTCCCAGTGGAGGAAGGCTGCACCTATGGGAGCGGCGGGGGGGGTTCTTGAATCCCCCAAAGATGCCCTTAGGCCAGTGGGGGCCTTGGGTAGCCTTTGGAGGGAGGAGTGACATGGGGCCACTGGGCTGTCTGCTCCTGGGTTGGTCTGTCTGTGGGTTTTAGGGTGGGAAGGTCAGGAGTCTGTTAATGGGGGAAGCAAGTCTGAAAGGAGGGGCTGGGCACATGAGCCTTTCGCCAACTGTCCTGGGGGTTTTGCCCTCATTGCCTCCATCCTTCCTCTGCTCTCAGACCCACAACTGTCCTTTATAATGGGCATTATCCTCAATCCCTCTGAGTTAGTGAGGGTCTAAGGCCCTACACAGGGCTGGGAACTTGCCCAAATTTCTGGCTGGGCAATGACACAGGCAGGAACTGCCCCCCAACACCCATCCACTCTGGGACACCCCCACAAGTCCCAAGTCCCCTGCATTCCTGGGCAGGAAGCTGTTCTGAGCTTGGCCTCTCTCTCGGCAGGTGGGTGGCCCCTCATCAGCCTGATGTGGAAAGTGAAATAACTTCTCCCAATTACCCTCGAATCTGGAAACTTTTTGTGCCTCCAACATTTCCTCCAGCCCAGGAGTTAATCAGCCCCTTGGCCATCCCCCCACTGGGGCCTGGGCGTGGGGGCACCAGGGGCAGTTGTGCCCCAGAAAATTATTTCTCATCACCAATTATTGCCCATTAGAGCTAATGGTCGCACTTAATCACCACACACTTATCTGGGGTTTTTTAAGCCACTGGAATGGGTCTCCTCCCCCTCCCCCACCCTGCTTATTTGAGCAAAACTCCAGCCATTGCAAGAAATATATATTTTTTTAACAAAATCCCACATCTGATACCGTTTTGTTTGAAAAATGAGCTGCCCTCCCTTTTCTCGTGTCTGCTGGTCACAGATCCAGTGAAGCTTGGGGACAGAGATGAGACCTCCATCAGGCTCATTCCCAGGCCTCAGAGGAGGTGGGGTCCCTGCCTCCCCCACAACCCCGCAAAGGAGAAAAGACTCAGCCCCAGTTACAGATGAGGAACTGAGACTGGAGGAGGGTGCGTGTGTGTGTGTGTGTGTGTGTGCAGAGGTAACGCTGAATGTTGTGGCAGAGCGAGGACCAGAGCCCAGAAGGATGGGAGTCAGGCCTGATGGGGGCCAAAGAGTAGTCCCAGGAGACTTTTAACTCTTGGGATTGAGACGAGGCTAGTCAGATGGAGAGACTCTCCCACAGAAGCCCTGTAGGCTCGGCCATCAGAGGAGGATTAAAACATTGTTCAGGTGTCCATCTGAGAAGTGAAAGGCCAAGGGTACAGCTGTCCTAGTGCACAGAAGGGAAACCTGGCCCACAGGGTAGTTCATGATGCATTGGGGCCAAAACACTTGGGCAGAATCCCTTCTTAAACCTCTTTACAAAGAATTACCAGGGCTTTTCTGAGCCTTGGTTTCCTAATCTGAAGAACAGGGCTCTTGTTCCCGAAGGGCAGGGCCGCTGTGATGACTCCTTCTGAACCCACCTTCAGTGTGGCCTTAGTGGCTCTGTCCCCAGGTGGGCCAAACTTCTGGAGAGAAGGTAGCTGGGAGGCAGGTACCAGGGGCTGAGATCACACCGTCCAAACAGCTGGCTTATTCTGTGGACCCTCACTCTAAACCCAATAACCTTAGAAATCCCGAAGGGGACCACAGAGGTACATCTGCTCATTAGATCACCTCTACTCTGAGCACACTGTGACAGACAAGACAGGTCAATTCCTGCTACTGTGGGACCTGGAGATAGAAAAGGGAAATATAACAGGTAGGCCGATTAGGAAACCAGATTATTCCAGAGCATGCTGTAAAAACCACAATGGGTTGATATGAGGGGACATGACGTGTATGTACGTATATGCCAGGTTTTCTGTGGTAAAATTGGTATAAAAGTTTATATATATTTCAGGTGTACAACATTATACACTAAATAGAATTCACCACTGTAAGTCTAGTTACCATCCATCACCATACAATTAATCTCCATCACCCATCTCACCCTCCCCTAAATCCCTTTCCCCTCTAGTAACCACCAATCTATTCTCTCTATGAGTTCGTTTTTCTTTTGTTATGTTTGCTCATTTTTTAGCTTCTGCATGAAATTGAAATCATATGGTGTTAGTTTTTCTCCATCTGGCTTATTTTACTTAGCACATTACCCTCAAGTTTCATCCATGTTGTCGTAAATGGCAAGATTTCATTCATTTGTACTGCTGAGTAATATTCCATGTGTATGTGTATGTGTATATATGTATGTATATGTCTCTTTATCCAATTATCTATCAATGAACACCTGGGCTGCTTCCATATCTTGGCTATTATAAATAATGGTAAAATGAACATGGAGACTCACATATATTTTTGAATTAGTGTTTTCTTGTTATTTGAATAAATACCCTGAAGTAGAATAGCTGGTCCATATGGTAGTTCTATTCTTAATCTTTTGAGGACTCTCCACACTGTTTTTTTGTATTGGCTGCACCATTTTACATTTCCACCAAAAGAGTTCCCTTTTCGCCACATCCTCGACAACATTTGTTATTTGATAATGGCCATTCTGGAAGGTATGAAATGATAGCTTATTCTGGTTTTGCTTTGCATTTCCCTGATGATTAGTGGCATTGATCATCTTCTCATATATCTGTTGGTCATCTGTATGTCTTCTTTGAAAAATGTCTATTTAATCCTCTGCCAATTTTTTAATCAAGTTTTTTTTAATGCTGTTGAGTTGTGTGATTTCTTTACATATTTTATATATTAGCCTTTTATTAGATATATGATTTACAAATATCTTCTCCTATTTAGTAATTTGTCTTTTCATTTCATTGATGGTTTCCTTCACTCTGCAGAAGGTTTTTAGTTAGTTTTTACCCTACTTTTTATTTTTGCTTTTGTTTCTCCTGCCTTTGGAATCATATAAAAAATGCTAAGAAAAATATTGCTAAGACCAATGTCAAGTAGCTTACCACCTATATTTTCTTCTAGGAATTTCATGGTCTCAGGTCTTACATTCAAGTCTTTAATCCATTTTGAGTTAATTTTTCCATATGGTATAAAATAGTGATCTAGTTTTAGTGTTTTCCATGAGGCTATCCAGTTATCCCAAAAACATTTACTGAAGAGACTGTTCTTTACCCATTGTATGCTTTTGGCTCCTTTTTCTTAAATTGTTTGTATATGTACAGGTTTGTTTCTTAGCTCTCTACTCTGTTCCATTGTTCTATGTGCCTGTTTTAAAGCCAAAACCATACTGTTTTGATTATTATAGCTTTGTAGTATGGTTTGAAGTTGGGGATTGCGATATCTCTGGTTTTGTTCTTTTTCAAGATTGCTTTGGCTATTTAGGTCTTTTGTGATTTCATACAACTTTTAGAATTGTTTCTCCTAGTTCTGTAAAAAATGTCATTGGAATTTTGGCAGAGATTGCATTGAATTTGTAGATTGCTTGGGGTAGTATGAACACTTTAACAATATATCCTCTCATTTATTTGGGGTAGTATTAACACTTTAACGATATATCCTTTCATTTATTTGTGTCTTCAGTTTTTTTCAACAATGTCTTCTAGTTTTCAATATACAAGTCTTTCTCCTCCTTGGTTAAATTTATTCCTAGGTATTTTATTCTTTTTGATACCATTGTAAATGTGTTTGTTCTCTTAATTTCTCTTTTTGATAACTCGATATTTATGTGTAGAAATGCCAGTTTTTCTGTATATTAATTTTATGTCCTGAAACTTTACTGATTCATTTATTAGTTTTAACATTTTTCTTTCTTTCTTTCTTTCTTTTTTTTTGGTGGAGTATTTAGGGTTTTCTATATATAGTATCTCTCATCTGCAAATAGTGACAGTTTTACTTCTTCCTTTCAAATTTGGATGGCTTTTACTTCTTTATCTTGTTTTATTGCTCTGTCTAGGACTTCCAACACTATGTTGAATACAGTGGTGAGAGTGGGTGTCCTCGATCTTGTCCCTGATCTTAGAGGAAAGACCTTAAGCTTTTCACCATTGAATATTTATTATGTTGTATCCTCCAAAACAACTTAGTTGAGAATTTTTATCATAAATCAATGTTGGGTTTTGTCAAATGCTTTTTCTGCATCTATTAAGATGATTGTATGTTCTTTATTCCTCATTTTGTTGATGTATCATATTGATTGATTTATGAAAGTAGAGCCATCCTTGTATCCCTGGGATAAATCTCACGTAATTATGGTACATGATTCTTCTAATATGCTGTTGAATTTGGTTTGCTAATATTTTGTTGAAGATTTTTGCATCTATGTTCATCAGGTATATTGGTCTGTAATTTTCTTTTAATGTAGTATCCTTGTCTGTTTTGGATATCAGGGAAATGCTGGCCTCATAAAATAAATTTAAAAGAATTTAATGTTTTGGAAGAGTTTAAGAATGATAGGTATTAAATTTTCTTGGAATATTTGGTAGGATTCACCAGTGAGGCCATATGGTCCTGGACTTTTGTTTTGTGGAATGTTTTTCTTTATCACCAATGCAATCTCCTTAGTAGTAATTAGGCTACTCAGATTTACTATTTCTTCATTGTTCAGTCTTAGAAGATGTATGTTTCTAGCTGCTTATCCATTTCTTCTAGATTGTCCAACTTGTTGGTGTATAATTGTTCATAATAGTCTTATAATTTTTTGTGTTTCTGTGGTATCACTTGCAACATTCTCTCTTTTATTTTTTATTTTATTTACTTGGGTTGTCTTTCTTTTTTCCTGGGGAGTTTAACTAACAATTTGTTGAATTTATCTTTTAAAAAATCTCTATTTTATTTGTTTTCTGCTTGATCTTTCTAATTTCCTTTCTTTCGCTAATTTGGGGCTTCATTTGTTCTTCTTGTTATAGTTCCTTTAGGTTTAATGTTAGATTGTTTATTTAAAATATATCTTGTTTCTTGAGGTAGGTCTGTGTTGCTATGCACATCATACTTAGAACTGCTTTTTCTACATGTCATAAATTTTGGAATTTGTATTTCTATTTTCATTTGTCTCAAGGTATTTTTGATTTTGCCTTTAATATCTTCATTAACCTATTGCTTGCTCCTAACATGTTGTTTAGTCTCCACATATTAGTGATTTTTCAGCTTTCTTTTTGTGATTAATTTCCAGTTTCATACTATTGTGGACTGAGAAGATACTTGATATGATTTTAATCTTAAATTTATTGAGACTTGTATTCTGCTGCTTTTGAATAAAACATTATATATTTATTAGGTTCATATGATCTAATATGTCATTTAAGACCATTGTTTCCTCATTGATGTAACCACTGATGTAACCACTGATGTAAGTAGAATGCTAAAGCCCTCTACTATTATTGTATTATGGTCAATTTCTTTCTTTAGATATGCTATGTATATTTTGGCATCACTATATTTAGTGTATTTACATTTACAAATGTTATATATTCTTATTGAATTAACTATTTTATCATTATGTAATGCTCTTCTTTGTCTTTTTTTTATGATCTTTGTTTTAAAGTTTATTTTGGTTGCTATAAGTATAGATACACCAGTTTTTTTTTTTTCATTTTAATTTGCATGGAATATCATGCTGTTTTTGTAGTTCTTCTCTATCTCTCTTCTCTTGTGGTTTGATGACTTTCTTTAATGTTATGTTCAGATTCCTTTTTCATTTTTGTGTGTGTGTATCAACTATAAGTTTTTGCTTTGCAGTTACCATGAGGTTCACATATACCATCCTATGTGTATAGCAGTCTATTTCAAGTTGATAGCAATTTAATTTGAATACATTCCAAAACTTTACACTTTTACCATCTCCATCTCTAGTTTTTATGTTATTGATATCACATTTTATATATATTTTTTTATTTTATGCATCTCTTAACTAATCATCATGGTTTTAATTTTACTACTTTTGTCTTTTAACTTTTATACTAGCTTTATAAGTGATTGATCCACTACCTTTACTACATATTTACCTTACTAGTGAGATTTTTACTTTCACATTTTTTCTTGTTATTAATTAGTGCCATTTATTTTCAGGTTAAAGAAGTCCCCTTAACATTTCTTGTAGGGTAGGTTTAGTGGTGATAAACACCTTCAGTTTTTGCTTGTCTGAAAAACCCTTGATTTCTTCTTCAATTCAGAATGATAACCCTGCTGGGTTAAGTATTCTTGTTTGAAAGTTTTTTTCTTTCAGGATTTTGAAATATCATGCCATTCCTTTCTGGCTGCAAAGTTTCTGCTAAAAAATCTGCTAATAGCCTTGTGGGGTTTCCCTTATATATAACAAGCAGTTTTTCTCTTGCTGCTTTTAAGTCTCTGTATTTTTAACTTCTGACATTTGATTATAATGTATTTTGATATGGTTTTCTTTAGGTTATTCTTATTTGGAACTCTCTGAAATTTCAGGACCTGGATGTCAATTTTTTTTTTCCAGGCTAGGAAAGTTTGCAACCGTAACTTTTTCAGATAAGTTTTCTGTTCTTTTCTCTCTATTCTTCTTCTGGGACCCCTATAATGTGAATGTTATTCTACTTGATGTCCTAGAGGTCCCTTAAACCATTTTTGCTTCCTTTAATTCTTTTTTCTTTTAGCTGCTCTGCCTGGGTGAGTTCCATTGCTTTGTCTTCCAGCTTGCTGAACTGTTCTTTTGCTTCACCCAGTCTGTTGTTGAAATCTAATATTTTTTGGATTACTTGTATTCTTCAGCTCTGTGACTTCTATTTGGAATTTTCTTATATTTTCTATCTCTTGGTTGTTCTCTCTCATATTTTCTATCTCTCTGCCTTCATCCATTTCTCTTTCAAGATTGCTGAGCATTTTATGACAATTACTTTGAATTTTTTTAAAGGATGATTACTTATCTTCATTTCATTAGGGTTTTTAAATGAGGTTTTTATTTTATTCTTTTATTTGGAATGCATTCCATCATTTACTCATTTTGCTTGACTTTCTGTGTTTGTGTCAGCACCAAACCGATCAAGAAGGGAAGGTTTTGGTGGTGAGATGCCCAGTTAAAAAAATGCACAAGAAGGAAACATGAGAATGAAACAGCAGGCAAAAACTTTATTGTGGGGAGCACGCTCCTGCTCCATTAAGGGACAACATGGGCTTTATATATGTTAGAGAACAATAATGGCATTCTGCCACACATGCATGATACAATAAGCTGAACCATGCTTACATAAGCTGGGCACAGGCTCCCTACTACAATAATGTAACATTCTAAATCTAGGGTCCTGCTCCTAGCTGTGAACCTGGATCACAGTCAGACCTGAGACTAGCCAGGCCTGGGGCCCACAAAATAGCTGTCTCTCCCAGTCTTGACGGTGTGGTCACTGGAAGATTGTGGGTATGTTTTGGTCTATTGTCTGTGCAGTGCTCTGGATAGCCTGCCAAAAACTATCTCACTACTTGTTTTAGTCCTGTGGGTCCCAGAAATGCAAGTCTTACTGGCTATCAGTATCAGGCATTCAGAAGGTGTCCCCTTTGTGAGTATGTGCACCCTGGGGTTGTGCTGGGGCAAGGGCCATAATGGAGGGAAATTATGATCAATAGAGCTCTCCTTCTGGGTGTAATGGGGTGGGGACCATGGTGGAGGGGTGCCAGGAAGGCCATTCCAGTAGTGGGTTGCCAGGCTGGAACAGGGTCACAGGAGCACCCCTGGGAGGGAGGGATGATACTAGCAAGGTAGATGGAGAGTGCCAAAAATAGTCCCCACAGTTTCAGACTTGCAATGTATGAGAGTTAAAAAAAATAGCACCCTCAGTACCTGTCCCTGAGTTGGTTCCAATATACCCTTGCTCCACTAGCACACATCCTAAGATTAGTCAATAAATCTTCTTTGTGTATGATCCCAAAACTTTTCAAACTGCTGCCTCTGTACTGAAACTCGAAGTGAGTGTGTCTATGCTTGAGCACTTTAAAAGCAAAGTTTTTTCAGTTTCCTATAGCCTTTTGATTCTCCTAAACGTAAGCCCCACTGGTTTTCAAAGCTAGACATTATGGGGCTCATCTTCCCAATATAGGTCCCCAGGACTAAGGTAACTGATGTGGGGCTCAAACTCCTTGATCCTCAGGGAGGAGCTGCACTTTTGTGATATACCTCCCATTTGTGAGTCACGGTGCCAGGAGTGTAGCTCCTGATAAGACCACATCTCTGCTTTTTCTACCTCTCTGGATATGGCTTTCTCTTTTTGTCCTTAGTTGTGGGAATGCTTCTGTTAGCCTTCAGGTCTTTTTCAGAGAGAGTTGTTCTACATGTAGTTGTAGTTTTGGTATGTCTGTGGGAGGAGGTGATTTTAGGATCTTCCTAGGCCCCATTGTTGAACCTGCTCTTTGTCAAGTTTTGGATATACTACCTATCATGTGTGTCTTGCATTGTATGATGAGAGAGCTTTGAATCAAAGACACCCCAGGAGCTGTGAACTAGCTTAGCATCCAGAGTATGGTCCCTAAGGCCATTGCCTGGGAAAAGAAATATGACTCCTTGGAATATAGCTGACTCCAAAATTGGGGCAGGGTCAATACCATATAAGCCTGGACTATGTGTTACATGATTTAAAAGAAGTATTACAAAAAAAGAATGGTGGCATGTCAAAGGTTGCAGGTGCCAGGTTACAGAGGCTCCCACTGGCCAAATCTGAGACAATTTGAGTACTAAAATAATTAAGCAGAGTAATGATTCTGAGCCTTTGAAAAATAGGAATTCTTAATCTATACTTATATAATAGATCAATAAACAGTGGAGCAAGGAGAGCTCTTTTTTATAGGAAGGGAGACTTGGGTTGAAAAGTCAGCATTTTGCAGTCTCTGTAACAAAGATCAATTCAGGCAGGAGTCCTCCATGGAAGCTAAATCTGATGGAAAGCTTTTATGAAGCAATGATGCTTGCATGCTTTTACACTGTCCCCTCACAGACTGTGCATTGGATGCCAAGAGGGAAAACATTATAGAGCAGAGAAACCAGTTTACCCTCACTGAGAAAGTTTACCCTCACTGAGAAAGGGCAGGTTGGTCCATGAGCTTCCACAGGGTGCCCTGAGAAGGACATGTTCCTCACATTTCTCACACCCAGCTGGGAAAACAGCCCAAATCCATGTAAGAAGAAACTCAGACAAACTCACATAAGGAGTATTCCACTGAAGAGATGGCATTCTTCAAAAAGCTCCTGAAATAAAAGACAAAAAGCATGGGTATTGCCTCAGACTAAAGAGGACCAAAGAAACATGATGGCCAGATGCAACACCCAGCCCCGGATTGAATCCAGGGATAGAAGGGAAAGAAATGCTATAAAGAACATTATAAGGTCAATTGACAAAATTGGCATATGGATGGAAGATCAGAGAAAAGTATGGTATCAATGTTAAATTTACTGAAGGGAGAATTAAACTGTGGTCATGTAAATGTTCTTGGAAAATACACCCTGAAGTATTTAGGAACAAAGAGCCCCATTGCCTATGAGTTATTCTCAAATTGTGTGTGAGAGAGAAACAGAGAGAACAAGAGCCAACAACATAATAAAAAATAAAAAGTTAACAGTATGTGGGGACTATGCTGGTATTATTTGTCTCATTCTTATTTCTGCAACTTTCTTCAAATTCTAAATGTTTTTTAAATAAAAAGTAAAAAAAAAAAAATGATGTTGTTAAGCAGCATCCTGAAATGGAATCAGGTGTAGAAGCTTTGAGAGGGGATATTTGGCCAAGGCCTGAATCATGACAAGAAACCACTGAGAACCATGTTCAGAGGGAGGGGTAGCATGTGCAAAGGCCCTGGAGAGACTGGCTGGGTATTCTGGGGCAAGGCAGCATAGTGGTAAGGAGCAGGGAGGTCAGGAATTAAGGATGTTTGCAGGGACCCAGCAGGTTTTAGTGGAGAGTTTGGGATTCTGTCTTAGTGTCATAGATGCAATAGGGGCTGACCATAGACCTGGGGTGACACAAGTGGAGAGAGATTTGCTTTTTTATTTAACAAACATTTTGATCCCCTCTGATGTCCCAATCAATTTGGGAAAAGTGTTGGAATCCAGGAAGATGGTTTCTAGTGCTTCAGTAATAGCCCATGGCAGTGGGAGAAGATTCTTCTATGGTGAAAGGTACAGGTTTGCCCTAAACGTAGTTTAAATGGTCCATGAATCAGAACAGCTGGGCTCTGACAGATGTGCCCCATCTCATGGCCAAGCACAACAGTCATGCCATGTGCCAGTCCATCACTGTCCTCGGAGGCTCTAGCCTCTGGAAGGGACAAGGGTCTGTGAGCACACCACTTCTACTCACAGCTCACTGGCCAAGCAGGTCATGTGCTACACTCAACTGAGAAAGGAATAGGGAGTGCCAGGAAGGAGAGGGAGAGCCAACCTTAGGAACAGCTTGATGGACAACCACAGAAAGGGACACCCAATCTGTGCAGCAGTGTACCGCTACTGGCTGAGGATATGTGATAAATACCAAAATGGGCCCTTTGGACTGATATCTAATAGGCTCTGTGGACCAGCAGGGTTTTCTGCCCCCAAGTGGCCAAAGTGAGTGAAAGGGATGAGTGCACGTGGAAAGAGAACTGCTTGAGGCTCAGACCAGGGAGGGACAGGAGTATACCCACAAGACACAGTCCAGCTGAGGAGATGGCTGGAGACCAACCCCTTGAGAGCTAGGGCCACCAGACCCACAGTACTCACTGTCCCTAAGCCTCTGCAGGGCTAGCCCTGATAGAGTCCTAGGGTCTGGAGAGCAGAGCAGGAACCCTGGGAGAGATGGGACTGGGACAAGGATGGAAAGGGAAGGTATGAAGACTGGAGTAAGGAAACAAGGATAGGGAAGGCTGTCTAACAGGCGATTAGCTCTTTGACACTCGAGGTATATAAGCAGGGGCAGATATGCAATATCTAAGGTAGCTATAAGGGGGATGTGGGATGCTGAGGGCCCTTCTGTTTCCCAAAGTCTAGATTTCTAGCTGGGCATGGTGGAGAACAGCCTGGCCCCAAGCGAGAGGGTGTATTTAGAGAAGCAGGGTGCAGGTAGGGCAACACAACTAAGGCAATTAGGGGAAACTGGGGAAAGACCTCCTCTTCTCCACTGCCCCTGCCTCCCCCAGCTCGGTCCCAGGTGCCTGTGGGTGTATGAATCCCACCTCTGCCTGCAGCCAGGGTCAGACCCTTGGTGTCCTCCTCCCCAGCTCTTATTAGAGATCCTAAGGCAGGGTGCAGCAATGAAAACATGATCATAAGAGACAAGTTGCTCTGTCCATTCTCACACCATTGGATACTGCCTCAGGTATTCCCTACCTGAGTGGCCTCATGAAGTCAGGCTATGCCACCATCACTGAGGCTGGTGTGTGGCTTTAGTGAGCATGTGGCCAACTGCGTGGCTTTGGCAGAGCTCCACGTGAGTTTTTTATCTTTCAGTCTTTAGGCCTGATTATAAAGTTACAAAATGCAGGCAGGAGGAATTAGCTGATTGTCCATGGTTGGACCCACAGGCTTCGAGGGAATACCTGTGTTTGAGTCATTCAGGAGGAATCAGAAGACATGGCTGTTCTAGAGCCAGACTTCTGAGTGACATGGCTGGCCTGTGTGCTCATTGCCACTGTCCCCACCTCTTCCTTTTGTCTCCCAATGGAGGCCTCGTTCCAGCCATTTCCCACTAGGCTGGGGCTGGTGCTCCCTTAATGGCCAGGAGAGACCCCATAAGGGCTGTCCTGCCTCAGCAGTAGTGGAGTGAGCAGATCATTGGTGGCACTCTGGGAACTCAGAAGGCCTGCCATGTAAGTGTGACTAAGCTGGAGGCTCCCTCTGTGGACCTGGAAGCTTTAGTTTTACAACCCGTTCTCAGGGTTAAGGAATGTGGTCCGGCAGGACAGCTCTTCCCTCACCCAGATTCTTCCTGCTAAAGCTCCTAGTGTACCATGGGCCTGCTGGATGTGGCACCTCTGCAGGGAGGAACCCATCCATCAAGGAGCCATCAACGGTCAGACACAACCTGCACCCCACCCAGACGGGGCCAAATCGAAGTTTTCATGGGCCATAGCAGAGAGCCAGCGGAGGCCCCAGGCATGATGAATGAGTGTCACTGGGCACTTTAAGTATATGTTTACAGGACACCCAAATAGCTAGTCAATCCCTTGGGAACATCGCTCACCCTGGCTACCAGGCATTCCTGACAGATTGTCAGGTGGTTTTGGTGCTTTCACTCTGGCAGCCCTTAGAGTTTTAGCTTGTCAGGCCCATAGGTCTGTCCATTCAGCTGCTAACATGTGACAGATGGGGCACAGAGCCCCACAAAAGCATGCAGTTGCCAGGATCACCGCTGCAAGCCCACCACTGCAAGGCTTCTGGGGCTCAGCCTCCCTGCACACCCACTGGGCTGTCTGCTCATCTCTGAAAACTTGGTAACCAGGGCCTGTGTGAATGGACTAAGGGCTCTCCTCAGATACAAACTTGGAGTGTGGTTTAACTTATGATCTCCTGTTATCATGGTCTACTCAGGCCAGAGAAGCTCAATGTTTGCTTTAAAGAAGTAACCTCCTTCCTTCCTTCCTTCCTTCCTTCCTTCCTTCCTTCCTTCCTTCCTTCCTTCCTTCCTTCCCTCTTTCCTTTCTTTCCTCCCTCCCCATGTCATTCTCTCCATCTTCTCCTCTCCTTCCTACTTCCCTCCTTTCTTTCTTTTCCTTTTTTTCTTTTTTCCCCTCACTCCTTCCTTCCTGTCTTCCCTCCCTCCTTCCTTCCTGTCTTCCTTCCTTTGTTTCTTCAACAGATGAGGCTATTGTTGGTTTAAGACATAGAATGTGGGAGATCCAGCTCTCAGCCACCAGCTGCTCCTCTAAAGACCCTGAGCAGTCAATAGATTGGGGTTTCTGAGGAAGAAGTCTAATGTGTAGGGAGGTCATTGCACTCCATAGCAGACTTTGGATTTTGCTAGGAGAGGGCAGGGAGGTTTGAGGAAAGAGCAAGGGTCCACCTCACTCTGTTCCTCAGGGCAGGAGACTTCTCTTCTCATGTTTGCCCCTGTGAAATGACATCACTAACACGCTCACACATGAAGAGGGGTGGGGATAATGGGTAGATGCAGTGTTTCTCACAGGAAGGCATCTACCAAAACCCAGGAGTACCATGACTGAAGGAGAAACAAACACCCACCCTCACCCACGATCCTTGTGATGTTCCAACCTCCAGGAGTAACGTGAAAAGGTAACTGTTCCAAGGTAACTGTTCTAAAGACCAATGTACAGATCCACAATGCAAAGGTTAACTTGAAACCCACATGTTAGAGACAAAACTATAAAGCTCTTAGAAGAAAATGCAGGAGCTTGTCTTTGTGACTTTGGATTTATCAGCAATGCCGCAGATATGACACAGGAAGCACAGGCAGCAAAAGAAAAGTAGTTAAAATAGACTTCACTGAAATCAAAGAATTTTGTGCTTCAAAGGACCCTATTAAGAAAGTAAAAAGACAACCACAGAACGGGAGAAAATATTTTCAAATCATGTATCTGATAAGGATGTTAAATCTAGAATACACATAGAACTCTTATACTAAAATGTAAAGGCAAAACATCATTAGTCACAAGGAACATGCCCATCAAAGCCACAATGAGGGACCACTTCACACCCACCGGGACGGCTGAATTCATAGGGACAGATAATGACAAGTGTTGGAGAAGATGTGGCGATGCTGGAACCCTCACATACTGCTGGTGGAATGAAAAGTGGTGCAGTTGCTGTGGGAAAGTTTGGTGGTTCCTCACAGTATTAAATATAGAGTTACAACTTGTCCCAGCAGTTCACACCTACACATATGCCCGAGAGAATTGAAAACACGTGTCACACAGAAACTTGTATGTACGTTTTCACAGAAGCATTATCTATAACAATTCCAAAGTGAAAACCACCCACATGTCCATCAGCCGATGAATGGATAAACAACATGATCTAGCCACGAAATGGAATATTATTCAGTCATAAAGGGAAGTGAAACGCTAACACATAAATAAATCTCAATAACATCATGTGAAGTGAAAGAAGCCAGTCACAAAAGACCATATATTGTATTATTCCATTTACATAAAATGTTCAGAATAGGGAAAACTATAGAGGCAGGAAGATTAGTGGCTGCCAGGTGCCGGGGAGCGGGGAGAATGGGGAGTAACTGCTAAGGAGTATGGGATTTCCTTTTGGGGATTTCCTTTTGAACATGTTCTGAAATTAGTGATGATGGTTGCACAGCTCTAAAATTAAAAGCCACTGCATTAGACACTTAAAAGGGGTGAATTTTATGATTTGAATTATTTCTCAATACAGCTGCTGCATAAAAAGCAATTATCTGAATTGGCACTGAGCAGTGTTTCAAGCTGTTTCTGTCTTTCTCATTCTGGCCCCAAGTCTTCATCAGGTGAGTGAGGGGCCAACAGATTTCATGGGGGAGTATGGATTTCTCTGCCATTTGGCTCCAAATCTCCATTAAAACACTGCAGTCCTTGGGAATAATCAATGATGGCTTGGAATTTTGCAACAGAGAGACCAGCCCACCTGTGGTTAATAAGGAAAGGGATAAATTGTCTATTAGACCTAAGATGATAAGCGGGTTTACGTTTAACTCTTTGCAACTGAGACCTTAAAAGCATTGGAACCAGCCCCAACAAATTCTCATATCCTTTGGTAAAGTAACCCTCTTGAGACTGTTTCTTCTGCAGAAGTTATTTAAAAACAACAACAACAACAACAACAACAACAACAACAACAACAACAAAACTGTGTGCGTATGGGTGCTACTAACAAGTTTCCTCTGATGACTTGTCTTAGGGCTGGAGGGAGAGCCCTTCCTTAGGTTACAAATAGAGGGCATGGTGCAAATCGAGGCAATGGAGGCCCAGGGCAACTGTGGGTGAGAGGCTTTGCTGGATATGGTTGTGGTTTCAAGACATCTCCATGCTGTGTTCACATTTTTAATTTAAATAAACACCTTCAGAATTCAGAGGATGCCTATAGGTCAGGTGGAAGGTGTAGAGCCTGAGCCTGAAGACAGGATGGCCCATCGAGCGGGCAATGGTGTAGGGCCTGCTGGTGAGACAGGTGTATATGTGTTGGCTCCAAGGGGTTCCTGGAAGGTTGAGGTGAGCAGGGCCCGGGAGAAATGTGTGTCTCAGCTCACAGAGAAGGTGGAACCTGGGTAGCAGGAAGCTCCTGTATGTTTAGAAGAGAGGGTCTCTAAAGCAGAGAACTGGTTGTACAGGTGCTGGAGAAAGTATCAGTGTCTCTTCAGGAAGCCCCACCATCTAGCTGGTGGGGCCACATGGCTGAGGCACCTGCAGGATGGTACTGAGCAGAAATGGGAGGGGGCTGTTACTTTCCTCTTGCCCTCCATCTCCTGCCAGCACCCCTATCCCAAAGCAGTTTCCTGGAATACCAAGTTGGACAAGAAAGCGTGAGAAAGGGATGGTTAGGGTACGGCCAGCACTCACGACCAGCACAAAGGTAAGAGGCCAGGCCTTCTGCTGGGTCTCTGGGCCAACCAGAATTCAGACAGGTCTAAACCCAGGCCTACTGGCTAATGTCTCACGTGCCATGGCTCGGGTCACCTCTACTGTGGTGCACCTATTGTCCCTTCCATGGATTTGCTTCCTTTTCTTCAAATTAATTTACTTCAAAAGAGATTTTTACCACCACGATAAAACCTGTAAGAAGAACCATAACTGGGAAAATTGAGACAATGGGAGCCTAACAATAATATTACATTCTAGCCAGACCTGCTGCCTTCCACTGCTCAGAGCCTCGGTAGATGGGGGCTTGCTCCTAAAGCCAGCCGAGGCTTCCAGAGGATTGGAAAGGGGCGCCACCCCCATCTCCATTAGGACACCACACATCTATGCCCCTGAATTGTTGCACTATGCCCTGGGACCGGCCCAGGGACACAGGGCTTAGCAATGCTAGCTCAAGGAGGGAACCTGCTTGGCCAGGCACATTGGCTTCAGCGTCATCTCAGAACATCAAAAGCCGTAGCTAAAGAGTGGGGCTCCTCCTGACTCTGTGCAGCATTTTGTCCTCAAAGCTCCTTTGTGTGAGTCTCCACTTCTGCCCCCTGTAGCTGGGCTAGGAGTGGGGGCTGTGAGCTAGAGATTGCACCCAAATGTCAAAAGCTTTCCCTAAAGCATCTCACAGCTGTCAGGGCCCCCCTCAGGAGGACAGGCGGCAGGTCCATTAGTGGAGGCAGGTGATTTGTATTACTGGCTGCTGCTGTGTAAACAGAGGGCTCAGGGAGCTCAGAAGACAGAGAGGGCGGGGGCACACCTGGTACACCTGAGTAGGCTCAAGCTGGGCCACCATCCACAGGGGCATGCCAAGGCCCATCTGCCCCACTTTAGCATTTGGCACCTTAGTGTCTTTGCAAACAGGGAGAAATAGAAGTGAGGATGCACCCACCACACTCTAACCATGCATGGAGGATCAGCAGGGCCCCGATGCCGCATCCCCTCATGCCTCCAAGCCAGTTGGTGTGTACAGTCCAGTTCAATTCATTGGCCTTCATGTATCAGACTCTTTGCTACTCTCAACCCCCACCCCAGCACTTACCGCAGGACTCTGATGGTCTGTTTACAAGGCTGTCTTCCGCACCAGACGAAGGGCTCTTGAGGGATTTTAATGACCTCCACCTCCGCTGTCAGTGCTAATCAGTGTTTCCTGAATGAATGGATAAAGGAATGAATGAATTCTTGAGCACCTACCACGTGCCAGGCAGCATGTCAGGGGCCGGCCAGTGGTCTGTGCTGCAGGAGGCCCTGGGGGAACTTTGGGATCAAGTGGGGAGAGAGATTGCTGAGAAAGGGGCTTTGAACAAAGATCTGAGGAGGTGAGGGACAGAGTTAAGTGGACAGACATGTAAGGGAGAGTCCTCCAGGGAACAGCACATGCAAAGACCCTGGGGCAAGACCAACCTGAGTGGAGTAGGGCTTCAAGGAACAGTAAAAAAGCTGGTACCTAGAGTCCAGTAAGAGAGAGAGAGAGAGAGGGAGAGTCAGTCATGGGGTGGGGAGTAGAGAGAGAGGAGCACAACAGGTTCTGAGAAGTCCTGCTATGGGACCGGCTAGATGACCGCCACAACTAGCCCCATTCATCTCCCTACACTATCACTGAGAGGGTGAAAGAGCCAGACCCTCACTTCACTTTACAGAGAAGCAGGTTGGGAGAGCGGCAGGCAGCTCTGGCCAGCAACATAGAGAAAACTCCCAGCAAAAGAGTGTCTGAGAGAGACTTATTTTTCCTGAGAAGATGAGAGCAACTTGTCCTGGGTACCACCCTCAGCTTCCCCCCACCCCAGACTCCACACCCCTGCCTTTGGCTGTTGTCCTGTGTGAACTTAATGTTTGGAGTGATGGCAGCCATTTGTGCTCATGAGACACTGCAGAGCTCCTAGTCCAGCATCCGGATGGGGAGAACAGCTGCACCCCCCCCATCCAGTCCTGTGTGAATCTTTGATCCCATTCATGTCACACACCTCTGACACATATCACCACCCCAAGAAACACTGCTGGGCCAAATGAGCTAGAACCCCTCTCCCCCAGAATATGGCCTGTGTTACTTTCTTCGTAGCTCTAGCCCTAGCTTCTCTCTCTTGTTCTCTCTTCCTCCCTCCCTTCCTCCCTTTCTCTAAAATGGCTCTGTTTTCTACCTAGATGTTCCTCTTGGACTTCCTCCTGGGAACATCAGCTCAGGGTGTGGAGCTTGAGCTTTTTTTTTGCTTGCATGTGTGTCTTCTCCCTGGAGCAGAGCCTGGCAAAGAACAGGTGCCCCAAAATGTTGTTTAGGACATGAATGAGTACTCAGCATATGTCGACATCCAAGGGACATGTCACTGCTGTGGCTTTGGCTCTCACTTTCTCTGCCACTGTTGAAGTACCCATTGGCTTCATTTGCACTGTGCACATACCTTCTGGTACAGGTGATAGAACTGAATGAGGTGACCTGCTGGAGCCTGCAAATTGGCTAGTTGGGGCTGGTACCACAGTTGGCCTGGCAACCGTAGGATGTGCAGGCTGGGTGTTTGGGAATCACCATGGCTATCCTCCTCCAAGAGCCAGGAAACACTTAAGGGACCATAGCCATGGGATGGGGGCTGTGGACCCTCAGGTGGCCCCACCTGCAGGGCCAGAACCAGCACTCCAGTTCCTGATGTATTTTGTGACATCAGTTACCATACTGGGGTGAAATCAGTAAAACTACACAACCTTCCAAGCACATCATTTCAAACCTCCATATAATGCCTCAACTGCAACAAAGGAAGCATAAAGGAATTAACCTGATGGGTTTTTGAAAAAAAAAACTTTATTTATTTATTTATTTAAGTTAGTTTCAAGTATATAGTACATTGATTAGACATCTATAATGTTCATAAAATGACCCCCCCCATGGCTCCCTCCCCTGGCTCTCCACGCCATCACATTAATGCCAACTGCATTCCCTCTGCCATGCTCTCCTGATGTTTTTAAATCTGTGTTTCAACTTACACAAGCACAGGAGGCCTGGCCACACTATACACATGTACCCAGATGCCTGCATGGTTCAGCAGGTACGAACCCCAGGAGAGACAGTATTCAACAGCGGACTGTCAACACTGCTGTTACTGATGTGAAATCTGGGAATAGCGGTTTGGTTATGAACACGAAACTGTGTGATGCAGCAGGTGGGCATGCCAGGCAGAGCTGGGCAGTGCTGGGCAGGGCTAGGTGGGCCTTTAGCACCAGGCACTCTCAGGTCTCTGTTTCCTGAAAAAGTGTGTAGCGCCCCTGCTCTAAACCCCATCTTCCCTGGCTTTGCACCAGCCCAGCTGAGCAGACAAAGCCCCAGATCCCACATCCATGCTAGTTCACCTCTAATGCTCCTGCTCCCAGGAGTCAAGCCTGACCTAAGACTGGTCCAGGCAGGTGGGAGCCCCTTGTGCCAGGCTGCATGAACCCCCAGATGGCCAGGCAGGACCCCTGGCAGGCCTCTGCTATCACCTCCCAGGCCGGTGTCCTGCGGGCCCCCACACAGCCCGGCACAGCAAGGGGATCTTAGGCAGGTGGTGATGGATGGCGGAGGAGGCTCCATTCCTATTCTCACAGACATTCTTCCAGCAGATAAACTGCTTTGAGTGGCCACCCCCACAGTGGCCTTGTGGAGGGGCCTTCTTGAAAGGCAGGAGATGAGGGGCCTCTGTATATAATAAAGGTGAAAGAGTGTCATCTAGACATTTTTATGCTCTTCCTGAGGCCCCAGCTGCCGTGCAGCAGGAAAGGCCTGGGGCTTTTAGCAAGTGGCCTGTGGAAGTGGCTGGTTCCAGACCTGAGAGGGAGAGTGGGGTCAGGAGCTGGGCTGCCTTCCAAACCAGTCATCCTGAAGGATTTAGGGAGACCCACCCCAGATTTCGAGACTTGCTCTTCTGCTGCAAGATGAGTCTCTGGGGGGCACGTGGTGAGTGGGATAGGGCTGGCAGCTGGATCAGTAGGAGACAGGGCATATGAAGTCTTTCAGTGCCTCTAGTTAGAGAATGCCCAGCTTGTCTTCAGGGTGCCCTGCCAGACAGCACCATAGCCCCCAATACAGAGGTTCAGAGGTCTGGGGGCCCCTGCCTGTGACTGCAGCCCTCATTGTAGTGTAAGGGCCTGTGGGAGTGGGCTGGTGTCTGGGAGGTGCTCACTGACCTTTCTCTCCCATCTTTCATTCTCTTTCCTTCCCCCAGGTCTGCAGTGCAGCCAGGACAGAGCATCCACCTCATATGGGAGAACACCAGTCTCTGGGCCTCCTGAGACCATAACATAGGGATGGGAAACAGAGCCAGCAGGGGATCCACCCACAAATGCCCAGACCACCCAAGTGTTCAGGACAGGAACTTCCCCTCTAAGCCCTAGGCAACCTGTGTGTCCAGGACCAGGAGGCACAACATTCAGACTCACAGACCTAGTGCCCTCTCTCCAGCAAACTCCCCAGGCCCCCAGGTCTGCTCAGCCTGCCCACCATCCTGGTGTCTTGGAATGTCCCCACTCCAAAAGCCTGTGACCCTGAAACCCTAGGCATCCCCTAGTCCACTAGTCCCTGAACATAAGGGCCAGGTGACATGCAATAGGCAGCAGAGGCAGGGTGGGGGATGGTGAGTGCACCCACATAGGGGAGGCCCCTGGGTCTTGTGCTGCTGGAGGTCTTACTGGGAGAGCCCAAGGTCCATGTGAGGCCAGCAGACCCATCTTGCCTTCACAGCAGCCCTGCAACATTAGTATCAATATTTCTATTTCTGGGGAGATAAACTGAGTCATAAGAAGTGAACAGTTCTGCTCAAAATAGCAAAGAGACAGGATTTTGGATTTGAACCTGTACAAATCTGTCTCTAGATATAGAATTCTTTGCCACCCTGTACCTGTCCCTTGGCCAGCAGACATGAAGTACCTGCTAAACAGATGACTAACGAAGCCCTCCGGAAAAGGCAACGAGTGAAGATTTTTGATCAGTAGCACTGATCTGCCCTTCCAGTGCCAGTCAGGGGTCCATGTGGAGCTCAGTTTTCTAGAAAAGCAGATGGCGAGAGATTGGTTATGAGCTACTCGGGAGAGGAAGAAACAGTTTGTTCTTTATTTTTTTGGTACCAATCCAAGTCTGATGCTGAGCTCCAGCCCCTGGTCCAGCCTCAGCATTGGGAGCCCCAGCTGCAGGGGCACTCAAGCCCTTCTTGTGCAGTGGTGAGGGAGATAGGGGGTCAGTGACTCTGATCCTCTGTTGACCCCTGAGAAACCCATGGTTTTCCCCACCTCACCATCCTGTTGGGGGACAGGGCTCTAGGCACCAGCAGGGCTGGGCAGGCCTTCCTCACCTCCCAATCTCCTAGTCTCTTCTCTCCTTACCCCAAAGGACCCTAGAAAACCCAGCTCTGTCTTTTCAGTGAGTCTAAGTGTTTCCAAACACAGGAGGGAGCTGCTGGTCAGTGGTATCCCCTGATGGGATGGAGCTGGGGAATGGAGGGTACTCTTCCCTGGGATGTCAAGGGACCTGTAGGCTGGAGGCATTCCTATTCTGACTCTGGGACCAGCTCCTCCTTTGCCCTTAAGCCTTGGGAGTGGATTCCTCCTGGCAAGCCCCAAAGCCATTATCCTGTCCTTACCCTGTCCTTTAAAAGGATGGCCCTAAATGCTGAGACTTATGGAATAACATATGGCAGAGGATCCTAGCTTGATGACTCAGTGCATGGCCATGGGCAGGTTCTCCCTAACTTTTTAAAGGTTATAGACCCATAAAATCTCAAAACCAGGTACTTCGAACTTACTGACTCTCAGAGCCTTCTGAGGGAGTAGCGCAGACATCACAGATGTGTGTATGTCCTGTGTCCCCTAGGTCATCAAGTATCTCTCACTTGGATGCCAGGTCACCAAGTGTCTCTGACCTGAATGCCAGGTATACCAGCTCTCTCTCACTTGGGTACCAGTTCAACAAGCATCTCTTGAATGGCAGTTCAACAAGCATCTCTGACTTTTGGAAGAAATCTAAGCAAGAGGTGCAGAGGGCTGTCTTGTTCATTTAAAGATTTTAATGACACCATACTAGTTCAAATTCTAAAATATGCCAAATGACAGACACCCCGCCTTAACTCCCTCAGGCATCCCCAAAGCAGCCTCTGTTCTTGGGCCTGTGGGTACCCTGCCTGTGGAGACAGGAAGAGCAGGCAACAGAATGCCACTCTTAACCTGAGAGGTGGTGAGGGCGGCATAGTCCACAATGGCATTTGAGTCTGAAGGACTGAGGCATAGCTGTCCATGGTGATTGACGGGAATACCACATGCCTTGTGATCACCATCCCCTCCCGGTTGCACTTCCCCACTCCATGGTGCTTCATGGAATCAGCCCCCAAATAAAGGCTAGAGAGGACCCTTGTCTTAGTGTTGGCTTCTTTAAAATGCCAGTGGTCTGGCTGAACAAGTAGAGGTCTAGAGATCCCATTGCTATGGTGGAAAATTTGGAAGGCTCAAGTGGGAAGAGTGGCGACAGTGGAATAGCCTTGGAGTTCAAGTGCCTGTCCACAGTCCCCCCCCCCGCCCCAGTTTAGGCCTTGGCCTTCCTGCTCACCACCCTGCATAGAGTGGCCAGACAGGCTTTCTACAATTTTTACTGAATTGTGTCAAGATCCTGCTGAAAACAGACAAAAACAAAACCTCTTAACTGGCTTACTTTTCATGATCAGACCCCTCCTCCCTGCTCTGTCCTCTCCAGCCTCACTGTCCGCATCCATCTGCCCTTCGCCACCTCCCCACTCATCTCCCTCTGCTGGACCCTCTTCCAGCCAGCCCCTGCTCACCCTCCAGTCCACCTGTGTCTGAAAGACCTCCTCACAGGCCCCACAGAGCACTGAACTCTGGGCCCCCTCTCACTCCAGCTGCCCACACAGTGTCCCACAGTGTCCTTTGACCCTGGCCCCCATCTCTCACCAACCCCCCATCCCATTCTTAGAAAAGAAACTCCACAGGCAAGGAGGCATCAATTTGCAGGAAGGAGAGTATGTGTCCCCTTGGGCTCACAGCTGCACTAGCTGCTCCTCCAGGTCCTTCCTCAGCAGCCTGTAAGCTGGATCCCTCCACGCAGCAGGCACTCAGTAGGCATGTGTTGACTGACAATGTGGTTGTGGCGCAAGTCTCCAACCCCTTGAGATGAGGTGGGCTCTCCCCTCTTGGAGCAGCTGAGAGGTCCAAGCTAGGTGCTCCTTCCACCTAGCAGGGCCAGTACTGGGAGGCTGGCTCCTCAGCCACACTGCACACTGCCCAGGTCAGGTTTCCATCCGCCATCATCAGGCAGATGTCAAGCTCGAAGGGGCTGCAGTAATTTGGACAATTACAGCTGCTATTATTGCTTCCTTTCCTTAAACAGGGGACCAAATTACTCAGACACAGCTCCCCATGGCCAACGAGGCATGCAGGGGTGGAGTTTGGGGCACATGGGAAGGGGGTGTTGCAGGAACAACCCGTCTGCTGATGATTGTCCAGTCTGAGTGCCTACCATGTGATATCAGTGCTCACTTTTCCCTGGGACTGGCAGTGCAATTTTCTGAAGACTCGTGCCCAGCAGGAGGGCTGGCCAAGCTCACACAGTCTGTCACTGCAGGATGGAGTGGAAGCAGGTCTGTTTTGAGTCCTAAGTCAAGAATGAGGTCTCTTCTTCTGAATCCTAGAGCAGAGGTAGCTCTGCAGCTGAGTGGAGGCTGAATGAGGGGCACCACTTAAGAGTATGACCTAGTTTCATTCAGATAGATAGACAGATAGATGATAGACACAGATAGATAAATAGAAGGTAAATAGAAAGATAGATGGCTGGTAGATAGATGATAGAGATAAATGATAGACATATGACAGATACATACATAGATAAATGATAGATGGAAAGATAAATTACAGGTAAATGTACAAAGAGATGACAGATATGAAGGTAAACATATGTATGTACATAAAAATACATATACATATGATTCCATTTATATAATGTTCAAGAACAGGCAACAATTATCAATAATAGAAGGCAAAATATTGGCTACATCTGTTGGAGAGGGTGCTGACTGGAAAGAGACAATGAGGAGCCTTCTCAAGGTGCTGGCAATAGTCCATGATATGAATGTACACTTAAAGAAAAAGCCATAGAGTTGGGCACTTTCTTGTATATGTATGTTATTTCTCAATTTTTTTTAAATGCTAAAATATTTTGACACCAGAAATGCAATGTGAAGACTTTGCCTTTATACTAATTAAGTTTTCATCTCACAGTTTCAAACTACATAACCATTTTTCCAAAACATTAAAAGAATTTTGACTCTGATTCAGTTATCACTGGTATTACTTATATATGACTTAAATAGAATACGGACTGAACCAAGAATATAATATTTGGCACTAGAGAATTCCAACAAACTCCTTGAGTTACTTAATTCAACTATGTAATATATTTTCTTATCATAAGGTTATCATGAAAAGTGTTGTCAAGTGATTCACTGAAATAAAGATAGACTATGTCTCACTGCTCTTGCAAGTAATACTATAGGAATTTCCTTTATTCATAGTTTTGCTTTCTGTGGTTTCAGTTACTTATGGTCAATTGCAGCCTAAGAATATTAAATGAGAAATTATAGAAATAAACACTTCATAGATTTTAAATTGCATACCATTTTGAGTACCTCACTTTATCTCATCAAGTCGGCATTGTATTATCTGTACATCATCACAAGAGGAAAGGTGAGTATAGTACAACAAACTATATAACTCTTGTTATAGTATATTGTTTTAATTGTTCTATTTTATTATTAATTGTTGTTGTTTATCTCAGACTGTACCTAATTTAGAAATTAAAATTTATTATAGGTATGCATGTTTAGGTTAAGGCATAGTATATAAAGGGTTTGGTACTATCAGTGGTTTTGGGCATCCACTGAGGGTCTTGGAACATATCCCCCACCACAGATATTATTGTATTTTATTCATATTTTCCCCTCTTTTATATACTTACAGATATGTTTATGCTTTTCTATTAATTACTAAAAGAGATGTGTCAAAAACTACTATGATTGCAACTTATCTTTTTTTTTCACTTTGTCAATTTTGGTTTTATATATTTTCAGTTCCATTATAAGGTGATTACAAATTTAAAACAGTAAAATTAAATCACATTATGAGATAGCCCCTATCATTTTTAATTATATCTATTAATGGTGTTTTTGGGGCCTGGTATTGAATTATTTTTGAATAGTTTGAAAGATATATATTTATATCCTTTACTTCTTAACCTTTTAATCAAGAGGTTATTTCTTGTAAGCAGCATATTGTTGAATTTTTTTATCCAGTCCGGCATTCTTATCTTTTAATTAGAATATTTAGTCTATTTATAATGATGTAATTACTGATATATTTGGATTTAAATCTACCAATTACTATTTTTTAATTTGTCTCACCTGTTTCAGTTTTTTTCTGCTTCCTTATTTTATTTTGATTTCAGTTTTCCATTCTTTCACTCTATTAGCTTCTTAGTTATACAATACCTTTGTTGACTATTCTTTTCATAGTAACCATAAAGATTACAATATATAACTTTATTTTATTAAAATATAATTGAAATTTGTATTTTTCCCAATCGCTGGACAGTGCAAATATCTTAGAAGAGATTAATTTAATTTACCCCCTTATACCTCTTTTACTATTGTTGCCATGAATTTTAATTATACATATTTTTTATTTAAACTTTTAATTTTAAGTTGTTAATAATAGATTCACAGGCAGTTGTATAAAATAATACAGAGATTCAGAGCACCCTTTATGAAGTTTCTCCCACTGATAACATCTTACAAAACTAAATAGTACAATATAACAACTGGGAGATTGACACTGATAGTCAAGCTACAGAACATTTCCACCACAAAGATCTCTTGTATTGTTCGTTGAGAGTCACACCCAGCTCCCTCCTGCAGCACACTCTGGTTTCCTTTTAGAAGTACATCTGTTTAAATATAAGTGGAGCAGTTTAAATAAAATACTATAAAATAATAGTAAAGACAGTATGCTGATACTGCAAAAATCAGTAAGAAATTTCACAAATGAGCGAAGTTTGGAAAACACTAACTAACATGTTTAGAACTGGCACAAGCTGGGCTGAGTTATGACATAAAGGGCAAAACGGTGGCAGGAAGATGGCATGTCAAGAGGTCCTGAAGCTAGAGCAAGCTTGGCCATTGTGGTTGGAGGGCAGTATGAACATTTAAAGCGATCCTCAACTAAAACTGGAGTTATGAAGGCCTATGGAGGGAGCTTTCAGGCTCTACCACTCTATGTGAATTGCCCCAAAGAGGAAGACATCAGTTGTAGACCCCAACAGGAAAAAATGCACCCAGCCCTCCCAAACTAGAAGTGCTACTATTTTACTGCCCAGGCAGGAGGAAGATTTTCCTCTTGCCCATCTATAAGCCCAACTAATTCAAACACTGCAGCCCAGCAGATGAGAAGCTATTGTCATCTGAACTCTTACTTTCCTCCAATGAACTTTAATTCTTCTCTTGCCGATGACTTTCTGTCTCACCTTTCTTTGTGTACATGCCTTCCATCTTATATAACCCCTCAGACTCTCTCTGCTTGATAGATGAAATGCTGCCTGCTTCACAATAAAGCCAATTAAGTCTTCAAATTTACTGTTAAATTTTGTTTTTAAACAGTAATGAGTAAAGGGAGGGGAGCACTGGCTCACTTTCTTGGCCCTGAGGGGCTCCTATGGCCCCAGGCTACCAATCAATGCTCACAAACCTAGGCTCCAGAAGGGCACCTGTGAATCCAGTGGCTTTTAGGTCACCCCAGCATCAGGTCATGCAAGAACTCCAACAACAAGCCACCCATGGGCATCACTACGTGGTCCACCCAGAATCTCTGGACAGGCTTACTGGTGAAGCACTTTGCTTTTCTGTACCAATCTGTACAAACTAAAAGAGGTGCTTGCACCCTCAAATTTTCAGACACAATTCTAGGCTTCAAAGATAATAAATAATCAAGAAAAAAGATGCCACTAAAGGAAACTAATGACTGAACATAAAGAAATAGAGATCTACAAACTGTCTAACAAATAATTCAGAATAATCTTTTTAAAGAAATCTAGTAACAACAAGAAAACTAAAATAAAACTAGAAAAAAATGCATGAGAAAAATGAAATCAATAGGGAAAGAAAAATCATTAAAATAAATAAGAAGACATCTTAGAGTTGAAGACTACAATGACTCAACAGAAAAATTCAAAAGACAGCTTCAACAACAGACTCAGCCAAGAATAAAAAATACTTAGCAAACTAGAAGACAGGTAATTTGAAATCAATGAATTAGAGGAGCAAAAAGAAAAAAATGAAAAAGAAAGTGAAGAAAATTTACATGAATTATAGGATTTCATTAAGGAAATATTTATGCATTATTGGAATCCCAGGAGAAGACTGAAGAAAGGAGGAGGACGCTTATTTAAAGAAATAACGACTGAAAACTTCCCACACCTGGAAAAGATTTAGATATCCAGGTTAATGATTTTTAAAAGCTGCAAATAAAAAAAATATTTCTCACATATAAGAAAATACTCATAAGGTTACCAGCAAATTTCTCAACAGAAATCTTGTAGGCAAAGAAAGAGAAATGATAATATTCAAAGAGCTGGGGTAAAAAACCTGCCAGCCAAGAATACTCAGCAAGGTTGTCTTTCAGGAATGAAGAATAAATAAAGACTTTTTTCAAGCAAACAAAAATAAGGGAGTTCATCACCACTAGACCTGCCTTACAAGAAATACTGAAAGTTCTTTAAGCTAAAATGAAAGAATGCTAATTAGTAACAACAGGAAGACATATGAGAATATAAAACACTGATAAAGTTAAGTAGATAATCAAATTCAGAATATTCTAATACTGTAATGTGGTAATAATCACTTAACTCTAGTATAAAGGTTTAAAGGGTAAAAATAGTAAAATAACTATAACTACAGTAATTCGTTAATGAATCCACATTTTCTTTTATGCCTACAGCACCTGATCTTCCCAGGTGGTTTCTCATTCAAGTACTAACCAGGCCCAACCCTGCTTAGCTTCTGAGCTGGGATGGGGCTTGTTCAAGGTAGTATGGCCATAGACGAATCCACATCTAAAAAGAGGTAAATTATCACTTCAAAAATATAAATAATCAGGTAGGTAAAAGGGTAGAGTTTTTGATGCAATTAAAGTTAAATTGTTATTTGATTAAGGAGACTGATATATCTGGAAGATGTTTTGTGTAAGCCTCATTGAAACCACAAATGAAAAACCTAAGCAGACATTCAAAAGAGAAAGATAAATATTTAAAAACCATACAAATAGGAAAAATGATCAACTCACATAGAAAGACAGTAAAAGAGAAAGAAACAAAGGAAATACAAAACAGTCAAACAGAATTAGCAAGTCCTCATCTATAAATGAATGCTTTAAATATAAATTTATTAATTTTTCCAGTCAAAAGGCATGGAGAGACTGAATAGATTATAAAACAAGAAGTACAGAGACTCACGGACAAGGGCAATAGACCAGTGGTTACCAGAGGGTGGAGGCAGGGAGGTAGATGGGGTAAAAGGGGTCAAATATGTGGTGACTGAAAGAAATCTAACTATGGGCAGTGGATATGCAATGCAATATATAACTTACTATTGAATTGTACATTTGAAATTTATTGAATTTTGTTAATCACTGTCACCAAAATTAATTTATAAAGAAAAACAGGAAGTAGTATATGATACCTAAAAAGACCCACTTTGTGCCTTTTATGGGACCAGTAGTGATGGCCCCTTTTTCATTTTTGATATTAGTAATTTGTGTCTTTTCTCTTTTCTTCATTTGCCTGGCTAGAGATTTATCTATTTCATTGATCTTTAAAAATTAGTTTTTGATTTTATTGTCTTTTCTCTATTGTTTCCCTTTTTTTCAATTTCATTGATTTCTGCACCAATATTTACTATTCTTTTCTTCTGAAAAACTTGGATTTGATTTGTTCTTCTAGTTTTTTAAAGTAAAAATTTAGATTATTGATTTTAGGTCTTTTTTCTTTTCTAATATATACATTTAATGCTATTCTTTCCTTTTAGCATCCCACAGATTTTGACATTTTGTTTTCATTTTTAATTTAGTCCAAAATATCTTAAAATTTCTCTTGAGATATCTTCTTTGACCATGTGTTATTTAAAAGTGTTTTGTTTACTCTATAAAAACCTGTAAATTTTTCAGCTTTGTTTCTGTTATTGGTTTAAAATTAATTCCATTGTGCTCTGGGCACATACTTTGTATGATTTCTATTCTTTTAAACAAGTGGAGGTGTGTTTTATAGCTCAGAATATGTTCTATTTTGATTAATATTTCATGTGAGTTTGAGAAGAATGTGTATTCTGCTGTCGTTGGATGAAGTAGTCAACAGATGCCAATTATATCCAGATGGTGCTTTTTCATTCAACTATACCCTTACTCATTTTCTGCCCCCTGAAGCTGTGAATGATTAATAAAAGAGTAAATGTGTTGAATTCTCCAAATATGCTAGTGGAGTTGTCTATTTCTCCTTGCAGTTCCACCTGTTTTGCCTCATGTATTTTGATGCTTAATTTTAAAGTGCAAACACATTAAGGACTGTTATGTATTGTCAAGAATTGACCCTTTACCATATGTAGTGTCCGTCTTTATCCCTGATGATTTCCTTATTTTGAAATCTGTTTTGTCTTAAATTATATAGATATTCCAGCTTTTTAAAATTAGTTCTAGTGTGGTACATCTTTCTTTTTTCCTTTACTTTTGTATCTATATGTTTATTTTTCAACTGGGGTTCTTGTAGCACACATAGTTAGGTCTTCTTTATTACCCACTCTGACAGTTCCTATCTTTTAATTGGTGTATCTAGACTATTTACTTTAAAATGATCATTTATATTGTTGAGTTAATATTTACCATGTTTTGAACTGTTTTCTATTTATTGTCATTGTTTTGTTTTATTTTGTTTTGTCTTCTACCCTCTTTCTGCCTTCTCTGGTTATTACTGAACATTTTATATGGTTTCATTTTCTTTCCTTTCTTAGTATGTTAATTATACATCTTTTGAAAAAAAATTAGTGATTTCTCTAGTGTTTGCAATGTACATTTACAACTAAATTAAGTTCACCTTCACATAACACTACACTGCTTCATGAGTACCTTATAAGAAAGTATTTTCAATTTTTCTTTCCCATCCCTTATAAAATTGCTGTCATTTATTTCACTTACCCACAGAGTATACTCACGTAATTGTTGCTATTATTATTTTGAACAAATTATCATGTGTTAAATCAATTAAGAGTAAGGATAAAATATTTTATTTTACCTTTATTTATTCTTTCCCTAACACTATTCCTTTCTTCATGTAGATCCAGGTTTGTGAGCTATATTAGTTTTATTTTCCCTGAAGAACTTTTTAAACATTTCTTGGAAAGCAAAACTACTGCAACAAATTCCCTCAATTTTTGTTTGAGAAAGTCTTTATTGTTCTTACTTTTGAATAATAATTTTACTAGATAGAAAATTTTTGTTTGGTGTTTTTTCCCCAATACTTTATGTATTTCACCTCACTCTCTTCTTACTTGTATGGTTTTTGAAGAGAAGCCCAGTGTAATTCTTATCCTCGTTCTTCTATATATAATGTGTCCCTCCATCTCTCCATGGCTTTCTTCACTATTTTCTCTTTGTCTTTGATTTTATGCAATTTGAATATAATATACCTATCTCTAGATTTTATAGTATAATCCTGCTTGGTATTCTCTAGCCTTTTGGATCTGTAGTATGGTGTCTGCCATTAATTTTGGAATATTCTCAGCTAATTATTATTTTACATACTTCTTCTGCTCATTTTTTTTCTTCCCCTTCTGGTATTCCTATTATGCACACGTTATAGTTTTTGTAATTGTTTTACAGTTCTTGGATATTCTGTTCCATTTCTTTCATTCTTTTCCCCTCTTTGATTTTCAATTTGGGATACTTTTATTTGCATATCTTCACACTCAGTGATTTTTTCCCTCAGTCACGTCCAGCCTACTAAAGCCCATAAAAGACATTCTTTATTTTTGTTACAGTGTTTTTAATTTCTAGAATTCCTTTTGATTTTTTAAGAGTTTTTAAAAATCTCTCTGCTTACATTCCCTATCTGTTCTTGCATGTTATACACTTTTCTCATTGAAGGCCTAACCAATCAATCATATTTATTTAAAATGCTGATATAATAATTCCAAAAACATTACTATATCTGAGTCTGATTATGATGCTTGCTTTCTTTTCATACTCTGCGTGTTTTTTGTTTTGTTTTGTTTTTGTCTGTTAGTATGCATTGTAATTTTTTATTGAAAACTGAACGTTATGTTTCAGGTGAAAGGAACCAAGATAAATAATTCTTTAGTGTGAGATTTTATGTTTATCTGTAAAAGAATTGGGCTGTGTTTACTGTTTGTTCCAGTCATAAGTGTCAGAGGTTCAAATTCTCATGTGTCTTTGTTCTTATCTCCCCCATTGTTTGGGGGTTTTCTTAGAGACTGACTTCTTAAATAGGTTTGAGTCTTGCAGTTATTTCAGCTATAATTTCCTGTTATTATATAGGAACTTTATTGATTAGTGATAAGTGTTCGGGGAGGGAAGGCATTCTATAGTTTTTTGATAGGTATCAGTTGTCTAGTGAGCTCATGTCTCCAGGCAGTGACCTTCACCAGGGTTTCTCAGCTTTATCCCTTTAGGTGAAACTGGAAGGCTTAAATGGGCTGGACTTGAGTATTTTCATTCCCTCAGGTCTGTGAAGTTCTGGGAAAACTAAAGTTGGCTAGGTTCTGGTATAATAGTTTATTGGAGGGAAACCCTGTATTAGGGAAATTAGAATGTTCTGGGTTACATTTACCCTTCCCCTGCTGAAAGTATGGGTATTTTTCTCCAGTATTCACCTTCAGAACCTGGTAGGGCTTCTGGAGACAGAATTCATGAAAGTGGAGCTCCGCCTACCTCTGGCCCTCCAGGAGCTTTTATCTCTCAAGCTAGTGCATACTCAGTCGCTAGCAATTAGTCACTTACCTCAGTGCTCCTACCAGTTGCTGACTCTAGCAGTGGCTCCAGCTCATGATAAGCTATGATTCTGTTTATCTACCTCAGTCTCCAGTTTTCAAGACAGCTGTTTTCTCTTGTGACCACCAATCATTTTACTGTCTCCGTAGTTTCATCTTTTCCAGAATGTCACTTAGTTGGATTCATACAGTAAGTTATCTTTTCAGATTGACTTATTTCACTTAGCATTTTGCATTGAAGTTTCTTCCATGTCTTTTTGTGGCTCAACTGATCATTTTTTATATCTTAGAGCTGATTAATATTTAATTTTGTGATTGTACCACAGTTTATCCATTCACTTATTAAAAGACTTCTTGATGGCTTTCAGTTTGGGGCAGTTATGAATAAAGCTACTATAAACATTGGTGTGCAGGATTTGGTGTAAACATGAGTTTTTAAGTCATTTACATAAGTACCTAGAGAAGTGGCTCTTATGGTAAGAGCATGTTTAATTTTGTAAGAAACTGACGAACTGACTTCCAAAGTGGCTGTAATTTTTTACATTCCCACCAGCAATGAATGAGAGTTCCTATTGCTTCACATCCTTGCCAACATTTGATGTTGTCTTTGCCTTCATTTTCAACAATATTTTTGCTGGGTATAGAATTCTAGGTTAACAAATTTTTCTTTCCATCCTTTAAGATGCTTCTCCTTTATTTTCTGGCTTGCATAGATTCTGACAAGAAGTTTGCTATTTTTCTTAGCTATGTTCTGTATGTAATGTTTCTTTTACTCTTAGGATTTTCCCTTTACAATAATTTTTCAGAAATAAGATTATGATATGTAAAAGATATGTTTTGAAGTTAGAGCTAACAGGTTATGGGTGATAGATTAGATGTAGCAAGTCAAAAAAGAAAAGCACTGAAGATGTTGCCAAGAATTTGAGTTTGAGCAACTGGAAGGATGAAGTGCGATTTGCTTAAAATGGGAAGATAGCTGGTGCAAGCCATGGGAAATCACAGTTTGGTTGAGTCAGAGATGAAGAAAGTGTGTCCTTTGGGCTGTCTCAGAAGCACAGCCACGTAGAAGGATTATGGTACAAGTAGCTTGTTTAAGAGGTGATCTTAGGCAGCACAAAAGGAGGAGAGGGACATGAGACAAGGAAGGGAAGGCGGACAAACAGAGGGCAAGTTATCAAGAAAGTTACTGCTGTTGGCAACTGGAGTTTACTACAATAGGAAAATTCTAGGAGCAATGTAGAACAAGCCCCTCAGATGTAGCCAACCCAAGGAACAAAGGAAGTGAGGCATTGATCCCCTAGTTTCCATCATTCATTAGTCGAGAGCTGGTCCGGAGGGGCAGTAGTCCTCAAGTACCTCTGACCTGCCTCACACAGACAAAGCAAGACCCTAGGAGCAGAAGACCTCAGGTGGACTCGCAGGTGCTAGCAGTTATACGCAGGCTGTTGAGGTCCAAGGGGGGTAGGGGTAAGGGCTGGGTAGTGAACCAGAGGATAGTTACCTATCATCTACTCATGATTCAGGGTTTTCCAAATTTGAGAGTGAAAGGGAACATGTATAATACCTTCTGATGACTTGGGTGTTTGCCTGGAAGCTCCTCCACTGTCTCATTTAACCATTGGCAGGTATGGTGGCTCTTTGCAGAGAGAGAGGCTCCCAGCACCCAACCCCACTGTCAATGGACAGATGTGCATGCAGAGAAGTCTGTATTCACCATTACATTTCATTCTCATCACACACGTGGGAGTTGGTATCATTCCCATCTACATCTTATAGAAAAAACTGAGGCTCAGAGAGCTACAATGACTTATGTAAGGCCTCACAGTGAGGATGCTGGAGCCAGGACTGACACCAGCCCGCCTGAAACAAGAGCCTTTCCCCTACCTGTGTCACTACTGCTTAGGAATTCAATGCCCCAGATTCTACTGTCCAGAAAAGAGAGTGTCAGACACAGCAGTGACTCCTATTCATCAACACATCTTATGAACTAAAAACAATGTTCATGAGGTCATTTCCATGGGCTTTGGGGTTAGCTGTGTAAATATTTGGCTCTCTTCTCAGCCAAGCTCCTCAGGGTGCTGACGTTAAACACACTCCTTCAGGAAAAATGCAATTGGTCTCAGGAAGCCCCTGGGGTTCGGCTCTCAGAGGGTGTCTGCTCAGGCTAATGTTTGACAACACAAAGCCCATTTTTCCTATGACTTTTTCTCATTTAAGACAAGAAAGATTGCCCTCTGCGCGCCAACATACATACTCACCAGTCATTAATACACAGGCATTTAAAAACATTTGTGATCAGAATGGTCTGTGTTTTCTCATTTCCTTCAGATTTAGGGAGGTTGAGAGCAAGAGTGAAAGTGGGGGGAGGGGGAGAGAGACAGAGCGAGGAAGGGAAAGAGAGACAGAGACAAAGAGAGAAACAGAGAGACAGACACACAGAGAGAGATGTGAGTGGGAGGACAGAGAGAGAGGGAAGGAGGGAGAGAGTGGGGAGGAGTAGAGAAAGCAACCCCAGTATCCCCAAGCAGGGGCTTTGTTTAAGTATGTGTTATCCATGCCCGGGATGCTGCAGTCATTTCAAGTGATGCTGCAAGTCCATGTATAAAAGTGTACCATCTGTCTTCAAATGTCTAAGCAGGTTTCTGAAGAGCCTAATAAACTTTAAGTCAGTGCCCAATTGTGTGCATAGAAACTACTAGAAGGGATGTTCATCAGAAGCTTAGCAGCAACTTCTTCGGGCTTCCAGGTGGTTTTACCTTTACTCTATGATGATATCTTGTGTCATTTCCCATGGCTGCAGTACCCAAGTACCAGAGACAATAGATACTTATTTTTTTCTCAGTTCTGGTAACCAGAAGTCCAAGATCAGCAGGCCATGCCCCCTCTGGAGACAAGGGAAAGATTTTTCCTTGCCTCTCCCAGCTTTTATGATCACCAGAAATCCTGGCCTTCTTTGGCTAGTAGCTGCAATATTCCAATTTCTGTATTTATCAACACTTGACCTCTCCTCAATGCACCAATAGCCATGTTTCCTCTTCTTATAGGGACACCCATGATGTTAGATTAGGGCCACCCTACTCCAGTTTGACTCCATCTTAACTAAGTGCATCTGTAATGATTCTGTCTTTAAATAAGTCCACATTGTGAGATCCTGGGAGTCAGAACTTCAACATAATTTTCTGTGGGAGACACAGTGATGAGAAATGGCAGACTGTGGGCAGGCCCAATTCAGGAGGTGAAAGTGGCCATCATGCGGGGATAGAGTCTGTTCCTGGAAACCACAGCTTACCAGCCCCCCTCACCCCGCCCAGTACTGTGGGAAGACCCCCAGAGCATCCCAACTGCAGAGATCAGGAAAGAAGAGTCCTGAACCCCAGGAAGAGAAGCTTTCCGTGCTCTATGACAGAGGCTGAGTCCCTGGCAAGGCACCTGAGGATGCCATGGAGGGATCTAGAATCTAGAGTGGCTTGTCCACATTGTTAACCTCAAGCCTCCAGAAGTTTTCTTAACAATGCATTTAGGTGTATTGGGAAGGTTCTAGGTTCACTCTAGTGTGAAAGGTGCAGGGCAGGAGGTGGAAATTGGAACATCCAGAGTGAACTGATGGGATAGGGTCGACACCAGAAAATTTTATCACAAATCCTTTGTTCATTCTGTGGCTGGATTTGGAGGATGACATCTTAGAATCTTGTGAGGGTGGGACTGGAGAGGACTCAGCTGGTGGAGGGAGAAGAGCCCAGGGGCCGATGGGAAGGAGAGAGACCTGGAGGTGGCTAGAAAAAAAGGATGTTTGGGGCCCATGAGGCTCAGGGATGGAGAAGGTGGCACTGGAATCCTTGAAGTGTGGAGAACTTTTCAGATGTAGCTTCCAAATCTCCTTTTTAATAACAATGAGTTAATAGAAGTGATTATTTATAACTTCTCTGTGAGATGTAAGGCAGACCAAGAAATGAGCACTATATTTTCCCTGGAGCCTCCTGGTCTCACTTGCCGTCTTTCCAACCAGACATGAACACTGCCCTGAATTCTGTGTGACCCTTCCCTTGTTCATTCAGACACAATTGCACCACCTGTGTGTACTATCCTTAAATGACATAGTGTGTCATCTCACTCAAGTCAGACTTTACATAAATGCAACCACATGATTTATATTCTTTTGTGACTTGGCTAAGTATGCAGTTGTAGTTAATTCTTCCTCTATGCTGCTTTGTTTTCACTGTATGAATACGCATTGTATGCATCTTGCCAGGGGACAATTTTGCTGCTATGAGAAGTTTCCTGGGGATACTCCTGTGCCTGTATCCCGGTGCCCATGTTCGAGCACTTTCCCAGGAGCAGATTTGCAGGAGCTCAGGGTGGGCATCTGTCAGATCAGCCAGCTAATGACAAATTGATTTCCCAACTGCTGGACAGCAACACTTGCCCGCTAACAGGATGGGGGTCCATGCTATCTTCAGCTTCACCTACCCTGGCACCATCAGATTCTGTTTGAGTTCTCATACTTTTCAGAATCGTCAGAATGTTGTTTATAAATGTCACAAAATGAATAGGAAAAAAGACAACAAAGCAATTTATAATTCAATACTAATCAAAACAAAAAAAAAAAAGGAAGGGTGAAAAATTGGAGAAATGTTTTTTGAAGGTGAACAAGGTGAGATCTTTACCCTCTGAAGCAGCTGATATTCTAGATGGAAGCCCTCTGAAATAGCTCTGTTGGCTCATCTAGTCACAGGGCCTAAGGTAAGAAAACAAGACTATGTTTTTCGTATTAGTTCTTTCAGTAAAATCCACAGCCACCTTCTTTCCTCGGAATCACTACTTCATTCTTTTCGATCTTTTGGGCTCCCACAGTATGGCCACTTCTCTGAGCCTGGGCTTCCAGTGTCTACTGTGTGAGAAGCTCAGCTGTCCCTGCAACCCCATGCTGCAGATGAGGAAGCTGAGGTTCAGGGGAGACAGGGCTGGAACCTAGGTAATAAGTCCAGAGGCCTTGGGACTCCTGGTCCTCATGTGGGGCTGGGGATGGGAGGGGGGGGGTCTATATGTCTGGCTGGAGCAGGAGTTTTCTTTTTGTCCCCTGGAAGAGGCAGTAACTTTGTTGCCTACAGATTTTAGGGAGCACCTAATATGGTGCACCACAGAATAAGGGCTCAGTTCAGCAAATTCCCTAAGCAAATTCTTTGCTTAGCAATGAGGAGTCACAATTGTCACTATCTGGGTGTGTCTTTGGGGAGCCCTTTGCTCTCCATGCCCTCAGATGCCCCTCTGTGCAGGGGGTAATTAGCTTGAGGGTCATGCTGAGCTAGAAGGCAAGGCCCGTGGTCCTCTGGGCATGGGCACAGGTACTGAGAGTGGGCTCGATCCCACAGCTCAACTGTACCTCACTGGCCTTAACATCTGCACAGGGTCTGCTCCAGAAATATCTTTAAAACAAGAAATTACATTTATGTGAATCAAGTGAAGAGGCCCAGAAGGAGGACATAAGAAAGGAAGCCAATACCATCCCTGGAGCAGGAGGCTGCAATGGAATCTGCAGGCTCGAGAGAGAAGAGCAGCCAGAAGGCAGGAGGCTGGCAACCTCAGGGCCACACCTATGACAGGTAGGGGGTGGTAGCAGGTGGTAGTCCTCAGAAGATCACGTTGGTCTGGCAAGGCGTCAACCAAATGCTCTGGGCACTCTGGGGCAAAGAGGGCTGTTGTAGTAGCCCTGTAGGGCAAAGGGTCTGCACTCTGCCCAGGCCTCGAGTGTCCAGGAAGTCTAAGGAGGAGAGGCCCTTGACAGAGTTGGGCAGCTTCCCACTTCTCCAAAAGCTTCTGACACCGGCACTTCTCCCTGGGGTCATTTGGGTTGTGACTGCATGTGGTCTGGACTATCATTATAGCGGGGCTTTTGAAGCAAAAGCTGCACTATGAATGTCACAGGAGGAGGGGTTTTTCTTGCCCTCAGCTTGCCAGTGCCACATGAGACCCCCAAGCTGGGGGTACCTTTTTCAGGCTTGTCCCCTGGTGGAGACTTCTTGTATGCCCCTGGACTCTGCATTAACCCTTCTGGCCCCTTGGGTTGGGGCATGGGAGCTTGAGGGGTGGCCTTCCTTGTGTCAGTGGATGGAGCCTTAGGAGATAGAGGAGGTAAACCTCTGGGGCGGGGAGATGGGGAGCACATTCTCCTGGTGAAGGTGTCCAGGTAAGCCTTCCAGGTAAATGCTCCAAGGCCAAAGTTACTATTATTCTTAGAATGAAACACTGTACCCTCTGGAGCTGCTCCTCCTCTTAGCAGAAAGCTGGATTTAACCAAGCCTCACAGCAATGCTCCAAGACTCCAGCAGCTACTGAAATCAACCTGCATGTACCCCAGGAATGATGGGGTGCCAGGTAGCAAAGTTGTGTGAAGGAGAGAGATGAGAAGAAAGCAAAGCAGAGGAGGCGGACTGGCTGGCAGGTTTCCCTCACGCGAAGGGGCTACCTGCACTGGGAAGCAGCAAAGGGGGCTATGACACGGATGATATGCCCATAGGCTCACTGTGCCAGAACCTTCTAGAGACTTCCCCTATCTGTTCAGCAGACGGCCCTGGGAAGCTGGTACAGAGAGCAGCTGAGGTGGCTAGGAGGGAGCCTGAGTAAAGGCCGACTGCCAACTCCTACTCCAGCCCAGCTTCCTCACTCCAGGGTAGCCTACACTGACATCACCTGCCTCTTAGCCTTGGTTCTCTTGCAGGAGACAGTCAACAGCACCCTCCTAGCCTGGTGGAGATGTGAATCCCAGTCCCTGCCACAGCCTGGTGACATCGTGCTCTAGGGACATCGTGCTCTAGGAGATTTCCATGGGCTGACCGGCCCTTCGCTCCTAACCTGCCTCTAACCCCAGCCTCTAGCTGTTTATCCTCAAGCGCGTGAAGAAGTCATAAACTGTGGAGCCTGCTCAGGTATTTATTTTAGTTAGTAAAAATGCCTTGGACTTTGCCAAGAGCCATTTGACTTTAATTGGAAACTTTTGAGGCATTAAGAATGTGCCGAGGTTTCAGATGTGTCCGAAGGCTCCACAATCATCGATCATGTGAGCGCTGCTTTGGACCAGGTGGAATGAAGACAGCCTTTTAGCAAATCCACCTCCTTAATGGACTCATTTGTAACTTTCTGCAATGCTGGGCAGCGCCTCTCCCCAGCATTTCATGAACACCAGCCAGAGCATTTAAAAGCAGTGAACATCTGGTGACTGTAAATGAGGAACCCAGAAAAAACAAAACATGACATAAACAAAAGGCAGCTGGGGGAGGGCGAATGGGATGCCCTCCATTCTGTGGTCAGAGCAGACATTTCCCCTACAGTGTGCAGGAAGCTAGGGGAGAGGCACCATCTGTGGTTACTCTGAGAAATGTTATCCCAGCAGCTTTGTTTATGGAGGACTTACTGGGTGCCAGACTTGGTCAGGAGGCTGTGACCAACTGCTCTGGCCCCATCCATGACATCTTTCCACTGGCCTTTCTCAGCCTCTCCACCTATGCCCCCACCCCAACCCACTGCATAGCAAGCCCTTTGCTTGAGCTCTTCCTTGTGCCTGGAGCACCATCCCTTCTTCTTCTAATCTGAATAGTCAGCTATGGCTGTATAACAAATTATCCTAAAACTTAACTTAGAATTGTAAACCCTTATTATCACACAGTTTCTGAGAATGAAGAAACCAGAAGCAGCTTAGCATAGTGCCTCTGATTCAGGGTCTCCTGTGAAGTTGCATTCAAGCTGTTGGCTAAGACTCAGTCTCATATGAAAGCTGAACTGGGGCTGGAGGATCCACTTCCAAGCTCACTCATATGGCTGTAAGCAGAAGGCTCAGGTCCTCACCATGTGCACCTGTCCCTTGAGCTGCTTGAGTGTCTTCACAATGTGGTGACTGGCTCTCCCAGAGCAGGTGATCCAAGAGAGAGTTGGTGCAGATGACCCAGTCTTTTATGACCTGATTTTGGAAGTGATTTACCATCACTTATGCCACATTCTGTTGTACATTGGGTTGAATGATGTCTCTCAGTACTCACTTGTACCCAGAAACTTGCAATGTGAAATTATTTAGAAATAGTGTCTTTGCAGATATAATTAATTAAGATATGTCATTTTGGAGTATGATGGGCCCTCCAATGACTGATGTTTTTATAAGATGGCCATTAGGAGGCCATGTCTAGACACAAAGACACAGAGAAAATAAATTCCTATTTATTATTATTTATGCCTATAGCACCTCTTCCTAGGTGGTCTCCCATCCAAGTCCTAACCAGGCCCGACCCTGCTTAGCTTCAGAGATCAGATATCAGGTTTGATCAGGGTGGCAGGACCAGAGACCATGAACTGTGGCTCCACTGGGGAGTGAACCTTCTGCGTATAAAGCAGATGTGCTAACTGCTACACTATGGAACCACATCCAGTTCTTATTGTTTTAAGACCCCTAGTTTGTGGTACTTTGTTATGGTAGCCCTAGGAGACTAATACATGTTGGTCACATGCAACCCTGATCAGTGTAGGATGGATCATGAGATTGTGAATAATAGGAGGTGGGAACATCAGAACTGCTTACCACATTGTCTAAAGCTACTCCATTCATTCTCCAGGCCTCGGTGACTATGGCTTCTTCCAGGAGATATGTATGCCTTAAATCAATGTGCCCTGGGCAGGTTCCTGGAGCATCCAGAACTCCTCAGCACCACACTCCAACTTGAGTTGTTTTCGCAGTCTTTTTGTCCTACTTGACTGTAAGGTCCAAGGTAAGGGCAGTTCTATCTTGATCACTCCTGCTCACTCCTATCCCTGGTGATAGGCTTGTGCTCAGCATATAGTGATGCTCAATGAGTGCATGAATGACTGGTAAATGTGCTGTACATCTACTCCTCCTATGGCCCTTCTATTGTCAGTGACACTCTCCTGAGGCTAGAGAACAATAGAACTCATCCAGGCCACTCAGAGCTGGGATTCTAACCAGTTCTGACTGGCTCCAAGTTCTGGGCTTTTCCCATTGCACTGACACAAACTCACATTGTCATGGGCTTGGGGCAGGGTTTCAGGAGTAAGTCAGGCCCTGAGGAAAGGCCTTTGTCTCAGGGCAGTTCTGGTGATGCACTTACCTCCCACAGGGGTGGCCAGCTGTTGGCCTTTCCCTGGAAATCACTCACTGATCACCATTGCCAGCACCACTGACCATAGGTGTCTATTTCCCCTGACTGGTTGCCCACTGAGGACTCAGGAGCCACTCCTTTCCTTCCCAGGGCAAGGTAGAAACTAGGCCAGAACAATGAGAACAGATTCATTAATGGCTCAGGAATGACAACAGGAAAACAGGCACAGAGGCCAAAGGACTCAGAGCCCATCCAGGGTGCAGGAGCAACATGTGGCTGTTTCCCATGACTCATTCTCTCTCTCAAGAATCTTGTAGCTGGGGATATGCACAGACATTTCCCAACCTCTGTGTAGCTAAGCACGGCCATGTGTCCATATAACTTCTAGTCAATGAGATGATAACAGAATTGTTTCATGGGACCTCTGGAAGTCATGTGAAATGAAAGTAGTGAGCCATTCTTTGCCCTTTGTACTACTTTCAGCTTTCTGGAATGTCAGATGTGATGACTGGTGCTCAAGCAGCCACTTTTGACCATGAGATGGAAGCTATGTGTTGAGGATAGCTCTGCAAGAAGGTAGAAGAGCCAGAGTCTCTGACACCTACCTTTGTGATTTTTATATGAGAGAAAAATAAACTCCCATCTCTCTTAAGCTACTGCAATTTGGACTTTTCTGTCTATTGTAGCTAAAACAAATCTCAACTTTTGGAAGAGATTGTATTATCTTTGCTTTTAACCAAGGTTCTGAGGTTCTGCATCATTAAGCATTGTCTTTACTAAGGCTCAGTAGCAGTCCACAAATTGTTTCTAAAAAGGACAGTAGTCATGAAAGTATGATGGCAGGGCCTTATTTCAAAATCCTAAGGGGACTGTACTGAAGTTCACCTATATAGGCTGCCAAGGCTCTAAACAACTATCACTAACTGTCACAGTTGTCTCTAACTGTCATTGACACTTAAAGCACCATTGGATCTATGGATCATATGAACTAAGGAGAAGAGTAGCTTGCACATCAGCCTGAACCTGTTGCAGAGCTTTCTTCTTTTATTCTGAAACCCACTCAAAGCTAGCAGCTTTTTGGGTCACACAATAAATGGGCCAGAGTAATATACCCAAATGAGGAATATGTTAACTCCAAAATCCCAAGAAGCTCACTAGGCACAGTGCCGTTTTCTTGAATGTAGGAGGGGCCAGGTGCAGCGATTTATCCTTTGCTTTAGAAGGGATATTTCTACATGCCTCCACACCACTGGACCCCTAGAAATTTCACTGAGGTGTAAGGCACCTGAATTTTTGTCATATTTATTGCCCACCCTCTGATACACAAATATCTTACCAATATTCTAAAATAGTTGCTACTTCTTTCTTCCTAGGTCCAATCAACATAGCATCATCAATGCAATGAACCAGTGTGCTATTTGTGAAAGAGAAAGGTGATTAAGATCCCTGGAAACTATTAGGTCTAGTGCTAAAAAAAACGATTTACTCCTGAGATAAGATAGTGAATGTGTATTGCTGGGCATGCCAACTGAAAGCAAACTGCTTCTGATGGATCTCATTAAAAGTAATGGAGAAAAAGCATTTGCCAGATTGATATCTACACACCAGAGAAAAGGGAAGTGTTAACTTGCTCAAGCAATAAAACCAGATCTGGTCCAGCAATTTCAACTGGAGTTACCACCTGGTTAAACTTATGAAAATTCACTGTCATTCTCCAAGATGCATCTACATCCTCATAGGTCTACTAGGAGACTTGAATGGGGATGTATTGGGAGTCACCACACTTGCGTCTTTCAAGATGTCAATGGTGGCACTACTCTCTGTAATCTCTCAAAGAATTGCTTTGGTTTAGTATTTTACAAGTATAAGCAGTTTTAGTGGCTTCCACTTGGCCTTTCCCACCATAATATCCTCCACTTCATAGGTAGAAGAACTAATACAGGGTTTCTGTCAGCTGCTAAGTATATATTTATTCCAATTAAGCCCTGTGAAACTAGGGATATAACCACAGAAGTGTTCAGGGAACTATTGGCCCCACTGTGAGACTGACCTAACTAAAACTCCGTTGATCACCTGACCTCCATAGTCCCCTGCTCTGATTGGTGTCAGTATAGAACTAGTCTCCAGAATTTCTCCCAAAGTCTAATTATTCCCTTTTCCCTAATGCATAATCATCCTGGTGGATGACTGTAGGTCCCTTTCAAGAAGGTTAATAAAAATATTAATGGTATAAGATTTTCACTGTGTAGTGAGGACTGTAGATGTAATAAACGTCCAAACCTATTGAAAATTTTTATATTTTTGAACCAAACTGACAACATTTGCTGGGAAGATTTGAGAGAATAACAGTTTTGTAGTTACTTTCATGCATTTGAAATTAAGAAACAAAGTAATAAAGTTGGCATAAGAGTGAGAGAAAGCAAGGCAGGTATTGGATTACAGGATAGTTAACAAGACTACATGCTTTCTTAAGGGTGGTTACACTTATTTCAAAAATGTGTTAACCTAGATGCACAAAAACAATGAATAGGACTTGCTTAAGACAAAGAAAAACTTTTCACTAAAAAGTTAAATGGATTCTGGGAAAATGTGGTGGATTGAGAGACATCCTCAGATCTCTTCCCTAAAACAACAGTAAGCTGAACATCTAAATCTGAACAAAAAACACCCAAACTGCACACTAGCATGTCTGAGCATGGGATCTGCACAAGAGTTACCACAGGTTGGAACCCTGGGTGTTGGGCAGTGGACTGGGACAAATAAAGAAGCTGCCTCTTGCAGCTCCAGAGCTCCTTGCAGGAAGAAAGAGAGGGGAGAAGGTGTGGCGACTTCCCTGATCAGCCCTGCCTGCAAGTGCTAGGACTTTTCTACACCCAGGGATAAGAAAATGTTAACGTATAAAAAATAACTCATTAAATTATCATTAGACTTCTCAGTATGAACCTTACCAGCCAGAAAGAAATGGGATTAAATATTTAAACTATTAAGTGAAAGGAACTATGAGCATAGAATAAAGTATCCAGCTAAGCTGTCGTTTAGATCTGAAGGAGAAATTAAGACCTTTTCAGACATACAAAAATTGAGAGAATTCTCCACTACCAGGCCTACATTACAGGAAATATGAAAGGGGTCAGTTCACCTAAAAGAAAATGACCAAAAAAATGCATAATTAGCGTAAGGTAACTAGCAGGCTGATAAAAGCAGAGAATTGCAACCCTTACTATGAACAGGGCATTATAAGCTTAAAATAAGAAGAAATTTGCTATAGCAAGATAGTAATGAATGTTCAGCATACATAAGGACAAAATGAGACAATGACTAAAAATGGGAGGATTCAAAGATCCAAATTCACAAAGGGGAATGGACATAAGTCACATGCAGAAGAAAAGGGATAACTGTAAATATACAACTATCCTTTTCACATTTGTAATGGTAGTCACACAACAAAGATTTAGAACTGAAGTATATAACATAAAGCAGGAAGGGCCAGAGAGAAAACCCACAAAATGAATCAAAATAAAGAAAACAGAAACACAAGGACAGGAACCAATGGAAACACTGAGCTACCAGAAAGCAAAAGATAAAATGGTTATAAGAAGACTTCATATTTCAATAATCACCCTAAATATAAATGGACTGAACTCATCAATAAAAAGGCACAGAGTAGCAGAATGAATCAAAAACAAAACTCAACCATATACTGCCTTTAGGAGACACATCTCAGCTCCAAAAACAAATATAGACTCAAAGTGAAAGGGTGGAAAACAGCATTTCAAGCAAATAGCATTCAGAGAAAAGCAGGAGTAGTGGTACTATTATTGAATGAAACAGACTTCAAAATAAAAAAGATAAAGAAAGATACAGAGGGACACTTCATAATGATAAAGAAAATCATGCACCAAGATGATATAACTTATTAATATCTATGCTCCCAATCAGGAAGCCCCCAAATATATAAAGCGATTACTAACATAACTAAAGGGAGAAAAAGACCAAAATATTATTATAGTGGAAGACCTAAATAACCCACTGTTGGATGTAGACAGATCCAAACAGAAAATCAATAAGGAAATTACATCCTTAAATGACACATTAGACCAATTGGACATAATTGACATATACAGAATCTTCCATCCCAAAACAACTGCTTATACATTCTTCTCTAGTGTACATGGAACATTCTCAAGGATTGACCACATACATACTTGGAGACAGAAATAGCCTCAAAATATAAGAGGGTTGAAATCACACCAACCATATTCTCTGATCACAATGCTTTGAAACTAGAGATCAACCACAAAAGAAATCAGGAAGAATCACAAATACATGGAGATTAAACAACATGCTACTGAAGAATAACCATGTCAGAGAAGAAATAAAAAGAGAGATCAAGAGATACATAAAAACAAATAATAATAATAATAATAATAATAATAATAATAATACAACATATTAAAACTTTTGGAACACAGCTAAAGTAATTATAAGAGGAAAGTTCGTATCATTACAGGCCTATCTCCAAAAACAAAAATGAGCCCAAATAAAAAACCTAACACTTCATCTTAAGAAATTAGAAAAGTAAAAAAAATAATGAGGCATAAAGTCAGCAGAAGGAAAGAAATAATCAAAATTAGAGCAGAAATAAATGAAATTGAAAACAAACAAAAAAATAGAAAAAAAAATACAGCAATGAGTTGGTTCTTTGAGAAGGTTAACAAAATTGACAAACACCTGGCTAGACTCAGTAAGAAAAAAAGAGAAAGGACACAAATAAACAAAAATCAAGGATGAAAGAGGGGAAATTATGACTGACATTGCAGAAATACAAAGGATTATGCAAGAATACTATGAAAAATGTGACATCAAATTTAATAACCTAGAAGAAATGGACCAGTACTTAGAAAAATACAGTCTTCCAAAAACCTACCAAAAAGTAAAAGTTCAGGACCAGATGGCTTCACCAGTGAACTCTACCAAACCTTCAAAGAACATTTAATACCTATTTTTCTCAAACTCATCCAAAAATCGAAGAAAGAGGCAATACTTCCAAACTCATTTTATGAGGCCAGTATTACTCTGATACCAAAACCTGGTAAAGATAATTCAAAAAAAGAAAACTACAGAACAATATCTCTCATGAACACAGATGCAAAAATCCTAAATAAGATACTAGCAAAACTGAATATAGCAGCATATTAAAAATATTTTTGCTATGATCAAGTGAGCTTCATCCCAGGGGCACAAGGATGATTCAACATTCACAAATCATTTAATGTGATACACCACATAAACAAATTAAAAAATAAGAATCATATGATCATATCAATAGATGCAGAAAAGCCTTCAACAAGATACAGCATCTATTTATGTTCAAAACACTTAACAAAATCAGTATAGAAAAAAAGTACCTTAACATAATAAAGGCCACTTATGACAAACCCTCAGCCAATATTATACTTAATGGTGAAAACTGAAAATCTTCTAAGATCAGGAACAAGGCAAGGCTGTCCACTATCACCACTCTTGTTCAATATAATCTTGGAGGTCCTAGTGAGTGTAATCAGGCAAAAGAAAGATATAAAAGGCATCCAAATAGTAAACAAAGAAGTCAAACTATCACAATTTGTGGATGACATGATAATCTGTATAAAAAACCCTAAAGACTCCACAAGAACACTACTAGAAACAATAAGCAAATACAGTAAAGTCTCTGGATACAAAATCAATGTTCAAAAATCCATAGTGTTCCTATACTCTAATAATGAAGCATCAGAAAAAGAAATGGAAAAAATAATTTGTTTTACAATTGCAACAAAAAGAATAAAATACCTAGGAATAAATTTAATTAAACATACGTGAAGGACCCATATAATGAAAACAAGACCCTATTAAAAGAAACTGAAGAAGATACAAAGAAATGGAAAGATATTTTGTGTCTTGGATTGGAAGAATCAACAGAGTTAAAGTGACAATATTTCCTAAAGCTTTATACAGATTTCATGCAATCCCCATCAAAATACTATTGGCATTTTTAAAAAAAGAAATAGAACAAGAAATCATCAGATTTGTATGGAAGTACAAAAGACCCCCAATTGCCAGAGCCAGCCTGAGAAAAAAGGAGGTTGGAGGCATCACTCTGCCCAACTTCAAATTATACTACAAAGTGACAGTAATCAAAATGGCATGATATTGGCAGAAAAACAGACACATATTCTCTGATCATAATGCTAAAGAAACAGAACAATGGAACAAAATCTAGAGTCCAGAAGTAAACCCATATTTATATGAAGAAATAATTTTCGATGGAAAAGCCAAAAACGTATGGTGGAGAAAGGAAAACTTCTTCAGTAAATGGTGCTAGGAAGAATGAAACTAGACTGTTGTCTATCACCACACACCAAAATTAACTCAAAATGGATTAAGGACCTGAATATAAGACCTAAAACAATAAAATGCATAGAAGAAAACATCAAAATGAAACTCAAGGACCTTGAACTTAAAGAATGAATTTGACCCCAAAGGCAAGGGAAGTAAAAGTAAAAATAAATGAATGGGACAACATCAAATTAAAAAGCTTTTGCTCAGCAAAAGATATCGACAACAAGATAAAGAGACAATTGTCTCAATGGGAAAATATATTTGCAACAACACCTCCAATAAGGGCCTAATATCCAAAATTTATAAAGAACTCATACTACTCAATAACAACAAAAAGACAAACAATCTGATCAAAAAATGGGTGAGGACCTGAACAGACACTTCTAAAAGACACACAATGGCCTATAAACATATGAAAAGATGCTCAACATTGCTAGCTATTAGGGAAATGCAATTCAAAATCATAATGAGATACCATCGCACACCTGTTAGAATAGCTGTTATCAACAGGACAAATAATAACAAATGCTGGAGAGGATGCAGAGAAAATAGAACCCTCATACACTGCTGTTGGGACTGCAAATTGGTACAGCCACTATGGAAAACGTTATGAAGTTTCCTCAAAAAACTAAGAATTGATCTATCATAAAATCCAGCAATCCCTCTACTAGGTAGTAACCCCAAAGACTTGAAAACCCATATCCAAGAAGATATTTGCACACTAATATTCATAGCAGCACTATTCACAGTGACCAGGACATGAAAGCAACCTAAGTGTCCCATGATAGATGACTGGATAAAGAAGCTGTTGCACATATATACAATGGAATATTACTCAGCCATAAGAAGAGATGAAATACTGCCATTGTGACAACATAGATGGACCTTGAGATAATCATGCTAAGTGAAATAAGCCAGACAGAAAAAGTTGAAAATCACATGATACCAGTTATATGTGGGATATAAACCTAAAAGCAACAAATGAACAGGACAAACAATGACTCAGGGACATGGACAATGGACTAGTGATTATCAGAGGGTAGGGGGTAGGGGAGGAGGGAAGAAATAAATGGGGTATAAGAGGTCAAATATAGGACGTTAGAGGTAAGATAAAGTGGGGAAAGGGGATCAAATATACGATAGCTTAAGGAAACTGGACTTTGGGTGGTAATCACACAATACAACAAACAGATATCAAATTATAATGTACACCTGAAAATTATACAATTGTATTAACTAATGTTACCCCAATAAACTTACTAAAAAAAAAGATAAATAAATAAATCAAAAGGTAAATGGCTGGGGCATGACTATCCACCATGACTTGCTCATTTAGGAATACATGATCAGTTCACCCTGTGAGGTTACTTTTCATAGAACCCCTTTTTCTTCCACAAAAAGGGGTCATGCGTCTTCAAAGTGGCTTGGCTCTGGAAATAGATTGAGGGTTGTGACTCTCTGCTTTTATGATTCAGGTTAGACTTGCCCTCGAATTCTTCTGTTCATACAGGTCAAGTAAATGTTTAGTAGACTGCCCATATGTTTCACTTGTAGGAATGCTGCGATCACTTAGTCAACAAGCAGTTCTCTGCAAATCAGATTATTCTGATGGCTGCTTTGATTCTGTTGTCTTTTATGGTAACTACACGCACCTTGCTTTTGGCAATTAAGAGCTGCCACTTGGTCTCTGTTACCCTGCCATTTTATCATCCCCATTGCATTTAGGTTTTTCAATTTAGTGACAGCAGTTTCTACTGTAATTTCTAACCTATGGAGAACTGGGATCACAGAGCTCTTCAAGGATACTGTGACTCCTTTCACAAATTTATTTTTCAGTCATGATATAATGAAAGGTGTGTCTTCCCAGGATGATGAGTAGACCTTAAGTGACAAATCTACTCTAACACAGTAATCTCTCTAAGCTTTTGGATTCCTTCCTCTATGGTAAACTGACAGTTGTGGCATTTCAGCTTCATTTACTGTGCGACACCTCTTGGTCCACATTTTAGCCAAGCAACCAAACGTGTTGCCAAAGCCTCTTTTTATCATCCCACACTATAAGCTGCAAACATTAAATTCAGAATCGTTGATTAACAGGCCTGTATCTTCCTGATCCAACTTGATGTTCCTTCAGCAGTATTTCATACCCTTAATATCCATTCCTACAAATGTTCCTTGGATTTCTGTTTATATAAATTAGACAAATCTTGTCATTTTTAGGAATTTATTATACCTCCTCAATGATCACATTTTGTACCTCACCTTTTGGGGATTGTTGGGACTTAAGTCTAGTTACGGACAGAAGCAAAGAGGGGTGGGGTCATTACAGGTTCTTCAGGTAAAGGAAGGCTAACTTCTCAGGCAGGGATGTGAAGTCTGCTTCTGCTGGCATAGGTGGCCCAGCAGAATTTAGAAGTTTCATGTTCCCACTTTTGCCCAATCTTTCCACGTGTCTCTCTTCTAACTTTTAGGACCCCATTCTTTTCCAATCAATGCCCTCACTTTGTATAACAGCAAATACCACGCAAGGCTGGGACTTAAATTTGCTTTGTTATTCAGCCACTCACAGTATGAGATTCTGTTTTGGGTTTAAAGAAATCTCAGCTCTGTGGCTGTTACAGGAGATAAGGGTTTCAGGACAGATGTAGAAGATTCCAAGACATCAATGAAGAGTTTGAGCTGGGGTTTGAAGCCCTGAGCTCATCCTCTGCTTTATTTATCTTCTTATTGCCTCCTGTCCCCAGCTTGTTCTTTAACCCATGGCGACTATTAATATCTTTTTCATTTCTATACTTTTGCCTTTTTAAGAATGTTATATAAGTATAACCACACAGTACATGACCTTCAGGAATTAGCTTTTTTCTGCTTAGCATAATTCCCTGGAGATTCAACTAAGTTGTTGGGTGTATCAACAGTTTATTCTCTTTTATTGCTGAGTAGCATTCCATGGTATACTACATTTACTAAAGTTAATTTAGCCATTCACTTGTTGAAGACGTCATTATATGAATTGGAAACTGTTTCCTCCTCTTCTGTTTTTAGATATTATGCATTAGATTTAAACATTCTTTAAATGTTTGGTAGCATTCTCCAGTGAAAATATCTGGGCCTGGAGATTTCTAGTTTGGGAGCTTTTAAACTACAAATTCAATGCCTTTCATATTTATAAGACTATTGATATTATCTAATCTTGGTTGAGTTTTCATAGTTTGTGGTATTAAGGGATTAGTCTATTTCTTCTAAATTATTGAACTTATGAGCATAAATTTATTTGTAGTATCTTTTTATTAGCCTTTTAGCAGCTGAAAGATCTGTAATGATGTCCCCTACTTCATTCCTGATATTAATTATTTGAGTCTTCTCTGTTTTTATTTTTGTAAGTCTTGCTACAGGTTTGTTAGTTTAATTGCTTTAGTGTGGGGGCATTTTTTGTTTTATTGGCATATTCTAATTTTTAAATATTTTCAATTTCATTAATTTCTGCTCTTATTTTTATTATCTCCTTTCTATATTTTATTTTCCTCTGGTTTATTATTATTATTTTTTTTTAATATCTGGAGGCAGAAACTTAAATTACCAATTTGAGACATTTCTTCCTTTTTAATGTAAACATTTAAGTGCTATAAATTTCTCTCCCAGCACCGTTTTTGTCTAATCACACATATTTGGATTTTTTTTCCTTTGAGAATTTCTCTCTGATTCATAGATTATTTAAAAGTGTTTTGTTTAATTTCTAAGTACCTAGAGATTTTCCTGTTGTCTTTCTCTTATTAATTCTGGTTTGGTTATGTTAGGGTCAGAGAACACATTCTGTACAGTTTCACTTTTTAAAAATTGTTGATGGTTGTTTTATGGGCCAGGATATGGTCTACCTTGGTGAATGTTCCATGTGTGTTCAGAAACAATGTGTTCTGCTGTTACTGAGTGGAGTTCCATAAACGTCAATTAGGTTCTGTTGGCTGATTATGTTGGTCATTCCATTTATATCATTGACAATTTTCTGTTAGGTAAATTTTCTGTCAGTTGCTGAAATGAGGGCATTGAGGTCTCCAAATATAATTGTGGCTTTTCCTTTCAGATGCACCAGTTTTTGTTTCATGCATTTTTTTAAGTAGCAAAAATTTTATTTTGGTATTGTATTTAGTTTTATACCTTTTAAAAATTAAATTTATTGAAAGCAACAAACTAACAAGACAAACAAAAGCTCATAGGCACAGACAACAATTTAGTGGTTACCAAAGGGAAAGCTGAGAAGGAGGGAGGTAAATAAGAGTAAAGGGGGCCAAATATATGGTGACAGAAAGAAATTTACCTTTTGGTGGTAAACATGTGATCCAGTGTACATATGATGTATTATTGAATTGTACACTTGAAAGCAATATAATTTTATTAACCAATGTTTCATGCATTTTGAAGACTTGTGGTTTGATTGAAACCATCGTGTCTCTCTTGTAGATTTATTTTTCTTTCATTATACAATGTCTCAATTTATCCATTCCAAAGTCTGTCTGACATTTATATAGCTACTTCTATCTTTTAAAAAGTTAATGTTTGCATGGTATATTGTTTTCAATCTCTTACTTTCAACTTACCTATGTTGTTAAATTTGAAGTGAGGTTTTTATGTATAGCCTACAATTGGGTAGTGATTTTTTAGTCACTTTCAAAGCTTTGACCTGGTCACATGACCACCTCTGAGCACATCATGGCCCAAGAAAGTGCTATGGCCTTGCTGGCCTGGATCAGGTCCTGGGTTTGGCTCCACTGAAACCACCTGGACCAAAAGAGAGGGAGATGTGTGGGTTTCCAAAGAAATACAGGAGATTGCAGATGGAGAGTGGGCAGCCAAAACATTTGCCTACTACCCTGTCCATCTCACTGACCAAACACATTCAGGTCCAGATATAGGGCCCCACTCCCCCACCCTGCTTACATACTGGGAGTGTTCTAGAGACTTCTAAAAGGGGCTGTCCTTCAGCTTCCTATGACTCATGACATTGTGGCCACTGAGTTTGACAGCACCCTAGCTCTTCACTTAGAGCTAAGAGCCAGTGAGAGGCTGAAGACTGACTCCCTCCCACCCCAACTCATCTGAGATTACAAATCTGTGCAAATTATCACGTGGACACGGGAAGATGGAAAAAATTCTGAGAAGGCAAGATGGGGCCTCTGTGTCCTCTTGTAAGGCCCATGGGCCACGGGTAGGAAGAGGAGGACTACATCAAGAAATGGTGCTAGCAGAGCAGAACACTCAACCGTGGTCAGGAGAACTTCCTCTTAACATAGGGCCTGGCAGACACTGTCCAAGAGCCTCCAAATCCCAACCTGCAGAGTCATGTGCCAGGTGCCACACTTCAGCCCAGGGATGCACCCCTGCCAAGGAGTGGGATCATGACTTAGGTGAGGGCTGTCTAGTCCCAAAGCCCATACTTGGCAGGAGAATGGAATGGGTATGTTATTCTAAGAACAATGAAAACAGAGAAGTGTTTTTCCACAATTCTTACAAGGTACCAGGTCTCTTGGCAGCTTGAACTCATAGGCTAGGTCTTGTTCTCCCCTGCATCTGTCTCCTTACCTACAAGATGCAGTAGCATTCCCTCTCTCCTGGTGCTGTAAGAGGTCACAGGAGATCTCACCCAGGCACACTTAGATGAACTCCCACCCCAACAGGAGAGCCATTATGGGCAGGATGAAAGTTGTCATTCCTGCCTTGGGTCAGAATGAAACCCACCCATCTCTCTCCCTCATCTTCCCCCTACTGTGTCCAGCTCCATCCTGCAAGGTGCAGGGGCCCAACATCTTAGGAGGACTCCAGGCTTTCCCAGTGCTCTTGGGGTCTCAGGTGGGTGACAGGGCTGCTGGGGGATTGTTCTTTGCCCTCTTTTTTAAAGATTAATCCAAGAATGGGGAGAGAAGAGAAGATAGGATGACAGCAAGTCCTAAGAAAGAACCAGGGCACACCTCATGCTTGTGGGCCATCTCTCTAAGAGGTACCAGTAAGGGAAAAAGCAAAGGCACAATGGTTTGCACAACTAGACGTCATTTGATAAAAATGAAATAATATTTAGATAAAATGCTTTCTCTGCATAAAGACATTCTGCAATGACACAGGAAATGTGCAGTGTAGGGTGGTTAGCATATAATGAAAGGGTAGGATATTCCTGTGCAACCTTCTGTACTCATTGAAATTTGAACCATAGAAGAAAGATAACTTTAAAAAATATAATAATGAATTATATGTGATACTTTAAAAGTTTCCTGTGTTTTGTTTTGTTTTGTTTTAAACCAGCTTTTTTTCCTGTCCCCCCACACCCTCCTCTTTGGTAACCATCAGCTAGTTCTGTATATCTATGGGTCTGTTTCTATTTTGTTTTATTTATTTGCTTTTTAAAATTTCACATATAAGTGATATCATACGGCATTTGTCTTTCTCTGTCTGAATTATTTCACTTAGCATTATACCTTCTAGGTTCATATATGTTGTTGCAAATGATAACATTTCATTCTTTTTTACTGCTGAATGATATTCTAGTGTGTGTATGTGTGTGTGTGTGCGCGCACGTGCGTGCACGCGCGTGTGACATTTTAATCCATTCATCTGTTGATGGACATTTAAGTTGCTTCCATATCTTGGCTACTGATAGTAATGCTGCTCAATGAAGATAGGGGTGTATATAGCTTTCCAAATTAGTGTTTTTGTTTTGTTTGGATAAATACCCAGACGTGGAATTGACGAATTATATGGTAGCTATATTTTTAATTTTTTGAGGCATCTTCATACTGTTTTCCATAGTAGCCACACAATTTACTATCCTACCAATAGTGTATGAGGGCTCCCATTTCTCCACATCCTCACCAGCACTTGTTGTTTGTTGATTTGTTGTTTTAACCAGCTTTGATGAACACCTTGATGATCTGTTTCTTCCTTGGAAAAATAAACCCATTTGAAATTTAATTCAAATTAAATTAGATGTTTTAGCTATGTTGTTAAAGTAGTTTCAAAAAAGTCTTCCTGCATCACTTACCTCTCAGATTCTTAAATGTTACTGGGTGTTACCTGTTGTGAAATTTCCAGGCTGAGACCTTGATATGACGTGATAGTTTAGTGGATGTCTATAAATTATATGGGTTTTTCAATGGTCCCAATTGGTTTACTAAAGGTGATATAGCTGGTTTTTATATAAATAATGCCACTGGGCTATATCCTATTTTTTTAACACAATGGAGACCTGTGGTTAATCTCTCATTACTTTTGTGTCTGAAACACAGAAGAATTCCATAGCTGGGCTCCCTGAGTTTGAACTCTGGCTCCATCACCTACCAGAAGAATGGCCTTGAACAAATCACTTGGCCTCCCTGGGCTTCAGTTGTTTTCTGTGTAAATTATAATACTTATAATGTCAACCTCAAAAGGCCACTAGTGGGTAAAAAATGTCTGTTTCATGCAAATAATAAAATAAAAATAAATAAATTGTATCAAAAATAATAATTTTGTGCATCAAAAGACATTTTTAAGACAGGGAAAAAACAATCCACAAAATGGGAGAAAATATTTGCAAATAATATATTCAACCAGTATATATTAATATATAGTATCCATAATAAATAGAGAATTCTTATAACTCAAGAACAAAAAGAAAACAACCCAGTTTAAAAGTGGGCGAAAACCTCACATAGATGTGTCTCTGAAGAAGACAATCGAATGGCTAATAAGCACATGAAAAGATCGTTAACATCATTAGTCAAAAGGGAAATGCAAATCAAAACAACAATAAAGTATTAGGGCACATCTACTAGTGTGGCTAGAATTTAAAAAAAGAAACATAAAAAACAAGTGTTGGCAAAGATGTAGATAAATTAGAACACTTGTACATCGCTGTTGGAATATAAAATGGCGTAGTCAATGTGGAAAACAGTTTGGTGTTTCCTCAATGAGTTAAACATAAAATTACCATATGACCCAGCAATTTCATTCCTGGGTATGTACCCTCCCCCAAACCAAAAAGAGGCATTAACAAAAACTTGTTATGAATATTTATAGAAGAATTATAAACAAAAGCCAAACAGTGAAAACGACCAAAATGTACATCAACAAATGAATGGATCAACAAAATGTGGTCTTTTCATACATTAGAATATTATTCAGCCATAAAAAGAACTGAAGTACAGATACATGCTACAATGTGTATGAACCTCAAAAACACTGTGCTAAGTGAGAAAAGCCAGACACAAAATGCTGTGTATTGTAAGGGTCCATTTATATGGCATGTCCAGAAAAGGCAAATCCACAGAGACAGAAGGCTGAGTAGTGGTGCCAGAGCTGAAGGGAAAGAAGAATGTGGGGGCCACTGTGTAATAAGTACAAGGTTTCCTTTTGGGGTGATGAAAGTGTTCCAGATCCTGGTGATGGTTGCATAATATTGTGAATATACTAAATGTCACTAGTGGTAAATTTTATGCTCTGTGCATTTTACCACAATTTATATATATATATTTATATATATACCACAATTTATATATATATATTTATATATATTTATATATATATATATATATATATATATATATTCCCTAGCCACCTCCCCCCCAAAAAAAAAGGTAACCTTTTTTTTGGGCAATATCCACCCTAATATAGCCAAAGACGAAGGGAAAGCCTGCATCCAACCCACCTCTGTGATTTCATCAGGGCTGAGCAAGAATTTGATCTTCCATTGCCACTTAGTAGAATCAGGCAACAGTGATCCATCCCCCTACCAAGGTAGTTTGGGCAGGATTGAGTGAGCTGCTCATCTTCCATCTCTTGCCCAACAGAAGCAGATGGTGCTCTGATTCTTCCAGGGTAGTCTTATTGAGGCCTAGCAGCAAGCTGAGCCTCCATTACTTCCAGGAGACTAAACAAAGTGATATAAGTCAGAACTAATAAACACTTCACTTCCTGCTCTCTGGCTCAGCAGGAAGTTAATTTTATAGCATTGCTCATAGATAATGAGGTGGTTTGTGTTGGTTCCACACTTTAGTCAAGAAGGTATCAGCAGGGCCAAAGGGGAAGCTAAACATACATGCCTAGTTGGCCCTTGTGCTGCATGTGAATAGGAAGCTACCTGATTAGAAGAAAAAAAAGAAATAAAATCTAAGGTCTCATAATATAATGTCAAAAACATCCATGATACAAAAAACTTGACTTGTCACTCCAAGAACCAGAAAAATCACATGAATAAGAAAAGACAACATACATCAACAATGCGATGAATTAGATGTTGAAATGACCTGACAAGATGAAGACTGAGGCCAGCATTACCCTGATGCCAAAACCAGACAAAGAAACCACAAAAAAAGAAACTACAAACCAATATCCCTCATAAACTCAGATGAAAAATCCTCCACACAATATGAGCAAAGTGAATCTAATAATATAAAACAAAAATTATACACCCAAACCAAGTAGGATTTATTCCAGGCATGGAATAAAAAATAAATCAATGTAATTGACCATACCGAAAAGTTAAAGGAGAAAAATCATAGATTATATCAAGTGATGCAAAAAATTGACAAAATTCAAAACTCATGCAAGATTTTATGTGTGTGTGTGTGTGTGTGTGTGTGTGTGTGTGTGTATACACATACATATAAACTTCAGCAAAGTAGGAATAGAGGAGAATCCCTTAAATTTATAAAAGGCACCTATGCAAATTCTACAGCTAGCATCACACTTGACGAGGAAGGAATCACTGCTTTCCCTCTGTCTGAGAACAAGGAAATGATGTCCATTGTCACCACTCTTATTCTGAGTAGGAGTGGAAGTTCTAGCCAGTGCAACAAGTTCAGGGTGGGAAAAAGCATACAGATTGTAAAGGAAGAAATTAAACTGTTCTGATTTGCAAACAATATGATTATCTTTGTAGAAAATTCAAAGGAATCTACAAAAGAAAACCTTCTAGAAGTAATAAGAGAGTTCAGCAAAGTTGCACAATGTATAAAAATTAATCTCATGTCTATATATTAACAATGAACAAATGAAAATTGAAATTCAAAACAATACCATTTACTTACTCTCTCCAAAAAATAAAATAAGATATTTAGAAATGCTGACAGTTACAGAATTGTTGTATGAGGGAAACATAAACAAATAGAGAGACACACCATCTTCACAAATTGCAAGAATCAACATGGTAAAAAAGTAATTTCTCCCCAAATTGATCTATAAGTTCAATACAGGTCCTATCCTGACCTAAGAAGGTTTTGGTACACTTAGACAAGCTCATTCTAAAACTGATATGGAAAAGCACAGGCTTCAGGGTAGCTAAAGAAACTTTGAGGAAAAAAAAGATGGAGAAGGAGGCACGACACTTCCGATATTAAGACTTCCTCTGTAGACACAGTGAAGAAGATGATGTGGTGCTGGCAGGGTAGAGACACAGAAACCAGTGAGACAGAACAGAGAACCCAGAGGAGATCCACCAAGTACAACCAACTGATTTTTGACAAGCAGCAGAAGAAATTCAAGAGAGGAAGGACAGCCTTTCAATAAATGGTGGTGGAATGATTGTACATCCATAGAAAAAATAATAAACTTTAATCTAAATCTCACAACTTACACAAAAAATAACTCCAGTGAATTACTGACTTACCTGTAAAATGTAAAACAAACAAGAAACTCTTTTTAAAAGATATGAGACAAAATCTTTAAGATCTAAAACTAGGCAAAGAATACTTAGATTTAACACCAAAAAAAAAAAAAAGGCAAAAAACGATCCATGAAAGATAAATTGATAAATTGGACTCCATTGGACTTGCATTGTACAAGATTCAGTTAACAGGATAAAAGACAAAGACTAGGAGAAAATATTTTCAAATCACATATCCGGCAAGGACTACTATCTGGAATATATTAAGAAAACTCTCAAAACTGAATAGAAAACTTCCCAACAAAGCAATTATAAATGGGCAAAATTTCTGAACAGACATCTCACTGGAAATACTAGTTGGCAGATAAGTGCATGAAAAGATATTCGACCTCATTAGTCTTTAGGGAAATGCAAAATAGAACAACAATTGGTTATACCTACATACTGATTAATACCAAATGCCATGAAGTTGTGGAGAAACTGGATCCCTCACACATTCCTGATGGGATGTGAAATGGTGAAGCCACTCTTCAAAATACTTTGGCAGTTCTTTTAGACCTAAATGTGGAATTACCAGAAGATTTAGCAATTGTATTCTTGTGCATTTATCTTAGAGAAATAGAGATAATGTTCATAGAAAAACTGGTACCTGAAAGTTCATATCAGCTTTATTTGTAATAGCTAGAAACTAGAAATGGCCCAATAACAATACGAAAAGGTGCTCAACGTTACTAGCGATTAGGGAAACACAGTTCAAATCCACAATGAGATATCATCTCACACCTGTCAGAATAGCTATAATCAACAGGACAAGTAATAATAAATGTTGGAGAGGATGAGGAGAAAAAGGAACCCTCATACACTGCTGGTGGGACTGCAAATTGCTACAGCCACTATGGAAAACAGTATGAAGATTCCTCAAAATACTAAGAATTGATCCATCATATAATCCAGCAATCCACTACTGGGTATTTATCCCAAAGACTTGAAAACCCATATCCGAAAAGATATTTGTACACCAATGTTCATAGCAGCATTATTCACAGTGCCCAGGACATGGAAGCAACTGAAGCATCTACGATAGATGACTGGATAAAGAAGTGGTGCTACATATATACAGTGGAATATTACTCAGCCATAAGAAGAGATGAAATACTGCCATTGGCAACAACATGAATGGATCTTGAGATAATCATGCTAAGCAAAATAAGCCAGACAGAAAAAGTTGAAAATCACATGATATCACTTATATGTGGGATATAAACCTAAAAGCAACAGATGAACAGGACAAACAGAGACTCATGGACATGGACTATAGGCTAGTGGTTACCAGAGTACTATAGACTAGTGGTTACTAGTGGGATGGGGATGAAGGGGGAGGTAGACGGGATAAAGGGGGTTAAATATAGGGGGTTAGAGGTAGAATGAAGTGGGTAAAGGAGATCAAATATATGGTAGCTGAAGGGAACTGGAATTGGGGTGGTAAACATACAATAGAATATACAGATATTAGATGATAATGTACATCTGAAAATTATATAACTGTATTAACCAATGTTACCCCAATAAACTTAATTAAAATTTTAAATAAATAAATAATAAAAACTGGAAGTGGCCTAGTATTCTTACATGAGTATATGAATAAACTGGTCATCCCTACCAGTGAATACTATTCATCAATGAAAAAATAATAAACTGCTGATGTACACAAAACCATGATGACTCTCCAGGGAATTATGCTGAGTGGAGAGAAAATCCAATTACAAAGGTTTCATACTGTATGATTCTATTTAAACAACATTCTTGAAATGAGAGAAATATTGAAATGGTGAAGAGACTAGTTGTTGCTAGGTTCAGGGATGGGTTGAACAAGGGAGGGAGGTGGGCATGGCTGTGAGTGTTTAACGTTCCTGTGGTGATGAATGTTCTCTGTGTGGATCGCATCCATAACATTATCCTGGCTATGAAAATGTGCTACAGTTTTTCAAGATCTCACCACTAGGTGAAATTGGGTAAAGGACACATGGAATCTCTCTGTGTTGTCTCTCACAATTGCTTGTGAACCTACAATTATCTCAAATTTTTTAATTAAAAATAGTCAACAATATAGCATATGATGCTTCCCACTGGACAGTCTGCCTCACCTGTTCCAGATTCTTTCCTCAACTCGGCACCTGGAGCTCCCTTCCATGGTACAAATCTTAGACCCCAGAATCAGTGGTTCCAACTAGAAAACCATGAGACATTATCTCCAAAAATGCAAGAAAACCTTGTGTACTCTTGGCAGGAATGAAAATTGGTACAACCACTATGGAAAACAGTATGGAAGGTCTTTAAAAAGTTAAAAACAGACCTACCATATGACCTAGCAATTTCATTTCTGGGTATATAGTCAAAGGAAATGAAAACAGAATATTAAAAGAGATATCTGCACCTCCATGTTCATTACAGCATTATTCACAATAGCCAAAATATGAGAGTGTAGTGTCCACCAAAGGATAAATGGATAAGAAAGATGTGATATATATAACATATATAGTAGATATCTGTGATATATGTATATATAATATACTATATATTATAGTATATATAGTATATCATATATATATATTACATATACTATATATGTGATATATGTACACACACACACACACACACACACATACATAGGACTATTATAATTCATTCATGAGAGAGAAGGAAACCCTGCCATTTGTGACAACATGGATGTATCTCAAGGACAACATGCTAAGTGAGATAAATGATACAGAGAAAGACAAATATTGTGTGATTTAACTTATATGTGGTATCTAAACTTGTAAAAACAGAGTAAAATTGTGGTTGCTGGGGCAGAGGTTGTTTAAGGGAACAAACTTGCAACTAGTAGCAAATTGACCCTAGAGATCTAATGCACCGTATTATGAATACAGACAACAATATTGTATTATAACCATCTAACTTACTAAGAGACTAGAATTTAATTATTTTAACCACTAAAAAGAAATCATATGTGACATGATACAGATGCTAATTATCACTACAATGACAATCATGTTCTAGTATATTAATGTATCAAATCAATGTGTTATACACCTTAAGTTTACACAATGCTATATGTCAAATATACTTCACTTAAAAAAAAATGCCTGTTACGAAGTTGGCTCCAGAAAAGTAACTGACATCATAGCACTCCAAAATTCAGAGCAGGTTATTTTTAGGGAATCTGGGCTGAAATTGAAGCTTTGCCCCCAAGGCAGTATTCTTTATGGAAGGAGGCACTTAGATTATCTATGAATTATTACTTCCACCTCCTGGTTCATCTGGTTTCAAGGAAGAAGTTGTCTAGAACACATGCCTCGAGGGAAGAGATAAAGTGGCTATAATCGGCACTGGTCAGAATATGAAGTGATACGGGTGCCTGGCCCTAATGCCCCTCACCTGGGACAGCTGGGGTTTTGTACCAGTCAGCAATGGAATTACTCTAAAGATCTGTTTCCTGGGGATATTGTCTACTTAGGCACTGGCCTTCTGGACAGTAACTCTGAGAACGGAACAGTAAAGATGCTGGGAAGTTTCCACCAACAAAGGTGTCCTGGGGAAGATCTCTTACTAGAACCTGCCAGAAAGTTGACCTCTGGCCTGCTTACAGCTCCCCATCTTTCTCTTTAGCCCCACATTGGTTAACACTCATTTTCATTTCCATTTTATATATTATTTATTCAACAAACATGGGCTGAGCTCTGAAGATGTGTCAACAGAAATCCCTTAAGGTTGCATCAGAAATAACTGGGCTCCAGCCCTGCCTGTACTACCTCAGAGCTGTCTCCTTGGGAGAGCATTCTCCTACCTGCATATCAACTTTCCCACCTGTGAAGCGAGAATAATGATTCCCTCCTGCATGGCTGAGGGCTGGTTAGAGGGATTTATGAGTGACTCCATGCCCAGCTTAGCGCCTCCTTCACCAACTGTAGTTATTGGTTGATGGCAGCATTTGATCTTGTCATGTCCACCTCCATTCCCACCTCATGCATCATCTTCCTTGATGAGCATTTGGGGAGCCCTCCCCTTTGTCCTCTTCCCACGTAATTCTTAGGTCAGGGAAGAGACTACCCAATCTGGAGCATGTGACCAGTTCTCGTTAATCAGCAGTTGCTCTCTTATCTTGGTGACTGGAAGGCTGGTAGAGTCTCACACCTGTCTGCAGGTTTTGAATTAGGAAAGGTACTATATCAGAGCTGCTGGTGGCCATCTGTGACTCTCAGGGACAGGCCTGTCTAAAATTGGAGTTAAAAACAGAAAGTGGAGCCCAGAGATGAAGAGGCGGTCATGATCCTGGTGAGATCACTTGGCACCAGTATTGAGCCACTTATGAAGCCAGATAAACCCCTGTCTGTTTTATCTCATGACCTGAATGTATTCTAGAATTTGCTTAGTCGGACTGGGAAATAATGATGGGCAAGAGTGATCACTTGCCTTCAAGCTTCGAAGACCCCCCAAATCAGACAGTATGATGGTGATAAGAGTCAAAGTTGTTCACAATGTGAACCCTGGGGAAGGGGCCAGTGTTCTCTGGAATGAGAGCTAAACTCTCAAGGGTCACAGACCTCTGTGAGACTATGATGGAGCTCTGGGATCACATGCCAGAACAATGCACATACATACACACACACACTGCCGCCCACAGAGTCAGGCCTGCACACTGGAACTAGGAATGTATTCATGGATGAGGCAGTAATGAGTGGAGAGTGAACTGGGGAAGCACTCAGTAAAATGCTATTTAGAATTTAAATTCTAAATAGCAAGGAAGCAGGAAGACATAGTGATGACAGGTGTCATGGCCCAGGAAGTGCAGAAAGAGCCAACAGCTGTCTGTGGAATAAAATGGGCAACAGGAGTGGTGCTGCTTAGGTATTTGGGACCCCAGACAAGGGAGCCCAGGCCTGAGCTGTCCTATACCCTGACCCGGCAGCCAGAGCCAATGGGCTGGACAACAAGGAAACCACAAGAAGAATCCAGGTTAATCCATTAGGCCAAGTCTATACCACACCACATGAGATTAGATCTGTGCATCTCTCTTCTTTAAAGAGAGAAAAGTCATGGCTTAACCAGTGGTAAAAACTACCCTGAAATCTCTAAGGGCTGCAGTGTTCTTATGAATCTAGCATGCACACCAAGTCTTTCGGGAGCTTTAGGGAACTGACAAACAAAACAGACACAAGGCCCCACCCAGACCTTTTGAATCAGAGTACTGGGTTGGGGCCTGGTCACAATGAGATAGACGGATGACAGGTAAATCATATAAGATAGATGATAGATAGATGAGAAAGAGAGAGAGAGAGAGAGAGAGAGAGAGAGAGAGAGAGAGAGAGAGAGAGAAGAGCGTGCGCGAACGCACCATGAGAAGGGGGACCAGGGGAGATCATAGACATTTAAACCCGAAAGGACAGAGCCTTGTCAAAACTTACACAGCAAGCTCCTGACAAGCCTGACTTCCCGTCACAGAGTGGGGTTTCTACCTTTGCAGGCTGCCTCTTCCATAATCCCAGTCCTGAGAGCTAGTGCCCAGAGGCAAGAGCAGACACAGACACTTGTGGTTCTGTCCTCACTGGTGCCTAAATTCTCTTTCTGAATGTTCCTTGGTTTTCAGTCAGAAAGAGCATGCAGGGCTGTGGTTGGGAGGCAGTCCCAGGCAAGTGCAAGGGTGACAATCGCAAGCTGTGTGTCCTGGCCTCTGTCCCATTTGGGTCTGTTCGGTATAGTCAAGCAGTTCCTAATTGTGATTGTATACAGTTTCAGACCTGTTACAACTACACCAGGGCTGGACTCTATCCTTACACTTCTAAACAATCCTTGTTGGAAAGGACAGAGAGAGAGAGAAACTCTAAAATGACCACCCAGCACTGTCCCAGGGCCTGAAGAGGCTGGAAGGATGGAGAGGGCAATGGAGTTTCGGATGGCATCTGGTGTCTGACTGGAAGGCATGTGAAAACCCAAATTTCGGTTTCACTAGCAGAGGAGGGGCAGGGTCACCTCCCCTCCCAGCAATCCCCCAGCTCCAGAAGCAGCCTGGTCATAGGCAGTCAGTGTTTATAGGACCACCTGAGGGCCAACAGCTGGGGAAAATGAAGACCAGAGAGGAGCCAGAGAAATCCAGAGCTGATCATCACAGCCACTGGCCCATGAGAATTGATGCAGTATCTTTAATGTGTTCACAAGCAGTAGGGTATCAGAAACACGCATTTTCCAAGCTTCTAGGACCATAGCCTTTGTTTTTCTCTTGGGAACATATCTGTAGGGAAAACAATTCACAGAGTCTTTCTTGGGAAACATGAAGAAAGAATGATAATACCACTAACAAGCACTCCCATATCCTAGACTCTGTCCTGCTCCTGTTACACAGTCCCATGATGTCTTCTAGGGTTGCCTGTGAGGTGTTGGCACATAGAAAGTGCTTAATAACATCTTCTTCCTCTGTGGTGCCAGTTTGCACAGAAGATCTTCACAACCCCTGGCTTAGGGTCTCTAGTTCTGTGATTTTCTCTTAAGGGGGTGTTGTCGGCATAGGGCAGCACAGTGCCTGCCACTGCCTCACCCTCTGGTGTCCCCAAAGCACAGAGTGGGGCCATGACATACTTTTCTCTCTGGCAGCTGGGTAACTCCATCAGGAAGCTGGTACCATTGCAAAAAATACAATTTTCATTTTAAAATATCGCTGCACACTCTCTGACGCTCCCTCATCAAGAAGTGGGTCTGTGTCCCCCATTTGGGTCTAGATAGTCAAATGACACTCTGTGGCATCTGAGGCAGAGTCACAGAGAGCTGTGAAACTTCACTTTGATTGTTGGAAGTCCCATCTTTGGAGCCTTGACCTACCATGTAAGAAGTCTCATCGCTCTGGGGCCACCATGCTGGAAGAAAACCCAAGCCATGCAGACAACCATCCGTAAGCACTTCAGGTCACAGTCCCCACTGGGCCTTTGCCTCAGCCATCCCAGCACTCTTGACAGAAAAAAAATTCCCTCTCTAAATGGATCCTCATGCCCCAGATATTCTAGCTCCTAGCTATTTGAATTGCATAAAACTCTTTGAATCTTCCAAGTGGAAGCACTAGACACTGTAAAACAGATGCAAGCTATCCCCTCTGTGCCCTGTTTGAATTCCTGACACATAGAGCCTGTGAGAATCATAAAATTGTTGTTGTTGTTTTAAACCAGAAAATGTTGGGGTAGTCGTCTATGTGGCAATAGATAACCAGAATATAGGATCATTGTGTCCAAGCTCTAATTCTGTCATGAATAGATATGCGAAACTCTTTAGTTTCATTTCCCCAAATGTAAAAGGATCTAAATTGGTTGACAAATATAATTCCCCATGCCCCTTCCCCAGCCCTTCATGGGCAGGCATTAGAAATCAAGTGCAGCTTCACTCCCACATTTACCATCTGTATCCTCAAGACAGCTATCTTGGCATGCACAGATATCACTGGACTTGCTACCCTCACTGGGTGACCATGATACTCATTCCCAGAGCTTCCATGGTGACCAAGTATACTCATTGCCACACAGGTACGATGTAGAAGGCCTCTTTCTGCCTTACTGTTGAGCTGGAACATCTCATCTCATCTTTTCCAGTCCTCAGACTGGGATTGCACCATCAGATCCTCGGTCTTCAAGCCACAGACTCAAACTGAATTACATCAATGTCTTTCTTGGGACTCCAGCTTATGACGGCAGATTACGGGATATCACAGTATCTATAATCACATGAGCCAATTACTCATAACACCTCTCTCTCCCTCTCTCCCTCTCTCTCCAGAAAACTGAACTGAAACTTGAAAAATTAATTAGGGGAGTTCAGGGGTTCAACAGCAGATTTTATCAGGCAAAACAAAGAATCAGAGGACCCAAAGATAGAACAATGGAAACTATTGTGTGTGAGAAGCAGAAAGAAAAATTAATGACAAAAAATGAACAGAGCCTAAAGAACCTATGAAACATCAAGTAGATCAATATATGCAGCATGGAGATTCCAATGTTTTGTAATAAAACTTAAAGATATCTACACCAAGGCATTAAAATTAAACTGTCAAAAGCTAAAGACAAAGAGAATATTTGGAAATTTGAAAGCAGCAAGAGAAAAGTAACTTGTTATATACATGGGATTCACAATAAAATTATCAACTGATTTCTCATAAGAAAACGTGGAGCCCAGAAGACCACGGAATAATATATTTTAAATAATGAATAAAATAAAATTGCCAGATTTTGCTGTTTCCATAGTCAGCAAAACTGTCCTTCCAAAAGAGAAAGAAATCAAGACGTTCTCAGGTTAACAAAAGCTGAAGGAGTTTTTGTCACTATATTAGCCCTGCAAGAAATGCTAAAGGGAATCTTTAAGGTTGAAATGTAAAATAGTAACTCAAAGTCATATAAACAAAGATCTCCTGTAAAGGAGAGTACATGGAAATATATAAATACCAGTATTACTTTAATTTTAGTTTGCAACCCCACTTTTAATTTTTAAGAAGATTTAAAAGAGAAATGCATAAAAATTATGACTCTACACTACTGAACACATTATATATAAAGATGCAATTTACGACATCAATAACATCAAAGAAGTGACAAAGTTGTACAGAAGGAGAGATTTGTATACTATGAAAGTTAAGTTAGTATCAATTTAAATTATACTATTATAACTTTAGGATGTTAAATGTAAGCCCTAGGGTAACCACAAATAAAATATGTATAGAATATGCACAGAAAGAAATGAGGAAATCAAAATGTTTCACTTAAGAAAATTAACTAAACCCAAATAAGGCAGTAATGAAGGCATGAGAGACAAAAGCTGCAAGACATAGAGAAAAAAATATCAAAATGGCAAAAGAAAGTCCTTTTATATCAAGTAATTCATTTAAATGTAAATGAATTAAACTCTCCAATCAAAAGGCAACCTGACAAAATAAATTTTAAAAACATGATCCAACTATATATTGTCTATAAGAGACTCACTTTAGATCTAAAGACACAAATACATTAAAATTAGCATGAAAATGAATTCCATACAAATGGGAACCAAAAGAGAGCTGATGTAGCTATACTAATAACATACAAATAGACTTTAAATTCAAAGCTTTTACAAGGGACAAGGACATTATATATTAATGAAAGGGTAAATTCATCAAGAATATATAACAACCATAAACAAGTAACAGAGCCCTCCAAAATATGAAGTAAACATTGACAGAATGAACAAGGAAAAATAGACAGTTCAACAATAATAGTTGGAAATTTCAATACCTAACTTTTGATAATGAATAAAATAACCAAATAGAAGATCAATAAGGAAATAGAGGACTTGAACAACATCAAAAATCAATTTATTCTAAAAGACATACACAAAACATTTCACCCAATGATAGCAGAATATACTTTCTTCTTAAGTGCCCATGGCACATTCTCCACTATAGAATATACGTTAGGCAACAAAACAAGTTTTAATATACCTAAAAAGATTGAAATCATACAAAGTGTCTTTTCTTATCACAAGCAATAAAATTAGAAATCAAAAACAAAAGGAAAACTGGAAAATTCACAAATATGTGAAAATTAAACAACAGTCCTAAACAACCAAGGCATGATAGAAAAAAATCTCTCATTCATCTTTAAAATGAATGAAAACAAAAATACAATATTGCCAAAATTTGTGGGATGCAGAGTAAGCAGTCTTAAGAAGATATAGCAGTAAACATACATTTAAAAAAAAATCTCAAATCAGTTACGTAACTGTACATCCAGGAACTAGGGGAAAAAAAGCACAAATTAAACTGAAAGCTAGAAATAACTAGGGAAAAACAATAGAGAAAAATCAATGAAATAAAAAATTGGCCTTTTGAAAAGATCAACAAAATTAACAAACCTTTAGCTAGACTGACAAAGAAAATTAGAGTGAAGATGCAAATTATAAACTCAGAAATAAAATTGAGGACATAATTAGTAATTTTAGGGAAATGAAAAGCATTTTAAAAGAATACTATGAATAATCATACACCAACACATTAAAAGAACAACCAAGAAGAAATGAACAAAACTCTAAAAACACACAATGTACCAAAACTGAATCATGAAGAAATAGAAAATTTGAATAGACCTAAAAGAGCAACAAAATTGAATTAGTAATTTAAAGCCTCCTAACAAAGAAATGCTCAGGGCCAGATGGTAAATTCTAACAAACATTTAAAAAGGAATTTATACTAAGCCTTCACAAAATTTCTCAAAAATTTAAGTTATTTTATGAGGCTAGCATTACCCTGATACCACATCTAGACAAAGATATTCAATATCCCTGATAAATACACACGTAAAAATCCTCAACAAAATATAAGTAAATCAAACTTATCAGCCTATTAAAATAATTATTACTATGACCAAGTGGGTTTTATTCCAGAATGACAAGGATAGTTCAACATATGAAAATCAATCAATGAAGTACATACCCTTAATAGAATGAAAGGAAAGAAAACAACACACGATCATCTCATTCAATGCAGAAATATTCAACACTCTTTCAAGGTAAAAATACTTAATAAATTAGAAAAAATAGAATTTCCTCAGCATGATAAATATCATATCTAAAAATCCCACAGCTAACATCATACTCAAAGGTAAAAGACTGCAAGCTTTTCCTCTATGATCAGGAACAAGATAAGCATACTCCCTGTCACCACTTCTAAATAAAATAAGCTGGACCCAAAAGGCATGTATTGTATGATCTACTTATATGAAGTTGACAGACTAGGCAAATTCAGACAGAGTGTAGAATGGTAATTACCAGGTGCTGGTAGAGGGAGAAATGTGGAGTTATTGCTTAAAGGTTATAGGGTTTCTTTTTGGAAAGATGAAAAAATAATACCTGAGATGGATAGTGGTGATAGTTACACAGCATTGTGAATATACTTAATGCCACCACTTAATTGTACACTTAAAAATGATTAATGGTAAATTTTATGGTATATATAGTATTCTGCCACAATAAAAATATGATCAGAAAAAGAAAGGGAGAAAAGGACAGATGGAGAGAGGGAGGAGAGAGGGAACAAGGGAGGGTGGGAGGAAGGAGAAGAAAGTAAGGAAGGAAAGAGGGAAGGAGGAAAGAAAGGGAGGGAAGGAGGGTGGGTAGGAAGGAAAGAAGGAAGGAAGGAAGGAAGGAAGGAAGGAAGGAAGGAAGGAAGGAAGGAAGGAGGGAGGGAGGGAGGGAGGGAGGGAGGGAGGGAGGGAGGGAGGGAAGGAAGGAAGGAAGGAAGGAAGGAAGGAAGGAAGGAAGGAAGGAAGGAAGGAGAAAGGAAGGAAGGAAGGAAGGAAGGAAGGAAGGAAGGAAGGAAGGAGGGAGGGAGGGAAGGAGGGAAGGAGAGAAGGCAGGAGGAAGAGGAGAAGGAAAGAAGCTTGGTATCCTGGCCAGCCTAACCGCTCCCCAGCCTGACAGTGCTGGGTGACTGGACTTTTGCTTTTTCCAGTTCCAGCCTCCTTACAAATCATCCTCTTAAGCTGGGTATACTGATTTCCAAAATATACAGAATATTTTAATTAAAAAAAATGAAGTTGGAGGAGAAAGTGTCCCCGATTTTTACAATGTTAATTCTTCAGGTGAAGGGGAAATGCTCTTCCTGTTTCCAGATGGGAATCCTAGCATTTCACAAGGAGAAACTACTTTCTAAGTAGTTACAACTAACCATTGCATGAGCCTCATAAAGTCATAACTAATCCTCCTGCATTGTGAACAGTGTGTGCTCGCCCATGTTACAGATGAAGAACTCCAGGATCAGATAAGCACTGGATTTGCCTCTGGTCTCATGGTTATGATACATGGAAGAATCTAGAACGCAATCCATATTTGACTTAATATTTACTCCCAATTTCTAGGAATAGAAAGGAACCTTCATCAGGCCACAAGCAGAAGAAATGCTGGATTTGGAAGCAAAGGTTTAGTTCCAGTCTTTGTCTCCAACTCACTGTATGTCTTGGTCCATTCATCCTATCTCTCTGAGCCTTGTTTTCTTCATCATGAAAAGGAGGATCAGAATCTCTGCTTCCCAGGAGCTTTTTGGTGAGATCTGCTCCAGGTGAGTACTTGAATTGCTGTGATGTATAGTCTATATGACTCCTCTGGGGGAGATTTTTGATGGCTGGCCTGATTTCTTCTGTGTGCTTGAAATGGGTACCCAGAAGAGGTGGGATCTCTTGGTATGATTCATTTTTCTTCTGGAAATGTTAAGATGAAAGTCTAGTGAAGTAGGCTTCTCAAGTGGAGTGAGCACTTATGAGGGATGGTATGGGATTTGTAGCTGCTACTTGGTGGCAGCGTACAAAGGTGATTTCTGGAAAGGAACAAGACTAACAAATTTTTGAAGACCTTAAGAAAGAAGCCTGATGGTCTTTGAGGAAAGCAGACAAAGAAGCAGGGGAGCTCAAGTTTCCTCTGGGAAGGTGTAAAAGGAAATCCTGTGAGCAAATAAATGTGAGCCCTGGCTTTAGGCCAGCTACATTCTCCCCTCACTAACTGTGTAACTTTGATCAGCCACCTTCCCTCTCTGAGCCTCACAGGCTTCTTACTCTAAGTACCTAACACCTTCTTCTGAGCTCTTAGAACAAAATCTTCCTAGCCTGGCAAACAGAAGTGAAGTAGATGACCGAGAGTGTAATCAGATTTCCATGTAGGGGCAGCTCCTACCCACTGATAATGTCATTTCTTGAGTATAAGAGTTTATTAGTCAGCAAGAGTATTATAAACACTACTGTTCCCAAGCTTGATGCCCAGCATAGGTTGCAAAGGTCCCTACAGGGCAGCAGTGTCTTATACAGCAGGTGGCTGATTCTTAGAACCTCTTCTTGGAGCAGGAATTCACATCATTGCTGCCTATTTACACATGTCAGAGACATAGGGCCTCAAAGGCTCCTGGGAGCAGCAAATGCCAATGCCAAAGTGGTCACCTGAGAGAGTGAATGCAGCAGGGGAAATTGAAGCAAAGTGGAGAGGCCCTGCCCCCAAATAAAGCTGCCACTCAGTCCATCCACTAATTACCATGTGGAAGCTTACTCTTAGTGTGGCTAGAGCTCCTAATTTTTTTCTAGAAAATCCAGAGATCCAGATATTTATGTGTAATGTCTGTGGCAGCTAGGATCATTTTGGTTCTGCTGCAATAACAAGTAGGCCCAAATCTCAGTGGCTGAAAACAGAGATTTCTTTAGACATTCTGTGCCTCATGTAGTCTGCAGGGGCCCCTCATCACCATTGTCATTTAGCATGATTTATGTTCTGTGTGATTCATGGGGAGGATTTATGGGGGCCGGCCTCATTCAGTATAGGCTATAGGAGCAGCCCCAATCCCAGATGTATTCACATCAAGAAGAGAGAGCTCAGGAAGGCCTCCCCATTGCAGTCAAATGCTCAGTACCAGAAGGGACGTAGCACCTCTGATTACCTCATTGGTCAGAGCTGTCTACTATAGCCCAAGGTGCAAGCTAATCATGGCCTTGGGAGAAAGTCTACACAGCCCGTACCCCCATGTCCTGATTAAACAATGTTGGCAATTGATGTTAAAACATTTTAATCAGTATGCAGGCCACACAGAACCTGTCTGCAGGTAGGAAATGCCACAGATGCCAGGGTTCTGTCCTGGGACTGTGAGCTGAAAAACAAGAGGTGCTGGAGGCCAAATGTGACAGAAAAAAGCCAGCCCCATTCAGGCACCTGTGGGGATTGATGACACCATCACCCACACTGCCCAATCCATTCCTCCCTCTTCTTTGAGATTGTGCCTCTCCTGAAGCCTCTACCCCCCAGGATTACCCATATGAGCTCTCGCCACTTCATTCTTGCCCTCAACCTTTCTGTCTGTGATGTCCCATTACTGCTTTCCCACCACCAGTCTGTAGCCCCCATGAAGGACTGGCCCCATCCCTGCTCTGGGCCCACTGGACAGGTACTCAATAGATTGTTTTTAAGAAATAAATGAATGAACACATGGGATTTCTCTGTTTTTCTGATAAAAATGATTTCAGCCATCATTGCTGCCCTTAGCTGCGTCTACCAGTGGGAGCCATGTCCCTCCCACTTCCAGGCTCAGACTCCCACCTTGGGTTCAGACTCCTCCACCCCGTCTTGAAACTGCTTGATGCCCTGGGTGTCTGCAGGGGAATATGGTTCCCAGAAGCTGATGCGAAGAGGGCGTCTAGCCAGTGCAGCCCCTATGCTGTCCCTGTCAATTTTCCTAACAGCTGCCATGCCCTAGGCACCTGCTGGGGGACACTTTCACTTCTTGCTGCGGGGAGGCAGCATCTCCTTCTGTAGATGAGAAAACCAAGGCCACAGGGACAGGGAATATGGAGCCACATTCCAACCAGGTCTGTCTGGGCCACAGCTCCCCAGGGGAGTCCGTTGGGTTGTGTCACTGTACCTGAGAGAACAATTGATTTGATAAGGAGGGCACAAGTATCTGTCAGAAATTTTTAAATTGCAGTGACATATAAGAATCTTAAAATCGATCATTTTAACCATTCTAAGTGTACAGCTCAGTGACATTAAGTACATTCACATTGTTGTGCAAAAATCTCCCCATCCATCTCCAGAATTCCTTTTATCTCGTAACACTGAAACTGCACCCATTAAAATCTAACTCCCATTCACCCTCGCCCAGTGCCTGGTACTCACCCTTCTACTCTGTCTCTCTGAATTTGACTACTTTAGAAACCTCATGTAAGTAAAATAACATAGTATGTGTCTTTTTGTGACTGGCTTATTTACTCAGCATAGTGTCCTCAACTTCATCCATCTTGAAGCATGTGTCAGAATTTCCTTCATAAAGTCTGAGGAACATTTCATTGCATGAGTATACCACATTTTACTTATGCATTCATTCATCGGTGGATACTTGGGTTGCTTTCACATTTTAGATATTTGTGAATAATGCTGCTATGAACATAGGTGTACAAATATCTCTATAAGTCCTTGCTTTCAATTTTTGGGGGGCATATACCCAGAAATGGAATTATTGGGTCATATAGTAAGTCTATTTTTAATTTTTTGAGGAAAAGAGATATAAGTTTTAAAATGACAATTTTTAGTAACTCATATTGATTATTAGAAAATAGACAAAAGACAGTCAAGAAATGACTTTTATTTTTTCAACACTGCAGAAGAAACCCACTATTAACATATGTGTGTGGTTCTCCCCAACTCCTGGTATCAAAATGCTTCCACCCAACCCTCAGATTCTTGCTCCTGTTCATTGTGCTGCTGTCCTATTCCCAAGCTATCCACCCCAGGCTCAGTTGGACCCTAGGATGGGTGGATGGCAAGAGTGCCCCTGGTTGCAGGGTGCCAAACCAGGCCTTCTCTAGCTGATACCATGCTCTTTCATGAGGTGCACGCCCATAGGGCCCAGGTCCCCAGTGCCCCAGCTTTCTCTGTCCCATCCGCTCCCCACCCCAGGTGAGACAACAGGTTTTGGTGCCTCGCAGGTGCTGGGGGCCCAGAGGCTCAGCCTCCCAGTGGCTCCAGAGTCATTTAGAAAATGTATTCGTGCTTCATGTGGAGTTGAGTTTCTTTTGGCAAACGCTGGAGACTGACAAAAATACTCACGTCAAAACATTTCTGGGGCAAAATTTATGAAAGCATTTGAATTTGGCCTGGGCATTTTTTTCTTCTTCCCTCTCACCCTCCCCCTGGTCCCGAGTGGGGGGCAGGGGGAAGAGATAGAGTCCAGATGTTTGTGGGAATTACTTTCTCTCCCTCCCCCAAGCTTCTCTGGCCAGAGGGACGTTGGAATCAATGGCTGCTGTGTGTCCACTGAGCACAGAGGCCATGCGCCAGGCCTGGGGCTCTCTTGTGTGAGTGCTGAGGAAGTGCCCTGGCCTGGAGTTTGCCCCCTAACCCCTGGGTCCAGAGTAATTGTCTGCAGAGGCGGCCTGGGGCTGGGCGGGCCATAATGATTTAGGCAGGATCTATTTCACTTCAAGCCTTTTCTACTTCGAAGAGGCCTAATCGAAAGTAATCTGAAAATTAGGGAAAATAAAAACCATGCCCACCGTTACATAAATACCCATTTCCTCGCATCGGCTGCTCGAAATCACCTCATTCCAGAGCAATGTGATGTTTCCCTGATGGCAAGGCTGAGCCCTGGGGGCCTTTTGATCCACACCGCCAATCCCCTGCTCCCTGACAGGATTGGAGCAGAGGGTGGGGGACCCAGAGCAGAGAGTGGGAGCAGGGCAGGGAGGACAGTACTGCCACCAAGGCTGGTCTTGGCACTGACTGGGGCACTGACTGGTCTTGAATAGGACCTGGGGGTAGGTAGAAAGGGACAGCTGGGTTTGAAGTGACTTTGCCAAACTTTCATTTACCTCTTGGTCTCATTTCCTACTAGATCCTCAAAAAGCCATCATGACAGCTCCAAGAGACCTCTCCACTCATACTTTTTCCCTCTCCTGAATTATTCTTTTTAGCCCCCAAGACACTCAATTCAGTTCCACCTAGCCTAGGGCCTTTCCACAGCTGTTTCTGATGTCTGGAGGGCCTTTGCTCAGGTCTTCACCCAGCTCAGGCCTTCTCCCACTGCCATCTGAGATGTTAGTCTCTTTCTCAGAACGGCCTTTCCTGAATCTCACTGTCACAGGACCCCTCTTCTCTGTACCCATAACTCACCTCACCCAAGCCTGGTAGATCTGTACTGGTTTTTGTTTGTTTTATCTCTCAAGTGCTGTCCTGGGGCTCCAGGAGCAGCTTAGTCACCATGACTCAAAAAGCATTTGTGGACAGAATGAAGTTTTTCAAGTAACAAGGTGGTTCAGTGGTTTACAAAAGAGGAGGTGTCTGTGGAGTTAGGGAGGAAATCAAGTCAAATCCTGCCTGCACCACCCACCTGCCTAATCGTGGACCAAGGGTAACAGCATGTGAGCAGGCAGGGGAGGGTGTGGTTAGGGAAACTATGGAGATGGACAGGCAAAGTTCGCAGGACACTATTTAGCACAGTGAAAGGTGGTGTTCAGCTCAGCTGCAAATCTTCTGAAGTCCCATCGAGAGGTGGGGTCTCCTCTTGAATGTTCTGGACCTATGATGAAAGAAGCTTCTATCTAGATGGCCCTGGAAGTCCCTAGCCATTCAAGCCTCCAAGTCAGGCTCCACCCTTTCTAGGCCAAGTCAAGTGCCAGACATGCAAATGTGCCAGGGAGTCAGTTTCTGTGTGTCCTCAAGAGGCTGCCTTTTCTTTGTCAGCCACTTGGGTCCAGCCTGGGACACTTTGCAGAGCTTCAGCCTCCATAAGGCAGGTGAGACTTGCCAGGATAAAGTGCCTTTGGGAGCAGTCCTCAAACAGCAACTGACAAGAGTTGTGGATAGATGCCTCAGTTCACTCAGGTGGGGAAACTGAGGCTTGAGTTTTACACAGGTGCCCACAAGTCTACCTGACCAACTAATACAGTCTTTACTCTGCTCCTTCTTTCCCTCCCCCGCTTCAGCCCCTACTCCCAGCATTTTCTGGGGTTCCTTGCAACCATGCTGCTATACTTGAATACTTGTCTTGGGTCTGCTTACAGGGGAGCCAACCTCTCCAGATCTTCATTTCCTCATTGGGATGAGAGACAATTGTTGATGGTGACAGATGATGGGAATTTCATTGGTCAAGGTTAAGGACAGGGCACTGACATAGCTACTCTCCTCTATGTGACCAGGAAATCAGCTATTTGTCAGCACAGAAATCTAGCAGCAACATTTATAACAAGAATGGTGTTGGAGTCAAGACTGGTTCCTAGACCCTGTGCACCCTGGGCTCCAGAGACCCCAGGACACAAGAATACCAGGGGCTCAGCTCTCTCAGGGACACCAGGAAGATCAGTTTCTGAGTTCAAAGTCGGGGCAAGCCCTCACATCTTAGACCGGGTGCCACCCCGACCAACATTCAAGGCTGTACCCATGGTTTTTCAAGGAGGTCAAAAAAAAAATCCCAGGGAGAGGGCCTTGTCTAGAGAGTGTAGAGGGCATTTCTGGAACCATAACTGCGGCAATAGCTCACATTCATAACTTGCCCAAAGGAATTAAGAGTTTCACACACCTTGCTATTCTGTCCATTCACCTGGCTTTACAAGTACAGCCCTCATCTTTGTACATATGAGAAGACCGACGCACAAAGAGGTCAAGTGATTGTCTGGAACCAACACCTGGCTGAGGCTGGTTGCACAATGCTTGGTTCTGGCAGTTCCTTTTCTGCCCCACAAGGATGCATCTTGGCACGCCCCCCATTCCCGCTATCTGCCCAGTTCAGATCCCTGGTGACACCGTAGGAGGCCTATCCTCTTGGTCGGTGCTCAGCAGGGATAGAGAGAGTTGCCCAGGAAAAAAGAGAGCCCATTATAAGCATGTGAGCAGGAGAAGGCAGAAGATTCCAGTCTTAGATGAAAGATGGACTAGGGGGTCTTCAAGCCCTGGGTCTCATGAGCTTGTGTGTCACAGAGAGAACAGGACTGGTTCAGAGGTTCCTGCTCAGTCTACTCACAGGCCCCCTTTTGCACCGTTACGTGCTGGTTTTACCAGGAGCACATTGTCACCCATCCTACCATCTTCCACCTGCCCAACCCTGCTCCTTAGCCTTCCAAGTCTGGGCCTAGTCCTTCTCTTCTGGCAACCCGTGTGGTCATGTGTGCCTCTGTGTCAGCCTCCCCACCAGCCTGTGGCCCCCAAGGACTGACCATTGGGTCAGAGTGATGCCTGCCACAGGCCTGGCACCAGCAGCTGCTGAAGGGTGACAAGTGAATGAATGAGTGAAGTGAAGGAGTGCATGACATGGGCTACACAACCCCTCCTCTGGGTCTTGGACTCCAAATCTTCACAGTGTATGTGGGGACATGAATGCAGGGCTCTCGGGATGCCATTCATCTAAGGTATGCTTGGTCCTTTGGTCCCTTTTCATGTGCTCGGTGGTCTCTGTGCCTGCCTGTGATGGATACCGCCTCATCCATGCTTCTCCACATCTATCTTATAGTCACTCCTGTTTTTACTTGGAAAGCTGATGCTACATCCAACTGGTGTGGGGTCTGAGACAGAGTGGCATGGGCTCCAAGAGACCGAGTAGGGTCCTGATACTGGTCACCATCCTAAGCCTGGAGCTGAGGCTCTGTTCAGAGGTCCCTGGTGATCCCCCATTCTGCTTTTCCAAGCCAGGGGCCTCTCAGTGACATAAACTAGCCTTTGTGTGTTCCACAGAAGCCCCAACCCCTTCCCTCAGACCTATATGAGTTCTAAATCCACCTTTAGAATGTCTCTTATCTACTGTATCTAGGTACTTAGGTTGAACTATCCCCAGGCCAGTGCTTTCCTGGTAGGCATGGGCTGCAACACAGAGTTGAGATATGGTCCAGTCTGGTGAGATCAAGGGTCACAAACAAACTCCTCTGAAGATTCTAGAAGGTTGTGAAGCCAGAGAAAGTCATCTTGCTGGAAACTTTGGGAAGTCAGCTGTGAGTTGTGGCAGGAGCACTGAATAGGAATGCAAATGGAAGGCACAGGCATAGGCATCCTGGGACAGAGGACAAGTTGTGCTGAGCAGGCTGAGGGGCCTCATGGGAAAGACCGGCCCATATGACAGAAGGGGCAGACTCAGCTGTGTAGACCAGCATGAGTGGGGCTGGAGGCTTGATATCATTGGGGAGCCAGACAGGGCAGGAGTCAGGGAAGGCTTCCCAGGACTAGACTTCAGGAGTCAGAATTAACCAGGAGAGACAGTACACCCAACGGCCAGAGGCCCCAGGAGGCTGTCGTCTCCCTACTGCCACAGAGAAAATCCTGCCAGAAGGCCCACATCTCTGTCTGGAGTGAGGACCCAACTGGCATGCCTTAGACCCATGAAGATTTGGGGGTGGGTTCTGTGGGACAGGCAGGGATTCCCAGGGGCAGTGGATGTTTACTCGCAGTAGTCGGGGAGGGAAGGCTATGTGAAGGCTTCCCATGCAGAGGTGGTGTTCTGTTGCAATTCCCTCTAAGCCTGGTGTTTACATGGGGGTTTTACAGAGAATTCAAAGCATATCTTCCTGTTGCTTTGGCAGTGAAGGCATATCAAGTGAGTGTTCAAAAGGACTGAACCACGTTTGCAAAAATAAGAACCAAATGGCTGAGTAATTTCCACCAGAGAAGGACTTATTCTCGCAATTGCACGGTCTATTTAGCATGTTTTCATAAAACCCTTTAACGAATCAGCCCTGAACCTTGTGCCAGGCCCACCCCACCTGTCAGGCTTGCATTTCCTGATGTGTTCAGGTATGGCTGCTGAAGAGATTGGTTGCAAGTTTCTATCCTGTACGAAGCAAAAGTCCCCACAGTTCTTTAGGAGGGTCCTGGAGAGGTGACAGGTCTGCTCTGCACAGCAGCTATTACACTGTGCTGGCTGCAGATGGAAGTCTCACCCAAAGGAAGCCCCAGGGGAGTGGGGAACAAAACAGCAGGTAAGCATGTGACACCAAAGGAACACCAAGGGACTCACCTTGGAGGAGGAAGTGTCTAAACCACAGACTGGAAGAAAAAGGTAGAAGTGGATTGACCAGGAGTGAAGAAAGGCCTTTTGGGAGGAAAGTGCTGAGAAAAGCAGGACAAGGTCTGAGGATGGTCTGTGGGTTGTATGTAGTTGCCCTAAGAAGACAAGGAACAATGCTTTCACTTGGAAGAGTCCATTCTGGAAGCAAAAGGTGAGTCATTCAGCCAAGCAGGGCTGTTGGGGAGTATTAAATGGGCATGACTTCAGGCTCAGTTGAGGAGGAGACATGGAAGGTGTTTCTAAGTCAACCTTATTGATTTTCATACCATAAAACTCACCCATTTTACATGTACAGCTGAACGTATTTTGACCTTCACCTCAGCGGAGCATTTCCATCACTCTGGAAATTTCCCTCTTGCCCCTGGGTCCCCACCCTGCCCTATCCCTCACTGGCTTCAGGCAGTCAAGCCTCTGGTTACTACCAGGCCAGCTGTGCCCACTGGAGAACTCTTGCATCACGTGGTGTAGATGTACCACAGTGTTTCTACATTCACTCATTGAAGGTCATTAGGCTTTTTCCAGATTTTAGCTATTACAAATAAAGTTGATATGAACATTCATGTACAAACTTCTGAATGACAATAAATTTTCATTTTCTGGGATAAATGACCAAGAATGCAATTGCTGGGCCTTCTAGTAATTCTACTAATAGGCTTAAAAGGATCTATCCAAGTATTTTGCTGGGTGGCTGCATCTTTCTATATTCCGACCAGGGATGTGTGAAGGATCCACTTTCTCTGGATCCTCACAGCATTTGGTGGTGTCACGAGTTTTTGTTTTTTAGCTATTCTGACAAGTATATAATAATATCATATTTCCCTGCTGGTTACTGGAGCCGAGCATCTTTTCACAAGTTTATTTGCCTTTTGTATATCATCTTTCATGAAATATCTGTTTCTGTGTTTTGTCCATTTCTTAATGGAATTGTTTTTTACTGTTAGATTTTTAGAGGTTTTTATATATTGTAGATACTAGTCTTCTGTCACACATGTGGCTTGTAGACATTTTCTTCCAATCTATAGTTATCTTTTCATCCTTTTAATAGGGTCTTTCACCAAAGAGCAATAGTTTTAATTTTTGATTGATTTTCCTTTTATGGATTATTCTTTTGGTATTAAGTCTAAGAACTCTTTGACTAGTTAGATCCCAAAAATTATCTCCTACCTTTTTCCTAAGTTATTGAGTTTTACATTTAAATCTGTGATGCATTTTGAGTTCACTTTTATACAAGGTGTAAGTTTTAGATAAAGTTCATTGTTTTGTCTATGGATGTCCAATCGCTCAACCACCATTTGTTGAAAGGCTTTCTGTCTTTCCTCCCTTGAATTGTTTCTCCCTTGAATTGTTGGCTGTACTTGGTGCATCTTTTTCTGGGTTCTCTGTTCTGTCCCATTGATCTCTGTCTCTCTCTCATCAATACCACACTGTCTTCTTCTCTGTGGCTGCAAAGGAAGACTTATTATCAGGAGAGTGACTCTTCCCTCTTCATCCACTTTAAATTCTTTGTCAGAATGGCTTCAGCTACTTTGCATGAGCCTGCTCAGGCTGCTATAATTAAGCTACCACAAAGTGGAGGCTTAAACGACAGGAATTTACTCTCTTCCAGTTCTGAAGGCTGAAGTCCAAGCAGGGTTGGTTCCTTCTGAGGCTGTGAGGAAGAATCTGTTTCAACCTTTCCCCCTTAGCTTACGATGGCTGTCTTCATCTTCACATGCTGCTCTCCATATATGTATCTGTCTCCAAGTTTCCCCTTTTCATTGTGTCACCAGTTATGCTGAATTAGGGCCCACAATAATGACCTCACTTTAACTGATCACCTTTGTAAAGACCTTGTCTCCAAATAAGGTCATATACTGAGGTAGTGGGGGTTAGGGTGTCAACATAGCAATTCATTAATGCTACTCTAAAGCCTCTGATTTTTCATATACATTTTAGAACAAGCTTGTCTACATCTACCCAAAACTCTCTTGGGGTTTTGATAGGAATTGCATTAAATCTATAGACCATTTTAGGTATAACTGACTTCTTTACCAGTTGAGTCTTCCAATCCATGAACACGATATGATTCTCCATTTATTTGGGCCACTTTTGATTTTTTTCATCAATATTTTGATGAATTGACAGTATTTCTGATTCTGTATATGTTTTGTTACACTTGTACCTGAGTATTTTATTTTCTCTGGAGAGAGTGTAAATGGTATTGTGTTTTTCATTTCAGTTTTCAAAGATTCATTGTTAGTATGTAGAAATGCAATCTTTTGTATTTTGATCTTTTATCTTTCAGCCTTGCTGAACTCACTACTTCTAAGAGTCTGGTTTTGTGTGTGTGTGTGTGTGTGTGTGTGTGTGTGTGTGTGTGTGTGTGTGTAGATCCTTTCGATTTTCAATTTATCTGTAGATAAGGATGGTTTAATCTCTTCCTTTACCATCTGGGTGCCTTTTTTCCTTGCTTTATTGCAGTGGCTAGAACTTCCAGTACTATGTTAAATAACAGTGGTGAGAGTGAATACCTTTTCCTTGTTCCCAAACGTAGAAACGTTCACCATTATATACAATGCTAGCTACAGGTTTTTTATAGATGATCTTTAGCAAGTTGAATAAGTTTTCTTTTCTATTCCTGGTTTACTGTAGGTTTTTTTTTTTTTTAAATCATGAATGGTTGTTGAATTTTGTCAAATTTTTTTTTACATCAGTTGATATGATCATATTTTTCTTTTTTGACTGTTCATGTGGATTTATTGCTTCATTTTAAAATATTGAACCAGACTTACATTCTTAGAATAAATCCCACTATAAGTGTAAAATTTTTGTCTTATACTACTGAATTTGTTTTGCTAATACTTTGTTGAGGATTTTTATTTCAAAGTTCATGGAAATATTAGTTTTTAGTTGACTTTTTTGTACTTTCTCTGTATGGTTTGCTATTAGGGTAACACTGGCCTCATAATATTAGTTGGGAATTATTTCCACCTCTTGTATTTCTGGAAAGAGATTACACAGAAATAATGCTAACACTTCTTTAAATTTTTGCTAAAATTTTCCAGTAAAATAATTTTGAACTAAAATTTTTTCAGGAGTTTTTAAATTACCAATTAAATTTATTTAATGGTTATATGACTATTCAGTTTGTCTCATTCATCTTAGTTGCATTTTGGTCATTTCTAATGTTTGAGAAATTCATCTATTTCTTCTACATTATCAAATTTATTATCATAGAATTTACTATAGTGCTCCCTTATTACATTTTACAAGACCAGTTCTCTAACCCTTGAGCTATATATAGGGCCTTAGGTGCTTATTACATTTTAAATGGCTGCAGAATCTCTTGTGATACCTCCTGTTTCATTTAATTCTTGATATTGGTAATTTGGACTTCTCTCTGTTTACCTCAGTCTTGCTAGAAGATAATCAACTTTACTGATTTTTTTAAATTAATTTTCTGTATTATTTTACTTTTTCAGTGTCAGATTTCTGCTCTTTGTTGTTTACTTCTTTCAGATTATTTTGGTTATATTTTGTTCTTTTTTCAACTTATTGAAATTAAACTGAAAGCTAGAAATAACTAGGGAAAACAATAGAGAAAAATCGATGAAATAAAAAATTGGCCTTTTGAGAGCTTTTCTCATTCTTAATATAAGCATTTCGTGTAATAAATTTCTCAGCATGGTTTTTGCTGTATCCCACAAATTTTGATATGCCATGTTTTTATCTTTAGCTACTTCTATTTATTATTGTGTTTTCTTTGAGACTTCCTTTCTGTCCTAGGGATTATTTAGAAATGTGTTAATTAACTCTTAAGCATTTGAAGATGTTCCTTTTGTTTTTACCTTATTGATTTCTAAGTTAAATCAATTATGGTTAGACACATTCTATGTGTGATTTCAATGCTTTTAAATTTGTTGAAATTTGTTTTATGTCCCATGATATAGCCTATTTTGGTAAATGTTCCATAGCTTTTTGAAAAGAATGTATATTCTGTTGTTTGGTGGAGGGTCCTGTGTTCTCCCAGTTGCTGAAAGTGAGACATTAAAGTCCTAAGCATAATTGTGACTTTGTCTATATCTCCTATTAGTTCTGTTTGCTTTTGTTTCATGTACTTAGAAGAGCTGTTGTTTAGTACACAAACATTTAGGATTGCTATTTTCCTGGTAGATTGATGCTTCTATCATTATTTTATGTCCTGCTTTGTCCTAGTAATTTTCTTTGCTCTAAAATCTATTTTATAGCATATTAACATAACCACTTCTACTTTTTTAAAAATTAATGCTTGGAATATATATATCTTTTTTCATTCATTGACTTTTAAATTATGTCATTATGTTTGCAGTGAGTTTTTTAAATAATTTTTTATTTCTTAATTACAGTTGGCATACAATATTATATTAGTTTCAGGTGTACAACACAGTGATTACAAAGTGACCACTCCAATAAATCGAACACCCATCTGACACTATACATAGTTATTACAATATTATTGATTATGTTATTTATGCTATACTTATATCCCCATGACTACTTTGTAACTACCAATTTATATTTCTTAATAATCCCTAGCCCTTTTTCACCCACTCACTAATCCCTCTCTCATCCGGCAACTATCAGAATGTTCTTTGTATCTATGTTTATTTCTGTTTTGTTTATTTATTTTATTTTTTAGATTCCATATGTAAGTAAAATCGTATGGCATTTGTCTTTCTTTGTCTGACTTACTCCACTAAGCACAATATCCTCTAGGTCTATCCATACTATTGCAGATGGCAATATTTTATTTTTTTTCATGGTTGAGTGATATTCCGTGTGCGTGTGTGTACATATATACACACAACATGTATACCCACATGTATACATGCACACACACGCGCGCACACACACACATCTCACCTCTTAAATTGCCTCCATATCTTGGCTATCATAAATAATGTTGCAATGAACATATAGATTCACATGCCCCTTTGAAGTAGTGTTTTGAGTTTCTTAAGATAAATACCCAGAAGTGGGATTATTGGGTCCTTCTTTGTCTCTTGTTATAGCCTTTGTTTAAAAGTCTGTTTTGTCTGGTATAAATATTGCTACCCCAGTTTTTTTTTTTTCCATTTCAAAAAACATGTTTTTCCATGCCTTTATTTTCAGGCTTTGTGTGTCTTTCAATCTGAAGTGGGTCCCTTGTAGACAGTGTATGTAAGGGTCTTGTTTTCTTATCTATTCAGCCACTCTGTCTTGATTGGAGAATTTAATCCATTTACATTTAAAGTAATTATCAATAGATATGTAGTTAATACAATTTTATTATTCATATTTTTTATTTTTTCTTATTTTCCCCTCCTTCTCCTGCTTACCCTTCTATTCTTCCTCCTCCTCCCCCTTCTCTTCTTCCTTCTCTTTCTTCTCCAAGAAGTACCTCTAGCACTTATTGTAATATTTGCTTGGTGATGATGAACTCCTTTAGCTTTTTCTTGTCTGGAAACTCTTTGTGTTTTGATACTAAATGATAGCTTTGTTGGATAGAGTAATCTTGGTTGTAAGTCCTTGCTTTTTGAGACTTTAAATATTTTGTGCCAATCCCTTCTGGTCTACAAAGTTTCAATTGACAAATCTGCTGACAGTCTTATGGGAGTTCCTTTGTAGGTAATTACTTGCTTTTCTCTTGCTGCTTCTAAGATTATCTTTGTCTTTAACTTTTGGCATTTTAATTATGATGTGTCTTGGTGTGGACTTCTTTGGGTTAATTTTGTATGTGACTCTCTGGTTTTCCTGGGCTTGTATGTCTATTTTCTTTACCAGGTTAGGGAATTTTTTCATTGTTTCTTCAAATAGGTTTTCAACTTCTTGCTCTCTCTTTTCTCCTTCTGGTACCCCTATGGTATGAATATTAGTACACTTGATGTTGTCCCAGAGGCCCCTTAAACTATCCTCATTTTGTAAAGTTCTTTTTCCATTTTTCTGTTCTGATGGTGTTTTCTGCTACCTTATCTTCCAAATTACTGCTTCATTTACTCTTCTGTTGATTCCATCTGATATATTCTTTATTTCAGTTATTGTATTTTTCATTTCTGACTAGTTTTTTTTCATGTTTCATATCTCCATATTTGCTTCCTATCTCTTTGTTAAAGTTCTCACTGAGTTCATCTACTGTTCCTCTAAGTTCATTGGGTATCCTTATAATCAGAGTTTTGAATTCTGAATCTGGTAGAATGCTTGCCTTCATTTTGTTGTTTTCTTTTTTTCCTGGAGCTTTGTTCTGATCTTTCATTTGGCAGTGTTTCTTTGGCTCGACATTTTGGCTGCCTCCTGTGTTTGATTCTAATATTAGGTAGGATTCCTATGTCTCCCCTCTTAGTAGAATGGCCTTATATAGTAGGTATGGGCCCAATGGCACAGTGTCCCTTGTCACCTGAGCCAGGTACGTCAGGTGTACCCCTGGTATGAGTTGTGTGTACACTACTGTTGTAGCTGAGCCTTAATTGTTGTTTGCATGTCAGTGGGAGGGACTGACCCTTGGTTTGATTGGTTGAAAGAGCAGGCCAGTAACTATGATGGAGAAACTGTTGTGCAATGGCTGACCCTATGGAGCAGGATTTGCTTTAGCATGGCTCTGATGTCTTCTCAGTCTGCCTTTTAAGTGTGTTGTCTGAGGAAACAGCCAGATGATACTCCAGAACAGTTTGCCAGTGATGCTTGCCACCAGATGTGCCATCTCTGTGGCCGTCTGAGAGAGGCTCTGCTGCAGGCCAAGTTCTGTGTCCTGCTCAGGACTACCTGGCATAAGCTATAAAGCAATTTGCAGATAGCTACCACCCATGTTGGCCTAGGAGTTAACTCTAAAGGCCAAGCCATAAGCTGAGACAGGCTGCCACTAATGCTGGGCTTGGGGCTGCTCAGCAAGAGAGATAGGGCATGAAGAGATCAAATACTACTTGTTTGGGTTTTGAGAACATTTGAAAGATTTTTGGAAAGTTTTCAGCATGACCAAAGACAGGTTGTTTGTATGGAAAAGCAACTGGAAGCAGCTTGGATGGGCCCTCTGCTTGGGTGGGGTGGGGCTTCAGAGAATCACCATGGCAGAGCAACCAGTATTAGCCAGGTTGATGGAGACTCCAATATGATGGCCACCTGTGTTTGCATGTTGAAGTGGGGAGAGCTCAACAAAAGAATATCGAATTCTACCAGCACTTCTGCTGAGGGAAAGCTGCCCCTCCAGCTGTCACCCTGAAGTGAGATAATTCAGTTCCTTCCTATACATCCCTGGTGCCTTTCAAGCTAGCGCCTCAGCATTGAAGCTCAAAGCAAGTGAGTCCATCAGCAAGTAAGATCATGTGCAGGCCCCTTAAGAGGAATGCCTGAGACTCCATCCACCTTTTGTCTTACTCAACCCCAATCTCTGCTGGTTTTCATGGACAGCAGTTTTGGGGACTTCTCTTCCCAGCAGTGGTGCTGTGGGCTGAGAAGCTTGGTTTAGTGTTGGGACCTCTCACTCCTCTGGGGGGAATCTCTGCAGCCAAGATATCCCTCCTAAGTTTTAACCATCAAACGTGGGTGGGGGACCAGCCCATTCTGTGACTCCACCACTTCTACCAGTCTTGAGGTGGCTTCTTCTGTATGTCCTTAGTTGTAGGACTTCTGTTCAGCTTTATTTTAGGCAATTCTCAGTTATGGTTCTGTAGTTTAGTTGTAATTTTGATGTGGTTGTGAGAAGAGACAACCACAGCATTTAACTACTCCACAATCTTGACTGGAAATTCTGCAGTGTGTTTTTTGATAACAGCATATAATTGGAACATATTTTTAAATCAATTCCTTCAATTTCTCTTTTAATTGATGTATTTATATTATTTACATTTAAAGTAATTATGGAGATTTTAGGCCTTATGTCTGCCATTTTATTATTATTTTCTGTTTGTTCCTTTGTGTCTATTTCTGCTTCTTTTTTCTTGTCTTCTTGTAGGTTATTTGAACATTTTCAAGGTTCCATTTTTATTTATTTGTAATAATTTTATTAATAAATAAATAGTATAATTGTATAAATAAATACAAGTAAATAAAAAGTCTATCACTTTGAGTGGTTGCTCTAGATGTTACCATATACAGATATTATTTTTCACTGCCTGTTATATAAGTGATTTACCCATTTCATTAGTGGGTAGAAATCTTACTTCCATCTAGACTTCCTTTACCCTCCCAATTTTTAAAGTATAATTTTTCTAGTTATTTATATGTTGAGCACCACATCCAAGGGTACTATTACCTTTGTGTCCACCATAAATATGATTAAAGAAACTCTTGATATAAAGAGATTACCTCTATTTTTATTTATTTAATTTTTCTTTCTTTCTTTCTTTCTTTCTCTCTCTCTCTCTCTCTCTCTCTCTCTCTCTCTCTCTCTCTTTCTCTCTCTCTCTCTCCCCCCCCCCTCCCTCCCTCCCTCCCTCCGTCTCTCTCTCTCTCTCTCTCTCTCTCTCTCTCTCTCTCTCTTTCTTTCTTTCTTTCTTTCTTTCTTTCTTTCTTACCTATTCTGATGTTCTTCTGGTCTTTCCAAAGTTTGCTGTTTTCTTCTGTTATCATTTTATTGATGCTGGAGAGCTCCCTTTAGCAATTTTTAAGAGTAGGTGTGCTAGCAACAAATTCTCTTACTGCTCAATTGTCTGAAATTTAGTTATTTTAATTTCCCTTTCAGTCACAAAGGATAGTTTTGCTGAATATAGGATGTGAGGTTGACAGTTCTTTTTTTGACTCACTTGAAGTCATTGTGCTGCTTCTGAATTCCATGGTTTCAGATGAAGAATCTTTTGTCACTAAAATTGGTGCTTTTTTGTGGGTGATGTACCATTTATGACTTCTTAAAAAGATTTTTGTCTTTATGTTTCCAAGTTTAACTCTGATGTGTCATTGTTGGTGTGAATTTCTTTGTTTTTGTTTTTTTGTTTGTTTGTTTGTTTTTGAATTTTCTCAGCTTCTTGAATTAGCAGGTTTATGTCTTTCATATGGATTGCTTTTTTAAATGATCTCATCAGAAACTTACAAAAAGCAAAATATTTTTATTTAAAGTTCAGTTTGTGAATTTTTAATTTAGTTTTATTCTTCTTTCTTCATTCTAAGAAATCTTTGCCTACACAAGTTTATGAAGATTTTCTCCTATGTCTTCTCTAAGAAGATGTATAGTTTTAGCTTTTGCATTAAGTTTTAGCTTTTGCATTAAGATCTTTGATCTCTTTAACTTTAATTTTTGTGTATGAATGAAGTAAGGGCAAATGCTCTTTTTTTTTCCCCCTTGGGCATATATTGATTTTCCAGCACCATTTGTTGAAAAGACTTCTCTTTCTATCTTGAATTGCTTTGGTATCTTTGTTGAAAATCAATTACTCATGTACATTTAAATTAATTTCTGGAGACTCCATCCAGTTCCATTTTCTATATATATTACATTGTTTTTTGTTTATTAGGCTTAATAACAAGTCTTTATAATAATGTCAAATCTTAAAACTAACCTTTGTAAGTCCAAATTTGTTTTTTTAAAAAAATAGTTTATTTTTAATGTTCTAGGTTCTTTACATTTCCATGTCAATTTCTACAAAAAAGCTTGTTAAGACTGGAATTTCAATAAATGTATAGATTGGTTGGGAGGAAGCTGCCATCTTAAAAACATTAAATCTTTTAATCAATAAACACAGTTTACCCCTCCATTTATTTGCTTTTAATTTCTCTCAGCAGTAGTGATTTTTAGTGTATGTTCTTGAAAATAGTTTTAGTAAACTTATCTGTAAGTTTTATTTTTATATTTTATGTTACTGTGACAAGTATTTCTTTATAATTTCATTTTTCAGTTGTTCATTGTAGGCCTATAGAAATACAATTGATTTTTTAATACTGATCTTGTATTCTGTGACCTTGATAAACTGGTCTTTGCCAATCTGTCATCTTACCATCTTTTTCTCTTTCTCTCCAATTTGCATTGGTCATTGCACATAAAACTGATATGTGCTCTGGGTGTTTGCTCAAATCAGTTCCTCTTTTGTAGAATCCTTCGATATTTTTATGTATACAATAATGCCATCTGTGAATGTCATCTAATTTTGTAGGCCTTTTGTTTTTCTTTCTATCCTTATTGCACTGGCTAAGTATACTATTGAATAGAAGTGTTAAAAGTGTCTATCCTTACCTTACTTCTGTTCTGGAGGGAAAGTATCCAGTCTTCTCACTATAAATAGATGCTTTTTATCAGATCGAAGACATTTTCTTCTACTTCCAGTTTCCTGAAAGATTATGTCTTGAATGGGTGCTCAATTTTATCAAGTGATTGGTTTATTATTTTTTCAGTTTATTAAAATTTCATGGTTCTCTTCTTTGCTTAATATGATGAATTACATTCATTGATTGATTTGAGAATATTAAACCAACATTGCCTTCCTGAAATAAATCGCACTTAAGTATGATGTTTTCTTTTATATTGCTGGATTTGATTGCTCATATTTTTATGGAGATTGTTATGTTTTATTCAAAAGGGATATAGGTTTATAATTTTCTTTGTAACTTCTTTGTAATATATTTAGTTTTGATATCAGGGTAATGCTGGCCTCATAAAATGAAATAAGAAGTGTTACCTCATCCCGTATTTTTTTAAAGAGTTTATATATCTTTATAAAATATTTGCTAGAATTCACCAGTAAAGCTATCTGGGTCTGAAATTTTTTGTGTGTGGGAAGATTTTTCCATTATAAATTTATTTATTTATTTTTAATACACAGAAAACTAATCAGATTTTCTATTTCTTCTTGAATCTGTTTTAGTTATTTGTATCTTTTAAGGAATTTATCTGTGTTACCTAAGTGGTCAAACCTATTTGCATAAAGTTGATCATAATACTCTTCATTATTCTTTTAATGTCTGCAGAACTTGTAGTAATGACCACTCTTCCATTTATGATACTGAGAATTTTTATCTTCTCCATTATTTTTCTTTTTTTCTTAGCTAGAGGTTTATCAATGTTATTAATCTTTTCAAAGCACCAATTCTGTGTTTATTAATTTTCTCTACTGTATTTCTACTTCATTGATTTTTAAAATGTAGTTATTTAAATATAAAGCTAAAGTAATTAAAATTAAATAAAATTAAGAATTCAGAACCTAGTAAGATTAGCCACATTTCAAAGTGCTCAGTTGTAGTATATGAACATTTTCATTTTGCAAACAGTTCCATTGGATGTCTTTGTTCTGAGATGTAGGAGGTCTGTTTCTCAATTGGTCCCATCTCTCTTAGCTAGGCATTTTCTCTAAGCTTCATAGGTGGGCCAAGAAACTCTTGAATCCATCCAAATCTCTTGATGTTCTGGCCTTGTACCCAGTTCATCATTTATGACCACTTCCCTATTCCTGCTCCCTCTGCTTCCTCTCAGCCCTGACTGCTTATTCCCTATCTCTCCTTCAAAAGGAATCTTCTACCACAACCATCTACCCTTGCACCACCTGCTCAAATCACAATGCCTACATTACCAGGGGTCCCCTAGGACTTCCAGGAAGATTTATCTCCTCCATAAGTCTGAAATGTGGCTTTAGATAGACCACTGAGGACACTTATGTCATTTATGTTGCTTGGTCTCAATCACCCAACTGGTTTGCATACTAGCTTCTCTTGTGCCTGGTTTATGGCTTAAACCCTATAGCCAAGGAAAACCTCTCCAGGCCCCATGGAGCCACTCAGGAATGGAGGTGCCAGATCTCTGAAGGCAGCTGAGTTTGGGGCAAGATAGAGTGTCTGGGAGACCATGAGCTCTCAATCAGGGTGTGCAGGGTTGAGGGCTGATGGCATTTGTCCGGAATGGGCTTACAGCTGTGGCAGGGGAATCCAGAGTCTTGTACCCTGCCATTTGGGCTTCCAGATGCCCCGGGCCTGCTGAAGCAGGTCAGCCCAGCCCACTACAGAGAAAGCGGCTGGCCCCACTCTCTGCTGGCCTAGCCAGGCCCATGACCCCTTGTCCATCAGCCTTTGGCCATGAATCAGCAGCAGCCTCATGAGAGGAAACAGTGATAATCTCAGGCCCTAGAAGGGCCTCTTGGATGTAAGTCTGTCCTAATCCACCCTGCAGGGCAGGTGTCAACACAGCCTCTTCACTCCTGCCTCCACATGCACAGCCCAGGGATCCCAGCCTCTGCTCTACATATGCTATGTATCCTCTTCCTGGAGCTGAAGCCCCCTTTCTCACATACCCCTTCCACTGCTGTGTTGGGAACACCCTCTCTTCTCAAGGTCCCCGCTTGTGCCTTCCCTCTCCTCCCATTCTCTTTCCCCTCAAAGGTCCCTGATCCTTCAGTTTCCTTGTTCTCTCACCACCCACCAGTCACTGGTGATCTTGCCTCCTCAGAGCTGGGAACTCCTCATGGCCCCAGCACCTGGCATAGGTTTGGGTAGAGACTGTCCTGAGGAGTCATATGGGCCTGAATGGGTCCGTTTGACTAATCAGAGGATGCCCTGATGGGGCTACAGGAGTTGAGGCAAAAGAGAATGAAAGGTTTGGAATATGGGGATCCCATAGGCAGTTAGTAAGGAACCACAGAAGGTGGCTGAGCTGTAGAATGACCAGAGGGGATAGTGTTTTGGTCTAAAGTTGGGGGCCATGAGGAAGAAAATCAGAATGACAGAGATGAAGCAGAAGTGGTATAGGAGGTCCCAAGGAGAAAAGGCTGGAGGGATCCCAGGGAGAGGAGGCTTGGGGGTTTCCAGCAGATAGCTAAGCTCTGACAAAGCCATACCGAGCCAGTCTAAGGGTGTGGCGAGAAAGACAAGAGAGAAGGATCCCCAAAGTCCGAGGGACCTAGGAGTAAAGGTTTGGAGCAGCTGAGTGTATGTGGCCATGGTGCACTTTGGGGGAGGGTGCAGAGCTCTGGGGGTTCTGGAGGACTACATGGTGGGGGAGGGGAGAGCTAAGCCCAGAGGATGTCTGTCTATATTTGGGGAGAAAAGGAGGACGGTTGAGCAAATGAAGAGGGCGCCCTCCTCCCGGAGCAAAGAACAAAATGGAGCATCATGTCCATTCACCTGCCTGCAGAATTCTTCAGAGAATACGGCACCTCCATTCAAGGAGCACACAGGATTTCATAGATTGGAAACATTCCTAAAGCCACAGTAAAATAAAATACAAATTAGGACTGAGTCTAGAGCAGAAAAAGAGGAAACAAACAAAAAATTTAACCTAGAAAGTGTCCTTATTCACATCTGTCAAGAGCCCCACACACTACCTTTTTAAGGAACCTCCATCCCACACAGCTTCTGGAAAGCCTGACAAGAACAGGATGAAGATGTTGATAAACTTCAGCAAAGCTGAAAACACGGCCACCAGGAGAAACCCACCCAAAACTGTCTGTGTGACACAGGCCACAAACACCTGAATGGAGGAGAAACTCTAGGCCCCAGCTCTCAGCCATGGATTACAGCAAATCTCAGAGGATCAGAGTTAGGTCCTTTAAAAAATAAAGAACAAAGAAATAGAACTGTGTTTTTTCCCAGATTTACAGGTGAAATAAATAACTTTTTGAGCAAAGATACTGATACCAATATACATTGTAGGGGCCCATCTGTGAACCCAGCACTTGCTTATCCCTGTGACCCTTTGGGTGCCCTGAAAGTAAGATGGCTGTCACCAGGGTACAGCTCTGAGTGGTGGCATGCCTGTCAGCTGGGGGTGCAGAGCAGCAAGACCACTGATGGCCACCACAGGCAAACTCATGCAGTTTTCTTAAACTCTAACAAAGGCAAATCCAAAAGAGAAGGAAGAAAGTATAAATGTGGGACAATAACAGATCAAAGCTTACTCTACAGAATATATGGAGAATTGTTATCCATTGATATAAAATTCCCTTTGACAAGCAGAAAAGGTATTATTGGTGTACACGTACACATGAGATATCACTAGTTATAGACAACATTCCAAAAAATTCTCAAACCTCTTCAGGGTAAAAAGATACATGTAAAAACTTCAAGGCAGCCTTACATTCACTAAATCAACCAAAATGCATGGAAATGATAAGCCCCAGTGCTGGCCTGCTGACTTCATATTGGGAATGTTGCAACTCTGTCAGCACCGGATCCACTCAATCAAACAGCCAGAGACAATGTGAGATGCTCAGATCTGGTCTGTGGCAGGCCCATAGACCCTGTTTTCATGACCACCACAAGGCCAGAGTGGTGTCTCCATTTTACTGAGAGGAAGCTGAGGTCCACAGGGGCAGGGCTCCTCTCTGCTCCTTCCTACCAGTTCCAGTACATCCGCTGTTTGGTAAATGCCGTTTGTGGGAGGCAAGGAGGGATTGCAGTCTTGAAATAACACTGGCTGGAGTGTGGGCCCAGGCTGCAGGGCCAGCAGGCGGACAATTAATTATAAGGATCCCGCTTTGAGCCAGCGAGGGCCCGGCCAGGCTGTGTTTACATGCATACTCGTCTGTTTGGGGCCTGCAAATCCATGTCAGATGTTAATGGAACAGCATCATTTTTCTGCTGAGGTGGCATCTCCAGGGATGTTTGGATGAGGCGGCCGGCGGGACTCAGCCTGGGAAAGGCAGGTGGGTGGCTAAGGAGGGAGGCAATTTGTTAGGCCTCTCGACAGCCTGGCCTGGACTTCCCTCTTGCCATTATTCCTCTTTGGCCTGGTCACTCCACTCAGCCTCTCTCTGTCCACTGGGTTCTGGAGATGCAAAATTGAGTTGTGAAAAGGAAGGATTCATTCCAAAATATGAGGAGACCGCAAACTGGAAGTGAGTAATGTTTTACTGCACGTCAATAAAATCAGACACATGTTGAAGGGAGCAGTCTCACACTACAGCTCCGCTGAGGCTGGCCTGTGTCCTGCTGTGACTGGCCTCCCACGTGGGCAGTCCTCTGCAGGCTATGGTGGAGAAGATGTGAAGCAGATCGGGTGGGGACAAGCTACCCCCTCATCTTTAGTGGGGCCTTTCCATCTGTCCCTCTCCATATCACTAGGCCCAGAGAGGGGAAGTGACCTGCCCAAGGTCACACAATGAATAGGTCCTGAGGGCAGGCTAGGGATGAGGGGAAGTGCCCCAGCAGAGGGGCAGATGGGAACACAGGCCTACATGGAAGAGATGGCCCTGCAGCACCTCTTTGTGAGGTCAGCGCCACCACCCACCAGTTCTACAGATTAGGAAATAGGTCTCACAGCCAGGATGAGCAAGGGCTAGCCAAGGGCTTATTGGGCCAGATTTACTGCCGTTTAAGTAAGAGAACTCAGCCTTAGCACCCTGCTCAGCACAAAGTAGACACTCAGAAAATGTGATCATGGTAGCAGCAAAGTCACTACAAAAATCTGTGAAATGTAGCACTGCTGTCTGATGCTTTTGATATGAATTGTTTACACCATTATCATTGGGAATGATTGTTCAGGAGAATTTTTCATAGGGCTGGGAACATAGCCTAGAATTTTACAACATCGGCATCTTTTTTTAGACCCTGGAAGGGAAGCCTTCTTGACTCTCCCACACCCTGTCCAGCCTCTCAGTACAATGGATGAAGAGAGGAAAGACCCCCACAGCCATATGTCCTGCACAAGACCTGCTTAAGTGTTCCCTTCTGCAAGAGGGCTCCTTGCTCAGAGCTGTGCACTCCACCCAGAATGAGAGGAATGGTGGGGGATGGTGGATTCAAGGATCTCTGTGCAGCCTGGGAAAGAGGGAGACCCTGTGATGGAGGGAAGGGTCTGGTGAGGGGGTGGTGCCCTTTAGGGCCACAGCGTGGCCTGGCCTACTGCCCGGCCCACCTCAACACTCCCTGGCCTATGCTCAGCCCCTCACTCTAGCCGTCTCCTCAAAGACTGCATCTCACCTTGTTCCCACCTCAGGGTCTTTGAACAGCAGCTCTCTTCTCCCTGCTCTGGCACAGCTCTTCCTCCTGAGGCCTTGAGGGGCTGCCCTCCTGGCCATCAGCTGAGGGAAGGTCTCTCTGGGAGTCTGTCTCATAAGCCCAAAGGCTCTGGAGCTGGCCTGACTGCACATGAACCCCAGCTCCATCAGCTGTGAAACTCTGGGCCTCAGTCTCCCCATTTATCAGATAGAGACAGTCCTCGGCCTTTCCTCAGAATGCACTAATATGTGCCTGGTGTCAACACAGGTCCTGGCACACCAAGCACTTCGGTCTTTCAGGACAAAGTTAATCTGATTGTTACCAAATCTTGCCAGCACCCAGCAGCCGCTAGTAACTTTCTTTCTTTCCTGTAAACTGCCACCTGTCCCGCCCCTGCCTGGCAGGACCAACACCATGCATTGCATGAGCTCCTCCTGGGCAGCCTTGAGAGGACTGCTCGTTTCCAGCCCTCCCCTGCCCCCTGCTGGTCGCTCCCAGTATTGCCCCAGGGGCCCAACAGGATCCTTTTCTGCAGGTTCAGGGACTGGCTCTGTCCAGATAGTGGGGGCCCACAGTTCTGAGCTCCCCATTCACACAGACACATGGGAACATGCTGACCGGCACAGGGCAAGGGACAGAGAAGGCTCATGGGGAGGAGGTCCCTATCCTTAGCCTACCCACAGCAGGCTGCTCCTCCAGAGAAGCACCACACCTGCTCATGAGCCTGCAGAGACTCCCCAGGGCCTGCCACGTCCTCCCCACCCTGCACTTGTGGATACCCTCAGTCTGCACTGAGTTGGGTCCAGCCTCACGGCACACCACCTGACCACCCTGAGGCCTGTCTGCCTGCCTTGGGGCCTTTGCTCACATTGCCAAAGACACTTCCAACTCCCATAGGTGGCTACTGGGGACCTCTCAGACCCTCCTGCTTAGGGTTTGAAAGGACACCATGCACCCCACCAACCAAGGGAGCAGGAGATGATGGGGGTCCCAGAGCTAGCAAGGCCTGAGCTCCCCACGAGATGCTGGGCAGTGGGCCCTCTGCTGAGCTTGGTGTGCTCAGCAAACTGGGCTAGTTGTTGGCTTCAGTGATGGCTCTGGAAGGTTGTCAACAGCCCAGTAGAAAGTAGGTGCTCAGAAAATGACTCGAATCCGACAGAACCTTAGAAAGCTGAGTTAAGGGCCATTTGTTTATTAATGTTCAGTGCCCAGGATGCTGGCTGTATGTGTGTCTTCATCAGATGGAGCCTGTGCACCTCCGAGGCCTGACATGCAAATCTGCATGTTTTCTCTGCTGGCCAGGTTCCTGCAATGGGAACTCCAGGACCCCAGCCAACCAGGGGCATCATGCCACCTCAAGATAGTGGCGCTTCACTCTCATACCATCTACCTGTCACCAGGAAGCTTCAAAATGATGCTGGGTGAGGGATTCCAGGGCATTCCAGTCTCCTCCACCCTGGGGATCATTGGCCTTGTGAGCCAGGCTGGTGGGTGGGGCCTGGGGAAGAGGGGCCGGGTCTTGATTCTGAGTCCTTGGGGCCTCCAGCCCCAAGGCTGTCAGTGCACCATGAACTAGCCATGTTGGGGGCACAGCTCCGGGTTTGGTCCTCAGGCCTTGAGAGTACCCCTGAGCACATAGAGGTCCAAGGTGCCCTTGAGAGGGCCCCAGAGATTGATCTTATTTTGGCAGCTCATGGAAGCTGGTGGTGAAGGCCCAGAAGAAGGAATGGCTTGGACTGAACGCCCATGGTGGGGGGGCCTTGGTGGATGAGCTCACCAGGACCCCTGAGCTTGTCTCCTAGCCTGCCCTGAGAGGAGGACCAGCTGGGCCTCAGTTTATTCACCTGTCATGTGAGAGGCTGGAACCATGGACCAAGTAGGAAGCTCACTCAGCCCTTCCCCTCCCAGTTCACTGTCACAGGGCTCTCAGCCCCACCCTGAGAGAAGCCCTGGGCCCCTTGCTAACCCCTGCCACAGGCACATCCAGAGACATGTGTCCCCGGGTCTTTGTAGACACACCCATATACCTCACACACAGGGCCACAGTGAGGTCCCAAGGCATGGCAGGGCCACACACCACCAGCATTGTGTGGGTGAGGACCAAGATGGGGCCTGGAACCTAGGAGACTCTGGGCGACCTCTGGGAGCCCTTCCCTGGGCTCCAGACCCACAGCTCCCTGACAGTCCTCTGGAGGTCCAGTACCAACAGTCATGCTAGGGTAAGGGACCCAAGAAGGACCCAGACAGCTCAGTCTCCAGGACCGGGGCTCAGAAACTGGACTGCCTGCATACCGTGGGGGGTCCAGAGCTGGGCCTGAGGGATGGCATAGAGTAGCCCAGGGCCAGTCATGGTCCCCTAGTGTCTGTGATGTGAGGCTGTGGGGAGCCCTGGCAGAATCTGGCTAGATCTAAGCAGGGACAGGAAGGCTGCCCAAGCAGGGTGAGTGCCCAGACTGGTGGAGGTAAAGAAGCCAGACCTCTTGTGGGGTCCAGAGGAACGGACTCAGGCATGGGTACTTGGGGAGAATGTCCTGTCCCATGATTCAGTGATGCCTGAGACACCCAGCAGCAGAACAGGCCCAGTGTGGACCCCAGTGCTCCTTTTCAGTGGCCCCTTCAGCCACCTGGTCTTTCTTTGGCCCTCCAATCCTTGATTCCACACTACGGGTCTGTGCTGGGGTGGGGGTGGGGGCGTGGCAGGGATCCTGCTTTTGTTCGTTTGCTCTAACGTTGGATTTAAACAGAAATCCTGTACATGTTACTGAGAGCCTCTGGGCATTGTCCCTGTGGTCACTGGAATCCACTACACTGCCCACCTGCAAACCATAAGACGGTTCCAAAGGCTTCTGAGGATGGTGGAGCTGAGATCTCAGACTGCCTTCCCTAATGGTCTCTTGTGCCCATTCCTGCAGGCAATGGAGTGTATGGCAGTCTGTGTGCCCCATGGGCAATCTGAGAGCTTTCTGAGGGGGAACACCAGTAAGCCAGGGGGCCTGGCTTGACTGTCCATGCTCACATCCAGCCCTCGGGGTGCACAGGACATGACCTCCAGACCAAAGTGAACCCCATATTGTGCTCACTGCCGGGATGAACGACGGTGAATGAGGCAGAAATGACACAGACATGATTCTGTACAAAACCTGAAATATTTTTACTCTTTTAAAATTTTGATCTAAGTTGCCTTAGACCTCATGGACTCGATACAAGAGTAATATGAATTGGGAAATAAAACACTTTAATAGCCACAATAAACTTTGTTAGAAATGTACATGTTGCCAAAATAATAATAATAAAATTAAAAAAAGAGAGAGAGAGAACAGTTTGATGGTTGGGTTAGTTTATATAAATGTTCAACAACGACGGGCAAGGAAACCTTCAAAATGTTGGGTTGGAATAGTCAGGGCCTGTGAGCATTGCCTTGCTCAGCCTCCAGGCCCAGGGCTGCATCCCCCCAACAGGCTGAGCTGGAGGCAAGACCTGCACGAAGCTGCCTCTCCTCGGGGACAGAACACCCAGGGATGGGCATATAAACAAAGCTCATAAGAAATGTACAAATATAAAAAGCTACAAACATTAATAAATTACAGCATCACAAAACACAGAACACTTCACAAGGTGCTAGTAAAATAACTGTACCCCCACCCCCTTCATCAACAAGAAGGAAAGAAAGAGCTGGTATTCAAGTTGAAGATTCGTCTTCAAACGTGTCTGAAATAGATCTTTTGTGTACTGTTTGCTTCTGTAAAGACAGATATAAGGCTGCACAGACATCACTTGTTTTTCAGGCAATACCTTAGTCCCTAAAAGAAAAAGAAAAAAAACATAACAAAAAAAAAGAAGGTAAAGAAAAAGCATTGGAAACCCAACTGTTCATCATACTCGGCAAAAAACTTGTATAAATGTTAATGAAGGACTCTATAGAAAGAAATTCCTAAAGATACTTTTACTCTTATAAAAAAGAAGTTATTTAAAAAGCTATTTACATGCTACATTCTATGAAAAATATGCTTCAGGAAATACATCTAAAATTAAAATACAGGATTGCCTGAGAAACAAATCCAGCCCTCCGCGTCGATGGGTGGACATGCGATCCAGGAGCCACCTATGCGCTCGACACCAAGTGCCAACAGGTGACAAGACAGAAGTGCCTGGCCCCCCAAATCCTTGGGCCCCCCGGCTGCCGTCTGCCCCACCAGGTCTGGGGCAGGGTGCCTTGGCTGCGAAGTGCTTCTCGGAGTGTGGCCAGTAGGGCTGGACAGGGTCCACCCACAAAGCTTAACCTGGGCCCCCTGTACCCCACATCATGGCTGGGGATCCCATGGCGGCTCTCCAACCCACTAACACACTGACCCTGCTGCTGGCTCCAGTCACCCCTAGAAATGCCCTGGGCTTTCAGGGCGCGGCATCCACCATCTGGCCCGCTACTCGCTGGCCAGAGGGCCTGGAGGCCCCTCTCCTGGCTGGGCCAAACACTCTCTGGACGTGTCTGAGAATAACTCAGGAAATGATGAGGGGCACATAAACACCCCGCTTTCTCCTCATCTTCCTCTCTACTGTTCTTTGCCTTGTTTTAAGCCTCTGGAGGCTACCAGCCTGTGGCTGGCCCAGACTTTTGGCTGGCCTGGTGAGTGGCTGGCTCACTCCTCCTTCCTTGAAGGACTTGTGCTCCCAGCAGAGCTGCAGAGGCCCTGCAATCACACCCACGTTTGGGCTCCCTAGAGGCTGTCCTGAAACTGGAATGGTCCTCAAACAGGACATTGTTTCGGGAACTGGTCGCTCTAAGCAACTTGAGAAAGGACGTCTGTCAGTACTGGCTAGCTCCGCCTGCTGAAGCAACAGACAGCTTGCTCATGTAGGGAGAATAGTGGCCGGGAGGAGGCCAGGCCCTTCCAGGGGCGAGGCAGTGCGGCCACCCTCCTGGGGGCTGATATGGTAGCAGGGCTCCGGGGGTCCTGAGCGGAGCAGAAGAATCTTGGCTTTCCAAACTTTAAAGGAGCAGTTTTCCGTTCCGATGGATTTTCAAAATTTTCCCAAGCCTTTGCTTGGCGGTGGCCATGCCCTTTTTTGTACGTTTTCCTGGGGGTAGAGGAGGAGACACAAAAAGGCAGATGAGTGAGAGGGTAAGAGGCACAGCGTGTGGCATGGGGAGTCTACAAACCCTCTCTGACTCCCCCATCCTGTCTGTAGAATGTGCCTGTAAAGCCCAAGCCTGGGGGTTCTGCATCCCTCTGAAACCACTTAACAAAGCACCCAGCTCGGAGGTTATGCTGACATGCTAGCAGCAGTGGAGGGGTGGGGCCAAGTGCATGGGGTGGGGACAGGCCAGGACAACAGCACTACTATGAAGTGAGGTCCCCCTGCCCCACTTCCTGGCAGCAGGGCCACCTGGAGTCACACTCCCCACGTCCATGGCTGGCTGAGTCTCAGAGCAAAAGTACAGGCAGATTGGGAGCCAGGGGGTGTCAGTGGAGATGTCAGACAGCATGCCAACCCCAATTCACACAGCGGAGCCTGAGGAAGTCAGCCCGGGGCCCTCCCAGAAAACCCTTGGCAAACTACTGACCACACCGAGTCTGAGCCAGGCCCCAAAGCGGAGGAGTCCCTGAAGGTCTGAGGACCTGGACCTAACTCCGAAGTAATTAGGCCCCCTGATGTGTGACCCTGGCTCTCAACTTTGAAAGAGGCTATTTCTTTCACCTCCTGACTGAGTGCGTGGGTGCAGACTCAAGTGGCTGTGGTAGGACAAGGGGGATTTGTGGTTATCTATGAGGACAGCCTATAAGTCTAGGCTGTTCGGGGCCAGCAGGTACGGTACCTTTGGCAGCAGTGTTGTTGGGGGATGATGCAGAGGGCCGCCTCTGAGTGAGGAAGACCCCAGGGGCCATGGGCTGTGAGGTGCGACCAGCCTGGGCCCCGGCAAAGGCGCCGGCCACAGTGTACTCGTGGTCAGCCAGGCTGCTGCTGTGTGCCTCGGGCGGGGGCTCAGGCGAGCTGCCCTCTTGTGAGGCCTGGCTGCTGGCGGTGCTGGTGGAGGCCGTGCTGGTGGAGGCCGGGGTGGTGGAGGCTGGGGTGGTGGAGGCCGGGGTGGTAGAGGTCGAGGTGGTACTTGCAGAGGCGGTGCTGGCAGAGGCAGTGCTGGCAGAGGCGAAGGTGGAGGATGTGTTGGGAGCCAGCTTCCTCTTAGAGTTCTTTTTCTTCTTGCTTTTCTGCTCCTCCTTGGAACAAAGCATGTGGGCGAGTTAGCCAGAAGGGCAAGTTGGGCCTCAGAGATTGGTCGCGCAGCTGCCAGAGCAGGGAGCAGCCTGCACAGCCTTGGACTCAGGGGAGTCTAGTCCCTGTGCACCAGGCCTCTCTGTCCAAGCTGAGCAGCCAGCACTTGGAGGCAGAGTGGGCTGGGTCTGTGCCTGAGCTGCTCAGAGCAACGCTGGGGACCAAGGAGGGCCCATCGTGCTTCCCCCCTTGTGGTGAGCCATCCTGGACACAGGAATGAGTAGGATGTGGCGCCAGCACTCTTCTCCCCCCGACCTCCATCACCCAATTTTGAGCTATAATAGAAGTCTTGGTCCTGAAATATCCTCTTTGTTCCTGTTAAATTCCTCAGGTGCCCAGATCGGGGTTGGGCATGGTCCAGGTGGCACCAGAGGGTCTGGGATCCTGGCTTTGGAGGGGGCTGGGACTGGGAGGAGCTGAAGTGGCAAAAGAGATGGATAAAACTGAGTTCATAGAGATGAGACACCCATTTCCATCTCTGCGAGGACAAGAGGAAAACACTGGATCACTGGGCACCATAAAGGGCCGTCCAGAGAAGCCATTGGCCAGGGCTTCACCTATACCAGGGACAACTGGTCTCAGCAACAAGACACCTGTCAATGCCAGGAACCTAGGCCATCAGTTCCCCACTTCCTCACCCACACTCTTAAGAGATTTGGGGGCCTGGAGAAATAGGGGTCAGAGATACACAAATATCCCTAAGCTGGTGATAGCCCCCAGTGTGGGTGGTCTTTTCAGAGAGTTTGGGGGTCCCCTCCTTACCTGCTGTGATAGCTTGGCTGCAGCGGCTGCGAGCCCAGTCTCAATGGACGCCACTCTGGTCCCCTCACGAACAGGCCTGTCTTGCCTCGGCACCGATGGGCCAACCCTCGCTTTGGAAAAGAAGGTCATCCTGCCTCAGTCAGCCACTCACCACTGTGTGTACCCCTGGGCTCCCCCAGACAGGCCCTAGTCTGTCTCTGAGTCCTGGGGACAACACTGCAACTCAGGGAGAGTCAGTGAGAGGCCCAACAGGGTAGAAGATCCCACCCAGCAAGACAGGAGCGGGCAGGTGGGGGTCACATGGAAAGCAGACAAGGTCTCCACCCTACTGGCTGCCATGACAAGGGCCAGGTGAAAAAGTGGCCCTCCTCGGGCTGCTCACGAGAAGAATCTAGGAATTGGGCTGGCCCACTGTGCGGGCACCACACTAGCCCACTGGCAGGAGTGCTTGGGCTCCAGGTCCCAGGAGGGAACAGATAGGTGATGCCTCTTCTGGGCCCACACAGAGCCAATGCGCCCATGGTCGCCTGTTAGGTGCAGACAGAGCGCGCATGTCCCAGCACTACCTGTTGGGCTGTAGGGAGCATCGTCCGAGGCTTTCCTTTTCTTGGACCGGGACTTGAAGACTGGGCTGTCTTCATCAGACTCCAGGGAGGGGTATACTAGAGAAGCAAAGAGAGAAGGTGCTGAGCCTCCAGAGTGGCCAGAGTGGGCGGGCGCTGCAGGCAGCTGGCAGACCTGGTAACTGGCGTTCCATGGCCATCCGCAGGTCGCAGAGCACTGGGCTCAGGGTGCCCTAAAACTCAACCAGCCCAGGCCCCCTTGAGGTTCAGAGAGGGTGGCAGCAATTGGCCAGGCAAGAGGCCCTGCCCGGCCCCTGGGAGCACCTGACCAGCCTTGCCCACCCCAGCCTGGCTGCAGCACCCACTGCATTCTGCTGCTGTCAGAGAAAATGTCAAAAGTCCATGAAGCTGAGAGGCTCTGAAGGTCCCCAGACCTGCCTCAGGGAGGCTCTGGAGAAAGGAGCCCCACATAGCAGTGCCAAGTGACCTTTAAGCCCAGGGCATGTGGCAGCTGAACCCCCAGGACCCACCCTGCTCTGCAAGGGAGCCCAAAAAACAGTCCATCAGGACAAGGCAGGCTCCGCAGCAAGGCCAGAATGTGTCCACTAAGATGGGGCAGCCTCACAGCTGAGGTGCTGTCTGCAGACAGGGGCATGAACATGTGCCCCTGGGACCATGAGGACTGTGCTGAAGGCATGCCCTGAAGCATGGGGGCCAGCACAGCCTGGCCCTGGGGAACAGTGGGCCTGTGTCCCTGAGATGTCCCTAGGTAGCTCCTTGCTTGCAAGTCCCCTCCCAAGAGGCTGACAGCAGCTCCTCCAGGGCCTGGAGCAGAGCCCAGGCCCTGGAGGAGCTATGCTAGGGAGTGAGGGGCTGTGCCCCCAGGAGGAGGCCATGCCTATGGCTCAGCCCCCAACTCACTGCCCACCTCAGACACAGGCCACAGAGCCACTCTGGGCCTGTTTCTCCCTCTACATGCAGACAGAGAGGGTGGACGCAGCCTTCACGCAGCTTCAATGCTTCTGCTAGTGTAAAATGGTGCAGCTGCATGGAGGACGGTTGAGCGAGTTCTCAGGTAAAATCATCTGCAAACTTTGGCCCAGTAATGCCCCTCCCACAAATGCACCTGGGGACACTGCAGAGAAAGGCCATGCAAACTCCCTGCACACCGACGTTCACAGCAGCACTTCACAATCACCAAAAGCTGGAAGGCCCCCCTCCCCAAGTGTCCATGCATGGATGAAGGGGTAAAGAGTGCACTGTGTCCACACTATGGGCATTATTCAGCCACAAAATGAAGTGCTGACCACACTACACATGAGCACCCCTGAGGAGCAGCAGCCAGACATGCAGAACCAAGCACTGTTGGGTACTGTGAGCACGACACATCCAGCATATCTAGGAGACAGTAAACCAGTGGCTATGAGGGGCTGGAGAGGGGGGTTGGGGACAGTGGGATGCGGGGTAGGAAAGGGTTTTCTCTAGGGTTGGTGACATTTTCTCAAATTGGCTGTGGTGATGGTGGCACACCTCTAAATAGATTAAACACCACTGAGCCATGTACTTTTAAAGGCTGACTTTTATAGTCTGAATTCTCTCTCCAGAAAAGGCCAGCTCCACTGTCAGAGAAAGCTCTCCCGGGGTGGTGCTCACCATAGTCCGAGTCCTTGAAGCAGGCGTCCAGGTGGTCCTGCTCCTCCTCGTAATCGGCCAGGTCCACGCTGTTCTTGGCCGCCCTCTTCAGCAGCCGCTTGCCTGAGCTCTTGCTTCCAGCCCCATTCTTCCGGGCACCGTGGGCTGCCAGCGAGCTGCCCTTGGCCTGGCTGGATCCCCATGTGCTCTGCAGGCAGGAGTCGGAGGCCTGCAGGTTGGCCATGGATAGCATTCCCTGAATGGCTTCCTGTGTGCTGGGGGAGGCTGGGGGCTGGCTGGAGGCACAGAGAGACAGCACTTAGACCTGGCCCACAGCCGACGGCCCATGGTCCATGGCCCACAGCCTGGATATCCTCTTATCTAGCGGTCAGCAGAGGACGTGGGAAGGCGGCTGGTGGTGGTTGATGATTTACCCATGGAAATGGCCAGACACCCGCTTTGCCTACCCTCTGCCCCACCTACTCCCACTCTGAAGCAGGGGCTGGAGGCCTCAGGACAGAGAGAGGCCTGGAGGGAGGACACAGGGAGGGGAAGAGCAGGGTGGTGAAAGAAGAAGGTGGTTGGCAGTCCAAGGCCCTAGGTTGTCCTCCACTCCAGCTGGCCCTCTGTGCCCCATGACCCACCCCGTGCTGCTCTCCCACAGTGGACCCCTGCCCTCAGCCCCAGCTCTGGGTGTTTTCTTCCGCACATCCCTGAGGGCACCCTTCCGTCCAGCACCCTGAGATGGGGGTACCACAGCCCTCTTCCTCCCATGGCCCTCGCTCTACCCACATGTTCTCTCTATGACAATGCACTCACCTGCAAATGCATCTATACCCAAATCTATACTGGATCCTATGTACACATCTAACTTACCTCCAGACTCACACCTCTAACTGTATCTACACCTGGACCTATACCCACACCTGCTTCTGCACCCCCCTTATACCTGCATCTCCACTCCCACCTTTATCGGCATCTCCACCTATACCTATAACTGTATCTACACCCCTCTTGCACCTTCATCTGTACCTGAACCTACACCTTCATCTACACTGGCCTGCACTTGCATCTACACTTACACCAATACCTGCTTCGCACCTGTACCTGCACCTCACCTGATGGCTACAGCCACACTTCAATTCAGTCCAAGCTTAGTCCCTCTTAGTCCCCAGATGCCCAGGCTGCAACGAAGAGACTTTCTGAATGTCGCCCTGCCCTCACTGGCCCCAGCACCCTGCTGTCCCCCAGCTCTGGGCAGTGCCACTCCCAGCACTGACCAGTACTTTCCTGGTTGTGTCCCCTGGCCCACACCTGAGCCCTTGCTGCCTCCCCAGGCAGCTCCGACTCCTCTTCCTCCAGAAAGACCTCCCCTGGCTTCTGAAACATCCAGGGCAGCTGGCATCACTGCCTGACACCCCATCATGTGCTGGGTCTGACTCTGGAAAGGGTGAGTGGGTGGCACCTTCCCACAGAGCCAGATCCTAAGAGCTCTGGACAATGGGGCCCCCCCCCAGGCCAAGTCCTGGGATCCTCCAGCAGCTTCCTTGCCCTCCTCGTCACTGCAGACCCTCCCACGAAGTCTTGCGTGGTCTCCTCATTGAGGGGGGCTTCTCTGCTCTGTGCCTACCTCCCCCACCCCACAGCCTGAACCTGCCCCAGCCCACACCTTTCACAGCCAGGACCTCCAATCCGTCTGTACACAAGAATCGCTGGGCAGCTGATAAACGAGATTCTGAACTGGCCGGGACCCTGGATGCTGCTGCAGCTAGGACAGAGGCCCTGTCCAGCTCACTGCCCACACTCCCACAAGGCATAGTGCCCAGCCAGGCAGCTCTCAGGGGTCCTGGCCCATGGGGCATCTCCTTTAGAATCATGTTTAGCCATCCCCACTGGGGACAATATGGCTATCTCAGCCTCGGGGGCCCGGCTACATCACTCATTGCTTGTGGGGAGGACTCTCCCTATGCTCCCTGGGGTCCTAAGAGGCAGGGCCAGAACCCTGGCATAAGGTTGGAGGAATTAGCCCTCTTCTTGTCACTGACTCAGGAGGCCTAGGAGGAGGCAGCAGTGCTTCCACTCTGTGTGTCTGATAATACAAGGCCCCTCTTGCCCACTCCATGTGCTCCCCCCAGGGGACATCCTGCTCAAAGGGCTGCCGTGACCCTGACACAGCACTAGAAAGTGCTGAACACAGCCCCACTGAGGTTCTGTACCATCCTTTCTCACGCTGCCCCCTCCCCACCCCCACTCCCACTGCCAAGAAGCACATTTTGAAGCATGTTTAGTAAGACCCTTAAAATGAGAAGGGGTCAAGAGTAATCACTCAGAAACAAGAGGCTGTCAAGACTGAAGCCGGAGGGAGAAGGTAGATGGAGCTGCCACAGGGGCACAGACACAGAGGGCAGTCCCTGCAGTCCAGGAGCCACCAAGGCAAGTATGTGCAGAAGCCCTCCTGTTTGAGGCACTGCTAGGCTCTGGTCCGAGTTGGTGAAGAGAGGCAATGGGCAGTGCCTCTCTGGGCAGCCCTCCTCCAATACCACTTTCCCTGCCCTGCCCAAGATGCATTAGACCACAGCGTTTGGGGGTTTTACTGGAACTGAATAGGATTGTGTTCCTAAGCCATAAACAATGAAAAAATCAAGTTTGGTCAAACCACCCTGGTTTCTCAGGAACCCCCAGCCAGCCCCTCTGTCCGCCCCAGTGCCCCCTGACCCAGCAATGGCCCCACAGCATCACGACCTGCCCTGTCCCCCCAGCATGGGCAAAGGGCTGCCCGGACTCCTCTGGGGGCGTGCAGTGCTTGGCAGTATTATTCCTGTACCACTGTCACTGACACTCGGAGCGGAACAGTCCCCTGACCCAGCATGGGAGCTAGCAAGCCCACAACTGGCCCTCCTAGCTCTGCACCAGGCTCTCAGTAGGTAGGGGCTGATGGAGCCTTGCACTAAAGGTCTGGGCCCCATACCCAGCCTCACGGCCACACAGACAGCAGGCCTGCTGCAAGGATGGGAGGGTGGGAGCCAGGACACCCACCTCGAGGGTCCCCTGGAAGCCAGCCGCTCACCCTCTTGTGCCAGCTGGACCTTGAAGTCCTAGCTCAGCTCAACTGCAACCCAAGAGCAGGGCTGAGGAGCCCAGGGCCACCACCCAGAGCCGCCGTCTGTCCACACCAGACAAGGATCAAGGAACAACTTCTAACCAGTGCACATGGAAAATAATACCTTAATCCTCCAATTATCATACCAAAATCCTCTCCGTTCCCCCTAGCAGTAAACACTTAAGCAAACTATCCACAAGAAATTAACATATTTTCCTCCATTTTCTTCAGCTGTTTTTTTTTTTCCTCCAAATAGCAAAATCTTAAAACGGAGCAAATGGACCATCAAAAACTGACCTATGCTTCAAGTGGGAGACTCAAGAGAGGAACTGCCTGTGGCAGGCTGAGCGGGAGGCCCGGCAGGCATGTGTGCAATATGCAGGCGTGTGAGCTACACGTGTGTGTGCCTGCAGAGCAGTCAGCAGTGTGTCCACAGATTAGCCAACCTCCTGGCAGTGGGCCTGTCCAGGTTAGTGAGGAGCCCAAGCTGCAGCAACAGTGTTCCCAGCCCCATGCAAGTCCAGGGCACCAGTCTGTCTGTCCTCATCCCAGGGGCCTCTCCTTGGACGATATGGGCACCCAGGGGTTTAGGGCACCTCTCCAGGGTCTGAGTGCCAACCAGCCTCTGAGGCATCACTAGCCACAGTTCTCTCCAGAAAAAAAAGCACCCCAAAGGGACATGGAGCTGACACTAGGCACCAGTGCCCTCTGAGAAAGGGGCTAATAGCAAGGCTTCTCCTCCTGGCAAAGGCCCGGGGCATCTCTGCAGTGAAGGTCTTAGGTTTCACACCCACAGAAACCACTTAAAGCTGAGCAGGGCATCTGCAACTGCTCGCATGACAGGACATAATACTTCACAAAAAATAGTACCCTGTGAAAGAAAATACAGCCATTTGATTAGCAAGAGCCCTCTTCAGTCAAGCCTTAATCCACCTCCCAAAGCCCCTCTGCCTAAGACGGGCCTGATGTGTGGCCTCCACGTGCCCACATGGCCCTGGGACCTCGACTCTGGAAACACAGATTCTAAGGCAGAAAGAGACATGTGGAGGACAGGTCTGGGGGACAGAGCAGGCCCCAAGCAGAGAAGTGCCACTAAGCGTGGCACCAAGAAGGGGCTTCATGGGCCCCATCTTTTTCAGGCCAAGTCACTCCTGCTTGGATGTCATCACCCAGCATGGTCAACTTCCTAACCCCCCATGCTCAGGTTCTGTTATTGAGCAGATAGAGATTCTGGTCCTTAGCTGCCTCCTAGTCAGTTGTCTAAGCAATTTAAGCCTCAGTTTCCCATCTTTGTGGTGGGAATCCACTGCTGTCTCAAGGACTAGGAAGGGAGCCACCCTCCATGATGGCTAAGGTACCCGAGCAGGGATGCTACAGAGGGTATTGGTCCAGACTCCTCCGTTCTCTGTTGTTCTTAAAGAAATTCCACATGAATATAAAAATTTTGGCTGAAATGCTTATAAACAAAATTTAACCAGGATCGAGAATTTAACTGGGGTCATTGAGAGAGAAACAAGCCCAGCCCTTCCTCCAATGCCAAGCCCAGATTAATCCATTTCTCTTGAATCAGAGGATTGGGGCTGGTCAGGCCTAGGCAGGAAGGGCTATCTGGCCTGAGCTGAGCAGACTCAGGTCCTGGAACACCTGCCCACCTGCCTGGAATCTCAGGGACTCCAGGACAGAACAGTATCCACACCCACCTAAATGGGCTCCTGACCCAGCTGGACAGACTATACATCCGATCTCAAGAACAGTCTGCCCCTCACTGGTATGGTGATCTGGGAACCTGGCCAATCCAGCTTCTCCTCAGGGTGTGGGCTGCCATATCCCTCAGCTCTGAAGCCACTGTCTCCTGTGCCTTGGGGTGAGGCCTCTGCTGAGAAGACAGGCTTGGGTCCCAGAGACGCTCATTCTGGGCACACGTCATGGAAATTTTCTCACATTATCTTTATGGCATTTAGGAAGCAAGGAGACTAGTGGCTGAAGGAGCCCTGACAGCTGGCAGGTGCCCTGCCCAGCCCTGCTCCCCCACAGGGACCCCCAAGTATGGCAGCTCCTTGACTCTTTCTACTATAGCCCCCACCAGCAACTGCTTCTCAGCTTCTCCCTCTGTCTAGGCATCCAGAACTGGGGGGTGGGGAGGGTCGGAGCCTCTGTCCCTGGAGCTCCGTGCCCTTGACCAGGACCTCCACAGACATGCAGGACCCGCATAGCCAGCAAACACTGTCTGGTGCCACCTCTGCCAGGCAGGGGTCCTGTTCTGGTTGCCCGATCTCTGGGGTGTGGGCCCTTGAAACCCCCCACATGCAAACTGCCATAGACAACAGAGCCCCACCTTGAAACCCTGTGTGGCCCATGTGGAAGCAAGCATGTCCCCTGGCCACCCCTGGGCCTGGGCCTACCTGTTGGGGTTGTAGTCAAGTGCGCCCACCTCCTCACTGGCCTGTAGGAGGTCCAAGATGCCCGCGGCTGAGCCCCCACTGTCCTTCTTCACTTTGGCGTTTCGGGTAGGCTTGGAATCCGTGTCGATTCGCAGGGAACCCTCATCTGAGGAGTCATCACTCGGCTGTGGGGACAGGGAGCCAGTCATAACAGGGCTGGGGGAGGGACAGGACTACTGTTTCTCTTGACAAGAAAAAAGAAGTTTTTAAAAGTTTTAAAGAGCATGCCCTATAATGGGCACATGGGACTGCCAGTCAGACACAGCCTGACATGGGGGCTGGAGCTGTCTGCTGGGATCGTGGAGGTCTGACCTCAAAAAACTGGTGCCATCACTCTACTCACAGCACTGCTTCTCCAGAGGAACCCTGGTTCTCAGGACTTTATGTGAGAGCCCTACTATTGAACACTGGTGCGGTTGGATGGGTAGCAGGCAGGTGGGCAAACCCACACCTGAGGGACCCCAGTTAACAGCTCCTGGCAGGTGGCTCTCGGGAGAAATGCTGGGGCTCCCCAGGCAGCATGTGACCCCCATAGAGACCCCAACCTCCTTAGAGACAGCCACGATATCCTGGACTGGATGAAGCCTCACAAGTCATCCGGCTTAATCCCCCAGCAGGCCCAGCCCTGTTTCCACCTGCACTCCATCTTCAGCATCAAAGAAATGCATCATCTTCATGGCAGGCCTGGCTGGGCTCTGGGAGCCCCACCACTCACAGAGACCTGTGGACCATCCACGCCCCACACCTGCTTTGGTCCCTTCCACGAGGGGCCCATGGGCTCACATCCCCACCTCTGGAGCTCAAATTGGCCTCCCCACAAAAACCCCGAGACTACTCCCCACTTTGCAATCCAAGCAGAAAGCTCAGTCAGAGGTGTCTCACCAAGTGGCATATAGACCAGAGCCTCAGAATCCCAGAAAGCACTCACCTTATAGAGTGCCGTGTCCAGCTTTGGCTTTGTAACAGGCATGGGCAGTAGCTCCTTCTTGTCCAGTAAGACTGAGAGCAGAGCAGAAGAGAGTTGGCAGCGGCTTTGGGAGAGTGAGCCCTGGCTGGCCACGCCTGACACCCATCTGCTCCCAAGATGGCCCTATAGGGCTGGGCCTGCCCATCCCCATAGCCCCCCAACTCACAGGACAGGTCCCTCTTCGGGGCATTTTTCTTCCTCCTGATGGGAAACTCATCGATCTTGAGCTCCCCATCATCCGACACGTACTCATACTCGTCTCGCACAGGCTGAGGCTTGTCCTCTTTGAAGTTCTGCAAGGCCCCAAACACCCCGGGGCTTGGCTGAGGCTTGAGGGCCTTGGAGCTGGGGCAGAAGTGGGCTGGTCAGCAGGGGTCCACATGACCTGGCCAGCATCCCCTACACCCCACCACAGGCCTCAGAAGATCAGTAGCCAGGCTAGATGCTTCTCAAACCCACAGCTTCCTCCTAGATGCCATAATCCAGTGTACAGCCCATGGGGTGGGGGCACATCCCTCCTCCCTAACGTCCAGCCTCTCCTCAGGCTGTTTCAGGGTGGGCCACTCACTGCACACCCCAGCCACTGGACCAGCAAGGCCTTCCCTCAGTCTGCCCCACAAGCTCTGGCTGTGACCTCCCTATCAGCTTGGGGCCTGGGCATGATTCAGCAGTGGAGACAGCAGAGCTCTCTGCAATTCCCAAGGGTACAGCTCCAATTCTCAACCTTGGAAACACAGAGGCCAGCCAGAGGTGAGCCTCTTGGGTGTAGAGAGACACACACACGCATGCACACACATACATACAGACACACACACACACACCCATGTAGGTACACACAGTGTGATATGGTTAGAGTCGTGTCCACCTTTCTCTCCTTCATTTCTAAACTCTAAAGACAGTCAGTCTTAGAGTTAACTCCATTTAAAAAGTCCCTGGGACCCCAGGATAAATCAGGGATGTGCTTGGGGCCACGAAGTCAAGGTAACAGGGCCTTGCAGACCAGACTCATCCACTTGCTCACTGAGCAGCCTTAGTACATTACCATGAGCTCTTGGGAAGAAGGGGCCTGCCCTCGCAACCTCTGCCTGGTCACTAGACACTGGACCAACCCGTTTCCCCACCACCTGGAAGTGGCTTTCTCCTCTCACCTTGAAGATGAGAAAACGGAGACCCACTATAGAAGAATAGTCTCATTCTCACTGGGATGTGTCTGATTCCCAGCTTTGTGGCACCGAAGCCATGAGTTTGGATGCAGCAAGCAACTGCATGTGAGACCAAAGCCCATGAGAGACTTCCCAGTGGGCATGAGGCAGTGGCCTGCATACTTCACGCTGGGTTGGGCTGCCATGCTGGCCAATGGATGCAGACCTGTTCCACAGTCTGGAATTGAGACACACCTGTTCACATACACATACCCTCCCAGGCTGCGTACCCTTATGCCTCAGATCAGTTCCATCTCCTCGGGGAAGCTTCCTGACTCCCTTGGGCACATAAAGACCCAGCGGCACCACAGGTCCCATGGTTCCCATAGTTTTAGATGTATTTGAGAGCACTGGGTCACAATGGTCCCTCCCCACTGGCCTCTGGGTTCCAAGGCCAGTACCCTGACCCTTGTTACATCCCCTGTGCCAGGCATGGACAGCTACTCGGCTAACATCTGCCCCATCACACACTCTCACTCCCTGCCAACACACATTGCTGCCCCCTCCCCACCCTCACAAGCTGTTGGCTTAGGAGGCAGGGAAGGGGTCTGCCCAGTGTGGCCCTCACAAGGGGTGTACCCAGTGATGTCAGCCAGCTCAAGAGGCAGGCTTTACCTGGGGAGCCCTCATGTGTGTTTGTGATGTGTGTGCATGGGGGTGGGTGCATGTTGTGTATGAGTGATATGTGTGGATATGTGTAATGTGGGGATGTGTGCAGGGTATATGTGTGTGCATGTACAATGTATGGGGGTGGGTGGGTATGTAGGGGGTGTGTGTGTGACATGTGGTGCAAGTGGGACCAATCCCACCTGTCACGAGCATCACATACCCCAGAAGTTTCTTGTTGGAGAAGGAAAATGAGAATTTGGCATCCTTGTTCCCTGACGGAGGAGGTTTCTCCAACTTCTGCTCTTCCTCCATCTTCAGTAGGGAGTCGGGTTTGCTGTTCTGAAAAGCAAACCCGGGACCGTCCTTAAGCCCCACACAGGAGGCTGGTAGGCAGGGACAGTTGGACCAGCTAGCCTCTTCCCTCTGAACATGACATACAGGGACCCATGGGCTTGCAGGACCTGCCCTGGGACACTGCCCAACTCCAGGGAGTGTGAGCTCAAATGAGGGCTGGGCAAAAGAGGGCAATGCTGTCTATCAACTCAGAGAGCAACGTGCTCAATCTCTTAGGCCAGTAACAACCCCATGGGAAGTGGCCTATCCAAAGCCAAATATGTGCCTAAACCTTCACAGCACCACTTACTGGGGACAGGTAAACACACACCTGCACATGCCCTGCAAGCATGCACACACACACACACACACACACACACACACACACTCAGATGTGCACCTCTGCTTACAATACCAAGCCCATACATGCCCCACACACCACCTCTCTCAGAAGTGCAACCCTCCCTGAAAGTAGATACATTCACCTGCACACACATGCAAACACACAGGTGCACACACACATGCACACTCCCACATACATACACTCACCTTGTACTTCCACTTGGCCTCCGACTTGCTCTTAGCTTGCTCTCGAATTTCCAGTTTCTCCACATCATTTTGTGTGCTGATTACTTCCTTGTTAGGCACATTAAGGACGTTCTTTGTGGCCTAGAAAACAGCAGCCATGGAAGGGCAGCAGGCTACCTCGGGGTATAGGACAAAACGAGAGCCTCTCCCTCCTGTCGGCCCATATACAGAAATTCATCTATCCACCTACTATGCATCCACCACCCACCCATTCATCCATCCATCCATCTACCATCCATCTACCCACCCATCGATCAATCTACCCATCCATCCATCCATTGATCCACCAAGCCATTGATCTCCTTGCCCACTATCCATCCATGCATCCATCCACCCACCTCTCCTTCCATCTATCCACCCATCCACCCACTCATATACCCATCAATCCATGCACCACTCACCCACCCATATATCCACCCACCCATCCACCCATCCATCTGCCATCCATCAACACAACCACCTACCCACCCATGCACCTACCCACCTATCCATCCACCCATCCATCTGCCCACTCACCCATATACCTGTTCAACCCATCCATCCACCAGTAACCATCCATTCACCTACTTTCCTTCAAGCCTCTCTCCCTCCTTCCTTTCTTCCATACATCTGTTTATTCATTTATTCATCTACCCTCTCTGCCTTGAGAAAGGAAAAACCAGTGTGCCCCACTGCAACCCTACAATTCTGTTCCTGATGGTTGCTGACCTCCTAGAAGTTAACAACCTCCCATTAGCAGCAAATCACTCAAAGGAACTCAGGAAGCCCATACCTAAGACCCTCTGATCACACTGGTGGGTCCTCAGGGCCAGGCCCACCTCTCTCACTGACCACAGGGGCTCAGAACCCTCTGACAACATGAACCCACTGTTGTCCCCCCTGCTGCCTCCCTACTGTTCTCCACTGGGTGCCTCACATGCCTTCAGATCTCAGGGAATTCGTGGGCTCCAAGGAAGACTCATCCAGCTCATTCCTCAGGTGACCCTCTGTGGTGCTACCCTGTCCCAGCGCAGACACTGCTGTCTTCATCACAGGGTCTCTCCCCTGCTGCCCACCATGCCAAATTTGCGGCAGAGCCCACAAATTTGGCATGGGGTCTCCAGCACAAAGATATGGCAGCCCCAGCTTTACCCCACAGGCCCGATCCCCAGAGGTGTTGGTAGGCCTGCTGACCACAAGTGGGAAGGATGAGGCCACCCACCTTGCCCTTCTTGAGTGGCTCAATCTTGGTCAGTGCCTCTTTAGTGTGGGCCTCCAGGAGGTCGAGGTTAGGGATGGTGGGTGAGGCTGACCCCCTACACTTCTTCCCTTTCTTCTTACCCCCATCCTTGAGCTTCAGTGATTTGGGAGGCTTCGGGGGCTTGGGGGGCTTCGGAGGCTTGGGGACTTTGGATGGTTTGGGCATCTTCATGGTTTTAGGAGTCTTTTTTTTGGATACTTTCTCCAGGAAAGACCGAGGAGGGCTGGCCTCAATAGGGGATGGGGGCTCCTCCTTCTCTCGGTCTCCAAAACAGACCTCATTTGAGGAGATGGCTGCAGTCACTTCAGGTCTGGCAGCTTTGGAGGCATTCTAGGGAAAGAAAAAGAGAGGTGATCAACTGCCTCCTGTCGAGGGGAGTAGGGGGTGGTCACAGCACCAGGCTGTCAGAGACACTCCAACAGAAAAGGAGTATCCATCTACTCCATCTTGTGACACACTCACATCCAACAATACTATCCATGTGACATGGGCATATCTATCCTACACCATCATGTGACAAGCTCGCCTGTGTCTACACCTTCTGCATGATACATTCACACCCATATGACATGCTCACACCTGCCTATATCATCCATGTGACATGGGCGCATCCATCTACACCATCAGCCCCTTGACCCTTCTACCTCCTTGGTGGGGGCCGCCAAAGGGGCTGAAATCCTCCTCCCCAACCCCCCAAAGAGAGGTGCAGAGGCGCCCCACCCCACCTCTCATTCCCTCAGATCCCACCAGGAGACTGTGGTCCATCACAGAGTCCTAGGAGTCTGAGCCTGCATCATGCAGGTAACCCACACGGCCATCCCTGGCAGATAGATAGCTGGTTGGGGGAACCAGAGAACACAGACAGAACTCCCTTGGCCAAGGTCAGTGAGCCCCAAGGTTGGTCCTACCTCGCTGAGCCGGATCTCTTTGGCGAGGTCTTTAATGAGCTGCGAGGGTTTGAAGTGCTCTGGGAGCTCGTCTTCATGCTCTGCTAAAGCCTGTAGGACAGCCACGCACAGGGTCAGAGGGTCAGCTATCAAGACTGGGCATAGATGCCCACCCTCGGTGTCAAGCCCACCTCTGCTTCACTTCCCAGCTACAGGGACTGCAAGCAAAGTCAGTCTCTGTGGTTCCTGACTAATCCTCTCTGCCCCTCAAGGCCCTGCCTGCCTACTGACCCAGGACCTATCGCCACACAGACAGTCAAGGAGCAGGGGCTACCACAAGTATAGACTGGCTGTGTGGGGTCTTAGAGAAGTTAGCCCACTCTAGCCAGATACTGCCCACTTTGTAGGTGGAGAACCTGAGTCCTAGAGATGATGAGGTACCCAAAGCTACAGAGTGAATGTGGCTGTCCCTTTTTCCTGGGTACAAAGCTCCTCTGGTCGCCTGGCTGAGGTGAGATGGAGGGACGCCCTGCACTGCTCACTCCAAGCCTTGAGGCCAGGGCAGATGTAGCCACAGGACATTCCTGGGGAGGCACTGGCCAACCCACCCACTCAGCCTACCCATGAGAGAGAGAGGAAGCACACAAGTGTCACCCTCCTGGACCTCACCCCCAAGGCCTCCTGCAGGCCTAGCAAGGCCTGCTCGGATAGTGCTGGCTCCCCTCACTGAGAAAGAACTCCTAGTCAGGGGACACTACCCCAGAGAGTCCCCTCCATCTGTACCAAAAACCCAGGCAAGATACCAGGGGAAGTATAAAGCTACTTCTCTGAGGCTTCCATTGAAAAAACTGCTACTGCATGGATGAAGGAGCAAGGGCACATGGGTGGCACAGGACAGTACTACTATGGGGGACATGGAGACACAGGGCAGTACAACTGTAAGTGACTGTAGGGAGTCACAGGGGTAAGGGCCTGCCTTCGTCACAGGGCGAAGCCAGGATGAGCTTGATGCCTGGGCCAGGAGGGGCCAACAGGGTATCACCGCTCTCCTGTCCAGAGCCCAACACCTGGTCATTTGGCTGGCGGCTGCTCAGAGGCCTCATGCTCCCTGCCCTCAGTGCCGTCTCCACCACCAGCCTTCCTTCCCACTGAATCTCCAGACCACCCGGCCCTGACTCTTTAGGCTAGGCTCCTGGATGGAGAACTCTCTCCTGTTTCTGACCCCATTCCCACCCTAGGTATCTGATTTGGGCTGGGAATGGCTTCCCACCTGCCACCCTCCCCTCACCTTGGGTCATGTCTAGCACACTTCCTTACCTGCTTTTTCGTCCATGATCTGAAAGCACCATTGAGAATTTTAGCTCCTTGGACTAAATGAGGGGGCAGCTGCTTCCCAGATTTGTGAGAACCTGGGGGAAGATGAAGGAGTTTGCTCAGGTGGGCACTTGCCACCCGCAGGTGACTTTGTGCCCAGGGTAAGTGGGGGATGAGGATGGGGGACAGCTCAGGGCTAGACCTTCTAAAGGCCTCAGACCACTGCCACCTGCCCAACTGCCAACGGTTTCTCTTAGAACCCGGAGGACGCTTGTCCAGGATGTCCTTCAGGGCAGAAACAGCCCTCCCACCATCTACCTGCCAGGCCCCTTACACAGGTGGCCTGACTACCTCTTCTGCCTGCACCCCAGCCCATCTCAGCAAAGGGCCACAAGTGTGCCCCAAACCAAGCATCCCCAGGCGTTTTCTGATTCTCACCCTCACATCGTCTCCTGCACAGCTGATGGACACTGTGGGGTGAGTCCAATTCCTGCTGGGGCCCCCCTCAAAGATGCCCTTGGGGGCTAGGGCTGGACCCACATTAAAAAGACATAGCATTCCTGTGCCTCCTGCTGGAGAGCTCTGATATTGCCAATTAACGAAGTAACCATCTAATCGGCCAGAGGCGGCTACTTGGATCCTCCTGGCTTCAGGTGGCTGTGCTGTCACCTTTCACAGAGGAAGGCCTGAAGTGGAGTGCCAGGGCCGCCCCAGCATGGCCCCACTGGCCAGCAGCTGCCTTGGATTCAGTTTCCTGTGTGGTTCTGTCTACACTGCCCCCACCTTGCCTTTCACCAAGCCCCCAGGACAGGCACTCCTTCTGCCAGCTCCAAATTTGAAGCCTGATAGATGAGTTTCATTGAAACCTAGGCAGCCTAGATTAAGGACCATTTTCAGCTTTCTCATCTCAAACTAAAACCAAAGTCCAGAGGGTCCCAATAGATGGGCTCTGCTGTGTTCTTACAGATGCAAAATGCTATTTTCCAGAAAGGCACTGCGGAGAAAAGAAGGCATCAAAGCAAAGCTCCTCTGGTTCCCTTACCCAGCTGTGGAAAGCATGGGGTGTCGGTGCTGATCCCCAAGGTATGACCAGCAGGGCCTGAGACTAAGGGTCTTATGTCCTTGGAGGTCAAGGACCTGATGGAGCCCGCCCCTTCCATGTGCCCTCCATGGGACCTGACGTGCACACCCAGCCCTGTATAATGGGAACACCTTACAGGGTCCTTCAGCTGGTGGCCCAGAACCAGGCACACACCCAGGCCTCTGGATGTCCCCAACTGAGCCCTGTCAGTATCCATATAAGGTTACAGGCACCAGGAAGAAGGCAAACCAGGCCTGAGAACCCTTGCCCAATGATTTTTCTGAAACACTGATGGCCCTGCAGACAAAAGTCCAGTTTAGCCTTGCATAGCACAGACAGGGAAACTAAGGCCTAGGAGCTGAGGGGACTTGCTCAGCCTCCTGAAGACAGTGCTCAGGCTGCCCTAGGGTGTGATGTGTGAGGGCAGAACTGGTCCTCCTTCCAGTGTCCCTGAGCTCCACATGCAAACAAACACCCCAGAGCCGCAGGCCAAGACACCAGGGACGTACCTTTGAAGGCCTCCAGCAGGTGCTTCCCCATGTACCAGCAGGCGGTTTCAAAGTTGGGAAACTGAGTCAGGCTGCCCAGTTTCAACCTTCTTTCTACTTCATATGCTCTGGAAGCCATAGCAAAGCACTGTTCAGTGCAGGTGATATTAAAGGAGGGTGCACCCATGCCATGGCCATGACAAAGCCACATGGAGGCCACACCTACTCAGGCCTCCATGCCAGGCCCTGCATGGTGAGGTGGCCCAGGGAACTACAATGGGACGAGCACATTGTATGAGGGTGAGTCCCCTGGGTCAGTGCCCAGGCGAAGAGAACTCAGCCTTTCAATTAACCCCAAACCCACCATAGGCCATGGAGACTAGGCAGCTCAAGCACCACCTCCTCCTTCCTCCCATGCACATGGAGGCTCAGCCACTCAGGGGAGCTGCCGTCACACTATGGTGGGGACCCTGCCTGGTGGAGCCCAGGGGTAGGTACGGCCCTACCTCATCTGCATCTCCACACTCAGGCTGTGGAGGAAGTGTCCCGCGAAGGCCAGGCAGTCCACGGGCGTGAGTGTGGCGTAAATCCAGCCTAGTGAGACAGACATGGCTGGTCCTTCCCAGTGCTCTCATGCCAACATAAGTTCAGTGCCCTTGTCCATCTGGCAACCCTCAAAGGCACTCTGGCCTAGCCTCGTGTAATGAAGTAGGTGGGTCCTCCAGGAAGGAGACCGTGTCTAAGATGGCTAAGTCTGTTCCATCTAGCTAGCCCCACATAGTATGGACGGGGAAACTCAGGCTGGAAAGCTGAGGGACCTTGCTCAGACCCACTCTGGGTCAGGCCGCCCAGTATCCTCGAGCTCCACACGCAGGAGTGAAGGGAGTTGAGGCAGGGCTGCCACACCTCCTGAGAAAACTGGGTTCATCTCAACATCATCCGCAGAGATGGAGCCTGGGCCAGATTTGGGTACACTGACTGTAGGGAACCAGGTATATGGGTGGACCTAGCTCAGGGTAGACTCAGAGGCATAAATGTGAGGAATGTATGAGTGAGAAAATCTGAGCATTGACTGGTTATTTATTGGAACTAAGTACTTGTTAACTATTCATGTTAAGGTGTGATAACACTATGGTAATTATGTTATCTTTAAAAGGAAGGCTTTTAGAGATGGTGAATATTTACAGGCGAAGCAACATGATGCCTCTAAAGGGAGTTTATCAGCTCGTGTCCTGCTTCCTCCTTCTACTATGTTTGAAATGTCAAGATCAGCAAACACCCATCTCTGATGGTGTGGCTGGGTTCTCAGGGCTGAGCTCTCTGGGCCCTATGCAATTCTATGCCCCTGGCCCAGCTTCTGTGAGCACAGCTAGGTCAGAGGATGCAGGGGCTCTCTGCGAAGAGGTGGCCCCAGAGTTGACTGCACAGTGGTCCTATCCCAGGACAAGATGGCAGACAGCCAGGGCCTTCCTTCCCAGGGCAGACCTCAGTGGTGGGGATGCAGCACTGAGCCAGGCCACTCACCTGAGGGGATGAAGAGTGTCTGGCCCTGCTTGAGGGTGCATTTGTAGCATTTGTCCACCTGGTCAGCAAAGAACATCTCACTGTGGTTCGAGGCCGACTGCCAGCGCTCATACAAGGAGATATTGGCTGAAGCCGGCTTGATGAGATAGAAGATCTTCTCCCCCTGCCAATGAGAGGCCATTGGCAAAGCATGCTACATGTCATGAATGCAGTGGGGACAGAGCCTGCCATGACCCAGGGATGCTGGGGGTGGGGTGAATAGAACCCACCATGTCCTAAGGATGTTGCGGGGAAAGACCTCACCATTACCCAGGATGATTTGGGGCTTGGGGGCGGGGGGTGGGCATGGTGCAGAGACTGCCATGTCCTAGAGATGCTAGCAGGGATACTGGGGATGCTAGGGTCCTGGTTCTGGGTCCTGGCTTAGACACCATCCTGCCCAGGCCCCCTGTTCCTCCCCTGAAATGCTGTGGCAACACATACTTCACAATTCAGAAGTCTGCATATGCAGTTCAGAAGGTCCTAGGCATAGGAGGCCCCTTGCATGGTAGGGGAACACTTACTACGCAACACTCCATAGCTCTGCATACTAAGTACCATGCGAGTCAAGGGGCAACCAAGCTGTGACCCACTGTCTGAAGTTACAGGAAAGCTCTGCTCTAGAAAGTGGCTTGGGTCTTGTCTGGAGATAGAAGGAGGCCCCAGTGCCAGGCCCCATCTGACCCTGTGCTCAGACCAGGACAGGGAGATTCTGGAGCCTACGAGGCCCTCACTCTTAGGGCAGAAGGATTACAGGGGGTGGGGAAAAAGGGGCAAAGGGCAGGACTTGCATAGTCTGGGGAGACTTGGCTGGGGTGGCTGAGTCCAAGGCTCAGGATTTCCTTTTTTTTTTTTTTTGTTTTCACATCTTCCTTTTCCTCTAGCTTCTTTATCTGCATCTACCCAGGGGCCTGCAGCCCTCCCAACCACTCAGATGCATCTGAAGCCCCTAACCCGACTCCAGCAACCTGCACAGTCCTTTGGGGCAAGCTCCCTTGTGCCCTCCCCAGTAAGTCTTTCCAGTACTGCTCTCCCTTCTCTGGATAAGAGCGGCCACTGAGCACTTTGTCACCACTGCAGTAGGACTCCTCATGATTGCCTTGTGAGTCTCAGTCTTTAGAAAAAGGTAGTACACTTTGGTCCTGAGGTTCTTGATCCTGAGATGCTCCTGCTCTATATACCTCCCAGGGAAGAAACATCTTGTCCCTTGTCCTTCCCAGTGCTGGCCACTATTAGGGTTCATGAAGACTGAAAATGGTCTTGCAGACTGACAGTGAGCTGATAAAGGGCAGTGCATGCCCCCCAGGCTCACCTTGAGAACATGGTACCAGGCGGAGGCACCTCCGGAGTCAATGTGGAAGTCAGTATAGCTGTCCTTCACACAGATCAGGCAGTACTTGGTCACCTTGGGCTTAGCCAGTAATGCGTCATCAGGCCAGTAGTTTTCTACCCAGGACAGTTTCTTCACAATGTCAGGCGGCTCTACAAAGTTGGACATTCTGGGGGCAGGGACAGGAAGAGCAGTCAGTGAGCCATGCTGGGAAATGTCACCATGTTTGTTATGCCCTGTGTGGGGTGGGAAAGGTGCTCTGAGACGTATGTCCCATACCAATTTCTCACTTCTAGCTTCATGGCATCATTTCCCATCTTACAGATGAACACACTGAGGCTCACAGAAGACAGAACAAGCTGGGCTGTTGGGCGTGGCTGTGGCAGTGTCTAACATTGGTCTCCCCACCCAAAGACAGGAGCAGAGAAGGCCCGAGGACTGTCCCACCTGGAGATGACCCCTTCCTGGAGACCCAGAAAGGGTGTTTTCCTGGACTGGTCGACACCATGCTGTCATGACAGGCTAAGAGTAAGTTTCAATTCTCATGCACAACCTAGGTGCCTCCTAGCAAGACCAAATGAAAATCTGCTTATCTCCAGTGCTGACTATGGGGAGCCTGGAACCCTCTGCCATACTAGTCTGTCAGACCAGCCAGTTTACTTCCAGGGAACATATGAAAAAGTGAAAGCAGACTTTGCTTCAATCGGATGTCACAGTCCTGGATATAATGCATAACACTGCATCAAGAATGTTATCAGCACCTGTGCAGTGACACCTCAGCTGCCCCAAGGGCCAGTCTCAACATTCTTGCCGCCTCAAGTGGGATGGAATCCGTACATCTCTGCATTCAAGGCTAGGCTAGCAGATAAGCCTGTCAGATCAGAAGTCAGGCTACCCTGAGCTCAAGGGCCTCAGTCACTGGCCCTCTTCTTTAAATCATTGGCTTCTTCCAACTACAATTCCTTTACGTCCCCTATTACCTATCTGTGCCCGTGTCTGTCTCCTGGACCCTCCATAGTCCAGGTGTATCACTGCCACATAAGGGCCATTGCCCTGCCAGCCTCGGGCACTTAAACTATATACACACCATACACTACCACCTACATGGCCCCAAATGTCCTCTTTTCCTTGCTTGACCGTTCCTCAGGTACAAATCTGCCCCTTCTCCTGCTGCCAATGCCAGATGCTCCCTGAAGCTTTTCAGAGGCCCCTGGAAAGGAGGGGAGGTGACACAAAGCCCCAAGGATGCCTTGGTAGACTCAACAGACAACTTTGGGGATAGACTGTATTGATGAAGCAGGGACCATACTCCCTCCTTCTCAGGTGATGTAGAACAAGATTCCAGGGCATTCAATGGCCCTGGCACCAAGACCACAAACTGCCAGGTTTGAAGGGTACATGATCCTCCAACTGTCCTTGGAGTTGGCTGGAGGACACCAGAAACACCATACTTTTTTTGCCAGCAAAGAGGTGGCCCTGAGAGACCCAAGGGGAAACTCCAGGCCAAAGCATAATCTCCTCCCAGCTTCATCACCCTGTGAAGACCCCTCTGGCCAGGGCAGCCAACCAAGTTGATAGCAACATGTGTCTGTTCTTTGGTTCTGAACCAATGCAGTCTTCAGAACTTAGCCTTGGAGTAAATAATTCTTGTGAATACACATGTAGGAGGCTGTTTTCTCCAGATACCATAACCCTTTTTGCCTTTGCTGTCAGAAAGCAAATGAAACTCAGCATCTAGTGACATTACTTCATTATGGCTCCTGGCACAGTTCTGTATTATATTTCTCAATGTGGTTTCCAATAACTTGTGTTTTTCCTACCTGCCCTTTTGCACATGGGCTACTTTGTTATCTATCTTTGCTTTCTAGAATTAACAAGGTAGAAATAATCCAAAAGTAAAATTGTTCTTAAACTAAACCATCGTCAACTCATGACTTGAGGTGAGAGAGTGTACCAGACTTTTCCCAAAGGCCAGCTGGGGAGCAACGGGGATTTAACAGAGGCGCCAAGAGGGGTATAGCCAGGGGAGTTAGGGCGCCACCTGTCAGAGGTCCTGGGAAAAGAGTCACAAAGACACAGGGCAGAGCCACAGTATGACAACCTCTATCAACAGAAGCCTAGAACTAGGTGGGCCCAGATAGCCGAGGAGCCTTGTGCAGACACCTTGTCCCCGAGAAATGCAGCAAGCAGGCAGGGACCCAACATCGGCATGGTGCGGGGGGGTAATGGGGTGGCTCAGGCTGTGAAGGCAAGAGCGGAGTGGCTGCTACTACATGATCCTATTGTGCTAAAGCTGCAAATTAAAGTGTGTGCACACACATAAGCAAGTGTGTAAGTATGGATGCACATGTCAGTGTGGCATAGGGGCATGAGAGAGCAAGTATACCTGTGTGTCTGCATAAGTGCATCAGTGTGTTAGTATCTCAGTGAATACGTGCGTGTGTATGTGTGTGCACACATGCCATGAATATGTCATGCATAAGCATGTGCATTCAGGTAGAAGGCACTCTGGGCTGTCACCAATGGTTCTTTTTAGGGAGCAGGAAGAGGCAAACCAAAGGATCAATTGGCATCCTGCTCCTTATTTCCTGTTTGAATTGTTCACAATGTATAATTTGCATACTTCGTAAGAAAAAGAGCAAAATAGTGCCATGTGTGGTATTTTACATTTCCTGAGACCTGTCATGTGTGTGCCTGCTGGATTGGGGAGGGCATGCCCACAGGCCTCACCCATCCCACTCACCTGGTATCAGAGAACTCAAGGCTAGTGAGGCTGAGGACCCGCCTGCGGCTGGTGCTATAGTAATAGTCCACAAATTCCTTCAGTTTCATCTTGCAGTCTTTCTGCTTAGTCACATCTGTCACATCCACACTCCGCTCTGGACCTAGGGAGGCAGCAGAGGAAGGTGAGTGCCCCAGGGTGATGACTTGGCCTCCTGTGAGGTTGGGTCAGGTCAAGTAGCCAAGGAGAGGGCTGGACACTGAAGCTCTGGTCTCTGCCATCCAACCCTCCACCCTACCCACTCCCTCCAGGGTACGAGAAGGACCCCATGATGCAATGAGGTGGCAGAGTCACCAGCCTCAGGTAAGGTGGTCAGATAAGCAATTAAAAATACAGGTTGCTAGATAAATTTGAACTTGAGATAAATAATGAAGATGTTTTTAGTATAAATATATCATGAATAATGCATGAAACACACTTATACTTTAAAATTTTTTTTTAAATCAAGAAAGTTTTGCATTTCTAGGGATCCAACTCAATATTCTGAAAATTAGTAAATAATAATAAAAAAAAACATTTATCCTACATTTTCTATAGTTGATGAAGAAAAGTGCAGGCAATATTGTTGATAGAAAGTTTCACACAACTGAGTCACCAATGAGGGAAATATTTTGTAGAGGACTCACAATTAACAGAGAAGAAAGAAGAACAGGAATAACCAACTCTTCCTCCCCAACTGTCCTCCATAGCTGCTCAGACCTCAAGCTAAAAAGCTAGTGAGAGTTTCTGTGGACAGATGGGGCTGGACTACCTGGATCACTGCCTAAAAATGGATGGTCCGGCATGGCAGGCCTTTAGCCAAATGGAAGCACCACTGTCCAGGAAAGATGCTGCCAACAACCTGAACTCAGGCTTCAGCAAACTTCTCACCACATGGTGCAGGAACTACTGGGGACAGAAGAACATGCTGCATGACAGCACAGGGATGCTGCTGGCCAAATTCCCAGTGTGAGATTTTCCTAAATTCCAATGTGTGAAATTCTCCATGACTAACAACCCCATTTCTCTAACAAACCAATGGAATGGAAAGGAGAGGGGGCTGTTCCGGAAGAAAAGAGACTGAAGGGATATAAAAACCCAATAAAGTGTGTGGTCTTATTTGGATTCTGATTCAAACAGTCAAACATAAAAGGGTAACTGAGGCAACTGGGAAGAATTACAGTGGTTCTTAGATGATATTAAGGAATTTATGTTGTAGAGTGCAAGAATTGAATTGTTATTACATTAAAAAAAAATCTATTAGAGCTGTGTATTGCAGTCGTCATGGGTGACATGATAGATGTACCAGAGTTTGGCTTTAAAATACTCTGGGAGGGGGTGGTCAAGAAAAAGTGAAGGAGACAGAAAAACAGCTAAAAGCTGGTCATGTAAGGCTCACTGCCAACTCCTCTTATTTTGTGTGTGTGTAAAAGTTCCATAATAAAACAATTAAAAGGGGAGAGAAAGACATTTACAATAAAAGCCTCTAAGACCATCTCTCCATGTGGCATAGCTGTGGTACAGGGGGCAGGGCCTGGGCATGCTCAAGCCCAGGGCCTAAAGGACAGAGTGGTGGGCAGGATGACCCTAGCTTATATGTGAGAAGAGCCTAAAAAAATGTCTGGTCCCTGGGAGGCATCCACTAGACGTGGCTGTTCTTCCAGGTGCTATTATAGACCTGGCACACAGCCCAGATAGCGGTCATCGCCAGGCTAGAAAGTGAGTCCCTCTCCCTCCCTGGCACAAGTGGGTCAGCCCTAGAGCCAGCGCTGGTAGGCTCTGTCCAGCTTCAGAGAGTGGTGTAGCCCCTGGTTCTCATACAAATGATCCCATTTAGTCCACATACCTTCCCCACCATGGGTTTTAAAGATTCAGAGGGTCAAGGTTTGGGCAACGTAGCAACTCATCTGTTGTGGTAGTGCCGGCACCCTCACCTATCCAGTATTTGGCTAGTGCCAGCTTGGACATTTGCCATTTCAGGGTCCTTCCTTCTCCTGCATTGGCCACCTAGGCATCCCCTCCAACACACTGAGCCCTAGCAACCTCAAAGGCCTCAAAGCCAGGGCCATATGGCACTGGCCCAGCTGGGGTCACTACTGGGTGTATGCTGGCCTTTCCATGCCAGCTGCCTCATGGATAACGCCCCAGTATAGACGAGTACTTACTTTCTTCTACCCAGAAGTGTCCTGCCTGAGGCTGTCTGGAAACTGCCAGGGGATATAATACAAGGCTGCTGACAGTATCAGCTGGAACCCAGAGGGATCCAGGAAAGAGGTGGCCCTGGGCCATGGAAAGGTGTGTCCTGGGGCACATGAGTGAGGCCACCCCTAGGAGAGACAGAGGAGGACGTAGCACCAGCCTCAGGGGAAGTGGCTCCACCTGGCTAGGCCTTCCTGACATGACTGTCATTAGCGTCCAATGGTAATGAAATTTGCAACTGGCCGAATCAAGGGGTCCCTAAAACAGCCCTTACTTTTCTGACTAAGTAACTGCGAGGTGAAGGGGCCTGGGTCAAATGTCACTTAGGTGGGACATGGGATCTAATCTTTAAAGCACCCACAACAGAGCACAGAGACCCTGAGTCAGACCTGCTCACACATCACAGGGATGCAGCCAGGGGTCCAGGCCAGCGGGCCCTGGGTACCCACGGCTGCAAGAAGTGGAGGGTACTTACCCACGTAGTTCTCGACATCACTGACATAGAAGGTGGGGGCTGGGACCACCAGACCCAGCCCATCTTTCTTGGGAACGAGAATGGGCTCAGTGAAGCCATGCTCCTCCATGTACCCCAAAGTAAGCTGGCTTCCCGGCACACGTGCCACCACGTCTTCCGCACTGTGAGGAAGTACAGTTCAGAGGTCACATTGGCTTGGTGGGGAGCAACCTCCCTGCATTCTGACAGGCCTAGAAAGGGGCTCTGGACTGAAGACCTGGCTCCCAGGCTCCTGTCACATACCTCCCACAGCCCTAGGAGAAGAGCCCCCTACAGTGTAAGCCTGGAGGTCATGGGGCAGCCACACCGCAGGGTCTTACACACCCCTGACAGACAGAAACCTCGAGATTTGGAGGGTTCAGGTACCTTCCCAGGGGTGAGGTGAGAGGTGAATGGGAGACAAGGACACATCACACCCATCCCTCCTACCAAGGCTGAGATGCTCCCCCATCACTCTTTGTTCTCCCAGCTCCCCCTACCTGAGCCCCTGCACAGGGTGGGTCTGAGGCCTGAAGATGCAGCATATGAAGACAAAGCCCTTCTCAATGGAAAACTGATCTACAGATTCCAAACAAGCCCTATCAAAATACCAGTTGACGTCTTTGCGGAAATTGACAAGTTGAACTTAGAATGCTGACTAAAAATGTAAGGTACCCAGATGACTAAAAGTCTTAAAAATGAAGAACAAAATTGGAGGATACTTCCCCATTTCAAAATTCACCACAAAGCTACAATAATCAAGACTGTGTGGTAATAGCATGAGAAGAGACATAAGGATCAATGGAACACAACTGAGTGTCTAGATATAAACCCAAACATCTATGGTCAACTGTTTTTCATCAAGAGTGCCAAGACAATTCAATGAAGAAAGAAAATGGTGCATGGGAGAACTAAATAGCCACATGCAAAAGAATGAAGTTGGATCCAAACCCACACCATATACAAAATTTAACTCAAAATTAGTCAAAGACCTAATTAAATATAAGAGCTAAAACTATAAAACTTTTAGAAGAAAACACAGGCATAAATCTTCATGACCTTGAATTTAGCACTGTTTTTTTAGATTACACACTAAAAGCACAATGACAAAAGAAAAAATAAATTAGACTTCATCAATATTACAAATTTTTGTGCTTCAAAGAAGCACTATCAAAAAGTGAAAAGACAACCCAAAGAATGAGCAAAAGTATCTGGTAAGTGATGAGTATCCAGAATATGTAAAGGACTCTGACAACTTAACAATAAAAAGACATCCAATTAATGGGAAGGGGTTAAAATAACATGGAACTGGACTTCTGGTTTCAAATGTCACATGTAAAGAGCCTGAAAGTTGTCATTCCTATCCTCATGACAAGAAAAAAAAGTTGAACAAACTGAAAACCAATAACTTTTCTTAGATTTATCAGATAATTGGGGTTACATGAAAAATAGCCACCCAAAATTTGGGGAGACAGGCAAATACAGAAATTTACAGCTAAGATAAACTTACCTGAAGGGGAAGCTAGTGGAGGCAGTTAACTGGTAGGAAAAAACACTTAAATATTAATTTTTAACAGTGTAGAAGTTGAGTATGGTCTAGCTTAATAGTTAAAAACTCCTAGGGGCCTAGTCTCAGAAGATACCCCACTTCCATGGATTTTACTTCCAGGAACTCTACAAGGTTCTCATGATGAAGATTTGCTCTTATTTCAGGCAGAGGAAGGGGGAAAGTAACTATGTTTACATATACTCACAGCATTCTCCATAACAATGTTTACCACCAGGAGAACTTACTTTACCATACCCTTATCTGACAGGGGGAAGGGCAAGTAGCCAACTGTAGCCCTCACAAGTCTTTCTTCCTGTCTCAGGTAAGGAGGGAAAAAGAAAAAGCCAAGAAATGATTCTGAAGGTAAAAGCCCAGAGCCCTGAGTCCACTAAAACAATGAGATCTAATCATTAAATTATAGAACACTTCCATTCCTCAAAACCTTACCACCATATTACAGTATAATAACAGTTGAGTATAAGTGAGAAGGCTGCAAGACATAGAATGTATAAAGGAGTTCTTAGGGAAACCTAAAGAAAACATAACAGGGAAAAAAAAAAACACAAGGAAACTCGAAGAAGTAATGCCTCTGGCACCAACAGTTACAGCAAACATTAACAGCCCAGCTCCTAGTCAGGTCAATATAAAACCTCATACCAAATAATTACTTCAGTTCCTATTATCCAATACATCATGTTCAGCTTTCAACAACATTACAAGACATACTAAAAAGCAAGAAAATCCATAGTCTGAAGAGACAAATTAAGCATCAGAACAAGAGTCAGAGCACAAAATTTGGAATTGTCAGATAGGAAATTTAAAATAATTATGACTAATAAGTTAGGAGTGCTAATGGATAAAGTGGACAACATGCAAGGACAGATGGGTAATGTAAGCAGAAAGATGGAAACTACTAATCAAAAAGAAATGGTAGGGGGGAAAAAAACTAATATAAATGAAGGAAGCTTGCATCAGAAGCCTGGACAGCTAAGGAAAGAATCAGTAAGTTTGGAGTATGTCAACAAAAACTTTTGAACCTGAAAAGCAAAGAGAACAAAGAATAAAAAAGGGGGAAACAGAATATCCAAAAATGTAGAACAATTACAAAAATAGTAATATTTGTCTGATGTAAATACCAGAAGGAAAAGAAAAAGAGAAGAAATATTTGAAGTAATCACAACAGAATTTTTCAAAATTAATGACAGGCATGTAACCAGAAATCCAGAAAGCTCAGACATAAATACCAAAACAAAACAAAATAAAACAAAACCCCAAAATCTATACTTAGGCCTTTAATATTCAAACTGCAGAAAATCAAAGACAAAGAAAATAGACTGAAAGAAGTCAGATGAAAGTAATCAATCTCTGGCATGACAAAGTGAAGAGCTCTACTGGTCTGCACCTCAGTGAAACTGGTGAAAATTATTTTTTAAAAACAACTATATAAAGCCTCTGGAACTGGTCCTAAGAAAAAACAGCAAACGAAGAAACATCTATGCAAGAAATCTATGAAAGCTCAGTAAGAATGGAAAGGTTATGTGATACTTAACCCAAGACTACTCTCCCTCCACAACTTTCCAGCTCAGTGAGGAGGAGCCTCCACTCCAGAAGGCCACAGCCATGGACATGGGGATGCTGAATGAGAGCTCCCCAGCAGCTCCCAGGTAGGAGGCTTTCTTCCTGGAGCATGATATCAGCCTCTTATCCTACCCCAGCTGTCTGTTGCTGAGGCTAAGTCCTGGGTAAGGGCTGCCAAGATGCGGGGATCAATATTCCTTCTGGCCAACATTTGTGGAACTGAGGCACTATCCTGAGTGTGGCACCTTGAGAAACTAGGTCCCTGATCACCCTTCCCTGGCTACTTCTACTCAGCATTCTCCTGGAGGACCTAGTCAGAGCAAATAGTCAAGAAAAAGAAATAAATGAAAAACCAACAATCCAATTAAAAAATGGGCAGAAGACCTGAACAGATACTTCTTCAAAGAGGAAACACAGATTGCTAACAGACATATGAAAAGATGCTTGAGGTAGCTAATCATCAAAGAAATGCAAATTAAAACCACTATGAGATAGCACCTCACACCTGTCAGAATGGCTATCATCAGTAAATCAAAAAACAGCAAGTATTGGTGAGGATGCGGAGAAAAGGGAACCCTCATACATTGTTGGTGGGATTGCAAATTGGGACAGCTGCTATGGAAAACAGTATGGAGCTTCCTCAAAAAATTAAAAATGGATATACCTTTTGACCCAGCAATTGCATTTCTGGATATTTATCCAAAGAAAACTAAAACAATAATTCATAAATATCCATGCATTCCAATATTCATGGCAGCACAATTTACAATAGCCAAAGTATGGAAGCAACCTAAATGTCCATCAACTGACAATTGTATAAAGAAATTATAGTTCATATATAATGGAATATTACTCAGACATTAAAAAATTGAATTCCTACCATTTGCAAAAACATGCATGGATGGAGCTAGAGGTTATTATGCTGAGTGAAATAAGTCAGAGAAAGAAGATACCATATGATTTCACTTATACGTGGTATCAAAAAAAACAAACTAATCTAAAACAGACTCACAAACACAGTGGACAATTTGGTGATAGACAGAGGGGAGGCGGATTGGGAGGCAGAGAGAATGGGGTGAAGGGTGAAAGAAGTACAAATTAGTAGTTGATGGCTGGTTGAAGGGGGCACGGCAGAGGGAATGCAGTTAGCATTAATATGATGGCTAAGTGGAGGGCTGGGGAGGGAAGGAGCAATTTGGGGGACCGTTTTATGAACATTATAGATGTCTAACCAATGTACTGTACACTTGAAACTAATTTAAATAAATAAATTAATTTGAAAGAGAGAAAGAAACAAACAAACTAACAAACAAACAAACAAACAAACATACATAATCCCACATTGGAAAAGAAAGAAGTAAAACTATATTCAAATATGACATGATCTTGTGTATAAAAAAAATCATAAAGAATCTACTAAAGGACAATCAGAACAGATAAACTAGTTCATAAAGGTTGTGGGATATAAGATCAATGTATAAAAATCAATTGTATTTCAGAACAGTTGCAATGAACAACTTGAAAATAAAATTAAGAAAACAATTCCACTTATAAGCGCATCCAAAAGAATAGATCAATTAAGAATAAATTTTAAAAAGTGCAAAACTTATATTCTGAAAACTAAAAAACATTGTTGAAAGAAAGAAATGTGATAGATCTAGATAAATAGGAAAATATCCCATATTCATGGGTTGAAAGGCTTAACATAGTTAAAATGGCAATACTCTGATTCCACTGATTTACAGATTCAACACAATCCATACCAGAGTTGCAGATGACCTCTTTGTGAAAACTGACAAGCTAATCCTAAAATTCATATGGAATTGCAAGGGACCTGGAAAAACCAAATTAATCTTGAAAAAGAAAAACAAAATTGAAGTATTCACATATTTCAATTCCAAAACTTACTACAGTAAGTTACAGTAATCAAAAAAGTGTGAGACTGAATTAAGGATAAAGAGAGATTAGTGGGGTAGAATTAAGGGTCCAGGAAAAAGTGCATACATCTATGACTGAGAGATTTTTGACAAGTGTGCCAAGACCATTTAATAGTGAAAAAACTGCCTTTTTAATAAATGTGCAGGAACAAATGGATAGCTGCAAGCAAAAAAAAAAAAAAAAAAAAAAAAAAAAATCAAGTTAGATCCTTACCTCTCACTATATGTAAAAATTATCTGAAAATGTATCAAAATCCAAACTGTAAGATCTAAAACTATAAAACTCTTAGAAGAAAACATGGAGATATATCTTCATGACCTTGGATTTGGCAAAGGATTCTAAGATGTGATGACAAAAGCGCAAACAATAAAAGAAAATATATGGATTAGACTTCACCAAAATCACAAAGGTTTATGTTTCAAAGGGCACTATGAAGAAAAGTGGAAAAGTCAATTTACAAAATTGGATAAATCATATCTAATAAGACATAATAAGACATAATAAAAAATGTAATCTATGGCCATGCCACCCTGAACAAGCCCAATCCCATCTGATCTCGGAAGCTTAGTGGGGTTGGGCCTCGTTAGTACTTAGATGGGAGACCACCTAGGAAGACCAGGTGCTGTAGGTGTAAAAAATAAAAAATTAGGGATGGTAAGATGACAAGGTCCTTGAAATCTGTGAGGTCAACCAAGGGTTGCCTCGACTAAAAAAACTTAAAAAATAAAATAAAATGTAAAAAACTCTTAGAACTCAAAATAAAAAGATAAAAAATTTAAATGGGCAAAGGATCTAAACTGATATTCTCTAAGGAAAACATACAAATGACCAACAAGCACATAAAAATATGTTCAGCATCACTAGTGATTAGGAAAATGCAAATCAAAATCACAATGAGAGATAACTTCACACCTACAAAGATGATTAAAATCAAAAAGTCAGATAATAGCAACTGTGGGTGAGGACGAGGAGAAATCGGAACCTTCATACACTGCTAGTAGGAAAGAAAAGTGGTAAAGTTATTTTGAAAAACAGTCTGGTAGTTCCTCAAACAATTAAATATAGAAAGTTTATAACAGAATTATTTACAATAGCCAACAATCAGAAATAACCCAAGTGTCTGTCAACTGATGGTGAATAAATAGAATGTGATCTATCCACATAATGGAATGTTATGCTGCTGTTAAAAAGGAGTGGTACACACTATGACAGGGATAAACCTTGAGGACATTATGCTGAGTGAAGGAAGCAGACACCAAAGGACATATTGTATAATTCCATTTAGATGAAATGTCTGGAATCGGCAAATCCACAAAAGCAGATTGCAGATTACTGATTACTTAGGGCTGGGGGAGCGGGAGGAGGAATGGGGGTGATAAAGGTATGGGTTTCTTTTGGGGTGATGAAATATTCTAAAATTGACTAACGGTGGTGTTCAAATCTATGAATATACCAAAGACAACTGAATTGTACCCTTTTGATGGATGACTTGTATGATATATAAATTATATCTCAATAAAGGTGAAACAAATAGAAAGGAAAAAAGAAAGAATCCAGAGGGAAAAACTACCGTCTTGTCCAAGAGGACAAAGGATAAGAATTACACTAGATTCTCATCAGAGACCACACACAAAGAAGAGAATGGAGTGATGGTGTAGAATTGTCAGACAAACGCTGTCATCCAGAGTGAAAGGCTGAGGGATGGCACATAGCAGGTCCCATGTTACCATGCCCCTTTCTTACCAGACACCATTTTGGTGGCCCTAAGCCCTCTGCCCTCACACAAGACAGGGTGCAGGGGGTGGGGGTTTAGAAGGATGCCTAGGGACACCCCATCAGGCCCAGGGTACACAGGCAAGCTGTGATTCTGGGGCCAGGCCCTGCAATTTCTAGAGAGTGGTCTTAGGCTAGACACTAGCCCTACTCCTCTTCCATAAAATGGGGACAAGGCATCTCCCTTAGGAAGGTCCTGTGAGGACACAGCACCCAATGGAGACATGGGCCCCTGGCCTTCTGGTCTATACTCAGAGGTACTGAGAAGGGAGAGGTTAGGCTCCTGCCAGAGGACTATGGTTTCAGGGGGCTATGCTTTGCCCTGGAGAGAAGTCCACAGTCTGAGCCCCTGTGGGGGTTGTGCATCAGGCCTAGGAGGGAGCAGGCAGCATTGGGATGCAGTTGCCCACCTGGGAAAGGTCCGACTCCGCAACTCCTTGATGAAGAGCTGGCTGCCATTCTGCACGGGCTTCACGTCCGGTGTCTGCCCTGGGCCATGTTTGTGCCAGGTCCGCTTCTTCTTCACTGCAGATGAGACAGGACGGTGGGTTGGCACCTGTCACAGCCCCACTCCCCATGTTCCCCTTCCCATGCCTCCAGGGACCAGTCAGGAGGGTAGCTGCTGAAAAGCCTTGAACGTGACCAGACTCAACCCTCCTTAGGCAAAGTCCATGTGGTCTCCAGGGCCTGCCTAACCCACTCAGTCCTCCATATCCCCAAGACCCTGCATCATTTCATGGTCAGGAGCCCTCACCCTCCTCAGCTTTGTCACAGCCCCCACCCCAACCCACACTACCCAACCCTCTGGCTCAGTTGATGGCACCCAGAAGCTAGCTGGGGTGATCCAGGACCTACTCAGCACCTAGTCTGCTGAAAAATCATCAGAGGCACCTCCTGAGAAGGTCCCACCAAGGTCAGCCATCAGGACACCTCCTCCCCTTGAATTTGTCCTCAAATAGCACTGACCCTGTTACCATCCTGCTAGGACCTTCATCGCTCCAACAGCCAACAGCTCACAGACCAAGGCCAGCTGCCACCTGCTGTGCCTACCTCACCACCTCTGGGCAGCCACACATACCCCCTCCCTTAGGCTGCCCTGCCCTCATGTGTGCTCCTAGGGCATCAGCACACATGCACCTTAGACTCCTTACACACAGGCGTGTGCACATATCCCTACTGAACGGTAACACACTTGTGCACATACACACACACTCACACATGCACACACGATTACTGGACTGCGAGCCCTCAAGGGAGGGAAGCAGTTTCCCTGCAGCTCCCCCACCTCACCGACTCCTTCAGGGTATCTAGAGGTAACTTGTGACTGAGGAGGGCACCAACGTGGAAACCTGCCACTGAGGGCTGCCGGGTGGAGACTGAAACAGGGCGACCCTCAGCAGAAGTGATAACGGATATGTGGGACAGCTGGCAGAGTCCTCTGGGTACCTGTCCTCAGACGAGGATGGGGGCTACAGGGGTGAGCCCTGTGACTCCTGAGTCTCAGGGGTTGTGGGGATGAGGGCAGCTGACAACAGCCCCATGAAAACGACGACCCCTGAGAAAGATTTGGCAAAAGCAGGAAGGGGAAGGTTCTGGGTGGTTGGTGGCTGAGCTGGCCTCTGTTCCAAATCACCACCCTTTCCCCATTTTCCATCAAGTCAATGTGGTGACTATCTCCAACACCATAATATTGGGTGATATTACATCACACCTGTCTCCATGGCCAAGGTGTGATGAATACTAGGCAAATCTGGAAAGATACAGGCTAGGGCTTATTTCGCAGGCAGCACCAGGCACAGACAGGAGACCGAAAGGGCTTGAGGTTACCTACCGAAATCTTTCTTGCCCCACTATCTTGTCTCTGTGACCTTGGGCAAGGCATTGGAATTTCTGTGTCTTATCTTTAATAGAGAGATGCTAGCCCTGGCCTCCTGGGCTCCTTGTGAGATGTATTAAGGGAGTAGTGCTTGGTACCATGCCTGCTCCAGGGAGCTCTGTGTGGTGCTGCTGCACAAGCTCAAGCCTCTTTCTCAAAGCTGCCCTGTCCAAAGGCAAATTCAGCACCCATTCCAAACCAACAGGCCCTTCTCTGTGTGCCCCGCTGTGCCCCTTGGTCCAGAGCTTCCAGGTTGGAAGATGGACTCCAAACAGGAAGGGCTTGGCCCATGCCCCTAACTCCTTGATGCCCACCAGAGCTAGGTGGGTAACTTTCCACTGCCCTTTGGTTACCCTGTTTCAGGCCAGTTCTCCCCCAGAAGTTTGCGTGCACTTGCTGAGCATCTCAGCTCTGTACAGGGGTCACCAAAGCAATAGATGGCCTGGGGTCATCTCCGCTTCCTAAAGAGCCCAGTGGGGTGGGACAGGGAGGGGGTATCCTTGGCCAAAGCAAGGCCCTGGGGAGGGGACACCTTGACAACAGCCCAGGTCACTCTGATACTGAAAATAGCCTAAACACATCATCATTCCTTCTGCTGGGCCTGTAGCTGCATCAAGAAGTAACCCTGGGACATCCGGTGTGCACAGGGCTTTAGAGTTTACAAGGTGTTCCCCACTCAAAGGGCCAGAGGAAATAAAGATCACTGTGTGTGTACAAAGAGGAGCAGAAAAAAACTCAGCAAACCTGGCTTCCTGGATCCAGGCTGTTCTCATGAATCAGGGGACCTGCCTGCCTGTTCCCAATGGAAGGAGAGCCTAGCTCTCAGGAGGTCCCCACCTATGAGGTAACCCAACACATTTAGGGATTTGTGTGATGAGAAGAGAAACCCAGGACACACAGGATGGAAGCCATGACACTACAGTTAGAACAGTCTACATCATGACTGATGAAGAAAGAGGAGATCCTAGTGCAGTGTGGGGGTTGGTGGGAGCGGGCAAAGGAGAAGGGAGGTGCTGAGTAGGGTACTCCGCAGGTCCCTCCAGGTCAAGAGGATGGGGGCATCCAGCCACCGTCCTAACAGAGCCTGAGGACGCCTGAGTTGGCACCTGCATCTACGCCTCTTACGCAGTGTGGTATTGTCCCAGGCCAGCCTCAAGGAAGAGACTGAGGCTGGAGTCCAGCCATGGTCTCCTCAGAGGGTATGCAGAAGCACAAGAATGCAGACTGCTTGGTGTAGTGTGCCCTGTTCCGGGATGCCACATGGGGAGACTAAGTCTCAGAGGGGGCACAGGGATGAGCTGCAGGGGACATGATGGGATGCAGTGGGCAGTAGGAGAAATAAGTAGCACCTCCACATGACCCCAAGAGCTGGGCCTAAGAGGTGGGTGCTCAGGCTCGCACTCAGGACTGCACAGCTCCAGGACCCTGTGGAAAGACTGCCCTCCCTGATGCTGGAGCTGGAGTGTGTGAGCTGGGACAGCAGCCAGAGAAAGAGCTGTGAGGCAGAGTGTGAGCTCCACCGGCTCCCCTTACAGCCCTGGTTAGTGGGCTCCTTTTCTCCCCCAGGGCCTATGACTCCCTTGAATCCAGAGACTGTGTCTTCCTGCCTGTGGTATCCCACATTCCCTATGATAATGCGTCCTGGGGACAGCCACCCAGTAGGACACCTGGGATGTGGGGTGACACCCTACCCCACTGGGTGTGGCAGCTAGGCCAGCCTCAAGAAAAAAGAAGTTAGTGAGTAAAGTAACCTCTTAAACAGTCACTGAGCTAAAGAGAGGCAACACTGGCATTAGAACCACTTTAAGGGTGTGCCACCTGCTCCCCCCGAGCCTTCGTGTTTATGGGGACTCCTTGCTGAGTTCCCACGGGAACCCCTAGGCCCTGAACCAAATCTCTGTGAACAGGGACATGTGGGCTTCCTGTCCACACCTTGCAATGCTCGCTGCAAACCCCACCCAGGACAGAACAGGAGGAAGGCCTGAGGCTTTAGAGAGCCCCAGCACAACCCATGGGCTCAGGGGCTCCCCTGGGACACAGTGAAAACGAGAGGCCTCTTGTTCCCAAGAGAACTCGATGTGGAAGGTGTGACCGAGTCAATGTGGTGAAAACCAACTGGTGTGTCACAGAAAGGCTCTAGTCAGAGCACAGACCCATGCCAAATGAAGAATGACAGGCAATCTGGAAAACACACTGGTGGAAGGTGCTAGAACCTATACCTTTGTCCCTGATGGCATATAGCCATCAATAACATTAGGTAGGGAAAGTCTGATTCACTGAATTTGTAAACAGGCGCATGCACACAACACACGCACGCACACGCACGCACACAACACACACACACGCACGCAAGCACACACGCACATACACACAACCAGGATGGGCAGGCTAGAGGGTCCAGCCCTGCATTCTCTGGGGGTGGCTGGCTGTGTCAAGAAAGGGCACCTGCACTTGGCTTTCAGCAGCAACAACAAGCAGCTGAGGACCACCAGGCTTCTGCCCAAACCCAGAGCACAAGAGCAGAGGCTGGGTTGGCAGGCACATGTGCCTCCAACAGTGGGCAAGCTGTCATCATCAGGGAATGGGGCTTCTGGGACATGCAGGGGCATTGGAGAAACTGCACTGTGTGCGCACACCAATGCTTGCCTCACACCCTGCTGTAGCCTAACCCCAGCACTGATTCATGTGAGAGCCCACAAACCATACAGAGGTAGCCCTGACCTACCCTCTCCAAACCCTCCAAGACAGTGCCTCCCCGGGACACTAGGCTCTGTTGGGGAGACAAGCGGAGACTCCAGATTCAATCCTGCTTTATCCCTGGCACCATCCCCAGGGTCACGTGTTGTAGTCCCAGACTGCCACCCTGTTCATCTCTCCCAGGCCCTGAGATTTACTGCTGGCTCAGGAGGTGCCAGAAATGCCATCGGTTAACCCATAAGGGTGGTAGTCATACTCTCGTATCTGCTGAAAAGAAGTGACCAGATGAACGATGGGGTAATTAAGGCATATGCCAATGCTGCCAACTACTTGGGGTACAAGGGTAAGTTAGAAACTGCAAATCTAACTGCTTTAAGATGGCAGGCTATCTTCTGCCACTAGTCAAGGCCAGCATCCAGCCTGCACCTTCAGTGAGGAGCCCCCAACCCAGGCTGGAAACCAGAGTACACATTAATATCCCTTCATGCCATCTGTCCTACCCCCAAGCTGGGTCCTCCTGGAGTAACCTTGGGTGAGCCTACACCCTGGGGAGCTCCAACTGGAACTGCCACACCCCCAAGGGACCAGAGGAAGTGGGACGGTGGGTGAGGGGGAGGTAGATAAAGTGCTCAAGATGGGCAAATAGCAGGCTATTTGGAAAAGGGAACTGCCTAAGATACCTTGCGGGAGGGTAAAGAAGGGAGGAGAGGAAGGCCCCCACAATGCGGGGCTGGGCTAAGCAGCCCCCTGGACTGCTTCACATCCCTGCATCACATCCCTGTCTCAGACAGGCTTGGCCCCTGCAGGGGCTGGAGTTTGCGGCCCCTGCCTAGTCCTTAGAGAGCCAGTGAGGTCTTTGCACAGCAGCCTTGAGTGCAGACACCAATCATGAGGGCCTGCAGTGGGACTGGATAGGTCATAAGAGGTGGCAAACAAGGTTAGAGGTTCCCAAGCACCAGGGTGTGACCACCCAGGGAGTGTTATCCCAGCAAGCCAGACCAGGGTTGGTCAGATCCAAAGGGTGGTAGTATGGATTTGTACTTACAGGTAGACTTCCCATGGGTTTTCTCACAGTTCGGGCAGTGGTATATGTCAATGTCTGGGGCCTCCTCCTCTTCCACTCCAACACAGCTAAAATGTAGGAAATACAGACATCACTGGCGTTCAGCAGTTCCAAGAGAGCTTCCCCTGCAAAATTCATGGGCAGCTCCTGCTCACCTTCTGGGAGGGGCCAGGGTAGTGTGAGTACAGATGGGGCAGAAAGTATGCAGAGACAGTGGCCCATGGGCAAGTCAGGGGACAAGGATGAGAGAGAAAGGGGCAAGGAAGGCCTCACTATACATGGTCAGGATAGGTGGAGGGACGAGTCATCCTGCAGGCCTGCCTTCATGAGGCCTGTCACCATAGAGCCCAGGGAGGCTCATGGAGGGTCACTTCACTGGGGGCAGCTTGGAGCCATGCATGGGATCTCTCTGAACCCCATGGGAGACTGCCACAAGTCTCCCTCCTAGAGGATAGCACCATGGTGCTAGGACAAGTGGATATCAAAAGAATGAAGCTGAACTCCTACCTTACACCATATATAAAAATTAACTGAAAATGGATTAATAACCTAAATATAAGAGCTAAAACTGTAAATTTCTTAGAAGAAAACATAGGGATAAATCTTCACAGCTTTGGATTTGGTCATGGATTCCTAGATATGACACCAAAATGACAAGCAACAAAAGGATTGGATGTCATCAAAATTAAAAACTTTTGTGCATTAAAGGATACTATCAAGAAAGCAAGAAGACAATATACAGAATGAGAGCAATTATTTGCAAATCATATACTTGATGAGGGTCAAGCATCCAGAATACATAAAAAAAAAAAACTTTACAACTCAACCAAAATAGAAATCAATTAAAAAATAGCAAAGGACTTTAGCAGACATTTCCCTAAAGATGAGACACAAATGGCCAACAAGCTCACAAAAAAATGATCAACATTCTTAGTCATCTGCATGCCACTGAAATGCAAATCAAAACCATGACATAGCACCTCATACTCACTAGGATGATTATAAGAAAAAAAACCCAGAAAACATGTCAAGTGCTGGCAAGAGTATGGAGAAATTAGAACCCTCTTACACAGCTGGTCTGAATGTAAAATGGTGTGATATCCATGGAAACAGTAAGACAGTTCCTAGAAAGTTAAAAACAGGATTACCACGTGACACGACAATTCCACTCTTAGGCATATATATCAAAAAGAACTGAGGACAGGTACTCAAACAAATCTTTGTACACAAACGCTCACAGCAGCATTGGTCACAAAAACCAAAAAATGGAAGTAACCCACATGTCCATCAGCTGACGAGTGGATAAACCAGTTGTGGTACCGACATACAATAGAATACCATTCAGCCTTAAAAAGTAATGGAGGGCTAACACAAGCGACAACATGGGTGAATCTCAAAAAACTATGCTGAGTGAAAGAAGCCAGATGTAAAAGGCCACATACTGCATGATCCCAATTACATGAAATGCCCATATATGGTAAATGCATAGAGAAAGAAGACCTGTCGTGGTGCTAGAGGATGAGGGGAGCGGGGAAAGAGCAGTGACTGTTCAGTGGCATGGGGTCTCCTCGAAAATGAAATGATTAGGAACTAGACAGAGGCGATGGTTGCACAACACTGTGAATTGCTAAATGCCACTGAAATGTTCACTTTCAAATGGTTATTTTATGTTATGTGAGTTTTATATCAATAAAAAAAGAAAAAGAACCTGGCCTTGTAAGAGTGACACCATCCTGATACCACCACCACAAACCCCATCTTCACTAAGGCTGGCCAAGCGCTCACTCTGTATTGGGCAGCCACAAGAGCCCTAAAATGTACAATTTTGGAATAACCTGCAATAATGGGGATGATTATTATTAACCCTATTGTACACTGAGGAAACTGAGGCACAAGAGGATAGATGTCTGCTTAAACCCAAAGGTCTTCTCACTATGCAATGAGATAGCCCTCCCCTCACCCCAGGCACTGGGCTCAGCACTCAGCAAGCAAAGATCCTTGGCAGGCCACCAAGGCCAAAGAGCCCCAGATAGGTTGCTAACTACATAGGTGCCACAATCCTGCAGTTCTGGGAATGGACCCTGAAGCCCAGAAAGACCTAGCACATGTTTTTGAAAACATTAATAAGCTTACTCTTCATCTCAGAGCATAAACAGAAATAAAGTTCAAGCAATCTGAAGAGTGGACTGTGAAGCAGGGTGCATATGTCTGCTCTCACAGTGCATGTTAACTTTCTAAACAAACATACAAAAAATGGGAAAGAAAATCGGAGAGTACACTGATGAATCAAAAGTGCTCCAAATCAAAAACAAATTTTCAAGTGAAAATTATCAATAAATACAGCCAAGTGTTCCCATCCTTCCTCCTAGGAACTAAGGAGCCTTTCCCTACTGAAGATCAAGGCAGAGCCAGGAACAGAACAGGCGCCCAGCTACTATAGGAAAGAGATGTTCCCTCACCAACCACCCATGAAAGGCATGCCAGAATCATTACACCATACCGTTTTCACCTGATAAGTCAAACACAATCAAATACATCACAAAAATGACACCCCTTGTTGGCAGAGGCATAGTGAAGATGGTCACCACAGCCGGACACTGCCCTGAGCCAGCCAACCTCAGTTTGCTCATCCGTCAAGTGGCTTCATGATATGAATGGTCACACCGGATGAAGATGGCTAAGGCCAAGTGCTGCACAGCTGCACATGCAGTAGTTCTAGTAGCCCACACCCACCAGGAGCCATGGGCTAGAGTGGGAGGCAGAGCCCTATACCCATTCATGTTCAACCTGGTCCAGAAACTGGACCCAGATTTCGCACCCCACCTCTACATCCCAGGTCCACACCTCAGGTTCACATCCCCAGTCCACACACCGAGTTCACATTCCATATCCATACTCTGAGTCCACATCCCTGTCCACACCCCATGTCCACAGCCCGATCCACAACCTGAATTCACATCCTGCATTCACACCCTGCATCCGCATCTATATCCACACCTCAGGTATATACTGCACATCCACGCCCTGTGTCCATACCCCACCTCCACATCCCAGGTTCATACCCCAGGTCCATATCCCAAGTCTGCACCCTGAGTTTACACTCTATATCCACACCCTGAGTCCATATCCCCTGTCCACATCCCACGTCCACAGCCCAGGTCATACCTAGCAGTTGCTCCAGGCTATCTTCTCATTCTCACTGGAAGCTTCTGGAGCAGACAGACCTCTCTGATGGGTCTGCCTCTGTCCCAGCAAGGGCCATACATACCGGTGGCTATTATGTATCCTTGTGGACCCCAGTCAGGGGCCCAGGGACCTACAAGGAGAGTAGTATGCTCTACCATGAGGTCTCTATGTGCCACCCCCACCCAAAGGCCATGTGAAAGCTGAGTTCCAGGTCAAGCAAAAGGAAGGAAATCAGCATATCTTAAAATACAGCCCCCCTCCCCCCACAATGGGCAGTCTTCAGTCCTGGTTACCAAGACAGGCTCCCCAAGCTGCCTGCTGGTCCCGCATGTCTCTGAGGTCTCATCATGCTCTGAGTGGGGAGGGAGAGCAGGGTTACTTCCCAAAGTGAAGGCTTTCCAAGTAAGAAATTATTTAGGAAATTACCCCAAAATCTGAGAAGATAACAACAGCTATGAAAAGTCTGAAGTATTTCCCCTGCACTAAAGCCAGGAGCAAAGACACTACCATTCCAGAGGAGACTGATTCTCCAGCCCGCACCCTCAGTGTGTGTGATCAAGGCTGTCTGCCTTAACTAAATACAGTGAGTAAGTGAGTAGTTAAAAGCATCAGTTTGAAGAAAATCCCAAATATGCACATGCTTATGGGTGGATGTCCACATATGCCCTCTGCAGAAACCCTGGTAAGGGCCACTTAAGCCCAAGCAGCTGAAGCTCACCAACTTGGAGGTCACTTCCCCATGGAGACTGCCGCTGGCTCAGGACAACAGCTGGGCTTGCTCAAGAACTTCCCCAGATAAATGTGGGGGCTCAGCACCCCAAGCCTGATCCACACAAACTCCTGTGTCTGCAGCAGGGTGCCCAAGTCTTCACCTGTCCCCTGCCCCATGTGGTTTGCATGCAGGGACTACATGGATAAAGACTCAGTGAGGGCTGAGGTGTGCCAAGGAGGAGGAGGGATGTTCCTTGCAGCACCCAGGCCCAGACTCAGGGGATTCTGGAAGGAAGGTGGGTACTGCCCAAGCAATGGCTCCAAGTTACCTGTAGAAGGTCCTAGGACAGATGGAAGATGAGGAGCACCTGCTGACTAAGAGCCGGGCCCTGGACACAGCCAAGCCCTGCTGCATCTGTGTCCCTGAGGTTGCTACATCTGCACAAGGCAGTCAGGACCCAAGACACAGAAGCTGCAGCCCAAGTGGTTACACGAGACCGAGGGCTGGGGGCCAGGTGAGCACAACTGTGGTGAAAGGAAGGCAGAAAAAGTATGTGGAGGAAGAGTAGGGGAAAGCAAGGGTGGGTGGGGGGAAGAGAGGGAGAGAGAGGACCAAATCCCAGGTAGTTAACTCAGGGCAGAGAGAATACCAGGAGGGCGTTGCGGGGCCACAGGAAAGAACTAAAGTCACCAGATATCAATTCTAAGACAGAACAACTTCAATGGCTCTGACAGCTCAGCAAAGAGACAGCCAGATAATTGCTGTGTTTGCTCTTTATGGTCTGGGGAAAGCCTCAGGAGTTTCAGGGACCAAATCCAGGCCACCCAGCTCTATCATCCCTGCCAAAAGGCTGTGGCCATCCCTAGTGGTAGGTGGGAGCACAGGCCACGGGGGTCACTTAAGACATCTCTTTAAACCCTGCTGACCCTGCTCTCCCTCCCCACTCTTGAGAATTCAGGTCACCGCACCCAGGGCCCCAGTTCCCTGAAATATAGGCTCAAATGGACAAGTGATGTTTCCATCAATTTGCAGGCCTCTCAGGAGTTTAGGGATGGCACTACCTGCATGACATTTGAGGGAGAAGGCAGAACCAGGACTAAGGACAGACACAGGACTTACACCATAAAGAAGTGGAGACCATAAGCCAGCCCAGCAACGCCATGTGTGGAGTGGAGTGGCCCAAGTGGGGGCGAGACACTCAAAAGTGCATCATAGGCACAGAGGATGAACAAGGCCCCATCCACACACCATGGGACACAGGCTACGGCCATGAGGCAATGGCTGGGACTAGCAGCTCCAAGTGTGTGCTCATGAAATGGCTGAGATGCTGGGGGAAGTAAAAAAGCACGTGAAAGCTGCCATGTCTTGTCACTGTACACACCACAGAACACACACTGCAGAGTGCTCTGTGTGGCCAGGATACCACTAATTTAATTTTACAATAAGAAGAATAAAGTAGATCTTTAAATATGGACATGGAAAAAAATTTACAAGATATCATGAAGTGAAAAAAAAAAAAACAGGGCCTAAGGAAAACCCATAACAAAGCTGGGTGTGTGTATCTATGTGTATGAGTGTGTACATGTGTGTGTATATGTGCCTGTGTGTTCCTGTCTGTGAGCTCACTCAGTTCACCCCACACAGAGGCTGGGTAGTGAGAACTGGGGAGGAAAGAGGCTGCATTTTAAGGGGAGCATGACCCAGTGAGGCCAGAGACTGGTTTGATCTCAGCCACTGGTGACCCTGGCACCTTGTAGTAAGCTAACTAACCTCAATTGAGGTTAAAGCTAATTTAGTGCCCAGGACACAGGAAGAAGAAAGATAATAAAATAATGTTCAAAGGTGGAGATGGATGGGGTAGGGGAACAAGACACAAAGAAAATGACCAAGAAAAAGGAACTGAAGGGGTAGAAGGGAAGTGCAGAATTCAGGCACTTGCAAGGTAGTACAAGCCACCAGAATTGATCAAGGCCTGCTGCCCTCAGGGAAGTCTGCTCCTTGTGCACAGCTGGGATCTGCCCTGGAAGCTGCTCTGCTTGTGAGACCCTGGAGGCACCAAGGACTATTGGACAAGAAAGGAAGTGCCTTCTCCATGGAGTTCCCACAGGAATCCCCTGCTCTGCCCTCTGCCGGGACTTTCCAGACCAGAGCTCTTGCAGGGCACAGACTCCTAGGTGCCCTACACCTCAAAGCTAGTGTTTGCAAATCATGTCCTGACTCCACAATTAGATTGCATGAGCTTTTTTTTTTATTATTGTTGTTGTGAAAAGTGTTGACAATGTAAACCACATCTTCAGTAAATCTGTTCTGACATGTATTTATTTTTTTAAGTTATAGGAGGAGCCTCAAAGAAAAAAGGAAGTGGCTCCTTTCGATCCCAAAGGGGTTGGAGACAAACAGATCCTCCCCTCATCTAGTTGGCCTTGCAGCATTGGTGGGAGGCACTGAGGAGCTCAGTGATAGCACAGCTGATCCATCAGTAATGGTCATGATGTGGGTAAGGCTGCAGGGACAGGGTGCTCATCCTGCACATGGGGTGACTCACATGGGGTGACTAACATGGGAAAGAGCCACCTGAAATAGTCATGTGTGCCAAGAGCTTTAAAAAAGTTTTTATCCTACAGGTTGGTAATGCCACATCTAAGGCGAAAAGTAGAAATACACACAAAGTCCATGTGCAAGGTGGGTCATCCCCAAATCACTTAAAATAGCAAAATTTAGGAGCAGCAAATCCCTCCAGCCAGGAAGTCAGATACTCATGTCATGCTGTGCTCACCTGGCAGAATATTATGCACTCATTAAAACTCAGTTGTACACATTTTTGAGTTTAGACGTTTAAGATCTACAGACACTAAAACTACAGCCCTGGCACAGCATGACACCCAAGAGGACTCTGCACTGATGCTAGATGATAGCATGCTTGTTTTCTCTTTATATTTTTCTGTACTTTGCTAAGTCACCAAAAAGGGTGTGTATTCTCTATATAATAGGTAGTAAGAGCCATGCTTTAGTTTGAAGGTTGGAAGGGCCCCCGAGTGCCCCTTCTCCTATTGTTCCTGGGTCCCGGTGCCAAATGAAGGCCTCCTGAGCCAGACCTCTAATGCAGCCAGAGAACAAGTCACAAAAATGAGTGGGAAAAGGAAAAGATGAAACAGCCAATAGAGCCTGGTTGGCCTAGAGTGAGTGCGGGGGGTGAGGGGGAGTGCAGGTGAAGGGGCATGTGCAGGGGGTAATGGGATGCCTGCCACAGCCCAGGGACAGCAGGTGACACTGCCCCACAAAGGAGAAGTCTTGCTCCCTCCTAGAAGGTTGCCAGTGTGGTGATTCAGTGCTGCAGGACCTCCAAGGGTCACACAGACCAGAGGTCCCCAACCCCCAGGCCGTGGCTGCACAGCAGGAGGTGAGCGGCTGCACAGCAGGAGGTGAGCAGCGGTCAAGCGAAGCTTCATCTGTATTTGCAACTGCTCCTCAGCACTAGTATCACCACCTCAGCTTCAAATCATATCATCAGGCATTAGATTCTCATCGGAGCAATGGGACCTGGTGCAAAAAAGGTTGCAGACTACTGACATAGACCATTTGTTTTCCACTTGGCTCTCATGGGGACTCAGCAAGAGAGCAATGACAGGGCTTTGGGGGCCTGAATGAGGTCTGCCTCCTGAGTCTATGCTGACTCTTAGAAATGAAACAGTCTGATTACTGTCAGAAGGCCCTAGGCTTTGGGGTGACCATTACACAGCCATAGATAGGTAACCAGGACTATGGAAATGGACTGGATGCTCAGAAGAGATAAAAACAAGCTCTGAAATGCAAAGGACAATTATCCTCCTGGCCCCTGATGGTGGGTTAGATGAGCTGAAGAGGGTCGTATGTGCAATGCCCAGCACAGTGTCTAGCACACAGCAGGGCCGGGTGAAGATAGTTTACTGCTTGTCATATCCATCACTACTATCACATCATCATCACAGTCATTATCACCACCTCATCACCATCATCATCATTACCATTATATTATCCCACCACCATCACCAATATCATCACCATCCTTCATCAACACCATCACCACCATCATATCATCATCACTACAATCATCACCATAACATCATGACCACTATCATCATCGCCATCATCATATCACCAACACCATTACTATCATCATCACCATCCTTCTCCTCATCATCACCATCATCACCACCACTATTATCATCATCACCGTCCTCCTCCTTGTCATCATCATCATGATCACCACCACCATCACCATTACCATCATCCTCACCATTGCATCATCATCATTATCCCCACCATCATATCACCACCATCAACATCTAGCCCATTTCATCATCACTTTTTCCTGCTGGGCTGATAGGCCATAACACACGTTATCATTTCTGGCAGCAAGTGGCTGAGAAAGAACAAAACTCCAGATGGAATCACAGAATCTGCATGGGAAGAATGTCAACATCCATCCCCTCTTCCCACTTATGCCACCTCCACTACTCTAGGCCTCTGAGGTGAGGAGACCAAGCCCAAACCCTTCCCATCTCCAAAGAGATGATGGAGGTGCTGGCAGCCTTGGACTAGCTAAGCCCTGCCCCCACCTCACCAAAAGTTTTTTCCTCCCTGGCTTTGATACCTTTTATTGTGCTTCTCCATGCTTCCTCTCAGCAGGATGGGGAGTCCAAGAGAACCATAAGCCGTTGGGGAACAGAACCCACAGGCAGGCAATCTAGAGAGGAGCCTGCACCAGCCTCCAAGTCATCACTGACAATGCCACTACGAGAATCTGGAGGAAGCCCAGCTGTAGAGTGAGGAAAGCAGGGCCCAGGGAGCCTGTGCTTCAATTTCTCAAGTTATTATAATTCATAAGAGACACAGGTGTCCACACCTACAAGAGAACACACACGTTCATAGATACACCCTTGTGGGGCACATGAAGTTTGCTTCTCTCTTCTAGTTCAATAGTTTAAACAGGGCAGGTCATGACTCTATACATTGATATAGCTCATTATAGTGGTAGGAGATGCAGGGCAAGGTCCCTGATACCCACACACCTCTCCCACTGGCTGCTGTGGGGCAGGTTATTCACATCCCTAGGCTTGGTCCGTCATGTGAAAAAAGGCACCAAAGGCAGTGTGTAGGGCAGTATAAGGATTAACTGGACCAGAGAGGAGCCAGCACAGGGCCAAGGGAAGAGTCCCAAGTGAGGCAGAGCACAGAACTGAGGCATCTACAAGTGGGTGCCACCTGGATATGGGCAGGACCCAAGACCTCCCTGGGACAGATGAGAGACTTGGGCAGAGGCAAACAGGTGACAATTCTCTGCTCACTCAATGTCATTGTCACCTGAGAGGCTCTCCTCACTCAATTCCTATTTTAAAAATTTATAACTTAAAGAAATGTTGACAGATTAGTATAATGGAGACTTGTGTTCCTTTACTCACATTCTCAAATGGTTAACAATTGGCCTCATTTGCTTTATATTCCTGCCCTCATCAGTTTATCAGCCTGAAGTCACCTAAAAACAGGATCATCTGCACCATAACCACAGCATCAAAGTTAATGTTCAAAATGTGTCCTAATGTAGGTATCTACATATTCACATTTCTCCTGTTGTCTCAACAACAGTCTTAACAGCTGTAATGGACCCAGGATCTCTTGTAACACTGGTTGCAGAATCCCCAGGCTCCTTAAACGGGAATGAGATTTTTGTCTTTGGCCGTGTTGCCTATTATAGGCTCCTGACCAGTGGTCCCTATAGAGGCACATTCAGGACTGTCTGGCATTCCAGCATGACCTCACCTGAGCTGTGTTTCTGGTGTGGGTGCCTGTCTGTGGTGCTGGTGTAGATCACAGACATGGGTAAACCTGTCCTCTATGTGCACGAAGACCAAGGCAATCTCTTGGCTGAGGCAAGTCAACTGTCAGGTGATGAAGAAGGGACTCTGTGAGGGGTTACTCTGCTGTCCCCACAACATCTGACCTGTGGCTTCAGGGTCCAGAGATGACAGCAGGAATCAGTTATTGCCCTGGAGCCAAGGGGTCCCACTTAGCAATATGTTCTGGCAATAATACTGTCTTAGCAAAAGGTCAAGATTGGAGCAGAGAGCTTCTAGGAAGGTTTAGAACATTGGATGCCAAGCCTCACTCCCCTGTTGGGTCAGGCCCCATGTCTGAGGACAAACCAGACCTCAAAGCTGCTGCAGAAGGACTTGTTTTAGGGAGGTTGGTCGGCCGGGCTGTGGCCCTGTCAGCCCTGGAACCTGGGGCTAAAACTTCCTTCCTAGGGGGACACAGAACTCCTTACTAAATGTATCCAAGTTCCAGACTTGCTTCTAGTCACCATCCATGGCTCTTGGCCACAACCTGTGCCAGGGGCCAGCTTTGCCTCATTATCTAAGAATTCACTATTCAGCCACATTTCTGGACTATACTCACTAAAGGAGAACCTAAGCATGACTGGTGGGAATCACAGACAGAGTCAAGCAAGTCCCCTGCCTGCAGGACCTAAGTCATTTACCTCTGGAGCCTGTTACTCAGCTCTAAGGGAACTGCTCTGCCTGGCTCCTCTCAAAGTCCCAGAGGCACTAAAGCTCTGTGGCCTAGAAACCTAAGGGCCTCCCTGTCCTAGAGGAAGAGCAAAAGTCCTTGATTTCCCATTGGCACAGTCACTCCAGTGAAGGACGCAACAGAGCAGACATCCGCCTGAGAGCAAACAAGAGCAGGAGGAACCAGAGTGGGGAAAGCACCCAAGAAGCCCAAGTGATTCATGTGGACTTAGCTGAAACAATGCACTAACAGCTGCTTTCTTAAAATCTTACTCCTAAAGAATTTAAAAGTACAAAACCTTGTCTGTAGGTTTAGTTTAGATAGGTGTTCTTTGGAGAGAAATAAGCAGGCACACAGGCTCATGGCTCTAATTAACCAAGGTCATGTCAGGGCTGGCTGTGGGCCCTGAGGGAGACATGGCCCTTCCTTCCTGCACCCCAAGGAAACACAGCCCAGGGGGACAACACCCATGACTCTGAAAGAGCACCTGGCACAAGTCACAGACACAAGAATACAAACAATGCCAAACAATAAACAGCGACACAAGGAGTGAAAAATACCAAGTGCTCAATTCAATGACTGCTTTCTGTGGAGTCACATATGCCTCTGGAAGACCTCGTCTCCCTGTCAAGGATGCAGTAAACAGGAGAAAGACTCTTGCATAGCAGAAAACATAATGAAACTGCCTGACCCGTGATTTAAATCGTGACTTTATGTAAAAAGCTTACAGAAAAGGGCATAAATGGTTTTTCAACATATGGAAAGATGTTCCACTTAGTGGCTGTCGCAGCACGAGGAGGACAGGGAGCATTGGTGTGCTGATGCTGCAAACACACACACATTCCCACATGGCCTCCATGGTGGGAGCTGCTGATACTGAGAACACATGCTCCCTTGTCTGTGGCTCTCTTCTCAGAGTGCACAGGTACACTGGCACAGGTGTGCACAGGGTGTTTACTTCAGCAGCTATCAGGAGTGCATCTGTGGGAGACTTGAGTAAATGTATGGAATACCAAGAAGAACAAACCCCACAATTACTGATCTGGAACAACTTCCAGACGTACTGTTAAGCAAAGAGCATTGCAGAAGAGTGTAGGGCACATACTCTTTTTTGCAGGGCATTGAAGGAAATACATGAACATGCTACTCTGTGATCAGAAAGTTCTGTAAAGACTCAGAAACCTGATCCAGTGGCCACCTCTGAAGAAGTCCGGTGGTCAATGGAGAAGGGTCAGACTTGTCACTGAAGACAAAATTTTGACTTCTGAATTTCCCCTGTAAGTACATACTGGTATCTCCCTTCAAAAATTTTAAAGAACAACTATAACCCTAATAAACTGATTTGATTCAAATCAGAACTATTTGAATGTTTTAAAGTATATACAAATAGAGTTTTAACAAAATGCTCTCTGACTCTTAAAAATATATCTGTATAGAATTCAGGTCAAAAGCAAGCATTTATGGTAAGTGCTCAGCACTTTCCGAGAGCACCTTAAGCAGGCAAGAATTTAAGGCTCTTGCAGCATCAGAAAAAAAAAACAAAACTCTCAGAAAAAATCCATCCTGTCCAGCCCTCTCCTTTATGGGATGAGAACACTAAGGCCAAAGGTGGAGAGTGGGTCTATCTGCCATATATTTACTCCTTCAACAAACAAGTCGTTTAGTGCTGTTCTGGGACATAGCGTGAAGAGCGTGAAGCGGGAGGCCTAATACATGGGAGGGCTTTCCCTGATGCCACTCTAAAGAAACATGGAAATGGAAATGACAGAAGTCCTAGTGGTCACATATCTCCACACAGCTGGGCCCTCAGAGACCCACCACATTTCCACATGGCAGAGACCTGGGGGTCATCTAGAACAAGCTGCCAAATGGGCATGTGAGGCACAGGGGATGCAGTGCTTAGCCCATAGGGAGGGGATGGACATGTATGAGGAGATAGAAGTATGGCCTGTGAGGAGTCAGAGACAGGAGACTGCAGCCACGGCCTGCAGAGAGGCCCATAAGGGTAGCCTTGTGAATGTGCACTGAGCACTATCAGAGCTCCCCATTTTTCATGGAAACCTGAAAATGCATATCTTGAGGTAAAATCTCCTGCATTCAATACATTGCAGCTGATGGAACTCCAATATATCATGGGCAGACACCTGTGGCCAGTGTTGCCAGCCAGTGGGCAGTTTGCAACCTCTGCCCCACTCCCAGATATGGCAGGGATGTTGGAATTATCATATCAGGAAATAAAATTACTACGATGAATACGCTAAGGGCTTTAATGGAAAAAGTGGACAACATGAAAGAATAGATGGACAATATATGCATAGAAATGGATCCTAAGAAACAAAATGAAATGCCAGAAATCAAAAACATTGTTACAGAAAAATGCTTTTGATGGGCTCATCATCAGACTGATCAAAGCTAAGAAAAAAATCAGTGAGCTTCAAGATAGGTCAGTAGAAACTTTCAAAAGTGAAATGCAAAGAGGAAAAAGAAAGAAAAAAAGTAGAACAGAATACCAGAAGGAAAAGATAGAAACAGAAGATATATTTGAAGTAACAAATAGCTGGGAATTTTCCAAACTTAATGGCAGACACAAAACTATATATCCAGAAACCTCAAAGAACACCAAACAGGGTTAAACAACTACACTTAGCCATATCACATTCAAACTACAGAAAATCAAAGACAAAGAGAAAATCTTGAAAGAAAAGTCAGGGTAGGGGTTGTGGGGAACACTTTATCCATAGAAGAGCAAGGATAAGAATTGCATTAGACTTCTCTTTAGAAATCATAAAAATAATAAGAAGAATGAAAAATAAAAGTTGAAAGAAAAAACTACCAACCCAGTATTTCTTATCCTGCAAAATTATCCTTAAGAAGTGAAGGAGAAATGAAGACTTAATCAGACAAACAAAAATTGAGGATATTTTTCACCAGTAGATCTGCCTTGCAAGAAATGTTTACAGAATGTCTCCTGAGAGAAGGAAAAGAAGATAGGTCAGAAATTTCAACCTACATAAAGATAGGAAGTATATTAGAGATGACATAAATTGAGAGAATATTAAAATCATTATTTTCTTACTCTTAAGTGACCTAACAGAAAATAATTTGTTCAAAATAATAATAGCAACATTGTACTTAGTGATTATGGCATATGGATAAGTATAATGAATGATGGCAATGTCACAGGAGATGGGAGGGAAAAATTGTGAATATTCTATTATAAGGAACTTGCACTGCCCATAAGTAGTATAATGAATTTGAAAGTGCACTTGGCTTAGCCATAAAAATATATATACTGCAAACTCAAGGACAACCACTAAAAAAGGAGAAAAATGAAATCATGATATCATATAAAATGCTCAATTAAAACCATAAAAATCAGGAAAAGAGTGAAAGAAAAAAATGGACACAAATAAGGGTAACAAACAAAACAAAGAAATACAGTAGATATTATCCAATATTAGCAATAATCACTTTAAACATTGATAGTCTAAATATACAAATTAAAAGATAGAGACTGTAAGAGTGGGGGAAAACAAGAGTGAACTATACATTTTCTATAGAAACCACTTTAAATATAAAAACACACAGAGTTTAGAGTAAAGGGATAGTGCAGGGATAGGGAGAATATAGGAGCTGTTTCTGACTTCTGCCAAATTTTGCTGTGAACCTAAAACTACTCTAAAAACTTAAGTCTGTTGGAGGGTGGAAAATGGCATAGATGATAGAGGCTCTGTTTATCCCTCTGGTGACCAAATCAAAGTTGTGACAGAAACAAGGAGCAAACAGCAAGGAAAATCACCTGGGATCTAGATGAATAAGCCATACAACTATGGAGAAATATAAGAAATCACCCAGAAACAGCGGAAGGCAGGACAGAGAGAGGATGCAAGGCTGCCCAGTCCCCAGCAGCTGAGTGGGACAGAGGCCATGGAAGCTGCAGACACCTCTTAAAGGGGCCATGTCCATGCACAGAACTTTGTGGTGATGGACCTGCTAGTTCTGAACACCAGCACCAGTTCGGCTGTGTAGGGGGCACCAGGGACTTACAGGGAGATTTGTATGAGTGAGGACTGAGGCAAGACTTGCTCGGTACAGAAGTGCCAGCAATATCCATTGTTTCTCTGTTGAGTCCTACCCCTTCCCAGTGAACAGACTCAGTGCTGACATAGCAGAGACATCACCAAACTGGATAACAGAGGTCATTCTGCCCAGAGGGTTTCCTGAAACTCTGCCTCCCCCAACTCACAGCTCCACCCAAGCCACATCCAGGTGTGTCCTCACTTAATCAGGTGCCCCTTGCTGAGCAGCACCTAGACTCACACTGGTGGCAGTGGCCTCAGTTTCTGGTGTGGCCTTTTGAAGCAACCATAAGCACAGATTCTGGGGATTGCTTGCTAAATCTTAACAGGTGGCCCAGAGGGGCATAGTCTAGGGCTACATTTGGCCTGCAGCTGAACACCTACCAGTGGATACCTACCACAAAAAGCCACACTAATAAGACCAGGAAACTTAAGAGCTTTGCTTAGTACATAGAAACAGACAAAGAAAGGCAGCCAAAATGGGAAAACAAAGAAGCAGAAACCATATGGGAGAACAGAACAGAGATCCAGGAATAATGGGGTCAAGCAATCTAACAGCTGCAGAGTTCAAAACACTAGTTATAAAGATGCTCAAAGAACTTATGGGAAGTGTAGGTGAATTTAGTGAGAACTTTAACAGAGATAAGAAACATAAAAATAGAAATGAAAATTATAAAAGGGAACCAGTCAGAAATAAAGAACACATATTGTAAAGTATATTAAATGGATAAATAGAGTGAATAAAGAAGATTAAATGACCTATACAGAGGATGGTAAAGCTAAGAATACTCAATCAGAAGAGCAAGAAAGAAGCCAAGACTACAATAATAATTTAAGCAGCCTATGGGATACTATTAAATGTAAAAATCTCTCTGTGATAGGAGTATTGGGGGGGGGGGAAGGCATTGAAAAGCTGTTTGAAGAAATAATGATGGAAAATTTACCTAACCTGGTGAAGGAAACAGACATAAAACCCCAGGAAATTCAGAGAGTCCCAGAAACCAGGAACCCAAAGAGGCCCACACCAAAACACATCATAATTAAAATGCCAAAGGTTAAATACAAGGAGAGAATCCTAAAAGCAGCAAGAGAAAAGCAGCTAGTTACTTACAAGGGAGCACCCATAAAATTGCAGCTGATTTCTCAAAGGAAACTATGAGGGACAGAAAGTTTTGGCACAAGATGTTCGCCATAGTAAAACAAACAAACAAACAAACAAACAAACAAACAAAACAGGATCTACAACCAAGAATACTTTATCCAGCAAAGTTATCATTTAGAGTTGAAGGACAGATAAAGAGTTTCCCAGACAAAATAAGCTAATGGAATTTACCACCACCAAGCCAGTATTACAGTAAATGTTGGAGGGACTTCTTTAAGAAGAAAAAACAAGTATCAAAAACAGGAATGAAGAATGGTAATGAGTACATCCCTATCAACAAGTACCTCAAATGAAAAAGAATTAAGTACTCCAACCAAAAGACAGAGTGGCTGAATAGATATGATAACAAGACCCCTACATATGCTTCCTACAAGAAACTCACTCCAGATTAAAAGATACACATGAGCAAAAAGGAAGGGGGTGGAAAAAGATATTGCCTAAATGGACCTTGAGGATATTGTGCTAAACGATATGGGTTGGACAGAGAAAGACAAATATCACACGATTTCACATACATTTGGAATCTAAAGAACAAAACAACAACAACAACAAAAGTGGAAATAAACTCATAGACACGGAGAATAGAGGATTACTAGATGGGAGGACAAAAAAAAGGTAAAGGAATTAAGAGGTACAAATGGATAGTTGCAGAATAGACATGGAAATGTAGAGTGTAGCATGGGGAAGATGTTCAATAATGTTGTAATAAATATGTGAGGGGGAAGAGGAGTACTAGATTTAGTTGGGTGATCACTTTGCGAGTTATGTGGATCTCTGATCACTGTGCTATACAACTGAAACTGGTATATCATTGTATGCCAAATAAAATTGAAAAAAGTCATTGAATTGTAAATACAAACAAATAATTGTCTACTGCATTTCAATAAAGACAGAAAAAAATTAAGTCTGCTAAAAAATCAAAATAATTTTAACAAAGGGGAAAAAGAGATAAATACAATGATACTTTGCTATACCAATCAAAAGAAAGCCAGAGTAGATACATTAATTTCAGACAAAGTAAATTCTGAAGCAAGAAAAATCATCGGGATAAAGAGGGGCATTACATAATGATAAAGGGGTTAGTCTGCCAAGAAGGCAATCCTTGATGTGTCTGTGCCTAAAAAAAAAGCATCAAAATACAGGAGGTAAAAACTGATAGACTGCAAGGATAAACCAATGAATTTACTATTTAATGGAGATTTCCACCCTCTATCAATAACTGACAGAGCCAACAGACAAAAAAATCGGTAGTTATAAAGTTGAAGGGAACAACAGATCAAACAACTGGATTTAATTGACATTTATAGAGTACTTCATCCAACAAAAGTAGAATAAACATTCTTCTCAAGCTCACACAAAACATTTGCCAAGAGAGATCACATTCTGGGCAATAAAACAATTCTTAACAAATTTAAAAGAATAGAAATCACATAAAGGATATTCTCATATCACATTGGAATTACACTATAAATCATAACAAAAAGATACCAGGAAAACCCCAAAATATTTAAGAGATTAGACAACTCACTTCTAAATAACACACAGACAACGTCTGAGGAAAAATTTTTAAATATTTCTTACTAAATTAAAATGAAACACAACTTAAGAAAATTGTGGGATGCAGCCAAAGCAATGTTAGAGGAAATTTATAGCACTAAAAATGCATACATTGCCAAAGAAGATCTAAAATCAATAATCTCTGTTTCCACCAGAAAAAAAAAAACTAGAAAAAAAAATAAATTCAAAGGTAAGCAGAAGAAAAATAATAAAAAGTGGAGCAGAAATCAATGAAATTGGAAATAGCAAATAGAGAAAAGTCAGTAAAAGAAAAAGATGGGGTTTTTTTTTTTTTGTTTGTTTGTTTGTTTGTTTGTTTGTTTGTTTTTGGTGGTGGGGGAGAAGATCAATCAATAAGCCTTTAGCCAGGTTAAGAAAGAGAAGAGACTAGATAGACATTACTAATGGAAGAAATGAAAGAGGGGCCATCCCTACAGATCCCATGAACATTAAAAGATTAATAAAAAAATATGAACATTCTATGACCACATCTTGATAACATAGATAAAATGAACCAAGTCCTTGAAAATTTCTATCTACCAAGACTCACAAAAGGAGAAATAAATAATACGATTTGGTCTCTACCTACTATGAAAATTGAATCAATTATTAATAACCTTCCAAAACAGCACCAGGCCTAGATGGGTTCTGTGATGAATTCTACCCAAGATTTAAGAATGATATTATACCAATTCTCTACAATTTCTTCCAGAAATTAGAAGCAGAGGAAACACTTCCTAACTCATTCTATGAGGTCCAGAATTACCTTAATATGATCAGACAAGGACAGAGAAAGGAAAACCAGACAGGAAGACAGGAAGATAAGACAGACAAAAATAAGAAATTAAAACTACAGATCATTCTCTCTCATGAACATAGATGCAAAAATCCTGTACAAAACATTCACAAATCAAATTCAACACTACATAATAAGAATCATACACCATGACCAAGTGGAATTTATTCCAGGTATACAAGGCTAGTACAATACTTGAAAATCAAATAATGAAACTGACTTACATTAATCGATTTACATTAATCACACATACAGGCTAAAGAAAAATAATAATAGGATCACATTGATACATGCAGATAAAGCATTTGACAAAATCCAACATTCCTTCATGATAAAAGTCCACAGCAAACTAGAAATAGAGGGGAACTTCCTCTCCTTGAGAAAGAGCAACTACAAAAACCTATAGTTAACATACTTAGTATGAAAAACTAGATGCTTTTCCCCTATGAACAGAACAAGGCAAGGATACTCACTGTCACTACTCTTATTCAACATAGTACTAGAAGTCCAAAATGATGAAATCAGACAAGAAAATGAAATAATATATGCAGACTGGGAAGGAAGAAATAAAATTGTCTTTGCAGATGACATGAGTGTCTGTGTAGAAAATCCCAAGCAATGAACCAAAGAATTGCTGAAACTGTAAGAGATATAACAAGGCTGTCAGATACAAGGTCAATGTAGAAAAGTAAATTGTTATCCTATATATCAGCAATGAACATGATTGGAATTTGAAATTGAGAATAATTTCATTTATATTAGTACTCCACAAAATAAAATACTTAGGAGGTATAAATCTAACAAAATAGTTCAAGATATACATGAGAAAAACTATAAAACTCTGATGAACAAAATCAGAGAATTAAGTAAGTGAAAAGATAGTCCATATTCATGAAAAGGAAGATTCAGTATTGTCAATATATCAGTTCCTCTCAACTTGATTTCTAGAGTCAATGAAATTCCAGTCAAAATCCCAGCAAGTCATTTTGTGGATATTGACAAACTGAGTCCAAAGTCCAAAAGGCCCTGGCACAGCCAATTCAATATTGAAGGAGAAAAACAAAGCTGAAGGACCGGCACTACCTGACTTCAAGACTTACTACAAGACAGTGTGGTATTGGTAAAAGATCAGATACATAGATCAGTGGAACAAAATAGAGATCCCAGAAATAAACCCACATAAATGTAGTCAACTAATCTTTGATAAAAAGCAAACGCAATATAATGACAGTCATTTAAAAAAAAAAAAAGGTACTAAAGCAACTAGACATCCATATGCAAAGAAAAAAAAAAGTAGATCATAAACCTAAAAGTAAAATGCAAAACTATAAGTCTCCTAAAAGATAATAAACAAGAAAACCTAGATGACCATTGGTTATGACTTTTTAGACATGATACCAAAAGCACAATCCTGAAAGAAAATAAATGATAAAATTGGACTTCATTTAAATTAAAAACTTCTCTGCAAAAGATACTTTTAAGGAAATAAAATTTAAGCCACAGACTGAGAGAAAATCTTTCCAAAACATATTTTCTGATAAATGACTTAGTTCCAAAAATATATAAAGAAGTCTTTAAAAGTCAACAGTAAGAAAACTAGCAACCCAATCTGAAAATGGGCCAAAGTCCTAACAGGCATCTCACCAAAGATATTCAGATGGAAAATAAGCATATGAAAAGATGTTTAACATCATATGTCACCAGTGAAATACAAATTAAAACAAGAATGGGAACAATACACACCTATGAGAATGGCAAAAATATGGAACACTGACACCACTAAATGCTGCTGAGCATGTGTAATAATAAGGACTCTCACACAGTGCTGGTTGGAATGCAAAAATGGTACAGTCACTTTGGAAGATGGTTTGGCATGACAGTATCTTGGTATTCAAATGAGTTGAAAACTTATGACTATAGAAACCTGAACATGGATGTCTACAGCAGTTTTATCATAACTGTCAAAACAAAGAAGTCACCAAGATGTCCCTCAGTGGGTGAATGGTACACCCAGACAATGGAATACTATCCAGTAGTAAAAAGAAATGAGCTAACAATACATTAACATACACGGTTGGAGGAAGATGGCAGAGTAAAAGCAGGGTTCGTCCTCTCCCAGGACTGCATTGAAATTACAACCAAATTATAAAATAATCAACGTGGAGAATCACCTGAAGTCCAGCTGATCATAACACCTACATCTGATAATATAAAGAAGCCACACTGAAGCCGGTGTGGCAAGAGTTTCCAGAAGGCTATTTAGAGATCTATAGGATGTGGTTAATCTATAACCAGCTGAGTCGGTCATTTCTGCAAGCCCTTCCCTTTACATTTCTCAGATGCCTCCTCTCCTCTCTTAAGTTGACCCTGCTACAAGTGGAAACTTGTACAAGGAGCCACAGAGACAGTGTTGGCATGTAAACTGATGGAAATTTACTCAATAGACCCAGGAGACTCCCAGGGTCCCTGCACCACCCAACACACATATCAACCAGAGGATCATCTAGTTTCAGAGACTTACAGGCAACTGACAGGCAGTGTCAGGCCTTGAGGAGCACTGGTCCCTCTGCTAAACTGCCAAAGGTCAGGGACAGGGGATAACTGACAGCTGCCCCCAGTGTTGTCTCTTTCACTTACCTATAGATCCAGCATAGGCCACAATCATCAGTGGATCGCTTTATAGTTCTCACTGGGTAGCCCTGAGCAATCAAAAGCAGTGTCTGACTTGGCCTGTGGGCCTCCCAAGGGGCCACAAAACCAATGCAAGGCTGCCACCAGACCACAACGAACCAACTCCTGAATAGTCCCATTAGCGATACACACAAAGGATAGTTGCAACAAGTACACAAGCCTGCTAGTGCAAATTGAACTCAGTGGGGTCAACCCCCATATAACAACTCTTACCCTGTGGGTGCAGCCAATTCCCACAATTAGTCAGCCTGAGAGGCAATCTCATCCACTGATCTACTAACAACAATAAAGGCTTGGCGACAACAGAAGATCACACACAGCCCACACAAAGATCACACATCCAGAGCTCCTGGTATAAGGGATCAGGGAGAGTGTGCCACTGGGCCACACAGGACTCCTTCCACATTAAGGATCTGGCCAAGGCTGAGAAATGAAATAAATATTCCTGACACATAGAAACAAACACAGAGAGGCTAATAAAATGAGAAAACAAAGAAACATGCCACATAAGAAACAACATGAGAAAACTCCAGAAAATAAGCTAAATGAAATGGAGGCAAGCAACCTACCAGAGATAAAGTTCAAAATAATGATTATAAGGATGCTCAACAAACTTATAGGGAGAATGGATGAGCATAATGAGAACCTCAACAGCATAAAAAGAGAGGGAGAGAGAAACCATAAAATCGAACTAGGCATGGGGAATACAATAATTGAACTGAAGAATACACTAGAAAGATTCAACAGTAGACTGGACAAAGCAGAAGATCGAATCAGCAATTTGGAAGACAAGGTAGCAGAATGCACTCAATCAGAACAAAAATAAAAAAAAGAATTTTTAAAAATGAGGATAGTTTAAGAGACCCCTGGGTCAACATGAAACATAAAAATATCCAGATCATAGAAGTACCTGAAGAGGAAGAGAGAGCAAGGGGTTGAGAATCTATTTGAAGAAATAATGACAGAAAACTTCCCTAACCTGGTAGAGAAACTAGACACACAAGTTCAGGAAGCACAAAGAGTCCCAAACAAGAGGGATTCAGACTTATACCAAGACACATCATAATTAAAATGCCAAAGGTCAAGACAAAGAGAGAATCTTAAAAGCAGCAAGAGAAAAGAAGCTACTTACAAGGGTACCCCCATAAGAATGTCTGCTGACTTTTCAATGGAAACTTTGCAAGCCAGAAAGAAATGATAAGAAATATTCAAAGTTAGGAAAAACAGGAATCTACAACTATGAATACTCTACCCAGTAAGGTTTTTGATTGAAATGGAAGGTGAGAGAAAGCTTCACAGACAGGAAAAGCTTAAGGAATTCATCACCAACAAGCCAGCATTACAAGAAATGTTAAAGGGTCTTCTGTAAAAAGAGAAGACGTAAAAAAGACAATGAAAATAACAAATATGAATAATCAAATGGAAGTAACAATGTACCTATCAATAATCACTTTAAATGTAAATGGATTAAATGCTTCCATCAAAAGACACACGGTAATCGAATGGATAAAAAAACAAGATCCATGCATATGGATCTTGTCTACAAGAGACCCACTTCAGAACAAATGACACTCACAGACTGAAAGTAAAGAGATGGAAAAAGATATTTCATGCAAATGGAAATGAAAAAAAAAAAAGCTGGGGTAGCAATACTAATATCAGATAAAACAGACTTTAAAACAAAGGCTATAATAAGAGACAAAAATGGGCATTACATAATGATAAAGGGATCGATAAATCAAGAGGACATAACTCTAGTAAATGTGTATGCACCCAACACAGGAGCACCTACAGACATAAAGCAATTATTGACTGACATAAAATGAGAGATCAATAATAATTCAATCATAATAGATTTTTAACACCCTAATGACACCAATGGACAGATTTTCCAAGCAAAGAATCAACGAGGAAAAAAAATGGGCCTAAAAGACACACTAGAACAGAAGGACTTAATATTTTCAAAGCATTTTACCCCAAAGCAGCAAAATATACATTCTTCTGAAGTGCACATGAAACATTTTCAAGGATAGACTACATTTAGGACACAAACCAAGTCTCAATAAATTTAAGGAGATTGAAACTATATCAACCATCTTCTCTGATCATAATGGTAATGAAATTAGATATCAGCTACAGAAAAAACTGGAAAATACACAAACACATGGAAGCTAAATAACATGCTACTAAACAATGAGTAGGATATTAATGGGATCAAAGAAGAAATCAAAAGATACCTAGAGACAAATGAAAATGAAAACACAATGACTCAAAATTTATGGGACACAGCGAAAGCAGTTCTAAGGGGCAAATTAATAGCAACACAGGCCTACTTCAAGAAACAAGAAAAAGCTCAAATAAACAATCTAACCTTACAATGAAAAGACTAGAAAAAAAAAAGGCAAACAAAGCCCAAAGTGAATAGAAGGAAGGACATAATAAAGATCAGAGCAGAAATAGATGAAATAGAGTCTAGAAAACAATACAAAAGATTAATAAAACCAAGAGCTGGTTCTTTGAAAAGTTAAAGAAAAATGACAGACACTTAGACTTATCAAGGAAAAAGAGAGAGGACTCCAACAAAAAAAATCAGAAATGAAAGAGGAGAAATAACCACAGACTCCACAGAAAAACAATGGACCATAAGAAAGTATTATAAACAATATATGCCAACAAATGGGACAAACTTGAAGAAATGGACACATTCCTAGAAACATACAATTTCCCAAGACTGAGTCAAGGAGAAGCAGAAAATTTGAACCTAACGATGACCACCAATGAAATAGAATCAGTAAACAAAAACCTCCCAAAAAACAAAAGTCTTGGACCAGATGGCTTCACAGGTGAATTTTACCAAACATTCAAAGTGTCACCTATTCTTGTCAAACCATTCCAAAAAATTCAAGAGGGAAGGCTCCCTAACTCCTTTTATGAGGCCACCAATACCTTTATTCCAAAACCAGGCAAAGACATTACAAAAAAAGCAAACTATAGGCTGATATCTCTTATGAACATTGATGTAAAAATCCTCAACAAAATATTAGCAAGCCAAATTCAGCAATACATTAAAAATATCATACACCATGATCAAGTTGGATTTATTCCTGGGATGCATGGGTGGTACAATATCCACAAATCAATTAATGTGATACGCCACATTAAAAATCAAAAGATAAAAACCATATGATCATATCAACAGATGCAGAAAAAGTGTTTGACAAAATCCAGCATCCATTTATGATAAAAACTCTCAGCAAAGTGGGAATAGAAGGAACAATACCTCAACATAATAAAGGCCATATATGACAAATCTACAGGTAATATCAAACTCATTGAAGAAAGGCTAAAAGCATTTTCCTTAAGATCAGGAACAAGACAAGCATGCCCATTTTCACCACTCCTCTTCAACTTTGTATTGGAAGTGTTAGTCACAGTAATAAGACAAGAAACAAAAGGCATCCAAATTTCAAAGGAAGAAGTAAAACTCTCGTTTTTTTTTTCTGATGACATGATACTACATATAGAGAATGCTAAAAATTCCACCAAAAAACTGTTAGAACTAATCAATGAATTCAGCAAACTAGCAGGTTACAAAATAAATATTTAGAAGTCACTGGCATTTTTATACACCAATGATGAACTTTCAGAAAGAAAATTAAGAAAACAATCCCATTTACGAATATGTCAAACACCATAAAATACCTGGGAATTAAATTAACCAAGAAGACCTGTTTTCAGAAAATTATAAGTCATTGAAAAAAAATTGAAGGAGATACAAATAAATGGAAGCATATACAGTGTTCATGTGTAGGAAGAATCAACATTGTCAAAATGGCCATACTACCCAAAGCAACCTATAGATTCAACGCAATCCCTGTCAAAATATCAATGGCATTTTTCAGAGAGCTAAAACAAATAATTCTAAAACTTATATGGAGACATAAAAAAAAACAAAACAAAACAAACAAACAAACAAAAAAAACAAATAGCCATGGCAATCTTGAGAAAAAAGAACAAAGTTGGAGGTATCACACTACCTGATCACACTACCACACTACCAGGCTACAGTAATCAAAACAACATGGTACTGGCATAAAAAAACAAATTTGATCAATGGAACAGAATAGAGAGCCCAGAAATAAATCCACGCCATATGCTCACTTAATATATGACAAAGAATAAAGAATATACAATGGTGTAAATAAAGACAGTCTCTTCAATAAATGGTGTTGGGAAAATTGAACAGATACATGCAAAAAAAAAAAAGAAAGAAAGAAAGAAAAAAGAAACTGGATCACCTTCTTACAAGAAAGACTCAAAATGGATTAAAGACTTAAATGTAAGACCCAAAACCATAAAACTTTTAGTAGAAAACATAGGCAGTAAACTCTCAGATATTGCTAACAGCAATTTCTTTTAGATATATCTCCTCGAGCCAGGGAAACGAAAGAAAAAATAAGCAAATGGGACTATATCAAACTAAAAAGTTTTTGTACACCAAAGGAAATCACCAACAAAACAAAGACAACCGACTATTTGGGAGAAAATATTCGTTAATGATACATCTGATAAGGGGTTACTATGCAAAATTTATAAAAAAAAAAACTTATATAACTCAGCAACAAAAAAGCAAACAATCCAATTAAAAAATGGGCAGAAGACCTGAACAGATATTTCTCCAAAGAGGAAATACAGATGGCTAACAGACATATGAAAAGATGCTCGAGATCACTAATATCAGAGAAATGCAAATTAAACCTACAATGAGATAGCACCTCACACCTGTCAGAATGGCTATCATCAATAAATCAAAAAACAGCAAGTGTTGGCGAGGATGTGGATAAAAGGGAACCATCATACCTTGTTGGTGGGATAGCAAATTGGTACAGCTGCTATGGAAAACAGCATGGAGCTTCCTCAAAAAATTAAAAATGAATACACCTTTTGACCCAGCAATTACACTTCTGAGTATTTATTCAAAGGAAACTAAAACAATAATTTGTAAAGATCTATGCACTCCAATATTCATGGCAGTGCAATTTACACTAGCCAAGATATGGAAGCAACCTAAATGCCCATCAACAGATGATTGTGTAAAGAAATTACAGTTCATATATACAATGGACTATTACTCAGCCATTAAAAAATGAAATCCCACCATTTGCAACATGGATGGACCTATAGATTATTATGCTGAGTGAAAAAGGTCAGACAGAGAAAGATAAGTACCATATGATTTCACATGTATGTGGAACCTAAGGGAAAAAAAGAACAAACTAATCGAAAACAGACTCACAAACATAGTGAACAATTTGGTAACGGACAAAGGGGAGGAGGATTGGGGAATGGGAGAAGGGAGTGAAAGATTAAAGAATACATATTAGTAGTTGATAGCTGGGCATGGGGATGGGGAGCACGGCAGAGGGAATGCAGTTAGCATTAATATAATGGCTAAGTAGAGGGCCAGGTGAGGGAGGGAACAATTGAGAGGATAGTTTTAAGTACAATACCGATGTCTATACTGTGCTGTATACTTGAAACTAATTTAAGTAAATAAATTTATTTTAAAAATACATGAAGGCACCTTAAATGCATATTACTAAGTGAAAAAAGTCAGTCTGAAAAGGCTTAATACTATATGTTTCCAACTCTATAATATTCTGGAAAGGCCAAAACTATAAAGACAGAAAAAAAATCAGTGGTTGCCAGGAAGGAGTTGGGGAGAGGGATCACCTGTGATTTTAAGGGCACTGAAACTATTCTATATGATATTATAATGGTAGGGACATGTCATTATATATTCATCCAAACCCATAGCATATACAACACTAAGAGTGACCCTATTGTAAACTACAGACTTTGGTTAGTAATAATGTATCAGTATTGGCTCATGAATTGTAACAAACGGACCATACTAATGCAAGATGTTAATAATAGGGGAGGCTGGGGGATGACAGAACGGGTACAGGGGAACTCTGCACTTTTCACTCAATCCTTCTATAAATCTAAAACTACTCTAAAAATTAAGTCTATTTTTTTAAATCAAGAAGGAAAAGTTGCATATTTGTCTGCACACTTACTAACTGAAAGATCCTAGAGAAACACTGGAGTCATCGGGTGAGAATGCTGGAGAAAAGCTGCCAAAATGGGAAAACCTTATAAACAAAATACTAATAAAACCTTACAGAAACAATATCTATCTCAGATATTACTTAAAATGAGTAAAACATGAACAAGCAAATGGACAAGGACTAGGACATAAGAAATACTGATTTATTGGGTTATGAGATCATGAAGTGTGCTATTTAATTTAGAATTCTAAACAAATGTAAAGAATTATCATCTCCTTAAATTTAAAAGCAAGGTCTCTTGCTCCCCAGCCACCCACCAAGCCCACTCCTCTCCAATTTCTTGATACCAGGAGCAGAGTCAGGTGACCAACTGTATTCAGCCCCACCTGGCGAATGCAGTACTCCAAGCCCCCACTGCCCACCTGCCTCTTGGTCTGGAGCACCATCTGACTTCACCTCAGAGCATTCTCCTTTTCTCACCCTGTCTTGGTGCTCCCAATACTCTCCCACTTTCTCCCAGATCAGGGCCAGAGTGTCCCCACAATCAGCAGAAATGTTCCTTGGCCAGCAGGTGTCCAGGATGATGACAGATTGCCTTGCCTTGGAGGTGGCCACTGGACAGCCTCCAGGTCCTGACTAATGGGTGATGTGAAGGTAAGCGTATAAGACGAGTGCACTGTGCTAGGCCCACACACAACCCCATGGGAATGCCATCGGAACAGCCTTGGGGCAGCAGCATCCCAGGCAAGTTCTCAGAGGAGGGTGAGGTGTCCTTCCACAGGCAGGTGTGCTGGTACGGGGCACTGCTGGGCAAAGGTTCAGGGTGCACCAAGGAGTCTGTGTGGTCCTGGCAAGATAGGCTGGCAGGAACTTGGGGTGCATACAGCATGTTATGACCCAGAATGAGGATGCCACTTGAATCTGCAGGTGATGGGGACATCCTGGACCCCATGGGTGGCCCCTGAGGGTGAATGTTCTAGCAGCAGGTTCAGATATACCAGCTGCCAGGGTCCCAGAAGCTGAAGTGAGGGCTGGGCTGTGAGTGGGGGATGGTTCAGGACCCAGGTGTGTGGGCAGCAGGAACCCAGCATCGATAGTACTTTGGGAGACCTATGGCAACTCAAAAATAACCACAGGACCGATTGTGTCCACCACTTGCAAACACCCTGTGCTCTGTGTTTGGAAGTGCCATCCTCAGCCAGAAACACTGTCCCTTCCCAGACTTGGCTGCTCCCACCAAGAGCTGATGGGCCCAGGGGAGGGAAGCACATATTTAGGTCAGCCCTTGTCTCATCTGTACAGTGAGAACCAGGGCACCAATCCCACATCTGCAAGGTTCCCATACCAGTGCCATTGTCTGGGCCAGCTGCCTCTTCAGACAGGGGGCCCTGGAACAAGAGGCCACTGACCTGAGTGTCCTTTTCCATTTCTTGGCTTTGTTCTTAAGTCTGCACCCCTACTTGTCCAAGTGACTCAGTGGTCCCCTTAGCTCTATATCGCATCCTCCCTGCTGGAGGGACTCCTGGGAAGAGTTTCCAGCCCCAGGCTCTGGGAGAACCAAAGGTTCTGTTTCCCTATGGCCTTGCCAGCCTGTCATAGCACTGAAATCACATCTGAGAACCCTGAGGGGCAACATTGCAGTATGTGAGGCACATGACTGGCCTCAGGGCCTCACTGCAGGAACTCTACCCAAAGACATGATTCCAAAGAACAGAAAAAGATGGTCTGGCGGTTTCCAATGCTCCCTCCCAGTACCTCACACAGGGAGGCCTGAGGCAGGGATGCCACCAACTATGGGTAATCATACCCTGGAGATTCTGAGGCTGTGGAAAAATTCGAGAAATATTTAGCACATAGAGATGTGTCTCCAGCCATGTGGGCACAGCACGTGCACCACAGCTGGAGTAGAAGCAGGGCTGCAGTCCATGGTAGGAATGGGGGTGGATGTGCTGCAGGGCCTCATTTCTCCTGACCACAAAGCAGGTGGCTTTCCTGATCAGCACCTCTTTTCACAGTCTCACACTACTTATCACAGGACCAAGTCCCTGAAGGCTTTTGGGGGACCACTCCAGAGGCTCCAACAGCCCCATGAAACCATACTGCAAGGCAGGTGCATGTGAGCCATGCTCAAACAGACCTGGATGGGAACGGTGGCCTCACTCCCAGGGTCACAGGAGGACAGGCGTTCCCCTTGAGTCTCAAATTTCCAAACATAAGATGATCTACTGTGAGTGAAAATATGACTAAAGCCCAAGTATATAATATGATAATCATCTAATAGAAGTAAAATCATTTAAAATGATTATAGAACAAAAGATTCAAAAGTGTGAAACATTCACACACACTAGAAAAAAATGATCAAATATGAAAAACAAGAACTTTGAGAAATGAAAAATGACATTAAAATCAAATGCTACTAAAAGTTTAAACAACACATTTGACACACTTGTGTAATACTTCCATTGAGTTCAGAGAAATGGTGAACTGGAGTCCCCAGAATGTAACAGAGAGAGAAAGATGGAAAGATGTGAAAGCAGAATTAAGGGCCATGAAAGAGAACAAGAAGGTCCAACATTAAGTAAAAACAGCTCCGGGAGGTGAGAAGAGATGCAGCCAAGAGCTGAGAGGAGCTGAGGAAAAGAGCGGCCCAGCTCCTGAGACACCTGCTAGGAAGGATGGGTGTTAAGTAGCTGCAGAAGCACACTGCCTCCTCAGGCCCCATGCCTAGACCAGGGTCCTGCTCCCATTCTCCACCACATTCCTGCCATTGCTGGCTCCATGTTCCTCAGGGAGTTGGGCACAAACCCTCCTGAGGACCTTGCTGGCATATCCATTAGCTGCTGGTACTGACAGGGCTCCCAGGTCACCCCAGGACCACAGAGCCTCTCCTGGAACTGTGAGGAGCTGAGGTGCCAGCCCTCCTGCCCGCACACAATTACTCTTCCCAAAATGCTGAGTAATACAAAATGCTGATTCTTTAAGCCCGGTCTTTCCCTTACCAAATCAAGACAGTTGGTAAAACAAAAAAAAAACAAACAAACAAAAAAAAAAGGTCTGCTCTTCCCCTTGATGTGTTTTCCACCAGTCTGAGCCTGTCTGTAAATTCAGCACTACTCTGTCATGATATTCTTTCTTTCTCTGAAGCCTGAGCTATTTTATAATTTAAATATTTTTAAATTTTAAAGTGAACTATTTTACGAAGTGATGCTACTTAAAACTTATCTGACAACAAAGCAGCTCCTGTCCTGGGCTATGTGTACAAGGACAGCCAAACCTAAGTAGGCTCTGCTTGGGGCCCAGCCCCAGCCAGTCTGTGTGCTTTCAGCAAAATTCTAGAAACACCAGAATGCAGCTATGCAGTTATCGCAGAATTACTTCTCTGAGGTCACTCTTCATATTCTTTCATAAATCCCAGAATACAAAAGTTACTGCTCCTTGGACACAAAGGATGAATGCCCCTATCAGAAAGCTTGGCTCCCCAAGGCACTTATGGCCTCGAGGATTAATGAGGACCTCTCCTAAATTCTCCAAATGCTAGCAGAGGCTGCCACGTCCTACTCCACTGTTTTATGGTTGCCATACACACTATATACACCACATACACACCCCATATACTACATATATACCATATACCACATACACATATAACACACACACACACACACACATTACACACACATTACACTACAGGGTTCTCTCACAGAAAAGCAGTCTGAATTGAACTTCCTACTAGCACAGGACTTCCTACTAGCCAGATTCCCCCCTACCCCTGAGAAGTGCTGAAACCCTGGAAGTCCCACCTTTGTGGCCCAAAAATCTTTTTGACAAAGACACAGGGCTGGTTTGCACTGAGGGTGGTCAAAGTTAGCAAATAAAAACACAAGACATCCAGTAAACTTTAAATTTCAGATAAACAGAAATCCACACTGTTTTTATCTGGCACCCCTACATACACCCACCTCTAAGTCCCCTTCTGGCTCAGATTCCCCTAATGTGTGAAGTGGGGGGCTGGGCCCTTCTGCCACAGCTATGACATTTCATGTTGTAGGCCAGTCCAGGAAAGGTAAAATGCAAGGATGGTCATCAAGTGTCCCTAGTGGTAGCCAGGTCCCTCACAGCTGTTTGCTGGCACAGGTTCCCATCTTCAAACAATGAATACAGCACATTCTTCACTAGATTTTTTAAAATCACTCTTTCCAACCTCCAGGCACCCCACCTTCTTGCACCACCTTGGCCGGCACTCATTTGGAATGTGTCCGGAACCCCTCCTCAGTCCACTGATGTCCCACTTCTCAACTTGCCAGAAAGGAGAGACTGACCTGGGGTCATGGGGGGGTTGGTGGCATCATGGTGTGATGGTGCCAGCCTGCTCTAGTGGATGCCCTGAGGCCAGGCCAGTGCTACCTGATCCCTGCCTATCCTACCACTGTCAGGTAAACATGCTGGACATAACCACCATAAGCGCAGCCCCCGCCCCATGAGCACCCCTGGAACCACCCTTAGGAGTCCTCAAAGGGTGCATGGGGATGGGTATCTGAGCTGCCCCACCTCTCCATAGAGAGATGGCCAGTGGAGCCACCCCTGAATGCCCAGGACAAGGGTCCAATGGGTAGGCTCCCTGAGGCCTGTGTTGAAGGGAAGAAACAGGCTACAGAACAACCAGTGCAGATGAAATCACTTACAAAGAACATGCACAATAAAAACAGTTTCCAAGGGCAAACACATGGAAAAGGTGGGAGCTTGGTCGGGTCAGACCCCATGCTGTTGGACATAGGGGCAGCTTCTCGAGGAAATGCCCTCCTTGGTCCCCTGGAGGTGATTCCAGTTCCTTGTGTGGGGACTGCTGCGGCAGACCCCCTCCTGGGTTCCTGGTGGCTAATCCACCCAAAGAAATTCCAGAGCACGCCCGTGCACACACACACACACACACACACACACACACACACACACACACACACGGGGGAATCCCCTTGAGGCCGACTGTACTTTCCAAGGGTTGGGGCCAAAAAGATGCCTGCCAGGCTCTGACCTGGACCACAGCCAGTTCTGGGGCAGAGAAACCCAGCCACCTGGGCCAGCATCAGGGGTGCCACTCTCAAGGACATGACAGAAGGATAGACCTGAGCATTGAGAACCACCACTTGGCAGCCAAGCCCTGGGCCCACAGCAGAGGGAACTCATCTGGAAGGCCCTAAGAAAGGCCCTCCCAAGCCTAGCTCCCCAACCAGGGGGAACCCCTCCCAGCCTCAGGGCCAGCCTCCTGGGCCTTCCCACAGCCTGAAGGGCAGCAGACCCCTTCAGGAGGTGCCAAGACACCAGAACCTTCATCCAGCATGTGAGGTGACAGCCACAAGGGCTGGGACAGACGGACGCTGCCACTTTCAGCTTTCCTGCTCAGCATCGCCACTCATGGAAGTTCAGTCAGGGCATCCTGGGCCCCCTGCTGACTGCCCATCATTTGCAAACACCCAATGTCCCTCCCCACAGCCTTTCCAGTGGAATGGGAGCCATGTCTCAAGGTTCTAGTGATATGGAAGTTGGCAAAGCTCCCACCAAGCACAGGACCACATTCAAGGGAGTTGTGTCATAGAAGACCAGACCAATTTCACCTGTCAGGATAAGCAGGGCTCACAGCATGCTGAGCCTGTGTGAGTTAGGCTTTCATGTCTTCTCTTAGTGGCATCTGGACTTCTCCTGGGTTTTTGGTCACCACAGGCAGCAGGCCTCCCACCCAGGGGAATGAGCGGCTAAAGGCTGCAGGAGCAGGCCAGGCCTCTTGAAGAAAAAACTGCAGCAGCCAGTCAGCTGAGCTATGGGAGGTCAAAAGAGAGAGGGAGTGCTGGCTGGTGCTACGTACAACTGTCTCCCTCTGCTATGGGCATGGGGTCCTGATAGAAACAAGGAAACCTCATGACACAGTTGTCCAAAGTTGCCTACCAGGACAGCCATGTGCTGACTGTAGGCTTTGAGCACTCTACAGCTGTCTCAGCAAAGACCCCAAACCCAGAAAACAGAAGAGAAGGAGCCCCACTAAACAGAAGAGTCAGGAACGCAGAATCAGGAGGCAGCTTGCCCAAGAAGTTGGGCAGTTGGTAAATGAGCAGCTAAGGAAATGTGCACTCATGCTGGCCGCCATGGACACAATTCAAACAGAGACAGGTTATCAAATGTGAAATATTATGGTATGACCCAGTCCCATGAGAGGGGAGTGAAACTAAGTTAATATAACGCTTGGTGACGTAGAGTAAGTGGATCGACAACAGGATATCGATCTTCTGTTTGATGGAATCCCTCATAGGAACCCCAGGTTCACCAAGAACAAGACACCTTTGTGAAAAGAAGAATTAGGGGGAGGAACAAACTTTCAGCTACAAGACAAGTAAGGTCTGAGTATCTGCTATACAGAATAGGGACTAGAGTTCATAACGTTGTGTTGTATACTTAAAATCTGCCAAGACTTAAAAACTTCAGTGTTCTTACACACACACACACACACACACACACACACACACACACACACAGAAATGGGTGACTATGTGAGGTGAGGGATGTAAACGTGGGAATCCTTTCACAAAGTATACGAACATCAAATCATCGTGGGGTACACTTTACAAATATTATAATTTTATTCGTCAATTATACTTCAAAAAAACTTAGAGGTAGGTAAATGGGATAAAGGGAGTCAAATATGTGATGAGAGAGAAATCTAATACTAGGAGGTGAAAACAGTATAAATATATATATGCCTCACTGTTAAAGTGTGCAGCTGAAACTTACTGGATTTTGTTAATCAATGTCACCATAAAAAATAAAATAAATAAATAGCTGAAAAAATGAAAAAGAAAATCTTGTAAAAAGTGTAAGAAAAAGAGCAGAACAAGGTCTCTTCAGATGTGCACACAAGTGGTATAGAACAGCAGTGTGGACATACACACTGTAAAGCACGTGAGCCTGGTGGTGCATCTGCAGCCACGTGCATTCATGTGCAGCACAAAGTGTGTCTGGCACACTCAGAAAAGGACAAGTGCTCAGACACAGATGCGGTGTTTTCAGGCTCTTCCAGAATGGGCATTGTGAAAATGAATGGTCATACTGTGAATGTTGTCAGAAAATATTTTCTGTGACATCAAATCCTAAATTTCTCAAGGTGTACATTATTATTTTTGGAATTCTTTCTTTACTGTCATACCAAAAGTAAATCCAACTGAAATTGGCTTAGGTTGCCTTACTCTACCTCCAGGCAGAGCATCTGTAAATATAACTTAGCATCTGTAAGTACCTGAGTGCATATGAGTAATCATTTAGTATTTGTAAATAATGGTTTAAAGGCCCGTGCAGGAGGACTTCCTGTTTGCAGAGTACTAACACCTCAGACTGGAACCAGCCTGTGATGGTCCAGGCCCTCAGGCTGTCTGGTAAGTTTGTCTTTTAGGCTCTATTCAGGGGGCCCCTCTGGGGTCAGGCCCTCACTGGCCTTGCAAACCACACATTCTGTGGCAAAATGCCCCAGCTGTTCTCCCCTCATGCAGAGAACAGTAACTAGATGCTTAGCTGCTGGTCTATAGCAGGGAAATGTCAGGGCACACTGAGGGAACTAGGCTCATGGGACAGGGTGTCCTCCAAAGCTGCTGTGTACTTGGGTCCCCACATAGGGCGGGACACTTGGGCACGAGAGTAGCTGGAGACAGGATGGTCCTGCTGTTCTGGGAAGTCATGAGGTCTGAGATCACAGAGCCTCAGTTGTTCTTCCTAGTGCAATGGGGCTCCACCCCCAACTCACCAGCCTAAGGCCCCCACCCCTGGGATAGTCCCAAAAAAAGAAATGGGGATCGGACTCAGCAGAGTCCTAGGAGCCTTGAAAATCCACCTGCACAGGGACTGTTGAGGCAGCTCAGGCCATGGGTGCTGATGGGGCCCCTTCTCAAAAGACAGGCTGCAGGTGAGGCAATGTGCATTACTGGGGGGTCATATCAGAAGGTGGGGTGCCAGAAAGGCAAAGATACTCCCACCCCACGATGGCTTTTAGAGTCAGGGGTCCTGGAGTAGACATCCCCTGCCTGCTCCCAGTTGGCTATGAATTAGAGAGACACTTAAGCCCTAGTGTCTATAAAACCCACGGTCCACAAAATCCGTGAAATGAAAGGTTGGGTGGGATGACCTCCACATTCTGTCAATATTATTTTTGTAATTATTTTATTTCTGATTATAAAAGTAATATTATGCTCTGAACAAACTGGAAAGTAAAGTAGGAAACTGAAAAGGAAATCAGTAGGAAAAAAAAAATACTCTTAGACCTTTTAACATGTTGGCATCTTTCCTTCCTGCATTTTGTTTTAAGTAATTAACATCAACTATCAATGCTGAATGTTGTTTTTGTTCCCATTTAATGGTATAGCATAAATCTTTTCACATATTATTAAAACCCTATTGTAAACATCATTGTTAATGACTGCCTAATTTCCTATGTGAGTATATTGCAATTTACTTCAGCATCCCTTCAACTTTATCATCTCGGAGTCTGGAATCCTTGATACAGTAAATGAATGTGCAGAATGTCTCTATGTTTTTAAATCTATTCCAGTGGATTTTGAATAGATATCCCAGAGAAAGACATGGTTGCTTTAAAAATCAGAAGCAGGTTTTGGAGCACCTATTCCAGCTGTTTCTAGGGAAATCAATTGTATGCAGTTGTAGAGCAAATATCTCTGTTTGGAAGCTCTGGGAATTATAGCCTGCCACCTGGATACAAAACCCTGAGAGACTCACAAGGTGACTGGGAAGACAAATTTGACCTGAGAGTAAATACAGTGCAAGGTCACATTAATAGAAATATAGACTCTAGACCAAAGGAGGTGAGGCCCTTATCCATAGGCTCCATCACACCCCTGAGGGCACCAACATGGAAGGTGCTTGGGGGTGGGGCCTGGGGACCAGCTCTACGCTTCAATTCTCTAGGAGGCAGCCCTAGAAAGAAAGATGGGCTGGGTCCCCACTGCTGCTGCATCTGGAAAAGGGAGAGACTGGTGCTCTCCAAGGTCCTGTCCTACTGAAACATTCTATGATCTGTTCTTTGCCTCCCCCCTCCTCCCTATAAAGGGCAAGAAAAGCAAAGATTGGGATATGGAAACCTGCACAGGCTCTAACAAGGCCCTTCCCAGAGCTCCAGAGGCCATGATTGCAGGGTGTGGAACTTGGAACAGAGTCAGCACTGTGGCCTCCTACAGCAAGTGCTTTCTGAGGGGTTCCTGACCCTTGTGGCACCGGGACCATGAGGCTAAGATGCCATAAGCTGGACCTCCAGGGACACTTCAACACAGCCAGCACTGGCTGGGGGTCAGTGAGCATGGTGAAAGGACACTGCCCATGCCATACCACTTCCAATCCAGCAGCATGTACCTGCGGCTCCTGAGCTGCTCTGAGTACCGGTGTTCCCATCCCTAAACCAGGAATCCCCATTTGGCTCACAGAGCCATCTGAGGACAAGATGTGGCACACGTGGACCTCACACAGAGGGAGCACCAGGGACATCCATCCAAGGGACATTCACTTACAGACACCAGACAGAACAGAATTATGCCTCATCCATAAGTTATACCCCGCAGATGGGACACTTCCAGAAAGACTTGGAAGGATTCTCTTGCCAAGCACTGGGTAAGAAGGGCAGACTGCCAAGTGTCACTGGGTGACTTCGCCAAGAGCCTTTTCTTTTATTAACTAGGAGTGTGTTCACATCACACTGACAGGCCAGTGCCGGGAGTGACTGCACATTACCCAGAAGTGGACACTCAGGTACATCTTCCTGCATCCAGGCCAACAGCCTCAGCAAAGGGACTGTGTACACAGGGATCCCCCAGGAGTTTAAGAACAGACCTGAATCCTAGAATCCCAGACTGTTAGGAGAGACATGGAAGAAAAAAAGACAAGCCAGCTGACTCTGCAGCACCTCAGGCCTCCAACAGCCAGCTTTGAGGAAGGTTGGTGATGGGCTGGCTCCTGACCCATGTTTCCAATAGGGGAGCAGGCCTTTGGACCTTTGAGAGCAGGCCAGGTCCCCAGGTAACAAAGAAGCCCCCAAACCACATGGGCCTGCAGGGAAGGCAGGCCTTGATCGAACAGGCATCAAGTAGCCTCCTAATCCCAGAACCTCAAGTCCAGCTGGCCACAGCCCCCCAGCTGAGAACGGGCAGCCTGGCCCGAGGCATTGCTCACCAAGTCGTAAGAGGCACAGGCTACACGCTCAGTGTGTGCTGCTCAGGACTCAGGGGCCCTACCCTAAGGACAGAACCCAACCAAGAGGGATCATCCTTTTTGTAGGGACACCTCAGGGTCTGCAAAGAGCACCAGGAAACTGAGAGGAAACCGATGTGCAGCCTCCATTTCCCGTTTGTGAAAGAGGGGCTTAAACCAAGTGCCCCCGGGACATTCTGCTCCAAAGGTGTGCCTGGAAGGCAGGAGCCAGAGTGGACAGCACAACGTGTGCCTATGAGGCAGGGGCTGGAGTGGCCTGAACTCTTCACTTAATCAGCTTTTCAGAGAGGAGGTTTAAAAGGCCAATCTAATTGTATCTTTCTTTGCCAAAGGGTAGTTTGAAATTTAACAAAAGAATATAAATTGGAGACCTAGAAGAAACTGTGAAGAGGGAATAGCATTATTATCCTAAATGGTAGCCCTTATAATCAGGGCCATGTGGAGAGCATCCCTGTGTCCATGCCTCAGGGACTACCAAGGGGCTACTGAGTGATGCTGCTTCCTTACAGGACCAGAGGAAGCTCAATGAGCAGTCGGGGTGCTCACATGAGGGCTGGGGTGCATGGGGGTGCCTGGGAGGAGGGTGCATGAGTCCGAGGCATGGCTCCTCAAAGGTACAGAAACCATGAAGGGTCTTCAGCGTCAGTGTCACAGGACAAAGAGATCTGAGAAGTCACCAGGGGAGCAGGGAGCCAAGGAGACCAAACAGCTGAGCACACAAGGCCTCTGGTAAAAGGACCAGAAGGCAATGGATTGCGATGGAACAAGGGCTCCTTATCCGTAACCAGGGTACAGCAGTGATGTGAGGTGTCAACAATTGGGGAAACTAAGCTACGGACAGGCATAAACTGCCATATCTGCAATATTTTTGTAAACCTAAAACAATTCTAAAATAAAAAGTTTGGAGGGAAAAAAATGAAGGCTGACCTCATAGCAGGACTCAAAAGAAAGGAAAAGGGGCTATTTAGTAAGAGGTAAGCTTTCAGCCTCTGCCAGTCCTGGAGGTCTAGGGGGCCCAGAGAACTGCTGGGGCAGGGGGAGGGAAAGGACAGGAATAGTCGCATCACCTATCAGAGGAAGGCTGTCTCTCAATTACCTCTGAGATTTAACCTGCTCTTTTTGTCTTCATTAGAAAGCATCTGGGCCACTTATAAAATCCTGCAATGGCAGGGAGGAAAGAATTTAAAAGTTGAGTGAGCTCAATAATTAAGACAACTGCAGGCTGAAACAATAATAAAAATAACACATAATGTAGTATAACATAATACGACTGTACACTAAAACTACAGTGAGATACAATGTTTGACCTTCCTGTCTGAATTGACACAAATCAAAAACTTCAGAAACAGTGCTGCCTGGTATATAGAAAAATTGGTACAATTTGTACCAAATTGGTACATCTGAAGATTTTAAAACCTGAAAAACTGTGGGCACCCCAAGACCTTACATCATGGACTTTACCAATACACTTGCATGCGTGCCAGTAACTGTATGTACCAGGATGTTCCCTGCGCAAAACTAGAGTAGCTCAAGATGAGAAGCAAGCTCACCCCTAGCCTAAAGACCAGGAGATGAGAAAATGCATCCCAAAGTGAGTGTGAGACCCACTGTCAAAGGCACAGCAGTGTCCCCAGCACACTAGTGTTCCTGAGGAAATGGAGAGGGGTGGTTGTCTGACATAAATGCTATATGAACAGATATCTCTAGAGCTGGAATCCAGGGGAAGACAAGCTTTCACTACATATTCTTCCATACCCTACATTTAAAAAAAATTAGCTAATATTCCATTTGCAAATTCATTCAATTTGCCATTTTTAAATGAATAAATCAAGTTTTCCTTAACAATAAATAAATATGACAAGGGGGATCAGAACTTCCATTTTCTGTCTGATGAACACAAACACATTCTATACAAGTTCAGTTGCCTCCTACCCTCAACTGGGTGTGACTATGTTCCCCAGGGACATCTGGTCACAAATGAGAGCACTTTTGCTGTCACAGCTGGGGGTTGGGGAGGGTCTCCTGGATTAGTGGGCAGAGACCAGGGAAGCAGCTGCACATCCTGCCATCAGACTCCCCAGCCCCAATGTCCAGAGTCAGGCTGAGAAACCTTGATCTAACTACACACTATTTCCCGATATGCCCGGTTCGGGGCTAGTTTCAATTATTAAAAAGTTTTTTTCTCACAATGAACTCAAATCTGTCTGCTTCCTCCAAGCTTTAATCCTGCACTTGGTTCCTTCACAGCCCAAGGCGCAGTCAGGAGCTGAGTGCCAGCAGAAGCAGGACCACGTGGTGCACTCTGGTCCCACCAAAGCCCACTTCTCTTCCAGAAGAGCCCATCTACAGAGAGGAAAAGAAAACCACAGGCCTAGAGAGTTGGAAAAGGGCATGGCAGTGGTGGAACTAGAACTCAGCTTCGGGGTCCCAGGAGAGTGGCCTCACTGCTTTATCTCCAAGGTCTCTCCTCGCTCCACCCCAGATGGCCAGAGAGATTCCCAAACTGAATCCCCTTTGTCACAGCTGGCACTGCCTTCAGGGCCTCACAGAGATTTTAGAGAGTTGGGGGTAGGGGACTATGTACATCAGCAGGAGATCAACAAAGCTGGTTTGAGGACACAGGTCACCTGAGATTAGACAGAAAGCATTTGTCTCCATCCTTTAAGGCAGGAAGCCAGATAAAAAAAGTCCTCAGAGCCCTATACCCACACCCAGCTGCAGCTCAGAGAAGGAGGGAGATGTGGTTCAGCCCTTAGATGCATGGTCACACCACTGCCATACACATCCACCTCCATATCTGGGGCTGGGACCAAATTACAAATGCCTGATGTCTGTACAGTGGACAGGTGGCAAAGCTTTAGCAGGCAGGGGCCTAAGCAAAGCCCATGGCAGTGCCAGGACCAGATTGGGGTCGGCTACCCAAGTACCTAGACTAGGGTCAGAGGGTCACTATGGGAACCTTGAGGACAAACAGTAGCTATTACTTCCACACTGCAGCATCTCAGGTGGAGGTCAGGGCAGGAACAGTATCCAGCGACTCCAGCCTTCAAAAGGGGCAGGCTGGGTGGACTGAAAGGATTTCCAACCCTAGGACCCCAGGCCCCCATTCCTTACCCCTGAGTCCAGTTGGCTCCTAACTGCTCTCTCTCCAATCTGCCCCTACATACACGGCCCAAAGCCCTCTGAACTTGGTGAACTAGAGAATGCCATGTCCTGGAATACTAACTTGAAGATAAAATAGGAACTCCCACCCTGGCTATCCCAGGGGCATCTCCACTGCATCATCCCTCTGACACAGTGTACTCTGGGTCACCTGTGGCCACCATCCAGCTACTGTAGCCATAAAGATACCCTGTACTACCTATGGGGCTGGCCACTGGTATTTGTCACCCAGTAGCACAGGGACCCCAAGCCTTCCTCAGTGCTTCATCCACTGCCCTGAGGTGCTAAACTAGATGAACTGATGGACTTCTTTACTTGGCGGGCAAGGAGCCAAGCCCCTGACCCCCACAGCAGCCTGTGTGCAATGCCCAGGTCTTCTGAGACAGGGCAGTCCTGGCCGCTTTGGCGTCCAATGTGAGCACAGTCTGCAAGCACAATCAGGAGCTGCATAACACTGTCCTGGCTGCTCATGACAACTTGAGTGGAAAGTGGGACTGGGAGGTATCCCAGGCCTGGGCAAAGCCCCAGGGACGACTTATCAACAGGTGACCTGGGTCAGCTGCTGGCTCTCTTCCAGCCAGATTCTCTGAAGCAGTTCTGGGGGCAGTGTCCACAGTGCCTTCAGGGAGCTGCTAAAAGGAGGAGATAACAGAAAGTGTCTGGTGCTGGGAGCAAACAAGTGGCAGGAACCCCCCCTTCCCCAAACTCTCTTTTTATGAGCTGCATCTCCAGAAAAGCTGGGGAGAGATTAGCCAGAGCTATTAGAAATTATGAGAAAGTGACTCCACACGCACCAATGGCAACTAATCCTTGGCGTTCCACAAACATAGGCAACAAGGAGCTTTTGGGAGAATCCACATCCTGCTCTGACATGCACCCCTGTGCTGCTTCATGTAGTACTGTGGGGCCCACCTCCACACAGGATCTGGGGAGCTCTCAGGAAGCCCACCTGCCCCTCCCAGCCTTGTTCATCTGGGAGTCAGACTGGATCAGGATGCAGTTTCTGGATTTTTCCAGGATGCCAAGTGTCATGCTGCACCAGAATCTAGGCCTCAGTCTCTCCTGCAGGAAAATGGAGCCCAACTCCACCACCAAATCTGTGTCATCTCTCCAGCTGAAGGCAGATCAGCCCAGGAGGGTGGTAAGATAAGGCCTGGGCAAGGAAGGGCCCCATGCTCTGCTGGGAAAAAATTCATGTTCCAGAAAACACATCCTCACTGCCCTTCCTGCTCAGCCCAGCTTCCCGGAGACTGGCATCCACACTCTGCCTTGATGGGATTTCTAAGGAGATAGCAAAATGAAGCACATAGTTACAAAGTTACAAGAAGATCTTCAAGCATCAGAGTTCACAAATATGTTGGTCTGGGACTGCCGGCCACAGTGGGTAGAGGGATCCAAGCTGAGTCTGGCAGCCCCATGGATGGGTGTTGCTGGGACTCAGACCTGGCACCAGGACACTCTCCAAGGCCCATCCAGATACTCACACTGTCCTGTACTGCACCGGCCACGGCCCTGTGAAGCAGAAAATGCCACCCTGTTTGGGGGAACCCAACCCAGGGTGCATACAGCCAGAGACTTCCCAAAGCTTCATTGGAAACATGGTGTATCATTCATTCAACAGCCTATGCTACCATCTCAGGCACTTGTTCACTGTTCTCATGCTCTACTCAGTCCAGGAAGTGGTACTGACCCATCCTGCCAGTTCAGGTCCCTTGGAACCTGCCTGTCTTCTGGGGTCCCAGGTACGTGTCCCACTCCCCATAACTCTCATTGATAAAGAGGCACTTGTGGGGGAGCTGTGGGATAGACACATCACTGACATCCAAACTTGTCATTTTGTCCTTTTTACCTCCACATGCTGATCTCTCCAACCTGAGTTCGTTCGTCCTCCAGATCAGAAAAACCCATTACCACCAAGTCCTCAGGGGTAATGGGAAGGTCAGAGAAGCCATGTATAACACGCCTGGCAGTGGGCCCAGACCTGCCCCATTGTGGCTTCCTTGACAGTCAAGGTGAAGGAGATGGAGCCCTGAATAGGGGATCCCCAAACAACATAAGGAGCTCTCCACACATGTAGGGGAAATGACTGGCCCAGGATGACAGAGCCAAGGCTCAACAAACACTTATGGCTCAAAAGGAAAGGAGCCCCCTTCCCCCAGGCATGCAGACACACTCTGGTCCCACAGCATCTGCGGGCAAGCAGCTAAGTATGTGTATACCCCCGCACATAAATGAACACCTGCGCCCTGCACTGGTTCTAGAAATTCAGTCACCACATGTTAAAAGGTAATTTAAAAAAAAAAGTAAAAATACCAGCAATGAACAATCCAAAACAAAAATTACAAAAATAATCTGGCTTACAATAGCATCCAAAGGAATAAAATACCTGGGAATGAACTTAACCAAGGGATGAAAGATTCATACACTAAAAACTGTAAAACATTGCTGAAAGAAATCAAAGAAGACCTAAATCTAGATTAAAAGACAGCCTGTGTTCGTGGATCAGAGATTGTAATATTGTTAAGATGTCAATATGACCCAAAATGATCTATAGATTCAATGCAATCTCTGTCAAAATTACAAATGCACTTTTTGCAGAAATGAAGAAGCCAATCCTTAAATTCATATGAAATTGCAAAGAGCCCTGAAAAGCCAAAACAAAAATTTTAAGAAAGAACAAAGTTGGAGGTCTCACACTTTCTGATTTCAAAACTTTCTACAAAGCTACAGTAACTAAAACTGTGTGGTACTGGCATAAAAGAGACATATAGACCAATGGAATGGAATAGAGTCCAGACCTCACATGTATGGTCAAATGATTTTCAGTAAAGTCACCAAGATTTCAACAGGAAAAGAATATTCTTTTCAATAAATGGTACTGGGACAACTGGATACCCACATGAAACAATTAAGTCAGATCCCTACCTCAAATTACATATAAAATTAACTGAAAATGAATTTTAAAAACTAAATACAAAAGCTAAAACTATAAAACTTTTAGAAGCAAAGGGGTAAATATTCATGACCTTGGATTTGGCAATGCATTCTTAGATATTACACCAAAAACACAAGCAACAGAAGAAAAAGATAAATTGTACTTCATAAAAATTGAAAACCTGTGTGCATCAGTGGGCATTACCGCAAAAACGAAAAGACAACACAAAAATGGGAAAAGATTCACAACTCATATATCTGATAAGAATCCAGTGCCAAGAATATATAAAGAACACTTACAGCTCAAAAATAAAAAAACAAATAACCCAATTTAAAAATGGGCAAAATGTTTCAATAGACATTTCTCCAAAGAAGATACACAGACAACAAGCACTGCAAACATGCTTAACATCAATAGCCATTAGGAAAATGCAAATCGAAACCATGAGATACCACCTCACACCAAGTAGAATGCCTATAATTTTAAAAAATGAAAGTAACAAGCATTGGTGAGGATGAGGAGAAATCAGATTGCTCCTACATTGGTGGTAAGAATGTAAAATTGTGCGGCTACCATGGAGAACAGTTTGTTGGTTACTCAGAAAGGTGAACACTGAATAACCCAACAATTCCCAAAAGAACTGAAAACATGTCTTCAAACAAATATTTGTACACGAATATTCATAGCAGCACTATTGACAATAATCATAGGCGGAATAAGTCCAAATGTCCATCAACAGATGAATAGATACGCAAACTGTGGTGTATTCATGTAATGAAGTTGTATTCAGCCATAAAAAATCAATTAAGTTCCGATACAGGCTACAACAAGAATAAACCTAGAAACATTATGCTAACTGAAAGAAGCCACACACAACAGGTTACACATGATTCCTTTTATATGAAATGTCCAGAATATATAAATTCATAGAGACAGAAAATAGATGGCAATCCAGGGCTAAAGGAGGAAGAATGAAAACCTGTTGTTTAAGAGATCTGAAGTTTTTTTTCGGGGTGGTGAAAATGTTTGGGAACTATACAGAGGTGACGGTTGCACAACATTTTGAATGTACTGAATGCCATAAACTTTGCACTTTAAAATGGTTAATTGTATGGCATGCAAAATTAACGTGCAGCATGCTTAACAGTGGGCTCTGACCCACCCCATCCTGGCCATGGTCAGGGTAAAGAAGATGGAGACCCACATTTTTTAAAAAATGATAAAAGGCTGGTTTATCCATTTGCCTGGACAAATACCACAAGGACTTCAGTTCTTGTGTTCTGAGATCAAAACCAGCTACTGGTTGGAATTTTAACTTTGTTTTCCCAAGGGTGAGCAGTGGACAGATCTTACACCCTTAAAGCACAGGCCAGGTCCCATTCCAGAGAGCACGGTTAAGGTCATCCACCATGCCAAAAGCTAAGAACCAAGGCAGGCAGCAATAGGGGAACCAAGACAGAGGAGGAGAGGTGCAAAGATGGAGACACAATTCTAAGGGAGGCTGGTGGGACACTGGGCACACCTGAGACACGAAGGTTGTTGAAAAGAGCCTGGCTTCCTCATCTGGCGCCAGATTCCACCTTCCTGCCGAAAAGATGTTCCCATCCATGTTTGCAAAACCACACGATGTTTCCTCACAACTCTGACAAGGCTCCCCAGGCTGGCATAAAACTCTCGATCTACAAGTCTGACTCACATAAAAGAAATCCCGTAAGAGGCAAGGGATCTGCTTTGTTGGCCCAGGAATCCCACAGCCAATATGGCACCCCACACAGAACACACCCCCCATAAATGTTTACTGAGAAATAAATGAAACTTCTGTCACTGAAAGACTTATCCAGAGACTTTGATTTTCAAACTTTAAAATCAATTCTACTGATTTGCCTCCAAAACACTTTAATAGAACAGGTGACTGAAAGAGGTCCAAGAAGCTTTGGGATGTCTGATGTTTAACAGAATTATTATTTCCCATAGACAGAGACTCTTTACATCAGGGTGGGGACAAGGTGAGGTAGCAGGGTCATTCCCTAAAGCAACTGGCCCACAGCAGCCAGATGCCTCACCACAGTCAGGGGTGGGGGCAGGAGGGGCATGCTGGATCTAGTGGAAGACACAAGAAGCTGTCCAGTGCTAGGCCCAAGTGGTTTCGTGGCACCCTACTGGGAAGGAGGGTCACCAACACCAGTGTGATGCTATACTTCTCTACCAAACACATAGACAAGACAGCTCAGAAGGCAACTGGCTATAAAATACATCCCTTTCTAATAAAAGCCAATTCCCAAGTGAGGCCCAGTCAGTGCTAGTGACAGCCCGCTGGGCTAACAAGGTGCCCCGGCCCAGGAGTAACCAGCCACAGTCAAGATGAAGTGGAACATGGGCTCCTGGCTTCCTGCTGACCATGCTTATTGCCCAGCTCAGGCAGGAGGACTCTCTAGAGCATGTAGTAAGGAGTGCTGCAGGGACCGCATCCTGGAAGCAGGTTCTGCCAGACTCAGTCACTGTGAGCATGGGTAACCTCAGAGACTCCCTTCCAATCTCCCCCAAAATGGGTGCATTGAGGAATGTGGTGGATCACAGGTGGGACAAGACAGAATTTGTTACTTCTACAGTTATGTTTATTTTTTCAGGTCTATGGCAAGTATACTAAAGTTCTACTTCAGCGAATGATACAAAGTTTCCTTCTAAAATAAATATTCAGGAGAGTAAGGAGACATGAGAGTGAAAGGCACTGTGGGTCCTGGAACAGGAAATGAACAGTAAGCAAGAAACTTGGCGAAATAAACCTGCCAAGGCCTGTAGTCTGGTTGATGTACTGCCTAGCATTTCTGCCTCAGTTTCCATGCTCACAGCATGATCTGTTGAGATGTTAACTCAGGGGAGGTGGAGTAACGGGGAAGCTGTGCCATTTTTGTAACTCTTGGGTAATTCTAAAATTCTCTCAAAATAAAAAGTTACAGAATATTCAAAATTTTAAGACATGAGATGAGCTGTTGAACTAGAGTAAACAATGGTACAAAGGTAGTAGGTGGATCTGGAAAGAGGAGCAAGTCATCCAGGAATTTCTGGAGATTGGGAAACATGGGATCATGTCACACACATTCATGTTACAGAGGAAAAGGATGGCCCAGAGAAGTGGGTGGATTTACCCAGGGCTGTGAGAGCATGAGGGAGGGGAGAGGCAGGTAGAGACTCCAGGATGCAGTCCAGCCTCAGGGCTCACTTCTGCAAGTGATCCTTGATTAGATGCAGAGATATGTCCCCTTGGCAGGGGGAAAAGCACAGCCCCTTCTTTTCAGACCACAGGGCCACCCCACATAGGTGGAACTGAATCTGCGCTAATCAAATACTCTGTGTCTGTATGGGATCAAATCAAAGACCCCAGACAAGAAATAAGAAATACAAAGATAAGGCCTGCCCAAAACAGTGCCTTTAAAATGTCAGGACACTTCTGCCAGAGCCAAACCAGCAAATGCCACCACCCCCTCAGGCCAACCCTCAGCCCCTTTCTCCTGCCTGCTTGCTGAATCTCCAAGTCTAGCTCAGAACTGGCCTTGCCTCCCCAGTCCAGCAGAGAGGGGCCCTGGGCAGCCAGAAAAAGGTCCCTCCAGGACCTCACACCATGCCCCCCCCCCCAATCTGGGCACCCTGGGAGCTCTGCAGGCCTGGGTGAGAGTGGGAAGGAAGGAGAGCCCCTTCACTTTCAGGGCACTCAGGGCCACCTTCTCACCATCTCTGAAACTGAGGAGTCGCGAAGGATCAGATGGCAGCTCTCACCTTGGCCATGAACTTTGAGAGGATGCCAAGTGGTGGGTGTGCATAGCAGCCCTGTCTAATCAGAGCCCAGGGCTCATATCCCAGGCTCTGATGCTCTTTGGGGTCTCTGCAGCCCTGGGCACCAGCAGGAAGGTAGTCTGGGAAGCCCAGGAGATTTCAGTGCATGTCCCTGCCCCACAGAGTCTCACTCTCTCCTCACTGGGGTCCCTGTCACAGGGACTCAGGCCTGACACTGACCAGCCTGAGCAGGCCCTGTCACATCTGGCTGCCTAGCTCCCCACATGGGAACTGGCAGGACTAGACACCACAGCCAGTGTTTAAACATTGTCCCACCGCTAACATCAGCAGTAGGTTCCCCTCCCTGGGGATCAGGGACCACCCACCACCACACACCCTCTCTTGCCCCTAGCTCTGCTCCTGGAAGCCTCAGATGGCACACAGCCCTGCCCAGCCCCTGGCCGGTCCTGCGGAGGCCCAAACATATGAGAACCTGTTGGATCAGTTTCGGCAGCAGTGCTGCCTCCTCTTCCTCCTCCTATATTTACTTCGGGGTGGGAAGGGCCCTCCGCTTTTGAAAACTAGGCGCAGAGCCAGGTCATGGCCATGGCCATGGGCAAGGACCAAGCTTCACCTCCCCCACCCCATCTTCCTCAGGGAGCATAAGGTCAAGTCAAAACCGGGGTGTCCCTGTTTGAAACAGAGAAGAGGGGACCGGGGAATCGTGCCTGCCAAGGAGGAGGCGGCAAAGCCCCACAACACCCCCACCCGCACGCACACCCCAATCATTCTGTCACCCACTCCCGCCCGGGGACGCGCAGGCCGCCGCGTCCAGGAGCCCGCAGGTCCGGGCGGGGGTCGCGCCCGCGCGCGAGGCCGCGGAGCCCCGGCCGCGGCACGGGGTGGGCACGCCGGCCGCCCCCGCCCCGGGCCCGCGTCCGCCCGGCCCCGCCGGCGTCCGAGCCCGCCGCTCGCGCCGCCCCGGGCCGCGCGGGGAAAGTTCCTGCAACTTCGCGGGGGAGGCGGCGGCCGGCCTGGGCCTCGGAGCCGGCCTGCGCCCCGCGCTCGGACGCCAGGCCGCCGGCGCCCCGACTCTCGCCCGGCCCCGGGCCCGCTTTGTGCGCGGCGGCGAGGGGCGCCCGCAGGCCTGGCCCCCGCCCCGGGCACAAAAGGGCGCGCGGCCTGCGGGGCGCGCGGGCCGGGCCGGGGCCGGGCCGGGCCGGGCCGGGCCGGGCGGAGCTCACCTGCCGTGGAACCAGTCCTTGCAGGCGTCGCACTCGATCATGAAGCGGGTAACGTCGTAGGGCAGCCGGCAGACGCAGTACACCGGCACCGTCGCCATGTTCGCGCCGCCCGCCCGCCCGCCGCCCGCGCTCGCTGCGCTCCGGGTCGGGCCGGGCGGGCCGGGCCGGGCGGGGGCCGGGCGGGCCGGGGCCGGGGCCGGGGCCGGGCCGGGGGCGCACGACAGCCCGCGCGCACCCGCGGCGCGTCCACACAAAGCGGGGCGCGCGCAGGCCGCGGGGAGCCGCCCGCCGGCCCGGGGGTGCAGGGCGCGAGTGTGCGCGGGGCCGGCGCGCGGGACACAAAAGGGAATGGACGCGCGGGGGCGGCGGGCGGGCGGGCGCGGAGCCGCGGCCCCACCGAAGGGACCCCCGGCCGCCGAGCGGCCTCTACGTCAGCGCCCCGGGTGGCGCCGCCTCCGCCCGCGGCCTGGCCGCCGCTCCCGCCGCGGGAAGGCGGGCCGGGGACCACGGGGAAGGCGGGCCGGGGACCTGCCGGGAGAAGATGGGCCGGGGACCTGCCGGGGAGAAGGTGGGCCCGGGGACCCCTCCGGGGAAGAGGTGGGTCCGGGACCCCTCCGGGGGGAAGGTGGGCTTGTGGACTCGCCAGAAAAGAAAGTGGGCCGGGAGACCCGCGGGGAAGGTGGGGAGCGGGTAGAAGGGAGGCCCGTGGAAACACCCTGAGGGTGAAGATGGGCGAGGATATGATCAGGGCAGAACATGGGGCGGGACCTAAAGGGAAGGCAGGTGGGAGTGCGGGGGGACCACGGGGTGTGAGGAGAGAAGACTAGCTTGGGGTATAGGCGACCCCCTGGGTGCGGGATAAAACCATAGGATGCTATCCTTCAGAAGACCGAAAAGACACTACTTGGCATTAACTTCGTTCTGATGAGCAGCAGGACAGGGGCTTCCTCCTGTTCCTTCCTGCTCCCCTACCTGCTGTTTTACCCCCTCTTTCTTGACTGGAGACACACGCACCCCTTACACTACCCCGGACTTCCCCGATGTTCAGCCCTAGAGGAAGACAGAATGCAGGGGACCCAGGAGCACTGGCACAGTCAGCTCTGTAAAGAGAGAGTGATTAATTGGAACTGAGCTGCCCAGGAACCTGGTCAGAGCCCCCGGGCCTGGGTGATCTAGGGGGCAGGAAGGGCAACAGGCCTCAAACCGCCTGTGTTCCAGATTGCTGATCCAATTGGTGTTTGAGGCATGGGGGGTAGGAAGGTGCTGTTGCATTGCTCTGCCCCTCACCCCCACCCCCCTGCCCCGCAGCCTTTGTCCTAAAGTGGTTCTCCTGCCTCACCTGGCTGGTCAAGATATTTAGGGTGTGTGGGTCGGCTGCTCAGCTAGTAGGGATATTTTCTCAAGCCATCCTACAGCAGGACCTCTCTGCCCCTCCCAGCTGCTGTGTACTATGGCCCCCTTGCTCATCTCAGGGGGCAGGAGCAGAGTGGGCTCCTAAATTGGAATAAGGAACCTGTCTCTGTATATGCTCCCTCACTCTGTCCTGTCTTGACCACTGCAAGCTCAAAATAGCAAACTCGGGGCAGGAAGTCTGGTCCAGACCACCTCACAGCAGCATCTTTGACAGGCCCTCAGCTGCAGCCAACAAATTCTAAGGACCATTTGCTTCACTTTGTGGGCAGCTTTGTTGAAGTCCTCACCCCTGAGTCAAAATCTGCCCTCACATAGTCAGCCATCCTCTTCCAACAAATGACCCCTTGACCCCAGCCTCAGCAGTGCCCAGGACAGGGCCTTAACTGGGAGGGACAAGCATGAGGAAGATGAGTATGGGGAAAAGAAGAAGTTGGAGAAGGGTGGTGGGAGGAGAGGAATAAGCTCCCTTCTCACCCTCTCACACCTTGGTGATCTGCTCAGGGTTTTGAGCTAAGGAAGCTACCTGAGTTCCAGCTGTCACCCTCTTCTCCAAAGTCCTTTTTCCTGGTGACATTTTGTATGGCTCTGGGAAGGGAGTAACTGTTAAACATTGTCCACTGTTGACACCCTGGTGTGAATTAGAGCAGATAAACAGTGCTCAGCCTACAAGTCAGAGTGTGCAAGGAGGCCCAGAGAGCCTGCCTGGGCATTATTGTTACCTTCCCCTCCAGCAGTACTGAAGCACTCCAACCAGCAGTGTCCACATCCACCCCCATGAGGTCCCCTGAAGCCAGAAACATCTGGAGACCTTTCTGGTGCAGTCCTCATCTCTGACACTTCCATTTTCTTGTTCGCAAATAATGTTAATAGTTACCCAGCATCTATCAAATGCTTAGAGGTACAGTGCACTGTGCTTAGTTCTTCCCAGACATGGACCAATACTCACCCAGCTGCTGGTGAAGCACTTAGCATATCCCCTGGGTAGTGATGATTACATACGCAACACTCACATTTAATACCTTAGGTGTTATTGCTGCCACTTTAGAGATAAGTATATAGATAGGTATCTTAGATAGGTAGGATTGGTGCCATTTCCAGAAGTGCAAACAGGCTCAAAGCAGTTAACTGCCTCATGAAAGAGGTCAGTTGGCTGATGAGAGTAGGGAACAGCTAGGAGACCAGACAAAATTCAGAGCCAGAACCTATGCTACTCCCCTTGGTCACTCCCCAGGGTATCCTGAACACACAAAATATCCTGGGAGCCTGTTATCCCACCCCCAGTTATTCAGTGTTGACCTTGGGGAATCTACCTGCATCTGGAAGTGTCCACTGAGACTTTGCTGTTATTCAGAGCTGTTGCATGGCTGCCTGCTGAATACCGACTAAAATAAAACAACATGGATCCCAAAGTCTTCCTCTCTTGGCTCCTTCTTATGACTTCCCTGTTGTCTCTCATCAAAAAGCCTTCCCTTTTTCCATGTTCTCCCTACCTCTCATTCATTTACTTAAGCATGGATCAAGCACCTGCTCTGTGCTGAGCAGTGCTGTAGCAGTTTGGTAGCCCCTGTGGAACACTGAGAAGTCTCAAGTCTTCTGGTGCTGGTACTGCAGTAAAGGGAGACAGCAACACATAAGCAAGTACTGGTGGGCTGGATGCCACAGTGCCCTGGGGAAATGGGCCCAAGGTAGGTGCTCAGCAGAGGCGACCTGGGAGCAGAGGCCTAGACCTTGCAAGGGCTCACAGAGTGGGGAAAAAGAGCAAAGGGAACTTCTTCATAAGGACATGGAGAGGAGGGGTGCAGTGGTTTCACAGGTCCAGGCATCCTCTCTGGCCACAGGCATACCTGGAACTCTGCTGCTGCCCTGAGCTTGGTGTCCTCTCCATGTACTCTGCCTTTGCCTTAATGTTCACCCACCAAGTCCACCTCTTTCCCCAGGGCGCAGAATCCCAGAGTCTGTGCGCATCAAGATTTCACCACCCACCCCAAGTGGCCTAGCCTCCTGCAGGCATAAGAAGGTGGGCTCCCAAGGTGCTGCCTTCACCCTGACACCCCAATGAAGCACAACTGTAGCACTGCACACCTAGCTGTGAGCATTTGAGGCCAAGACCTGTTGTTCACCTTGCTACCTGATGGAAAACAGCACGTTCCAGTTTGTGTTTATTTGGTCACTCAACAATGTGCACTGAAGGCTAATACAGGGTTTTTATTATTATTATTATTATTATAGTAACATACACATTATGCAATTTACCATTTTAACCATTTTTAAGTGGCATTAAGTACATTTACAGTGTTATGCAACATCACCAGTTCATCTCCAGAACATCTTCCCAAACTGAAACTCTGTCCTCATTAAACACTAACTCTCTACTACCTCCTCTCCCTAGTCTCTGGAAACCACCATCCTACTCTCTGTCAGTATGAATTTGATGACTCTAGGTACCTCATACACAGTATTTGTCCTTTTGTGAATGGCTTATTTCACTTAGCCTAATGTCCTCAAGGTTCATCCATGTAGTAGCATGTGTCAGAACTTCCTTTTTAAGGCTGAATAATATTCCATTGTATGTATATATCATGTTTGGTTAGCCATTCATTGTTGATGACACAATGGTTGTTTCCATATTTTGGCTATAATGAATTATTCTGCTATGAACATGGGTGTACGAATAGCTGTTCAAGTCCGATTTCATTTCTTTTGCATGTACGTACATCCAGAAGTAGAACTGCTGAATGATACGATAATTCTATTTTTAATTTTTTGAGGAAACACAATTTCCCACAGCACCTGCACCCTTTTAAATTCCCCACCAACAATGCACAAGCATTCTTATTTCTCCACATCCTCATAGATACATATTACTTTCTCATTTGGGGGTATTTTATGTGTGTATTTGTTTTTTGATTATAGTCATCCTAATGTGTGTGAAGTAGTATTTCATTGTGGTGTTTCAGTTTTGTTTTGTTTTGGCTCTACGGAAACTCCATCATCATTGTGGTTTTGATTTACATTTTTCTAATGATTAGTGATGTTGAGCATCTTCTCATGTGCATACGAAAAGATCTGTATATCTTCTTTCTTTCTCATGTTTCCTTCTAAGAGTTTTACAGTTTCTGTTCTTAAGTTCAGGTCTTTGATCCACTTTGAATTAACTCTTGTATACAATGAGAGGTATGGGTCTACTGTTATTCTTTTGCATGCAGATGTCCAGTTTTCCCAGCACCACTTGCTAAGAACTGTCCTTTCCCCCATTGAATGGCCATAACACCACTGTCAAAAATCATTTGACCATGTGGGCAAGGGTTTATTTCTGGGCTCTCTACTGTATTTCATTCTTCTCTAGGCTTCTGTGTATCTGTTCTTTTGTGTGTCTATTCATATGCCAGCACCATACTGTTTTGATTGTAGTAGCTTTGTAGTCAGTTTTGAAATCAGGAGTTATGAGTCTTCCAGCTTTGTTCTTTTTCAAGATTGTTTTGGCATATAAATCCACGTGAATTCGAGGATTGACTTCTTTATTTCTGCAAAAAAGGGCTATTGGAGTTTTGTCGGGGATTGCGCTGGATCTGTGCATGACTTTGGGTAGTATTGCCATCTTATCAATACTGTTTTCTGATTCATGAACATGGGATTTCTTTCCATTTACTGTGTCTTCTTTAATTACTTACAGCAATGTTTTGTAGTTTTCAGAGTACAAGTCTTTTTGTCTCCTTGGTCAAGTTTATTCCTACATATTTTATTTTTTGATGGTGTTGTAAATAACATTATGTCCCGAATTTCCTTTTTGAATTGCTCATTTTTTAATGTGTGGAAACAAAACCAACTAGTGTAGCATCCTACATCTTTGCTGTATTGTTGATTAGTTCTATCAGTTTTTTGTGGAATCCTTAGCATTCCTAAATCTTGATGATTTTACATGATATAAGATCATGTCACCTACAAATAATTTTACTTCTTCCTTTTTAATTTGAAAAACTTTTATTTATTTTTCTTGCCCATTTTCTCTTGCTAGAACTTCCAATACTGTGTTCACAGAAGTGAGGCATCTTTTTCTTATTCCTAATTCTAGGGGGAAAGCTTTTTTTTAACTTTTTCACCATTATGCTGTTTGCTTAGGGCTTTTCATATATGGCCTTTACTATGTTGAAAAAGATTCTTTCTATTCCTTTTTGTTGAGCATTTTTTATGAAAGGGTGTTGAATTTGGTCAAATGCTTTCTCTTCATCAGTTAAAATGCTCATATTTTTTCCCCTTCATCCTATTAATGTGGTATATTACACTGATTTTTATTGATTTAAAGGATGCATTCCAGGAACAAATCCCATTTGGTTATGGTGTATGATCCTTTTTATATGCTACTGAATTTGTTTTCCTAGTATTTTGTAGAGGATTTTGCATCAGTGTTTGTAAGGTATATTGTTTTGCAGTTTTCATTTCTTCTAGAGTCTTTGTCTGGTTTCTGTATCAGGGTAATACATGGTTAGGAAGTGTTCCCTCCTCTTCAATTTTTAGAAAGCGTTTAAGAAGAATTGGTGTTAACTTTTCTTTAAAGGTGTGGTAGAATTCACCAGTGAAACCATCTGGTCCTGGACTTTTCTTTGTCGGGTACTTTATTATTGCTTCAGTCTTCTTAATAGTTATAGGTCTATTGAGATGTTCTATTTCTTCATGATTCAGTTTTGGTGGGTTGTGTATTTCTAGGAATTTATCCATTTCATCTAGGTAATCCAGTGTGTTGGTGCACAACCAGCGTGGGTTTCATAGCAGTGAACAAGGCAGACACTTTCCTACCTCTAAGGAGCTCATATCCCAGAGTGGGAGACAGACAGCCAATGATTGTCTGGGGGGTAGGAGGTGGGAGATATCAGAAAGGAGATACTAGTTCAATACTGGATGTATTTTGTGACAGATGAATCCATCTGGTGAATGCAAAAATAATTTTAAGAGAGAGTACTTCTTGGGGTACCTAGACCAACCTGGTCTGATCCAGAACTAATTGAAATGAACAGTGACCCATGGGCACTTTGGAAGCCTTTTGGGTTTTTCTGATAGGTATGTTGACTATCTCTAGGATGGCCCTGTGGTGTTTGGAAGCATTGAGTTTGTAGACAAAAATCCCCTCAGCCAGGTGACCATATAATTTACTACCCAAGGAGGGCTGTTAATAAAATACCAAAACAGGGGCCAATGGGGGCTAGCCCAGGCAAACTGGAACCAGGATGACCTTCCCACAACCCACACCTGGGTCAGTCAGGTCTGCAGGAATGGACATGCACATATCCCAGGAATGGGTGTGTAGTATGAGGACTGGGTAGGTCTGCTGAGGGTGCCTCCAGCTGTTTGCTTCATGAGCTGCTGGTGCCCCGTAGGCAGAGCTGACCAAGGCTATCCCAGACACTGCCCTGAAGTGGTTCCAGCTCTGCCTGGATAATTTCCACTGGACCTCCAGGTCATTCCTCAGAGAGACTCTCTCACACCTTCCTCTACCCTCCCCCCATAGGAAGTTCCTCCTTTCCTCTGCATTTTCTTAGAACTTTGTTGAAATTACCCTGTTGCATTTTCACGTAGATTTATTTTCTCATGTGTGAATTTTCATGTGACTATCCTTTTCCTGCTCTGGTGAAGTGCTACAGCACAGGGAGGTCTCTGTTCTGCTCATGGCTGACTTCCAGCAGCAAGCACAATGCTGGCCCAGGTAGACCCACCATGAAGTGACCAACAGGTGAATAAAACAACCAGTGATCTGGGAATACCTCGATGCAGGGGATTCCAGATTCATGAGTTTGGGACTAGTTGGTCAAATATCAGGGGAAGATGAGCCCCTCAGCCTGAAATCAGCCTCTACCTGTTGGAGAAACAGGGCCATAGTTCTTGCTACCCAGGCAGGTTCATTACAGATGGGACTATTTACATTCTAGTTGGCCCAGGCCACTTCTGGTCACCCCTCCGGGTATCAAGAAAAAGAAAAAGATGCAACCAGAGCTAAATCACACCAAGATAAGGGTCTGGAATGGTGGCAGTCCACCTGCAGATTAAGACACCTGGGCAGAGCACCGTCTGCATTTACCAGGATGGTGGCACATAGGGTCGATCAGCTTCCTGGGGCTGCCTAACAAGGTACCGCAGACTGGGTGCCTTAGAATACAGAAATGTGTCATCTCAGGTTCTGGAGGCCAGAAATCTGAGATCTAGGTGCCGGCAAGGCCACACTTCTTCTAGAGGTGCTAGGAAGGGTCTGTTCCAGGCCTCTCTTTAGCTTAAAGCAGCAACTTAACTTGTGGTAGCATCATTCTAGTCTTCACAAAGGCTATTTTGTCCCTTTTTGTATGTCGGTGTCCAAATTTCCCTTTTTTATAGGGATGCCAATCCTTTTAAATTAGGGCCCACCCCACTCCAGGATGACTTCATCATAACCTAATTACACCTGCGACAACCCTATTTCCAAATAAGTTCTCATATTGAGAGATTGGAGTCAGGACTCCAGCATATGAATTTGAGGGTACAGTCCAGCCCCCAGCACGTTGAGGCACCTAGTACAGAGCCTGCTTTGGCCTCATTTGCAGGTCTGTGGGTCACCTGTGGCCCGGTCTGTGCTAGAGAGGCTAACAGGATGAGGAGAGAAGCCCTGCATCCCACAGCCTGGGACCCACATAGGGAGAGTGAAAGTGGCTCCCGGCAAAGTGGCTTCTGCAAGGTTCACTCTACCAAGTGGGGATAAGGAGTAAAGTAAGGGGGGCAAAAAGCATTCTCAGAAGAATTGAGGGTTGAATAAGATAAGTGGAAGAGAGCTCTTTCTGAGAATACAAACATCAGGAAAGGACTGGTGGTGTCCTCCCTTTGTCCTTGATTGTGATGATATGAATAAGGAGACAGATAGTGAATTATTCTTAAAATTCTTGCCTTGGCCTGAGATTTTAGAATCACAAAAGAGTCAGGACACTGTAGGTTCTTTGTTGATTGGAAAAATGGAGAAACTAAGGGCACAGTAACCATAAGGGAAATGTAAGCCTCACTGGCAACCCAAGCACATGAAAAACCAGAAACTATTTTCAGGTCACCCTGGCAAAGAGGGGGTGGTGGGGTATGGTCAGTGCTGAGGAACTTACCTGGCCTTCCACCCCTGTGTGTCTCTCCCTCCTTGATTGCCTGGAGATCACTCACAACCTGGGAAGGGCCTCAAGAATGCCCAGAACTTTCACTCTGCAATGGCAGCTTCTCCTCTCACTCCTAGATTCTCTCTGTCCACTGCTCCTGGCCTGGGCCTGAGGATGACACCCCTCTTCATAAACCAACATTCTTGTCACCCCATAGTCCCAAAGGCCTTCCTTGCCACATACCCCATCACCTCATTTTAATTTCCTCCTCTTGTCTGAAATAGTCTTACTGCCCCACCCAATACAAAGGCTATGAATCAGGCAGGGCCCTTGCTGCCCTCAGCATCTCCAGGCCTAAAGCTGGGGCTGACACAAACGACCCATTGATACTGGGGCTTTCACAAGTAAGGCCACGTTTAGGAACAATGGGCGGGCAGGTTGTGGGGCTATGGTAGAGTATGGAATGGCAGGCGGAGACAGCCCAAAATGATACTAAGTGGGGAAAAAATGTTACAAAATATGTACGGATGGCTCGATTATTTTCTGTGAATAAAACAAAGCCCATCAATACACTGCACAGAAAAAGAGAAGATAAAGAGCAAATACTAACAACAGGTGTCTCGGGATGGAAGAATTACTGGTAATTTTCCTTTTTTTTTTAACCTATAATTTTAAAAGTTCTTTCAATAAACATAATTTTTGAAATGAGAAAAGGAGATCAATAAGTTATTTTTATAAAAGGAAGAAACGGGCAACACCAGGTCAAAATCCAGCCCGAGTCCCGGCTGGCCCGCATGCCTGCCGGCCCCTCGCCTCTCCCAGGATGCGATCCGGAGACGCGGCAGGATGGCCAGCGTGTCGCGGTCGCGCGCGGTGCCCTCGACGTTCCTCCGCCTCCCGCCCAGTCTGGGCCTCCAACCCGCTCCTGTCCGAACCACGGGCTGTTCTCCCGGCGGCGGGTCCGCCCAGAGAATGCGAGGGCCGTGGGGGTGGGCGGCAGGGGCGGCACTGCCGGCCTCCGGGGCACGGCCGGGCCCTGGAGCACCGCCTGCCGCGGACACGGGCTGAGAGGCCGGAGCCTGCGACGCGGCCGTCCCGCCGGCCCGGGCCCGGGCCCCGTCCCCTGTCCCCTGTCACCACTCCCCGAGGCCAAGGCGGTGCGAGCGCAGGGTCCCGGGCGGCCCGAGCCGGGGCCTCGCTGGTCCGGGAGGGGCTTCCGCGACCGGGTTCTGGTCATCAGGCCTTGACCGCCGCCCCCGCCCCCGAGGGCGCTGCTGGCGCTCTGCGCGCAGGCTTCAGCGCCGGGCGCCGACGGGGAGGCTGCCACCTCGGCCCCCGCGGGCCTGGCCGGGAGGGGCGGGCGCAGCGCCAGCGCTGGGCGGGGCGGGCGGAGCCGCCCCGCCCCAGGCCCCGCCCCGCCCCACGCACGCGCCAGGCCCCGCCCCGCGCACGCGCCCCGCCCTCGCGGCGCAAGACCCGGGCCTCCGCGCGGGAAGCGCGTCCAGTCCCTGCACCGGTGACGCCGCGGCTCCTCTGCCAACAGCGAGCCGACACGGGCTTCTCCAGGGGACGCTCAGTGGGGCCAAGCCAGCCTAAAGGTCCGGCTCTTCAGCTGCGTGGACTCGAGTCCAACAGCACGGATTTGGAGCTGTCTTTACCGCTTTCTAGCCGCGTCATCTTAGATAAGGTAAAATAGGTAGATGATAGATAGATGGATAGATGGATGGATGGATGGATGGATGGATGGATGGATGGATGGATGGATGGATGGGATGATATAGATGATTGATAGATGGTAGGTGATAGATGATTGATAGATGATAGATAGATTAGATAGATAGATAGATAGATAGATAGATGGATAGATGGATAGATGGATAGATGGATAGATTAGATAGATAGATGGATGGATGGATGAGCAGCCTCACTGGTGGTTATAATAGTGTGGCCCTGATAGGACTGTTAGGATTAAATGAGCCACAACACCCAGAATAGTGCGCCTAAAGTAGCATTTCCTATTTTAGCACTATTGAGGTTGTTAGAACTTGAGAGGTTTACAATGGATGCTCAGAAGCCACCAGTAAAATGTACTCGGTGCCTGCTACCACCCTGTCCTGTGCTAAGCCTCAGAACTCACTGATGTAAAAACGAATAGGGAAATGAGGGAAAAGACAAATCTGCCATGCACAGTAATGCTACATAATTTGGATACTCAAGCATAACTCCTCACTGAAGAGTGAGCGACGCTCTTCCAACGAGCACAGATGGAAAAGGGTGGGGCAATTTGACAGTGAAGAAACCTAAACATTATACCTCAGCCTGATACTCAAGGTCAATCAACAGTGATAAGTCAGTCATATTAACTATATACCCCAGTTGACTCATGAGAAAAACATCAGACTGATCCCAGTTGAGCAACATTCAACAAAATACCTCATCAGCACTCCTCAAAACAGTCCAAGAGCCTGAAGAGATGACAACTAAATGTAATGCGGTGGATCCTCAAACAAAAAGGAACATCAGGTAAAAACTAAACAAATCTGAATGAAATATTTTTTTAAGTGGTTTAATCAAGATCACATTTCTTTAGGAAAAAAATGTCTAAGCCTGCTCTATCAGCATTTTTTTTTGATAGCTATGAAACTCAGACATTAGCATAATATTCATACTAACCATTTATGTGTGTTCCTTTAGAACTGGAAACCTAGAATTACTTACAAAGGACAAAATATTTCTAAATCTTATTTATTTGACCAGCTCAAGTAGTTGTTTCAATTTGAATAAAACCTCAGTAAATGTTATGTTTTTACAAGGAATTTAAAGCCACACCATACTTTATACTAAAAGAATAAAGATTTTTATTAAGCATTGTAAGTTGCATTCAATAGCCTTCAATACACCACACCACAACCCATCTACAATCAGTCAAACCCAACAGCAGTTCATTCTTGCACAATCCATGAGTTAGGGCAAAACTCCTTTCAACTTACAGTAAGATCCTACTCAGGTCTTGCGGGCAGGGATTGGGGAATTACATCTCGTTTCTGATCACTAATGTGTGATGAAGAGCATCAGGAGAATTATATGAAAACGAATAAGAAGTGATTCTGATTTCAAAGTACATTGTTTGGAAACATTAACAAAAACATCAAAATGATATAAGTATACCTGCTTCTACTAAATTCTTGATGGGAAAGTTCTCAAGAACAAGCAATTTGTTTCCTGCTACAGAAAGGGGGTTGTTTTTTTTTGTTTTTTGTTTTTTAAAGATCAAAGGGATTTTTTTTTCACGGAATTTCATATTTTGCTAATATGAAGGCATAAAACAGCAACAAAGAACAATAATGCATACAGCAGTGAATACACCAGGGTAATGTTGATATTCGAAACAGCTAGATAATTTTGGGGGGGTTTTAGAATAAATGCAACAGAGGTCAATAATCACAAAATTTTAAGGTTAGAGCAAGATCAGTCAATGACTAAACAGAGTTAACATCTTTTATAGGACTATTACTGATTATTAGCATTTTTGTTTTGCAAATGGGCACATACTGGTAAGAATGGAAGAAAGGACAATAACATGCATAATATTAACTACACACTTTAAAAATTATGAACCATGCAGAAGTTTAGCTCAAGTAGTAGCACTAATGGTCTACATCCGATTCAAAACCACATAGTTCATTGATCACAGATGCATGGTATTAAGTCACGAAAAGTTTCAGAACACATTGTGTTGATTTTGAAAGGTCATTTGCATCTTCTATGATTTCAACTTTATGTCCATTTAACTTGCTTGTAAAGTATGTATGATGTACTGTATATTTAAAATCAGAACGGCAATATTACGCTATAATTTTTAGTTTTGATAGTTGCACTTTTCTTTTAACGCAAAAGAACCACATCAACAGTGATGAAATTTAAGTAAGAAAGAAAAACTGTGGTTGTGCCTTATTTCTTTCATAATCATAAAATCAAAGCCTTAAAGCTTTCTTGTGAACAGTAATGCAAAATCAAAGATAATGGCATACATATGGTGCCAAATGCTAAAAATGATATTTTAAGCTATATATACTTAAAGACTGTCAAAATTTGTTTTCTTTATAGTTCAAGAAACACAACTATAGGCTTTTGTCATAACCAGTTTAAACTTTGTGTGTACTTCATTTTAAGTGTGGGAGTCAAATGCTCTTCATTTTCTCTCTTTTTGTTTTATTGTAGCATTTTGACTACAACTGGTTAAAACTAAAAAATGTGTTGTTTAAATCTCTGATATCAAAGAGGGATCCGAATTTCCAAAGTCCTCATTTTTCTCTTACGGAAAGGAAAAAATGTACATAACTGTAGGCTCTCTTTCTCTCCAGATATTCCTAAATCCTTATCCTTCCAGCATCCTTCACCCTCTATAAAAAATAAGTTTATTCTTCTTGCTTTAAGACAGCCGCCTCCAGAGCATCAGCTCCACGGCAAGCACTGTCTGTGCTTAGTGCATTTAAGTGAGGATTTGTATTGCACGTCTTAGAGTCATTGTTCAAGGCACTTTCCGAGTGGCTGGAGGCCCTGGCGTCGCCCGCACTCCCGTTCATCTGGGAAGCTGGCTTCTCCTCAGCCACTGCTCCATTTTCAGCCAGGGACCCATCTGAAGACACGACAGAGGACTTGGATTCCCCGGATCTTGACTTCAGTTCTTTGGCCACTTCCTCTGCTGAAGCAGCATAAGGAGGCTTGCCCTGTTTAAAATGAAGGATGACAAGTGATAAGGCAGCTTTTGATAAAGTGGTAGAGGGGGTGCTTAGGCCTTATAACACTTGCTGCAGATTTAAGAACAAAATATCACGCATGGCTGTGTGCCTCAGATTATGTACTCTCTATACATTCTATTCTGTACTCTGTACACACTCTCTATACCATAACATACTTTCTTTGCTTCTGATTGACCTTCATCTGGCAGAAGCTTCTCCTGTCTCAGCAGTTTGTACTGTACTTCTTCAGTAACGAAGCAGCTACTAAGGAGATACAAGTTGGCTTTCCTTCTCATTCCTCTTGTGTTTGCTGTGTATACCTCCACATCCCCCTAGTGAGTGACTGTGAGAGCCCGCCCGTCAACTTCCCGGCAGTTAATGTCCTGATGATGAGAGAAAGCCCCAATTGAGGAGCCCTATCTAGGTCTTTTGTTTAGCAGCAAGTCATTGAAAGTAACACATGCCCCTCAATAAGTCTACTCTGAAATTTCAGACTGCATCCCTCCCCACATGACCAGTGACTGGCACATCTGCCTGCAACAGACAGCAGATGTTGGTTTCTACTGGGAAATGGAGATAGGAAGCAAATCAAAGTCATCGCTGGGCAACCCTTAGCAAGAAACAAGCCTGAATGATAATTCTACCTGTGTTTGTTACTTATCTCTTCTGAAAATGTCTTCCCCTCCTTCTAATAGATTTAAAAATAATTATCTGGCAAAAATAAACATTGAGACTGAGTCAGCACATTTCCTGAAAGACAAAGCCTCACTGTAGGAACTGTAAAGACAGACTGAGATCTTTCCGTTGCTTACATCTTACACTAAAGGCTTCTTCACATAGCATCATGACATTTTATACCTCATATTTGTCATGGGTTGTCCTATACATTGTAGGGTGACCTCTACCCATAGAAGCCAGTAGCACTTTCAGCCAAGCTGTGACAATCTACCATGTCTACAAACAAAGCCAGTGTCCCCTAGGAGTGACATCGCCAGGGCTGGGAATCACTGTTAGAGACTGCTTTGTTACTGAAGAAAACCTTAATGGTCATTCCCTTCCAACGGTCATTTTTGGATGAGGAAACTGAGGCCAGAAGAGTTAAGCAGCTTACAGATATTCCAGCTTCACATCCCACCACCGTTCAACACAAGATGGCTATGCATCTAGGGCTTTCTAGTCATCACTCTGAGGACGCAGGTGTTTGCCTGGTTGAAAATAAAGGCCATCCGCTTAGCCCTAAGTTGGGCTGGAGGTGCCCATCACCCTTGCATTAGGGACACCCTCTTCTATGCCAACAGTTATAATGTTCCCCCTCTGGGCTGAGTGCCCCACAGTGTTTTCTCATTTAATTTTCAATCCTAGAGCTCAGAAGTCTATACTACTGTTATTTTCTTGGAACCTTGAGATAAATAAGGGTATAAGCAGGCCAAGAAGAGGAGAAAAATAATACTGAAGATTTCAGGTACTTGCTTTCAAATCTCAAAGCTATCACTCTGTCAGGAAGAAGTCCACCTGCTGGACTAAACTAACACCTACAGTGGTATTGCCAGTGGTGACAGAGTAGCCCCCTCACAGATATCTGCTGAAGGAGCTGCATCAAGGGGCCTGTTTGTTAGGGAACCTCCTCACAGTCACTCTCTAGCAGGAAGGGGATCATCATGCATGGTAGATTCCAGAGGAACGAGGAGAGCCAGCTTGTACCTCTCTACAGGCAATTCTTACCATAAGCCTTTGCCACAGCGACGCATCCGCCCCTCCCCTTCCCCCATCACCAAATTGACCACAGCACAGGGAAGCACTGCCTCCTCTGCACACATCCGCTTAGAACTGGCCCCACCAGGAAGGCGACAAGAGGGATGGGTCAGAAATTCTAAGAGGCAAGCTGCCCTCCATTATCAGTCCTTCTCAAAATGCAAGAACACTGATGTCACCTAAAAATGAGCACCAGAAAATATCAACGGTGAAACCACACATGATGACTCCATTACAGGAAAATAAGGGATGGAACAATATCCTTACAGACAATGAAATATGTCAGAAAGGCATGTCCATAACAACCAAGGCTGCTTCCTCTGATTTCAAAATGGCCTGTGTCAGGACAGGATGTGGAAGAGTAGCACAGATCAAACCAAGAAAAGCTAGAAAGTGAGGTGAAAAACTTAGGAAAGAATTCAAAATAAAAAGACAAGATTATTCCAAATATGAAGACTAAGCTAGAAGAAACATACCAAATAAACACCATAACACCTGAGGATGCAAAGAAATTTTTTAAAATCAGAAATAAACAAAGACAGGGTAATGCACATCAAAACTACATTTGATACTACTACATACCTACTGGGAGAGCTAACGTTAAAGACAAATACTAAGAAGCACTGGTGAGGATGTGAAGGAATCAGAACCCTTGGACATTGCTTGTGCGAACAGAAAATGGTGCAGACACTCTGGAAAATAGTTAAACTGAATTACCACATGATCCAGGAATTCATTCCTACCTAATATACTCAAGAAAACTAAAAACATATACCCACACAAAAACTTGTACACAACAACTACTGTTTAACAATCTGTGTATGTGAAGGTTGCTAGAAGAGTAGATCTTAAAAGTTCTCATCACAAAAAGAAAAATTTTTTAGCTATGTGAGGTGACAGATGTTAACTAGACAATGTGGTGATCATTTTATAATATATACAAATGCTGAATCATGATGTTGTATACCTGAAACTAATTAAACACTACATATGTTGATTATATCTCAAACTGGAAAGAAAACCCAAACTTGTACATGTATGTTCATAGCAGCATTATTCATAACAGCCAAAAAGACAAAAAAAAAACACCCCAGATGTCTATTAACTTCAACTGATGGAACAGATAAACAAAGCATGGTCCATTCACACAAGAGAATATTACTTGTCAATAAAAAGGAATGAAGAAGTGCTGATACGTGACATACATGCATTTACAAGAAAGGTACAGAGGGCAAGTCCACCAAGACAAAAAGCAGATCCGTGCTTGTCAGGATGGGGGTAGGGGGCTGGGGAGAGGTAGTAACTGCTCATGATAAAGGGGTTTCTTCCTGGGGTAATGAATGTTCCAGATTTACTGTGTAACTATAGCATGACCTTGAGGAAAGACTGAATTATACACTTTAAACAGGTACATTAAAAGAAGATATAAAAAGGAATCAAGGGTATGACAAACACTACAGGCTGATCCAGAGGGACTAGCATAAAAGGAACACCAGAGATTAAAACAAGCAAAGAACAGAAATGAAAAACTAGTAATTCAAGAAAACTTTCTGATGTAAAACAAGATTTGAAATTGCTTTCAGAAAGAGCATGTCCTGTACCAAGTGCACTGACCCAGAGCAACCAGCAAGCCGGGTGTATCACAAAACTTTGAGGGAAAAACAAAAACAATTTGGGTATTTAGGCCACAACAGCAAATGACCTCAAAGGGATAGTCAATGAGATTATTATGGTCTTTGACAGCAAAACTTTATGAAAGAAGAAAATGACATCACCAATATAAGATACTTGAGGGGAAGATATGAGTCAAGGCTTTCAAGAACAGACATACCTTGCTTTACAATGCTTCACAGATGTTATGTTTTTACAAACTGAAGACAAGACCCTCTACCAACAAAAAGATTATGACTTGCTTTATTGTGGTGGTCTGGAACTGAACCTGCAGTTATCTCCGAGTTATGCCAACATTAGGAAAATAACTGTTCTCAAATATTCTTTCCATAAGTCCTTTCTAAGGAATCTACTAAAAAAAGAGCCTCAGAAGGATAAAGTGGACCTGCAGACACAGACTGGTGAGGCGTGGAATGCAGAGATGTAGGGAACCTAGGCAGATGAAGCTGAAGGGAGAGTGATGCTAGTCACTGCCATATGCTTGGACAATGCAGACAGTAACAGCGCAGCCATTTTTAAAAATGCAAGAATAAGGAAGAGCAAGCATATGCCAACATTTACTCTGTCCTCGGTGATGGTGCTGGTGATGGCAATAAGTTGTTTTGAGCCACCTGTGTGTGCAACATGGGATGAAGCAAATGATGATTATGAGACATTCTAAGTTAATCATCCCCCTGGGTTCTTAGGAACCAAGATTCTCAAGATGGAAGGAAGGACAGAATAGATATAAACAGTTAAAGGTTACGTTAAATTTCTGTCCTAAATATGAATCAAAAGTCAATATAAACTCCTGAGGTATTTTATGGGGGGGGGGGGTGCAGCCTACATGTATATGTGTGTATGCAAGGCATACACAATATGTTTGTACATATTTTCCCCCCTCCACAGGAAAAGCCCAGCAACAGTAACTTGGTACAGAAGTAACAACACAGAGGCTGAATGAAAGCACCGTAGTCCTGAGTTGAAATTGGAAACATCAGTGTGAATTCATAAGGATTCTATTTTAAAAATGCATATATAATTAGCATGTACATGTGTGTGTGTGTGTGCATGTTCATGTATGAGGAAATGAAGCTGTGTCTGTGTACACAGGGCAATAGGAACAGTGACTGACACCATGGCAGTCAAGAGTGCATCAGTGCTCACAGTGTGGTCTTAAAAAGCCATTTCCTGTTAAAGAAACCAAGAAACTAAGAGTGTTATGGGTCTGCTGGGCTGGATGACACCCTAAAGAGGAAGTTACTAAGGACCCAAGGTCACAGCAAAGGGTCTAGTGGCCTAGGATGGGCAAGGTGACCATAGCACCACAATGACTTTGCCTTTCCTGTAAGAGTAGTAATACTAGAATACTAAATAGGATGCAATGGGAAGCATCTCTATAAAAATACTCCAATAAATGAAGAAAAATAATGAAGGGTTGAGAACATCTTTGTTCTACAACTCCTAGTCAATGAATGGGTCTAGTCATTGAGGCACCAGTGGGTCCAACACATAAAACAGACAAGTAGACACAAAAGCATGTAGTTCCACTCCAGTCTTACAACAAAGACAAACCTGAGAATGAGGGAGTACCCTGACTTAGCTACCAGCGTGCAAGTAAGACTTGAACAGAGGCACACCATGAATGTGCATTCAGCAGAATCCAAAAGTCTGTCACAAAATGTCTGGGTTATCCTTCAACAGATAAAGTGAAGGACAAGAAGGTGAGGAAGACCTAAAGACGTAGCAAACTAAAAAAGAACAAAACTCTACCACGTCTAGGGACACACACATGAATGATAAAATTATAGGCAGGATGAGATAACTGAGAACAGTGTCAATTCTGGGCCATGGTTATTTTCAATGAAGAGAAGAAGAGGAAGGCATTGGGATCGATTGTGAAGGGCTCTCAGTATGGCTATCTATCACATATGATGGCACATGGGTATTTGCCTTATAACTCATTAAGCTACAGATTTGTTTTGTGTGAGTTTGAGCATATGTTTTATATTAAAATCAAAGTATTTAAGCAACATGAGGACACATTTCCTACTACCAGCTCAGGAAAGGCCCCCATATCCACCAAGGATGACAATAACACACCACGAAGTCCATCTTTACAGGATGGGCTCTAGGCTAGAGCCCCAATAAGGCTGGTATTCTTCTTCTCCACCTTAACCTGCTGAGGCCAAAAGTACCTTTGGCTCAAAATGGCTTCTCTGTGAAGGTGGAGGAAGGTCAGGGTGGGATTCACAGGGGTGGAGGGCAGATTGAGCCAAGTCCTTCCCCCTTGCCAGATGCTGTGCTACAAAGAAAGGCTGCCTGCACCCTACTTTCAAGGAAAGTACTGCCTCTGTACTTGACTTATTTGATGTAGTTCATTAAAACAGAAGTTACTAAGATGCTAAGATCACCTGGTAAAGGCAGTTTTATTTTATCTTGGCCAATTAAGTTTCCAAATATGGGTTATTATAGGAGTCGCAAGAGTGTACTCCTGTTGATGTTCACATGGACAGCACCAGAAAAACTGCATACTTTGATTAAATATCATAATTCAAGAAGTCAGACCACATATTACAGTGTTAGGACTGACTGGTATTTTAAAAATATCATTCTCCAGGGGAAATATATCAAGATCCAGATCCTAAAATGGTATATCCAAAAGAGAGGAACCTCCAGTTCTTTCCTAAAGATGGGTACATAACTTGTTTCCTCTGGAACTGATCCTTTCAGGGAAGTGTTAGTCAAGATGGTTCAGGAGAAGGAAAGTATAGAGGTTCTTTCCCAGCACCAAAAATCGCAATTTCCTTTTTAAAGCCTAAATGCTACTTACCTAAATAATGTTTTATATTATAAACACCATTAACAGCCCTGGATTTTTCTCAGTAAATTTGTACGAGCAGCTATGAACATGAGTACAAACCTCAAGGAATTGATGTGAGTTGAGGTACTTAGAGCTGGTGAGCACCACAAGCCACCATCATGTTAGAGGCTCGACAGAAACATCTCAACACCCCCTGGACATTGGCACGGAAACACTAGCGCATGACACAAGGCATTCAGGAGTGAACCAGCACCAGCATTATGTTGTGTTATTACCTGAATCGCACCCTGGTTTTTATAACCTCTGCCATAGTACCTTCCACCTCTTCCAAATGTTCTGATCACTGGGGTGGAAATAACTCCTCTCGGACGCCTGAATGAATAAAAGAGGACAAAAGCAGAAAGACCTGAATCTGTTACAGACAGCATTTAAAATAATAGCAAATGGATTTAAAGTTATCCAATCTTATGCCATAGGAAGCACCAGTTGATTAAATCACAGTAATACCAAAGATTTATTCCAAGAAATCAATCTTATTTTTTTAGTCCATTTCCAGTGGATGCAATTTGAAAATTAATGCAATTCAAAAATGGTATTGTTTTAAACATTAAAAAATAGTTAACTGAATAATGTATGGATAATTACTTAATGAGTTAAATAATTATATAATGCTATGTGTAATGCAATCCTATGTAACCACTAAGAATGATATCAAAAAAGAGTATTTAATGATGATATAAAAATGTTTCTAGTAAACTCATAATGGAAAAAAAAGCAAGTGAGAGGCTGTTTTTTAATTTATATGAATACATTTTCATTGTTCAGCACTTACCCTCTTGCCGGTCCTCCGACAGAAACAACTTGTAGGGGGAAAGGCCCACGGCCTCCTCGGCCCCGTCTGCTCCCAGCCCAGTGACCAACCACGGTGCCAGCTATTTCTAGTTTCCCTCCCTGAGAAGGTATAGGTTGGATTCCTACATAAAAAATAAACCAAAAAGTCCCGCTTACAATCCTAGAACTAAAAATAACAAAGAGAAACAGGCAAGCATTTTCTTTTCAATTGTGGTTTATGTTTTGTATGAAGCCCTTTCTCTTGCTTTGTGAAGACTGCTTGTTTATTATGTATTTATGTGCACATTGTTTGATTTTAATGTTTTTAACTGTTGTTAAATATATCCCTGAAAGTAAGACAAATGTGTTGGCTATTCAAAGAACCTATGACAACTGAAATAGGTTACAACTACAAAGTGCAAAATAGAAATACGTTCCATCAAGTACTGTCCTTAGTACATATGGCATGCCTTCTATATTATCTTCTCTTTGGGTACTTACTTCTAAGTTTACTACCTTAACCAAACACTGTGGAAATTAATCAGTAAAGCTAGCCTGTTATTTCTTATTGTACTGTTAAATTAGCATTCCCTTATGCTGGGTCACAAATTCATTGTATTCACTAAATTACTGGTAGCTTGCATATTCTAAGGTTTTCTGACTTACCTAAGAAAATCCTCAAATATTTAACTGATAGCAAAACCTTCTGATAAAAACAAAACAGAACCTCAAGCATCTCTTTCCTGTGAAGATGGAATGGACTGTAATAAACTCTCCACTGTCTAGATGTCAGCCCTGGTGACTTAGCAGTCAGGCAGTGCTGTCCAACAAAATCTATGACAGACCTTACGGTTTTTAGTAGCCATGTTATCAAAGTACAAAAAAAATATGAAATAAGTTTTAATAATATCTATTTTATTTAACTTTATATATCCAAAATAATATTATTTTAACATGTAATATATATAAAAAACTATTAATGAGATATTTTGCATTTTTTCCCCATATACCGCTCAGGTTGGATGAGTCACAGTTCAAGTGCTCCAAGGGCCACATGTGGCTACTACACTGGACAGCACAGATCTGAGTTCCAGATACAGTTTGGGAAGTTAGAAAGCATTTCACCCTAAACCCCCCCCCCCACTCCCAGCATTCTATCCCAGCTTTAGGCCAGCATGAGTTTCCAGGCCAGGGCTGCAAGGAGCTAAAGCAGATCATGCAGCAGAAAACGTGTGTCACTTGGCACTGTATGATGCAGGAAATGGAAGTGCCAGATAGCAGAGAGAACTCAGGGGAGGCAGAAAAGGGGCATGAAAATCCAGTGGGTAAGGGAGAAATGTTCCTGTGGCCACAGAGAGGCTGCATTTGTCTGTGAGTCTCACAGCTATGCAGATTTCTCTCACAAGCTTCTTTAAGCACCCAAGTAACTGAGCTGGAAAACCATTCCTGGTCAAGAGAGAAAGGTTTGCCTATCCTCAAAGTTATTTAAAAATATATTTGAATAACCTAACCCTGTAATGCAGACTTGATGGCCAAGTTTAGATCGGCAGTCCTAAAATGCAGGATTTGTGACAAAGCCACAAATCACAGGCTTCAAATTATAGCAAAATAACAAGATATTATTTCAAAACTAAATGTCAAGACTTTTTCTCCTTTGCAAGCTTAATACGAGAAGAGAAGCAATGAGAATGTAAAATAAACATTTATTTATATATCTGATATCAGATGTTTCTTTTAAAATGTTTCCATGAAACAAACTGTGGTAAGCTTTTATGCTAGGGATTTTACTGTGGCCTCAGAATCTTCTATATATGCATAATCCCCTTTACCAAGAGGGGGCATTTAGAATAAAGTAGGAAAGACACATCACTGAGTATTTCTGGGCAGCCCATTCTATCACAGGAGGTCAGATGCACAGAAAGGCTGTGTATGGACATGTGATGGCCCTTCTGGAAGACAGAGATGGGCCATTGTAAAGCTACTGCAGAGAACTGAGGGCAGACAAGGGCCAAGAGAACAGAAACAAATACCAGGGCAGGGGTCTCACGGAAAGGATGTGGTACTAGAGTCAGGGCAGTAGAGGAGGAAGAAGAGCCAGAGAAGTGAAGAAGCTGCTGGTGGGCAGAAGCTCTAGGAGGAGGCATGGCATAATTACCGCCCTGCGACTTGCTAGTCCTGCTGCCATCAGTGCCTGAGAAGGCTCCACAGTGTCCTGCTGCCGTTGCCACGCGGAAGGCACGGTAAGCGCCTGTTGCTACAGTTTCCCCATAGGGGCCTCCAAAGCCACAGACTCCTATGGGACGCAGGTGGAGAGAGATGGGAAAAGCTGTGAGGAAGCCATGAGGTTAATTTAAGGAAAGAGCCCCAGGGGCCTATTGGTTACGACAGCGATCCCCGTCTCCTTCAGTGTTTGTTCTTACACCATCAACTGCCAGGGAGGGGGTCTCCCAGCCCCTCTTGTCACCATCAGAACACTGAAATGTCATTTTGCCCAATCTTGAAGGAGCCTCCTGCAACCAGGCACTATCCCATGGCTCAATCATGGCCAGGAGGTGGCCTTAGTGGAGGAGGGCTCCCCCAACCTCATATGAGAGAAAATTTTAAGTCACCAGCGCAGGTAGAATTTTCAGCAAGATGGACCAATTTTAAAATCTCATTCCTACAACAGCTTTTGTAGCAACCTTTCTCTTTCTCCGTTTCCTAGAATCTCTTCTGGGATCAAGGTTGCTCCCTTCCGACATTAAGAGCTGTTGCTACAAACTTCATGACTAAGTTTGACAGTTAATTAAAGATCTCAACATGGCAAGATATAGCCCACTAAAGCAGCCTACAAACTGTGTGCACATCTGTCCCCCCATAACAGCAAGGCTCTACCTATAGTGGTGGACACACTCACCTGCAAAGCCTCGACCCCGGCCCTGAGCCGGGGGTACAGGCCCGAAGTGCCGAGGGTATACAGAGGCGGGGTAGAAAGGCAGTGCCGAGGGCGGCGGGAAGGGGAGCGGAAGGCTCTGCCGGGAGAAGTTCAGCCCTTCCAGAATGCTCTGCCGCATCTTTTCTACCTTGGCAGCTTGCTCAGCCTGCAAGTCAAGCACTGACATGTGAAAACGTGATTTTCAAAGTTTCAGTTGAATTGGAATAAATAGGAAAGAAATGACAAATCGACTGCTGTGCCATGTGTAGTTATTTACCCATCAGTCTGTTCCGCAGTACTTGTCTGCAGAATGTAAACATGACCCCAAAAGCAAAAACGCAAAAAAATTAAGATACCACTTGATCTCATAAACGTGAATTCCCATTATCTGCGCATATCTTCAGGTGTGAAACATTTACTATAAACGTTATTAATTGTAACTGTAGGTTTGGATCTCAAAATCAATGGCTAAGTCCAGATAACCCACACTCCAGCCATCCTTCTTCCTGCTCATGTACTGCATGGTAAATGATGCCTACTAGTTCACATCTTTAGAATGTACTTTCCTATTCATTTAATTAGGACATGTATTCACTACATTTTAGAGAGGGAACTAAGGGACAGACTAATAGATGCTTCCTAAGGGAAACCTGAAACTCTCTATTCTGGACAGAACCTGACCTGACTCCGAGGCTACTCGTGAGATGACCATCCTGTCATTTCATGTTACTTACATCATGGAAAACAACATAACCTCTACAAACATGTATCGTACAACTTGTGTGTGTCCAATTCCACTAAACTCAGGGCCAGCAGCACTATAACTCAGCCTGAACAAAGTTCATAACATTTAAAACATTCAACTGGAATGTCTTGTATACAACCAATCTTTAACCAGAGAATTTGAAAATCTGCTTATTCTGTAAATCAGTCTTTAAGAGACAGCATGTTTTGTAGTCTCAAGTTTAAAAGTTTGAAGACAATGCAAGCCTCTTTTATGCAATAGGACAAAATAACCTGATAACCTATTTTATTTTAAATCATAATTTAAAAAGCACAGTCCAGCCTCATTATTCATAAGCTCCACACTGGCGAATTCGTCTACTTGCTACAATGTATTTCTAACCATAAAATCAATACTCGGCGTTCTCATGGTCATTTGCAGACGTGTGCAGAGCAGGGGGACAGTTTGAGTTGCCAGGTGAGGCTGAAAAGTGTGAAACTCTGCCTTTATCTCAGCTTTCATACTGTAAACAACTGTCCTGTTCACCATCTACTTAGTGCCACATTTTTCTGGTTTTTATGGGTGAAATTGCTTTTGACATGGCTCCAAGCAGAGTGCTAAGTAGTCTGTGTTCCCAAGTGCCAGGCTATAGTGTGCCTTATGGAGAAAACACATGTGTTAGATGAGCTTTGTTCAGGCTGAGTTATAGTGCTGCTGGCCCTGAGTTCAATGTGAGCAAATTAACAAAATATATTTATTAAGGTGTCTTTCAACAGGAACACACATAAACAAGGTTATGTCTTGATCGGATGACAAGGATGTTGTGACTGTGGGATCACAGGAACCTAACCCTGTGTTTCCCCTATCAACAGAGGTTCAGTGTCTGCTAATTCTCTGTGTGTAATGCAAATTTATAGAACACAATCACTGCGAAAAAATGAGAATAGAGTGTGTAGTATCTACCCAGTCTTTGGATCATGTGGGCACTGAACTGACACTGACTCACACATGGGGCTGGACCCAATCGAAAACAGAATCCTATAGCATGGCATCATTATAAACTCCGTATGAAAGATGACCAATTAGCCAGTAAGTGTTATTCCCTCCAGGTGGAGGCAGCCAGCCCCTCCTCCGCCACCCCAACAGCCTGTGTTCCTGAAACTGACCTGACCATCACAGAGGTCGATGAGTGGGGTCTTTTCCCGGCTTGCTTTGAGGAGTTTGGACTGGAAGAGCTTCCCATCAAAATACATCCAAGGACAGCAGTGTTCCCAGGGCACAGGCTGGCCACATGCGTCGTTTGCAAACAGGGCCATGTCTACGCCACTCATGAAGAGAGCTGACAGTTGAATGCCTCGAGGGTCGAGGTTCTCAATCTTTAAATGGAAAAGAGTGATTTCTATGGAGTAAGAGTACTGCAGTACCCAGTTCTCATAATATCTGACTATATTTCTCCATGGTTAACCAGGATATCCCTGAACCAGACACTCTAAGCAGACCTGTCAATCAACACTGTACAAGGACCTAGCACTGGTCTCAACACAAAGACTTTTTATGTTATTTAACAAATTTAAATTTAAGAGACTGTTTTATAAACATACTAAAATATTTCAGTTTGGAATTTGTAAAGTGTTATACAAGTGTAAAGTAATACTGTATTTAAGGTTGACGCATGATAAAGTAACAAATTATTAATAGTCTCAGCGATTAAGCCCACAATTCATTTATGAAATAAAATTTTCGCTTCAGATTCTATACACTGGTAATATATTAACAGTTTGTAAAAAGGAACATTCTAATAAGATTATGCATTTTTCAAGTAGTTATATTAAAAAATTACTTGGTATAATTTCATTATAAAACTTGTACTTTACGTTTACATTATTTTATATGTTAATGTTTTAAGATAGCAACTTATTAATGACACTGTCAAAATGTTTTAGGAGAAATGGATAGCTTATAAATGAAAGAACACAACAACAAAAACATTGTATCTGAACCATGCAGACTATCAGAACCTAGAGAATGAATCCCAGGGTCTCTGCTGGAGCCCTCCTGTGTGCACACAGCCCTCTCTCCTAGCATCTGATGTGCAGGGTGAGGAACTTAAAAATACAGTCAACTCTTGATTATCTGTCTGTGAAGGACCTAGTTTGTGGATTATCCAGGACTGAGTTTTAGCTGTCCTGGTTTCTGTCTTCCCACCTAGCATGCTTATTTTCTAAGGAGATAGTATCTCAAGAATGCAGTCTTTTCAGGGTATCAACCTAAGCAATGCCTAACTGTGGCAGGTAAACTGGCTTTTCACTATAAAGAAAAATAGGAAATACTGATGAATTTATAAATATCTTCTATTTTGTGCTGTCAATCCCTATTATCAACTAACACTGTGTTTTCCAACCTTTTTTTGTTTTGTTTTGAATTTTAAGTCAATGCAGTTCAGAACTTCCTAAACCTAGAGAAGTCTGTCTACCCCTCCCAGTCCACCCCACTGGCTCCAGCTTCACACATACAGTGCTGGAAAGAGGAACTAAACATGTTCAGTTGAGGGCAGGTGGGGTCAGGTGATAGAATTACATGAGCAGAAAGTGGAGAAAGAAAGGGTCAAACATAGACAACAAATTCACCTGGTTCCTGTTTCTGTGCTGCAAAGAGAAAATGAAACCTGCCTTTTCCTCTAAGAGTATCCAGGCAGAACATGGGGGTTTCTCCTCCCTAGAAGCAGAAACTCTGGGAACATGGCACAGCAGCAACATCTAACCCAGCTTGGTGGCTATCTGTGCAGACACCCACCCCGCCCCCACCCGGCTCCTCTGTGGGGGCTCAGCAGCCTAGCTTCCAGCTGCTCTCTTTCTGCTGGTCACAGCCTCTGTGCCCAAATCAAGGTTGAGAGAAAGGCGATGAAGGTGCTTGTGCTGCTCTAAAGACGTCTGCTCATTACCCAAAGCTATGTGACAGGTGCCAGCAGTAGTCTTCTGAGGAAAGATGAAGCTGCTGTCATTTCTTAGTCAGTGGTATTGGTCATATCAACAACAAACACTTATTTGACTAATATATCCCAAAACCACTCTGGGCAGACGGCTCTCTGAGAGCTAAGGTTAAGAAAGGACAGCCAGTGTGTGGAGCACAGAAGCACCCTATTCAGAATGAGTAATCTCCTTGTGAGCTGACAGGAAAAATGGAGAAGCCTACACATATTATGTATTTTAAATGGCCACACCATTAGCTGAGGAATTGTGTTGCTATGGGTTTAAAAAGTGATTTCCAAGTCTATTTTGGTAATGATAATTACCATTGATTTAACAAAGAAAAATTCTTAAAAGTTATCTAAATAATGGGAATAAAATCTCAATTTCTGTGTAGATTTTGCCTCATTTCAAGATTTTTTAAAAATTAAATAGGGTTTATATGTCTCTCCCTAAATGTTAATTATACAAAGAATACCATTTGATATTTATAAGGAACTTTAATAAACACATATCAGACACTGCTCTAAGTATTTTTACATGTATTATCTTGTTTAGATTTCAACTATCATATCATACAGGTACTGTTCTTAGTACTCCATTTTACAGACAGAGAAACTGAGTCACAGAACGCTCAAGGTCACAAAACTAGTAACTGGTAGCACGAGATTCTAAACCCTTGACAACAGAAACTGCTGAAATATTTATACTCCAACCTCATTCTCTTATACCAAGTAAGATAAATTATTTAAAGTTTGTCAACTAGATTAATGTTGACAAAATTTTCTGTCTTTATAGGAAATACAGATATGGAACTTAAACTCTGCCCAATTAGCTTAAGAACCAAACTCCAGTAAGATGACTTTGTCTGACTTCTAGTTACAGGGCAGCAGATGCTTACTGTGACCTGTCCTATTTACTTATAAGCACCACAGACAGGCTGCAGCCCCTAAGACTGTCTTTAAAGCTCTCCATTTTCCATCTTTTATATTATGCATTTGGCATGTGAAACTTGTTAGAAGAATTAAGGTAATTACAGGGATGTCAAGAGCAAGAACAAAACTGGACAAATACTGAAACTGTACAAAGTTTCTTTTCCTCATCCTTTACCCACCCTCCTCCAGTGTCAGTGCTGGTTCTACCTCAGTAATTACATTCATGCTGGTAACCTAGAAGCACATAAAAAATATACCAGAGAAAAGTAAGGGCGTCAGTCACTGCCCTACGTCCTCAAGGAGCCACATAGAACACTCAATTGTTCATGGTCACAGCAGGTGGACAGAGCACAGCCCAGATGAAACTTATAAAGTCATCTTAACTAACAGTTTCAACATCTTTTCTCACTAAACCTCCCATTAGAAAAGCCAACCAGAGGCCAAATTGTTAGATTTGGGTCTTTTCTTTCTCTTTTCCTCTTTATTCTCAAAGCATATAATAGAAGTGAGAGAAAAAAAAAAAAACGGGTCTGGGCAATCCACAAACTGGGTAATGGCCCCTAAAACAACACCAAATATCAAGAGTTGACTATATCCTACATAGTGAAATGGTGTTTTATAGAAAAGTATCATCATTGCTTTGATATATTAAACAACTTTTAGGTTAAAAAAAAAGCAATTTTAAAATTTACTTTTCTATCATTGAATTTTGAGACCCTTCCTCAGCTTCACATAGGGATTTTTGTAGCATTTAAATAATGATTATTCTTATCAGTTCTTGATCTCATAGCTGAGAGGATCTTTAATTTTAAAAATCCAACTACCTCCCCACCCAAGGAATGCTTTTATTTTTCCTTCTGGTTCTTTCAGAATCTATGTTGTTCATGAATGGAGTGTTGGCGTGCAGGCTGCCCTTGGTGAAGGGGACACAGATCTCCAGACCAGAAGAGCCGAAGGGACAGGGTGGGCCTGAAGTATCTGTACTTCCTAACATAGCTCTAGAAATACCTGGCTTTGGATGAAGAATCAGGAGAAAACCATGAAAGCATTAAGACCTCAAAAGAACCAAAATGAAAGCTTAGAGTGTAACTATCTCAAAAGTTATATCCTATGTGTTGATCCAAAAATGAAAAGGATATGGGAGAAAAGATGAACTTGGAGTAAAAGCAACTTGATGGTGAATAAGGCTTGGTGGGCATACCTGATACCTGGCGGTCTGATTTTCAGAACTGGGATGTCAATACTGATGTAATAATCTAAATAAGAGAAACAGGAAGTAGAGGTAGAGGGATGGCACCACACTCTAGTAAAAGTATTTACAACACCCCTGAGCACAGTCTGGTGATGAAGATGGTGGTGATGGCACCACACTGTAGGACATGGTTGGGAGACCCTAAGCTTAATACCAGCCTCTCAGGGGACACCCAGGAAAATATCCTAGTACAAAAACTTAAATACAAAACCATTAAAAAAATAATAATTTCTGTCTAACAGAAAGGCTTAATCTACATAGATAATACAATTTGACGTAGATTCTCCTGTTTTGTTGTCTTCTTTAGCTTGTTTCATAGTCATCAGAAGTCTATGGTGACCACAAATGACATGGGCTCCCCACAGTCGATTGTCACCCAATACCAAATTACTGAATTTAACTCAATAATTTAGGGGAAACCAGAAATTTATTGAGCTCCAACTGCACAATACTGAAAATCTATAAAGCAAGCCTAAAACTCCTCTGCAGGGAAAGAACGCCTTCGTAAAGAATGGCAAAAAGATCTAAAAGTGAAGGCGATTTAGTCAAAAGAGAGTACCTGATTACAAATCAAACTTTGCAAAATAAATAAATAAATAAATAGATAAATAACCAATGGCAAAGAAAAAATCAAAACCCTATAGATTAAAAAGAAAAGGCAGATCTACTAATTCAGCTAACTCTCAAAAGTCTTGAACTTTCTAAAATTTAGTGTAGAAATTAGAAAGCAAGTACAGCCATGCGAACACAGCAACTAATAAAAGTGTACTGGAAAGATAAGCACACTGAAAAATCAGGTGACAACGTGGAGAAAATTAATATTGTCAAAACAATTAAAGAACAAAAAGGAATCACTGGAAGGAAAAATTAAAAAGAATACGATGTTAAATGCTAACTAAAAGGGCACAGGAATGATGGTATATTCTTCAAGTGGTTTTTTAAAAGGGATTTACAATACTAGGAGGACAAAGACTACTTTTTAGAGAAAACGAACATTGTAATTAGGAACATCAGAACGAAATAAGAAAAAGATCCTGGCCAGATGTTAGGAAACTCTTAGGATCAAGCCCTCCCAGGGTTTGGGATCCCAACCTGAAATAAAAGGCAAGTTTATTTCCTGATGTGAAAAACAAGAATAAATACCCACTGGTAAACAAGGGAAAATCTTTGTCGGACAAAAGTAGAGTTGACTGTTTCCACAGCCGGGAAGGAAATTCCCTTTGCCCTGAAGGCTCTCAAGGTTGCATCCTTAGCATTACTAGTATGGAGCACCAGCGAGGTGAGCTGTCCTATGAGCTCCAGAGCAAGGCTCCAGGACAAAGAAGGAGGCATCAGTTACCTTGAGCTCCTGCAGCTGATCAGGCTCGTAGAGTTTGGGGGATAATGCCTGAGCCAGGAAGGCGTCCAGCTCCTGACGACGCAGTATCCGTGCTCCCGGCCACTGAACCATATACCTGCAGGGATGGACAGAGGGGTTCTGGGGTGAGAATGCAGTGGTCACCAGTTATATACACAACCTGTTCAGGTTCTGAGGAGACTTGGGTGACACAAGATAAGGAGGTGTATACAGATTTCTTACCCAGCTTTTCTATTTTCACTGGATAGTGCCAATTACAAGTAAACACTGAATCATCACCTGGGCTGCTCTGCTTGTTTGATGTCAGAGTCATTAAAAACAGCACACTAAATTTATACAATACTACAAACCAGCTTGGTCAGTTATTTTTGATACTTCACTCTTGTGAAATGCTTAAGACCTCAAAACACATTATAAGTACCAAATTTATATGATTTATTTATTTTAATTCAAGACAGGATACCCATTAGGCAGATCCTAGGTCCAGATTACTCCCTTGATGAAGAGCGAGTGTCATGTGAATCCTCTGCACAAGGGGCTCCGGCAGTGGCAGATGAATGTACATGAACTAAGTAGGAAGGTATCCCAGGATGGGAACTAACGCTGTAGCCTTCAGCATGGTGTCTACAGGCCCTGGTCTGAGCAGCTGACAGGAAGTCAATTTCTAAATCTACAACTTCTATGTGTACTCTGCCTAAGAACCACCAGGTGTCCAGCTTACCATTTTTCTACTAATCCTCTTCCCCTTACTTACCTTGCTGTGCGCAGAGCTACTGTTACAACTCTAGGGCACTAAGCAAAGACACAACCACAGATAATGTTTGGGGTGAGAGAATGAGAGATTAACCACTAAGAACCTGGTCATTAAGTCTTTTTCAAGTCCAACAGTTCTCATTTCTCTGCATTCAGCAAACCTGAAGAATAATCTAATCAAGTTGCCAGCTTAAAAATAATTTCTGGTGATAGGTTCCTATCTCACCCCTGGCAGGCAGTTCAAAAGGAGTTTGGAGAATTGTGATATACCTCACAAAGCTCTTTCCAGTCCCACCTGGAAGCTTTCTCAGGATTTAAAATCTAAGTCAACAAAAGCCAGAATCAGAGTAGGAACAAAGTCTTAGCTCGTTATTTTAATAATTAATATTAATCCACAGGAACATGAACTAATTGGTAAAGGAGGAAGTTCTATCCAGTTGATTAAAAGAAGTATTTTCAATAAAAATCCCAACAGAAAAACTTAAGTGCTTGCTAGGTGCCAGCCACTGATCTAAGCAGTTACATGCCCTGGGTCCTTGTGTAATCATAGCAACTCTAATGAGGAACCATCACTGTCCCCTTTGAGAGACGGGGAAACTGAGGCACAGAACTCATATATGTCACGATAAAATTATTTAGTATTAGTAAGAAGGAAATGAATTTCCAGGTAAGTGAAGAGTGGATGTTAAATCTCTGTGGTATTTGGATCTAATCAGATCTATTTAAAAGAATGATTTAAAAGCTTTATTTCATTAGACTGTCAATATTTGCAAGGACAAAAATAACACCCTTTGCAATTGTTTGAGTTCCACAAATCTTAAATACAATGGTCTTACTGAGTTTTAATCAGGGCTTGATACAAGAAACAGGTAATATAGAGAAAGTCCCCCCACTTTTGTATGAAAAACCTTTCTGTGGAAAAGACTATACTCAATATATAATGTTCTTTGCCTAAATATCTATATTATACATTTCTTTGATTTTTATTTCATAGTTTTTTAAAATTGTAGTAAAATACAGGACATGAAATTTACCATTAGTAAATGTACCATTAGTGCAGTGGCATTAAATATACTCAGTGTTGTACAGCCATCCTCACTGTCCATCCTCATAACCCTTTTCATTCTGCAAATCCATGAAACAGTAATTCCCTCTATCCCTCCTAGCCCCTGGCTAGATGTTCCTTTAAAAATTATGAATTAGAAAAAAAAAAAAAAAAACTGTCTTGGAAACAGGCTGTTTTTTCTCATGATCTTTCCTGGTTTCCCTGGCAACAAAGACTCTAGCACTCATTTTAGCTGCAATAACAAATAGGTTTTTTTGATTTGAATACCTGTTATTTCCTCTACTTGGCTTCCTATTACATTTTAACAAAGTTACTGTTTACCTCATTCTCACTGTAAGTCTTTCTGGATGCAGAAAGTGTGTGAAATGTATATTAAGATATGCACATACATAAATGCACAGCTTAAATACCATAAACATGTATGGCACCAATGGCACCCCTGGTAGGAGCTAAGACTTATCCTCCCAGTTAATTCTCATCTGTCCATGCTACTTTGTAGCTGTGCACTAACAGTGTCCCTCAGCCTCTTTTATGTCGCTGTTTTCTTCAGACATTCCTTTCCATGCCTTTTCTTTGAGCCTCAAGTTTCCTATCAGGGAGGTATGAGAATATCTGCAGATGCCTCTTTCCCACTCTCCTCTCACTGCCCATTAGAAATATGGGTGCTGGACCCTGGCTGTGCTCCTCAGGTGTTGGAATAGGCTCTGATGGTTCTCTGAGTCCTGTCTGAGGTCTCACACCCTCCATCCTCTTACTTATTGAGTTCTTCCAGAACATAATCTAGTCTGTCCACCCAGGAGAATCTGAGCTCTCTTGGGTAAGGATCTTGTCTATTTTTTTGGGCTGCACCCAGGAAAGGGTGCCTCCCTTCTATTCTGGACACCTGCTTCAGCCTCTCACTGCTCAGAGGCTGGCCCTCTGCTACAAGAATTCTAGAGGTCTGGCTGCTGTTCTTCCCCCATTCTCCCCACTGCTGTCCAAACATCACATCTGAAACATAAATAACATGTGGATGCTGATACCACTGGCGAAAGCAGCAAGGAGACCACCACCTCCCTGCTGGCATAAGCCTGCCCCAAATGCAGAAATGGAATCTCATCCTGAAAGAAAATGGATAAATCTAGACTGAGAAGCAGCCTCACAGAAGTTGACAAACTGCAGCCAAGGGCTGCCACCTGCGTGTCAACATTGTTTCCATTTGTTCACATGCATTTGTAGATCCCAGGTGTGCAGACAAACCAGGACTCATTCTTTAGAAACATCTCTGCATCAACCCAGAGAAAGAGGAGAAGCAGTCGAGACTGTAGGAGACATGGCAACTGAACACAAGCACAAGCCAAGATTTTCTGTTGCTAATAAAGGACACTATTGGGACAACTGGTGAAATCTGAATAAGATCTGTACACAAGATGTATCAGTATTACTACTTTTTTGATTCTGAAAATGTCCTGGTTTTTTAGGAAACATAGACTAAAGAGCTTAGGGGTAAAGGGACATCATATCCACAACTTACATTCAAAGCATTCAGTATAAACACAAGAATACACAGAGAGAAGGAAAAAGCCAATGCAGTAGAACATTTAATGAGTGAAAAATGTGATGAAGGAGAGCCATGAGCTTTGTATTAATTGCACAATTTCTTCAAGTTTGAAATTACACATACAAAAAACAAAAAGATCAGAGACAGGAAAGAAGTCTTTGTGAATGACAGCCTGGCCTTGCAATTGCTGACCATTGCCCTAACCCAGTCATCAAGGCTAAGGGTCATGCTGCGTCCAGGATGCAGTCTCTGTCATTTGTCTATTCCCCCATCCCTAGCTTCAGCCTGACCTCAGCAGCCCTTCTCCTGTTATATGGCTGTAATGTCTCCAGAGAACAACCACTGGGCTGCCAGCCCCAGCCCCCAGCCCATACTCTGGAGGCTCTCGGAAGCACACACCAACTGTTACTCGTCTTTGTCCACCCTCTGTCCCATGCCCCACGCTCTTTACTCTGAAACTTCAAACCTCCTACTCAGCCCATCCTCACATTCTTAAATCATACACACTGACCAAATACAGGCTTCCTTCACCTGCTCTCCCAAAAACAGAAGGTAGAATGGATTCTTAGTGGAAATGAACCAACACATTTATAGTATCCTAGCTCCAAATCCCCTGGACTTGTCCCCTAAGAGTGTCCCTCACTCATCTCTTCCCAATCACCTCATCTCAATGCAATGTTTCTCCTTGGGATCTAAAACTAAATCTTTCCAAGTGGGGAAACCCCTGACCCCAGGCGCCCAGCCCACAAACAACAGTCTCTTCACATTAAGCCTATTATCTGGCTTCCACCTGAGTATGGGGGCCTGCACAATACTCATTGCAGCGTCTTGACACCACCAAGATGAGCATAGGACAAGGTTTGCTCAGACCTAAGATTATTAGTTACATTTACTATTCTTTGCAAGGTTTAAGATGAATACTTTTTCATAAACTACAGAAACAAAACAAAACTCAAAAATAAAGACTATCTTAAAAACAGGGACTAGGATAGTCCTGAAATCTGGGAAGACTCTGTGAAAGCCATCTGAACAGTACCTAAAAAGAGGTGGAGCTGTTTCTGGGTTCATGGCCCAGGAAGGGCCACGGGGACTAATATAAATGAAGAGGAAGAGTGGGTCTAGTTGTCCAGTGGCCCACGTGGATGAATGCATGAGCAGAGAAAATGTGAAGGCACCACCATCCCAAGAGAGGCAGGAAGTGACATGTGCACCCTGCTCCCAACAGCAATAACTAATCCTGCATTAATGTAAGGCTGCTCCTGTCCAAGGGGCAGGCTCTCCAGGTCAGGTATATGGTAGATTGCTGCCCCAACAAATCAAAGGCCACACATCATTTTAAACTTAGAAGAGATAACTACAAAGTAACTAAATTATAACTGCTAATAGATTTTATAATACTGCAACTCTTAATCTTAAATTTTTGGCTAATATAATGTTTTTATTGATAAAAGCAGGTCCATAACTAAATATTCCATCAGAGGAAACCAGAAGATTCAAAAACCAAAACAAAGAATTAGTCTTTCGCACTAGCTAATTCTCAATGGAAATAAAATAAGAAACTAACACATTAAGCTTATTTTAGCCAACCTCAATTTAATTAAGGAAAGGCTTCTAAGTTATTGGCCTTAAAGTCTGTTATGAATTTAAGAAACTTCAGGAAATAAACACCTGACTAAAGCTCTGTCCCCTGTCCTCAGTCAAGCAAGTGAGACTTAGTAGATGTCAGGAGCCTGAGGAGGAGGCTCCAGCCCAGAGGGACTGGACACAGGGAACTGGGCAGGTTAGGGCCTGGTGGGCAGTTGGGCCCCAGGATCTCGCTGTCTGTCAAGGTCAGAGGCCACACATATAGGGAAAGAGAGTCAAGACAGGCAAGTTGGAGGCACCAGAAGTAGAAGTCCAGAAGCTTATGGGCACATGTGTAACTGTAAACACACTAGGAGGGCCTGGTGTCCTACACTGTTCCCACCACCAGGAACCAGGGCTGCAGGGAGAAAGGGGCACCTAGGTAAGTTCAAAACATCTCTGCAAAAAAAATCAGGAAATGCTCATAGAAAGATGGAAACATGACAGGAGGCCAGCCAGACAAGGCCACAAGTGGCCCAAGAGGTAAGATAAAGCACCAAATTAAATGATGGTAGCAACAAACTAGAAGCCATTAAAGACAGAGCTGTCTACATTAAAAACACTCAATGTTCACAAAGTTGCAAAGTGCCTCCCATGAAATATGGGAACAGAGTAGCCTCACTAGAGAAGTCTTACAGATACCCCATTCAAGTGGTCAGAATGTAGATGCATAACCTGGATAGGACCACAAGGAGCAGAGGGATAGTCATGCCCTCCACGAGCATCTGACCTCTGGAGACCAATGAAACTTTACCTCTGAATACAAAGAGAGGGTCTGAAATGGACTATGAAATAAAGATAGAAATAAAGTACTGATGTTGATTGATTCTGATGGCTATATTGTGGTTATAGAGGAAGTGTCCTTGTTTGTTAGAAAATCACACTCAAGAATCTGGGATAATAAAAAGCTCTTTGTATTGTACTTGTAACTTTTTCCTAAGTTTGAAATTAGTCTAAAATAAAAAAAAAAAACACCAAAAAAAGTAATAAATCTGATACGAGTATGTATGCCAACTGAAATTGACTCTAAAACACCAACGGTGTCTACAGAGGCATTCACAGCCCGTCAAATCAGAGGGCCTAGAGGCACAGTGCCCAGGGTTTTCAAGCCCTCTCTCCAGGAGGAGCTGGTCCCTTATAGGCAGGTTGCAAGGTAGGGCAGGGGAGATACAGATAAGCCTGGGCATCTTGTGGTACCAAAAATGCTAGGACACACTGGGAGGACAAGACAGGACCTCACTGAACAAGCTCTCAAAGCCCAAACTGAAACAATCTGAACAACCAAATAAACAAGGACACCTGGCTATACTGCTAGAAATAAAACATAACCACAAGTCCATACTGATCTACACATGGTTAAACAAATGAAGAGGGAAGAAGAGACACATTTTCCCTACAGAACAATCCCAAATAATATATAACATAACCCCTCGATAGCCTTAAAAATCTGTAATATTTAAAAAACAAACTGTTTAAAATTATATTTTTATAAAATATGTGTTCACCAAATATACCTATTCTGTAAACATATAGCATCAATCAAAATCCACATTGCATTTACCTGGCCTACATTTCTATCATATAGGTAAATATAAAATGTAGAAAAATTTCAACAAACAACATGCTGCATCTGGAATACCCCCTACACTGTAGGTCATATAGATATGTCTCTGTGTGCAGGACCTGGTGCTGCTATGCCACACCTACCGTAGGACACAGCACAGCACCGTGAGATGAGTGGGCACGCTGGCCGGGTTGAGCATGGCTGGGGTGTCCGACCTCATGCAGGCCAGGAAGGCCCTCATCCTACGGTTCTTGTCCTCCACCGCCTTGCCCAGCCAGAGCCTCTTCAGGTTGGGGCAGGTCCACTCCCTGAAGGCAAGAGCTTCCACCAGTTCCGGGGTTTGCGGAGACTTCCCTTTGTAAGCTGCCCACTCTTTAATGATCACCGGTGAAACTACAAGATGGAAATCAGAAGAGAACCATTTATGCCCAGTCTCAGCTCCTTTAAGCCTAACAAAAATAAACTGCTCTAGTAATTATAGTCTGAAGATGTCATCTCTCATATAACAATATATCAAGTTAGCAAGCCACTGGTCATCATCTTCACTTCTAAGAACTCTGTTCTCTACTTTATGCACTTTAATTGATCATTTAGATTTTCAGTCAGGCCACCAATAAATTTCTTCTCAATCAAATCATGACTTAATTTCCCCATGTAACTAATGTATAAAAATTAAGAATGTTAGACACAATGTTTCAATATTAAAATCCATTTAATAGTAATAGTCTTTGTAATAATTGGTATAATTCACGTAAGTTTACATGATTATCATGGAAAATCCAATTTAGACAGCTAATCTTTTTCTAGAGATACTTTCACTAATTAGATTTAAGAAAGAACTTGCCACTTTACTTAAGGACCTCTTACTTTAACAAATGTAACAAAATGTTAAACTCTATTTCAAGGATTGGCAAACCACCTTGTAGTGAGAACCCAAAAGCCCAGTAAGGGCGCAAGCAAAAGCAATATTCCACGTTAAGAAATTCCAGGTGACACCAGCAGATGGTAATTCTATTTAGCAAGATCAAAGACAAAGTGTAAAACTCCTCCACTTCGCCTCAAAAAAAAAGCAAGATATTCTAAGTTGATACAACACAAAACAATGTTTTATCCACAGTTGTTTTACTGCTATTAATGTCGTAAATTCTTAAAACACATATATTCACATTTCCCCCACATAATTCCAAATAAATTAAAGAAAAATTATGATGGGGAATAAAATAAAGACAAGGCATACTTCAGAGAAGTATGTTACAATCATACCAAGTATACTTAACAATCTAAAGTTAAAAATTGGATGTACAATTTATAAATAACAATTATCAGAACTGAAGCAGAATCCTGTGATCAGCCAGTGGCTGGCAGGAAAGCCAGGATGGTGCTATGACCTAAAAAGTGATCTTCCACAGCTCAATTTTTCCCTTAATAGTACCCAGCTCAGGCTCTTCTCTTCACTAAAGTAATACCTGAGGCAGCTGAGAGAATGAAGAACCCAAATCTTGACAAAGTTAAATGATTAACTGGCTCATCTCTAGTTCCATCCCAAGTCTAAACAGAATCAGGCAACATATCTCTTCAGAGGTCAGGATTAGAAAGAAGGGCAGGAGTCAGATGGTCGGTACACACAGTCTGTGAGCAACAGGAAAGCAAGCTAGGCACATTCGACCCCAAGCATCCAGGTAAGGAGCAGGATGAAGAGAGACCCTGGAGTCACGCTCCTGCAGGGACCTACCACCCAGGAGCTGCCAGAGCAGGAGTGCAAGGCAGTGCAGTTCTGGAAAATTCTTCCTTATACAAAAAAGTTACTGTTTTGTAACTGGGAAAATCCTTTTCACTTATAATTGAATATTGTGATCTTTAAATGGTAAAACTTAAAACACTTAAAATGCATAAAGTCCATCAAGTTAAAACAGATACACATGTATATATAAATACATGCATCAATATTTTTAGGTGCCAGACACAAACATATTAAGCCCTCTTCATCCATCCCATAGACCCTGTCCTCAGACTCACAATCTAACCACTCCCCACATCCCCAATCCCTGAAGAGCTCCCATACCCAAAGTGGGGACATCAGTATGACAGGGCCCTCTTGGGTGTGGCATCTGAGCCCTTCCCCCTTTTTGCCCCAACTCCAGTCTCAGAGGCTAATGTTGTCAGCTCCAGAAAAACAGGTGAAGGAAGGTTTTACAAAATGAGTCATTAACTTGCTGTATTTCTATTAGGTTTCTGCAGTCTTCATTTTGATGCCAAAAAAGGCACACATGCATAAATCTATTTTTCCTTAAGTAACATCTTCATTTTGGTAGCAAAAACATCTAAAGAAACTGATTAAATTTTACCTTTGGTTGTAGAACTAGCTATTCTAGATTCTCTCACTCCCCCCCAAAAACACACGTGTGCACGCACGCACACACACACACACACACACAAAGCATGAGTTTCTGCATCTTAAAAAACACAGATTATAGTATCATAAGTCCCCTTTGTTTTCTCATGAGAGGCAATCTTATTAAATCTAATTTCATCCTTATCCATTTATTTCTTTCCCATTCATCAGCTTTGTTCTTGCCTCTCAACTAATTTTTAACAATCATTTTATTATGTTTTGTTTTCATTCTAGAAATAAATTTTTGGTAGAGGATTTTCATTCTCAAGTTTGGAATGCTTAGACCTGTACATAAAGTTCCAAGATCCTACATCAAAGGTTAAGTGGAGGTTAGAGGTGCTGGTCTCCTCACAAGTGGCTGTTCCACTTGAGGGTTCCCTGAAGCTGCCCTAGATAGCTGTCCACATTAACTGGGGCTCTAAGGAGCTCAAGTGTGCCTGAATTTACCTGGCATGATGCTACATGACCCATAGTGGTTTTGTATGAGCCTCTCTACACACTGGTGCCCAGGACCTCCAGATGATGCTTGTGAAGCACTGCTCAGTCCTAGCAGGAACATGCAGTTAAGTGCCCACCAGGAGCACAAGACAGGGAAGACTGAATTTCTGAAAAAGGTTATCAGACATATTAGCTTCCTCTTATCCTCCTAAGCATTTTTGTTGCCTCGCTGCACTATTCATGATAAGAACAGCCCAAATCTAATTTAGGAAATACATGTCTTTATTATGTGCAGTTAAACAAGCTTTGTTCCAAAAGTAAAGCTACTCCTAGCTTGCTTTATTTTTAACATGTGTGTATCTGTTTTAAACAACTGAATATTTGTAGATCTTTTGTGTATACTATCACTTGATAGCTGTGGAACCTTTGACCAATCACCTTACATATTTATTGAGTTATTTACTATGTATTGGGAAGGGCTGGGACATAAGTGAGGCATATAAGATACTCAGGGCTCAGGTGCCACCCCCCATGTGCTCATGTGAAAGGGTCTCCTTAAATTCTGAGGCCTGGGCCCCTTGCCAGCCTCCTCTGCATCCCTGCTCCCCCTCACCCCCCACACACCCCAGTCATGGAACCAAAAAGAAAAGGACTAACGACCCTCTCTGCAACACAACTCTGATGAGAAAACACAAAGATACCTTACAACCATTATGTGGTTGCAAGTGGCTCATTATATTGGAATAACTAATTAAAGACTAGTGTTTTATAGATTAATAAATTTCAAGGGACATTATTTTTGGGTTGACACACAGCAGTCTCTGCCTTACAAGTTCCCCAACATTGGCTGCTGGCACCTGGCCTCTTACTGAGTTATTGCTGCCCAGGAGGGAGGGCTCAGTCTCTGTGATGCAGCTCATAGGAACAAGTAGATACAAAGGAGCCAGAAAACAGGACGTCATCTGGGCTCTTATCATTTCTGCAAAAACCACTATGCAGGGATTATTTGGATGGAATGAGGCAACTGGATTTCAAGAACAACCTGAGTGCACATCTGGGCCTTAGCCAAGACCACTGTGTTGTGAAACCACTTCTGCGATGGCACCACTCTAGAAAGACAAGTTCATACTGCCTTGTTAAAGCAGAATAATGGTCAGCTGATCCAGCTACTAGCCATGAATAAATCTTCTGTCACCATCTATATTCATCTCGTCTTTTCTACTGACAGGAAAACTGACAATTGCAAGAAGTAGGCAAGTAGGTTGTGTCTAAAAGACAGTGTTGATCATCTCCCTTACCTAACACTAAACTGAATTTTTACATTGGGAACAACTTCAGTGCATCAATCTTCTTGCTAACAGAGACTAACTTTATAATGTACTTTCCTATAGAAAGTACTTCTTCCAAATACAACTGCAGGGCAGAAAACACTATTATACTTAAGCTATCAGTAAAAACTCAATGTTTTCCATTAGACATTAATCATCTTCTTCCTTGGAAATCTATTATAATGGTGACTCTGGGATTCATCCAAGCCCAGGGATAATGAACATGTTTCATTTTGTAAGCCAATTCCAGCTGACTGGTCGTGGCTACCTAGAGTCCCACAGGATGAAGTATATCTCTAAGCTCTGTACCAGGGCACCATGAGCAACACCAGTGCCTGCTGAGCGCTGAGTGAGAGTTGTGGCACATGCATGACATGGTTACAGGTGAAGAAAAGAATGGAGATTGATGAGTTCCAAGACTGCAGCCAACTGGACCTGTGGTCTGTCTGTGCATGGGTGCACACATGGGAATATCTCTGTGTGTGTGTACACTTGTGTGCGTGTAGGTGTGTATTTGGGGAGGAGCTATTCTTTTACTTGCTTAACTTTCCCAGGGCTATGGAAAAAAAAAAAAAAAACACCACACGAAAATAAAAACAAAACTCCAGTTCCTTCATATTAGGGCAGAAACAAACATGAGTACAATGATGGCTGCTCTTTTCTTCTAATGGGAAAACTGCCAGTTAACTTCCAAGTAGTCCATGCGCAGGCGGGGTCCAGCTGGCTCTCCATTGCCTCATGCTGACAAATTTGTGTACACATCCTCCACGACTCTCAGAGGTAAAAGGCTGTGAATGTTTCCCTTAAACCTTTCATATCTAAAGCTAAGGCAGCCCTCCGTCCACAAAAATAAGTTCAGTAGGCCACAGGGTACACAGAAGAACACAGTGTTCTAGAAAAGTAGTAAACGCTATTCTTTACTTCCCCATTAATGTCATTCCTAGTATATTCTAAACTCAGAAGTTCAAGTAAATATTAATCCAAGAGTGCCCCCAGAACCAAGCTGCCTTCCTACATCACTGGAGCGCGGTTGCTCAAAGTTCTGGAAGAGGCAGTTTGCTAATGCTACTCCTAGAAAACTCTGTAGAATAAAAAAATTCAGATTAATATATAAACGGTTTTCACAAAATCATGGGGAAAATGTTTATGGATAGCCAATTTTCATACATATTGAAACAGCACACTAATACTGCTCATGTTAAAGTATTCTGTTTTATAAAGTAGTATAATCTACAGTGAACAAATTTAATTAATTTATTTTAATAGCAGTCCCAATTATTTGGCACAAAATTTCCCAAGCCTATTGGACCAGGAAAAATCAATGTTCTTTTTGGATTTTCTTGATAGCTTAAACAATAAAGAATATGGGAAAACCCTTTATAAAAACAGAACTCATAGTATATAAACTTGCTTCCTATTTCCATATATTCAACCCATCTACAAGCCTGTTTCTTTTACGTACTTAACTTTGAGGTACTGGGGAGACTCATTATAGAAAAGAGAGAGGCCAGTCTTATTAAGTGGACAGTAATTTTAAAATGTACAAATTACTGAAGTTTACTCCCTGGATTTTTAACTTTTATCCATAGCTGAGGCAACTGTCCTCCTGTCTTTTCAGAACCTGAGTCTCCTTTCTTCTGGCTTCTCCCCATTTACCCCTAGGAGCAGGGGGAGGGGAGAGGCACCCTTGTGCCTAGGAGCTGACGGGTATCCTCAAGAAGAGCTACCCGGGCAGCAATGGCCAGACCTGCCTCCAAGGCAAGAGCAAGTCTTAGAAGCAGCCACCTCCTCTGGATTTCACACACAACGGCTTCCCAGGTCAGGGCTGGCTGAGACCCGGGTGCCTGTTTCCAGGTCCAGCCTTCATTTTAGCAGCTACCAAGATAGCACCCTGGTCCCACCTCCCCCCAAAGCAGCCACCACTGCCACCACCTAGGACATCTGGGCGAATCCACTGGTGCGGGGTCAAGAGTCTTCTGCTGGCCCCACTGGTGGGACATGGAATTCCTACAACAGTGACTTTGGTAGCATACTGCTATCATAAACAAGTATTCTAAAATGTTGCTTAAAAGCAAAATCATAGAACCTCGGAATGGACAGAGAGTAATAGAAAATAAACTGCTAGCATATAGTTCAATGACTTTCTAAGGCTGTAATTTTTTTAAGGACCTAATTGTAGATATCCTACTGTAACTTTGGTAAATTATAAATATCCACTGTAGATTATGATCAATTTATTATACGCCTAATCAAAAGACTAAATTTCCAAATGGATACATGTCTTATCTAGTAAGAGTTAAATATTTTAAAACAACCCTTCAGACTTCAATATGCCCTTTGACTAGTTCTGATGACAAAGCTCTCTTGGGAAACTGATTGTCTCAGTAACACCAGGAAAACACATCCGATTACATAGCATTCTGGAGCTGTGTTAAAGCAAAACCCTCCCATTCATCACCCACTTGAGCAGGCGGGTTCACTGGAACCCACGTAGTGTCACCGGACCACCAAAGTGAACAGCAAAGCCAGTGGGAATTGGAGGAACAAAACTATTCTAAGGCCCTCATGGTGCACCTTCACGTGGTTTGTCAACTACCTGCAATGTGCCACTGATTTCATTTCATTTACATATGTTCTAAGAGTTACGCATGACTTCAACAATCATCTTTCAAATCTTGTCAACTAAGAACTAAGTTTAAGGTCAGCCTCTTTTCACCAAAACCAAACATTGCCATTTCCCCATCTCATCTAAATAGTCAAGAAGCTACGACATTTTCTCCTTAAGAATATAAAATGTATAATCACTTAGATGTTCTAGGCATGGACACCTTAACACGTGACATCGTCAGAGTCAGTGTTCAAAGCCAGCCGGAATCTAATGAAGGGTCCTAGGAAGTGATCTTAATTTTAATGCACTGTTAATGAGGAAGTCGGGTTGCATAGTGCACATGCTGGTTTCTCGCACAGGTTTGGTATGAGTAAATTGAGAGCATTCAGGCTTAACAATCACAGATGATTCTCTGAGGATGAAATTCAACCTTGTGGAGGACTTGGTTATTTGTTAGTGACATCATCAGCAGATGTGTATTACTACATACAAACCTTTTCTATAGGCTACTTCCCACTTATTAACATAACCAATGCATGAAATAAGATCAATTTTATGTTTCCCCAAAAGACCAAGATTCTAAAGCCACTTATGAAAATCTCACCTACCAAAATTACAAAGCTAACTTAAGTCTCTCTACACTCAGAGGTTAAATTTACATATCTTTCTATCCAGAGGTAAATTTTTATTTATAACAGCACTTTAATAGTAACTTTCTCCAGGTAAGTTTGAGCTCTAGGGACTAATTCAGGTTTATCTTGTCAGTGGGCATCTGAATCACCCTTTCTTTCCCATTTTGAGCTTTCGTCTTTGCTCCGGTTCAGCCACAGCCCCTGCCCAACCCATCTTTCTAAACACAAATATCACTCTTATCCAGCCTTCAATGGCTACCACTTACTAACAGAAAAATCAAAAGGCATATTTATAGATCACCCAAGGAAAGACTGCCATATGTTTAGTGCCGACCTTTCATAGAACCTCAGGGACTATTCACATTCCCACACACGAGTGTCATTCTCTATTCCCTATCCTTTGGGTCTCCACGCCAAGCCATGCTTTTTTTTTTTTTTTTTTTTTTTTGCCAGGTGGACATTCCTCTAAGAGAGAACTATACATACAGCAGTAATAGGCATAGATCCTACTTACCATTTAAGAAGTATTAAATGTTAAACTACACTTGGCCTTGGCCCTCTTCCACAATGGATGAGCACCCCACTCTAGTGTCACCCCTAAGTCTAGCTCCTTTTTCTTAGTAACAGCCTACTCACCTTCCTAAATTAAACATATCTTCACTCTAGTTCTTCCCTTTACCAAGAAAGGTGGCCCTAATACAGACCCTATCTCTGCTCCTCCCTCACACCAAACCCTAACACCACTCCTTCTCCAGATTTCTCTAATAAATTCAACTTCCTCTCCCTGCACTCAGTACCTCTCATGGGCCAAAAGTAACACAACAATAACAAACAGCTCTATCTCCTGTCCTTAAAAAGAAGTCAGAGGGCATTGCAGGGAGGAAAGGAAAGGGAGATGCCTGTTGAGTTCTCTCTGAAGCTAAGGCCTTCTCCCACTGACCTCAGCCACATCTGACAAGGCGGGCTGGTGTGCCTTCCTCCTTCTTTCTTTTGTATGACCCTATGCTTCCTCCTTACTCCATTCAGAGCCTTACAGAGTACAGGCTAGGGCAGCCTGCGTGAAAAAACTGATCAACCCTGTGTGAATAAAGGGCTTGTTTTCTGAGCAAATGAATCACATGGTATAAGGAAAGAATAAGAATATGTACATCAGGAACATACCGGGCCTCTGAAAACAGTACCCACTGACAACACTCAGTATTCCCATGGCATCTCCTCTCCAGCCCTGATTTAAACAGCAGAAGCATCAGCTGGAGGAGGCCCTGCGAGGCTGGCACCACCTTTACCAGCTACAGTCACACCAATAGCTTAGTGCCACTCTCAGTATAGTTGTCCTCAAGCAAGGGTAGTGACAAACAGATGCTTCATTTTAAAGGCTTAGAGAATCACAATTTTGTTGTAGTCATCAGAAATAGAAAACTTAGGAATCTATGAAACTGAGTTTTTAGCACTGCCGGAAGCTCTCTGGTTCAGAGGTCCAAAGGTCAGCCCCACTCCCACATTTGTCCCTGAGCTGGTCAGTTTCACCCAATTCCCAGGCCTGCACTAACCCACCCTCATGCAGGTGATTTGTCACTACAAACCCCAAGTTAAAAAGTAAGCTTAAGGTAAATAATCTTAAAGTAAATAGTGATATAGTAATCTACAATTTCCATGGTTCATAATATTCTTATTTCGGACTACACATTTTAGGAAACTTTCTATATTATCTACTAAAGATACAATGACTTTTATATTCCTCACATTAGTAGATAAAATTTCCTAGAACAGAAAGGCACGGTTTTCCCAAAATATTACACTAGCCCACTAGAAGATTGCCAGCATTTCTAACAATACTTTTTGTCTTTCTACTTCCCTCTTCACCCCAGAGTTGATCAGCTGGGATCTCTGAGGAAAACCATTACACATGCTTTGTTGGCAGTAGGGCTGTGTGCAGCAGCACAACAGCCACACAGAAGCGGCAAGAAGAGACAGCTGGTGGGACCTCTCCAGGAACACTGACTTCTGGAGAGCAGACACTACCATCACTGTGCCTGGGACATTCCAACCATGGCAGAACGGCGACTGTCAGGACCATATGCACATTAGCTTAAAGCATTAAACCTGCAGTTTTATTGTTTTACTGAATAACTACCATTACTGGGATGTTACTGAGGAAGAAAGCCCATGGCTGTCCTCCCTTCCTTAGCGCCCAGATGAAGCCCACCTCTTTATGTGGGGGCACTCAGGGTGATCTCAGATATGATCCTTCCAAGGCTTTAGAAAATGCACAAGAGATTATGAGGTACTCAGGAAAACAAACAACGGATTTTACAGTACATACATTCTGGTGGAAGTCTGTTCTTTCTAAAAGCAAGTCTCTCAGTTTTCTTTCTGCTTTCTGCCAAGCTAAACAGGACTCCGTAAACATACTGACGAACTGGCCTATAGAGCAGGGCGGCGGGAGGCAGGTCTTTGCTGGCTTCATCTTCAATAGAAACAGCAATTTTGATTTCACCCTTTGCATGGAAGAAAGCAGAATAATATTGCACATTTTTCATGTTGAATTTACAATAAACTCAAAGAAATATACTGTTTTATCTCCAGTTAATGACATTGCAATTCTATTCCAAATTGATTGCTTAATTAAACTTGCCTATATAAAGTTGTTTAGGGAGAGTTCATTTAGCAGGCTGTAGGTCAAAACATATATTCAGAGAGTCAAAATAAAACCTACATTGTTTTATTTTTCATCTTGAACCAAGAACAAAAGAAAACCACATAGATGATCCTACAGTCTTTTGAACAACCTAGACAGATAATATCAGACAACAGATTAGAAAGTACTGAGAACTTGCAAAAATTTTATTTATGAATCAAGATGGTCATATGTAATAAAATTCATAATTTCCAATGACCTATATGAAATCCAAGAAACAAGTATCCTGAATGTAAAATGGTCAAATTTTCTTTACCAAGCTCCTGCATAAAAAATTACCATACAAAGTGACCCAGCTAAGAGAACTCTCTTAAACACTGTTCATCTGTAAAGTTTTCGGCATATATCAGGCCTCCACCCCAGTGCAGCAACTCAAAAGACGTGTCTCACTAACGAGTGCGTGTGACAGCCACTAGGGACAGAGAATGAAGGGAGCTCCGTTCTGTTTATGGTTTAAAATCAGCATGGCAGGGCTTCATTGTGGCACAGGACAATGTCGCTAGGAGCTAAATGACTGCTATGACTATCTACAGAAATTCTATGGTCCTGTTTAGGATATTTTATAGCATGAAGATACATCTCAAGGGATTTTGTAGGGAACATTATTTATGTATATTCACAACATAAAAATATATTTATGACTTTCAGTGTCTACTAAATTTATCCATATATGTACTTTTTAATAATTTCATAACATTTGCTGTTTCTTTCATACAAATTTAATTTCAATATCAGTCTTTCTGCTTATCCTCAGTACTACCCTCATACTCATTAATCTAGTAGCTACATATGATTAACACTCTCATCTAGGTAGTACTTACTCCTTCAAATACAATGAGATTTTGGATAACTCACTACATTATTACTACAAAGCTTCATCTCACTTTGAATGTCTCAGCCTGGACAAGTTGATACCAAAGCTACTTAGCTCACAGGAAGCAGGCCTTATAGTCTCAACTTTTCCTCAATATACTGAAAAATTTTTTTAATTTTTTTAGGTGGTATTTTAAAATCTGAAAAGATAGTCAAGTTTACTTTTCTCAACCACAGTCATTTTATCAATATTTACCCTTGAAATCAGTGAGTAACGAAGAGGACAAGTAGTTGGTGGCACTCAGATTATCTATCTAACCAACACTCAAATCAGATCCACAGGTGTGGCAGGGCTGAAATAGCAGCGGCCCGGGGACTTTACATCGCAAACAACCCCACAGGAAAAGGGCAAAATCTTCCCCAAACCTGATTCCTTTAAACTGATTCCAGCATCAGTAACTTTTCACTTACCCTTATAATTTATTTTGAACCTGAAAAATAAAATGTTTACCTCATAATCATAATTTAAAAAGTGATACCATTCATGCATACCTATATCAAATAACAGATGAGATTTGGAGGCAATTATAATTTAAAAATAAAGGAGCTGAGTAAATAGTTCTGACCTAGATATTCTTCATATCTTTGAATTTATAAAAGCGAGCAGTGTTCAGGTGAGTCAGTTAACGGTTGAAGTCCAGCTGGGGGTGCTGTGGAACAGTAGTGGCTTTTGCATTCATTGCCTCCATTTTACAAACCACAGATGGATTGCAGAAAATAGAAAAAAGTCTAATTATATATGGTGGCATAGCTACTGATGAAAACATGTTAAAAATATATATAGTAATAAACCAGTTCTGCATGGGAAATCTGTTTACCAAGGTAACTTGTTAAACTGTGGCCTGTGATAATAAATACCAACATAAAGACTACAAATCATTGAGGAAATTTAAATACACATAGCTCATTCAAGACACCAAGATTCAAAACCAATTAATGCCACACTGTGTAACTATTTAAGCATACATTTAATAGAACAAATAACGTGAAATTATTACACTATAAAAAGATCAATTGCATTTTCTGACAATTATGTTACAAATGCTGTATTCTATTTTTTGCTATAAGTGCTAGAAAAAATGCACTCAATGAAGTAGAGGAACAAGTCAAAATAAACGAAGTACTCTAAGCCATCCACAAGGGGGCATTTCTAGGACAGATCATTATGAGACACCAGAATTAAACCTCACATTATGGTACAAATATGTATAAAATTCTGAAATTAGAAACAGGATAAAATTACAAGTCAGAAAATAACATGTCATTAATTAAAAGTTTAAAAAATATTTTAAATTCCATTGAAGGGGAAAGTGAGACTTTTTCCATGTTTTTTTTTAACCTATTTAGAGATAAAATTTTCATCATTTTTTCTCAAAGTTTAGAGAGGGAAAAATTAATTTTGTTTCAAATGGCTTATAAGGCAGAAAAACAGTTCCCAAAGTAGCAAGCAGCTACAACCCCCATAGTGATCACTGCTCATACCTTCGTCAGGACATGAAAGATGTATGGGTACATCAGCCCCTTCTTGTGCCGGTGCTCGGCCACTCTCAGCACCTCAGGCGCGACAGGTGGCAGGGGTGGGGTGGTGATGTCCATGTGGTTCCTGGTGGGCATGGACAGGAGGCACGGAATTGGCTGGACAGTGCCGATCTGGCTCCCCTTTCCTTCAGCGAGCTGGCTGCCTGAAGAAGCAGTGGACGAACCTTCTGCCTACAAAGCAATGGCAAGAAGGGAAAATGGGTTCATGTCATATTGTCTGTCCACCTGTGACAGAGTCCTATCTAGAGAGACACAATAAACACCTTTACCACCGAGGACAAGGGATTCCTGACCACACCCACTTGGACAGAAGTAGTGAGTGGATGCCCATATGCCTATATTGTGGGGTGGGAGCCTGGAGGACCTGAAGCTTCTGTTGTGTGCCCCTACCCATAGCTCCTCCTTGGGGGCCCCTGGTGGGGTGACAGTGGCTTGCTATGCTTGCTATCCCTATGTAGCCAATTTCTGTGTTTCTACTTTCCTTGAAAATGCTGCCTAACACCACAGAGGCATTGTCCTCCCCATAGATGAGGAAACTAGTGCTCAGCGATGCAACTTGCTCACAGTTACGGGATAAGTAACTTGTGGGACTGGGACTCAAATCTAGGTTTGCTTCAAGCCTGTGCTTTCCCAGCTGGTATCTAAAGAGTAAACACAAACCCAAATTCCATTAAAAGTGAAGACTCATATCTACACATACTGACACAGAAATCTGTGCTCAGTATATCATTAGGTGAAAATATCCATTCTGTAACAACCAACTGCCAAAATAAGGAATGTAGATACATGAATAGAAATGAGTGGACACTCAATGATCACCTTAGTGATGGATGGCCTTAAAGGAGTGGGACCCAAGGAAGGGAAAGCAGAGGGAACTCTTAAGTTTTCTCTTCATAAACTTAGTAGCTAATTCTGAATTGTCTACCAAGAGCAATTATTATTTGCACAATGTCTTTTTTCTCTTTCTCATAATAAATGTTAGAAATAATGCTGTTTTTTGCTTGCTTCTGTGCCACCCTAAAGAATATATATTTTTTGTTTTGAAAATGTATTTTTTACAATGGTATGTAAGTATTTAATTTTATTCTTTAAAACACTAAGTACCAAAATTAGTCTTGAGAAGAACTCATGAATAATTCATGAGTGTTTGCTATACTTCTCATTCCACAGAATGTAGACATACACCTCTGAAAATGCTTTGGAAGGTGCTCTGCAACCTTATAGGCATCCACAAAGCTTCTTTATAGGATAATCATTCAATAGTGAGGGTATTTTAGAGTTTTAAATGGATTTCTGATATTATGTATATAAACAAACCTCTTCCACCCAGACCTGCTCATCTAAGTGATCACGAGTAGGGACAGATGTGGCTTTACAGTTAAAAAGTTATTTCTATAGCTCACTACTAAAAAGTAGAAGCAGAAAAAAGAGGTAAATGGAATGTATTTTCATTCTTATGGTATACATCTCAGGTGCTTTCTTGCTTAATCTCCACAAGAACCCTATAAGACAGGGCTCTGGAAGCCTCTAAGTGCTTGACCAGACTAAGCAGCCAGCAAACATGGGCAGATTCCCACCAGGCTCCCACCCTGCCCTGTGGAAAGAGAACAAGCAGGTGGCAGGGCCCTAAGGTCCCTCCTTTCCTTGCCCACCCCCTCATGTTTACAATTCTCCTCCTCTCTCACCCATGTCTGAGATCCCCTCCCCACTTCTCAATCCCTGCAGTGTCTGTATTACTCATAAAGTGCTTAGAGAGAGTGTTTTACTTTCAAACAATCCTTAACATCACATGCTAAAAAAGCCAGGAGTTAAGAAAATAAAAGGTGTGGACCTACTACCTTTGTTTGGTCTCCTGGGTCTCCCCGCGCTTGAGGCTCCGAGTGGCTTCCTGTCTTCTCCCAGCCAATTTTGTTCCCACTGATATGGCTAAACATAAAATGAATATGACTACTGTTAGTGTTGACAACTTCCCACACACACTCACGATAACAATGGTCCATGTTACAGACTCAAGGATATTTGTGCTTTACTGTTCTCACCTCTCCTCAGCAAACTCTCTAGAGAGAAACCTACACAGGAGCACCTTCTGCCTTCTTCAGATAAGTAGATGATAACCGCTCACTATGAAAGAGAAAACATCGAACACCTAGCCCATGCTGACCACTCAGCTTAAATAAAGATGGTCTAGGATGTGCTGGGGCCAGGGTGTACAGAAGACACAAATGCAGCCTTGCTTTTAAGGGGCTCAGTTGTTTTGGAGGAACAAGATTTTTAAAAATCACACTTAACTGACAATTATCAGGCTGTAGATGATTAAATGTTATGTGAATTATATTACACATAATTTGTCAATAAATAAAAGGCATTCTATGCCAAATGACAACAGACTACTCATGAGAAAGAGCATGGGAAGGGGCTAAGGCTTGGGTGAGGCCCAAGGCCAATTCAGGGACGGAGGGCACCTTCCAGGCCCAAGGAGAAGAAATGGATTTGTGAGCTCAGAAAACAGAGAGTTAACTGAATCTTATTTGGGGAATGGCTTTACTTGGCAGAGTAGTAAAAAATAGGTTGGGGAAAAAGAGATGAGGAAGATCACAGAGTATCTAAAATGCCAGAGTGGGGTATTTCATCAGCATTTAAAGAAAAAACTGTGACTGTGACCCATTAGTAGTCTGGGGATACAATGTGTTGGGTTTAATCAGCATTTTTAAAATACTGAAATGGAACAGGACAGAATGCAGTGAATGTAGTATGAATGACATTATTTCATAAATTCTTTGTTTATTTGCACATACATTTTAGGTCACAGCATATGGTAAAGTTTACTGGAGTGCCCAGGATCTAAAGTTTACTGTAGATCCAGGCAAGCATCCTGGAGGGAGCAGGGAACCTGGAGGGGCCTGAGCAAGGACCATGCCCCATCCCTGAGCTGCAACCCCCAGCAGACTGGAGGACAATGCCACTGTGGGGACAGCCAGGAAAGCTCCAGGCATCCACCCTTCACTTATCCCTCCCCTGTAGGACTCCAAGCCAAAAGTATCTTCTAAAGGCAGTGTTGGACACAGGCATGACAGTACAGAGAGCTTTTCATTGACTTGCCTTTCTAACTGACCCATGTGACATGGAAAGATTTTAAGACCCGCTAATCCTATCTTCCGATTGACTTCACTTTAGTTCTATCATCCCCCCCAAAATTAGGAGCCTGTCTCATCTTAAAGCAAGGGCTGTGTCCATATTTGTGACATCTCAGAGCTTCAATCTAGCTCCTCAAACCCAGTCATGGAGTCGGTTACAGGAATAGGACACCTAGGACTCCTCCACATGAAACGTGGGCAGCCCAGCTGCCCCGTTACTCTGTGTCCAGGCTCGCAGTCTTCAGTGAGGACTCAGAGAAACCACTACTCTGTCTAAGTATGGTATTCGTGTGTGTGATCTCATACTACAGTTTTGCAAAACTAGAGGAAACACTAGTGATGAAAAGGAAGCATCAAAAAAATATAAGTATTCCAAGAGCATAGTGATCAGTTCTGTTTAAAATTGGAGAGAGCAGCTACCAAAGGGGTGAAAGTTTCAGGAAATGAATCTTATTCAACTATTCACTGATTATATATCAGTCAAGACATGAATCAGTAAATCCATCATGTGGTAAGTGTGCCATGGCTTGTGAATTAGAGAGGGTGGACAAGCTGATCACACACACATCCACAACAAATATTCCAAGAAACTAAGAGGAAAGGCTAGCAGCTCTGAAAATATCTAGAAGGTGGTATAGAGTTGTTCGATTTATATGTATTTTTTCATAAAAAGGTCAGTTGCATTTATTCAGTGAAATCTCAGAACAAATTACTTGGATACTTAGAAGTTTTATAAACAGATATAACATTATAATTTTAAATATTTAAGTTTAATATGGTTACAAAAATGCACTGGTCACAAGTAAACAGCTTAATAAGTGCCTAGGAACTTCATGGCATGTATCACCTCTTTACTATTTGTAATAATTGTAAGTGACCAGAAATGCAAGGCTGACAGCCAGGAGCCCCTCCTGGATCTGCTCCAGTGACTTCCTCACAAACAATGATTATTCCAACTTCTAACAGTAAAGATGCCTTTACCTGGTTCTGAAAATTAAATAAATGTATGGTGCAACTGTATACTTTTCACGTCTGGTGGTTCTGGCTCACACAGTGCTGGTTCAGACTCATCGATGTATGAATCCCATTGTGGGAGAACCCCACAGCTGGGACTATAGTCCAGCCCTGCAGGAGACCCCAGGTGCTCCCTCTTTGACAACTTAGTACTTCCAGTTGTTTTCATGTTAACCTTTAGGAGGGAAGGCAATGAACTTCAGCAGATCTGATGTGTACTTCTTGGATAACAATAAAGATAAGCATCTCTCCATCGGTGACATCTTTTGTGGTATGCCTGTTCAAATATTCTGCACATTTTCTATGTGATTCTTCCTAAGGATTTATTAGGAAGTCATTATGTGTTCTAGATATAAGTTCTTGGTCAGGTGTAAGGATCGCAAGTTTCTTTCGCACTCAGCTGGAATGCTGCTCCTCTCTCTTCATGACAGACTCAAGTTTCTATATGTGATGCCTTGTCTTGAAGGCCATGGATGCAATGTCACCCGAGTGAAGACTTCCCTGACCACCCCCCATCCCTGCTATTATCACTGCTGTGTCCCTTCATGGCATATATTATTTTGTAACTGTTAATAATTATTGTCTATTATCATAGTTAATTATAAACTCTGTAAAGATAAGACTTTACAGCCACTATTGAGCAGGTACCCAACTATTGCATGAATAAACCACATAAGCATAGGCTAGAGGTATATGGCAAAAAAGGCATAAACCTGGCTTCTCTTTTATGTAACATAAATCATAACAAAGGAATGCTCATTAAACTTGCAGCCCCTCAAAGCGTGAAGGGCCCCAGGGTCTCGAGTTTGCTCTACCAGCAAGCACATGGGACAGCATGGTGGGAAGGTGGGGGGACTAAAGTAGAAAGCTTCTTCCACCTAAGATCACATAGAACTTATATTTCTAAATCTTAGTTTTGTTCTATATAAATTATCAAGCTAAAAATAATGTCATAATCTAGATGCTCATATGATCTTCTAATAATCATACTATAAAATCTAAAATTCTGCCTGAAAGGCACATTGACAACAGTCAACTTTTTAAAATCCAGAATATTTCAGGACAACTATATTACTTTACAACTTAAGAAAACAAAATTTTGAGTATGACAAATACCTTGCCCTGAAGAACAGATGGATTAGACATTTCAGAATATTTCTACATACAGTTCATCCTCCCATACTGCTCACCTCACACAATGACACTTGCAACTGCTTACACAGACACAACATTTCATCAGCCATGTCCTGGGAAGACCTGCTGAGACTCACACAGGCCATAGGGAAGTGGGTGACCTGGGCAGAGAGCCTGCATGAACTCTGTTGAATCTCCTGTACACCCCAAAGCCATTACTCACTGCTGATAAAATTCAGGCTCAGAGAAAAGGAACCCTTTTCACATCTGCAGCAACAGCGACCAGATTCAGACCCAACCCACCATTCCAGATATTACCACATACTATTACAAAGGAAAGCCAATCTCAGGATGGATTTTACACAGACACACTTGATGCAACAGGCAAACAACAGAAAAGAATGATTCTCACAATCCAGAAACAATGGCAGGAGAAAGACCAGCACCACACCACTGGGCTCTGTGGCCTTTCAGAGACGTGTTGCAAGGCCTAACCTCATTCTAGTACACTTGGGGCTTCTTCTGCACTAAAGCTGGTAGAGAAGATAGCCAACTGTCCTAACTAATGAATTCTCTCCTGCACATTTTTCTAGCCAGCAGGCTCATGACACCAGAATGGAAACAGACTGGGGTGCATTTACACCAAGTGTAAAAGTGACCAGTCACAGTGACTTCTCACTCCACTGCCACGGGTGTGGATTGCCTTGATGAAGCAGAAAAGTAAAATAGCACTGACCACAGCTGACTTACTTGTCAATAGGAAAGAGAGAGTGAAGTCAAATAAAACCAAAAGGAAAGGAAAAAACATGAAAGGTAAAAGATCAAATCCAAAGAAGCAATACCTAGCATGTGTACAAGGTTACAGATACAGTCAAGCCAAGTGAAGCTGACTTTCAACAAAAATGTGTACATTTTCTTCTGTCTGTTCCCCAACTCAAGAATGGAATGGGACTCAACTCACAGCTGTTCCTAGTCAACAGACTCCCACCCCTACCAGAGTTCTAATGGAGGGGCCTGGTAGCATCTACTATAAAGCATGAAGACCTGGGCTCTCTATCAAGGGAAGCCTCAAGATTTACACATACAAACACCTTATAGGTAGTCTCTGCAGGCCCTTACTTAAGCTAACACCACACATTTTTTTTTTTTTTTCATAAAAAGCCAAGAGTGGAGGAAGTACTGGTCCTGAATGATTCTGTCTTACGCTCAGGAGGACTCCTTGCGCCATAATGGCTAGGGGGCTGTCCTTTCCCACTTGTCAGGGACACCTGATTGAGTGAGAAGAGATGGACGTGGGTGGTGGATGGCTAGGACACAAAGAGGCACAAATGATTATTAATTTTTGTCAATACATACAAGTAATTCAGAGTTGTTTTCATAAGAATATGTTAGAAATCTTACCTGTGTCAAAAAGTCAAAATATAAATGTAAAGTCACTATTTGTCTGGTACTATAATGTAACAATCTGAAAGGAAAAACCTGCAGCTATGTTTAGCCTGTCTAGGACCGGGTACCATAGGGCACGTAAAATGTAAATTCCCTTTGTGAACCACACGGTTTCTCTGTAAAGAAGCCTGAGAAGACTCAGAGTAGAAGAAAAACACCAATACCACTCCAAGGAAAAAAGAAGCATTAAAAGCATATTTCTTAGGACACCAGATTAAAGGCACTAAATGAAATTCTTTAGGTATGTCATATTACTCAATAATACTGCAATAACTATGAATGCTGTCAGATGGGTACTAGATTTATCGGGGAAATTACCTTACAAGTTATATAAATGTCTAATAACTATGTTGTACAGCTGAAACTAATATAACATTGTATGTTAACTATAACAGAATAATTTCTTTAAAATTAAATAAGTGCTATTTAAAAAAATAAAACCAATATTGTTTTTTTTATTGCATGTAGGTATTTTTTAAATAATAGTGATAGCTATCACTGATTGTAGTTACTCATCAACTAATTTAACTCTCAAACAACTCAGAGACACCCCCATCCACAATGGGTGCACTGGGCCCAGTGAACTTCAGGTCACCCAGTACAAGCTGCAATGGGACCTGGCAGGACCAGCCAGGGGACATTGGGAGGACTGGGCCCTGGAAGCAACAAGTCTCCAAGCTGGTCAACCAGTCCCATGGGTGCTGACAGTGACCATCCACAGCCTAGATGTGGTCCCTCAGGGATCATGCTAGGTGTGCAAAGCTATTCCACAGACTACAACCATGACATGACACCTCAAAATCCATGTGTACGTAACTGTACAAGGAAATTGAACAAATCCATATAAAAAAAGTCAACAAAATAGAGAAAAATTAAGTCCATCTTCTCTCCTAATAGGACTTTTAAATACCCACTTAGAAACGTCAGTAACGACATGCAAAAACACTAAGTGATATTTAGTGCACATACAGAGTTACATTTATAAACAAATCAGAAAACATACCCACATTGTAGAATAATTATGGAAAAGTAAATATTCAGGGTACACATACTTACATTTACACACAAATCAGAATACACACTTAAATAGTAGATTAAGTATAAATAAGGAAAGGAAAAGGCAAGTTGCTGTGCCTAAGAAAAAAATCCCATTATTGTAAAAATCAATGTTAGTTATGCAAAGAAAATAAGGTGTTTGAATATTCACTAATCTTTTGAAAATAGTTATATCTCCAGATATGGGATCACAAGGGATTTCCTATAAAGTATTTTCTAATGTTCGACTCTGTAACTTTATATTGAGATGGTAAGTAGAAAAAAGGTAAAACAAAAATCTTCAAATTAGCAACCTCAGATCAGATGCAAATTTCTAAAAGCCAATGAAAATAGTATACAACCTTCACAAGGATTCAATTGTAACTCTTAACCAAAATAGGATTACACAGATTTGACAAGTCAGGAAGAATGAGAAGAAAAACAAGAACACTGCCTTTGTTTTTGTTTTTAATTTTAACCAAGAATGGAGAAAAAAAGTATATGTTGATTATACTCTAAGAAAAAGAACAGGAGAAAAAAATGTTTCGTTAGAAAGCCACACATTTTTCTTACTTTCTTCAAAATAATCGTCATGGGTGTGGAATAATTGCCCAGGCACTGTGCTAATACTCTTATAGACACAGAACCACAGTAAGAACAGGAGGCTGTGATTCTGAAGAAGTGAAGGGACACTCAGGACAGCTGCAGTGGTGCCCAGGCAGCTCATCTCAGTCCTGGAAGGGGCACCCAACTCACCCCATCTGTGTACAGGGAGGCCTCTAGAGCCCCAGACTCCTTGTCTGGCACACACCTGCAAACTCTTTGGGGACATGTGCCCACTTCAGGACAACAACAAACCCAGAAGTCCATTCCAGCAGTGCAGTGGGAAAGACATTTGAACATGCCTAGTTGAAGAGGATAAAATGCCAGGTAATGTAGTAAAAAAAAAAAAAAGAGGGTAGGTACAGGACATGGCCTGCCTAGCACACACATGTGTGTACATACTTACATGTACATATGCATACACATACTGAAGGTGCCCGTGTCTGGACCTAAAGACCAGCCAGGAGGCACATTCACACCCAGCTGTCATCTGAGTAACCGCTGTTCCACAGGACACCTAAGTATACATTTCCTTTTACATTAGAACATTCTTTGGAGTTGGGACACATGTATTTCAGCTCTTGCCAATGTGGCTGTGATGCACCCCTCTTTCCCACTTTTGAGCTCAAAAGAAGCTAACCTTCCAGGAGGAGTGCTCACACTCTCAGACACCACAAATGCAGAGGGCCTACCAGGGTAGCCAAGAACTCATATCCCACCAACTCTACCCATTTTTCCCACTGAATTCACCTTTAAGAACAAATGCCTGCCAGTTGCATAGGTTAAAAAAAGGTTATCTTATGTTTTAAGTTGCATTCCTGAGATTCTCTTAGAGAATATTTTTTCATATTTTATTGATCATCTGTGTTCCCTCTGTGAACTGCATGTTTCTTTTTAATTTGTAGGAAAACTTTTTTTATTGTGGGGAGGGAGAGAATTCTCTTTTTTTTAACAGTCCCCATCACCTATCAGCACCAGCCTTTTAAAAAAAAGTCATTGATTTTCTGCTACGGAAATGATTATCACTTATTTTATGGACTCTTCCTTTCTGGTATCATTTACTCACCTATGGGAAGGTGAAGGAAGTGCAAATGCCTGAGGAATCAAACAGGGAGGGTGATGAGGGGTGACTAGGTGACAAGGAGGGACACAACATGCTGGGGTAATGGCAGGCTCCCTCCTCTGCTATTGCACAAGTCTGTAAGTACTGTAACTACAAACATTTCTACAGTCAATCAGAAGCTGTTATGATCAGAGGTGCTAGAGTCTGATGTGGAGTAATTTCCAAGCTAAATGGCCTCACCACCTAGACACCTGTCCATCCTGAGGACAACGAAACTCAGATCAGAGCAAATTCACTTCCAAAGAAAGGTCAGATCTCTCCAGCCCCAGGGCTGTCCTAAACAAATGCTGTGTTTCATCCAAGAATAGAGTTCAAACTCTACACTATCCAGCTCACATGGCCTCCTGCTGGTCGGGCCACCCCTCTTTCCACCCCATACACGTCCAGCTTTGTCCCTACTGCCACAGCTTAAATCTCACATCTCTGGAAATGCTCCCACTTTCAGTCTCTCTTGTCTGGTGTTTTCTTCATATATGCACCACTTGGGCTGTTCTCTTCTTTGCAAACCACGCACACCACACCTTGTCTGTAGTGCCCACCACCATGCTCGCTAGTAGACAGCAAATGCTCAAGTGTTGCTTGACTGAGTGGATGGATGATTTCTTTCCCTCAAGACCACCCTGAGAGCATATTGTAGGTCCAGGGGTCCCAATTCACATCTAAACCAAAGGTAACCATCTACTGACTTACTACTCCCACAGAGAATTGACCTGGGAGAAGACCTTCGGTTCTACACATAGTGTCAAGTACACACGCAACTCATTTGACAGGCTAGAATCCTAACCTTGAACTCAAGAACACCACCCTTCTTGGCATCCTGCCACAAACAAAGGATGTCCACGACCAGGAATGATCCCAGGCCCTACTCTGCCTGACTTATGACCCTGAAGCCTCAGATACAAGCACCCTATTTCCTCTTCTGTTCCTCCTTCCTCTCTATTTTAACTTTTCTGTCTCTCATTTGTTATAATATATAAGGAAGCAGATTTAAGGAAATTAAGACACTGCTAAGCTGTAGAACTCAATCCACACTTCACACAAGAAGGGCGACACACCCATGTTGACCCTACAAAGAGTCCACCTTCCAGAGGCTCTTCTAGAAAACACAGTGAAACCACCAAGCTGAAGATGCAGACAAGCCAGTGACAGAGCTCAGAAGTGGGAGAGGAACTGAAAATGAGGAAAGCTCCAGGAAAGGCAATGCTGACCCAGACCTCTGAGAACAGGGCAGAGCTAAATCTTCACCAGAGAAGGAAGAGAAGCTCGTAAGCAATCTTACTAGCCTCCTATGAGTCAAATCAGATGGGCAACTTGCATTATCTCTGAGTCTCTACCTGAAGGAACAGGGTCAGCAGCAGACCTTCCTGTGCCAGGCCTCTGCTGGATCCAACATTTATCACCACACAAGACTCTGAGCCACAAAGCAAATAATTCTACTTCGTGTCTTATTGCTACCTACATTTCAGAGTCTGGAAAGAATGTTTAAGATGAATCTGTACTATACAGATACCTTGATCTTAAGTTGATTTAAAAAAAAAAAAAAAAACTCAGTGCCTTAGAATTCCAGGGTGGAAGGGGTTGTGAGACATCCATCAGCTGTTTGCAGACTTCTGTGAGCTGAAGAGTCACTGGGCACTCATTTATACAGATATAGAAGGAAAGGAAAGAATCTTTCTTTTCCTTTTTTCTTTCTTTTATTTGAATCAGGTTTTTTAGACATATAAGATGATTTAATAAGAGAAGGAGGACTTCTCTTAAGAATTCCTCAATTAGATACTAAGGAGATACAAATTTGAAAATTCATTCCCTCAGGAACACATGATTTTTAAAATACTCCTCTCTGGGGAGAATTCATAGCTTTCTAGGGTTTTGGTTATAGTCCCATGAGCTGTTGAATTGGGATTTGAGTAGCTGAACTCAGGAGGAAAGGAAATTCAGAGTTCCCCCTGATCCAAGAGCTGAGAGACTAAACGTCATAGATTGTCCAACTAAAAATGCTTTCCAGGGTAGGGGTCAGGAGTAAATAGCAAGAGAAAGAATCAGCAGCACCTAAACAGGCAACTTCACCATGTTTGGGGGTCACACAGACCAATTTTCCTAAAACTCCACCCCAGCAAAGAGCGGCCAAAGCCACAGGCTGGTAGAAAGGACTTTCAGCCTGGGAAGCCCTGTGGCAATGTCTAACTGCCTTTCTCCTCTATGTCTGAGGAATCCCAGTCCTAGTCGAGAGAGACTTTCACCTACCTGCAATAAACCGCACCTCTGAGAACGGCCAGCCAGCCAGCCAACAGGTGGCTTTCCCAGGAACTAAGAGCTACATAAGAAACCCACCACTCACTTCGCAGCTCCTCCACTGCCTTCATCATTGTCTGAAGATGACGACGTAGAAGAACCAGGAAAGTACGCTGAGTCCACATGATTGGGGCTGCCACTTGGAGCTGGGTTGATCGGGGAAGACCGTTCATATAGTGGAGTATGTTTTCCTTCATGAGGAATGTTACTATAGTTGTTCTGCTCAGTCAGATTCTTTCCGCTTGTTTCCAAAGTGAGGGCCGGCTCAGCGAGGCTGTATGGGTGTGGACCCTGACCCGAAGTGCCTGGGCTGGGCCCCTGCGGAGCCTGAAACAGAGGGCAGAGGGCACAGGTCATGAACACACAAGCTGCCTGTAGGACCTGGCTCCTGTTAGTACTCCTGGTTTTGGCTAATTCAACAAATACTGGCACTTGCTTCACATATCAATTTAAGAAATTAAAACATTATTTTACTGTTCATTAAGATTTGATGCATATGCAGCTGTCAAGGCCAGCTGCCCCCCAAGGCAGGGCAGACCAGCCATGGAAGGAAAGACAAGGCCTTACCATGGGCTTGGCTTGCAGAGAGGTCTGTGGAATGTTGAGCATCTGGGGGGGGACATACGGTGGCACTATCCCAGGCATTCCAAATGGATTTGGTCTGGCTGTTTCATCAACATGGAGAGAAAATAAAACAACTGTTGAGCAGAGGACACTTCCCTAAAACACCACAGTGGCCAGCACATGTCCCATCTGTTCTATGTCTCTCAGGTGCCAACACACCATTGGTTCCACTTCTCAGAAACCTTCAAAATTCATGTTTAACATTTAAAAAAACTTAGCTTTATGATGACCAATTTTATACACTGGGGCTAGAATTTTAACTTTCAAGAATTTTCAGTTAACTTCTAATAGTATTTTTGCTTTTTTTTCTGAGAATGACTGGTTTGTCTCAGTCTTTAACTGGACAGCTGTTCCTGGCCACCCAGTCTCTCTGCTCACTGCTGACAAAGCCTGGCCCCTGTGATACTGTATGTAGCACTATGGAATGGAATAGGGACAGAACACTTCCCCTTCCATTTGTAAAGCAACAGAATTTTTCTACTTAAACTCAAACTAGTTTCTAGCTACTAGCAAGCTTCTATATATAAAAAGTGTGGTTTTTGCTGCCTGTACTTTTGGTTTTTCATTGTTAGCAAAACCATGATCAGGTAACACATTTTAACATGCATTACAGGATCAGTAACATGGGATTCTGTATTCTCTCAGAACATGACTTTATGAACCTGCTATGATGTGTACTGGCATTTGCTCATTATCCTCAAGCTGTCACAGTGAAGCATAGAACGGAAGCCGCGTGAAAAAACATCTGCACACATGTCAGGACTGGGCTCTGCATCAGCTTTAAGACGTAACACAGAGCAGTCAGTCACCCAGCCGGCAGCCTAGACATCTTCATGTCCAGGATCCTCGGTCACCTTGCTGGTCTGAGGAGAGAAAGCCAGGTGCAGTCAGCCACAAAGGCAAAGTCAGTAGTGTGATCTGCATCCACACAATTGGTGACAGGGGATGAGTGAGGCCTAATGTCAAAACCACTTCAAAATATCAGAATTAATTATTTTCTGTTGCAGGAAAACAGAAAGGAGACTCTTCGGGGCTTTGTTCACTTGCTAAACAACAAGTGTGGAGTGCCTGCAAGGTCACCGTGAGGCTGGGCCTTTGGGCACCATCCATGTAACCCAAGATGCAGAGAAAACACACAACGTGAGAAAACGCAACAGACCCCATTGGAGTCCTCATGGCTATACAACTACTTCTTTAGGTTAAAAAAAAAAAAAAAAAGAAAACTGAAAAACCCAAACCTAAAGACACCTGAATGCCAAAGTCTGTATACCAAGAAGAATAGTTCTTCAACCTTGGAATATGAGCAACACCAGGCAAGAAACACACAATCCACCCCGCCAACTTGCCAAGATAAATACATTTAACTTAACTAAATATAAATAAAGTACTCCAAATCCTTCTCATTCTCTGAAAGAAAATTTCCACTGACACCTACCTAACCTGGGGTCCCCTGAGCCAATCCAGCCCTGGTAGAGCTAGGAGGGCACACTCTGTCCAGGAGAGCGGGAGCTTAGTTCAGTGCTCACTTCTTCCCACCCACTAGGGCTCACACGCCTCAGAAGCCACTATCCCTTGGAAGATCCCATCTCCAGGTACCTCAAACTCAAGTTCAGAAATGCCCTACTCCTGTGACCCTAGCTCACAGAAGAGAAAGTTCAGCCCAGCTTCTACCTCCCACTGATCAGAGATAATTATGGGACAGAGGCTGGGGACAACTACATTGGCACAAAAGTACATGTGCATATGTGTACATATGCACAGACACACACATACACCACACACTCACACACATACACAATGAGACATTCCTGATCAAACTAAGTCTATAGGATACCAACCTCTTAAGTGTAAAATACAAGACCATATAACTTAAAAGTTCCTTCTCAGGTAATTCTGAATTGTGACCAGATTGGGGCCAAAGAATATTATGAAATCCATTCAAGCTCTAATATTGCTATTTAAATCACTGTAAAAAGTCTAGTTTGCAATCTCTTGTAGCTGACCTACCACACTTAACTTCTGAGTAATAAAAATGAAAGGCTGTCAATTATGCAACATCAACAAACAAATGAAAAAGAGCATTTTAGTTTACTCTATTTGGGGCCATTATATGCCACAAACTCCTAAAAAGCACACTTTCCCTAAAACCAAAAAAATGCTAAACTATATTTTAAATTAAAAGCAACGCTTACCAAGCAAAGAACATTTTCTAAAATCATATTGTAATCACTGACCTCAAATAAACCTTTGAGAATCCACAGAGCTAGTTACTATTCTATAATAACCTAGTCTAACAAGTGAATTAATTTGTCTACATTTCTCTGAAGGCGACAGAAGTGTCTAATAAGCCAGGGCTCATCTATGCATACTGCATGACTTCTTGGAAATCAGTTCTCATTCAGAAAGCCTTAAGCAGAGGCATAATCTGTCTTCCATGTGACAAGGACATCTTAGAATTGACACTGGCCCAAGGAGTGGATGGAGCTTACTAACCACCAGTTTCTCCTTTCACAAACACGAGAGAGGCTGGCTTTTGTTAGAAAAAAAATACAGACTAAATGCAGAAGACAGGAGAAAAAAATGTTTAATTATCATATAAAAAATATTTTCATAATTAAAAAATTACTTTTTAAATGTTAAAGACCTTTTGAAAATAAAAAGAAGTATTCATTGCAACCCTTATAATCGTGCTTAGTTAGCTGTACACTGTGGTATACAAGACACACCATTTCTGTATCCACTCTCTCAAATTACTTACTATGCAGGTATAAAGCTATCCAGCTTTTCTCTAAATTAAGATAGAGTTTAAAAACAAATGGTGTTAACCAAGAAGCTATACTGAGAAATAGTCAGCCCTAACCCAAACTCACAAATATTCATCTACTACTAGGCATATTACTGCAGAGATGTTACATTAAACAAAACAAATATTAAAAAAGTATTTTTTTTTTAATTCTACAATGCTGATGGGTGCTGATGCATGAGCTTCAAGTGTTACACAAAAAATATAGCTCTGAAAATTTGGATTCAAAGACAAATAAATCAATATATTCCCTACCAACCAACTTTAGTTTTCCATGCTTGTAAGAATTTATGAACTACATTAACCACATTGAAATGGTTTACAGTTGACCCTTAACAATACAGGATTGAACTGTGCTGGTCCACTTATATGTAGGGTTTCCCTGCCCCCCCCCCACACACACACCAAAAATACACAGTATCCATAAGTTTCTCATCCCCAGATTCAACCAACTTCGGTTGGAAAACAGTATTTTCAAACTGAGGTTGAGAGTCCATAGATGCACTGTTCCATGACCTTTTATATAAGGTACTTGAGCATCTGTGGATTTTTGTATTCAGGGGGGTCCTGGAACCAATGCTCTGGATACCAAGGAATGACTGTAGTTGAGTTTTGGGGCAATCAAAAGTTATATGCAGATTTTCAACAACATATGGGGTCAGCACCCCAAGTCCGTGTTGTTCAAGGGTCAACTATATTTACTCAATGTCAATATTCTATACAAGTTAAGGCACACATAATGTTTCAGGAAGGAGAACTTCATATAATTTGTTTCCATCCTTTCCCAGATGAATAGCTTCTGCAGGCAGGCTGGGGTGCACAGCACAGTAGGAATCAACAGGAGACCAGTATGGCCTTTGAAGTCCAATCAGCAGGCCAGGCCAGACTGAAGATCAGAGACAGGACAGCAGAAGTAGGGAGGCAGTAGGAAAGAGAAGTCATCCCGGGCTTTTAAAGGATAGAACCTTGTTGATTTCCAGTGAGCATCAACTCCCAGCGGCACAGAGCTGGGGCAGCTGATGGCTGCCTGGAGCTGCAGTGCCAACCAGGCCTAATGGGCAAAGCCTTAAGCCACTGGCCGGGAGAGAAGCCCTCACAATAGAAGCCTCAGTACAGGTTTGAGTAAAGTAAGATGATAAAGCAAGCAAGGACATTCTGGGTGGCACCTGAAAAAATTACAATGGGAGAAAAATATCTAGGGAAGCACATTCCAGGTCAATGTAAGTAAGAACTTTCTGAGAACTAGAGTGGGTCGACAACGACAAGGGCTGCTCTGGTTGTCTGACTGTGGGTACAGGAATATTCCAGGGCTAGGAGGGGGCCTGGTGCTCATATGAGCACCCCTGCATCCAAATCTCTTCTGTCCCTGAGTCTAGGTAGCGCATGTGTGGACCTCACAAGGTACATATCACTCAAGTCCACCTGAGTCTTGAATAGCAAGTTTGGGCAGTGACAGATTCATCCCAAATTTTATTCAAATCTATTCAATTCCTGGGTTCACTAAATCAGAGTTTGAATTGTACGTGTTTAATAGCAAAGAATTATTGTGCTTACACTGACTGCGTAAAGATCTAGAAAGTAGAAAAGGACACTTAAGTCTCATTCAGCCACCTACATGGTTTCATAAGTCTATGATAAAACAGGACAAATCTGTTTCTGTCCATCTGTGGATTTTAGAATAGGACAACCTAAAAAAACAGCCTAATGGCCTCTATTTGGAAGTCACTGATAAGTTGAACTGACATTCCTCCTAAGGATGGCTATGAGGTCTTGGGAAGACACACTTTGCAGACTTTTAAAACAGAGGAGCAGCTGAAAGGAGGGTGTATTTTCAGTTCGGAAATGACTAATTTTCTAGTTTAAAAAAAATGACCTTTCAAAAAGCCACAAGACTAGACAGCCTATATTACTTCATATCACATCAACTAAAATAAACTCACTAAACACTGAATGAAAGGTCAGAGGAACAGACTGAGAGAACCCGAAGATCTGCTTAGGGATCGAGGAGAAAGAATAAGAGGACCTTCTATTCAACATAACGTCTGTGCTTCCCTTTGGCGGAATCAATTTTGTCAGATCCTGGGGACTGACATCAATGCCATTTACACTTGCTTTAAAAAGACAAAAATCAAAAAAAAATGAACATGAACACATCTCAAAAAAGCAAATGCAAAATGACAAGAACATAGCATTTAGTTAAAAATCAAAGCACTACTATTTATTCTGTATTATAAGGTAAGAAAATATAAAAGCCTATTTAAGGGAAGACACATGACTTTTAGAAAAGCCTAATGTATTTCTTTAGCCCATTTCCTGTTTGCCCTGAGAATACCTGCCAGTGGCTCTTGCGGCAGCATTTTCCAGAAGATAACTCGCAGATTATAGTCCTAACCTTACCCCCAAAGTTTGCCATACATCTTTCTGCTTTTCAGAGGATTACATCAAAACAGGACTGAAGCAGTTGGGACAGCTCATTTGAACATAAAACAGATACTAAATGATCTTAAAAAAAAAAAAAAGGTTTGCAAAGGAGGCTGTAGTCAAATTCTGTGAACTTATGACACTGAAACAGCGTGACAAGGAGGTGACAATGCTGTCAACATTCCACAATGATACTGATTGAAGGAGACAAGAGAAATGCAAAGAAAATTAAGATGCCATGTGTCATTGTAGATTATAACAAGAATATGGGAGCAGTGGACTCAGCTGATCAGGTGCATACTTCTTATACAACTGAGCACAAAAGGTACAAGTTTTGGTATGAGAAATTTTTTGCCACCTTCTAAACATTACAGTGCTGAACTCCTTCATCCTTTTCAAGGACAATCCTGAACATTCAGCCATGTAAACCTGAGAGTGACGCTGACTGAAAGAATGCTGGAAAAGTATCACAAGCCACGGCAGCAACATCTTCAAGGTCGTCCATCCTCTAATAATGTCACACCTCCTCGCCTGTCTGCAAGACATTTCCCCAAGAGCACACCACAAACATCAAGGAAACAGAATCTAGCTGGTCACTGCAAAGTTTGCTGCTCACACAACGATGGCAAGCAGATCCAGAGAGAAATGTGTTATTTGTGCAGAATGTGATGTTCCGCTCTGTGTTGTTCCGTGCTTTGAAATTACCACACAAAAATTATTAAATTCTGATCACCATATACATTTGTTACATTAGGATTAGAGATAAGTTCGGTTTAGAAATAACTTCAACAAGAGTTTTTATATTTTATTTTCACACTAAAAACCAGTCAGACTTGCTTCAGCCTCAAAGTGTATGTTTATGAAAAATTAAACTAACGCTGGCAGCGAACAACACTTTTTCTAAATGGAAAATGGGTTAAAAAAAGATGTGAAGTGAATGTTATCTATCATCTGTCAAACCTATTCAGTGGGCACAGAACTGCTCATCATACTATCTTTTATCTTCTTTTGTTACTTTTAAAGGTTTTTATAATAAAAAAAATTTAAGTAGAAACCTTGGAAAGGGAAGCAAAGCTATGACTAAGTATTACATAAATTTAAAAAATTACATTTCAAAAACTTATTAGTAAAGTGTAGTAACAGTATAATACTGAATGCCTGGTCACAAAAATTTTTCAAAAATTCAATAGTGAAAAAACTGAAAATGTTCTAGATGATGACCACGGGACATGGTTAAGTAGATTATAGCATATCCATAGTGTGGGATATTAAACAAGTTTTGAAAACAGAAAGGCAAACCTATGTGAAGTGATAGGGAGCCTCAGAGATATACCGCTGAGTGAGAAAGGGGCAAATTATTGCACAGTGTGCAGGGTTGGTGCCACTAGTCACAAGGCCTCAGTGTGACCAGCCCTCAGGGCAGGAGGATGAGGTCCTGAGGGTGCCGGCTCAGTTTGACTGCCATGCGGAAATAGTGTGGGCAGTTATGTTCTGTCACTCTGCTCGCTTGTACTCCACCTCCCCTATAGCACACGCATGTAATCCATCACCCTCTGTTTTGAGCACGTCACACTGTGAATTCTGTACGTGTCTCATCATGGTCCTGACGGGGCAACCTGTTTCCTGTGCCTTATTCATAAGCTGAGGAAGCCCTGCAGGCGCCGTGTCCTTCAGACACTGTCTTCACTCAGGAGTACTCTCTCCAAACTGTTGCTTCACATGCTGGGAAAGTATATTGTAGGCAGGTAAGCCATATTTTCAAGAAGACTAGTATATTAAGAGGACCTAGAATACCCAGCAACAGCTGATGAACAATCTGGTGAGTGCCAGCTGTGCAGACCATGTGGCTACAGAAATCCACCTTCTCAGTCACTGGAAAGTTATGCCCTCCAGGAAAGCCAGAGCCAGATGAGAGCCCATCAACTGTCCCTGGTCTCTCCTTCCCAATGGCACAGAAGCCCTTCTGAGCCCTAGCCCTGAGTCTAAAGGCCCATCACTGCAGTTAGGACGGCAATTGTTTCTGTTCCCTTATACATCGGTCACCAGTGTTTGGCATTTTATGAACTGGAATCCTATGACCAAGTCTGCTAAAATGTGGCCAATCTTAAGGGCCCGTCAGGACTTGGGGCACCCCTATACTAGAGAGAACCAGAGGCCATTCTTTGTGATTGCTGTATACAGTCTGTTCTTTGCCCAGTGGCAATAGCTCCTATTTCAATATGGTCCTCTTTGAACAATCCCCTTATTTGCTGGGCAGACCTGCTGCTCTGCAGCCTCACCTGGTTGCCACCAGACCCCCGACTTCTAAGCTCCAAGGGACCAAGGGCACCATCACCCTCCCCTTTCAGTTTTTATTATCTCTGTAACATATTAAGCCTGTTTAATCCTCCCTTCCATGTCAAGTCCTACTCTGTATGGAAGTGTTGCAGGTGGGTTTGGAGGACTGGTGCCAGTCACCTATCCTGCCCTCTTCCATGTCTGTCAGCACAGAAGAAGCTGCAAAGCTAAAGCCTATTTTGGGAGCTGCGAGTGCCACAGAAGCCTCCTCTTCACCTCTGCTGATAACTGTTCTTGCCGCGACTCCTCTAGCTGTACTGCTCTCTGTGCATGTGGTTCCATCTTCTCTCCCTGGTCTGAGACTCCCATCTCAGGACTTTTCTAAACAATGTGCCCTCCAAGAAAAGCTCCCCAAGGAAGACCTCATACTTCCACAGCTCCAATTAGTCCTCAGAGTGCAAACACAATAGACAAGCAAGGGGACCATTAACACAAAATTCAGGGTGCTGGAGGGCAGAGGAATGTGACAGGAAAAGATGAGGAGAGGGTTCTGGTATTAGGAACATTTGTTTCATTTCATGTTCAAATACATTGTGACAGTTTCAAAATAACTTACATTTTTATAATGAAAAATCCTTCAATGAGCTTTCGTGATCCCAAGAGCAAGTCTAAAATCAAACTGTGCCCTGCTAGACAAGCATCACCTGACCATGATTTTCCTTGCTTCCTGTGTTCCAACTACATTCTTCTGTTTCTTCCACACCCTGTCTTCTCACCTCAGGTCCTTTGCACACACTGTCACCTTTGCTTATACTTCCTTCTTACTGTCACCTTGCAAAATTCCTACCCTACCTCCAAACCTCACTCTCAGACTTCAGAGACAAACACTGATTTCATCAAACACTAGTTTAATTAGACTGGTCCTCCCTGACCTTCCTGTTCATATTCCTATAGGATTCCTCCTCTCGGTGTTTATGCATTCCAGGGATTTGGACAGACTTACAAAGACGTGTATTTACTTTATAGTATCACCAAAAAAAAAAAGTCTCACTGCCCTAAAAATCCTGTGCTCCTCCTGTTCATTCTGTTCTCACCTGTAAACCCTAGATATCCCTGACTGTGTCTCCATGGTTTTGCCTTTTTCAGAGCTGAAAGCACACGTATGTGGCCTTTCAGACTGGCTCCTTTCACTTAGCAATATGCATTTAAGGTTCTTCCATATTCTTCCACAGTTTAATGGCTCACTTCTTTTTAGTGCTAAATAATATTCTATTATTTGGATGTACCACAGTTTATAAATCCATTTGCCAACTGAAGAACATCTTGGTGTCTTCCAAGTTTGGGCAATTACAAATAATGGTGCTATAAACATTCTTGTGCAGGTTCTTGTATAGACATATTATTTCAACTACTTTGAATGAATGATTACTGGATCCTATAGTAAGATTATGTTTAGTTCTATACCATTTTGCATTCCCACCATCAATGAATGAGATTTTCTGTTGCTCCATATCCTTGTCAGCATTTGGTAGTGCAGTGTTTAAGGTTTTGGCCCTTCAAATAGGTGTGCTGTGGGAGTTCATCTACTCTACTTCACTGAGGAAGGCCAGGAAGACACCATACATGCTTTCTTAGACTCCCTGGGCCTTGGGTTCATTTGGGCAGCTTTTTACAAATATACCAGGACTTTGTGCCTATGAAGTCTACATTCACAAACCTACATTCACATTTCTGGGTTGCTATATTTAAATTCTGCCAATAATTTTGAAGCACAGCTATGGTTTGAGAACTACTGATTCATTTAACCAGGAAACCAAATATTGCTGACAACTCAATTTTGACATATATAAGCATGTGTTTTTATTTAGACTGGAGGTTCTCTGGTGAGACGAGATGGACATTAACTTCGGTGATGGCAAGGATGTCAAAATTATAATCATCTCTAGATCCTCAGTTTCCAACACAGTGTTTCTGACAGAGTAAAATCTTTAAAAACAATATCTCACCTGTAATTTATTTTAAAATTTATCTAAGATAATTTCTGGGAGTCCATAGTACAAAGATAATATAGACTGGAAGACATCATTTTTTTTCAACCTGAAAAAGACCACACACTATGCAGATCAGGCCTTATAGCATGTGATTATCCTTCTGTAAATTCCACAACCCCTCAATAACTCTGTGAACATCTGAGGTTTTCTCAGTGTTGCAAAGGACCACAGGATCAGAAGGAAATCACGAAGACCAAGCAGTCATTCCCCAAAGTCAACCCACGTGAGCCCAGCCAGAAACGTGTCCCTTTCGAAACTACAGAATTCCAAGGCCAATTAAGATCCTGATATAATAGTTCTGGGATAGAACCTAAAATTCCAGCCAGGTTTAGAAAACAATGGTTAGAGTTAGCTCTCTCCATTTCTATTCCCAAGTGATACTCTCAAAACTCTATACATATTCCAATTTCTAAAATGTTTAATACAGACAGGTTCTAATGAGCAAGAAAGTTATGCTCAAATACTGATTGCACAAAATTCTGAGTATTTTTCTGTAGAATAATATAATAAACTATGGTTGGAAAATACCACTTAGGACCTGCCTACTACTTATAAGAATATTTTTATGGGAACTATATCTTGGGTACTAATTTGTGATGCCAAAAAAGCATCTTCCCAAGTTTTGCTTCTAGACTCTCAATTTCCATTTCAGTCCTCACTTTTCACTTAATTCCGCACTGGGACCCTATTAGCATGTATAGGCAAAATCAATGAGTACTCTATCCAGATTATTTTTGCTTCTTTATACTTATAAGAAAAAGTGATTTTTACATGAATCCATTTCTTTTGGCTCCAAATTAAGTTGAAATAAACCTTCCTTCCAAATGTTGCCCCAACCTCTCTCCAATCTCATCCTAAATTCTAGGCCAAACACAAGCCATCTTGAAATCTATACTGCTCCACACTTCTTGCCCTTTGTGATTCTATGCCAGTGCTTCATGAGTCCTTTGCTGTACAATTCTGATTTCTGCAAGAGTCAGAAGCATCAGGAAATGATCTGTAGAGTCTTTATAGGTACTTATCACCTACATTAACTTGCCTGAAAATGTAGCTCTAAACAGCCCAAATTCTTTACTAATTATACCACTCTTCTCCATAAAACAGAATGAAAGTGAATTCAAGAGTGTCAACTTCATTTATAAAATACCTCGAAATGTCTTTTGATGATTTAATAGAAACATGAAAGCACTTTATAGAACATTACACATTTTTAAGCTCAAACTTAAACCTAATTTAAAACTCATCTATCAGTTCAGATCAATGCCAAATATTAAGGAAAGTGCCTTTCTCTATCCTTTTCCTCCTAATTTCCTCCTCTTGAATAAGTGTTCTAGTCCCAACTACACAACAAAGATAGTTTAAACTACAACTGTCACAAGAGAACCAGATATCACTTAGAGAAACAGGAAGTGCCAAGTATGTCCTGTGGGCTCCTTTAAGGCTTTCTAACCCTTCATTCAACATTAATTATTCACTGCCTTTTCCAGCCATTATTCCTACAAGAATGACAGTGGCAGTACTTGCTGTGTAACAAGCATTCATTAAAAACATTTTACATATACTTACTTTTCACATTTATGAAGTATCCCACTTTAATTAAGCAGGACACCTGTGGCTAAAGTGGGGGGTAAGGAATCAGTATGCCCAGTCTCAGAACCCTGTCTCTCACCTGTCTCAACAGCATCTTCTGGATGTCCCCTGTGCCAGGAATAAAACCAAGGTGCCATGGTCTGCCCCCATCATGTCTTGCCTCAATTGAAGTAACACATGGTATTGAGTCACCCTTCTTTCAATCACCTCTGCCCCACTTTCCAAGAGTAATCCTAAATCACATCCAATTATTTCACTCTCTTAATTCAACAACATTTTGTGGATCAAGTCATTCAGTCAAATACCTGCCCATTGTGGGTATGAGAGAGAAGGTGGAAGGTAAGGTCCTGGCTCCTCCAGACTTGACATTCCTATGAGTGGGAGACAGGTGTGAGGAAATGTGCAGAGAATTAAAGTGAGGTGACCTGATAATAGCCTGACTAATATAGCTCAGCCAGTCACAAAAGGCCTCAGAGAAGTGACAGCAAAGCCTGGATCTTAGAAATTGGAATGTCCCAAGTACAGGAAGTCAGGGAGAGAGCTCTAGGCCCAGAGTTGGCACCAAGGCCCAAGGGCAGAAGCCACTGCAGCATACTCCAAGCAGAAACAAAGCCAGATCCCAGAGACCAAGAGTCAGAGGCAGAAGGCAGCAGGAGCCAGATGGCGGGGGAACAGGGAAGAAAACTGGGAGTTTGCTCCAAATGGGATGAGGAATGGTATAAGCCAATGAACATTTTTTAAACACTACTCTGAACTGGGGGAGGGAAGCAGAAGAGCAAGCACCTGTTCCATAGGGATACCCCTGTGATAACCACAGTCACAATGGAGGTGAGGGAGGGGGCAATGGAGGACTTGGCCTGCACCACTGCCTCCACTCCACTTGGTCTTGTGTCATCAGGGCCATCCATACTCACTGTCCATTATCTATCTCACAAGCGAAGCCATGAACAGCCAGCACTTGCCTCATATCTCTGTGCCTACCATGTACACAGGACATGCTGGCACTGTGCTTAAACAAGTGAATGAATGTAAAGGACAACTATTAGGGACATTTTCAACCCTAGGCTTAATCTTCTGAAACCAGTAAAAAGTCTAATTCCTCTGAGAATCTCAAGAACATGCCATTTTCACATATGAAGCAAGCATACTACAACATCAGTTGTCAGCATAATTTCTCATAGCTTTATTGCTCTGGACCCCAAGAAAGGCATCCTGACTCTGGACAGAGGCTAGTACTTTTGGCCAGAGCTTTCCAACCTTCCATGAGAGAGTCACTATGAAGCAGGCTTCAGAAGGGCAGTTGTCATTCTTCAATTTCAAATCTTTGAGTTAAATCTGGCCTTTTACCAAAAAAAAAAAAAAAAAAAAAAAGGTAACAAAAACAAACACACATCCATGAATTTATGAAGGCATTTATAGATCTGGAGGGTCTTCTATGTCCTTGGCATATTCTGCAAGAAGACACCTTGGGAACACAAAAATCTCAGCATCCCCACCACCTACAACCTTGGTCTCATGGCCCTGATTTTCTCCTCCACTTTCATAAGTCTCTAAAGTTTCCTCTTGATCCTTAATACTTTCTGGGATTACTACTCAGTCCGTCTAGGAGGTTCGGCTACACTTATTTTGTATAACTGCACAAATCCCATCTCAACAGAAGCAGCCTACAAAGTTTTCAGGTAACTACTTAAATCTCTTTAAATATTGCATGATCAGCATACATCACAGAGGCCTTGATTTACTTACCTACGTAGTGTGGTGGGTGAAATGCCACAGGCTTACTAGTCGCTGAATAATATCCAATTGCTCTCTTAAATCGAATAACTTTGTCATCTGTTCTAGACTGAAATAAATGTAGGAAAACCTTTGTAAATTAGTATGCCACTGGTCATATGTTTCCACATATTTTATAACTCAATACATGAACAATAATCTGTAGCCTTTCAAGCTAGATTAAGAGTTTATAATGACATCAAAATCTTCAAGGAAAATCAATAGAGCAACACAGTTAACAAAGAATCTAAAGTGAAAATCAGAGACTTAGGCTCTGGAATGCAGCCTTCAACTTCTCCTGGCCAGGTCCCTGGTGCTGCCAGGAGATTTTATTTTCCATGTCCAGCAAGTGGGGCTGTGGTTTTAGAGCCTCAGGGAGCAGAGAAGGAAATCACACAAACTTCACCTCTTTTACTAACCCTAACCCCTTGAAAGAATTTCTTACTTTCCATCACCTGAAGAGAAGGATAGTCAGAGATTCACAATTCCATCTGACCCCTCTGATACATGTGTCTTCTTAGTAGAAATCTTATTAAGTTATGATAAAGATTTAAGGAGCAGCAGAGACCTTATCATTTGTCTCTCTCAATCCCTTCTCTGTGAAGACAGATGATAAGCTAGAGTAATCAGGTGAGATGTTAGCCTAGCCCTCCCCGCCAGTATGAAGGCCTGACAGCCAGGCGAGCACTCCTGGACATGGGCAGCTGGCATGTACCTCTCAAGCCCCTTCCAAACCCAGCACACAGCACTATACAAATTGCTACCCAGGAGCCTGCATTTCTACCTGAGAATGCTGGAAAACATCTTTAGCTATGGCATCCAAGTCTGAGGTGTCCTGGATGTTGCGGACATAGTCAGCCACGGCCTTGATCACCACATCACATGGTGGCAAGACCAGCTGGTGGGCCCGGACCTGAGAAAACAAGCACACGTGTCAACATATTAATTTCAAACACAGGGCCCAGATTTTCAGGTGGTGTTTCCTTTTAAGGGCCCAGTAATTACCCGTCTGTGAGCTCTTGGCCCCAAAACTCTGGTGCTCTAAGGTTTGAGTCCTAGGTCTCCCTTTCAGTTGTTGAAATACAGCCCAATTAGGTTAAAAGAGCATCTGACAGCCTTTCATTACTTCTGAGACCAAGTGTGTGACCTACCCACAATCAGATCCAAGCTTGGGATCCTGCTCCCTGTAAGAGCTGGCACACAGAATGGAGAAGCCTGAGCCCTAGACACTTCCTTTCTTTGAACATTAGCCAGCAAGAGACGTGCCAGGCCCAGTCCCATGTGCCTAAGTTCACTAAAGAAAGCCAAAGTCAGCTCTGAGGGAGAGGAAACTGGTATTCCTGCCTGATGAGGGACATATCTGGCGAAAGACATATGGGATAAAGTGTAGGAGTATTTTATTGTCCTAGAATAGTTGACAGTAGAAAAAGGTAAGTAAACAAGTCTTCTTTAAAAAAAGTTTTGGGCTTTTTAATGAAAACTAAAATACATATGGGAAAACAATCTTAATTTATGCTACAATTATAATTATACCCTTGTTCTTAAAGATGAATCAGGTAATAACTTTGTTTCCAGGATTTAAAAAATAATTGAATGAGAGCACAAAATGACATCTTTATTTCCTATTTAGTCATGAAGATTATACGAATAAAAAAGTGGACAAAAAGATCTAATGGCCTTGTGCCTCCAGAGCTTTGCACCCCTGCTCATCACCCGTGTTAATGTGGTATGTTCCAAGGCAGTCAGCTGACTTCAGGGCAAGCCTGTTATCCTCAATTATTCAGATGGGCTCCAGGTCATCACAGGGTCCTCCAATGTGAAAAGGAGTCAAAAAGCTGGTGTCAGAGACAAGATGTAATAACGACTCCACCAGCCATTGCTGGCTTTCACAGTAGAGGAAAAACCATAGGCCAGAGCACGTGGTGACCTCTAGAAACTAAAAAAGGTAAGAAATGCTCTCCCTGAGCCTCCAGAAGGACTGTGGTCCTGCTGACACATTGATTTCAGCTGTGAGACCCATTTTGGACTTGTGACCTCTAGAACTGCAAGATAATTCATTTCCGTTGTTCTGAGACACCAAATAAAAAAGAAAATAGGAAAAAAAAAAAGAATAAGAAAATTAGAAAAACTCACCCTAAGCGAATGAAATGGCAGAAACCTTTGGAAAAATAGATATTTTTACTTCTAAGTTATTATGCAAATTTTCAGATGCACAAGAATATATTTAATTTCCTTTAAAAAAAGTTTTTTCTTGAGACAATGTTTCTTGTGTCTAAGCAGCTGTTCCCCTCTCCTAGGAAGGTAAATCCTACATGATGAACTGCCATGGACCACTGCAAGGTCTGTGGATGTGGATCACAAGCACATACCTAGAAATCTAATTCTCCCATGTAAAAATGAAAAACCCAACACACACCTGCTCCTCAGTGAGGAAGACCTTGGAACAGAGTGTCCTGGCCAGTATGAGAGACATGGAAGTTCTGTCTACTCCCCACCTTCAGAGTGTTTACCATTCTCATGGAAGGGCAGGTAGAGGGCCAGCTGGTGGCAGCCCCAGGAATATGGAGTCAGGACAGAAACCAGGAGTGTCCTACACTTAGCTTGGAATATAGCATTTTCACCTCAGTGAGCACAGGATAGTAGGATAGGCACAGGGACAGCAGTGCCTGAGGCTAACTACAGTTGGGGGCTTGTTAGCCACACGTTGCAGCATTCTAAAAGTCTAGGATCACCTATTTACATTGTACATGGTGCTAGAAAGGCTGGTCATTTTATAAGGATTTTACATACAGAACAAATAAATGACAATTAACATGGGAAGAACAGAACTTTCTAGATATAAAAAGGCCAAAATATGAAAGGGGCTTTCCCCCAATAGTGGGGAGCTAGTGGGGTGGTGCAAGCTGCCTTTCCTAGGGGTGTGCACCCTGACACCGGGACACCACAAATGACTAGGCAGCTCCTTACTGTCCCACCTACCTCAAGTGAAAATGACAGTTCGCTGCTTTTGTTCCTATGAATACCCTTCACTACCTTCACTACTCGCCCCCACAATACTGTGGCTAAAATATCCTTGAAGAGAACCCTACAATTAAAGAGTACCTAAATCCTCTAAGTGGCTAATTAAGACCATCATAAACTTGCATCCTTTATAACTTCCCCATGGCCTGGACTTCTTCCTCATACCCAACCACCCCTCATCCTCCCTGCTTCATTCCTAATGTAGCCTTCTAAATCTAACTCAGACTGAACTCCTGTCTTCCTCATCCTCAGGGCAAAACCTGGTGGTAGTGACATGGAGGCCCTGCCCCAGCCCAACTCAGGAAAGCCAGAGTGACAGTATGCAGCATCACAGGGCATACATGGAGGGTACCACTAGACATGAGAGGCTTTAACTTAGGAAAAATGAGCACATGAAAAAATTCCTAAAACTCAGATGGAACTAAATTTTACCAAAGGGTTTACTGTAGAGTTCCATTTAGTAGTAAAAGACTCCTGGTATATTTAAGTATGGATATGTTTATAAACATTCAATTTATTAAATTTTTGACACTTTTAATAACTTTTAATTTGTACTTTCTTTTAAAGCCTTGCTGCCATGGGGTGTATATTGGGAATATCACACATTCCTATTAGAAACTGAATGGCAACAGAACCAATTAAATGGGGAAAGAAAAAGAACCCTAAAATTCCTGGCCACTTTAAATATGACTCCTTGTATTTTTACACATATCCTACATACATGAAGATACTTATCTACATACTTTAAACTGGGAAAAAAAGAAAACACACTGAGACTTGTTGACCCACAGAAAGTGCCACCACCTCTATGTTGCTTCCCAAAAATACTCCAGAATAGCATCTGGCATATCCTATTGTAGCAGAAGCTACACAGGAGAGTTACAGTAACCCGTCTTTGTCTATTCATAAAAAAAAGTTAACACTCAAACCAAATAAATGAAGTATTTGCTGCTTCAAGATGGGCTTCATAATATTTTAATGGGAGTCCCATTTCCTTTTTCTTTTCTTTGAGAAGTTTTGTTTTTATTTTATCTCAAAAGTTTAAAGTTAGGAAAAACCAATAATCAAATAAATTGCAACATATCTAAATTAGAGTTGGAAACACATATTTTCTATCTTCAAGGATAGAAAGTAAATTCTGTTTAATTAAAAAGCAAATATTTATGATCAATTACCTTTTTATTTCTTTTTATGTCGTTTTGTAGCAATTTCAGTAATTGTTAGTTACTTGCTTTGCAAGTAAAGAAACAAAAATTTGGAGCTGGGAAAGATCTCCAAGAGATTGTGTAAACTCATCCATTTGCTTCCAGGAAAAGTAAATAATAAATAGATACTGTTTGTGTAGAAATTGATGTTAACTGCCTCCACACAAAATATCCCCTTATGTGAAATATTTCCCCTAATGTTTATCTTTCCCCCAATTTCCTATTTCCTACTGAAAAATGTACAGTGCTGTCCCCTATAGGCTGAGGACAGGAGAGAATGATGTGGAAGGTATTCAGTAAGGGAAGGTCTACCCAGGATTTGGCCCATGTTGCTGGTCACTCCAACTCCATCGGCCCTGCCTCTCTGTCAGATCAGAATTCCTAAGCCAGCAGGCACCCCCCTCTGCCACTGATGACAATCCCCTGTTCTGTTTGCCATTCCTCACAGCTTCTACTTTGTATTTAATTATGAACCCCTGAGGAGCCCCAGAGCTGGATTGGGGCTCAGGTCCAGGGAACATCTGCCTACAAGTACCTGGTCGACCACTCTCCCAGGCCTGCCCAGACAACTGCCACATTTCCGCCCCAGCCAAGCAGTGTGGGCCTCACATGTCTCCAAGCAGAGGGACATAAGTGTTAACCACCTGAACAAGAGGAAGGTATGGCCACATATCCATAGCTCCAGTGCTGGGTGGAAATAACCCCAAGTGATATGAGCACAAGGTAGACCCACAACGCAAGAATTCAAGAGAGTCCTGAGAAGCCCAGCCCCATCATACAGACCCTCAAAGAGATGTCCACAGGCAGTCTGCACTGCAGAGGCAGAAGGACCCTGATTCTTTATAGTCCCTGATTTCCATGCATTATTTCAGCAACTCAAGGGGTACTGCACAGGACCTAAGAAACATCTACATTATAATAAAGTTTGAAACTCGAAGATAATCTTTTCCACATTCCTAAAAGAAAATAATGAAGGGCCTCTGAAAAAAGCAAACAATTTTTACTATTTTCTAGCATTTTACAGCTTATAATCTTGTCTCATCTTGGTTATACTTTAAAAAGCAAATATTTTTCTATGGCCATGAATTCATTTAAATAGTACAAAGTAGTTACCATATTATATTATATTTAAACTCAAATTACCCACCACTCCACAGTGGCAAAGGATTCAATTAAAACCCAATATTCTCTTTCAGGTGATATGTTGATTAAAACTTTCCTAAGCTTTAAAAAATGTACCACTAGAAAGGATAATCTGAAAGGGTCTTAACTTTCACATGATGGAAATAAAATGTTTCTAATAAAATGGCAGGTGTCCCGTTAGAGAGGCAAGAAGTTCACTTCTTCGGTAGATGCCCAGGGTCTGCATGTCTACAGCATGTGCTGGCTCACAGAAGGAAATACATTCAATAGATGTGGTGGTTTATTATAGACTTGGGGAAATCCAGACATTGCATTTTTGTTGTATAATGCATGGACATACTATAGACATGAAGATCTGTGAAATGTTGTTTTAACTAGCCATTTGTTTCAAGAGGTCAAACCAATGTACAATGGTCCATTATTTTATAGACCCTGTTCCAGTTCCAAGTGGTTTCAAAACCCCATTCAGAACATTTTTGTTTAAGACAAAGAAGCATTTTAAGACAGGTGCTGAAAAACACTTTTCCTTCTCTTTTAAAGATATTCTTGTTCCAAATTTTCACTTCTTTTCTCCTTTAAAAAACCTTACATTAGTGCATTGACAGGAGCCTGAACCTATCCTCACTGTTCTATGCCTATTACTCTGTGAACAAGGATGAGCAAGCACATCTATGTTGCATCTTTAGGAAAAAAATGTTGGCATCAGGTTTGCCACATGATTTAGATGAATAACAGTTTCTTAATACAAAAGTTAGCCCCGCCCCCACACACCCAAGAAACAAACTAAAAGCCAATTAAACTCTGTCATAGATGTGTGTGCATATATAATATGATGTTAGGCTAAACAGTGCTTGTAGCCTGGGAAAGCTATAAAGTATTACTTATTTCTCAAATAATCCTCATCCCATCTATTTTCTTGAATACAGAGTATATGATTTTTGGCCATAAAGTCTTTTTCTTTATACTGGCAGAAATTTGAAATCTTCGGATGTTCAGGAAACTAAAGCCACAAATGAAGCCACTGAAACAGCAAACTGCATCACTTCTCACTAGACTGTGTGTGAGGGGTGAAGTCTGTGTACAGGGTAACTTCACAGGTGGTGACAATTCATTACAGATCATTTTTTGCCAACAGTAAGTGATGTAGACATCTGATTTTAGTAAAAATATTTATGAAGTACACTTTTAAATGCTGTCTAGAACTGATGCTGGAGTAGGGAAGATGGATGCATTTAGTTGGATTATGTTTTATTTTACGGCATATTAATTCAGAGTAGACAATAATTTGTGAATTAAAATATTTTCTTTAAAAAGATCTTTAAAAATATAATGTTAGAAATCCAAATATTTGAAAGAATGAAGCAAAGTTAAAAATAAACATGCAAAGTGTAAAAATAGATTCATTGTAAAAAGAAGATTCATTTTTCCTTTGTTTGAATAGTATTGTAGTTTTAAAACAATTCTCTTGCTGCCAATTACGTCCTCTTAAGTATGTCAAAGTTAATTGGTATTTTACTTTGCTTTACAGTGTGCTGTCAGGGATTAGGCAATAGTATCTACATTTTCAAAAAGTTTTATAAGCAGTACTTATATATTATAAAAAATTGCTATCACTTTGATTAGTCTGAAATACATTTTGACTAAGAAAACAAGAACAAAAAAACCCTTGATGATCTCTCCCAACTGCATCCAAACTTAATATAAATGTTACCTGTACATCATGTACATTTCCACGAGTGCTAAGGTTGTTTAATTTCTTATCATCTAAAGACTCACTACTCAATACGAAGTTATAGAAAAACAATAAGGACAATACAGAATTCCAAAGCATGAATATATATAGTCACCCTGTCTTCTGCATGCTTATATGCAGTATATCTGGCTTGATCTCTAAAGTCCACTCTGTCACTCAATCCCTATGGAGTTTGGGTGCTGATGAAATGCCATGCAAAATGATTTGAGATTACTGGTGCTGCTACTCCCAACCTATCTCCTGGCAGCTCATTTAAACACATGAGTTTCACATGTCACTGCTGAAGAAGAGCCTGATCCACTTCACTGTCACTCAGAAACAGTAAATGTTGATGATTATAAATACTCTGAAACTTAGCAACTTCAGATAAGGAAATAAACCTGATTTGGTGAACATTTGCTCCTGTGCTAAAAAACAAGAATGTGCAGCAATTCTCTGGCATCCTACTTCAGGAAGCTCACATTCTTGTTGGAGAAAAGCAAAGGAAAAAAAGAGGCTTCCACATCATCCCCAATGACAGTGGTTCCCAGGTCAGTCTCAAAGCCAGACTAAACCAAGCTGTGCAAAGGGCTCTTCCAGCTCTAAAACCACACCCTGAAGCTTGGTGTTTTTTACTAAGAAGTTAGGAGTGAGGAAAACCTTTAACCACCACAGCTGTTACGTAACCACCAACAGTCATACCCTTGAGATTCTTAGTTATGAGTGATTTAATATTACATTCTTAGTTATGAGTGATTTAATATTACATACATTCACCTAAATAAAGCAATGAAAAGACTGCTACAATGGAATTAAGCACAAATAGTGCTAAATGTAATCATAGCTCTGCAAGTAGAAACTGCTATGCACATACATTGAAGTATTTCACAGAAAATTTAAAGTATTTAACATAATAAAACTGAGCAAAGAGAAGTTCTCATCACATTTTCTGAGCAAGGAGCACCAGAAGACCCTGATGGAAAGGTGGTTGAGCCTGGGCTCCCTCCTGCAAGGGTATCTGCATCCAGCTAGGGTTGCAGTGTCCTGTGGTTGTGCTCCTCTCCTGAGGGGAATATTCTAATATTTTTGAGTGCTATGTGCCAGGCACTGCTCTCGGCATGCATCACTCATTTAATCCTCACGAAGTCACCAGGAGGTGCATTCTGAGTGTCCTCATTTGACAGAGGAACTAGTTACTAAGGCACTCAAAGGAGACAACCAAGTGAGTAGCTGGGCCATAATCCAAACCTGCAGATTGCACACTTGGCCACTGCACTCTTATCTTCTAAATTATGCATCTTTAGTGTTGAAATGTCCTTTTCTATGAAATAATGGTAGATAGTGAGTTTATTTTTCTTCTAATATTCTTATTTAGAACAATTAAAAGTTGGCAAAAGTACAGTAGTCCTCCTAACTTAAAAAACAAAACAAAACAAAACAAACAGATCCACGAAACCCAAATCCCTATTATCTAAGAAGGGAGTCTGAGAAGACTTTCACTGGGTATGAAGTCAGGCCTGAACATCAGAAATACGGAAAATGAGCATAAGAGCAGAAAACCATACAAAGCCCCCGGGACAACATTGGTGTGTTGGGAAGAAGGATTAGCAAATCAGGGAAGGTGAGAGTAACTGCAGGGAGAGAAAGAATCCAAGATAATCCCCAATTTCAATCTTGGATCTTTGCAGGCACAGTGGTACCAGTAGCTGAGAAACAAAACACAGAAGGATAAATCCATTTAGAGATGACCTTTCTAAATTAGAAATGCCAAATTTGGGGCACAGGTGGAACGCCCACGTAGAGAAGCCTGGTGGACAGTGGAATGCACCCTGCAGTTGAGGAAAGGGGTCTTGCTGGGAGAAGTATACTGGAAAGTCATCAACACAGACTTGATAGTTGAGATGTGCCAGAAAGAAAATACAAGTGCTGCAGCAAGGTACTGGTGGACCCTGTGATACACACATGACCAGAAGCAGCCAGCTCACATGGGAGTTAAGGAATGATAAATATGATGAACAGAGAGAGAACAGTGCTAGGGTGTGGGAAGCAAGGCAGAGAGAGAAGAGCAAGACAGCTGACAATCCCAAGTGCCCCAGGGAGGATAAAAGCCATTCCTCAAACCTGTTAACTGAGTCATCAGCAGCTTTAAACAAAGGCTCACTGGGGTGGCCCAAATTCAGTGCAGGGATTAAGCTGTTGGAGACATACAAGAGGCTGCCCTCAGTGGATTTACAAATGAGAAGGGAGCTAGGAGAATATGAGAAAGACAGGAGTGAATTTACAAATTGAGGGCCAATTGCAGAGAAAAGGGGGCTGGCCATGCAGGAGAAAAGGGGCTGCCATGATGAAGACCACAGGAGGTCCCTGAGAGCGTTCCAGAATGGCTCCAGAATGTCAGGATAGGCTAGTTTCTGGCTGGAAAAATGGGTATGGATGAAGGAGAATGTAGACAGGGAACGAGAAGCTGAGGAAGGTCTCACCATCCTCGGATAAAGGATCTGTGCCAGAAAGCACCTGAAGAGAGATTTGAAGAGAATAATCACTTTAAGACAGATGAAAAGGGGAGTAAAGAGATTAACTCTGACACTGATAGCCTGGTTCAAGTCTGAGATCATAATTTTATAAATCATTGTTACTGAGATATGTTACACGCAAGAAATTCCATTAATTCTAAGCACACAATTCGAGTTCTGACAAAGGCATATATTAGTGTGACCACCACCAATCATGAAATACTATGTTCTCATCACCCCAAGTAAGTTCCTTGTGCTCCTTTCATTCCCAGTGATCTACTATCACTAAAGTTCTGCCTTTTCCAGGGTTTTACTTAAAAGCAATCCTAGATATTTCCTTTCTGTTTGACTTTTTACTTAAGATAATGCTTTTGAAACACATACATAGTGCAAGACAATTAGTTCTTTTCACCGCTATCGGCATTTCACAGTATGACTGTCCAACAGTTTATTCAATCCACTCATCAGCTGACAGATAAATGGATTCGTTTATTTGAAGCTACAATTAATAATTAATAAAGCTACTAGGACACTCAGGTTCACGTTTTGGTGAACATATGATTTCATTTCTCATGAGTAAATGCCCAGGAATAGGCTTGCTGGGTTATATGGTTGGTGTACGCTGAATTTTGTTAAGAACTGCCAGACTGTTTTCAAAGTGACCATTCTACTTACCACCAGCACAATCTGAGAGCTGAGAGTATAGATACCTCCCAACATGAGGCATCATCATCAGTCTCATCATTTGGCCCATTCTAGTGGTCATAGTGCATCTATGGCTTTAACTTGCTTTCCCTAATGACACAGAACATCTCTTAGTGTGTTTATTGAACAGTATGCAAAATGTCTGCTCAAAACCTTCCCCCACGTGTTTTTGTTGGGTTGTATCTTCTTAAGGTACTGTCCTTTACACGTTCTGGATACAAGTCCCCAACCACATACATTCTGCAAACAGCTCCTCTCACTGTTGCTTGCTTTCCATTCTCTTAACAAGAAATCTTTGCCTAACTCAAGTCAAAAAGATGTTCTCTTTCATTTTCCTTCAGAGTTAATTTTTATATTTTTATTTTTGCATATGGATATGCAGTTATTGTAAAGACTGTCCTTTCCCCATTTAGCTACCCTGGGATTTCTGGCATAAATAACTGACCACGTATGTGTTGATTTATTTCTGGATTAAATTCGGCTTCACTGAGCTACATGAGTACTCTTACGTCAGTACCACTGAGTTGATTATTATAGTTTAAAATGAGTCCTGAAATTAGGTAACATTAAGTTCTAAAACTTTGTTCTTCCTTTTCAACATTTTTGTTGCTATTCTAGGTCTGTTGCAATTTGTGGGAATTTTAAAGTCAGTTTTTCAATTTCTACCAAAAAAAATAGCTTGCTGGGATTTTAAGATGTAGTAAAGATGCAATAAATCTATACAACAAATAGATATGCAGCAAACCCAGATGGTCTTTTGATCCATGAACACAGTACCTCTCTATATTTATTAATCTCCATCTTCAAATTAGACTATAAATTTGCAGTGGCATCCATCAGTTCAGCCTTTTGCTGCAGACATGCTTACTATAGCATCTATCTAGGGTGGAGGGGTTAAAGAAGGAAGAAGGAACAAGGAACAAGAAAGAGTAATACTGGTACAACCAGTTCAAGGTGACCTACCAGGAGGTCCACGCTGGCTAGGGAAGGAGAAACTGTGATAAAGTAGGCAGAAGGCCCTGGCCTGCAGAGGGCCAAAAACCAAGTGTCAGCTAGTGAGATTACTAAAAGTTGAAGGCAACAATAGCAGAGGGGAGACGAGATAGTAAAGGTTAAGACAGGAACAAAACTTTTCTGGGAGAAGACCCAGTACATGACTCTGGGCCTAGAAGTCCATAGTACGGTAGAGGGCAAGCCACCAAAGTGAAGCAAGACAAAGAACATGTTGTCTACGGGCAAGCTCCAGTGCACTGAACTTAGAGGATTCTGGAATGCAATGGGGAAAGACTGGTAAGGTCACCAAAGCTTTAAAAGTGACTGAGTAGAATGACTAAGAGCAGTCAAAGACAATTCATTTAAATGGCCTAAGTCTTGAAAGAGTTATCAAAAGGACCCCATCAAGAAAGTAGAGACAACCACAGAATTAGAGAGAGTATGTGCAAATCATGAATACATAGATTCATGATATATTTAAAAAACAAAACTTTTAAAACTCAACAATGAAAAGACAACCCAACTTAAAAATGGACAAAGAATCTGAATAGACACTTATCCAAAGAAGACATATAAATGGCCAGTGAGCAAAAGGAGTCTCAACATCACCAGTCATCAGAGACATACAAACCAACCACATAAAACCCCCAGGATGGCTAAACACAAAATAACAGACAATAACAAGTGCTGGTGAGGATGCAAAGAAATCAGAGCCCTTACACAATGCTGGGAGGAATTGTAAAAGGTGTAGTGGCTGTGGAACACAATCTGGTAGTTGCTCAAAAAGCTCCTTAGAGTTACTACTTAACCAGCAATTCCAGTCCTAAGTATATACCTGAGAGAAATGAAAACATAGGTCCACACGAGGACTTGAGCACAAATATTCACAGCAGCCAAAAGGTAGAAACCACCTGAATGTCCAATCACTTGTTGAATTAACTGTGGTAAGTATAGCTATATGGTGGAATATTACTTGGGCATAAAAAGGAATGAAGTGCTGATACATGTTACAACATGGATCAACCTTGAAAACATGCTTACTGAAGAAGCCAAACAGAAGAGATCACATAATTGTACTTACATAAAATGTCCAGAAGAGGCAGAGAGAGAAATTACATTAGTGACTGCCAAGGGGTGCAGGAGGGAAAAAAGTGGGGAGTAATTGCCAGTGGGCACAGGGCTTCTTTCTGGGGTGATGAAAGATTCTATAATTAGACAGTGATGATAACTGCATAGCTCTGTGAAAATAAAAACACTGAACTGTATACTTTAAAGGGGTAGATTTTATAGTATGTGAATTATATCTCAATAAAGCTGTTACTAAAAAAAACAAAAGAAAAAGAGCTTTCTAACCAAGAATGGTAGTTTTAGAAGTAACTGGCTGGCAAGTCCCAACTTTATTACATGTCCTTCTCGTCTCAGATTTGTATAGTCTCAAGAAAGGTGATGTCTCTGGGAGAGCTATCTCAGAGCGTCTGGTGTACAGAGACCGCTGGCAAGTCTTGGGCAAGGCATGAGGTCAGAAAAATGCCATGAGACCCACATTTTCAATAGGAGCGATCTCTTCTTGTCATTAGCGATGAAAAAGGACTAGTAACAGACAGTGTGGAGGTTCTGGACCCACGGCGGGAGAATATGCTGGGAAATGTCTGTGCACTTATTTTTTAAAACTAAGATTATGCTGCTTATTCATCATAAAAATAGAGGATTCCAGGTTATGAGAAGACACATAGAGAGCAGAAGTGCCATTAGTAAGCTTCCCTTTGTTGCCTTGATCTCCACGAAGGCATCAGAAGTTGGCCACTAATAAACACTGCATTTTTCAGTATCCCCTTGCTGATCTCGGTTTTGCTCTTTCTGGACGGCCGTGCATTCCAGCTCTTTCTGGACAGCCGTGCAATCCAGCTCACTCAGGAAGAATTCTACTGACAGGCCCAGTCTCTTGTGGGAGGAGCTGAGCTGAAATCAATCCTGTAATAATTAGGAAGCACAAATCCCTCTCAAGACACTGCTCCTTTCCTAGTAATGTGACATGGGAACTCTCCCACCCCAAACGGTAAAACAGTGAGAAGAGCTATTCTTGAGTCCCAGCCATTCCAGCAGATTCCTTGGAATTTCAAACTTTCCACTTTCACTTGAGAACCAACTGAGAACAAGGAAGGAAACAATGATGGAGAGACATAAACAAGTAAAAATCTTGTGAGTTCAGTTTTGTTTTCCATTTGAGGATTCCACATATAAATTTAAAATGAGCAAAGAATGAAACTTCTTACTAAAAACAGATTTCCATGACCTAAAAACGAAGAATCCAGTATAATGAATCTGTGCACTGAAGTTCCACAGAGACCATTAAGAATGTGCAGCTCATGTGCATAATGATAGTGACATTTTAATGACAAATAAGATATACATTTTTTAAAAACATTGGAGGATCAAACAGCAATCTGTTAAAAGTGGTCATCTCCCAGGAGTGGAATTCTAAGTAGCTCTCACATCCACATTGTTAACACTTGATTTCTTTCAACCTTCCAGGGCCCTAACATTATTTTCTCTAGAACACAAAACATCCTCGGATTTTGATAGTGCTGCTTAGCTCTTATAAAAGCATAGGATGACTTCTTGAGAAGGGAGTACAGTGAGTTAACTTCATTTAACATTAATGTGGAAGCAAGAATTCCTTATTTGAAAGGTCTACAGTGACCAAACTGCCACCTCCTACAATGCCTTAAAAAATAGAACAGAATATGAAGCCCATCTTTCTATTTATGTATAATTTATATCCAACTTACATTCAGAAAGAATTCCAGAGAGGATCTGATGGCCTACCTCACCCTAATAAGGTTGTGCAGTATGTCAGATATGCCACAGAACCTCAAAGTACCTGAAATTATGCTGCTCTTCTCTCTAGATATAATGTGAAACCCAGTCAGGGCCCAAGCACAATGAGTATGAGGACCATGGGCTGGCTAGATGATGGGTAGCAGGTACAGCTGCCACCTACACACCTCATTAGGAAAGCTGAGAGGGAGAACCACCTCTGAGATAGTGCTTCAGCCCAAGACTGGTCCCTGCCATGTGCCCCAACCTCACCCTTATGGCCATTCCACATTCTTGGGGACCCTGACATGCCACTCTCTCAGAACCAGCCTGGGTTCCTCTTCCCCCAGGTAGAAGTCCACATTGTCCATAAAAGACACCTGTAAAAAAGACTACTCAGTGAATTTTGGTGGCAGACAGTAATATATTTAAAAATATAAGGTTAGAGACATTTTGGGTAAAAATCTACATGAATTTAAAACAAAGTATTCCTGGTGTGCCCTGATAGATTGCCCAGATATCCAGATGCCTGAGAGAAAGATAATGCCAGTAAACAGTGGTGACTAAAACACTCAGTGAATCTGACAGAATTGTAAACACTACAAAATATTTAAATCATAAAGGGAGATATGCAAAGGCTGAGATTCAGATGGAGCTCTGAGAAGAGACAGAAGCAAGGGGGCTTTGGAAGAAGCAGCATGTCAATTGGCTACACAGTGGGATAGGCCTGGCCTGGCCTGGACTGCTGGGCTGGGGACTCTCCTCTACCTATTCATCACGCTGGGCTGGGGGATCTCCTCTACCTACTCACTACAACTGGGCAGTGGTGTCAGGAGAGCAATACACAGACAGAATAACTATAAAGGAGAATGACACTTGAAGGAGGTCTGGGGAGGAGAAAGGCCTACATAAAATTTGTAAGGTGTTTTGTCCAATACAAAAGAGATGGCAGAGAGGACTCCATGGCAGGATGCTCTGAATTGATCAGATGAGTTTGTATAACACCAACTGTTCGTGAAAAAATAATCCAGTAATATGAGTTTGGCAAAATACTACAAATATAGTAGGATCAAAAGAATAGATTAAAGACTTGAACTTGGTGATGCAATTTTCAAAAGATGTTCTTTCATAACCAGGAAAACGAAGAGACTAAAGAGCACATGGGATGTAGACAATTCTATACAGCAATAATGTTCATGGGGAAAAAAATCATCACATTAAATTTCCCAACATCTATGTTAAGAGGACTAAAACGATGTTCCTCACAGAAAATGTATATAAAAGGTCAAAACATAAAACTTTAATAATTTTTAAATTCAAAGACAGATGTGCTTGCATTTTATAATACGACTAAAAACCTACAACTTATCAAGTCACTGAAAAATTATTTTGGATTGCTTCTCGATTACTCCACAAAAACACCCAGCTAACATTTAATATACACATGATAGTAATGCATAAAATTTGATTGGATCCTTATTTTTTTTAAAAAAAACAAACAATGCTATAAAGGACTTTTAGGAAAGAACTGTAATAATTTGAATACGAACTTAAAAAATTATAAATGACATAAAGGAATAATTGCTAATTAAGTTGATGTGATTAACAGTAATGAATAAGTAACAGATTATCCTTATTTTTAGGTGGTGGTGATATAAAGTTTTCATAGGTGAAGTATCTGAATAACGCCTCCAAGTAGTTGATTTAAAAAACGAACCCTTCACAGCAAAACATAATGAATATATTGATAGATATTTTCTATTTTAACCTTTTACGTGTTAAATATTTTTCTTGCAAAAAATATTAGGAAAACACAGAACAACGATGTTGGTGACCTCTCAAATAATTCAGTTAGTTTTCCAATAATTCTTCAAATAGCTCTTCACTTCTAATTTCTGACACATGAAGTAAAGCCAGCTCAGTTTAGATTGTGCATATGGTCTGAGATCCTGGGAGCCTCTTATCCCACTATACAAAACTACAAAAACCTTGTAAGAAACAAGCCTTTGTTTTGTCTCCACTTAGAAAAGCATACAGTTCACAAACCTAATGAGCATAATACCTTTAAGTCCACCTGATTTCAGACTGTAATTTTCCCAATCTGCTAAATGCTAATGGATCACCAAGATTTAGAATCAAGATTACAAATGTGTATGTAGCCCTTCATAAATGAAAACAGCAAATAAAAAGCTTTTCTCCTTAAAGGATAAAAAAGCAAAAAAACCCAAGTCATTTCTAATAAAAGGAGAAAGACTGACTCTCGAACAGCAGTGGAAACCCCCATACCAAGAATTACTGGAATAAAAATGAAAATACTATGACATCGTAGTAAGAGGTGGGACAGAAAGGGGGTTCTTGGGTGGTAATGAACATGACATTCAGGAAAGACATTCCACTTGAACTTTCAGCTCTCATTTAAAAAGCAAAAGCTCCAGTATGAAATTAACCACTAATTAAAAGTTTAAAGATGGAAGGTAGTTATGAGAGAACTCAGACTTTTACAGGAAAAAGTGCCTTTGGAAACCATTCTGTGCAACCTCCCCTTCACTACGAGGAACTAAGGGCCAGGCTTCCAAGCCACTCTACATCTCAACTTCTCAGTTCCCTGCCTAACCAACCGCAACTGTGATCATACACTAAGAGTAGGGAGAAGGCCACACAGCCCATTTACCCAGCAAAGAGAACTGGGAAAAATCATAGAAAACCACCCACATTTACAACTCCAAGCTTTCTAGTGGGGCTCATATCAATTCTACAATTGTGCTCACGTCAAAGCATAAACCTTTCCACTTTAGAAAATCAATTGAAGTGTGTCTTCTCAGATGTTCATTACTTTCACAAACAGAAAGGAAAGAAATATAAGAAAATAAATATTAAGTGTTAATAAAACAGTACAACTGAACCATTACTCTAATGAACTCCATCATTTGAAAAGCATTAAAGCCTTAAACCTTTATAATTTTAGAAAATTTATAGCAGTAATAAAATTTATCAAATTATGCTAAAACATTGATCTAAGTAACAGATGACTATATTACCTGTTGAAAAGATTAATATTTATAAGAAGACTAATATATAAAAACTTTAGCTGTAAAAATTTTCATCTATCTGGGTAACCAGCATGAAAAATTTCTCTAAGGACATTTTTAAGGACGTTTATAATTATTGTAAAATATAGGTGTGGGAAACAAGATAAGGCAGGTTGCTTTTTAAGGAAGCACAGATCCTGAAATTAGGGAAAACCAAGACATTGCTAACTTTGTGGCACAGTTCCTTCTATAATACATTATTTACATTTATTAAAGTAGTAGGAAAATCAATAGGTAATGACTACAATTTTGGAAATAAAATTAATTTGTACCTTAAGTGAGGCTAGTGGGTGTTCTGGACCAAGTAAACTCCAATGAAAGGAAGCCAGGTCTTCATCAGGGAGAATGTGATTTCCTGGAATGCAAGCACGCATATAGTGTAAAAGCCATCACCATGAGTGACACAGGAAAACTTAACATCATGTTATAACCGCTTGTTATAATCCATATATTACCTTTGTTTCTTTTAGAGTTTGCAATATCACATTTTAGGACCACCTCTTTTAATAAATCACATAAAACTTCCACACAGAAACAATACGTCTTCACCTTCTAATATGAAACAGCATGCAGCAGGCAGATTTCTTGCAGCTGCCTCAACCACAACTCGAAATCACAGCACACGTCCAACAGCATTCACACTGAGTATACTACCTAACAACCTAAGCAACATCCCAATACAATCAATACTAAGCTCAGCCTGATAATACCAACTGGATACAAGTTCTTATTGGTTTAACAGACCAGACGACTGTACTCTGTGAACTAGTTTAACAGCAAAGGTGGAATCTGCAGTCATAAAATCTCTCTATGTAATGTTATATGACAATGACTGTTACTTGTGATGTGGATTGACATTCTCTTCCCATCAGTTCCACCACCACCCTGTGGTCTGTGACAAAGAACAGACCACAAGCAAGTAGTGCTATTCAGCTGTGCCCCTATCACCAGGTGTGTAACAAATGAGACAGTATTCAGGTGAGAAGCTACATTTAGCGGAAACACTTTCCTTTCATGGTGTTTGCTGCCTGATATACTAAAATCTTCAGCATGTTAGTTATTGCAATGCAATTTAAAAGTGGTAATTTTCTAAGTAATTCTGTAATTTTTATATCATAATTTAATCACAACCATGTGGAGACAGCCAATTCATTAATTGGCCATTAAAAGAAAGCCAAACTAGGTGAGATCATTTGAAACATTCCTAATCACAATATTCTAAACACATAACATAGAGAAGCACTGAATTGCAACGACATCCAGAAAAGCAGAGCTACACCCTAGCTGTCTAGTCATTGAGCTCAGCACTGCTTTCCTCTGTTCATGGTTTGCACAGAACCTTACTGTGAAGTATGAAGTGTCCAAGATTCTTTTTAAGGTTCTTTATGAAAATATATTAAGCCAATTTCAACATCAGTTAATAGTCTGTTAAAACATAGGTCAAATACTCTTTCAGTGACTATTCCACCCAACTTTTCCAAAATAAAACAACACATATAGCTAAAATTTCTATTACAAAAAGGAAAATGAAAAGGAAAATGACCTTTCTCATTTGAGGACACTGAAACTTTCAAATAAAATCTAAAATAAAAATGCTCACCCAATTAAGAGCTTACCTATAACCTGCCTAAATTTTTGGAAGAAATTCCAAGCCCTAAATCAAATAATAAATTATCCAAAATGTCACTACCAATTGCTTTTCATGTATTTTAAAATTTCATAAAATTTAGCTGTAAGAGTTATAAGTTGGCATTATCTCCCAAAAAATGTGTTCAATGTTTTTTAAATAAAAAAATATTCTTTCACGTATCAAATTAGCTAAGGCATTCATTGTCTAAAAGCATACAATTTCCAATTCATTAAAAGTTAATTAACATACCCACGTCCTTTTGTATAACACTTAAGTAAATATGAGACTTTTTATGGAACCATCCACATACTCACTTTTATCAGCAGAAATACACTTTTATATTCAATATTTGAAAATATTAACGTATATTTAGAAAACTAGTTTTAATCCTCCAAATCCAAAGTTATAACAGTTGCCTAAGAAGACAGACAGAAAACAGCCAAGTACTAACTTAAAGACACATATTTGAGATTAGATCCAAATAAACAAAGACAATTTATGAAATCAGAATTTTGCTGATTGGCAGTTACACAATCTGAAATGCTATCATCAAATAGGATATGAAAAACTGTGGCTTCTTCACAATAATTTCTAATTGTGTACAACTTTTTTGGACTGTTTATAAAAATCTGATAACTAGCAATTTCTAAAATTAACTCATAATATAATTCCTCTCTTAACACAACCAGATTGGGCTGCTATCCTCCATGGAATACAAACTAAGAGGGTACAATGTGAGCTGACTTATCTGGAGACTACATAACTTTTCAAAACAGCCTGTGTCCCCAGCAGCCCTCTATCCCATCACTGCAGTTCACAGATTTTAATCACGGGAAGACCTCCCTTCGAACATGTTCACTTGTGTTGTGGACACAATTCTTATAAACTCTCAGCAAACTAGAGCTAGACATTAAAGTAGCTAGAGACATACACACTGCAAGCATAAGACAGGGTTACTAACAGAAGCCAAAAGAAAGAAAATAACTATAAAATGTAGACATAAAGTGGATGAATGCATTAACTATTGTAAAGTTATTTTTAAGCAAAAAAAGGTGTGTGTGTGTGTGTGTATAACCTTAGTTAAAACAAGATTTCATCCACTCTAGGTATTTGGCATAAGGAATTCCTCCGAGAAAGTTTTTAAAGATGTTTATATATTTACTTAAAATGTAAGCATTGTAAACAGGTAAAATAGTTTATTTTTGTTGTTTTTCTTTTAGTGTCCGAAAAATGAGGGGAAAAATATGACAGTGTTAATTTCACAGCATATTTTCTTCTACAACATACATAGTACATGTAAAGATTTAAAAGTCTAATTTTCACAGTGGGACTGTGTTAACATCTGTGATTTTTAAAAAATGTTATTTTCCCCAAACTCTAAGTGAATTTATTCATAAAATTAGTGTTTCAGCCTGGATGGTACAAAACATAAACAAACATGTCAGAACAAAAGAAGCACATTACCAGCAACACCAAAAATAATACTAAGTAAGAAATGCTTCTGAGTAGCCCTTTCCTGGTTCTTTTAAATTTAAGATATAATCCAAAACATTCCAGGCCTGAAACTTAAAATATCAGTATGTTCCTGGTACAGAATTTCTTTATACATGAGGCAATATTCATAACACTCACTTACCTAATAGAGCAGCAAAGATAGGGAAGCGGTTTGGGTTCAGGTCCAGCTGCTTGGCCACCTCGTGCATCAGGTATTGGCTGGTGGTGAGACTTTTCCCATTCCGGCTCAGTTTTAGGGCATGGGCACTAAAATAGTAGGGGATGTTACAAAGTGCGTAATCAGAGTCATACGCAACCAAGCCATGGAAGCCATTTTCTCTGCAGAAACCAATCACTTCTTGATGATGGTCCTCGATGCTCTGTGCAACCTGTGCAAGTGAAAAGGACACTTGGTCAGAGGCTAGGTACCATGGCAGCACAAGCTCAATGTGCAGACCTGTCTGTACAAAATCTGCAAACTTCAGATATGGAAAATATCCAAGCCAGTCAAAAGTACCATAATAAAATGTGCAGCACATTGCTCCAACTGGAAATCATCCCTGGTCAGTAACATATGATCTTATCCAGATGGCAAATTAATTTTTGATTTCTTATCAAATTCAAAGATCATCCTATTTAAAAATATACAATACAAAAAAACCCAAAAAACAAAACAAAACAAAAAAAAAAACATAAAACAGTATTTTGAAGGAAAAGAGGGAGCAGAGAGACAGAACAGGAAAATAAAGAAATGCAAAGGAGAAAGAGAAAAGCCAGCCACTTCAGTGAAACAAAAATAATGTTTTCTAAGTAGATCTATTATCTCAGATAGGTGAAATAATCAGAAGGAATTTAAAAAAACTAAAAGCCAAGTGTATCCATCTACCACTTACTGTATACTTTGAAGCATTCAGCATTTGGGAATAATAATAAAGCTGATTACATTTACCCCCACATAACCGTCACATGCTTATTCTATGCAAAGGATCGCATTTGATGGTACAGCACCAGGTTCAGGACCACCATGGAGAGTAGGTCTAAATTTACTGCCTTTTTAGTGATGAAAACTACGGCCAAAATCTCTTTACTTCTATTGGCTCTTTCACTGAAAAGGTCACCCCACCTACCTGCAGTGTCCATGACATACTAAGAAGTAATGCCTAAGGAAAAGCAAAAGGCCCCTGGAACCCTCTCTGTTCCTAAACACATACCAAAAGGCATTAAAAATATTTTCCAAAAATATATAAAGTCAAAGAAAATCAATGCCGCTCCTGATGTTTATCAAATTCATTCATCCAACTAAAATCTGCAGGATTTTTTTGTTTCTACAATGAATAAGATATTTTAGAAAACATAATTTTAAACTAAATCAGCTGATTCAGCTACTCATGGAAAATTAACCCTCCACAGAATCCTAAAGGTGAAAATTAATTGCCCTTAAATGTAAATTTCTAGAACTACATGTCCAATGTGTGGTTACATTGAATTAAAATTAAATTACATTAAAAATAAAGTTCGAGTGTTCAGTGGTCACTGGATATTACTGTGGAGTTACTCTCATTTCTCATTGACTCATAATTGAAGTGGTCACCAAATTCTGGTGGAAAGTTAATTATAATGATAATTATAATTATTATTTAGAGGCAAAGCAGATCCTGAAGATGCATATTTAAAAGAAAAATAATTTTCTGCATCCTCTAGATAAATATTTGACAAAAATATTTTAGTTTGTAAAAGAAAATAAAACATGCAACTAGTGAACTAATGTTCTATTTCTTAGAATAGAAACATGTTGTTTTATTCCTTAATCAAAAAAAACTGTAAATTCACTAAAATACAAAAGTACAGTTAAAAATAGGCTGGTTCCCTCTTCTCACATTCTAGAAAGGATAATCTCTAAGTCCAACCTCTCCACCTCAAATCACTATGTAGAACTTTATATTTACAGCACTGTCTTAAAAAACTTTCAAATCACTAGCAATTCCTGGCTGTTTTACCAACATCTTTAATAGTAAGTCTGCAGTCTCCTAAGAGGCCCTGAAATGAAAGGGAGTGAGCTACCACCCTCTCACTCCCACCTCTCCAAGGAGTTCTAGAAAAGACAGCATGGCCACTGGCTCCACACACCAGACATCCTGGGGAAGAGATGAGGTAGAATTAAATGTAGGAGATGAGTATTGTATACTCAGTATTTGCATTTTACAAGACAGTTTACTAACCCATTCTTCCAGGAGACTGAGGCTGAGAGCAGTTCAGAGCCTGGTCCTGCCCACCCCCAGGAGAAAAGGAGTCCAGAGATGACATGGCTTGTCTTCCCTGAACACCTACTGAGCAGTGTGCCTCATGGAATTATTACCACATCATCCTCACAACCACCTGGAGGCAAGAGAAGGGGCCAGCCCTGCTGGGATCACTCAGAAAGCAGTTCCATGGGGCAGAGCCAGGTGCAAGGCCCAGAGGTGAGTGTGGTATGTGTGTGCGGCCCCACCCTGCTGAGCCAGAGGAAAGCTGTAGGTGAAGGAGGCAGAGTAGGTAGGCATTGGTCTGACCTGGCAGGGTTTCAAAGAAGGCTGTTGTATTGTAAGACAATAGGCAATATATTTCTAGAGCTGTAAAACGGTCATGCTCTCTGACCCAGTAATCTTACTCCAGGAAATAGAGCCTAAGAAACCAACACACCCAATAAAAAACGTTGGGAACATAAAAAGGTTTCAGGGTAGGCTCCTGTGGGGAACAAATGAGCTAATATTAAGGAGCAGGGTAAATACAGCAGCTACACGCTGTTGTGGAGAAACCTGAGAAAAGCTTACAACAGAATACTAAACAAAACTGTTTCAGAATACAACATCCTGTACATATACTCACATAGACTGTCTGTGGAACAAGACTGGAACAGAAAAGGCAAAAAATACCATAGTTGCATCAGGTTGGTACAATTATGCTTACAAAAGAGTTTTTAAAAGAAAAGAACTGAAAGAAAAATTGAAGCAGCACTAGTGTATATACCATACCTACATTGGCCAACTCTGTGCCACCACACTAGGGATAAACACCCTGCCTTTCACACACTCCTTTCTTGCCAGATGCCAAGGAGTGAAGCTCACTTTTCTATGTATCAAGGGTTTAACTTGGTGCTTGGCACACAGTAAGCAAAGAAAAAATGAAAAACACTAGGGGTCCTATTTCAAGAGCCCCCCAAAAATCTTTAACCTATAAAGATGAATAAGTAAGTTACACTCTGTCCAGTAGAAGCCAACATCCAGTTGACAATTCTGGAGAGTTTTCATTTGCCTCTGAAGAGTGGAATATGCAGCACTCCACAATCCCCTCCTTCTGTAGCCTCACACACAATTCCTGGTTCATTCAGAACATTTGGTTTCAGACTGGCATTAAAAAGTAAAGTGAATGAACTATTAATATTCACTACAATATTAATTTGCCAATGATTAACAATACCTTAAGTCCTCCTTCAAAGCTCATCCAACATGTTTTTATATGAGAAAAGGCAACATGGCATTAAAAACCACAAGTAAAAGAGATATGATCCTTCCCAACGGGCAAACAACAATGCAAGTGGGTGCAGCAGGACTCAGGAGAAAAAAAAAGAAAACCACAAAAATCCTGAATGAAAGAGTTAAGAGCTAACAGTGTAGGTAGCGAACACATCATGACTGTCTTTGTCCAAACTCAGACAATTGTACATCTCAGGGAATGGACTTTAATGTATACAAATTTCTTAAAAATCCACCAGGATGCCAGAGGTGCCAGGACAGAGTGCAGACTGATAATATATCGAAATGTCTGCAATAACCCCACTATGCAGGTTGAAAGAGCTCCCCAAGGTGACTTTGGAAAACAATGTTTTAAGTGGAAGCCTGAGAACAGAGCCAGCGCATAGATACTGAACTCTCTCTGGTCATCTTTCTCCCAGGGGGGCAGGTGAGCAATGCTGAGACCACTCACATGTGTAAGACTGGAATAAATGAATGATGGATGAGCTGGTGTCTCCTTGGCAGAGAACGGGTTAGAAATGTGCGAAAGGAAGAGTCCAGCATGACCCTGTGGTGCTGAGTTAGCCATGGAGAAATCCATAAGAACTGGCATGTCAGGGACAACAGACAGGCAGGCACAAAAATCATCAGAGATAAGTGTGTACATGTTGGTTAGTTTATACATGTACATCTCCCAGCTGTCAACCAAGGGCCTAGAAGCAGAAACAGCATAAAAGTGAGAACACCCCAAACCACATCTGATTTCTAAATACCTTTCTCTATGAAAAGGGACCAAGGCCCTTGAGGAAAATAGGTGATACCGGGACAGGGAAATTCAAGGTGAGCCCAGAGCGTTTACCTTGTGGTGCCAGAAAGGAAGGCAGGGCTGGGTATGTCAAAGGAACATATGAACCCACCTAAAAGACACCCAAAGGCCAAAGGTGGAACAATTTGTGCAACAGAATAAATTACATGTATTGGGTTAGAAACCAAAGTACAATGAATACATGAGCCTATATTGATAGACATAAATGATGAAATAATTGGAGAAAAAGACATAAATCTTCCCTAAAGAATTCAAATAATAAAGTAAAACCTCCTCCCCACCCCTGAATGTGGGTTGGTGAATGATGGCTTCCAGGAACCAAACCAGCAAAAGAGACAACAGTCACATCATAGAACAGTGCCTGGCAAGATACCACCTTCACAAAGTCACCAGGGTCACAGTCAACCAAGTCCTCCTGTTGACCTCATGCACCCCGTAGTACAGTATGATAAGATCTCTGGAGCATTCTCCCCAAATCATAAGAAAACATAGAACACTTGATTTGGAGGCCAGCCTACAAAATACCTCTAAAATGTCAAATCCTCCAAAGTGTCGAAGTCATCGGAGAGAAGCAGAGACTGAGCTGTTCCATAACAGGGGAGACCTATGAGACAAGACACCTTTAGGCAGCAAGGCACCTGGGATTGGGTCTTGGAGCCAAAAAGAATATGGGTGGAAAACGGATGAAATCTAAATGCATTACATAATGTAGTTAATGGTAGTGCACCAACACTAATTTCTCAATTATGATCATTACACATGCTCCTGGGATGCTAACATCCATAGAAACTGAGTGAAGTATATCCGAGAACTCTCCAAACCATCTTTGCAAACTTTTCTATAAACCTAAAATTATTCCAAAGAACTTTATTTTCAAAATAAAAAAGTCTGTAGTTTATAAGACACCACCTGACAGACAGCTTTGGCCACTAGATGAATGGGCAATGTCTCCAATAACCTTTTATAGAAAACGCAATTTTCCCTGGACAATCCGACTGAAAAAGGCAGGCCTTCCACAGAGAGGACTAGGTTAACCACACACGTGGGAATGAATGAATGAATGAAGTCCAACAAGCCAAAGAGCTTGATAAAGAGTTGGGTGCAAAAGACTGGTTATGATGAAAAGACCTGATGCACAGTTTGTGTGGAGATAGGAAAAATGTCTGGATTGCATCAAAATAGAACTTGGGAGGCAGTTATTTAATTAAAGATAAAAACTCAAAGTAGAGGTTAAATTTCGGTAAGCAGGATATGACAGGGCATCAGCTGCTTTCCTTCAAGTGTATCGTTCTTCTGGTCTAAATGTCTTTCACTCCCATTTCCCATCTCATGTCTAATCTATGATCTGTGTTCTATTTCTCCAATCCCCTAGCCTTCCAGCTCTTAGCTTGAACTGGGTACAACACAGTGAAATGGATTTGTCTAATTTTTAATTCTAATTTTAGAAGTGAGTAAAATTATTAAATACAATGTTGGATATATTATTTCAATTTGAACTCTCAAAAAATATAAAGCAAGCTAAAAAATTAAACCCGAAACTTACCTACTTACAGGTGTTAACAGAAGTGGGTAAAGCCTCCCACTCACAGAGGGAGCCAGATTCAGAATCATGTGTGGCCTCCCCTTACAGGAAACCTTAGGCTAGTAACCAGAGACCACTCACCACTTTAAAGGTACAAGGCCATGATTTATTTTTGCTGTGGCTGCCATCACACCATATCAAAATGCAGCTTCAAGTCAAGGAGGTGAAATCTTATAGCTCCTGTGTGCAAAGCATGGAGCACTGCTCTTGCCACATGCTGCAGGAATTACGACCAGACAGGGAATCACCAAACACCTTGCCTCCCATCTCCACCCATCCATCCACAAGAAATATGGTGTAAGCAGTCAGCAATAAAGAGCTTAAGTAGATGGCAAAATGCCCCATTTGGAGGCCCAATGAAGTATTTTGCATTACCTGGAGATAATTTTATGCTACTATATATTTGCCACAGAATCCTAGGTAAATCTTTTTATCTTAATAGTTTTAAGTTTCATCATTAAAAAGGCAGATAGATCAAAACTTTTATTTTTACAAGGAGTAATGACTTAAAAATCCCCAAGCTTACTTTGCAAGTGAAATAATTTTTTATTAAGCAGCTATAGGGACAGTCCCATAAGAATAAAAAGGTAACATGGTTACTTACTCCTAATCTCCAGTGAAGAGGCACTTGTACAATGAGGTTTTTGTCTCTGGCACCAGGTTGGTGAACTCCACTGCCTATTTTAATACTTTCTGTACTTCCATTTCTTCATCTGAAAAAATAATAGTATTCCCCTGCCTCATAGGGTAGCTGTGACGATTAAATAAGTTACTACATGAAAAAAGCTCAGAATCATTCATAAATACAAAGTGCTCGATAAATGTCAGCTACTATTTATTTTTAAGTAAGCTATGTGAAAAGGGATCTGCTTCATACTCTTCATGCAGGACCTGAAACACTATCCGTTGTCATAAATAGATTTTCTGACACAAAAGAAAAGAAACACTATATGTGATTTTCCTTTAGGATAATTTTATACCAGGTAAGGGACTAATATGACACATAAGCCAGGTACCAGATTTAAAAGAAATAAGTCAAATCTATGGCCATGCCACCCTGCATGTGTCTGATCTCATCAGATCTCAGAAGCTAAGTAGGGTCACGCCTGGTTAGTACCTGGATGGGAGACTACCTAGGAATACTAGGTGCTGTAGTCATTAAAAAATGATAATAAAATAATAAAATAAAAAATAAAGATATGTCAACCTGAACATAAGAGGATATGAGTTGACCTAAATTCTTTGATTTTTTAAGGAAAAAAAACAGGCTTTTACCTTTACCCAGCTGAACTGTACTCACTGGATATTAAGTTGGCACAACTTAGGCTATTTACTCCCTAGTCAAGTCCAGCAGAAGCATGAAATAATAAAAGTCATCTCTAACTTGGTAGCCAATGTTTATTGTGGTTGCTTAGTTTAAAAGGGTCATTTAAATGTTACAACCTATGTTAGCTATGTCTATAAAAGAAAATCTCTTCCCCTCAGGAAATCTGAAATCATAGCTAAGTTATAAGTGGTTGCAGTGCTCTTAAAAGCAAGGAAATAACTTCTTTTAAAATAAGGGAGTGGTACAAGAAAAGATCCTCAGCTTCATTAATCAGAAAAGAAATGTAAATCAAAACCACTATGTGATACCACTTCACACCTATTAGAATAGCTGACGTAAAACAACAACAACAACAACAACAACAACAACAACAACAACAACAATAAGCAAGTACTGAGGATGTGGAGAAGTGGGACCCTCACACATTGCTGTAAAATGGTGCCCCTGCCATGGAAAATAGTATGGTGCTTCCTCAAAACATTAAACAGAATTACATGACCCAGCAATTCCATTCTGGATATAACTATATACCCAAAAGAAATGAAAGAAAAAACTCAAACAGATAATTGCAACACCATTTTCATAGGAATATTATTCACAATAGCCAAAAGGTGGAAGTAACACAAGTATAGATTGTCAGATGAATGGATAAAAAAAAAATGTAGTGTATACAATTCAACAGAATGTTATCTAGCCTTGAAAAGGAAAATCTGACACATGCTACCAATGGATGCACCTTGAAGACATTACACTAAGTGAAGTGAGCCAGTCACAAAAGACAAATACGGTGTGATTCCACTTATATGAAGGACCTAGAGTTGTCAAATTCCTAGAAACAGAAGGTAGAATGATGCATGCCAGGGTCTAGGGGAGGAGGAATGGAGAAGTTCTGGAGATGAATGGTTGTGATGGTTGCACAACATGGTGCATTTATTTCATTTCCACTTAACTGTATACCCAACAATGGTTAAAATGGTAAAATTTTTGTTATGTATAGTTTACAAATAAAAAACTAAAAATTTATAATAATGAAAAGCATGCCACCCAGTCTCCCCATCTTCTCAGGAATCCTAGGCACTTGGCTCCCTGATGTAATATCCAACTTGTCAAAGACAGAAGTTTTATTTTCTCTTTGGATAATGACATTGGTATGCATGGAATGGATTGTATCTGCCAAGATATATAAAAGGGTGAGATTTTTTTCTTTGCAATGTCTTTAGTAGATTGTCTGTAATGTGATTGTAGTCTGGTTCAGTACTTATTCAATAATAAAATTGTTTTTATTCTCTCTGCTAAAAAAATAAATAAGACAGTAGATGTCATAAAAGAAATGAAAACTAAGTTTTATAAATTTTAAAAGTAAAAAACACAAAATGATAAAAGTAGAAAGAAACACCAACATTATTCATATTCAATGTCTACTTAGCCTACTATATTAATTTCCTAATAACTCAGCTATTTCCTGGCAGTATCATTCGCCCCCCCCCCGCTCTTTAATCCCCACCCCCCCTACCTCAACCCCTGACCTATGGATGCTGCCATTTCCCCTTAAGAACTGGATCTCTGAAGGCAGGGCCCTCATGCTTACGGTGTGCACCAGGGGCCTGGCCCATCTGGGGCCAGGCGCACCTGGGGAACCTGGTGCACCCAGGGTATATGGTCCATGGCTCCATCTGGGGTGCCAACCCAGGACCTTCTGCGTGTAAGTAAAGCAGACATGCTAACCACTGCACTATGGAGCCACCCCAATAACATTCTTGTTAAAAATCTAATTCTAAAATACATTAAAATGTAAGTTTCAGAATTTAGGAACATGAATTTCAGATTGATACAATTTATTTCAAGATTGTGACACTTGCCAACTCTTTAGTGAAATTATTTTCTGGCTCACATAGGTGCAGGTGATTGAAAAACCATGGTGCCTGTGCTCATCCAAAAAGTGCAGTGAGGCCCTTCCAGTCTGGACTGATCCCATTCCTGCTCGTGAGATGAACTGGACCTACAAAAAGTCAACACTCCAGCAACACACCCTCCATACACTTTCCTACACAAACCAGCAAAATGACCACAAGTAGCGCTGTAGGATTGGTCTTTCCAAAGGAGTCAATTTATTCCAAAGACAGTGGGAAATGCCAAGTGACTGGAGCACAAAAGGATTTCTAGATCACAAATCCTTAATTACTACAGATTTACCATCACCTTTCCAGATAACTCAGCGAGTCAATTTAAACTCTATGTTGGCCCTTAGATGACTCCCTTGTTGAGAGAACCAGGTACAAGGGAGAAGAGATAGCTAAATTCAGCCAAGTTCTCTAAGCAGTTAACCCTTTTATGTCTTCAACACAGCTCTTAAGTTAAGAAGCATAAAGGGCTTATTCAAAGATAAAGCCTCTGTGCCAGGTGGCCAGTTTGAACTACTTATGTGTGTAAAACTGGCTTGAGTGGGTTTGAACACTTAAACTTTCTACCATTTTTCTGCCATAATACTGCCTTGTGCAAGGGGACTGAGTACCTGGTGAGCATGGAATTGATTTATGTATCCATTTATCCCATATATTTTAAAGACCTGCTACGCACCACGTAACATACTAAAAGTTAGGTAACAGGCAGGGTCATCACAGGGCTTACTTTCTACAGAAAACATAAACATAATTACAAATAAAATATGATGCCAGCTATATAGAGACGTGGAGAATTTTAGAATATTTATCTGAAATAATTCATTTATATCTCATTGTTCTATTTAGAAAATTGTCTATAAATCCACTGGAAAACAAATCTAATTTTAAAAATTTTTAAGTTATCTCCTTTTCAGGGTGGGGGGTGGGCTAAATGAGTAAAAGTGTTCAAAAGGTACAAATTTCCAATTATAAAATAAATAAATCCGGGATGTACTGTATAGCATGGCAACTGTTAACAATAGTGTACTATGTATTTCCAAGTTATTATGAGAGATCTTAAAAGTTCTTAATACAAGAAAACTTTGCAACTATGTGAGGTGATAAATGTTAACTTATTGTGGTAATCACTTAACAATATATAGAAATATCGAATCATTATGTTGTATACCTGAAAGTAATATATGTCAATTATATCTTGATTTAAAAAAATTTAAATAAAGTAACTCTTCATATTACATAGTATTTGGCATTTATTCCTATGGTTAATTGCTAACTAAGGCTGGAATGTGTAGTATGTGCTAATTAATTTTTTTCCATTATATTCAGTCCCATTGTATAAAACAAAGAAAAGTATGGGCCTAGAAACATGTTAGAAATGGGATATGTACATGTGTGTTATTTTAATTTAGATAACTAAGTTGTATTTTGTATTACTTCTCTTCCTGGTACACTTACAAATTTCTATTGCAAACATTTATATGGCTCTACTAAAGGCTCAACGCTTAGAATTCTTTGATTTATTCATGCAATGATTTCCTAGCTTCGGCACTACTGGTATCCAGGGAAAGACAATTCTTTGCTGTGGGGCTGTCTTATGTATTGTAGAATGTTCAGCAGCATTCTGGGCCTCTGCCCACCACATGTCTGCAGTCAGCATGCACTCAGCTGTGAACACTAAAAATGTATCTAGACATTGGTGCAACCAGTACCCAGTGAGAACCACTCACTGGTCTTCGATGATTAGACTGTCCTGTGGCATAAAATTTCCAAACACTGACATGGGAAAATGATATAAACGAGTCCCTCCCCCCTTCTAGACTAAGCTCCTTAAAGGAGTTCGTTCTTTCCTGTTATAGTCACTCCTCATGCCTGGCCAATAAAAGCCCTTCAATGTTTGCTAAAGGGAGAATGAATCATCCCTGGGAACCAGTCAGAAAAGAGAGTATAAAAAATTTAAGATAAGAAACTAAATGGCCACTGACTTAGGTGTTAAAAGAAATTTATCTGGCTATATAAACAGAGCAAAGCAAAATATGATTAAAAAGTTGAGTGCTTATAGTAAACATATAAGAGATACAAAAGGAATAAAATTAGTTCCCGGTCTCAAGTAGCTTACAGTTAGTAGGGAAGGGAGCAACATAAGCAGAAGTTGGAAAATTAGATATTTTTTGGAGAACCCGTGAGGAGTGTGGCTGGGAGCATTTAAAATATAAAGGCATTGTGAAACATGAAGGAGGATGGAATGGGTTCAGCTTGGTGGGCAGGGGGAGGTGTCTAAAAGCCTGAATAAGTTTAGATTCATGGTTTTGTTTAAGTCCTTGGCAAGAGAGTAACCCCTTTGGCATGAGGTCCACTGGTAAGACACTGGGTGTGAGAGCCCCATAAGATCCAGAAGCAATTCTGATTGTTCCCCACAGAAAGACACAGTTTAACAAAATGGTGTCTACCCTTAGTATACATGTCTTGCATTCAACTTTTTGTTCTATTTTATTCTTTATCATTTTTTCTAAATGCTAGTAAACATCCAATGATTTGGTAACCCACCAATGTTTTGCAAAGCACTTGTTAGACCTTTTAGGTAAACCTGGTGAGTTCATACATTGGGGGTACTGGAAACGAGGAAGAGGGTAACAGAGACAGCTGGGCTAGAACTGACATGACACATTGTAGGGACTGGCAAAATGGGATGATGAAATGACGAGGACAACTCTAGAGTGGTAGTGAGTGTACTGTTGATCAGAAGACTCAAACCAGATAAAACTAGAACAGACTGGGAGAAAGGATGGTGAAAATAAAAGGGCAAATAAAGACTAGGATCAAGGGCCAGGCTGCAGAGGGGACATGGAGTTTAAAGTCTTAAAGGAGGCATTATTTTTTCTACCGATTACAGGGTCCAAACTCTGGGGTAGCTAAAATGAAAACACAGTAGCCACCTGAGCTAAGGAATCTGAATCCAGATTAGGGATGAGAATATGTGGACAGAATTTGGTAGAAATGAACTCTAAGTACCTAAAACCAGCTGCTCAAGTCTTTGAGGACAGTAAAAGTGTGCCCTGGAAATCATCAGATGTTAAATGCATGTGTGGAAAGCATTAACCTCAAATGAGAAAATACTGGAGATTATGAGAAGGAAGAGAGAGTATAATGAAGAAAGTCCAGAGAACTATGACATTTATGTAAAGTCCTATTTTCAGTAACCCCAGGAAATGGAAGCACCTTGATAATCAATAAGAATTCAACAAGGCAGATGGGAAAAGACGAGTGGGCTTTGATTAATCTAACTTTAAAAGTGAGGGGAGGCTACTGGGGGCGGGGGTAGAGATTTAGCCATCACTGCTAAAATCAGAAACTGACAGTTCAAGAGCTGGATCTAGCCTGGAGTCTATTTTGTTTGGCCTAAACAACATTTTTTAAATGGGAGAATTTCAAATAAAAATCTAGATTTCTGGCTTGCTGAAAAAATCTGAAGATCTGGCCATGTCAGCTTTATAATCCTGTAAGGCTTCTAAAATGTGCACATTCTTGGGTCTACCAAGTATGTGTGAGTACCATCAGTAGGGGATTGATAAATTATGGAACACTATACAGGCATTAAAATGAATTAGAACTGTAAGTACAGACATGAAAATATTTTTTTTATACACAAAAGGGCAAGTTGCTGAATAATGTATTGTGTGATCACATTAACCTTAAAAATTAAAACTCTATAGTAATAACATATTGTGTAAAGTATAACGTAAAGTATATGCAGGCAGCTGCTATGGAGGACAGCCTGGTGATTCCTTGAATAACCCATAATAACCAGCAATTATACTTCTAGGTATATACCCAAAAGAACTGAATGCGGGCACTCAAAAAGATTTTTGTAACCCATATTCACAGCAGAATTATTCATTATTCACAAAAGCCCAAAGGGGAAACAACCCAAGCATCCACAGAGGATGGATAGATAAACCAAAATGGGTCTGTCCATACACTGAAGTATTAAGCTTTAGAAAGGAAGAAAATTCTGATGCGTTACATCATGGGTTAACCCTGAAAACATTAAACTAACTGAAATAAGCCAGTCACTAGAAGAAAATAGTTTGTAAAGTATTTAAATAGATGAATGGCTTGAGTTATGATGTGGTTAATTTTTCCTTGGTCAATTAGAGGTCTTTAAGAATAAAGTATATTTCTAGTTTTCATTGTCTCCTGGTAGAAACTATGTCACTCCCATTCTAACTGGAAAAAGCAGTAGAAGCATTTTGTTATCAGATCTGACCCGAAAGTGAACTGCAGGTAGGCACATCCGCTAAGCATTCTTACACAATGAAAGTGAACTTTGAACTTTGCCAGGGCACCTCCCTCTAGAAGAGGTTACTGGTTACCTGTCCCTGGGTGTCACTAATCGGCAAGCCTGTTTTTTCTCCATATAAAAAGGGGTAATAATATGCTGAGGGCTAAATGAGACAGAGATGTGAGAGAGGTCCTAGCAAGGGCCTGGAACACTACCAGTCTGTCTCTGTCCCCCATGAAGAACAAAGGGAAGGAAGGAGATCATCATCCCAAAAGCTCAGGCCACATTCGAACCTCACATGCTTCCACTGAGTTAAAATGTGAGCACTAATTTACATACGATCTAAGTAAATACACCAGAGCACTGATTCGGAATGAGATCTGAAGAAATTCATCATAAACTTGCACACTGTCACAAGTCTTGTGACAGGAACATTTAGAAAAGCTCCAGGGATTTAATGTTACTAAGATTGTAAAATAAACATCAGTATCTCACTAAGTGTCAAAGGTTATGATGACTCAAGGCACGCAAGAGGAAATGCTCCTGGTTACTAGTAAAAAAAAGCGAAATTCAGGCCAAGCAGTTTGGTGACCTGAACAAAATTAGGTGATGTGCAAGTCAATTTCTAATGGTTAAAGATGTAGAATTATTACTATACCCAAAAATTACAATTATTATTCTACTGAAGACATACTCTTCTAAGTCAAAAAAGATTTCTCTAAGCAAAACTTACAGGAAACTAAAACTTTCTGCCATTTTACAGAAGCTTAACAGCCAATAAGACGGTGGATTTTCATCAAAGCAATGCCTCACTTAGATGCCCAGCATTACAGTGAGGTGTTCATGTCAATTCCTTCATCAATTTTGATTTAAATCCTCCCAAAGTAACAAATATATATATATAGTAATATTTTTTTTACTTTTAATATAGTTCTATGATCTTTAAATGTTGCCATCATCAGGATACAGAACAGTTCTATCACCCCAAAAAGCTCCCCTGCTGCTACCCTTTATATTCACACCATCCTTTGTCCTCCTCAGGCAAACACTAATCTGTCCTCATCACTATAGTCATACCCTCACCACAGTTTAACTATTCACCTATTAAAGGATATTATGCTTGTTTCAAATTTGGGCTATAATAAGTAAAACTACTATGAACATTTATATGGCTTTTGTGTGAACAAAAGTTTTATTAGGTAAATATCCAGAGGTGGGACTGCTGGATCATATGGTAAACTCAATAAGAAACCACTGAGCTGTGTTCCAAGCTGGCATACCCTCTTGCATTCCCACCAGCCACATGGGATGATTCTAGCTGCTCGGTGTTCTTGTTAGCACTTGGTTTGTCAGTGTTGTTTATTTTAGCCATTCTAACAGGTATGTAATATGTCATCATGTGTTAATTTAATTAACCATTTTAATGGGCATCTTTCAAAACCAGTAGGTACTGCTTCACTCCTTTAGAGAAGGCTGAACATAAATTCCTCTGATTCAAATCATCCTTATAATATAAACATTATACCACCCTCAGGGGCGGGTTGTTTCCTTTTTCTAATGTAGCCCAGAATTACATCTGCTTTTTATAGCTTTTATTTTTTTTTATCTTCTCCTTTGTTAAGTGTCACTTCTTGCTATTAATGGTGCTCCTGCCTCTGGCAGACTTTCCTCTCCCTCTGCACGCTTTTTCCAAGCTGAGTTTAGAGATAGATAACTAAGTTGATCAGAATTAAATGTGAAAAGGACAGAGAAATCTATGAGGGCTAGAAATTGATTCTTCAATAAGAAAAAAGAAAGCCTTTTTTTTTTTTTTTCCATTTTAGGTCACTGTACCAAAACTTCCTGACCTCTCCATTGGCTACTGAGAAATTTCTAGTAGCTAAACTTCTTAGGCATTTTCCAAAAAGGGAGGATTTCAGAGAAGTGTCCACAAGGTAATAGAACCCTTACTACATTAACCTGTGCAATTAGCTCTATACTACGATTCTATCTCAGAAGTTTATTTATCTAAAGCGAAATAATAATAGACAAAGTTATTTTGTGTCGATACTTTAGAAGAAATTATTTTAAATCTAGTTTAAATCTAGTTTCCAAACACTTATATTAGTCAAAATTCTGAGTGCACAGGAAGGAGGTAAGCTAGATATTCAAAGTGGCATGAAGATTAATATAAAAAAATTTTTACAACTGAAAAAGAATTCAGTTCTTTCAAAAGATACTGACTGTATACACTGATTCTAATCCTAATATTTAGGGTTCCTTTGAAAGTAACTTGACTAGAAAGTTCATCTTGTCTTTCCAGTAGTAGCTTCCATCTCTGAACAGGATAAAAACTGTTCACTCTTTAAGACATCTTCTGAAGGGGAACACCTATGGGAATCCACACGGCTTTTCTTGCCAGAGTTCCCAGGCTCCAAGGCACAAAATGCCAGCAGCAAGCAGCCCCTGGGCTCTCACCTCAACTTCCCCAGGGGATGCACGCCCACGTCTGTGCCATGCTCACACACCAATCACTGCCCTGCCAGCAGCCTCGACCCGCAGACTTAGAAACTCTGTCACCAATTACAACAGGATCGGGGTGGGACTTCCGCTATCACTTTAGGCTTAACCACCACCATCTCAGAGCAGGCAGTAGGGGCAGTCAGGAAGAGTTTTCATTTCACAAACTTTGGGCTTCAAGCAGTTTCAAGCAGAAATAAAGGGAGGACAAATGGGATGACAGAGTGGCAAGAGCCAGAAAACACAGCCCTCCCTCCAAATTTTAAATACATACAAACGGTGAAAAAACAAGCAATCAAACTTCAAGTCAAGGATCAGTGATTTGCATGTTATCTCTGTCCTCACTGCTGATCCTGAAGCTCTACATGGCCCAGGTTCAGCGAGGCGCCCTCAGCCAAACGGACAGGAGAGCAGCCACTAAGAAGCTCTGATTACCTGGGTGCACAGACCACAGTGGAGGAGTCCCCGCTGGGCAGAGGGAAGTAAGTCCTGGAAACGATTCACATGCTCTTCTCCCTGACTGAACTACGCCTTTCACGACAGACACATACGAACCAAGATTTTCTCCGCAGAGACACTATGTCACAGAACTGACAAAATCCATCGTTTCAAATGATACGATTCTTTGAAATCTAACACACAAAAACCAGACGATTTCCCCAAAACTGTCATTCTTGCAGGGAGCCTGGATGCAGCCCTGCGTTCTAGAGGGGGCCAAGCCCCTCAGGCCAGGTCCTTGCCGGGATGAGAGTGGTGACAGCGGCAGGCGGTTTCCACCCACCCCCACTGGCTGGGGACCTCTTCCTGGGGCCGTGTGGCCCACCTGTCCCCCCGGACACCTGTTGCGGTCCCAGCACTGCTGCTAGAAAACGGGTACCTCGTCGAAGTGCAGGTGAGTTGTCATCAGCCCGCCTCAAAGAGCGGGGGAGCGCTCGGGGTCTCCGAGTGGGGTGCGCGGCATCCTGTAAGCCGGGTCTGCACGCCCCCGCCGGCCCTGCGGGCCTCGAGCGGCCCGGGCAGGGGCCCCCCTAGGTCCCCTACCCTCGCCGCCGGCGGCCGGGCTGCAGGCCGCGCGTCCATCTTGCGACCGGTGAATGCGGCCCCGACCCCGGCTCCGAGCCACCCTGGCCGCCTCGACCCGGGCCCAGCACCCCCGGACCCTGTCTCCCCGACTCCGAACCCCGGGCCGAGCCCTGACGCCGCCCCGACCCTGCTCCCGGACCCCCAGACCCTGTCCGCCCCGTCCCGGGTCTCCGGGACCCCAGTCCCACAGACCCCGGCCGCCCTGACCCAGCCCGGACCAGCCCGGACCCGGCCCCGGCCCCGCCGGCGCCCGCGCGCCCGCCCGCCGGCCGCACCTTGACGTGGAAGCGGATGAGCGCCAGGCGGATGCAGTGCGCCATGCAGACGGGCGGCAGGAACCAGACCTTGGGCGGCGGGGTGCCCTTGTTCTGGACATGGCTGACGATCTGCTGCGCCGTCTGGCGCTCGTTGCCCTGCCGCTTGACCCACTCGTGCAGCCGCGCCTTCTCGAGCGCGCCGTTGAAGAAGACGAAGAGCTCGATGTTGCCGCCGAAGCAGGCCTTGGCCAGCGCCGCCAGGTAGCCGAGCATGTGGTTCCACTGGCCGCCGCTCACCCAGTCGGTGTAGAAGCCGCCGTAGAGGCGGTGCAGGCAGTTGTCGGCGTCCACCAGCAGGCGCAGCGGCGTGTGCGGGGGCCGCTGCCGCCCGCCGCCCACCAGGCTGCCCCGGGCCAGCTTCTGCAGCTCCACCGGCACCACGGCGCTCGGGCAGTGCTTCTCGATGTAGTCCTGGAAGCCCTGCACGCCCATGGCGGCGGCGGCGGGCGCGGGGCGGCGGGGCGGCGGGGCCGGGGGCGGCGGGGCCGTGGCGCGGCCGGGCGGCGGCGGGCTCTAGGGGGGGCCGGGGCGGGCCGCGGGCGCGCTCATGGCCGCTGTGGCCGCCATGTGCTGCCGCCTCCCAGGGCCATGGCGGGGAGGGACCTGCGCCGTGCGCCGCTCCAGGCCCAGGCCAGGCGGAGGCGGCCTCGCGCGGGCGGCGGCGGCGGCGGCGACGGCGACGGCGGGGGGCGGGGCGGGGCGGGGCGGCGCGGGCTGACGTCGCGGCTGGCGGAAGAGGCGGGGCCGTGGCCCGCGCGGCCGGACCCCGGGCCTGGCGCTCCCACCCGCCCGCCCGGCGGGAAAGGGCGGCGCCGCGAGGGGAGGCCGCTCAGCCCGGCTCCGGGGAGAGGCCGCGGGGCACGCCTCGGGGCAGCGGTGGCCGGGTCCCCGCTCTCAGGCCTCGGAGCTCGTCAGGCCTCCCTGTCCCACCCCCGTCAGGCGCCCGCCACCACACGGAGCCCCACCTGCGGGCCGGCCACCTCAGGTGACCACGTCCCGTCCCCGGGTCCCGGTCACCCTAGGAGGCCCCAGCCTGTCCCAGGGATCCGGTCAGCCCAAACAGCCCGCCTGTCCCGGGAGCTGTGCACCCCGAGGAGGCTGCGTCCAGCTCCCGGATCCGGTCATCCCGAGGAGGCCCGTCTCCGGGAGCGGGTCACCCCGAGAAACCCCCCTCCTGTCCCCTGGGTCTGGCCTCCCCAAAACGCGTGTCCTGTCCCCAGGGTCCGGTCGTTTCAAGGAGACCGCGTCCCTTCCCGGGGACCCCGTCCCTCCCTGACTCGGTCACCCGAGGAGGCCACGTCCGTTTTCTGGTCAACCTGGGTGGGAAGGCTCAGGCTTGTCCCCGTGATGTGATCATGCCGAGGAAGCCGGTCCCCCCGAGGCGAGACTGGCACTCCGGCCGGGATGGCTGCAGAAGAACGGGTGGGCAGGCTGGCCAGGAGCGTGGAAACCGGGGTGCCCTGAAAGGGAGGAGCGAGCAGACGCCACGGCCTCAGGTGGAGGAAGGAGTCGTGTCACTGCGCTGTGTGTGTCCCTGGCTGCAGGTACCGAGTTTTAGGAACCCATCGCCTGCTCTCTCGATCGAGATGGTAGCTGGTTGATTTGGGAAGGAGCCTCCAGACTTGCAGTCGTTGACAAGGAGCAGAGTCCTAATTCTGGGGAAGTTGGAAAGGTGTCAGATTGCCCCAAACACACTGAGTTTACGGCTCTCTTGGGAGAAATAGGGGCCTGGGGCGGGGGGGGGGGGGCGGTAGCTTTAGAACGTCAAGGTTCCTTTACAGGCTGTACGGACTCCGAAGCCGCTCGAAGCAGTTTTACTGCCTGAAGGAGCCCGACGCTTCCCTTGATCATTATTTTCGCATCGGCGACAGATTTCCTGGCCCAGACCCTGCAGTGACCGACATACTATCATGTCTGAGTATACACGTAACCTGTGTCAGATAATCACCAAAGAGACTTCAGAAACAGGTCTGTCAAAGCATGTGAAGTGCCTCCTTTCTATTTCGTTCCCGCAGTGAAAGCCCACCTTCCTTAACTCCCTTTCTTGAGGCTGTTCAGCGCCTCCTAAGGAGATTTAAATCCTGTTGCTCTGGTCACACCTTCTGGGGGGAAACTCATGACTTCTGTCCCAGAGCACTGCGGTAATTGCTTTTAAAGTGAGGTTAATACTATGAATATAGTACGCTTCAATAAATGTTTATAAGAACAGATTAATGTCTTGCAGAATGAAGCATTTGGGAAGTCAAAACTCTCAAGAGTTTGAAATTGGCCTCCCCCCCCACCCCACTTACCTCCAGGCCTCCCAATTGTGCTTTTTCTGGAAAAACTTTATAGGGGAGTGGGCTCAGCAGGGGCAGAGCAGGTGGAGCCTATGCTGGTGTAGGCTACAAGAGGCCCCCATACTCTCTTTCTCTCTGAAAAGGCAAGTTGAATTTTTTAGTTTTTTATAACATCACCTCAAATCCAGGCCAGTGTGATATATACATAAATAAAATACTCTTGGTATTTTGATACGTTTAATTTTTAAAAAACAAACTTGCAAATTAAGCCACTTATTCATGCACAAAATTAGTGATGAAGCCAAGGTTATGCTATATAGAAATACAATTAGCCATTTAAAGCCACCCCAGAAATATCCAATCTTCTTTCTATAACCCACTGCAGGTTCACAAGATTAAGAGTAGTAGTTTTCATCATTCATTTCAGTTTAACTTATAGCATTTGTTGCATACATTTACCTTTGCTATATACTGTTTTTATTTCTTTTAAATATGTTTGGGTTTAATGTTTTAAATGCTTCAATGACAGTATCTGGAATTCTAGAAATAATTTATTTTTACCCTAAAGCAGTATAAAGTTCTAAGGTCCAGGTGTCAGATAACAAATTTGTCTCAATTTACCTCTATTCCATTGCAAAAATTAACCTTTTTAAACCTTGGTTTTTATCATTAGTACAATGAGGCCAGTAATAGTACTTACCTTCCAGATTGTTTTAAGGATTGAATGAGATGATTTGTGTCCTTACCACATAGCAAATGCTCAGTAAATAAGAGCTTTTGTAATTATTACTTTCACATACTATAGTTGTATAGGCTTGAGATTATGGACCTGTTATTTTACTTTTTGAAACTTTAAAATTCATTTCTGTAAGTGTAAAACAATATTTATGCCTACTTATTTAACTGTGTTCGCCTTAAAGAACTAATTCTTTTATTTAATTCTTTTATTTTGAGAAACATTATTAATGGCTGGCAAAAGTTTGGCTGAGAAATACTTTATATAATTTGCATCTTTAGTTGAAATTCAGGGATTGGTTGAAGTTAGATTTTTAAATTTTCAAGATAAATGTAAACATTTGTACTTAAAATTTAATTAAAACTTACAATATTTTCTTGGGTTCTTAACATCTGATGATTAATGTTTGGAGACTTTCATTTCCAACCACTTTGTCTTTGGACAATTCGCTTACAGCATGTGAGAAAATTTCACCAAGAGGTTGCTATAGAAGCAAGAAAAAAAAAATGTGAAAGAAACAAAATGCTAAAAGGAACATTGCCTCATGCTTCACAAAAGTTATAAAAAAGAATCTCAAAAAACAAGTTATGATTAATAGACAAAGAAAGCCAGCCCATGGTATGCAGAAATTACCAATATATGGAAAATCAAGAACAGAAATATTAATTTTCAGCTCTCTCATTTTAACCAATTTGTATTTGATCAATTTATATGTAGCCCAAAATAGGAAAATACTCTTATTTATGTGATTCTCTTAAAACTAAATAACGTATTTCATAGTAGAATGATACCTTTAATTAATATTTTACTTAGTTGAAGCTTCTCTCCACCAGCAATTAAGGTAAATTTTCATTGTTTCAAGTAAGGCGATAGAGACACTGCTCTGACCCATATTATTTTTAGCATATATTGGGAACAACAGCAAGCTGGGGCCAAACTTGGAATCCGTGACCTTGGAAGAGAGCAAATTAATCCCTGCTTGGGATTTGAAACTGTATTGTTTACCTAGAGGTAGGCTCTAATCTGTTAATTGACTGTCAATTTAAATTACCAGGAAGAGTGCACTGGTACTGTGGAATTAGCAGATGCTTCTTGTCTTTAGTTATGCTGATTAGAAGTCCTGTTCTCTTCACAGGTATGAATTCACTTTCTTTTTCAAAAAGGTGTACAGTTATAGTTTTAAACTGTAAATTGATGGGAAAATATAAGCAAATTTTTATAAATTCACATTTCGGGGACTCTTCAAGAATAAAGGAAGCTCCCAAATGCATGGCTGCAAATATTCTCTATAATCAATTGGTTACCATCTCAGCTGAAGGGTTGCTGCACTCCTTGATCACTGTACCTTTCCCTTCCCTACTTAAAACAGTTGGGGGCTCTTTCATGCCCATTCTTTCTAAAGTCTGTAAAGAACTGTCTGTGCTCCCTCTTTCTGAAGTCTGTAAAGAACTGTCTGTGCTCCCTCTCCACCACTTGCGGGAATGCCCAGATGCCCTCCCAACATTTCCTGGGGATCCAAGACCTCTTCCTCCCCATATCTGTCCTTACTGACAAGACACTCGACATCAGACTCTCTGTCTTGACTTGAATCTTTCCCACTGGGAGCAGCTAAGGAGCCAGGGGACACTCACAGGGATGCTTTGAAAGACAAGAGTTATTCAGTTGGGCTTATATTCTGTCGTATTTGGGTAGAAAAATTTTGTAGTCATTTTTTAAATAGTGCCTGATGAAATCTTCAAAATTATTTTTTTAGTAAACTTTTATTTTTAAATGTGATACAAATCAAATAAGAAATTTATTTTTTAAAGCCAGGAATTCCCATTCATAAGTACAAAACCATTCTAAGATTTAATCATTAGACATTAAATGGTCTATTACATTTGAGGTCTATTACATTTGAGCAAACCATAAAAATATTCGTGGAAGAAGCAATTCTTGCACACCAAAAAAATGAAATGAACCCAGGCCTGACCAGGCTGGAACACATGAATCTGACTTCCTCTAGGAGATCTGGGGCCTCAGACACAAGTGGGAGCACATAGTCATCCTCTGGAAATTGAACTGAGGCTCCCTGCATAGACTCTGCTGCCAAAGGAAACAGGTGAGGGGTGCCTGCAGAACAAGGAGAAACCAAGTGCCTCTGAAAGGCAGGAAGAAAGTTCTGCCTTAAATACAGATACCTTCAGGGTGGACCACTATCCTGAACCAGGGAAAGAACTGAAAGTGAGAATACTCTTTCCTCCCCTGCTCACCACCACTGCCTCCTCCCCACCCTACTCTCCCCTCCCTGCAGTCTAAGATTGGGGGCTGGAGTGTCTATCTACCACATCAATGCAATCAGGAGAAAGGGTTTCAGCACAATCATGAAACATAACCTGTAGTCCGTCTTATGACAGATACCTCCAGTTTTGATGAAATGGGAAGCATTATATTTTAAAATAAAAATTTCTATGCCACCAAAAAGGAAAAGATTATAGACTCAGACTCATCCTAACATTTACTGTTCTTGAGCCTCACTGTCTCCTAGAACTTCTTGATGAGGGAAATTAGCTGTACTAATTAGCTGTCAAATATAGTAGTCACTAACCAAATGTGGCTCTTGAGTACTTGATGTATACAACTTAGGAGTTTAATTTTTTATTTTATTTAACCGAATCTCATGGACATGGACTGTAGACTAGTGGTTACCAGAGGGTAAGAGATAGGGGGAGGGGGAAGATAGACAGGGTAAAGGGGGTTGAATATATGGTGATGGAAAGAAATCTAACTGTGGGAGGTGAACACACAGTGTAAACATACATATGCCTTACTGTTAAAATGTACACCTGAAACTTATTGGATTTCATTAACCAATGTCACCAATAAAAATAAACAAATAAATAATATTGAATATCAAAAAATTTTTTATTTCATTTAATTTTCATTTAAATAGCTACATGTGCCTAGTGGCTACTATATTGAAAGCTCTTAATTCCTAAAAATCTGAGCAATTGCATCAGCCTAGCCACATATTAAATGACATTTAATGTAATTTATCCAATAAGTTACTTAGTAACACAATATTACATCACATTTGACAGTTTATAGTTTATAAATCACCTTTTCTTCAAAAATCTGTTAAGCTCTCTGATGGATGGCTAGCTGCTTGTAGAAATTATAAAATAAGGCTACTTCCCTACCTTTTTAATTTTCCAGCCTACACTATTTCTATTGCATAGTGTATAGAGTTCTCACCACTTAGGACATATACTACCAGGGGCTTCTCCAGTTTGTCAGCAGTCTTAAGGATACTTTGTTCACATCAGATACCATATGAAAGTTGTTGCCTGATCAGCAATGTGTACATTAAGATTGACTTCCTGAGATCTGGGTAGGTCTGAGTGCAGCTCAAACCTATGTTAACCATTGTAGCAGATCTCTCTCCCAGATTGCTCACATCGACTTGTAGTCAACTAAACAGGTTGATTGAAAAGACCATGTAAGACCTCACACCTGGACAGGGAAGATATCATATTATACTAACTACTATAAGAAACCAAAACTGGATCTTACCACACAGGTTCTCATAAGAAACATCATGGAACTCCTTACAGCTATCAACATACACTATGAAATTTCCAATTACGTGCAGCTTTACACATCCTCTGCAAAATAAGGTTAATTTTTAATAGTTTAATACATTAAGCATGTGCTGATTGAGCATTCATGATTTTCATATTTATAAAGTATATATTGTGACTCAGATTTATATCTTACTCTCCAGAAGCTCACAGTCTACCAAGAAAAGATAAAATATGTACATATATAATTTGTATTACTAAGAGAAATATTGATTAATACAATTGAGGAGATTAGAGAATATATTCTAAATGATCATATGAGAAAAAAAGTTAATTTTAAATTGGAGCTTCAGCACCTTTCACTTTCAGTCAAGATGTAGTAACAGGGACTGATTACCCTCCCACTTGCAACAACAAAAACAACAAATCTAGACAAAATACATGACAAATCTAGACAAAATACAATAGTTCTTAAGACATTGTACATCAGTCAATGACACTGAAATCCCTAAGAAATGGGAAATAGAGAAGGTGAGCCCTACAACTGACCCAGCTCACTGCCTAGTGAAAGTTCCCAGGCTATGATGTGAGGAAGGGAGCACACAGAACCTATCAGTCTCTGCAAGTTGAGGGGATGAAACTGGGAATCTGGATAGAGCAAGGTGGCTTGGATTCACAGGTCAGAGTACTAGAGAGAGGAATGCTGTATAGAGATAGGACTCCAGAGGTCTGCAAATTCTCCTCAGATATTGAGCTGAGAATTGATTAGTGCATGCTACCCAAGGCAGAGAGAAAAAAACATTGAGAAAGATGAGAAGGTACAGTGCCTAAAACTCAACATGAGGTTAGAAGTAGTGACTGTTCTCAACATATTGGAAAATCACATAATTTAAAAGTCATGAGCTAGAGTACTACAAAGGGGTTTTCCCTCTCAACAGTTAAATAAAATTAACCCTAGACAAGGATTCTGGAAAGATGATGGAATTGGAAGCACCAGGAATCTGTCTCCTACCTACACAACAATGGCACTGGCAGAATCTGTCTGATGTCTGATGTAACTCTGGAGTCTGTGGAAGATTTATAAGTTCCAGAGGAAGGCTTGAGTGGTAAATTTGGTTAATTTTAGTCAATTTCAGCTCTTAGCACAGTAGCAGCTTCCCATCCCTACCCCTAGCCATATGGCAGGCAGCTGGGCATGTGTTCCTGGAGCAGCCTGCACACAGCTTGCAGGATCCAGGGTGGGCAAAAAGGGTACTTTCTTCCAAATATTGGAGATCTGCATTCACTGATTGCTGCTTCTGATCACTGAGGTACAGACAGATAGGCAGGTTGCCATTGTTGTTGCAACTCCCCCTTCCCTCCACCCTATTGTTGGAAGCCCCTCCCCTTCTGGCTGAACTGACTTCCAAGATGCTTAAAGGGCCAGTGCTATTTTGGCATTCCTTCATTTATTCTCTTTTCCCCTTTCAGAAGTCAGACATTAAAGACTAGGGCATTTAAAAACAGCTACGTATCTGGGGATAATTAGAAAGTGACTGCGCGTGCCCAAAGATAGGCCTAAGAAGACATTACATTTACATTTCATGCTGATCCTTGACACAGAGACAGCCTACAACCATCAAAAACAATTTAAAAAATAACGAAAAAACAGCAAACCCTGGGGAATGGGGAGAATCTGATTTCCAGAGTTACCATATTATTAGATTCAAATGTCCAGTGTTCAACAACAACAACAACAATTACACAAGACACAAGACAAAGAGTAAAGAAAGTTTAGCTCAAAGAAAACAATCTGTACCTGGAATAGGCTTAATGGAAGATACAGTACCAAAGTCCTTAAAATAGCTGTCTTAAAGTGCTTAAAGAACTATATAGGAAGATGTGGACAAAGTCAAGAAAATGAGATATGAACAAAATGGAAATATCAATAAAGAAATAGTTAACAACAACAATAACAACAAAATCTGGAGCAGAAAAGTACAATAATTGAAATGAGAAATCCACTATAGGAATTCAAAGGCAGATATGAGCAGGAAAGTGAAATAATCCATGAACCTGAAGATAGGATAATGGAATTTATTCAAGCTGAGAACAGAAGAAAAAAGACTAAAGAAAAGGAATGGAAGCTAAGGGAAATGTGGGACACCATAAAAACATAACAGCATACTTAATATGGGAGTCCCAGAAGGAGAAGAGAAAGAGAAGGGGGCACACTGAGAACGTTTGAAGAAATAGTGGCTAAAACTTCCCAAATTTGATGAATGGCATAAACATCAAGAAGTTCAACAAACTCCAACTAGGAGGAACTCAAAGAGATGCACACTAAGACACATTATAATCAAATTTTCAAAAGACAATGAGTGAATCTTGAAAGCAGCAAAAGAGAAGCACATTATCACAAAAATAGGTCTTCAATAAGATTATCTAAAAATCTCTCATCAAAAATTTTAGATGCCAGAAAAAATAAATTGGGCGAATACATTCATAGTGCTAAAAGAAAACAACTGTCAACCAAGAATTATAAATCCAGCAAAACTGTCTTTCAAAAGTGAAGAAATCAAGAAATTCTCAACTAAACAAAAGCTGAAAGAGTTTGTGACCACCGGAAACCTCCTTCCAAGAACTGCTCAAAGGATTTCTATAAAGTGAAATGAAAGAACACTCAAGAGTAACTTGAAGCTGTACACAGAAAAAGAGATTTCAATAAAGGTAAACACATGGGCAATTGTAAAGCTAGTATTATGTAATGATACATTTTGTTTTCCACATGATTTAAGAGACTAACACGTTAAAAAAAATTTTTTTTAGTGTGAAAACTAACATTACTACAACATAGTCTTGTAACTCCAAATCTTATTTTCTACATAATTTAGGAAATTAATGCGTTTAAAAGAAGTATTTGTTTTGGGAAATGCAGTGTATAAAGATGTAGATGTCATGTCATATAGATGACATGACAACTAAAAGGGGAGGAATGGAGCCATAAAGGAGCAGAGTTTTTGTATGTTAGTAAAATTAAAATGCTAAGAATTCAAATTAGAATATTAAAACTTTAAGATGTTCAATGTAATCTTAATGGTAACCACAAAGAAAATAGCTGTAGAATATACACAAAAAAAGAAATTAGAAATAAATTTAAACATTTTACTACAAAGACAAACTAAACACAAAAGAAGGCAGGCATGCAGAAAATAACAGAAAAAACCTATAGAGCATCTTGAAACTACACAATGACAGGTGTAAGTCTCTTCTTATCAATGATTACTTAAAATGTAAATGGATTAAAGTCAAAATGAAGATTGGGAAGATGAATAAAAACTCATGACCCAAATATAGCATGTCTGTCTACAAAGACTCACTTGAGATCCAAAGACACAAACAAGTTAAAAGTGAGAGGAACCAGACATTCTTTGCAATAGTAACCGAAAGAGAGCAGGACTGCTATACTAATATCAGACAAAATAGACTTTGAGTCGAAAGTTTAAAAGAGATAAAGGAGGGCATTATATACTAATAAAAGGTTCAACATAGCAAAAAGATACAATCATTATAAATGTTTATGTAACTAAAGACAGAACATCAAAATACATAGGACAAAAATTGACAGAATTGAAGAAATAAATACAGAGTTCTGTAATACTAGTTGGAGACTTCAATACACCACTCACAATAATGGACAGAAAACCAGACAGAAGATAAGTGAGGAAACAGTGGCTTTAACACAGTGAACCAACTATATCTAATAGACATAGTGAACCAACTATATGTAATAGACATTTGCAGAACACTTCACCCAAGAATGACAGCATATACATTCTTCTCAGGTGAACATGGGACATTTTTCAGAATAGACCATATGTTAGGTAATTAATTCTCAATAGATTTTAAAAGATAGATATCATGCAAGGTATCTTCTCTGACCACAAATGGCTGAAATTAAAAATCAATAACATAAAAACTGGAAAATTCACAAAATTGTTGAAATAAAACAGCATACTTTTAAGCAACCAATGGATCAAAGAAGAAGTCACAAGGGAAATTAGAAAATACAGACAAATGAAAATGGAAACACAATATGCTCAAACTTTTGGAACACAGCAAAAGTGATACTTAGGGGGACCTTTATAGCTATAAGTGCTGACAGTAAAAAATAAGAAAGATCTCAAGTCAACAGCCTAATTTAAGAAACTAGAAAAAGAACAAAATAAACCCAAAACTTGCAAAAGGAAAAAAAGGTAATAAAGATTAGAGCAGAGAAAAATAGAAATTAAAAAATCAATAGAGAAAAATCAATGAAGCCAAAAGTTGGTGCTTTGAAAAGATTATCATAATTGACAAATATTTAGCTAGTTGGATTAAGAATAAAAAAGAAATGACTCAAATTACTAAAATCAGAAATGAAAGGACTTTATACTGATTCTACAGAAATAAAAAGCATAGATTACTATGAATCGCTGTACACCAAAAAATATATATATATATATAGCTTAGATGAGATGAACAGATTCCTAGAAACACCAAACTTACCAAGACTAAATCATAAAACAATAGAAAATATAAATGGACCTATAACTAGACAGGAGACTGAATCAGTTATCAAACATCTCCCCTAAAGAAAAGCACTTTATATGATGGCTTTACTGGTTAATTCTATCGAACATTTAAAGAACTAATACCAATACCTCTCAAATTTTTTCCAAAAATTGAAGAGGAAGGGACACTTTCTAACTCATTATCTGAGGCCAGCATAACACAGATAAAGACACTACAAGAAAACTAAAGACCAATATCCTTTATGAATATTGATAGAAATTTGTCAATAAAATATAGCAAACAGAATAAAGCAGAGTTATACACCATGATAAAGTGAGATTTATTTCTGGAATGCAAGGAATTTGTTCAGCGTTCATATGTAGATGGATCAATGTAATATACCAAACCAACAAAAAGAAGGGAAAAAAAAAACATGATTATCTCAATTGATGCAGAAAAATCATTTGACATAATCCAACATCCTTTTATTATAAAATAAAACTCAACAAAATAATTGAAAGAAACTATATATAATAAAAGCCACATATTAAAAAATCTACAATAAACATAACACTTGATAGTGAAAAGCTGAAAGCTTTTTCTCTAAGAAGAAGGCAAGGATGCCCCTTTTCACCACATATTTTCAACATATTCCTGGAAGTTCTAGACAGAGCAATAAAGGTAGGAGAAAGAAAGAAAAGACATTCAAATTGAAAAGGAACAAATAAAGTTATCTCTATTTACAAATATAATCTTATATGAAGAAAATCCTAAAGACTACACACACACACACACAAAGCTGTTAGAGCTAATAAAGTCAGCAAAGTAGCAGCAAACAAAGTCGACACACAAAACAGCTGTTTTTCTGTACAAAAACAATGAACAGACTGAAATGGAAATTACAAAAACATTTTCATTTACAATAACATAAAAAATAAAGTACTTAGGACTTAAACAAGAAGATAAAAGACTTGTACAATGAAAGCTACAAAACATTGCCAAAATAAATTAGACATTACTAAATGGAAGCACACCCCACATTCATGACTGGAAGACTTAATATTGTTAAAATATCGATATTACCCAAGGTAATCTACAGTTTCAATGCAACTCCTATCAAAATTCCAAGAGATTTTTCTCTTTTTTTGCAGAGATAGAAAAACCCATCCTAAAATTCATATGGCATCTCAAGGGACCCTAAATAACCTAAAACAAATCTGAACAAGAACGAAACTGTAGGACTCTCACTTCCTGTTTTTAAAAGACTACAGTGATGTACCAATTCATAGTCATTAGGATGTCTGTTATCACAACAACATAAACCAACAAGTATTGGTGCAGACATGGAGAAATTGGAACCCTTGTATACTGTTTTGTTAGTGGGAATGTACAATGGTGCACCTGCTGTGGATAATAGCATGGACTTCCCTCAAAAAGTTAAAAATAGCATTATCATATGACCCCAAAATTTCAGTTTTGAGTATATACCCAAAAAATTGAAAGCAGGATCTTGAATAGATATTTGTACACCTATGTTCATAGCAGTGTTATTCACAATAGCTAAAATGTGGAAGCAATTAAAGTGTCCATTATGGTTAAATGAATAAGCAAAGTATGGTATATACATACAATGGAATATTATTTAGCCTTATCAAGATAGGGACTTCTGCAATATGCTACAACATGAATGAACCTTGAGAACATCATGCTAAGTGAAACAAGCTAGTCACAAAATACATACTATATGATTTCACTTATACGAGGCACTTAGAATAGTCAAAATCTTAGAGACAAAGTATAATGGTAGTTGCTAATATATGGGGGAGGAGAGAATGGAGAGTTATTGTTTAATAGATGATAATGATTTCAGTTTTGCAAGACATAGTGGGGATGTTTGCACAACAATGTAAATGTATTTAATATTACTGAACTGTACACTTAAAAATGGAAAGTCTTATGTTATGTGTATTTTAAAATAAAACAAAATCAACCCTAGGCAAAACACGCTCTGGACCTGCCTAAGTAAGTCTAATAACAAACAATAATATTTATAAGAATACAAAAATATGTGACACCCAACAACATAAAATACTCAATGTCTGCCATCCAATCAAAATTCCCAGGCATGTGAAGAAACTTGAAAACACATTCTTAATGAGCAATGTGTTGTTTCACTTCACTTTTGTAACAAATTCCCACAAACTTAGTTGCCTTAAATAATAGTTTATTATGTTATAGTCTTTGAGATCAGAAGTCTACACACTGGGTCATTGGAGCTGCATTTCTTCTGGAAGCTCTAGGGGAGAATATGTTTCCTTGTCTTTTCCAGGTTTTAGAAGCTGCCCCATTTCTTGGCTTATGGCTCCACATTATTCTTACTCCTCTTTCTATAACCTCTTTGACTCTGACTCTGACCCCCCTGCCTCCCTCTTATAAAAACCCTCGTGATTACAAATGGTCCACTCAGATAGCACAGGATAATCTTCCCATGTCAAGATACTTAAATGAATCTTCAAAATTAGTTTGCTATGTAAAGTTACATATCCACAAGTTCAGAGGATGAAGACATGGACATCTTTGGTAGGGGACACAACTTACCACCAGGAGAAAAATTAAGCAATACCACTGACTCAGAAATGGAACAGATGATAGAATTAACAAACAAATTGATGATAATTATTATGACCGTATTCCATATGTTTGGGACGGTAGTGTAAATATTAAGCATATTAAATGGAAAGGTGAAAGATATAAAAAATTCAATTAAACTTCTAGGGATGAAAACTACAATGTGTAAAATGAAAAATACACTGGATGTGATTAATGAAGTAGGCATTTTAAAACTTGGAGACATTGCACTGCAATAGAAACTCTCCAAAGTGAAATAGCATAAAATGATTAGAAAAAAAATTAAAATTGCATCAATGTGTGAAGCAATATCAAGTTGATAAATATATATGCAACTGGACTCCCTAAATGGGATGTACTGAAAGAATATTTAAAGAAATAATTTTTCAAATTTGATGAAAATTATAAACCCACAGATTCTAGAAACTAAACAAATCCCCAACACAAGCTGCAGAAAGCTACACCATACAATCACACAATACAATCAAATTGTTTAAAATTACACACAAAAAAGAAAAACAATTTAAAAGGTGTCCCCAACCAAAACACATATTACCAAAGGAAATTACATCAGTTTTCCCATCATAAACAATGGAAACTAGGAGATAGTGGAGAAACAGACTTGAAATACTAAAAAAAATAAAAATAAAAACCTTTATTGACCAAGAATTATTACTCAGCAAAATATCTTTACAGAATTAAGGCAAAATAAGGACATTTCAGACATAGAAAAGGTTAAGGAATTTGTACTATACGAAGTAACAAATGACTTCTTTACCAAAGAGAAACCTAGACCTACTCAATGAATGAAGTCTAATAGAAAGGATAACTACATGATGGGTTGTAATTTTCTTATTATTTAAATATCTTAGAAATAATAAATTATTTGTCAACTGTTTATCAAAAGTGTAGAGCAAAGTAATAACCATGTATGTCAGTCAGCTTAGGGTGCCATAGCAAAATACCATATATTGGGTAGCTTGAGCAATAGAAATCTATTTTTTCACAACTCTGGATGCTAGAAGTCCAAGATTGTTGTTCCAGTATGGTCAGGTTTAAGTGAGGGCTCTCTTCTGGCTTTCAGACTCCAACTTTTTCACTGCGTTCTCACATGGCAGAGAGAGAAAGTTCACTGGTGTCTCGTTTGATAAGAACATTAATCTTATTGTATCAAAGCTCTACCTTTAAGACTTCATTTAAACTTAATTACTTTCTTATAGGTCCCATCTCCAAATAGTCATATCAGGGATTAGGGATTCAGTATATAAATATTATTTTGGGGGAGTGGGGAATCAATTCTGTCCATAACAAAATGTATTATACACTTTATACTATGTATAGAAGTAAAGTTTCAACATACATGTGGCAACAACAACACAAAATCTTGGAATAGGGAGATGAAGATACATTGTCATACACATAGATAAATGAAACAGAATAGAGAGCCCGAAATAAACCAATACCTATATGGTCATTTAATCTGAAACAAAAGTAGGCAAGCATATACAATGGAGTAAAGACGGTATATTCAATAAATGGTGTTGGGAAAACTGGACAGATATATGGAAGTAAATGAAACTAGACCACCTTTCTATACTATACAACAATAAACTCAAAATGGACTAAAAACTTAAATGTAATACTTGAAACAATGAAATTCCTAGTAGAAAACATAGACAGTAACTCTCTGACATTGCTCTTAGTAATATATTTTTTTTTCTGATATATCTCCTTGGGCAAAAGAAATGAAAATATAAACAAACAAGACTACATCAAACTAAAAAGTTTTGGTACAGCAAAGGTAACCATCAACAGAATGAAAAGACAACCTGCTGAATGGAAGAAGATATTTGCCAATAACACATCTGGTAACGAATTATTATCCAAAATTTATAAAAAACTCATATAACTCAACAATGAAAAAAATAACCCCCCCCAACAATCCAGTTAAAAAATGGGCAAAGGACCCAAGTAGACATTTCTCCAAAGAGGACATACAGATGGCTAATACACATATGAAAATAAGCTCAAGGTCACTAATCATCAGAAAAAATGCAAATTAAAACCATAATAAGATATCACTTCACACCTGTCAGAATGGCTATCATCAATAAATAAACAATAAATGTTGATGAGGATGTGGGGAAAAGGGAACCCTTGTGCACTGTTGGTGGGATTTCAATTTCTTATAGCCACCATGAAAAACAGTTTGGATGGTCCTCAAAAATTTAAAAATATAACTTCAGATAAATACCGCAAATGACGCAGTAATTCCGCTTCTTAATATTTATCTGAAGAAATTCAAAACACTAATTTGAAAAGATATATGTATCCCTCAGTTCACTGCAGCACTATTTATAATAGCCAAGAAATGGAAGGAACCTAAGTGCATATTAATAATGATTGAAAAAGAAGGTGTGGTAAATATATACAATGGACTATTACTCAGCCATAAAAATGAAATCTTACCATTTACAATAGATGGATGGACCTTGAGGGTATTATGCTAAGTGAAATAAGTCAGATGGAGATAGACAAATACCATTTGATCTGACTTATATGTGGAATCTAAAGAACAAATAAACAGAACAGAAACAGACTCATAGATACAAAGAACAAACTGATGGTTACCAGATAGGAGGGGATTTGGGGGGCTGGGTGAAAAAAGTGAAGAGATTAAGAAGTATAGTGGATATTTACAAAGTAGTCAGGGAGGTGTGAAGTGCAGCATAGGGAATGTAGTCAATAAAATTGTAATATAACTATGTATAGTACCAGGTGGGTACTAGACTATTTGTGGGGGACCCTTTTGTAAATTACACAAATGCCTAACCACACCTGAAAGTAATATAATACTGAATGTCAACTGTAATTAAAAAATGAGAATTAAAAAAATAATAATAAAATGGAAGAAAAATGAAGTACATTGTCATAAGGTTCTTCTACTATTTGTGAAGTAGTATTATATTACTTGAAGGTAGATGGAGATGAGTTAAAGATGTGCATTATAACCCTAGTGCATCCACTAAAATATTCAACAAAGGGTAATGGTTACTAAGACAACAAAGGAGATTAAACAGAATCTTACAAATATTCATTTGATCCAAACAAAGGTAGAAAAAAAAAGAGATAAAAAGAAAGACTATATGGGACAAAAAACAAACAGCAAGATGGTAGATTTAAATCAAACCATGTCAATAATCACCTTGACTGTAAATAGTTTAGGACATTTACTTAAAGAAAAATGAAGTGGAAGTACTTTTTCTTATTCCTCCTGCTAAGTAGAACTAAAACTTCCAAATATTACAAATAAAAAAGCATTTGAAACCTCTGAAAAATGGGAGATAAAAACAAACAAGCTAGAAAACTCCCACCATAAGAACAACATGGAATGAGATCCATGAGTTTTTTGTTCATAAATCCAAGACTTGTTAGGGAATCTGGCAACAGGGAAACACCAAGAGGCATAGACAAAAAAATTTAAAAGCCTCAGTGGAGCGCAGCATTCTCAGTAACCAAAGTACCAGAAAAGGGGAAGCCTAGAAGAATCAAAAACTTTTAAACAATAACTGCTCTACTCAAGCCAAATAGCACAGTGAAAATGATAGCCTGACCTCCAACCCCACCAGCAAAGGCTGAGAGTGGAACTTAGTCTTCCATCTTTGTCAGGCATTAAAGAGGATCCCCCAGTTCCCTATGAAATGGATTCAGAGTAGCCCAAGTAGAGCCAGGACTTTCATCCCTGCCAGGAAGTACTGAGGTCTGTCCTATGATATCACATGAGACTACATGGGGAGCCTGGACTTGGCTGCAACCCAATAGTAATGAAGAAACCCTCACCCTCCATGCCAGCATGGAGTCAGAAGAGGCCTAATGGGGAATCACCACTCATGAAAATGAGTCCACTGCTCTTCTGTGTCAGTAGAGACCATGCAAGGAGCAGTAAAGAAGTAGTCCTGCCCCTGTAGTAGCCAAGGTTGTATTAGAGGAGCTGAGATTCTCATACATTCCTCCTATTAATAGCAAAGAAGCTGTGAGGGGAAATTGGACTTTTTCCCCTTGTGGAAGTAAAGGCAGAGCTCCACCCCGCCTCTGCCAAAGAAGTGTCAAAAGAAGCCAACTAAGAGAAGGCTTAAATGAGACCCAGCATCTTGTAATACAATTTCAAAAATGTCCAGGTTTCAATCAAATACTACTTGTTATACCAAGACATAGGAAAATCTCAATTTTTATTAAAAAAGTTAATCAAGAGAAGCCAACACCAAAATGACAGGGATATTATAATTGTAATTATAATTACGATGGCTGATATCATAAAAATGTTTCAGCAATTTGAGCAAATAAAAATTAGAAATCTCAGCAAAGAAATAGAAAATCTGAAGAACCATATGGAAAATTAGAACAGAGAAACATAATAAAGAAAACAAAAAACTCACTGGATGAACACGATATCAAAACGGAGAAGAGAAAAGATTAGTAAATTTGAGGTGAGAACAACAGAAATTACCCAAAATGACCAATAAAGAGAAAAAAGACTACATAACAAAAAAGAACAGGGCCTCAGGGTCCAGTAGGGCCATCACAAAATATCTGATATTTATATCACTGGAGTCTCAGAAAGGAGAAACTGAGTAGGACCGGAGCAGTACAAGAATAAATAGTAGATGAAAACTTCACAAATTTGGCAAATGACATAAACCTACAGACTGAAGAAGCTGAGCAAGCCTCAAATATGATAAACCCAAAGAAATCTGTGATAAGGCATAGCATAGTCAAACTTCTAAAAGCAAAGGGAAAAGAAAAAAAAATCTTAAAAGCAGTGAGAGAAAAATGACATTTTACCTACAGGGGAAAAACTATTAAAATGATAGTGTACTTTTCTCATTGGAAATCATGGAGGCTAAGAGGAAGTGACAAAATATTTTTCAAATGCAAAACAAAAGAACGGTCAACCCAGAATTCAATGTACTTCAGGAATAAAGGAAGAATCAAGGCATTCTCATACAAAGGAAAACAGGATTTGTAGGCAGCAGATCTGTCCTAAAATAATAGCTAAAGGAATTTCTCTAAACAGAAAGGAAAAAATAAAAGAGGAAGTCACAGAACATTAAGAATAAAGGAAGAAAAGTAAAAATAAAAAATGGGGGTTGGGAGTAAATATAATATGTATTCCTTCTCCTCTTGAGTTTTCTAAAGTATGTATAATGATGAAATAAAAATGATAGCATGGATGATGGCAGTTTTCAGTATATGTAGAGGAAATATTTAAGACAATAATATTATAAATAGTGGAGGGTAAAGGGACTTAAAAATAGGTAAGGCCTTTACATTCTACTTTAATAAGTAAAATGTTGACCCAGTAGATAGTGATAACTTACATATATGTAATATAATTCTCACAGCAACCAGCAAAGAAAATATACAAAGATAAACTAAAAGTGCCTTAGATAAATCAAAATAAAATTCTAAAAATTGTCAGATAACACATGGGAAGGCAGGAAAAATAAAATAGAAAAACAAAACTCTGACAGTCAAAACAAAAAATAAAATGGATGACTTAAAACTTAACATATCAATAATTACATTATATATGAAGGTTTTAAATATACCAATTAAAAGATTGGCAAGCTAGTTTTAAAAAATGACCCAACTATCTGCTATCTAATAGAAACTCATTCAAATATAATGTATGTTGGGCGAAAGTTAAAGGATGGAATCAAATAAAGCAAGAGTTGCTATTTTAATATCAAAGTAGATTTCAGAAATAAAATTTCCACAGAAATAGTTATTATATAAAGCTATGAGTCAACCCCCCAAGAATTCATACCAATCCTAAATGTAATGCACAAATGAACAACAGAGCTGCAAAATATGTGCCCACCAAACTGATACAACTGAATGGAGAAATAGACAAATATAGGATTACAGTTAGAGACTACAACACCTCTAAACAATTGATAGACAAGACAGAAAATCTGCAAGGATCTAGAACAACACCACAATCAAACAACAAGATCTAATTAACATTTGTTGAACACTCTCCCCTATAACAACAGAATATACATTCTTTTCAAGTACTCACAGAACCTATACCTAAATCATGCAATATCCTGGGCCATAAAACAAACCTCAACAATTTAAGAGAAATGAAAACACATAGAATGCGCTCTGTGAGGAAAATGAAACACACAGAAAACAGAAAAATCACCATACATTTGAAAATTGAACATTATATTTTAAATAATCTGTGGGTTAATAAAGAAGTCCCAAAGGAAATTTAAAAATACATTGAACCAAATGAAAAGGAAAACATGACACATCAAAATTTATTAGAATCAGCCAGGGCAGTGCTGAAAGAGAAATTTATAACACTAAATTCTGGCATTAGGAAAAAGGAAAGTTCTCAAATCTAAACTCAAATCTCAAGGAACTTTAAAAAACAAACAAACAAACAAACAAACAACAACAACAACAACAAAAACGAAAGCTAAATAAATCCAGAGTAGTAGGAAGAGAGAAATATTAAAGAACAGAAAGCATCGATATTGATAACAGGAAAAAAAGAAAAAGATAATCAGTAAAACAAAAACTAATTGTTTATAAAAGATCAGTTGACACATTTGACAAATTTCTAATAAGTTGAACAAGGGCAAAGACAAAAATTACCAATATTGTAAATGAAATGGGTTATCATTACAATCGTTACATACATCAAAGGGACACAAGGGAATTCTATAAAAACACTGTGAAATCTTAGATGCAGTCTTGAAAGGCATGACCTATCACATCTCACCCACTGTGAAACATAATTTGAATAGCCTAATAATTATTTGGGATAACTTTAAAAGTTCTGAAAAATGGAATCTGCAGGCCCAGATGATTTAACCATAGAATTCTACCACACATTTAAAAAGCAAGTAACATTAATTCAGACTATCTTTTCCAGTTCATAGAAAAGGAGGGACATCTTTCTAATTAGTTTTATAACCAACTATGATTATGATAAGAAAAACCAAAGACAGTACAAAAATAAAAAATCACGGACCAATGTACCTCATGAATATAGACACAAAAATACTTAACAAAATATTTACAAATAGAAATCAACAATATAAAAAAGAATTACACACCATGACCAAGTGGAGTTTGTTTCAGAAATAGTATACTGATTCAATATTGGGAAATAAAAATTAAGCTAAAAAGAAAAATTACATAAGCATATAAGTAGGTGCCAAAAAAAAATTTGACAAAATTAAGCTCTCAATTCATGAGAAAAGTAGAACTAGCAGGAAATTTCCTTGGCCTGATAAAGATTATTTACAAAATAAACAAATAAACCCTACAGTTAACACTATACCTAATGGTGAAAGACTGAATGCTTTTCCCCTAAGACTGAGAACAAGGCAAACATATTCATTCTCACCACTGCTATTAAACAATACACTGTAAGTTCTAGGCAGCACAATAATACAATATAGAAAATAAAAGTCATACACATGTGAAAGAAGAAACAAAATTATTTCTATTCGCAGATAAAATGATTGTTTACATAGGAAAAACTAAAGAACATTTTAAAATCTCCTAGAACTACAAAGTGAGTTCAACAAGGTCACAGAATATAAAATTAAAATATGAAAATATATTGTATTTCCATGTATTAGCAATAAACATGTAGACATCAACATTAAAAATAAAATGCCATTTACAATTACTCACAAAAATAAAAGACTTAGGTGTAAATCTAACATGTACAAAAGCTATATTCTCAAAATTTCAAAAATGCTTATAATATTATGAAAAAATCTAAATAAGCTGAAATATACCATATTCATATGGAAAGATGAAGAACCTACAGTAGCCAAAAAAACTTAAAAAAATGAGAGCAAAGATAGAAAACTCACATTACCTAATTTAAAGACTTAAAATGAAACTACAGTAACTAAGGCAGTGTGGTACTGGCATCCTGATAGAGAAAGAGATCAGTGTAACAAAATAAGGAGTCCAGACATAAGCCTGTACATTTGGAGTTGACTGATTTTCGACAAAGATACAAATTCAATTTTTTGAGAAAGAAAATCTTTTCAAAAAGTGGTACTTATATAAGTGAATATTAACATATGAGTAAAAAAAATACATTTGATTTATACTTCATACAGTGTATAAAAATTAACTCAAAATAGGTGACATACCTAAATGTACAACCTGAAACTGTAAAATGTCTAGAAAGAGACATAGGAGAAAATCTTTGTGATCTTTGGTTAGAGATATTTCAAATTGTGCTAAAAGCATGATCCATTAAAGGAAAATTAGAAAATTAAACATCAAAATTAAGAACTTACTCTCTTAGAAATACACTGTTAAGACAAATTACATTGCCAGAAAATATTTGCAAATCATACATGTGATAAAGCACTTGCATTTACAACAATAGTAAAACTCTCAAAATTTAATAATAAGCAAAAACAAACAATATATATTTTGGGTGAATTATTCGATCAGACTCATTACCAAAGAAAATATACAGGTGACAAGTAAGCACATGAAGTGATGCTCAACATTGTTAGTTATTAGGGACACGCAAATTTTAAACACAATGAGGTGATGCCTGGGAAGATGGAAAAGCAAAAAGCTTGAGGAATTAATTTCTCCACAGAAACAACATGTTAGCTGGCAGGAACTATCTGAACTGCTTTGCAATTTTGGTCTAATAGAGTTCTTGTAGCATCCAGAGGATTATTTAATGAAGTGCTTGGTAAATTTTATTAATTTTGATGAATTTCAGCTACTACATGGAAGTGGTTATCACACCTCATACGCCAGCACTCCAGTAGTCAGCTGCCCAGTTCATGGTGCAGCTTGCTAGCACTAGAGTCGAGAATAAGGACCTTTTTTCCCAAAAATTGGGATTATGGGTTTGCTTTAGATCACTGAGGGACTGGCATAGAAATTAGCCATCGTCACAACCATTGTTACACCCCAAAAGGCTGAAGTATCTTCTTGGTTAGCACAAAATGTAAAGAGACTATACCTATACTTTCCCACTTTTAGAGTCAAATGTTTAAGGAAATCTTTGTCAGGTCACTCATTGACTGCAAGGACAATGGAACAAAAACATCAGTGACCATGGAACAAGGAACATGTGCTTCCCAAAAATAGTTTGGAAAAGTTACAGTTGAATGGCTTCAGCCTTCAACAAGCAAAACTTGGCAATTCCTGATGAGGAGAATTAGAATTCCAGAATTTCAACGCCATTACAGTTTGGGTTACCACAACTCAAATTATCCAGGTTCCAACAAAAATTATAAAACATACAAAAATTTAATAAAGTGTAGTATCTTTAAGAAACAAAAGAATTTAACAAAAACCATTCCGGAGGAAGCCCAGATATTTAATTTATTAGTCAAAAACATTAAATCAACTTTCTTAAATATATTAAATCAGTTAAAGAAAATCATAAACAAAAAAAACAAAGAAAATCAAAAAACAATATCAGTACAGAATGAGAATACAAATTAAAATAAACAATAAATAGATAGAAATTATTTGTTAAATGAATAGAAATTCTGGAGCTGTAAAGTGAAATAACTGAAAGAAAAATTCACTGAAGGCGATCAACACAGATTTGAGCAGATAGGAGAAAGGATGAGCTGAAGATAAGGACAATTGAAATAATAAAATCAGAGGACAGAAAGAGAGAAAAACGAAGAAAAATGAACAAAGTCTGAAAGACTGGTAGGATATCATATAATGGACCAAACATATGCATAATGGGAATACCAGAATAAGAACAGATTGAGAAAAAGCAGAAAAATGTATTTGAAGAAATAGTGGACAAAAGCTATCCAACTCCAAGCTCTGTAAACTCAGAGATCAACACCTAGTCACATTATTATAAAAAAAATTTTTTTTTGTCAAAACCCAAAGATAAAGGACCTATAAAGCAGGAAGATAAGTGACAAATTTATGTAGAAGGGGTCCTCAATCAGATTAAGAGATGATTTATCCCCATATACTTGAAGGCAGTAGGTTGACATGTTTAACATCCTGAAAGAAAAAACCTGTTAACCAAGATTTCTGTGTTTGGCAAAGCTGTCTTTCAGGAATGAAAGAGAATTTAGGACAATCTCAGGTAGCAAAAGCTGAGTGGTTCCATTACCAGTAGATTCACAAGAAATGCTAAATGCTTTTTAAGAAATGCTGAAGAGAATTCTTCAGGCTAAAATAAAAGGACACTAGACAGTAACAGCCATAAGAAAAAATAATAAACAATAATAAAGGCAACTTTGTAGGTAAAATCCAATATTGTACTTTTTATTTGTAACATCTCTCTTCTATATAAATTAAATGTCAAGTGCATAAATAACAATTATAAATTAATGTTAAGGGGACTAAAATGCATTAGGAGGTGATCTGTGACACTAACAACAGAAAGGGGGAGAAATGAAGATGTTTTAGAGCAGAGTTTTTGTAAACTATTAAAACTAATTATGTATTCTTCAGACTATGTTGTTATATAAATTTAATATGTTAATTAAATCTCTCCAAAAAGTCAATAATGGAAGATTGAAGTCTGAAATCATTGAAGACAAATAGCTAAATCCTTATTTACCAATAGTCACATTAAATGTAAAAGAAAGAATCTCTCAAAATACAGATTTGGAAAATCAAATTTAAAAAGCCTGAATTCATCTCTCCTATGTTTACAACATATTCACTTTAGGTATAAGGATACCTGTAAAAGGATAGAAAAATGTATTCCATGAAAATAGTAACCAAAAGGGAGATGAAATGGCTATATTATTGTCAGATAAAATATACTTTAAAATAATAAAAGTTACAAAAGGTAAAAAGGACATTATATATTAATAAAAGATTTAACACAGCAAAAAGATGGAACAGTTATAAACAGAAATCTACTACCCTCCTATTTGTTTTCTATTTATTAAACATGCTCTTTCTTCCCTTTATCTTCTTTTTTGAATCTTGGTTTAGATCAATTGAGTATTTTGTATAATTCTATTTAATCTCCTTTGCTGTTTTAGTAGCCATTAATATTTTTTATTTATTTTAGTGATTGCTTTAGGGTTATAGTGTACATCTTTAATTTATCTCTATTTATCTTCAAGTGATACTGCACTACTTCATATGCAAAAGTAGCCCCAAAACATATAAAGCAAAAACTGACAGATTGAAAAGAATAACAGTTTTATAATAGTCGGAAAATATAGCACTTCGATAATGTATAGAAAAAACAGGCAGATTATTAATAAGAAACTGTGACTTGTACAACACTTTAAACCAATGAAACAAAGCAGACATGCAGAATACTCAACCCAACAACAGAAGAGTACACATTTTTCTCACATGTACCTGGAACATTCTCCAGGGTACACCATATTTTAGGTTGCATTAAAAAGACTGAAATCAAGTACCTCTTCTGATCATAATGGAATGAAATTAGAAAAAAATCACAGAGGTAAACTGGAAAATTCACAAATATGTGGAAATTAAACAACATTGTTACACAAGTAATAAGTCAAAGATGAAATCACGAGGAAAATTAGAAAATATCTTGAGACAAATGAAAATAAGAACAATATACAAAAGCTCATGGGATGCAGCAAAAGCAGTGCTAAGATGGAAATATTTATAGTTCTAAACACATGTTAAAAAAAGAAAAATATCTCAAATTAATAACTTAACTGTACAGCTTAAGAAACTGGAAATAGGACAAACTAAACCAAAAGCTAACAAAATTAAATGAAATAATAAAAGTTAGAGCAAAGATAAAGTAGAAAATAGAAGAGCAATAGAGAAAATCAACACAACCAAAAGTTGGTTCTTCAAAAAGATCAACAAAAACACCCAAGACTGGGTAGAGAAAAAAGAAGAAAACTAAAATTGCTAAAATCAGAAATGAAGGTGGTGACATTACTACCGATTTTAAGAAATAAAAAGGATAATAAGATAATACTATTAACATTTGTACATGAACAAATTGGATAGCCTCAATTAAAATGGAAAAATATTTAGAAACACAATGTATAGAAACACAACTTACCAAAACTGAATCATAAAGAAATAAAAAATCTCAGTAAACCTACATCAAGTATAGATATCAATTTAGTAAATAAAAACCTGCCATAAAAGAAAGTCTATGACTAGATGGCTTCAATGTGAATTCTACCAAACATTTAAAGACAAATTTAACACCAATCATTCTTAAAATCATCAAAAATAATTAAAGAGAAGGGAAAACTTTCAAACTCATTCTGAGGCCAGAATTACCTTGATACCCAAATCAGACAAAGATACCGCAAGAAAAGACATATAGAAATCAATTTCTCTTTTGAATATAAATGTGAAAGTCCTCAATAAATTGCAGGCAAACTGAATTAAAAGGTTTTTACATCAGAACTATATGAGATTTATTCCCAGAATAGTTCAATGTAGTTCAACATCAAAAGTCAACAATGTAATAAAACATATTAATAGAACAAAGAGGGAAACAACTCACAGGAGTCTCACAATTGATGCAGAAATGGCTTTAGAAAAATTAACACATTTTTCTGTTAAAAATACTTAATAAACTAAGACTAAAAAGAACTTCCTAAATATGATAAAGGCCTTATGTGAAAATACCACAGCTAATATACTCAATGGCAAAAGAGAGAAATCTTTTCTTTAAGATTAGGAATGAGACAAAGGTGTCTACTTTCACCATTTCTATTTAACATAGTACTAGATGTCTGAGCTGGGGCAATTAGGAAAAGAAATAAACACATTACAATAGAAAAGGAAGAAGTAAAACTGTCACTACATGCAGATGACATGGCACTATATTAAAAAACCCTAAAGACTACCAAAAAGTTATTAGAATTATTAGATAAATTCAGTAAGGCAGCAGGTTACAAAATTAATGTACAGAAGAAATTTTTCATGATTTATATAATAATAGATGATCAAGAAGAGGAATTAAGAATGCAATCCCATTTACAATCACATTTTAAATAATCTAAAATTAAACTTAATGAAGAAGGTAAAAGACCTTCTGTACTCTGAAAACTATAAGCTAATGAAGAAAGAAGACACAAATAAATGAAAAGATATACTGTGGGTATGAATCGAAAGCATTAATATTACTAAAATGTTCATATGATGCAAAGTAATCTACAGATTCAGTGCAATACCTATCAAAATACCAAACACATTCTTTTTAGATCTAGAAAAAGTAATCCTAAAATTTATATGGAACCACAAAAAAACGTGAATAGCCAAAACACTCTTGAGACAGAAGAACAAAGTTGGAGGGACCATGCTCCTATTTTTCAAACTATATTACAAAGCTATAATAATAAAAAACAGTATGGTCCTGGCATAAAAACAGACACATAGATCAATGGAACAGAATAGAGAGCTCAGAAAACAACCTTCACTTATATGGTTAATTAATCTATGACAAAGGAGGTAAGAATAAACACTGGAGAAATAACAGTCTCTTTAATAAGTGCTGGAAAAACTGGACAGACACATGCAAGTAATTGAAACTGGATCACTCTCTTACACAAAATACAAAAAAACAAAACTCAAAATGGATTAAAGATTTAAATTTAAGATTAGAAACAATAAAACTCCTTGAAGAAATAGGCAGTATACTCTTTGTTATTAGTGATATTTTTTGCACATGTCCCCTCAAGCAAGGGACTCTTTCTGAATGTAATTAAATTTAAATGTACACTTAAAATGGCTAAGTAGGAATTTTCACAATTAAAAATGTTAGCATTGTAATATACCAAAATCCACTAAACAGTACACTTTAAATGGGTGGACAGTATGTGAATTGCATCTCAATAAAGCTTTAAAAAATCACGGTGAAACCCTACCACACACCCATTAGAATGGCTAAAATTAAGAATGCCTCGCACTAAGTGCTGACAAAGATGTTGAGGAAGTGAAACTCTCACACTGCCAATGAGAAAACAGTCTGTAGCTTTCTTTAAAAGATCTGGAAAATCATATTGAATGTCGACTCTAACTAAAAAATGAAACTTAAAAAAAAAAAAGTTCTGGCAAATGGGGCCCTTGCAAGCCAGAGAGTTTGGTAGAAATCCCTGTTTGTTTGTTTTTCTATTTTTTCTTTTTCTCTCGGAAGCCTACCAGCCTCACCAAGAAGCACTGCAGAGGCCAACACAATGACATAGTCAACTCAACCCTGAGAGAAAACCTGTCTTTCCAGCCAGGGAAAGCAGGAACAAGTAACTCTGTGGTCTGAAGAATGTGGAAAAAATTCACATTTATTTTTTCTCTCTTTTCTCTTCTCTCTTTGCCTGAAGGCAGTTCCTTTTGGCAAAATCATGGGGCATGTTGGCATGTAACAGGGAGAAACCCCATCTTTTTAGCTGGAGCACTAGGAAAAGGAACTTTTGGGAGCCAGAGAGTCTAGGGGCCATCCTGGAAAAGAGACACGTCAAAAGGGAATGTGTCTGTGTGTGAGCAGACACATTTCTGTGCTCAGCCCAGACCTGTACAGCACTTCGAAAATGAACTAACATTGGAACTTCTACCGACAGAGAACAGGACAGGATTTGTGGTCTGAGGCTAACCATGGTGATTGCCTTCCAAAACAGCAAAATCAAAATCCTTCCGAGAACTTTTTTGGGCATTTTTGCACACAGAGTCTCCCAACATAAAACAGGTGTTGCTTTGCACAGCAGTACGGAACCATAGAAAGTGGCCATGCCAGCTAAAACTGTGCTGCGCTATCTTGATAATCAATGGGCAAAAATATGATTTTCTGTGACTATTAGAAATTGTCATCAAAACCTTAAAAACTCATGTCTTCAGTTGTAAATGCATGTGAAATGAGCCAGATAATGAAACTAATATTAAATTTGTACACAGTAATTAAAAACATTAGCAACATTGAGAATTATAATGTTTTTATTTTTGTCTTTATAAAAACATTTATCAATAGTCGTTTGAATAGTGCTTACCGTCTTAATAGTGCAACCTATTTGAAAACATTTGTGATATTCCTTTATAAGTTTGGATCAGCTTCCAACATATTCTCCTTTGTGTTTTTAATGTCGTGAAAGGTCTCCAAGCTCCTTTAATGTGAGGTTTTTTGCTGGTGTCTCTTACTTTGGAATATCTTCATCCTTTTCATCACAAGCAATTTCCTCATGTATCTGATAACTTCACCTTTGCTAAGTCCCTATGGCTTCGTGTCTGAGTGTCTGGAATGGCAGCAAAGTTGACATCCCCACAGTCAGCTATTTGACAACGCCATTTATGTTTAACTTGAATTTCACTTTCACTGTTCTCAGAGTTCATTTCTTTGTTGCACTTTTATCTTTGTTGGCCAATTCCCTTCTTCAATTATCCAGTTTTGTAAACTGTCATGCAGGTTTATCACTGGAAGAAAAGGGGGCGACACAACAACATGCTTTGCTGTCTGTGTGTTTACTAAGAGGTGCCTGTGACCATTCACCAACAGACTCTGCAAGAAGGAACGTCACTGACCACTGAGCATGATGCCATCTGTTATTTATGTAGTGATTGGTAGACTGAGGAGCTAGTAGTAAGTTTGCATTTCATACAATTACTCACAGTTAATATACTGGGGTAACTGAAATTTGAACCATGGTGTTAGAGTACTGGTGTCAACTCTGCAATATCTCTGGCTCATAGAGACTTCATGTTCTGATCCTCTGGCCAGGAAGAAAGGGCTTTTCTGGGAATTTTTGTTGCATGAGCCAACTGGAAAGTTCTGTGACTGGGACCACTTCCATCTCAAAGCTGGGATAGCTAAAAGAATAAAAACCCCAAAAATCCATATCTGTTAATATACTTTTTCAGGTTTTGAAACCCCCACCTGACCAATGTGCCTGCCATTGTTTATTTTTCAGAGTCCCCAGGGAGTTGATAGATATTTTGTCCAGAATTTTTAATTTTAATAAGTGGGAGAGAAAGGCTGTAGTGTGCTGACTCTAGCTTGGCTAACACGAGGAGTCCAAAACCCCTCAAATCTCAAACAATGTAAGCTTGATTTTATTTTATTTTTTAAGGTAATCAAGTGTTTTTTTCCCAAGTGGCTTCAGCATTCTTTTTTTTGTCTCCTTCCTTAGCAACAGGCAATTTCAGAACAGTTTGTTTGGCAGGTGAAGAATCTAATAATATGGTCCTTTTTTACCAAATTAGAAACTTTCAAACTGTACCTTTGCTTCACTGGTTCCTTAATTTAACAGAACTTAACTTTAGCATTTACTAAAAATGTTTATAAAAGGTTTTTGATTTCTCAAAGTATTATAGTACTAAATTGGCTTCTGTTGTGTATTTGAATTTGATGTAAGATATATGAAGATTAATTTGTCACTACCCTGTTCAAAACACTATTTATATTAGTAAACCTTAGTAAGAAAAAAATATTTTGGAGTTTTTATAATTAGCTTAAAATTATGTCTATTTTCTTTGATTTACATGTAGGAAAAGGTTTAGCTTATTTCAATTATAAAGAATCTTCACAATCAAAAGGATTGCTTTAAAATCACATCAAATAAGTATGCAAATTTTAATGAGGAATGTTTGATTTTAAAACATACGCTCTCTGTCTTGCTGCAGTTTTAACCAAATGATGCAGTCTACCAGTAATACAGCATCAGAAACTGTATCTGCAGTAATTAGCTGAGTAAGAGTGTGTGGAGGTTCTGATCAGCTCTTTTGCAATATGCCATAGAAAGGAAGAGTTAGTTAACCTGTTGCTAAGCAACAATGCCTCATAGACCAGAACTTCTGAAAACCAAAGAGAGGGTAGGGATATGAATTGTCCAAATTCACAAAGAGAAAGACTGGGTGCAGTGTACAAATGAATAGAGATCCGAGAAACTACCTTTTGAAAACTCAGCAAAGGCTATACAAGTGAGTATTTGAGAGGCCCAGTTCTCAAGTTTTTCCATGCACACAACACACACTGAACTCTAAGGAGTTTGCATGTGTAAGGGCCAAAAGATTAACCCCCAAATTGCCTGATAAAATCTAAATTTAAAATAATAATAAGTGAAGTTTTATTAACACACTTTCGGCACTGTGCTATAAATTCCACCTTTCATAGGTAGTAAAAGAAAATCAACACTAAAATTTTACTAAGAGATTGTTAAGTTTCAAATCAAAGCATAAAGAATTTGGCAAAATCAAATGAAAAGGTTAGTATTTTTACAGACTTGAGCATTGGATCTTTCCTGAAATTAAATTGCTAATATTACAGAGAGAAGGTGTTTAAAGAGATTGAAATGTTCATCTCTCTTCAGAAAATCTTAAACATGTAAATATTGGTTGTTTTCAGGGAGAACCATTGAGTAATTCTTGGCCAACAGTCTTTCTAAACCTGGAGAAAATATTAAATCAAAAAGCAGGAGAATAATTGGAATGGCAGATAACATCATTTCAAATCCTGTGGCTAGCAAAACTTTTTTTTTTTGTGGTTTTTATTTAAAATTTTTCTCCTACTTATTGAGGTAAACATGGCAGATAGAATTGTAATATATTTAAAGTATACAGTGAGATGATTTCTAAAAATAATGTATTGTGAAAGGATTCCCACAGTCTCACCCATCATTCTCAATAGTTACCTTTTTTCAGAGGCTGGGTGGAAGTGCTTAAGATCAACTCTCTTAGCAAATTTTAATTATACAATATTATCATCTGTAGTCACCATGAAATACATTAAAACCTCAGAACTTATTCATCTTATAACTGAAAGTTTACATCCTTTTACCTATCTCCCCCCACTTACATCACATCCCCTCCCCATACACACACACCGTGGTAACTATTATTCTACTTTTTGCTTTTATAAATTCAACTTTTTTTTTTTTTTTTAAGATTTCACAAGTAAGTGATACCATACATTGTTGGGCTTTCTCCATCTGGCTGTTTCTGCTAAGCTTAATGCCTATGAGATTCACTCATGATGTCACAAATGGCAGGATTTCCCTTTTTTATAAGGCAAAGTAATGTAGGTGGTGCTGGAGAGCTGGACAGAGTGGGAGTCAATGCCAACCTGGAGCTCCAGTGATCAGATTCTCATCTTATGACATGAGAAAGAATTCAAGGACACGACAAACAGCAAGCAGGAAAGGGTTTTATTAAAGCTTCAGTACACTCTTAAGATAAAAGTGCAGAGAGCACAGAGAAAGTCTACCCTAAGCTGTCTGAATTATGGGCTTTTGTTATCTTGGGGGTGGGGGTGTCCCAAGGTTAACCAGCCTGACTCCAGTCTTGGCTTGTTTCTTATGCCACCTGGAGGGAAGGAGGCCAAAGACCATCTACCTTGTCTCCTCACTTTGACTTGTTTCTCTTGCTGGAGCCTCAGGCTTGAAGTCAAAACTGGGAGAGGGTTGAGTAAGGGACAAGGGAGAAAGTCCAGAGCTGCAGGAAACAGGCTGAATAAGGGACTAAGGAAAAATTCCAAAGCCTTATCCTGGAGCAGTTGGGGAAACTTCTCTAGGCTAACTCTTTTTCCTCATAGGAAGTAAATGATATTCCTGAGTTCTGTGAGCTCTTCTAGGAAATTAAGTAAACCCCAGAAAGGGATTGTAAGAACATCCTATTTATGGCTCAATAGTCAGAAGCACAGATAACAACATGATATTGTGATTGGCATTTGAGGTGAGGGAGTGGAAATCTTATGGAACTAAGATGTGAGGTCTGATGTTTTTTTCAGATAGACTTGAGTTAAATTGTGTGACACAAAGCTGGTGTCACAGAATTGCTTAGAATGTGGAAAACCCACACATATGTTTTCTGAAGTGAGTGGTGCTATAGTGAAATATTGAGAATAGAGGGAAGAAGCAAAAGTGAGTTGTACCTCTAGACCCTATGTATACAACAGCCTTTAAATGTCTTCAGTTCATAAAAGTCTGTCTCCTGTTTCTCCTAGGGGTCTCAGCTTCTCTATTACATTCGTCAATAAGTAGTATCTTTCCCAAATCTGTACACCCTCCAGGCTTTCACAAACCAAGCCCTCTGCTTCTTGCAGACTGCCCTAACCTGGGATCCATGTGGTGTTGCTTTTGGCCTTCTGTACTCTGAGTTCAAAATCAGTCTCCAATAAGTCAGATTGTTTCAAATTCACTCTGCTCTGTTCTCTCGAAGGTGAGTTTGCCTGACTGGAAGGTATATTTCATCATCTAATTTATTTTTCGTGTGTTCTCTGCTATTTACTATTAACACTTCCTAGAGGTACAGGTATTTTCAGAAGCTCTCATGGAAATTTAATTATACATTAGAACATTAAGAAAGTCACTGAAAATAGCTGTCATGTAGGTCCATATGCAGATTTGGATGAAGTCACAGATTTATTATAGTAAAATACAACAGAGTTTCTTTGTTGTCATGTAGTTATTGTATGCCTACTGCATAATGGGTATTGGAGATAAAACAATGAAGAAGTGGAAAAACAGTCCCTATTCTTAGGAAGCTTGCAGTGAGGAAGGGGAGACAATCTACAAACAAGGATGTGACTTAGGATGTCAAAGGATAATTAGAGCTGTAAAGAGAAATAGGACGAGAAGGTAGTAGAGGAAGTGACATGTGGGGAAGTCATCACTGTTCCTATTGGATGATTATAGAAAGGAATCTGGGGAGCCCTTATTGCAGGGAGACATTTGAGCAGAGACATGAAAAAAGGAGAGAGATCGCTGTGTGGTGTCATGGGCAGAGATTCAAAGTGGAGAAACAGAGGGTTTGGTGATGGGAGGAGCTGAGGTGGAGAGAGGGGAGAAGTCAAGAAAGACCACAAAGCTGGGGCCTGTAAACCTGTCAGGATGTAGTTGCTATCTTGGAAAAGGAGGAGACCAAGGAAGAGAAGGTTCAGGGGGAAGTCTAGTTGATTTGGGCCTTTTAGAGGTCCACATGGAGATGTTATGTAGGCAGCTGCATGTGAATCTAAAATTCAGACTGTATGATATGGTTCAGAATAGATTAATAAATGTGGAAGTCATAACATAGAGATATCATTTAAGCCATAAGACTAGGTGAGGTCAGCAAAGGGCTGAGTTGCTAAAGAAGCAAAATGGTCCAAGAAATGTTTTAGATCAAAGCAGATTTGAGAGAAAAAGAAACCAGAATTGAATGCAGACATGGAAATCCAGTAAGGTCAGAAAACAAACCAATATGCACATACACAAAAATTCCATAGAATGCTCTGAGCTGGAAATTAAGTGATAGAAGCATTTCAAGAAGAGAAGGACGGACTATGACAAATGCAGCCAATAAAGTCTGAGAGATCCTCTTAGGTTGTTAGAAATGTTCTAAAATTAGTTTGTGGCAACATATGCACAACTTTGTATATTTACAAAGAAATCAAGAAATTAGATTTTAAGTGGATGAGTTGTATGATGTATAAATTATATGAACATGTTAACAGCTCAGTAATCCTGTTTCAAATAAATGTACTTAGCATACAGCAACATAGCATTTCTCCTTTCAAAAAAAGTGAAAACACGTGTGTAAAAAGAGCGTGTGCATGAGTGTCCATCATATCTTTATTCATAATACCCCACATGTGGAGCAACACAAATATCTATGAATTTGTGACACATTCAAACAATTTCAAATCACTCAGACCTAAACAGAGTGAACTGCTTATCCATGCAAAAAAAAAAAAAAAACAAAAAAAAAAAACAAAAAAAAAAACAGGGGTGGACTAAAAAATCTCATTTTGAGCAAAAGAAACAGATATCAAAGGGCACATTGTGATTTTTTCCCATTTTACACTGTTCAGAAACTGTCCAATATGACGGATATTAATAGAAACCAAATCGGAGACTTCAAGTGGTAGGCGAGGAGGTGGGTATTGATTGACAAGTTCCATGGTGGTATTTCCTGTATTAATAGACAAGTTGCGTGTACAGACATACCTCCTTTTCCTGAAGTTTGTTTTATCGTGCTTCGCAGATTTAGATTTTTCTTTCTTTCTTTTTCTTTTCTTTTTTTTTTAACAACTGAAAGCAAGACTGTTCACTGGCAAAAAGATTACAACTTGCTTTATTGCCGTAGTGGCTTTATTGTTGTGATCTGGAACAGAACCCACAATACCTCCGAGGTATGCCTGCATAGATAGTGTTGTTGGATACCACAGGGAGGAGGTACAAGGTATTAAAAATTTATCAAGTCGTACACTTAAGGTTGCTATTTTAACTATATTCTCATTTATACAGATATAAAAACATACAGAGAAGAAAGAGAACAATCAGTAGATATTAACACAGGTGAGCACATTTTATTTACAAATTTCTATCCAGCTCCACCATGTCACTGATGATCAGTCCTGGTCACCTGTTGCTGGCCAGGTTCCAGATAGAATGTTGGGGGTGTTCTCAGGGTTGTTGTGGCCTGGAGACTTCATGGCAATAGAACCGTCCTTGTATATATGGTCCATGGAGGTGCTGAGTCCTCTGAGGAGTTGGGCTTTGGGCAGATCCTTGTGAAGCTGGGCATGATGGCAGTAGAAGTGCTGTTCAATGGCCTTCGTCCATGCTTCATGGTCCACATGGGTGACTGTGGCTTGTCTATCTGCCATCAGCTTCTTGGTGGTTCTCTTATTTATGGTCAAACTCGTTCATCTGTTTGCAATCCGCTACAGGAGACTTCAAGCGCAGTAGCAAACACAGTGGCTGCACAGATTGAGAAGTGCCAACTCATTGACAAGTTCAGTGCAGCAAAAGAGGAGTGTGCAGGAATCCAGCCATCCTTAGAAGTTGCAAGGCGAGAGAAAGAGTCATTAAACATATCCAGCCTCACTGATGCTTACAGAAAGATGAACTCAACCCATTCATTGCTGAGGCAAGAAATTACTTTCCTGGTTCCAGAACTGGAATAAGAGAGATCTAAACGCTCATGGCAAGAGGAGGAGATGGTGGAGATGCTAAAAATACTCAGGTCCCTGGAAGAAGTTGTGAAAATCGTTACTTCACAAGGAGCTTTTCCAAACCCGCCAAGAGGCCAAGAGCCAACCCCTGATGTTCCCCAGGTGAGTGCCTGGGTCTTAATTTAATGTAAAGTGGCATTCTTCCTTCCTCTCCACTCAGGCCTCTCTTGCTGCGAGGCTGCCTTGACAGTCCCTGAGACCAATGGATGTGGGAGATCCCCCTCTCTGGGCTGGAGCTCCTCCTCTTCCACATGCTGCATATGGCGGTCAGCTTCCACATGGATGATCCCCCCAAATGTAAAGAATGTGAAGATTTCCTGGATCACACCAAAAAATTGGGGCTTTTTTTATAGTTACAAAATGTTTGAGTTGTCTTCTAGTAGCAACGAATGAAATGCTATACTTAAGAGATGTATCTTTTCCTCAAATTGAATCTTCAACAAAGTACATTTCTCACTGTTTTATAGGCATTATTTATATATTAAATTTCTAAGTGAAAATTTATATTGTATTCCCTCCTTAAGTATTGTATTTTAATTTGAAAATATATGCAACTTTGCAATAATGACTTTTAATAGTCAGCAGCAATATTCTTTTCATGATGGTGCATTCACAATATTCATCACTCATATATAATAGCACCTGTTTTTGAGTTAGTATTCTTTTTTTAAAAAAGGTAATAGATGTCCTTTGGGATGTAGCTAAATGGAATGCTTAAAGAGGAATTTATATCATTTAATATTTATAAATTAATATAATAATCTCTAAATACTAAAATAAAAAACATTGAATTATTGCATGATAGTTTTCTTCCCTTACAAAAATTTTTCAGTGAGAAATTTTTGACCAAGAAGGAATCCCTTTGACATTTTGGGGAACTCTGTATTGATGCCCCTCATTCCTCTTTCTCTCTCACCAGCTGATACTCCTCAGTAGAAAGCTGACAGACATCTCAGGGATTTTCTCCCACAATTAATCTGAAGTCTCTGCACTGTTAATAGCTTTTGTCACAAAAGATGTTCCCTATCAGGCTATGAGTATAAACAAGCAGCTGCCATAGTGGAAGGAAAACAACAAAAGAAGATTTGATAACTGGGGGTGCGGAGTCACAGGAGATAAATGACAGAGATAGCATCACAGGAAGGTAATTTCTCTGAAAAAATTTTAAAGGAAACTCTGCTTTGGCTTATAGACGGAACAATGAAGACTTGAAAGAACGCTCATGTCCTCATGGAGCTGACAGCTTATGGAAGAAAAGCAGATTTTAAAAATGAAAATTAAATAGAAGAGAGAGCCTGTGACATGATAATGGAGTATCTAGAGTAGAATAAGCTTGGGAGAAGGGGCAGAAAAAAGTGACAAGAGTAGATTGCAGGCTCTCCCAATGGACTGGTCAGGGAAAGCCTCTCTGAGGAGGGAACACCTGAGCAATAAGGACATCTGGGTAAGGGACAGAACAGGTGAGATCCCTTACTGGTCATGTGAGTACTGAATGTGAGAACCAGCCCGAGGCCAGCCAGGTCTAGAGCTCAGAGAAGCAATCACAACTGTGACTTAAATGTGAAGGGTCATCAGGGAGAAGGATTACGAAAGAAGAGAATACACCTAAGGACTGGGCAGATTCTGTGGGGAAATTCAACAGGCCTGTTTATGGCCACAGCCCACATTAGATTTCTCATTGTCAACAATGTCACAAAAAGCCTCAACAATGACCAACTTGAGTCTGTCCTTACATGTTGAGGTTTGAGTTGTACAAAATCCCATCTTGGTCCCTCTTCCCAACATGGGTAAGAACACCTCAGGTAGTCATAGAACCCTCAAGAGGGCCAAAGAATGTGGTCTACATCATCCCACAGAGTCATGGTAGATGGCAAAAATGTAGGTCTTGTTCTCAGCTCTGGAGAGATGATGCCAACCAGGGTTTGACCTGGAGACTTAGCCTGTTATTGAGTTTTTAACTCTGAGATCTGCCGCCAACTCCCCTGTGGTCCTCACTGTCAAATGACCTTGGGATGGTAAGGCACCTTTCCAAATTTTCTTGTTTCTCAGGTCATTTCAGCCCTAATATCTTATGGAGCATTGCATTAATCCACTCCCACTTCCCAAGATGGGGTTCTTCATTCCATGTGAGCAGCATGAATCCTTCAAGCCTGCCTGGAAATTTGACAAGAGTATTGGGGTGATGGTGCAGTATAGCCTCAGCCACATACCTATACAAACACATATCTTTTATTTATTTATTTTTGTATCTATCTATTTATTGATTTATTTTAATTTTTTTAGTGACATTGGTTAAGGAAATCAAGTAAGTTTCAGGTGTACAATTTAACAGTAAGGCATAATCATATTCATATTGTATGTGTTTGCATACAAATATGTGTACATACATATATTTAAAAATGCTTATACATACACATATACACATACACTTGCACATACATAAACACATACCTATAATGTACATACATACATATGTGTATAGATAGATAGTCCTTAATAGATAAAACTTCTCTAATCACATTTAAGTTATTAATAGATGTATATCTGATGATTTCCTATGCCTATGAATATATATATATATTTTTTGGTCCCTTGTTCCCATGTGTCTGTTTTTTCCTCTTTCCTGCTGGCAGATGTCCTCAGATATCAAGTGGTCTTTGGCTGCCAAATTCTGTGTGGGGTATGGAGGAAACAAGTGAGTGGGAGCTCTGTGTGCCTGGGTGTGACCTGTGACTTTCAATGCTTTTCTCTGGGTTAATTAAATGAAGATGTACATGGACTTGCAGGTAATCAACATGAGTAGCTCCAAATCTCCCATGTGAGAATTCTGAGGTCTCCTGCCTGGCTGCGGTGAGTGACTACCAGGATTCTGGATATTGAGCAAAAAATGAGGGAAAGGAAAGTTCAGTTTACAAGCTTTCATGATTTCTATTCCTCAGTACAATTTACTCTTCTTTTTCACCTATGTCCTCAACATAATTTTTATGAGATTTATAAAAATTGCCTGTGTTTATAAAATTGTCTTCCATTTTAATCCTTAGTAATTTATTGTATATTAAATTCTTATGAAAGCACTAAATTTTTTCAAATATGATTGTGTCATTGTGTCCCATTATTAATGTTTAACTGTTGTAGTTGCTCCATATTATTGCCTATACTTTTTCCTCTTAGGCATTCTATGTGGTCTTATCATTGTAGTTCAGCATAAATTTTCATATCTAACTAGGTTTTCACTTGTGTTTTCCTAAAGGAAAATGTTTTAAAAACTTTTTTCATAAGTTATTGTTCAAGTGTCTATTAAGATTTTTATCCATTTTTTATTTGGCTGTGTTTCTTTTTATTATTGAGTAGTAAAATATTTCTCTCTTCTCGATAGCAGTTCTTTGTCAGTTAGATGTTGAATATTTTCTCCTAGTCTGTGACTCCCTTATTTGACATGTTGACGGTGTTTTCTGAAATTAGTGTTGTCTCATTTATTATTATTATTTTTATTATTAGAACTTTCTCTGGCCAGAAATGCTTTGCCAACTCAAAGTCGAGAAGATAGTCTCCATGTTTCTTTCAGAAACTTCATAAAATTTAACCTTTATAGTAAGATCCATGATCAATCTGAAAATGTACTTATATGTTGTGAGGTTTAGGCAGGCTTTGGGCTATTAGGGTGGTAACTGGCTGTCAAGCACCTGGCCCTAGGTAATTAAGTGCTAGTAAATCTCAACTCTCTTTTTGTGTACAGTCTAAAGAGAGAAGGTTTAACTCTGGATTATTTAGTTTGCATATCAAAAGTGTGCTCCTGGATGAGGAAGAGCCAGTTTTCCTAGCCCAGAAAGATTTTTAAGATGTCAAATATGGAAGTAATGTCAATATCCTGGCAGTGTTAAGTCATTTCTCCTTTATCGCTCCTTCATTTAACAAATAATTAGACATCTACAGGTGAATAAACGTTCTTTGGCACTGCATGGCAAAGGACCAGGGGAAACTTGCCCACTGTAAACTTGCTCATTGTTTATTGAAAATAAACAATAAGAACTTGTTAGGGGCTGGCTGTGGGTCAAAAGGAGGAAGCAAACCTGCCCCACCCTCCATAGTTGGGTTATGAAGAGAATAACTAGACAGTGCCGACCTGGGCAGAGAATTTGTAGAAGTCCAATTGCCTGAGGGGCTATTCTGGCATGCCACTGGAGTGGGATAGAGATAAATTTGGATGCCGAGAAAAAGTAGGAATTCCCCTAGAGCTGCTCTCCTTTCCAGGGTGGAATTGTATGGGCTAAGCAGTTCTGCAGTGACAGTGGTAACCTCTCTCACAGAGAAGGTGAAAGTGGTGACCTCGTCAATGGAGGAGAGAGAAAGTGGTGAGTGACTGCCAGCCTATTCCAGTTGTGTGGTTCATGGCCAGAGAAACACATCTCTCTGTAGCAGTACCTTGATTTCTGAATTCCAGCCAGTCCTTATGGCTGAGAGAAGGGAGGAGAATAAAGAAAGGAAGCAGATAAGAATATCAAAGGGCATTATGGAATATGATTCCTGCTGTTAACTTCAGGACATCAGCAGAAAGTCCATCCACAAGTCTCTGAGTCTACCCAACTCAAGGATTTCCCCACCTGTCTTCAGGTCCCCCAATGTCCCAAGTGCGAAACCCACTTCTCCCCGCACACTGCGTCTGAATTCTTATGTGCACTTTTCAGTGAGGTAGTGAGAACAGGTCAGGTGATTAAAGTGCTCAGAAAAAAAAAAAAAAAAAAAAAAGAACCTGGGTCTGTGAGCTAGGTAGAAACCTCAAGTTGGAGGTATGGTGCCATCTTCTGGGGAAAAAAAGAGGGGTTTTCTGCAGCCAGCTTGGTGAGTTATAAGAATAAAACACATGGTTAGGAATTCTGCCATGAGAAGGAGCAAGAAGAGTGAAACAGGCCTATTTATACTAAGCCTAGAAAATCCCAGAGAAGGCACAGCTAGGAATAGTGACACATCTAAAGATAATCGGTAAATATACTTTAAATGCAAATCAACAATGCAAAAATAAGAGCTTTAAAAATCAGGGAAATATATTACTGCTAAAGATATCAATAATTCTCCAACAACTGAACCCAAAGACATAGAATACTGCAATCTAGCTGATAAAGAATTGAACGTGGCTGTATTAAAGTAACTCAACATGCTATAAGAAAACTCAGTTCAATTTCACTAGAAAAAAGTTACATGACTAAATGAGCTCTTTATGAAAAAGAAAGAAATCATAAAAAGAGGACTAAACAGAAATCCTGGAGCTGAAGAATTTAATAAATGAGGTGAAGAGTATAATAGAGAGCATGTGAAATAGAGTAGAGCAGATGGAAGATGGAATAAATGACTTAGAGGACAGGAATTGTAGCAAAACACAGTTACAAGAGAACAAAGAGAAAAAAATAAAAATGAGCAAAAAGCCATTTGAATAATGAAATTCAACCAAAAAGGCAGAGTACAGAATAATCAAAATTCCAGAAGGGGAAAAGTGGGAGAAGGGGGCAGATATTTGCTGAACAGCTAATAGCTGAAAATTTCCCCAAACTAGGAAATATTTGGACTTCCAAGTTCAATTACCTACTATATCACTCTTTTATCTCAATGGCAAAAGACCATCTCCAAGATAAAGATAATAAAAGTATCAAAAATTAATAATAAATATAAAATACTAAAGGCTGTCGGAAAACAAAAGAGCATAGTTTACAAAGAACCTTCCACTTGTCTGAAAGTGAAATTCTCAGCATTAATTCTACAGGCCAGGCATGATGTCAGAAACATAACAGACTGAGAGATGTCCCCAGATTTCTCTCCTTGAAGCAATGATAACCTGAATAGCTAAAACTCAACAAAAAACACCCAACTACACACCATCATTTTTGAGCTTGGGATGTGCATATAAGAGCTATCATAGGTCAGAACCCTGGGTGTTGGGCTGTGGACTGGGAGAAACAAAGAAGCTGCCTCTGGCAGCCAGAGCTCCCTGAAGAAGGAAGGGGAGGGGTGAAGGTGTGGTGAATTTCCTGAATAGTCCTGCATGAGAGAGCTGTGAGCTCCACATGGCTGGTGGTAATTTCCCAGGGATCAAGGCAGAAAGCAGAGAAGTAGGGGTAGTAGAGAAGTGGGGATGACAGAGAAACAACAGTTGATTTTTATTAGTCGCTATTGAAAAACTGAGGCTGAACCACAGCCTCCATCACCCAACACAGAGGGTCCCTCCCTCCATATCCTTCAAGACCAAACACCAGGGAGCCCCAGGGGAATCTGAGCAAATGCTACCAAAACTGTTGCTAACATTGATACTGATTGAGACTGAGGTAGCGAGTGATTAAACATGCATAAGAAAAAAAAGGCATTATTAAGGCTTTATATAAAGCAGGAAATTAAAACATTTAGATGCCACCTACTGGAAACCGAAACAAACAAACAAACAAACAAAAAAAAACAAAAATCCCCACCTTCTTTGCAATAGGCTAAAGGGATCTTTATATAATAAACCTTCTTTCTGGAAAAAAAAAAAAAAAAAAGCAGAATACACTTAATGAATACACATTAATGCCCAGGCAGAGAAGTAGTCCATTAAACACCAAGGTGACAGGGCATCTTAAAAAGAAAGAGAAAATGTTTCAAAAAATAAGCTTACAGATGTAGAAATATGTGACTTAAATGATAGAGAATTCAGGATGGCACTTCTGAACAAATTCAATGAGATCTGAAATGAGTCATATCAAAAATTTCAGAAAATGAAAAAACAACTAGATTAGCAAAATGAATTTTTTAGTAGGAGATTGAAACCCTCAGAAAGAACCAAATAGAACTTCTGGAGGAAACGAACACACTGCAAGAGCTTAAAAATAAAATATAAGCTGGGGAAACAGAGTTGACAAAATGGAGGAAAGCATAAGTGATATCGAGGACAGAAATCTAGAAATAAATCAGAATGAAGAAGAGAGAATCCGAAGAAGAAACATAATGAAATACAAATACAAGAATTAGCTGATACCATCAGATGAGGAAACATAAGAATAATGGGCATTTTCAAAAGAGAGGAAAAGGTGCAGAGATTAAGAAAGCATTTTCAGACAAATAGTTGATGAGAACTTACCAAATATAAGGAATGAGCTAGAGTTTGGAATTCAAGAAGTCAATAGAACACTCAATTATCTCAATCCCAAAAGGTCTTCACCAAGACACATTGTATTAAAATTATCAAAAATCAACGACAGGGGAAAAAAATGGCATAGGTGACAGAGATCTTGTTCATCCCTCTGGTGGCCAAATATAAGTTGTGACAATAATAAAGAGCAGCAGCAAGGAAAAATAGCCTGGGATCTAGATGAACAAGTCATATGACTAAGGAGAAGTCCAGGAAATCACCCTGCAATGGCAAAAGTTAGGACGGGGTGAGGATGCAGGGCTGCCCAGTCTCCAGCAGCCGAGTGAAATTGGGGCTGCAGCAGTGTCAGTGGCAGAAGCCTATTAAAGGGGTCACATTCATGTGGATTTTTGCGGTGACGGACCTGCACACTCTAAGCACCAGTGCTAATTCTGTCGCACGAGGGGTCACCAGAGACTTACAGGTAAACACTGATGGAGTGACTGACGTCCAGGGAGAGACTTGTCTGTACAGAAGTGCCTGCGGTGCTCATTGTTCCCAGTTGAGCCCTCCCCATTCCCAGTGCACAGACACAGTATGGCCATGACCATGACATCATCAAACTGGATAACAGATTGCTCCACCCAGAAGATTCTCTGAAACCCCACCTCCCCCAATTCATGGTCCCACCCAAGCCCCTTCCAGTTGTATCCTCAGTGAGTCAGGTGCACCTTGGTGGGCAGTGCCTAGACTCACACTGGAGATACTTAGCCTTGTTTTCTGGTGTGGTCTTTTGAGGCAACTATAAGTACAGCAACAAAAAGAATAAAATACCTAGGAATAAATTTAATGAAACATGTGAAGGACCTATATAATTAAAACTACATAACTCTATTAGAAGAAATCAAAGAAGATACAAAGAAATGGAAAAATATTCCATGTTATTGGGTTCGAAGAATCAACATAGTTGAAATGACCATATCACCTATAGCCGATTTAATGCAATTGCCATCAAAATCCTATTGTCATTTTTTAAAGAAATAGAACAGAAAAGCATTAGATTTGTATGGAAGCACGGAAGACCCCAAATTGCCAAAGCCATCCTGACAGGGAAAAAAAAAAGAGTCTGGAGACATCACTCTACTGGACTTTAAGTTATACTACAAAGCAACAATAATCAAAGCAGCATGGTATTGGCAAAAATACAGACACACAGACCAGGGGAACAGAATCAAGGGTCCAGAACGAAAGCCATGTTTATATGGGCAAATGATTTTCAACAAATAAAAAACATATAGTGGAGAATGGAAAGATTCTTCAATAAATGGTGCTGGGAAAACTGGAAAGCCACCTGCAAAAGAATGAAACTAGACTCCTGTCTATCACTACACACCAAAATTAAATCAAAATGGATTCAGGACCTGAATATAAGACTTGAAGCAATAAAATGCATAGAAGAAAACATAGGAACTAAAGTCAAGAACCTTGGACTTACAGTAGATTTTATGAATTTGACCTCAAAGGCAAGGAAAGTAAAAGCAAAATTAAATGAATAGGATTACGTTAAACTATAAAGCTTCTGCACAGCAAAAGAAACCATCAACAAGGTAAAGAGACAACCATCCAAAAGGGAAAATATACTTGCAAGCAAAGCCTCCGATAAGGGTCTAATATCCCAAATATACAAAAAACTCATACAACTCAATTATAGCAAACAAAAAAACAATCCAGTCTAAAAATGGGCAGAGGACCTGATCAGACAGTTCACCTAGAGGACATCCAAATGGCCAACAAATATATGAAAAGATGCTCAACATCGCTAGCTATTAGAAAAAAATTCAAATCAAAACCACAATGAGATACCATCTCACACCTGTTAGAATAATCAAAAGGACACGTAATAACAAATGTTGGAGAGGATGTGGAGAAAAAAGAACCTTCATACACTGCTGGTGGGACTGTAAATTGGTACAGCCACTATGGAAAACAGTATGGAGGTTCCTCAAAAACAAAGAATTAATCTACCATATGACCCAGCAATGCCTCTACTGTGTATTTACCCCAAAGACTTGAAAACTCATATTAAAAAAAATATTTGCACACCAATGTTTATAGTAGCATTATTCACAGAGGCCAGGACATGGAAGCAACTGAAGTGTCCTATGGTAAATGATTGGCTAAAGAAGCTGTGGTACATATATACAATGGAATATTATTCAGCCTTAAGAAGCGATGTAATACTGATATTTTTGACAACATGGTTAGACCTTGAGATAATCATGCTAAGTGAAATAAACCAGACAGAAAAAGTTGAAAATCACATGATATCCCAGTTATATGTGGGATATAAACCTAAAAGCATCAAATGAATAGGACAAACAAACAGAGGCTCATGGACATGCAGAAAAGACTGGTGGTTACCAGAGGGTAGAGGGGAGGTGGGAGTGGGGAGGTGGACAGTGTAACGGGGTCAAATATGTGGTGACAGAAAGAAATCTAACTATGGGAGGTAAACACACAGTAAATATATGTGTCTTACTGTTAAACTGTTTAGCTGTAGCTTATTGGATTTCATTAACCAATGCCACCATAAAACATAAACAAACAAACAAATAGATATCCTACAGGCCAGCAGAATATAATGCCATATTCAAACTACTGAAAGATGAAAACTGCAAGCCATGAATACGCTATCTGCCAATATCCATCAGACTGAGGGAGAATTAAAGGCTTTCCCAGACAAACAAAAGCTGAAGGTGAGCTCCACTATATCTGTTTTGCAAGATATGTTGTAAGGAATTCTTTCTGAATCAAAAAGACACTAAGCAGCGATGCAAGCACTTATTAAAGTATATAATAGGACACGATTCCATAGTGTAGCAGTTAGTATGGCTGCTTTACACGTAGAAGGTCCTGGGTTTGTGCCCTGGTGGAGCCACAGACCATGGTCTATGAACATGCCGCCGCCATGAACAAGCCCAATTTCTGATTTCGAAGCTAAGCAGGGTCATGCCTGGTTAGTACTTGGATGGGGACCACCTAGGAAGACCAGGTGCTGTAGGCATTAAAAAAAAAAAAAAAAGAATACACTATACTGGAAAAGGTAAGAAATACATTGTCATATTCAGAAAAATCCAACTCTATAATTGAAAGTCATATTAACCACTGAACTATAAAGGTTAAAAAGAGTATTAAAATATAGCTACAGTTTACAGTCATGTCACCATGAACAAGCCCAATGTCTGATCTTGAAAGCTAAGCAGGGTCAGGCCCAGTTAGTACTTGGATGAGAGATCACCTAGGAAGATTGGGTGCTGTAGGTGCAAAATAAAATAAAACAAAGTACAGCTACTACGACTTTTGAATGAATGAATGCACAGCATAAAAAGGTAAATTGTGACATTGAAAATATAAAATGAGAGGAAGAAAAAGGTGGAGCCATTATTGGCAAGAGAAGATAATTTACTGTTATGGTGAAATGGACTATTTTATTTATGAGATGTTTTATATAAGCCTCTTGGTCCACAAGACAAATCTCTAGAACAGATTTACAATACATAAAAACAGGAAATGGAACATAGCACCATATGAAACTACCACATAACAAAAATTGGCAGAAACAAGGGATAAAGAAACATTGAAAATATATATCAACTAGAAAGCAAATGACAAGATGGCAGAAGTATGTTGTTACACATCCATAATCATTCTAAATGTAAACAGATTGAATTCCTGAATCTAAAGGCAGAGGGTGGATGGATGGATACAAAAGTAAAACTCAACTATATACTGCATACAGGAGACTAATTTCAGCTCGAAGACACATGTATGCTTAACGTAAAGAAATTAAAGAAATTCCATGGAAGTGGAAATGAAAAGAAAGTCACGATAGCCATACCTATAGCAGACAAAGTAGACTTAAAGACAAAAATGATGACATATTCAATGAAGGTGAATATATAATAATAAAACGGTCGATACATCAAAAAGACATAAGAATAAAAAATATGTAGGCACCCAACATTAGAACACCTAAATATATTAAGCAAATATATACAGATCTAAAAAACCACAACAATTAAATAACAGTAGGGGACTTCAGTACTTCACTTTTAACAATGGACAGATCATCCAGATATAAAATCAAGGAAACATTGGAATTGAGCCATATGTTAGATCAAATGGACTTTGACATATAAAGACATTTCATCCCATAGCAGCAGAGTATATTTCCCCCTGAGATTTCCCCAGTGATGAGAAAATTTACTGAGAGCAGTCCCAGGCCAACGTGGCCTTGCTGTTACCCTCATGAAGGCATTGTACAGAAGTAAAGGTAATGCCATTCAAACAAGGTTGGTATCAAACTAGTATTGTTGGTGCTGAATGAATATGTGACAAGGGCACTGTGCACCCCATCTGGCATCTAACAGGTGCCATTTATACATTTTAAATACTTGGCAAATATGACGCATCTTTGCTTCCCAAGAATTCTTCTGATTACAGCGTAACCTCTATGTTGCATTCTTAACTAGAGAGAATGCATGGACCAGAGTGTCATATGTCTAGCTCTCTGGATCATATGTGTTTCATGTAATAAATAAAATTTTCTTTTTTTCCTAACACTGTAAGCTGGGTGTCAGACTCCCTTTAAATTCTAGCAATGGCACTTATTAGATGTATGACCTTTGGGCAATTTCTTAATCTCTCTGTGCCTTTTTCCCCCTTATTTATAACATGGGATACTATGAGTTTTTAACTCATAGTAGTATCATGAGGGTTAAGTTAGATAAATACATGTTTAGAACAGTGTGTGGCACACAGAATAGGGCTATAAATATTCTTTATTGTTATTACTTTTACATCACTTGATATAGCGTTCTGGTAAATGTACAAGTCTATGAGCTCTGTCAATGAGAAAAAAATGACAAATTGGACTTCATCAAAATTATAAAATTTTGCCGTGCAAAAAGCTTGTTTAAGAGGATGAAAATATAAACTCCCAACTAGGAAACGCATTTGCAAACCACATGTTTGATAAAAGACTTGTATATAGACTTGTATAAGGAAACTCTCAAAATTCAACAATAGAAGAACAGTTTAATTAGAAAATAGATAATAAACATGAACATATATTTTACCTAGGAAAATATATAGAAGAAAAATAGATGAACACATAAAAAAAAGTTCCCTGTCAGTAGCAACTAGAAAAATGAAAATCAAGTGCACAATAAAATATCACTATACACCTACAAGAATATCTAAAATAATGATAATACAAATAATGGTGATGATATACAGAATCCGAGTCTCATAATAGGAGTGTAAAATGATACAGCCACTCTACAAAATTTTGGCAATTCCTTATATAACTAAATATACATTTTTATATGAGTCAGTACTTCCATTCCCCTAAGATTTATCCTAAAGAAGTGAAAATTAAATTCATACAACAAACTGTGCACAACAACTCTATTTGCATTTTTCTTTAACTGGAAAAAAACAATATCCTTCAATTGGTGAACGATTAAACAAACTGTTGCATACGCATATCATGGGATACTTTTCAGCCATAAACAAGCAAACTTTTGATATGTGCAGCAACTTGGATGGATCTTCAACGTGTCATGCTGAGTGCAAATAGCCCCTCTCGAAAGACCACACGTTGTTTGAGTCCATGTATACAAATTTCTTGATGTGAGAAAATTATGGTGATGGAAGATAAATTAGTGGTTTCCAGAGGTTAGGAATGGTGGGGAAAGGGAGGGCTAGCGTGAGGAAGATCTTTGTGGCGATAGAATCGTTCTGTATTTAAATTGTGGTAGCAGTTTCAAGAACCTGTGATAAAATAACAGAGGAGTACACAGACATGTACTGAACCCAATTTCCTAGCATTGATACTGCATTACGGTTATGTAAAATATAACAATTGATGGGAAAAGCTGGAAAGAATTTTAAAAAGCAATTTTCTTATTTTCAATGTAAATAAATGTATTTCCTAAATACTTTATTGTCTGTAATAGAGAGTACAGAAAAATAGGAGAGACGGAGAGACAGAGAGGGAGAGACAGAGAGAGAGAGAGAGGAAGAGTGAGGAAGAGAGGGAAGGAGAAAGATATGCTGTGTATACTTTCTGTCTACCATCGAGAGTTTGAAAACAGGTATGCCATAATGAAAACATGAACTAGCCCTTGCCTGTCTTTGGTGCGCAAAGAAGGAGTCTATCTGGAGGTCATCGATACTCCCTCTGCTGCGCCCTCTGCTGTGCTCAGATGAGATCCGGTGTCTTCTTGCCAGTGGAGGTGAGCCTGCATGACACCCCCCAGGAGGACTTTTACCAGAAGGACCACAGCTGCTGTGTTGACAGACTGAATGATAGGACACAACTTCCATAAAGACTACTCTGTGGATAAAAAGAAATGGACATTTTATTATTTTCAATATTGAATGTTAGTAGATTGTAAATGTTCTCAGCACACAAACAAAAATGGTAGCTGTGGGAGGTCACGGATGTGTTTACTAAGCCATTGTAATAATTTAACAACATATATGTATGTCAAATCACCACACTGAACACCCTAGACTTACACAATATTACATGCCATTTATATCTTAACAAAGCTGGAAGAAAGAACTAAAGTTAAAGAAAAGTTAAATTTTAAAGGTTCTCTTGCAGCCCTAAAATTAATTTAACCTAAATTATAAAAGAGTTTTTCTTCATTACCATGAGCCTTCCAGGAGGGTCATGATGATATCGGAATTTTAAGCAAGGATATGACTTTTACCCAAAGCAGAAAATATTAGTTCTAAAATTATACCAGTCAAAAGTGAATTTTTCTCCCATTCTTTACTGAATTACAATATAAAATTTAACTGCAGGCTCCTAGAATTGTATTCTTTAAAATGAACAATATAAAAGACAAAAATATAAGGAAAGGATATATAAAAATTATTAAAAGGTTTTGTGTGGAAGACAAGTATTTAGAGGAGTGATAATAACAAAAAATAAAATCACAATATATTCATTTAATCAAATACTAAATGAGAAGGCATCTATTTAAATACAATATGTTCACCTATATATATATTTTAATCATTCATTATTTTGTGGTGTATTCTTTTTCTAATAAATTATTTTCTTTTCATTAGTTTCAAGTATATAGCACATTGGTTAGACATCTACATAGTCCATAAAATGATCCCCCAGTTGTTCCCTCCCTCCCGGACACTCCACCTAGACAATGTATTAATACTAACTGCATTCCCTATGCCATGCTGCCCCTCCCCATGACCATTAATCAACTACCAATTTGTACTTCTTTAACGCTTCACCCCAATCACCCAGCCTCCCAATTGCCCTACCCTCTGTCCATCACCAAATTGTCCACTATATTTGTGAGTCTGTTTTTTGATTAGTTTGTTCTTTTTGTTCCTTGGATTCTGCATATGAGTTAAATCATATGGTATTTACCTTTCTCTGACTTAAATATCTTCTAGGTCCATCAAGGCAATATCATTCTCCATCCCCTTTCTTTTATTCTGTGTGTGTGTCTTTTAATCTGAAGTGAGTCTCTTGTAGGCAGCATATGTAGGGGTCTTGTTTTCTTCTCCATTCAGCCACTCTGTCTTTTGGTTGGAGCTCTTAATTATTTTCCCTTTGAGGTACTTGTTGATAGGAATGTAGTTATCACCATTCTTTATCCCTGTTTTTGATACTTCCTTCGTAAAGAAGTCCCTCCAACATTTCCTGTCATACTGGCTTGGTGTTGGTAAATTCCCTTAGCTTATTTTAATCTGGGAAGCTCTTTATCTGTCCTTCAACTCTAAATGATAGCTTTGCTGGATAAGATATTCTTGGTCATAGATTCTGGCTTTTCATCATGTTGAATATTTTGTTCCAAGCCCTTCTGTCCCGCATGGTTTCTTTTGAGAAATCAGCTGCCAGTCTTATGGGTGCTCCCTTGTAGATAACTGCTTTTCTCTTGCTGCTTTTAAGATTCTCTCTTTGTATTTAACCTTGGGCATTTTAATAATGATGTGTCTTGGTGTGGGCCTCTTGGGTTCATCTTTCTGGGGACTCTCTGAGCTTCCTGGGGTTGAATGTCTCTTTCCTTCACCAGGTGAGAGAAGTTTTTCATTATTATTTCTTCAAATAGCACTTCAATGTCTTGTTTCCCTTCAGGTACTCCAAGGACCCAGATATTTTGACCTTTAATAGTGTCCGATAGGCTCCTTAAATTATTATAATTATAGTCTTGCCTTCTTTTTTCTTGCCATTCTGATTGAGTGTCCTTGGTTTCCCATTCTCTATATCAGTGGTTCGATCCTCTTCTCCATCCACTCTGTTTATCCCATCTAATATACTCTTCATCTCAGATAATGTGTTCTTCATTTCTGACTGGTCCCCTTTTATAATTTCCATTTCCATTTAATGTTTTTTTATCTTTTTGTTGAAGTTCTCACTGAGTTCATCTACACTTCCCCTAAGTTCATTGAGCATCTTATAACCAGTGTTTTGAACTCTGCACCTGTTAGATTGCTTGACTCCATTATTTCTGGATCTCTGTTCTGTTCTCTCATATGTTCTTCTTCTTTGTCTTCCCATTTTGGCTACTTTTCTGTGTCTGTTTCTATGTAGTAAGCAAAGCTCTTAAGTCTCCTGGTCTTATTAGTGCAGCTTTGAGTGGGAGGTGTCCAGTTGCACAGTCCTGAGAGGGGTTCAACTGCAGGCCAAACTTAGCCCAAGCCTCTACCCTTCCGAGGCCACCTGTTAAGATTCAGCAAGCTGTTTCCAGATGCTGTGCTTATCGTTGCCTCAAAAGGCCACATCAGAAACCGAGGCTAGCTGCCACCAGTGTGAGTCTAGGCACTGCTTGGCAAGGAGATCCTGACTCACTTGAGGATACACCTATTTATGACTTGGGTGGGGCTACGAGTTGGGGGAGGTGGAGTTTCAGGGAAATCCTCTGGGTGGAGAGACCTCTGTTATCCAGTGTGATGATGTCTCCACTATGGCAGTGCTGAGTCTGTGCCCTGGGAGTGAGTAAAGCTCAGCAGAGGAACAATGGATACTGACGGCACTTCTGTACAGAGCGAGTCTCTCTTTGACCTTCACTTCAACAGCTCAATGATCCCCTTTAAGTCTCTGGTGTCTCCTGTGCAGTCAAACCGATGCTTGTGCTCAGAGCGAGCATGTCTGTCACTGCAAAAGTCTGCTCAGAGATACGGTCCATTTAACAGGCATCTGCTTCTGTCTCCATCCCACTTCTCTGCTTGGGTCAGTTTACCTCGAGTCTTTACCCAGTCCTACTTTCTGCTGTTGCAGGGTGATTTCTTAGTTCTCTCCCTAGTTATATGGCTTGTTCATCTGTATCATAGGCAATTTTCCATGTTGTTTGCTCCTTGTTTCTGTCACAACTTTGATTTGGTTGCCAGAGGGATGAATAGAGCCTCTACCATTTTCACCATATTTTTCTGACCTGTTTTTTTCTTACTGAGAATTATGAGTTTTTATCAAAAGCATAGATACATATATATAAATTAAGATAGACATAAATAATATATATCAATCTTATTAAGGCTTCTATATTTGAATGAGAAGGGATTTTAAAATAATTTCATAGAAATTCATTATCTATATTTTGTTGCCACACAGATATGAGCCCACACAATTATTTGAAATATCAAGTATAGATTTTTCAGGAAAAATAAAAAGATTTGCCTTATCAAATTTCACAGTTGTGGGGGATGGCTCCATAGTGTAGTAGTTAGCAGTCTACTTTACATGCAGAAGGTCCTGGATTCGTGCCCCAGGAGGAGTCATAGACCATACCCTGGGTGTGCCAGGCCCATCAGGTGCACCAGACCCCAGGTGAACCAGGCCCCCTGAGTGCGCTAGGAAAGCAAGGCTTTGGGTGCTTACTGTGAGCATGTGGGAGGAGACGCTCCACCTTCAGAGATCCAGTTCTTAAGGGGAGACAGCAACATCTGTAGGTCAGGGGTGAAAGTGTGTAGGGGGGGAATCAAAGGGGGGGAAGAAAAAACAAATTCACAGTTGTGCAAGTACATGTTTATTACACAAATATGCATTAGACATATTTCTATTTTTTATGTAAATATATATAAAGGTTTCCAAAAATGCAGTATCCATAATTTAAAAATTAAATATTGATCTAAGATTGTCATATTTATTGATCTGATCAGAAAAATTAAGTTTTCCTTTAGTTCCAAAAGATTAAGAAAAGCTATTAGCTGTTCCATAAAAATATTCAATAGTAATTAATGGCATAATTTTCAATGATCAGTTTTAAAATCACCATGCACATCTTACCAAAGCTACTAATTAAGTGAATTTCTTCTTTGTATATTATTATGATGTATAAAGAGAAGCTTTATGGAAATAAATGTTTTTAGTATACCTGTCATATTCCAATACACAGAAAATGGCTTCAGGGGCAATTTTCATCTGCATGGATATAGGAAAGCCCTAAAGAATTCCCTTTATGCTTGTCAGCATCTCAAAACAGCTTATAGGGAGCTATTAGAGAATACTGTCCATCAGAATGAGGGAAATAAAATGAATCCCTCAATATTTTCAATTAGGGGCAAAATATTCAAAATTGTGAATTATTAGAAGATAATACTTATTACCTACCAAAACAATACCCAATTACAACTTAAAATATAAAATTTGATTGTTTATCAATGTTCATGAAATTAGATTTCATTGACTATAAGAAAAAATAATAAATTTTTTCAAAATTTGATTTTTATCACTAAAGAAAAATGAAATTACCTAGTCAAATGAAATGTGGCTCATTTTCATATTATGAAGAAAGCATTGCAGTATTCAAATGTGAAGTCTCTTTTACAAGTATAATATGACTCTTATCTAGTGTCATTAATTTTGCAGTAATTAGTGTTATATTTTCTGTAGATACATATTATATCAAAGGCAAAAGCATTCTGAAGCATAGAGTAAAATATTTCAAGGATTAAAATAATAAAATAAGAAGATCTAAGTCCTACTTGCTACAGAAATATTTAATTCTCTTTAAAACCAGAACAACTGAACTTCAAAATTAAAACATAAAATTAAATTAGAAACTTTGGTTTCAATATTGTTTTCAAAAAACTAAACACATGTAATATACTAATTTAACCTCCATAAATGATCTGTTATTATCTAATAATTATGCTGTAAAATATTTGTAAATTATACAGACATTAAATTTTCTTAAGAAAAGTTTAAAGCCAGGTTAAAAAATCCTTAAGTGATCTGCAATTGAGAATAAAAGATAATTTAAATTCAAAATAAGAAAAGATATATTTATTAAAATGTTTGATTCATAACCACTGTTTTCATTTGTGCAATGTAAAAAGTTTTTCATATACAAAGTATGTGGCTGACGTGTACATATGATGTTTTTCTTAATCTTCAGAGTAATTTTAAATGGAAAATGGACAGAGCAACACCCATAATTTGGTTCATGTGTTGACAGAAAAGAACTCATATGAAGAAGCGAAAGAGTGCTGTCATTATTGTTCTCTAACACAGCATTTTACAGATGTGCATGCACACACACACACATGTACAACAAACACTGTATAACTAAGGAAAAAAGAGCCAGAGTACAACAAGAGGAAGCAAATGCATGTCATAAAGTCTTACAGAAATGGCCATGTAATCTGTGTCTGCACTGTCGCAGGAGAAGTCATCGCAGGACTGGGAATATTCACTCTCATTTTCTACCTCATTAAGATGGCATTCTGATAAACGTACCAGCCTCATGTGCTTTGTCAATATGAGTTCACTCTTGGAAGATGGAATTTGTCATGTGTTGAGAAATAAGCTTTTGAAGATGTGAGAAAGAAGGCCAGATTGCCAAAACTTGCTACCAGCTTTCTTTTCCAGACGTATAAAAATGTATGTTTTTCATAGGTGAAGTTTTACTTGTACTCTGAGAAACATGCTTGAAGAGGAGGAGGCATCTGAAAAATGCAAAAAAAAAGGGCTTGCAGAAATTACCAACTCAGCCAGTTAAAGTCCATTCCTAACCGCCCTCTCCCCCCTCTCCAAGACTCTCTAGCTAACATATTTTCCCATATCTATCTCCTTCACCTCAAGGACTCTCCAGCTGATATCTGTTGATTCATGGCTTGCCTACTAATGTTCTTTCTGATCTCTGTAGCTATGTAGAAATAACAATTCTGTATAAAACTGCCTGTTATGTTACAATTGGAGCTCAGCCTTTAGATAGGAATCCGCTGAGCAGGGGCCAGCCTCAAGAGCTGCTTCCTGCTTATAGCCTTGGTGTTTCATCTTTCTGTTCAAGCATCCTAAAACAGTGGTCTGGAAATTCTTCCCACCTTGCAGACCCCCAGCTGAAGCTCCCCCTCTGCATCCTGAGTCATGAGGCACACGTGAAACCTCAGACAAAGGAATCACATGTCCCTTGCATGAACACTGTAGAAGAATATAAACTGTAATAAATATAACCAAAGAGAGTTCGTGCTTTAGGTCTGTTGAAAGCCCCATGCTCTCTGCTGGCAATAAATTCTCCTTCTTCTAACAAAGTTGGTTGAGCACCCAATTTCCTCCACCAGGTGTTGCTTCCTGCAACACTTGAAATCACATATAATCAAGATAAGAAAAGTTTGGGTAGTAGGTGAACTTGAGACAAATTTTTGATGGAGAGAAAGAAATCTGTCCAACATAAAAGTAGGCATTAAAACTTCTGGCATTAAATTCCTATTGAATGAAATTGTATTAAGTTTTTTTTACTAATGCTAAGAAATGGGGAAGATATAGTTTGACATAAAAGACACAGGGAGAAGCTTGCCAACTATATTAATGGTTAGATAATGCTATAAGATACATGTCACTGGATTTCTTGAGCCAAAGCTGGTCTATAGTTACCAAGCAAAAAAGAAACACCCATCTGAGGTACAAGCGGTGTGAAGACATGGGTGGGCATACAGAGAAAGTTGCTGCATCAGGAGCCCACATCATGTGGTAAAGAGGGTTACAGTCAGTGGTCACAGGGCTGTGGCAGGATCTGAAAACTTGCCAAGGCACTCTGTGCACTGGCACAACTGGGAAAGAACACCTCTGGAAGTAGTGCAGCAGAATCAAGAAGAAAACAAAAGGAAAGTACCAAAACCAGGAGAAGTCTCTTCCTCTTGAAATCTCCCTCCAGCAACATCCGTCTAATGAAAAGCTCAACATCATGCTTGCTTAAAATCCAGTCCATTGTTACAAAGCAGATAATAAACAGGTGAATTTGGAACGAAGATGTAATAAATTAATAACTAGCACCATAATAATTTAATTGTAATAAAAGCAGCACACTTCAGAGAGTGAAATGGGCCATTGTTAATAAATACAACAGGATAAAAGCCATGAACCAGGATTGTCTAAGCAAAATTGGGGTGTACAAGCACCCTACTTATAAGCGTCATGATTATATTTTTGTTCGTGACAGTTTCTAGAATATGGTTTGGTTATCATAAGAGTGGCCTACTTACAAAATAGCATTGTTTATTACATATTCTCAAGTATCTCCTTTTACTTTTTTCCTTCTCAGTCTGAGCTTTCTTGTGAAGTATTCATCAACACTTCTGCTGCAGCAGGTTATTCTCAGACTTCTGACATTTTTATTATTGGTACCTACTATTAAGGCTAGCTGAAACATTTCACATTTATTTTTGTGAAATCTTTGTGCTCTTCAATAACATACTTGCACAACAGGTTGAGAATGCTATCTTATATTCAGAATTCTAACCTCTTCCTTGTATGAACATCAGGCTAGGGGACCTGTCATAACTGCATTGAAATCCTACCTACATGGCCCATTTCTGGTACAACGACATAGAATGACAATATACAAAACTCACTGAATTCCTCAATAATAAGAGATGCTTTCAAGGAGTAGGTATTCTCTTTACCACTTACAGTTCATCTCAAAGGTTAATGGTAAACAATGTTCTGCCATTTTACTATAAATTTTTTGGAGTATCTCTTCTAGTGGACAAATGTGATTCAGCTGAGAGTCTTGACCCTTTCCTGGTTCTCAGGATCTCTCATTTGTTGAATTTAGTAGCTAGAATTTTATATTTACCTTTTTAAATATTTTACAACTTCTCCATGTGGCTACTAGATTGGATTTACTTCTGTTTCTAACAGAAATAGAATATTCATTTACTAGTACAAAACATGTTGCAGGAATGTCCACCTGGAGACAGTGAGATTGACAGAAAAAAAAATAATTATTCCACAAATATATTTGTTGTAAAATACTTTCAATATGCATTCTAATGTTCTTAATTACCTACTGCTATAAGTGGAAGTCATTTATTTAAACAAAAAATACTGCTTCTTTAAAAGATACCTCATTCATCAATTTTTAAAACAAATTGAATCGTGTCTATTGCCATCTATGCTAATAAAACAATAAATGCACAAATAAAAGGCATTGCATTGCAAACGATTTGCTTTAACAGAACATTAAATCTGAAACTTTGTTTCAAAAAGTGAAGTATATGATCTTTCAATGTGCTCAGTAATAATTTTACATATGATGCTGGCATTTTCTTGTCTCAGATATGTCAAGAATACAAAGAGTTATAGACATAAATCCTTGTCATTAAAAGAAAAAGAAGGAAAAAACTTTTTTATAGTTATTCTTAGGGAGCAAATCGGTCTCAATGACACTAGAATTAGAAGGACACTGAAACTTCATTTCCTATTATTCACAGTTTTATTCATGATTAGCAACATAATTTCAAAGACCATATGTGTAAATCAAAACTTTATAAAATAATTTTTAATTTGATAAAAAAGCTTATTGAGTAATCCCTAAATCCCGGGATACCAGGATATAAATACTAATGCAATATAAGAAGTACACAATTATTTAAGTTTTAAATAATTGCAAAGATTCATCATATAAAAATTGGTCACACATTATTTAAAAAGCAACCACCTAATACTAACATAAATAAGCATACTTTGAGATTTAACAAAAAAAATTTAAAGTTTCACAGTGTAAAATATATTTCAGGATTTTATCATTAAAAAATTATGAATAAGGGGGGAAAATGTCATAGATGATAGAGGCTCTGTTTGTCCTTCTGGTGACCAAATGAAAACAAGGAGCAGCAGCATAGAAAAATCATCTGGGATCTTGATGAACAAGCCAAACAACTAGGGTTCTCCCTATAAGAAATTACCTTGCAATGGCAGAAGGTAGGACAAAGCGAGGACATGAGGCAGCCTGGATCTAGCGGCTGAGAAGGATGGAGGCTACAGCTACTGCAGATGCCTCTTAAAGAGGTCTGCTCCACAATTGGACTTTTGCAGTGATGGACCTGCTCAGTCTGAGCACCAGTGCTAGTTCAGCTACTCAAGGACTCATAGGGTGACACTGCGTCATTGGAGTGAGAGCCATAGCTAGGCTCCCTTCACTGCTGGCAAAAGTTCTGACAGTGTCCACTGTTCCTCTGTTGAGCTTTACCCACTCCCAGGGCACAGACTCAGCACTGCCATAGTGGAGACATCATCACACTGGATAACAGAGGTCTCTCCACCCAGAGGATTTCCCTGAAACTCCACCTCCCCCAACTCGTAGCCCCACCCAAGTCATAAATAGGTGTATCCTCAAGTGAGTCAGGATCTCCTTGCCAAGCAGTGCCTAGACTCACACTGGTGGCAGCTAGCCTCGGTTTCTGATGTGGCCTTTTGAGGCAACGATAAGCACAGCATCTGGAAACAGCTTGCTGAATCTTAACAGGTGGCCTCGGAAGGGTAGAGGCTTGGGCTAAGTTTGGCCTGCAGTTGAACCCCTCTCAGGACTGTGCAACTGGACACCTCCCACTCAAAGCTGCACTAATAAGACCAGGAGACTTAAGAGCTTTGCTTACTACATAGAAACAGACACAGAAAAGTAGCCAAAATGGGAAGACAAAGAAGAAGAACATATGAGAGAACAGAACAGAGATCCAGAAATAATGGAGTCAAGCAATCTAACAGGTGCAGAGTTCAAAACACTGGTTATAAGATGCTCAATGAACTTAGGGGAAGTGTAGATGAACTCAGTGAGAACTTCAACAAAAAGATAAAAAAACATTAAATGGAAATGGAAATTATAAAAGGGGACCAGTCAGAAATGAAGAACACATTATCTGAGATGAAGAGTATATTAGATGGGATAAACAGAGTGGATGGAGAAGAGGATCGAACCACTGATATAGAGAATGGGAAACCAAGGACACTCAATCAGAATGGCAAGAAAAAAGAAGGCAAGACTATAATTATAATAATTTAAGGAGCCTATCGGACACTATTAAAGGTCAAAATATCTGGGTCCTTGGAGTACCTGAAGGGAAACAAGACATTGAAGTGCTATTTGAAGAAATAATAATGAAAAACTTCTCTCACCTGGTGAAGGAAAGAGACATTCAACCCCAGGAAGCTCAGAGAGTCCCCAGAAAGATGAACCCAAGAGGCCCACACCAAGACACATCATTATTAAAATGCCCAAGGTTAAATACAAAGAGAGAATCTTAAAAGCAGCAAGAGAAAAGCAGTTATCTACAAGGGAGCACCCATAAGACTGGCAGCTGATTTCTCAAAAGAAACCATGCGGGACAGAAGGGCTTGGAACAAAATATTCAACATGATGAAAAGCCAGAATCTATGACCAAGAATATCTTATCCAGCAAAGCTATCATTTAGAGTTGAAGGACAGATAAAGAGCTTCCCAGATTAAAATAAGCTAAGGGAATTTACCAACACCAAGCCAGTATGACAGGAAATGTTGGAGGGACTTCTTTACGAAGGAAGTATCAAAAACAGGGATAAAGAATGGTGATAACTACATTCCTATCAACAAGTACCTCAAAGGGAAAATAATTAAGAGCTCCAACCAAAAGACAGAGTGGCTGAATGGAGAAGAAAACAAGACCCCTACATATGCTGCCTACAAGAGACTCACTTCAGATTAAAAGACACACACAGAGAATAAAAGAAAGGGGATGGAGAATGATATTGCCTTGATGGACCTAGATGGTATTGCATTGAATAAAATTGGTTGGATAGAGAAAGACAAATATCGTATGATTTCACAAACTAAAGGACAAAATCAACAACAACAATCAACAACAGCAATAACAAAAGTGGAAATAAACTCTAGATATAGAGAATATTTTGAGGCTTACTAGATGGGAGAGGGATGGGGGGACAAAAAAAGGCAAAGGGATTAAGATATATAAATGGATAGTTGTAGAATATATATAGAGATGTAGGGTTTAGCATGGAGAATATGGTTAGTAATATAATATATATGTAAGGAGGAAGAGGAATACTAGATTTAGTGGAGTGATCACTTTGCAAGTTATTTGAATCTCTGATCACTATACTATACAACTGAAACTGGCATATTATTTATTGTATACCAACTACAATTGAAAAAACTCATTGAATTGTACAATGTAAAGACAAGCAACTAATTGTCTATGATATTTCAATGAAGACTGAAATAAAAAACTCATAATTCTGTGTAAGTCTACATTTAATACTACAACATCTCATTTGCATCTGTTCCATGCTAAAATAATATTTTAACAATCACGAAGAAAATAAGTATCCTTTTATGAAGTGGCTTCTGTGTTATAAAAGTGGAATAAAAAATCATGTTACTTTAATGTTTTTTTTTTATTTGCACTGTCATTTATCCCAAAATTCTTACTCAAATCACTCTTGTCATAACAAGATGTTACACAACTTAAGTAACTGTATTTTTCAAATCTTCATATAAGAAATTTCAGTTTCTTATAAATTATGTCCCTAAACCACACAGTCAATTAGTATTAATTTACAAAATGCTCTATAAAATCCAAAACAGTAGACCATATTACTATGACTTTTTACTTCATACTTTATGGATTTCCTTCTATTTTAATTCTATTTTACTAGTTTTCCTCTGCCTTTTTACTTAGTCAGCTACATTTTAATGTATTCAATTCCTTCAAACATTTTATTATTCAATTATAGTTATCCTCTTATTTATTCATTCCATACATATTTATTTTATTCTTATAGGGTGCTCAATTATGTCAATAATCACTTTATTTTCACACACAATCCTTGCAATATAATAAGGTAGACACTGACTCAAAACATAACACATTATTATGTGATCACAGATTGCTATTAGTAATAAAAGTTTTAAATGTGTTCTTTTACACAGGTAATTAGCCTGGCTAGAAATATATGTAAAACAAGCAAAAATTCTCCAGGTAAAGTGAAGGGAGGCATCCCTACAAGCACAGTTCAGATAGTTTGATTGTGACAGGTCCTTTCATTGCACAGATAGTTGTTGATTAAATTATTCTCCACCCCACATAGTAAAAATGAGATTGTCAGATATGTATAGCACCAATGTATTCATGGTTTGTGGTAATTTCCATTATGAAACAGTTGCTTACAGAAAAACAATGTAATTTTGAAAGAGAAGCTCTCAGGAAACATGTATATGATCTATTCTTCCATGATTGTTGAACATGATGCCCTTCTTTTATAAAGTTTCTTCTCCCACTATAAACATTGCTCTAACTTACCCTTCTATAGATTTCAGGAGAAAATAAGCCATACATCTTGTATGCCCAGCAATGGAAATCCCTACTGATTTCTCCAAAAAAAAAAAAAATACAAATGCTTCAAGTAGGATGATTTTCTTTCTCATTCATAAGCTACGTAGCATGTCTTAAGCTGTTTCTAAGATGACGTGTATTTGCCAGTGCATAGTTTTGCTAAAAAAAGAAGGAATTTCAGTGAAAGGTTAGGATAATAGCTATGCCTGGATATTGGTTTGAAAATCTAAGAACAAAGATTAAACTAGCTGAAATAATAGACTGTTAGACTTTAAATACCAACCAGACCAGTTCCTTCACTGACCAAACATGGAAAATGAGGCTCAGATAATTTAAATAACTTTCCCACATTCACTGAGACAGGCTAGAACTTCAATCCTTGTCTCTGCTGCACTCAGATGTCTTCCTTCAAGCAATATTTAATTTTTTTCAGTAAAAATATTGTGTTCACATTGAGGGAATAATTTCATTTATTGTCTATGTGGTAAGCTGAAAAGCAAAGATAAATATGTTTTTTTATACATTAATAATATTTAATAATGGGGACTATGCTAAATACCTTGAATATATTATATAAAGAGGATACAATTAATTTGCAATAGGATTAAATCTCTGTTTCATAATAAATTACCTAACTTATGAACAATACATACAAAATATTTTAATATGACATATTAATTGAAGAGCATGTGGCTATTTTGGATATTTTATTACAATTCCAATGGTAACAGAAATATATGGGAAGGAGAACTCATGAAATAATTGTAATATAATTGCAAAATAGACATAGCATTTATATTCTGCTGAGAAATGAGAATATTCAGTGAGAGTTTAAGGCAGTTCCTTGAGTTAAAAAGATTAAAGCAAATAAAAATAAACATAGAAACAGACCTTATGCAGTCACAAAAATAAACTCAAAATGGACCAGAAAAAAATTAGGAATAAAATGGAAAAGTATAAATCTTCTAGTAGATGACATAGAAGAAGACCTAGGTGGCCTTGAGCTTGGCAATGTTTTACATAATATCAAAAGTGTAATGCATGAATGAATAAACTGATCAGTTTCACTTCACCAGAATTAAAAACTTCTGCTCTGTGGAAGAATGTCAAGAAAATGAAAAGACAGTCACAGGCCAAGATAAAATATTTGCAGCAGACATATTTGGTAAAAGAATTTTATCCAAAACATACAAATAACTAACTCTTAAAATTCAACAATAAGGAAATGAACAATACAATAAAAATTGGGTGAAAGAGTTGGACACTTTGCAAAAGAAGATATGCTTATGGCAAATAGGCCTATGAAAAGAAGCCCAGAGTCAGATGTCATTACAGAATGGCAAATTAGGAGATACCAGTACACACCTATTAGAATGGCCAAAGTCCAAAACACTTGGCAACACTTAATGCTGGTGAGGTTATAGAGCAGGAGACCTCTTTTTCTTTACTGGTGAGAATGCAAAATGATACATTCACTTTTGGAAGACAGTGTGGCACTTTCTTATTAAAGCTAAACCTAGTCTCTACTACACAATCTAGCACTTGCACTCCTTGGTAATTACTCAATTGTTTTGAAAACTTATACAAAAATGTCAATAGTTTTATTCACAATTGGAAACACTTGGCAGCAACCAAGATGTCCTTCCAAAGATAAGCAAATAAACAGACTGTGTACATCCATACAATGGAATATGTTCCATAGAATAAAAAAAAAAAGAACCATGAAAAGACATGAAGAAAACTTAAATGCATTTTCTAAGTGAAAGAAGCCGCTCTTGAAAGGCTACTTAGTATATGATTCTAAGTACATGACATTCTCCAAAAGGTAAAATTGTTGAGGCAGTAAAACTGTGAGTGGTTACCAGGAGTTCAGGATGGGAAAGCACAGATTTGTAGGCAGTGAAACTATTCCATATGATAAGGTAAGTCTGGATATCATACCAGATGACATTATGCATTTGATAAAACTCATAAAACTGTACAACAGAGTGACTGCTAATGTAAACTATGGGCTTTAGCTAGTAATCGTATATCATCTATTACTTTTTCCAAATATGCCACTCATGTAAATGTTAATAACAGGAGAAACTGTGGGGTGATGAGAAAGGGGTACATGGGAACTCTGTGCTTTCTGCTCAATGATTCCGTAAGCTTGAATCTTCTCAAAGTCTACTAGAAAGCATAATTATGTTATTGTCCAGATGTCTCTAATTTGATGTGTGCACACATTAAGTTTCAAGGAAAGTTTACCTATGAAAATGCAAAATTGATGCAATCATATTTTTCTTATTTGCGATTGTATATATTTTCATGTGTGACTTGTATAATTCGAACCAAAGTAGATTATGGACTCCCCCACCCTGCTGGTCACAGATGTTCCTCATTTAATGTTAATGCTGGCTCCACATTGTAGTATGTGTTCTATTTCATAGCTATGGGAGAGACACTTGTGTGCACCTTTACTTCTTTTGGCAACTTTATTTTTACAAGGTACACTTCTGGAGCGGCATTAAACTCCCCAACCTCCCTCCACCCTCTCCCGCCCCCAGCACACGTCCTCTGTTATGAATTAAAAATCCGAACAGTAGACATAGTAAAATGAGCACCACACACACATATTATACAGATTTAATGAGTAAGCCTTATTTGCTTTCTCTTATTATTTTAATTTTTAAAAATAAATTACAAATACATGGTTTCAGAATTTTAATTCTCATTAGACATCGTCAAAGAATAATTTCGTAACCTCCAAATATTATCTAACCAAGGTAATGGCAATTGTCTTTAATATCCCTAATACCTAGTTTACCGTATATTTCCCCGGTTGTCTCTCGCGGCTGTTGTTTTTCTAACCAGGATCCGAGCCATAACCACGTTTTGCAACGTGTGTTTAGGCCCTAACGCTGAAGTGTAACCCCAAACCTCTGGGTAGTCAAGAGTTTTCTGGAGCCGGGTCCAACCGTCACGTCCTCCAATTGGCTGACGAAGCGGAAACGCTTCAAAGATTGCGTCCCGCGCCCCCAGGGCTCCGTGGGAACCGTAGTCTCGGAGGTGCGGGGCCTCGGCTCCGGCTCTGCGCGGGTGCGTGGCCCGGGGCTCCCGGGGTCTGTCCGGCCGGAGGGGCGCGGTCACCGCGCCGCGGGGTGTGCGGTTCCCGAGGCTGCGCGCCGCCGCCCGGGGTGAGAGCGCGGGGCCCCTGAAGGCCCTGTAGGCGTCTGTCTGGGGTGCGGGAGCGGGAAGTCCGGCGGACAGCCAGGTAGGACGCCCCAAGATCCCCCCGTCCCCCGCCCCCACGACCCCCCACACCCCCCGCCGCCCCTCCAGGTCCCGCGGTGGCGCCGGTGGGGCGGTCCCGGTCAGGAGAGGGTACTCCTTGAGGCCTGGAGCGGGGAGTGCAGGTGGCGGGAGGAGAATGCATCTTTACGAGGTTCCCGGTGAACCCGAGGCGACGCACTGATGATGGTGGTTCGTGCAGTTCTGCTGAGAATGAGGGTGTCATCCGCAGAACGTTTGGTCGAGTGTTTGTAATCGCTGTGTGAGCGGCTATCGAAAGACTTTGTCCCCTTCGTTTATTTCACTTAATCTTTCTTTTAAACGCTCACATTTCATTTCCATTTATTCATTTAACAAGCCTGCCTGTCGGTCTAAAGGCGCCGTTTCCAAGAGTGGAAGAACTTTGATGGGGCAGAGTGATACACCCCAGGGCACAAGCTGGTAGGGGAGACGTAGGACACCAGTTTGGATTTTGTTCCCATTCCCTTTCTCTTCTGATTTTCGCACTGTCCCAAATCCAGAGTTGTAACCTTTGGATTCGTTAGTAGAGCCTGTCCTCAAATTCTCAGAGATGTGTCTGTGACGTGAAATATATCCTGGGATTTGTGGGTTTTCTTCGTAGCTTCTGAGTCAGACTGAGCTCTTGCACCTTTCTGCGCTGTCCAGGCTGCCTCCATCCTCAAAGACCCCAACTGATACTCTAATGCAGTTTTGGGTAATGCAAATATGCAAAAAATATAATTAAAAAATTTCATTAGCAGTAGTAAAAATTAAAGGAGAGGAAGTTAATGTTACTGATATATTTAATTCGGTACATGTAAAATGTTATTTTGACCTGTGGCAATATCCACACTTTCGATGTAGTAGCTGATGGCTATAGAACTGGTTAGTACATTTCTGGTGAATTCCAAAAGGTTTATAGTGTGGGTTGAAGGTTTCAAGTGAAAGAACAGACCCCTCACCAGAGCTTCAGAGCTGGTGCTGATTTGCCCCACCAGAATCAGGTCTTGATCCCTGTATAGATAGCATGGGTGAGACTCGATGATATCGACACTCTCAGAAGCCACCATAGACTGTGTGACAGTGGATACTGTGGACCAACTTGCAGAAGGTAATAATCTGGATTCGAGAGGGATGGATGACTGTCAGGCTACACAGGAAAAGGTACTTCATTGAGTGGCTGGTGAGGACTGATGTCCAAGAAAGGTGTAACATGCAGGGCTGATGAAATCCTAAACAGCACCATGTTTTCTTTGTTTTTGCCCCGACTCTTCCAGATTCTGAGCTGCTCTCATACCATGTCCATCACCACATGTGACATTTAGAGTTATGCTGATGCTCCCTCTTTCCTGAACAAGAGATAACAAAGGGATAGTAGAAGAAAGGTTTTCTATATTGGACACCTTAGGAAACCCAAAAATATTGGGCCAAAAATTAATGATTTTTGTAGAGTCACCCAGGGCAGAACCAAACAGCAGCACAATGCTGTTTACTTGCAGTTAAGTGATATAAACATCTTACTAAGAGATCTTTTTTAGAAACTGCAACCAAGAAATTAAATATATTTCTTCCATAAAGCATCCCATCTTAATTTCTGAGTTTTCTATGCAAACTCTAACTCAAGCTCTAAAGATAACAAGAACTGGATTAACAATATAGTCTGAGTAGTTTTTGGCATTAGTTTTAATGAAGGTAGAAGGTTTCATCTCTGGTGTATATAAATTTGTTTAACCAGTCCTTTGTTTTACTATATAGTTTAATTTTTTTGTTTTAATTAATCAAAAGGCATAAATTGTTAATTTATTGACATAAAGCGGTTTGCTTTACTCAGTGAAAATGCAAGGTTGAGCCACATAATCCTATCAGACATGCACATGTTTAGGTGGTGCTGTCTGTGTGGCTCTTCTTGTTTCGTCTCAAGAACGTTAAAGGGACATTATCCCATAGGGAAGCTTATTTTTCAGCTGGTATTATGAGATTTTTAGGTTGATGAATATAGGCAGTTTAGTCTTTGTTATGACACCATTTCTCTTTCCTCCTCTGCAGTGGAATCTTCACAGTTTTTTACCTTCTTCCAAGAGCAGTAGAAAATGAATATAGCTCAGGTGAGTTCAGTTTTTCAATAACCTGTGTATTTTACAGTGGACTTTATAAGAACTTAAGCTTCTCTGTGTTAACATGAAAAAGTAGATCAGATGAATTCAGAGAACATGTACAAATACAGATGAAAAGCAGAGCAAAGATGTCTGTGGATATATGCAGGTTCTCATATTTCAAATTTACCAAATTGGAGCTCCAAATTTATTTCTGAGGTTTTCGATACCCATGTGAGAGTGTCAGGTAGTACTTCTTTAAAGACTTTCTTGGTGAGAAGATAAAGCACACTCGATAGAATGTAAAGAGAATTGATGACAAAAGTATCTTTGTTGTTTTCAAGTAGATGATCTAGTTAACATCTTTCCATTAATAACTCTAAAATAATATACTTGTTCTGCAATAAAAACAGAAGACTTAATGCTAAATGTAAACTGTCAATACTATTTCAGAAGCTCAAACACAGCAGTTGAATTAAGACATTTTCCTGATAAATCAACTGAACATCCATAAAATTACTCTGCATAAGTATTTTGAGTACCTATGATATTCAAGTTGCTCATCTGACATTTTAAAATTCTATTTTCTTTCAAATGTTTCAACACTTTGAATTCATACTTCAAACCTCTGCATGATGCCTTAGTTTCTCTCCCCACACACCTGTGATCTTGAGATCAGTCTTGATTATAATCGAATCCAGTGGGTCTCGTCTCACCCTTTCTTTACTTGACTTTCCTGTATCACTTACCTCAGCTTCTCACTCTGTCCTTCTGGAAAGTTTCTTTGTTAGTGTCTGTGACACCTCCACTAGCTCTGCCCTTCCCCTGTTGCTTTCCCTTGTCCTTTCATGTGGCTCATCCCCATTTTCATCCTTGGCCCTTTAATCTTTATTCTCTTGTGATAATTCATCCTCTCTCATTATTTTAAAACAGCCTTGTTGAGATTGAATTTATATACCATGATATTCATCCATTGAAGGTGTAAAATTCAACAATTCTTTAAAAAGTGTATTTGCAAATATGTGCAAACACCACCACAGTCAATTTAGAGCATTTTCTTTCTTTTTTTACTACAAAACAAATTTTATTTTATATATCACTAGCTATAAAATTTTTTCATTAGTTATTACATAAATGCTACCTAGTGCCATTATCCAAGTAGTCTGACCATTTTGTGTTTATAATTCACTCCTTTATTTACAGAATTTTCATGATTTACATAAGTACATCTGTCAGGGAAGGTTTAACATTGAGATGCAATCTAGTATCCATAATATATGATGTTTTGCAGATAGCAGTGTAGAAGAGTTATATTTTTATCCTTTTTATTTGGGTCACCTTATGCAAAAAAAATAATAATAATAATTTAGACATTATAAATCCCTAAAGATTTTTCAGTGCACTCATAGAAATGGTTGCAGGCAGAAAGATTTTCAGAAACAACTTCTATGTCTGCACCTTGTAATTTCTGTACCATTTTGTTATCCAGCTGCTTTCCTTTGCATGCCAAAGGGGCCCAGATGAGAGGAATGTTTTGCTTGATTTCTTTGATGGCCAGAACTTGCTGCTGTTCTTTATTTTTCTTCAACCTGTTCATTATAAATTTAGGGTGGCATTTCTGTTAGATCTCCTTGACTGTCTTCATACATGAGTAGTTTGATTCCACAGCCTCACTGATATCTTAACAGTTTCTATGTTTTTCAAATTCAAATGAATTATCCACTATGAGGTTTTTAGCAGCTACTTTACAGACTGCATTCATCCACCCGAACTTCTGAATTGTTGCCCTTCTTTTTAAAGTTTTTATGGCACCTGGATTTACAGAATCTGAAAAACTTGCAGTCATTGTGGAGGAACATCATGCTGTGGCCAGGTACATGGGCACCGAACAGAAATAACACTTATGGATACTCATGTGAACACATGTGCGGACCTATCACCCAAATGCTGAGCAATTCAGAGCACTTACACCACCTTAAAAAGCAAAGCAACTCTGTAATCTTTAAGTATCCCATCGTCCCATTCCCCCGCAAGCCACTAGCTCCTATTACTTTACTTTGTCTCTAGATTTGCTGAATACTCCCTATAGTATTTCTTGTAGGGCAGTTTTGCCTTTGATGCATTCTGTTTTTGTTTATCTTGGAAAGTTTTAATTTTTACATATTTGCTGGGTATTCTTGGTTGACAACCTTTTTCTTTGAGCACTTTGAATGTTGTCTCACTGCCTCCTGTCCTCTGTTTCCTGATCAACTGTGACTGCTGTTGCACATCATGAGTCATGTCTTCCTCTCTGCTTTCAAGATTGTCTTTTTGACAGTTTGATTATCACGTGCCCAGGTGTGGCTCTCTTACTCCAAGTTTATCCTTCCTGAAGGACTTTGAGTTTCTGGTATGTGTAGATTGTTTTAATCAAATTTGGCGACTTCTTGGTCATTATTTTTTCAAATATTCTTTCAGAGTATAAGTTTTCTGTTTGGGACTCTTATTATGCATTGACTCAATGCTATCTCATAGTTATTTTTCATTATTTTTCTGTTTCTCACACTGCATAATTTCAACAGACATATACCGTTTGTTCATCCTTTCTTTGCCTTGCTCAGATCTGTTATTGAACTCCTCTGGTGAAAGTTTTGTTTCAGTTATTGTACTTTTCAGCTCTTCAATTTCTCTTTGATTTCTTTTTATTGATACTCTTTACTTAGTGAAATATTATTTCTATATTCTTTTATCCTTAGACGTTCTTTCCTAGAGGTCACTGGCCATATTTAAAACAACTGATTTAAAGTTGTTTCCTAGGAACTCTAACATCTCCTTTTTTAGGAGCAGTTTTTTTTTATTATACTTTTTCCTACATATGGATCTTTCTCCCCCCCCCCTTGTTTAGTAGTTTTTGTTGTTGTTGTTGTTGTTATTGTTGATAACTGGACATTTAAAATAACATGGACGAGGCAGCTCTAGAAATCAGAATGTCTCCCCTCCATAGGGATCATTCTTGATGTTTATTTGTTCAGTGACTTTCCTGAACTTATTCTGTATAACTTGTATTTTTTGTGGTCTGTAGCAGTAGATGTTTCTTCAGAAGTTTCATTAAATGCCTGGAACCAGTAAGTCTCCTAGTCTTTGCTTCAGGGCTCTGTGCATGTGAGAGCATTCCTTCAATGTTCAGTTAGGCAGTTTATAAGCCCGTAGTAGCCTTTACTTCTTTCTTATGCCAAACCTTATAGTCACCTAGAGGTTAGGGCCTTCCCAGTCTTTCCTGAGCATGCTGTCAGCCCTGGGCCTATCCATAGCCCTATGTGTGGGTAGCCTTTTGGATTCTCAGGACTATATCAGAGCTTTTCAAAATCTTTTTTTGCCATCTTATTCTTCAGCATTTCGTATTTTAAGCTTCTTGATCAGGCCATTGTTTGCTCTTGCTGTTATCCACCACTTCAGGTAGCCACTAAGTTAAACAAATGCTTTTAAATATTTGGCCAGATGCTTCTGAGGATAAGACTTTTCACCCACTATATAAACTCACAAGTTAGCACACAAAAAGATATCCTTGTAGTGGGGTCATTCATTGAACTACCAAACAGGCCAAATGATGAGTTTTCTGGGAATGATACCTTGAAGGAACTTCAGCCCAGTTCTGCCCGTCATGTAGTTGCCAGGCTGCAGGTTGGAGCCTGTGGATTCTCAAACTATGGCAGAGTTTGAGAGGGATCAGAACAGGGTATATTAAAATGACACAACATCACTTTACTTAGAGTGATTCAGCCAATTTTTTTGTATACTTCCAGAGATTGTCTTTGTTAACCTGTACACTTTTTGCCAGTTTTTTTTCATTGCTTTTGTGGAAGAGAGAATTTTCTGGGATTCCTACTTCACCATTTGCACTTCTGTCATTGTTAGCTTAATTTTTTTTTTACCTAGCTATTTATTAAGTCACATACTAAAGAGATTGGCAGAAATGAATAAAAAACAACAGTTTTCTCACTAATTTTTTAGTTTTAGAAAATATAGTTAAATTTTATTTTATTTATTTTTTTTAATATTAAAATAAACTTAATGAGAGGAGTTCCTGTTCTTTTATTCATTTGTTTTAGTTCCCAGCTTCTGGCACTGAGCTTTGCACAGAGAAGGTATTCACTCAGTCATACTGAAGACATGAGTGAGGATATAATTGGATACATAATACTGGAAAGAAACACGTTTCTGTCCTCTTGTCTCTTCATCTACTTCCCTTTCTTTCTACTGTTTACTTGAGATAAGAACACTAAACATGGAATCTACCCTCCTGACAAATGCTTACATGTGCAGTGCTGTATCGTTCACTAGTGGGATCCTGTTGCACAGCTGATCTCTAGAACTTAGTATTTTGCACACCTTTATACTTATTGAACAGCAACTCCCACATCCCCCTCCTCTCACCCCCTTTGAAGTCTTTGTTGTGGAAACTTCCTCTTTTTTCAGTTTTCAATACTCTACCCCCTCATGATTCCATTGTTACCTTCAGAAAAGTTCTCTGGCTTTGTAGCCTATACTTTTTCTGGCAGCCTCCTTAATATTCACGGCTCCTCAGATCCTCTTTCTGGTACTTTTTTTTTGTCCAATCCCTATGTGCTCAAGTTGCTGTCTGACTGCTTCTGTTAATTTCCATTACCACCTAAATTGCTAGCATCTCCTTAATGCTTGTCTTTGCCCTAGACCACCCTTCTGTGTTCTAAAACCATTCATAGTTTAAGGGACAATTCTAGCTTTTTGTTCCGCAAACCTGTCAGTAGCAACATGAATAGGTCTCTCTCATGAAAACTTCTAAGGTATTTTTTTTTGTATGTCTTAAATATTGGTTTTTGGCACCAGCATTCAAGAAGCTGCTCATACTGCTAGATTGGGTAGCTAATTGTTTACTGCTTCCGCTAATTAGATCTTTCTATTTATATCTGTTGCTGTTACTTCAGTGTAGGCAGTGTTCTCATACTAGTCTGTTTGATTCCATCTCCTTGGTAAGTCATCCTTTATGTTCTATGAGCTCTAGATTTGTATATCTTTATATATTTATTTATACATAAGTTCAATCATGTATGGGATCTCCACAACTTACATGTACTGTTTCCTTGGCTCTCATTATTTATGGTATTGATGCCCTTGGAGGGATTGAACATCCTAGAATTCTCTAGAATTCTCTAGACTACCCAGGGTAATCCCTTGGGATGTAGAAGAGTTGTAGGAACTCTTTACACTGCAATTTTTCATAAAAATATATGAATGAATTATGATACATTAAAAACTCTTTTAACTAATTGAGTAACCCCAAAGTTAAAGACAAATTAGGGCACGAATAGACATTCTTTATATGGGTAAACAGGAAAATAGTAGTTCTCAAAGGTATTCTCTTTGTCACATAATTCTGAACTTTGAACAAAATGTATTATTGCAGGGATTCGTGTCATTTGAAGACGTGACTGTGGAGTTCACCCTGGATGAGTGGCAGTACATGGGCCCTGCTCATAGGACCCTGTACAGAGACGTGATGCTGGAGAACTACAGCCACTTTGTCTCCATGGGTGAGCAGACCTTACTATGTGACTCCCCTTGGAATTCAAATTCTATTTGTTCTAATCATCCAAACACATGGACCCTTTGTAGAGATTAATGTTGTTCAGGCTTTTTAGAGGCCTGGGTAATTGAAACATTTAGAGAAATGGAAAGAATGTTTGTGTCATTGCTTTTCCATTGAAAACTGCAAATGGGTACTTTCATTTTGCTCTTGCTGCTATATCTTTCTCCCCCTTCAGAATATAAAAAGCATCTGGTCTATATACACCCTTGATTTTTACATTCACAGGGTATTGCATTACCAAACCCCAGGTGATCATCAAGTTGGAGCAAGGTGAAGAGCCCTGGTCCTTAGAGGAAGAATTCCCAAACCAGAGGTTCCCAGGTGAGTGAGCATGGACAGAAGGAAACTCCTGGGGTAGTTAGACTTTAGAGGGAACCACTTTTGAAAGTTGCTTTTCCTTTTAAACAGCTCTAGTGAGATGTGATTCACGTATCATACAGTTTACCCATTTAAAGCATACAATTTAGTGGCTTTTAGTATATTCACAGATATATGTAAACATCAGTAGTCAATTTTCTTTGCCTCAGAGGGATAAACCCTGTGCCCTTTAGCTATTATCTCCTTATTCCTTGCTGCTTTAGCTCTGGCAACCACTAATCACCTTTCTATCTGTATAGATTTGGGTATTCTGGACATGTCATTGGAATCACACATTATGCGTTCTTTTGTGATTGATTTCTTTCACTTTGCATTACAAGGTTCATATTGTAGCATGTATTAGTACTTCATCCTTTAATGGCAAAATGATATTCTTTTGTCTGGATATGCCACATTTGTTTGTCCATTTATCATTCTGTGGACGTTTGGGATTCCACCTTTTGGCTGTTATTGAGTAATGCTGATGTAATCATTCATTTACAAGTTTTTGCATGGACATACGCTTTCATTTCTCTTGACCGTATAGGTAGGAGCAAAATTTCTGGCTTATATGATGACTCTGTAGAACTGCCAAACTGTTTTCCAAAGTTGCTGTATCTTTTCATAATCCTAATGATGGCATATGAGGGTTCTGAGTTTTCCACAACTTCACCAGTACTTAATTATCTCACTTTTTGATTGTAGTCACCTGAATGGATGCAAGGTGCTATGTCACTGAAGTTTCAATCTGCATTTCTGTATTAGTCAGCTGGGCCGGCATAATAAAATACCATAGCATGGGTGGCTTAAAAGACAGAAATTTATTTCTCAGAGTTCTGGAGGCTGAAAGTCTAAGAAGAGGGTGTCAGCAGGGTTGATTTGTGGTGAGACCTGTCTTCCTGTCTTGCAGATGAGCACCTTCTCACTGCGTCCCATAGAGTCTTTCCTCTGTACTCTCATGAAGAGAGAAAGCTGTCTGATGTCTCTTCCTGTGTTTATAAGGATATCAGTTCTACAGAAGTAGGGCCTTGCTTTTATCACCTTAACACTCCGTTACCTCTCTAAAGGTCATATCTCTAAATATAGTTACATTGGGGGTTAGGGCTTCAAAATATGAATTTGAGACATAATTTAGTCCATAACAATTTTCCTGATCACTAATGATGCCAAGCAGTTTTTTCATGGGCTTATCGGTCTTTGTCTAATCATACTGATTGGTTAAGAAAGATATACTTAAATAAGTATCTTAGATTATAATAAAAGAATAGTAAGTTGTTAAGTCAATAAGAATAAATAATTTAGGATTTAATGTTCTGTTTTCATTCAGGTTTGTATTTAGGCAATAATTCATTAACTTCTAAGAAGGTTGAGTCGTTCAAGAGTATTTGTATAACTGCACTAAGCAATATGATATCAATGATCATAAAACAAAATATGGATTTTTAAGATCTTAAAATTCACTTGGATTAGGAGATCATAATAAACAGTAAGTCTTCACTTAATGTTTGTCAATAGGGTCCTGGAAATTGACTTTAAGTGAAATGACCTGTAATAAAACCAGCTTTATTATATTCTAACTGATGTAAACAAGAACTAAGTTCCTAGGGCCGAAACATCATCAAATTTCTAAATAAGTATCCAAAACACTTCTAATATTACCATTGATGTAAATCTGAGCTAGACATACATTTAAGAAAGATTAATCATTGTTATCTAACCCGCTTATTCCAGTTCAGTTTTGCAGGTGGCTAGATCCTATCCCGGCAGCTCAAGTCAAGGCTGGAACCCACCCGGAAAGGATGCCATGCCATCTTAGGGTGCGTTCACACACCACACACACAGTAAGACTTGGAGGCAATGTAGACACACCAGTTCGCCTAACATGTATATCTTGAGCTGTGAGAGGAAACTTGAGGACTTGGAGAGAACCCACACAGATGTGGGGAGAACATGCCAACTCTACACAGACAGTGGCCCTTGTGGGGAATTGATTTTTTTTCTTCTCATCAGCATTGTAACAAGACAAACTTTAATGAAAGGAAGTTATTTGAGGACCTGCTGTAGCTCATCTGATGAAATAATAAATACTGTGGAATATTCAGTACATATGGCTATAGAGGATGTAAATGATATTTGTATTATAGTGAACCATATACTTGTATATTTGTATGCTGAAATCAAAGGACAAGCCTTTTGAGTTCCGTTGGAATTATCATAAGATAGTGAAAATATAGTTTTGTTCTAAAAGGAAAATCAATAAATTCAACTAATTAGAATTACCACAAACAATATTCTCTCAATACAGTTTGATAAATCTAGAAATTAATGATAAAATGAGTAAATAAAAAAACTTTGTGGAAATTTTAAAAATTATTTCTTAAACAATATATATAAAAAATCAATTCTGAAATTGTGTGACATTTAAAAAGTAATAAAAATAAATGTACATATTAGAAACTAGTTTGTAGCTGAATTAGTGATCAGATGTAAATTCGTAGTCTCTTATTAAGAAACTAATCAATAACAAAAATATGCTAAGGAAAGAAGAATTTATAAGAAATAAAAAGTCAATAAACTAGAAAACTAAGAAATTATGGACTATTAGAATAAAACAATGAAATGGTAGAATCTTTAGTTAATTCTAACGCAAACAAAAGAAGCACTTTTACATAAAAATTTAAGTGGGGATATACTTGTAAAAATGTAATGCAATATCAAAGATCTCATTTAGAAAGAAGAGCAACATGGGAGGACTTGCTCTACCAGATATGAAGGATTTATGTAAAGCTCTGAGTAGTTAAATATTTTGTAGTGGGAGATGGGATAGTTTAATAAATTAGTGTTACAGAAAAGAAAATTCACGGAAAAAATATGCTTCACAGACCATTGGTTTTGACAGATGGCACCATCCTGTCGGAAGAGTGGGAAAAGAATCCTGAGGTAACCTTATGGATCAAAACAAAAAATTGGATTCAGGTGGCTTAAAGTAGAACTAGATATATTCTATGTGATGATAAGGAAAACATGCTCATGACTGTGCTTAGGGAAAGAATTAATAAGATATAAAAAGCATTAACGAGAGGTAAGATGGAATAAATATATTTCTTCCTACTTCACCTACTAAGTAGTTCAATATGTACTTATATATAAGTGTGTATGTGTGTGTATATGTACATATGTGTGTGTATACACATAGATATGTGATTCTGAAAAATGGAAAGATGTATGAAAATGAGCTAGGCATCTCTCACCCCTGCTCAGTGTTAAAATTGCATTTTTCTCCTCTAACACCTACAGTGTTGACAGAGTTTTAGTGGAGAACCTACCTAGATTTCTCTCCCTACTTGGCAGTAGTGAAGTTGCATCCCACTTTTGTTGGCATGGTTTCAGAGGAGGCTGCCTAAAACTGTACATTAGCATTAATAAATTTAATTCTTTAATTTTCTCTAAGGGCCATGCTTTTGTTATCCTGTCTAGGATCTATTTGGTGTTAATTTTTGTAGAAACTGCGTGTTATATGTCGTTTAAATTTTTGAAAAAAGAGTCCAGTTATTCTAGCACCATATATTGAAAAGATTATCATTTTTCCACTGAAAAGTGTTTGTGTGATCTTAGAAAATGGATGAGTGTATGTTTGAATATTTCCATACATTCCTGTATGTCTAAGATTGTGTATTTCTGTAGCATCTCTGTTTTTTTATTCATCTACATATTCTTATGCTAATAGCACATCAACTTTATTACACTATCTTATTAATTATTGACTTAGTATCAGTTTATCAGTTTCCTTCTGTATCAGTTTTAGAATGAGCTTGATATTTACAAAAACCCACGCTGACATTTCAGTTGGGATTGCATTGAATCTGTATCTAATTAAAAAGAAATGGCATCTTAATAGTATATAGTCTTTCAATCTATAAGTGACATATACCTCTTTATTTATTTAGAATTTCTTTTATTATGATTTCTTTCAATAGTAGTTTTCAGCGAACAGATACCAAGTATTTTGTGAGTGCGTGCGCGCTCATGTCTTCTGGTAAATTATGGTGTTTATCCAATTCCAAATTCTAATTGATCATCATTTGTGTGTTATTGGCTTTGTATTTTGCCTTTGTTAAAAACATTTATTAGTTCAAAGAGCCTTTTTAAAGATCTTTTTGCGATTTGCTTTGTAAACTTTCTCTGTAGCTTTCATTTTTATTCTTGCTGTATTGCATTGGTTGGAAATTCCATTACAATCCTGAGTAGAAGTGCTGAGAGTGAGCACCCTTGTCTCTTCCTGAGTCTTAAGGTTAAAGCATTCAATCTCTCAAGTATGATATTAGCTATAGGTTTGTTTGTTTGTTTGTTTGTTTGTTTTTAAATGACGTTTATCGGGGTAACATTGGTTAATACAATTATGTAGTTTTCAGGTGTACATTATAATTTAACATCTGCACATTCTATTGTGTTTACCACCCAAAGTCAAGTTTCCTTCAACTACCACATATTTGATCCCCTGTACCCACTTCACCCTCCCCCAGCCCCCCTATATTTGACCCCCTTTACCCCATTTACCTCCCCCACCCCCTACCTTCTGGTAACCACTAGTCTATGTCCATGAGTCTCTGTTCATTTGTCCTGTTCCTTTGCTGCTTTTAGGTTTATATTCCACATATAACCGATAATCATGTGATTTTCAACTTTTTATGTCTGGCTTATTTTGCTTAGCATGATTATCTTGAGGTCCATCTAGGTTGTTGCAAATGGCAGTATTTTGTATTTCATCTCATTTTATGGCTGAGTAATATTCCATTTTATATATGTTCCACCACTTCTTTATCCAGTCATCTATCACAGGATACTTCAGTTGTTTTCATGTCCTGGCCACCATGAATAATGCTACTGTGAAAATCAGTGTGCAGATATTTTCTCAGATATGGGTTTTTCAAGTCTTTGGGGTAAATACCCAGTAGAGGGATTGCTGGATCATATGGTAGATCAATTCTTAGTTTTCTGAGGAACCTCCAAACTGTTTTCAATAGTGGCTGTACCAATTTACAGTCCCACCAGCAGTGTATGAGGGTTCCTTTTTCACTGCATCCTCTCTATCATTTGTTATTACTTGTCCTTTTGATTATAGCCATTTTAACAGGTGTGATATGGTATCTCATTGTGGTCTTGATTTGCATTTCTCTAATACTTTAGCTATAGGTTTTTTATAGATTCCTTTTATTGGGTTAATGAATGGATTTTGGGTTTAGTTAAATTTTTTTTTTACCATAATTGATGTGATTGTGTGGTTTTAATTTTTTAGATGATTAATATGGTAAATCATATTGATTGATTTTCTGTCTAGCTTTATTGAAATATAATAGGCAATTAGTTGCTCATGTTTACATCATACAATTCAGTTTTTTTCAATTATAGTTGGCATACAATAATATATTAGTTTCAGTTGTATAACATAGTGATTAGAGCTCACGTGATCACCTCACTAAATCTAGTACCTCTCTTCCCTCTTACATATTTATTACAACTATTTTCCTTATGCTACACTTTATATCACCATTTTTTGTAACTATCCAAATGTATTTCATAATCTCTTTGCCCTTTTTCACCATCCCCCAGGCCCTTTTCTGTCTAGTAGCCCTCAAACTATTCTTTTTATCTATGACTTTGTCTTATTTTTTTCTTTATTGTTATTTTGTTCTTTAGTTTCTGCATATATGTGAAATCTTTCTTTGTATGACTTGCTTCATTTAGCACAATACCCTCTAGATTCATCAAGGCACCCTCTATATTGGTGGTTCGATACTCTTCTTCAACTACCCCATTGATTTCATTTAATATACTCTTCATCTCAGATAATGTAGTGTTCATTTTTGACTGGTTCCATTTTATAATTTGCATTTCCAGTTTTATGTTTTTAATGTTTGTTAAAGTTCTCACTGACTTCATCTACACTTGCCCTGAGTTTGAGCATCTTTATAACCAGAGTTTTGAACTCTGCATCTGTTAGATTGTTTGACTCGATTATTCTTGGATCTCTGTTCTGTTTTCTCATATGGTTTCTGCTTCTTTGTCTTCCCATTTTGGCTGCCTTTCTGTGTCTGTTTCTGTGTACTAAGCAAAGCTCCTAAGTCTCCTGGTTTTATTAGCCTGGCTTTGCCCAGAGGCACAGTCCTGAGAGAGGTTCAGCAGCAGGCCAATTTTAGCCCTAGTCTGTGTCCTTCTGGGGCCACCTGTTAAGATTCAGCAGGCAATCCACAGATGATGTGCTTATTATAGTTGCCTCAAAAAACCATGCCAGAATCTGAAGTCAGCTACCACCAGTGTGGGTTTTGGAGCTTGCTCAGCAAGTTGCACTGGCCTCACCAGGGACACAACTTGGATGTGGCTTGGGTGAAGCTGCGAGTTGGGGGTGGCAGAGTTTCAGGGAATCCTCTCAGTGGAGCGACCTCTGTTATCCAGTGTAATGATGTCTCAGGTATTGTGGTGCCTGTGCCTGCACACTAGGAGTGGGGAGGACTTAACAGAGAAACAATGCATACTGCAAGCACATCTGTCCCAGAGAAAGCTTTGCATCCGGCCTCCACTCCAACAGCTCAGCTTCTGCTTGTAAGCCCCTGATGCCCCCAAGCTACTGACTGGATGCTCATGCTCAGAGTGAGTGAGTCCATTAGTGCAAACAGTCATGTCCCCTTTAAGAGGAATGTCTGCAAGCTGCAGGCTACTGCTGCCGTAGCCTCTGTCATACTCAGCCATTTGGGATGGGGCAGTCTCGAGTCCTTGCCCTGTCCTACCGCCTCCCATTGCAGGGTGATTTCTTATTTCTCTCCCTAGTTGTAGGGCTTGTGCATCTAGACCACACATGACTCTGCTTTCTATTTTCTCCGTGTTTCCATCACAGCTTTGATGTGATCGTAAGAAGAGAAGCTTCTGTCATCTATGCCATCTTGCCCGGTCCTCTCCATAAAAGCACATTAATTGATTTTTGAATATTGTAACAGTTTGTTTTTTTTTTGAGATGAATCTCATTTGGTACTGATTTATTATATTTTGATACATTGCTCTGTCTTTTAGCTACTGTTTTTCAATATTTTTATATTTTATGTCATTAGGTATATTCTTTAGTTTTTTTTTCTTCTTGAATTGTCTTTGGTTTTTTTATGAGGATAATACAGTCCTCATAAAATGATTTAGGAAATATTGTCACATCTTATATTTTCTTAAAGAGATTATATAAAGTTGGTATTATTTCATCTTTAAATGTTTGTTAAAGTCATTAGTTAATAACGTCTAGTCCTGGAGCTATTTTTTGAACTACATATTTTCAACTATATATTCAGTTTCTTAAATAGATCTATTTGGCTTATTTTTTTCTTCATGATTGAATTTGGTAGTTTTCGAAATGTGTACATTATGTAAATTATCAACTTCCTGGCATACAGTTTCTTTTAATATTCTTTATTATCTTTTTAATGTCATGTCTGTAGTTATGTTGTTTCCTCTTGCATTTATTTCTGATACTGAGAATATGTCTTCTCGATTTTCCTCTGTTGGCTTTATATCATTTAAAAATCTTTTCAACAAAGTAAGTTTTGGTTTGATTGATCTTGTTTTCAGTTTCATTGTATTCTGTAATCTTTTTTTTTCTTCCTTTTGCTTTCTTTATATGTAACTTTTCTGTCTAGTTTCTCAAAATGAAGCTTAGGTAACTGGTTGGAGACCTTTTTATCCTAATGTGTACAATTTTAAACTATAAATTTACCTCTGAGTACTACTTTAGCTGCAGCCCACACATTTCTATATATCAATCATTTTTAGTTTTACTTCAGAATATTTTAATTTTTTCTGAGATATTCTTTTTGACCCATTGCTTAATTGGAAGTGTATTAATTTACAATTTTTTAAATATATTTTTCCAGATATCTCTGTGTTACTGATTTCCAGTATAATTTCTCTGTGGCTTGAGATCACACTTTATATGATTTCTCTTCTTTTATAAATATTTGTCTTACAGCCCAGAATATGATTTGTCTGGATGAATATTTATATGCATTTGAGGAAAATGTGAATCCAGCAGCTTTTTAATATATTGTTTCTTTGGGTTTTCAGGGTATGGATTTCACAAGTACTGCTGCTGCATCTCTTCTCTAGCTATAATATTGGGCCTACTGTGTATTCTTGTCTCATTTATTTTTTCTGTGTTTTGTTTTTCTTCCTTTTTTCCTCCTACCTGTTCTGAGTTGGCCTCGAGTATACTAAAATAACAGATGTGTTTCTCTTGCCTGTGCAGATTTTATAGAGTAGATAGGAATATGTTTCCAGGTGGAATTTTGGCAGTGCCTGCTGTTACCATCTCCCAGAATTTCTTATGAATAGAAATTTCTCAAGATTCTTCATGATCATTTCTATGAGCTCTTGTTGTGGCTTATGGAGGACAACTGCAAGAGTTTTAAAATCTTTTATATCTCTGGCAGAACCACAGAGAAGAGTCTTTTTTTTTTTTTCTTTTTTTGCTATGTGAGGAGGCTTGAATATCTTGGATATTGTCAAAAAAAGTTTTCTGTTCTTTTAGATCATCTTTTTCTCAAATCATTGGCTAAAATAATAGGCTTTTCTGGGAGGTCTTTTGTCTCTTTTGTTGGTTTTGGATTGCAGGTTTCTCAGCAGTCCAGTACTCCCTATAAGATATATGGGATGTAGAAAGAAAATCTTGGAGTTCTCTGCAGTGTTATTTCTTAAGTCTCAGAGTTGACCTACTTTTCATTTTGTAGCATCTCTATTCATTTCTTAATTTTTTCCCATCTTGGCCAGCACTGGAAATGATAGCTGTTTTTTGTTTAAATGATATGGGTGGGAAGAATGTATACAGCTTTCTGTTTCTCTGCATGAGTTACTAATCTTTTGAAAATTTCCCAAAACAGTATATATAACAAAACATGTGGCCATAAGCTCCTTTCTATAAGAAATGAAAGATTCATAAGCTATTTTCAAATTTTCTCATTTTAGGATATTACAAAGTTGATGTCCACCTTGAAGGGAGCATGGAAAAACAAGAGAAACCGCTATGGCAAGTAGTATTCATTGATAACAAAACACTGACTAAGGAAGGTCAGAAAGTTTTCGGAAAACCAGTTAATCTGGATATAACTCCAGATTTTTCAGGGAAAATGCCCTGTAAATGTGACTCATGTAGAACGAATTTACCATTTGTTTCTGAATTATTTATTAGTCATAGAAACTGTTCCGGAAAGAAGGCCGATTGTATGAATGTATGTGAAAAGTTGCAGCTTGTTATTAATCATGAGAAAACACATACTGGAGAGAGGTCTTACAAATGTAATGAAAATGTGAAAGCTTTCATTCTTAAGCAGGATCATCAGAAATTTCAAACTCTGGAGCAACCTTCTGAATGTCATGAATTTGGAAAAGTTTTACATGATGAAACTGTTGTCTGTGTTACAGCTCAGAATAATTCTCTAACAGGAGAGGAATCCTGTCAGTATGGTGAATTTAGGAAAAACTATGACAAAGCAACTCTCTTTAACCACGTGAGAATTGGCACAAGGGAGAAATACTTTGATCTTAATGAGTGCAATAGATCCTGTGACAAAACCACCATTGCGAAATACAATAGAATTCACATGGCTGTGATGTACTATGAATGTAAAAAAAATGAAAAGAACTTCAATAAGAATTCACCCTTCACTCAACCTCAGAGAGCTGTTCCAGGACAGGCGTTTGAAAGGAGTAAATGTGAAGAAATCTTGAGCCAGAGCTCAGCCCGTCTAGTATGTCAGAAAACACCAACTGGAGATATGTTCTGCGTTTTTGATGGATGTACAAATGGCTTCTTCCAGGAATTAGACCTTAGGGTATATCAGAGAACTCAAACAGAAGAGAAATTCTACAAATTTGATAAATATGGAGGTTCTTTGCATCAAAATTCACCCCTCAGTGTACATCAGGAAAGTGCCACAGGAGAGGAGTCATTAGAAAGTAATGAATGCAGAAGATCCTTTTACAAGGAAGCATACCTCATGCAGCATCAGAGGACCTGCTCAGAAGAGAAAACTTCTCAATGTAATGAATGTAGGAAACCCTTTTGTTCAAATTCACACCCTATTCATTATCCTGGAACACGTATGGGAGTCAGTCTCTTTGAATGTAATGAATGTGGGAAAACTTTTTGTCAGACATCAGACCTCAGTGAACATCTGACAGTTCACACAAAGGAGAAGCCTTATGATCACAATGAATATGGGAAATCTTACAAGAACCCTGCTGTTTTAGTACACCAGAGAACACATACAGGGATAAAACTCTATCAAACTAATGAAAATGGGAAATCATTCTTCAAAATAGCACAGCTCAGAAAGGGCAAATCCAATGAATGTATTGAATGTGAGAAAACATTCTCTCACAAGACACACCTCAGTGCACATCAGAGAATTCATATGAGGAAGAAACCCTATGATTGTAATGAATGTGGGAAAACTTTTGCTGATAATTCAACTCTCAGAGCACATCACAGAATTCACACAGGGGAGAAACCTTATTACTGTAATGAATGTGGGAGGTCTTTTGCCCATGTATCTGTTCTCAGAGCACATCAGAGAATTCACACAGGGGAGAAACCCTATGAATGTAAAGATTGTGGGAGGTCTTTTGCCCATAATTCAGCCCTCAGGGCACATCAGAGAATTCATATAGGTGAGAAACCCTATGAATGTAATGGATGTGAGAAAACTTTTGTCCACAATTCAGCCCTCAGAGTACATCAGAGAATGCACACAGGGGAGAAACCTTATGAATGTCTTGACTGTGAGAAGACTTTTGCTCACAGTTCAGCCCTCAGAGCACATCAGAAAGTTCACACTGGGGAGAAACTCTATGACTGTAATGAATGTGGGAAAACTTTCTCCCAAAAGACGCACCTCAGTACACATCAGAGAATTCACACAGGCGAAAAACCCTATGAATGTAGTGAATGTGGGAAATCCTTCTCCCAGAAGTCATACCTAAGTGGACATGAGAGAATTCATAAAGGGGAAAAACCTTATGAGTGTAATGAATGTGGGAAAACCTTTGTCTATAAAGCAGCCCTCATAGTCCATCAGAGAATTCACACAGGAGAGAAACCCTATGAATGTAATGACTGTGGGAAAACTTTCTCCCAAAAGACACACCTCTGTGCACATCAGAGAATTCACACTGGAGAGAAACCTTATGAATGTTATGAATGTGAAAAAGCTTTTGCTGATAATTCAGCCCTCAGAGCACATCAGAGAATTCACACAGGGGAGAAACCCTACGAATGTCATGAATGTGGGAAAACTTTCTCTAAGACATCACACCTCAGAGCACATCTGAAGACTCGTACAGGGGAGAAACCCTATGAATGTAATGAATGTGGAAAAACTTTCTCTCAGAAATCATATGTTAGTGCACATCAGAGAATTCATACAGGGGAGAAACCTTATGAATGTAATATATGTAGGAAACCTTTTGCCCATAATTCAACTCTCAAAGTACATCAGAGAATTCATACAGGTGTAAAGTCCTATGAATGTAATCAGTGTGGGAAAACGTTCTCCCAAAAGTCACACCTTAGTGCACATTGGAGAATTCATACAGGAGAGAAACCCTATGAGTGTAATGAATGCGGGAAAGCCTTTGCCCAAAATTCAACTCTCAGAGTTCACCAAAGAATCCACACTGGGGAGAGACCCTATAAATGTAATGGATGTGGGAAAACTTTTGTCCGTAAGGCAGCTCTTAGAGTACATTACAACAGAATGCATACCAGAGAGAAAACCCTTGCATGTAATCAATTTGGGCAGTCCTAAAGTAACTCATACCATATTAAGTAACTCGCAGTCAAGAAGCTCATGTTACATAGACTGGCAAATTGTTGACTTTTTTTTTCTACTATGTACATAACTTGGGTAACTTTCCTAGTCCATCAGGTGGGGCTCGTTGTGGAATATGATGCTCTGTCATTTAAACTAAGTCTGGCCTTAAAAAGTTACCTTGCATTCTTACTGTCCCGTGTTATACTAGAATGGAGAAATTTCCATGGCAGGCTTAAGTGCTATGTATTGAATATGGAGCACAAGGTGAAAGAAGCTAGTTGGAATAATTGGGTGAAACAGAAATTGTCCATTAACATCTTCACCAGTTAGTTTTTTGTTTGGTTAAGCAAGAATTAAGTTTGTACTTTGTTGACTTCTTATAAATTTTGGACTATTAGTTAAATGCATATAGGTTTTAGCCAGCTGTTTTAGAGGGGAATGGAATTCTATAAAAATGTCAGAAAACCTACCAATTTAACTTATTGTTGTTTATCAGTGATTTGCTTGAAGAAGAAAAATTCTGTTAATGTCCTGAATGATTAGACAACTTCATGACAAATCAGAGATCTCAGTGAAAAAGTAAAAGCCTTTACCTCCAAGTGAACTTCATTAAACATGAAATAATTGAGATTAGACTAAAAGCTTATATTTTGATAACTGTCATTTTTAACACATATAAATTTGTGTAATAACTTTTTCTGAGCAAATAAATTTTAGAATTGAAGATAAAATCTTTACCTAGAACCGATGTACCAAAACTTGTGTTTTATAGGTAATATTAAGTTTTATAGAAAATATATCAGAAAATAATTACCTATGTTCAAACTCACTGTGGAATGTGAAGTTTTAAAGGTGGAAGAATAATGAATTCTGTGGTTAACACCAATTGCTTTTTTGAGTGATAATCTTTGTGCTGCTTATGTTGGCATTCCTCAACTTGATGCTGTTAAAATTTGGCCTGCCTATGATATAGGAATGTTGGTCTGGTCTGTTTTTCTAGAACCTTGTAGATCCATGAGATTTCGCAAAGATTCTGTGTGTGTGTGTGGTGCATGTTGTTTCTTACATGCTCTTTTGGCCTTCATTTTATCCCATTCTAATTGTTTATTTTTCAGCTAAATTAAAAAAGAAGTCTACTTAGTTCTCTTGTATGCATGTAACCTGAGCATCTGATCTGGGACCTTTTCCCAACTCCATGATGCTTGCTCACACTGCAGCATTGCAAACCAGTTAATTTTACCTAGCTTGGATAGCAGGTTTTAGAATTGGAATAAAATCAGGGCTGCTTTCATGTTCAATACTACATTAGTATTAAAAAACACTCACTTTTGTGGGAAACAATATAGTATAGTCTTAGCCAAGAAAATATTTGGTCAGTCATTCATCATTTCAGGCTACATGGTTTGGTCAGCACAGAGGAGGATATAAATTGGATTCTCATTTTTAAAACCTGGACCAATAAAAATTTCTCTCAACTCTGAGCATGTTGCTTTCGCAAGTATGATCTGGTAGATTGAGTATGTGGACAATAGGTCAGTGGATTCCCTGAGTAAGTTTTCTGTTCCCCATCTTCTCTCAATATGGCATGAAGGAAAATGATGATATATCTTTAGCATAAATTGGAGGACAGGTATTTTTTTGGCAGTGGCTTATTATAAATTAACTTAGTGGCATCACTGCCAAAGAATAAGAGACTTTCATTGGATGAAGGCTGTGTCATAGTACCACCAGGATTAGTGCCCCAGAGGCTGGATCAGCACTCCTGGCAGGAGAATTCCAGCAACTCTGAGAATATGTTTACCTCTCCTCAGTCTGACACCTTGATGCAATGTGAGCTTACTGCACTGTACCAGAAGGGAAATGTAAGTCAAAAGGCGTCTTTTTCTACATGCTTGGTACTTTCAGGAAACTGTTAATTTATAAAAAAAAAAAAACCAAAGAAAATTATCTAACTTGGAGTACTTTAATTTTTTTTAATTAACTTCAGTTTAGAATCATAGATTTAAAGAAAAGTTACAGTGATAATTCCTATATACTCCTCATACAGTTCCCCTTGTTAACATCTTTTATACTCTGGTCTATTTGTCATAAGTAAGTAACATTGATACATTATTAACTAAACACATTATTTTTCCGATTTTACTGGTTTTTCTCTAGTGTTTTTGTATTCCAAGATTTCATCCAGGATACCACATTACATTGAATTGTCATGCCTTCTAGCTTCCGCTGGTCTGTGACAGTTTCTCATACCTTCTATGGTTTTGATTACCCTGACTGTTTTGAGGAGTCCTTGTCAAGTATTTTGTAAAATCTCTCTCAATATGGGTATCTATTATCTTTTTTTATGATTGCACTGGTGTTGCAGTGTTTTTGTAGGAAGACCACAAAATGAAGCCATTCTCATCATATCAGTAGTATATGATGTCAATGTGAATGATTGCTGATAATGCTAAACTTGATCACTTGGTTGGAGTAGTGTCCCTCATTTAAAAGCATGTAAAGCACCATGCTTGCTACTTCATAAAGGTTTCTTTTATATATTGTTTATCAAATTGTACATACAATAGGATCAGATTTTTTTACATGTTTCTGATTTTAATGTTGGAAAAAATATAAATAGAAAAGATAACACCCAGAATTTAAAAATAGCCTCCAGCTGATCCAGTTCAGAGTCAAAATTTTTGGTTTTTAGTGTTTATTGGAATATGAATGAATTGTTGCCCTTTTCTTTGTTCCCCAGGATTTAACTTCAGGATTTTATTTATCTTACATCTCATCATGAAAGTGGTGCCCAACTCTTTTCATACTTCTTGATCCTCGGAGTTTGGACTTTTGAATAATGAAAGGTCTGAAAGAAACTTGTATTTTATGAGCCAGTCAGCTCAGGTTATTCTTTTAACCCAGGTAACAATAGGGGATATGAAGAATGATCGGCCTTGATAACTAAGAAGTCTGTGGTGATAGGAGAAATAAATCAGGCTTAAGAGCAGGATGGGATGTCAAAAGTCAAATGCCTGCATAGGGTTTTTAAAAAGCATAAATTTTTTGGTACCAGTAATAAGATTTAAAAGGAATGGGTGTGTTATTAGAACGTTAAGTTTGAACATATAGGCCATATGCACATGACTTAATGAGATAGAGATATAAAAGATTAGGGGCAAGTCACTCCCAGGTAATAGCTTAATAGCTAAACCATGGAAAGATTACGAAGAAGAAAGAATTCCTAGTGGAGCAAGAACACAAGGGCATATGTTATCGCACACCATGCATATCATAAAACATAAGTGTGGATGAAAATCTAATAGGAACTCTTATGAAAGAAGTGTTGATTGGAGTATATGGAAAACATTTCTATTGATAACATGCTTTCAAGACAGGCATGCATCTCTGATAGATAACCCAACAACATTGGTAGATGTAATCATGTTCTTATTGTGATAAACAGGAATAAAGCTTTATTATTAGACTGCTCAGAAAACAAAAGATTATTGCTGGACAGGGTACATGGTGAATTCAGAAGAGGCAGAAACCAACAAGTGAACTGAGAAAGCACAGAAAATAAGGGAAGGAATAAGAGACCACTGAATAAACATTATGAAAAAGGAACTAGATTATACATGCCTTATAGATAAATAACTCATGAGAGAAAAGGTTATACTTTGAGAAATGATTACAGGGCCTAAAACTACAGAACTGCCACATTCCACATAATGTAGTGCACTAACAGTGACAGATAAATAGGATTAAATTGCTGAAGAAGACTCATAGGATCCAAAATGGTAATAAAATAAATCTACAATTTATTAAGGAAAAAAGTGTGCATTGCATCACAGACAAAAGGCTACCTCAAAGCAGGAGATTTGGATAAGAGCCGGGCATGAACGCCCATTTTTAACCACTGAACAGACAATTTCACTGTGAAGAAAGAAGCAACATATGCATAGAACATACCAGAAGCCAAAAATCCACTGTTGAGGTTTTGTATGCTGTGATGGATATATGCTCTTCTCATGTAACCAACCCTAAGAGCAGAGGACTCTGAAAGTCTCAGAACAGGTGTAAATTACCAATTGCATTGTTAGTAAACACTACTGATAGGCAGTTAAAACCTTCTTTCAAACATCTTGGGTCCATGGTTACAAAGGGACACTATTAGTCAATGTATTTCATTCCTTGAGTAATGAATAGTGATGTACAAATACTATAGGTCCAGACTATTCCAGGTCTGCTGGACTGAACCTTCACAGCAAATATTACCCCCATGGTTTTTGGTCAAAGCCTTTTACAAAGGAAGCATTACTTACTTTCACAGCAGTATTTGCCTTTCATAGCATGTAATCAAATATACCATCAAAATGCACATACAGATTTTGGGAAGTTGTAATAACCAGTGAGGAGTTGTATAATTTAAACCATCCTAGAATATTGGCATGAATTGTCTTATTTTTTAATTTTTACACTTTTTTTTTCTTTTTTCTTTTTTCTTTTTTTATTTGCCTCCCAGAGAGAGAGAGAGCTACGTGAACTTTTGGTATACATCTGTTGAATAATTAAGAATCCTAAACAATTTGACATCATTTAAGTCTGAGGTTTTTTGGGAAGCATTCTATTCTGTATACATAATGTTTAGTGAAAAGAAAACTGTAAATGAAAGCCACATTGATATCATTCCACATAATCATCGTTTCAACATAGATCTGTTCACTGATTAGGAGGACTTAGATTAATCCTGGAAGTATGCTTATGAGAGTGGCCATCTCACAGCTCCTTCTTCATTTCTTTAAAAATGGAGGAAATTTTAGCAGTCTCTTGCCCCAAGAGGCATCTGAGTCTAACAGAGCATGTTTTTCACTTGTTCTAAGCCTCTCTTAAGGCATCAATGTTATTTTAGATTATTTGCTTCTATAATGCTCATTTATTGGCTCCCCTCCACCCAGAAGCAATCTCACATTGTCCCCAATTACCATTAATTTTAAAATCAGTCTTTCCCCTTGAAATCAGTGATAGTGATAGTAGCAAGATGAAACAACCAGGGCTTCCTCTTTGGGCCATTACTAGTCATAGGGTTACGTTGGGTAAGTATAGAGAAATATGGCAATCCCACCCACGAGGCAACAAGACATTTGAAAAGTTAGGCCCAACTTAATGTAATACAGGGAGATTATCCCATCTATGCCTTTGGAATTCTTGCCGTTAGTCAAAGTAATAAACATAGTCTGGTTTTAGAATGTTTAGACTCTTGGATCTTTATTTTAGTCGCATCATAAGGACTTCCAAATCTGATATTGAAATAGAAAATTGTTGCAAAGTAGGGATGAGTTATATGTGATATCCTTTTTCATCTCCTGTGCTATAGACTGAATGTTTCACCTTCTAAAATCCATAATTTGAAGCCCTATTCCTCAATGTGATGGTATTTGAAGTGTGGGACCTTTGAACATTTATAATAATGAGCATTTATTAAACACATATAAAACACTTTATACAAGGTGCTGGGACCATATTCTGTACGTGGACCTTATAACCTTCCTAGAAAAATAGTATCAGTGTATGTTCTGGCTGTTGCTGTGAAAGATATGGTATTATCAAATTTAATAGGATTTGTTATATTTTAGCACAATACAATGGAATTAAATTAGAAGCTGTTAACAGAAAGATCACTAGAATTTTCTCACATACTTGAAGACCAAGTAAAACATGTATAAACCACTCATGGGTTGGAACAGAGCCAAACAAAATATATTTTGACTTGAATGAAAATAAAAATGTATTTCAGGGTTAGTGGAATCTGCTTCATTGAGTATGTAGAGGGATATTTATAGCACTAACTGATTATGTTAGAAAATAAGATTTCAAATCAATGACCTCAGCTTCCACTTTAAAAACCAGAAAAAGGAGCAAATAAAACCAAAAGTATGAAGAATACAAGGAATGAAAAACATCAGTGTAGAAATCAACAAAATAGAAACGAGCAAAAAAAAAATTATAGAAAATAATGAAACTAAATTTGTTTTTTGAGAAATTCATATTATTTATAAACATGTATTCTGGCTGATCAGAAAAGACAAAAACAGCATATCAAGAATAAGAGAAGTAACATAACAGATTCTACAGATATTAGAAAAGATAATGTAATTATAAAAAGATTATGCCAACAGATTTGATAACTAAGATGAAATGGACAAATTCCTCAAAAGACGAAGCTACCAGATTTCACTCGATAAGTAATAGGCACAATAGTGCTTTATGTATGAAAGAAATTGAATTGGTAGTTTAAAACCTTCCCACAAAGAAAACTCTAGGTCCAAATGGCTTCACTGCTGAATTCTATGACACATTTAGAAAGAAATGTTCCAATTCTACATAAGTAAAGAGAAAATTGGAAAAGATGGGACTACTTCTCAATTTATATTATGAGGCTAACATAACCCAGATTCTAAAACCAAAGACATTGAAAAAAAAGAAGACCTCAGGCCAAGATCCCTTATGAGTATAAACAGAAACATATTTGACACAATTTTAGCAAATGGAACCCAAAAATTGTTAAGCATGCTACTGCTTATACAACTGGTGTTTATCCTAGGAATGCCAGGTTGCTTTAATCTTTAGAATGCAATATAATTAGATTTTGGAATAGATTAAAAAGAAAAAATACCATTCTGAAAAAGTACACAAAACTCATCTGCCAGAACCCAATTTCTATTTCTATTGAAAACCTTGAGCAAATTAGGAAATAGAACAATGTCAGTATTCTTAGGGCTGATGTTCAGTTGGCACACAGAAGTGAGGCTGTTCCAGGTGTAAAGTTGTAACAATATTCCTACACTTCTGTACTGGTTGGCAAGAGCTTCTTCCCTGAGCCTTGACTGCCCCCTGCTGCTCTGTTCACTGCCCTCTCACCTGGGACTAGCTATGACCCCGCACCCTCTAGGCAGCTACATTTCTTGAGAACCCCAACCCAGCCCTGCATCACTGTCCTTTCTTACTGGTGATTGCTTATTCCATAGTAGAGCTTAAATATGTTGAATATCATCTCTCTATATATATCTGTATCGACCTGAACACTTAGTTTTGAAATCGTTTAGAACTAATCACTAGTTAATCATACAGCGTTAGCATAATAAAACCGTGTCTAAAACTGCTGGGACACAGAAAGTGTGTATACTCTGAGGGCTTATGAGCCAAAGGAGCCAGAGGAGAAGAATGGCACCCATCCTCTCTCTGCTTAGACCTGGCCTCTTATAAAAGGCTAAGGATTGATGTTTTGATAGTGTGTCTAGGGAAAGTCGTGGATCTGAATGGTTCCTGCAGTTTTTGAAGGAGGGGTGGCTTACGGAGAAGTACTGGGCAGCCTGAAATCTGAAAGGCTGTGGGTTGGGGCAACTCAAAGGGTAAACCACTGTCTTTGAGCCTTTGTAAGTAGTTGGCAGTTTAATGAATGCGATTGATTTTGTGTACCAAGTTGGAAGTTTATGTGGGCTATAAACTCAAAGTATAAATCCATGCAAGGTGTTAAAATGTGTAATCAACTAGAAGAAAAATTGCTCTCGCAACAATTCCAAAGTAATTGGTTGAAAATGGAATACTAATTGCACTTATCTACGTGAACCAGTTTATGTTTATAGAACTTTGCAAGTTGTTCAATAATCAATATTCTTAAATGATTGGAGATAAAATACTTGAACATTCACTGTACCGCTCTCAAAGGCACCACCAGCATCCCACAGCAACAATCATTAAGAAAAAACTTTATGCCTTGGCTTGTTGAAAATATAAGTGTCGTTTTGTTTGATCATTTGATGAAGATGAGAGAAAAATTGTAAATATCTAGTGCTAACAATGTTTATCTTTGAAAATGTTGCAAAAGAATAGAAATTTATAAAAAAATGTAAGTGATTTTACTTGATAAAGAGAATAAAGATTAAAAAGAATAAATACCTTGGACTGTAGTACATCTTTAGATTTCAGAATAACCATTTGATCAATCTCACAGTCTCTTGGGTGAAAAAGAACGACTATATGGTGAGAATTTGCTATGTCACACTACTCTGCCTGTGAACTGCCCTCAGCAATGAAAGGATGCAAAACTGTTCCTTTAGGCTGGAGAAATATGTGAGACATTTTTTTTTAAGATGGTTTACCCTTGTACCTTACTTTTTACCTTTAGGGCAACATTTTTATTATATTCCCCAAGACAGTTATGCTTGTGGCAATGTTTCCAATCCAGACAAATTGATTAATTTATAATAAAAAAAAATGGTACAGGGCATTCTGTTGTTTGAAACATTGATGCCATTCTCGCTGACTTTATTAGAAAATGTAATCAATGTATTTTGAAAGACCATCCAAGAGTTGCATGGATTGAGCATCTGGTGACCTTTATTGGAGATAAAGCAAAATAAAGGTTAACCTCCATTTTACAGAATTGTATGATATGTGTCAATTGATCAATTGTTATAAAGAACTTGACATAAGAATAAAAACGAACTGGAGAGCAGATGGAAGAAACTTTTGTTCATTCTTTTACAGGGAAAGTCTTCTGTGTTTTCAGATTATTGCAAATATAATTAATAATGTATTAATAATTTTTTATAGTCCATTGACTACAATTTTCCCATTCTTGAATTTTATGTAAATAGAATCTTACAGTGTGTACTCAGTGTTCATTTTCTTTCACTCAGCATGTTTTCAGATTCAACCATGTTGTTGGGCTTATTAACCTGCCAGTCCCGTTTAATGCTGAGCAGGAATATGGATATACCGAAACATATTTACTCATGGACATTTGAGTTGCTTCCAGTTTGGGCAATATGAATAAAGTTGTTGCTGTGAATGTTTGTGTACTAAATTTGTGTGGACATAGGTTTTTCTTCCTCTTGTGTGAGTTCCTAGGAGTGAGATTTTCTGGGTGGCAGGGTAAATCAGTGCCAAACTGTTTTCCAAGTCGCATTTCCTTTTACATTTTCATGAGCAATGGATGGGAGTTCTAGTCATTGCACATCCTTAGCACATTTGGTAGAATCAGTCTTTTTAATTTTAGTCATCCCAGTGGGTGTGAAGTTACTTTCACTGTGGTTGTCATTTTGCTTTGATGACTAATAGGGCTGAGCATGGTTTCATGTGCTTATTGACCATTCATGTAACTTCTTTGCTGAAGTATCTTATTAAATCTTTTGCTGAGTTTAATTGAATTGTCTATGAAGTTGTAAGAGTTATTATTTACCTGTGGTGTTGAGTAAAAGCTAGGAGGGAAAGCGAATTTGTCTGGATCCCAGCAAGCAAGTGGGGAGAATGGCGAGGCCATTGACAAGATCTGGCAGGACTTGACGTACAGGTGAGCCTTTGGATTTATTACAATTAGGTGGGATAACACTGGGTGATTTTGAGTAGGGAGTGGCAAACCAGGCTCACGTTTAAGGCACCACTTTGACAGCTCTGGGAACGGGCTAGGGGAACTGGAGTGAAACTGGATCCACTGGAGAGCTACTGCAGCAGTTGGACTGAGAGAGAGAGACTGCTCAGCTGCAGTTCTGAATGGTCTTTCCCCACTTTTGTCCCTGATGTCCCAACTACATAATTTCAGATGTGGGAGACTGAGCGATTTCCTTGATCTTCTCTACAGAGCACGACTCACTTGGGGCCGTTACCTGGAACATACTTTACAGAGGGTTGAGAGAGGGCTGACAGTGGTGGCTCACTTGGCTTAACCCAGTCGTTACAGTTCTTAGTTGTAGGTTAAATATTATGGTTGTTTTAGTGGCTTTTTGATTAGTGTTTGCTTTCTCCATCTTGGGCTGATCGTCATTAGAATGAGAATGTTATTTCCCTTTTGACTATTATATCCCCAGTTCGAGCACAGTGCCTGCCTTGTAGCCTTTCTTTAATGTTTTTGTTGTTGTTGTTGTTGTTGTTATTGGAGTGTGTGTGTGTGTGTGTGTGTGTGTGTGTGTGTGTGTGTGTGAGAGAGAGAGAGAGAGAGAGAGAGAGAGAAGGGAGGGGGAGGGAGAGAGAGAGACATACATGGGGGATGGGGAACAAGAGTACTTTGCAAAGAAATGGGGCAATGTTTTCTGAGTGGAATACGTAGAGCCTGTGTATTGTGTTCTTTTCTACCTTCTCAAATTAGATTTATCACCATAAATTTCTTTATCTTATCAAAAATGATCTACATTTTTTTCTCCTATACGCATAAAAAATTGTTTCTGGGGAAATTTTAAATGTCTCACAGCCATTCAAGTACTATATTTGATACATGTTTCTTTTCTATTATTTGGTTATCTTGAAAATGTACCAGCATTACTATCTTACACTAAAGAGGTACTAAATAAAAATTTGTTCTTTGAAGCATTGAGACTATAAGTTTTCAAGGACAAAAGTCACATTTTCATAGTTCTCTTACTCTGGCATCCAGCCCAATGGTCTTGTAGTGATCGGATGGCAATGACCATGGGGCCAGGCCATTGCTGACACAGGAATGCAGTTTCACTCTAAGCCCTTTGACTTAAACTCCAGAAGGTGAAAATTTCTCTAAAGGAGGTTTTTGTTTCTGTTATTGTTTTTATTTACATTATAATTTTGTCCTGAGAAAATGCCAAATTACAATAAATTATAAAAACTTATAGATGTCTTTTAAAAAAAGTTTCTATGAATAAAGATCACATGCATCATGTTACTGAGGAGAAAATAAAACATCATTTTATGCCACAGAAAATTTCTGGAACCCTTTGAAAATAATACTGACTAAAAATTGTGTGTTCATTTAATATTCACTGTATATATATTTTTTATATATATTTTTAATGTTTGCAATCTTGATTAATAAGCATCTGATCACTCTTAAAAATTGTTTCACAAAGTTTTGAAATTTCTCCACAAAGCAAAGCATAAAAACAAATGGTGCAACTCAAATAAGTTTAAGGAATATTATGACGCATATGTCCATCAGGCATATCATAATATCTGACAATCCAGTATAAAAATATAAAACACCAATTTTTGCTTTGCTTTAGCCAAAATTTTCCACACTCTTTTGACAAAGCAGTATTCTTTATCATCCACATTGCTTTATAAAACTATGGCACATCATCATTAAATTACTGTGACCCTTTAACTGAAAGATGATTATAAAATGGAAGAATCACAGCAGGATAAAAAAGAAGTAAATGAAAACATAAGAATGTTTATTTTTTGGATTGTAGACTATTTTCAATTGCTAGTTTTAAATGAGCAAGTCTGCCCTGCTTTCATGTAATAATAATTCTACTTTTAAGCCATTTCTGATAAGACATTTATTATCATAAAACAATGTAGTGAAAGTTTGTTATGCTGGGGGTAAGACATGAGGATTTATCAGCCCCTCAGAGTGGGGGAGGTGTTTTAAATTATTTGATTCTACGATTTGAGTCGAATCTCAGAGCAGCAACCTCTGTGCCTTACCATATCTCAGGGTCTTTGCTTCTTAATATGTATCAGTTACCAGCTGTCATTGTTCTTATGTCACCGCGACCTCTAGTCAAGTCTCTTCAATAGACTCAGTTCACTTAAAGACTAAATTAGATCACTATGATGGCTGAATTATGTCCCCTTCCAGATTTCATATGTTGAAGTCCTAATTCCCAGGACCCGAGAATGTGACTGTTTCTGGAACTAGGACCTTGAAAAAGGTAATTGAGGTAAAATGAATTCCTATAGAAAGGCTCTAATCCTATGACTGGTGTTCTTATAAGAGGAGGAGATTAGGACAGTCTGAGGGGCAACCATGTGAGGACATAACGAGAAGGTGGCCATGTGCAAGCCAAAGACAGAGGCCTCAAAGAAACTAAACCTACTGGTACCATGGTCTTGGGTGTCTAGCCTCTAGATCTATGGGAAAATGTTTGTCTGTTGTTAAGCCACCCAGTCTGTGCTACTTTGTTATGGCAGCCCTGACAAACCAATATGATAACCACTCTTGTGGGGGAAAAACTCATGTGTTTCGTTATTCAAGTAGGATGACTTAAACACTGATTACTCTACCTTGAGGTAATAAAAGGCAGTGATAAAGAGTACTGTAGAGTGCCTGAACTGCATCTTGTGAAACAAAACTAGTTAATAAAGAGCTGTCAGCTGTGCATGATGCTGTGCGTCCATCTGACAGCAAGGAGGCAAGAGAGGAAGGCAGCACCTGCCTTCAGACAAGCAGCTTCCTAGCTTGTCCTGAGCCTGACATTGAGGATAACACCTTGGGGACTAGGATAGCAACACCACACAAGGCCTGGAGAGACCACAACAAAGTTGTGAAAGAATATTCTGTGCTATGCCCAGAACCACCATTTCCTCCCATCACCGCTTTTTTTTTTTGTGAAAAAGTCTTCTCAATACATGTTTCTGTCCCAAAATACAGTGTTTGATGCTTTTCCTTCTAGAAAAGTCATAGGGAATTTGTTTTTCTAGCATCTCTGTTGGATAAACCTTCATGGTTGCAAAGGCACTGAGAAGAATGCATCTTTCCCACACCATTGTCCCTCAAAATGTCATCTGATCCACAAATATTAAAATACCTGAGTACCACCCAGATAAACAGGTGCTTGGATGTGATTTAACACTCTGCATGGCCTCCCTGTAAAATCAGATGACCTCTCAGCATTAAAGAATCTCTGTGAGAAGCCCTGAAGGTGTTGGCTATTAGTTCTGACAACACTCTCTCCTGCTGGTTTCTCTGAGGGACCTAGAACCATCATCTCCACACAGAACTGTTCCAACAAACTTAATTTCAATGATTTGGCTTTTAATTCTCAATTTATTTCTGTTTCTAAGCTCATAGGGCTTTTTAACCATTTCATGAAAAACACCTTTAAGAAAGTAAGGTGACCCTCAGATCAAACATGCTAAGTTTTAACCTAGTCAGTCCTTAAGACTGGTGCTTTCCAAGAAACAAAACTTGTTTGCTGTGAAATAATAGAGGTTTGATATAAAAATAAGTATACAAAGTAAAAAAAACAAAACAAGTTAATACATTCACAGCTTAATTTTTAATATATTTTCTCACGTATTAGATGCAAAAGATGAAAACTGACAAATATTTAAGTACCAATATTTAAAAAACAATTGGGCTTATATCACTAGATTTACAGATTTTCTAAAATAAGATTTCATAAAATTTATTTCATAAAATGCACTTTTATAAACATTATAAATCTAGCTGACAAATGACTTGCCCAAGTAACACACCTAGTAGGTGGAGTCCTGGGCCCACTTTATACAAAATAAATTTATTGACACTGTCAGTTGGTATAGAAAGTGCTGCTAGCGTAAAGTTGAGGTGGCAATAAAAAGGGCAGTGATTTTCCTCCTGAAGTTTGAGTGATACCTGAATTGAGAGATGGTTGAGTTGAGGTGGTCGTTGGATACAAATGGTAGAGATTGTGAAATCACAGGGAGCAGATGGTGTCAATTCCAGCTTCTGGACTGAGAAGGAGGAAGAACTGCAGATGTTATTACTACAGTGAATGAGGGTGAGAAATTCTAAACTCAGCTGCTTTTCCAGATCCAGGGGTGAGCTAACAGACACACATGCCTAGAACCAGAGAGCTGTGTCACCCGTATTTGCTCCAATAGAAGTTATCATCTTGTAAAAAGCTCATCTATTGTGCGTGGCATGCATGATTTTACAGCTTTTTGGAAGTTCCATCAGCACTACTTGCATGTCTGTGAGAGGATGTGGCTGTGGAGAGCACGGAGTGTGTGTCCCTGGGGGAGCGGCTCGTGGTCACTACAGTTTGTGGGCACCAGGAGGAGCTGGCTGAGGGGCGCTGGCAAACTTAAGTCGGGAAGACAATCTGTGCCCCTTTGAGAAACACGACAATCCAAGTGTCCAGGGACACAATCATAAAGACTGATCCTGCTCCAGGAATAATCATGAATCTGCCCAACCTCAAAGAGGAGGCCACAACTATGGAGCCCCTGGGTCATTCCGGACCTGGGTGTTCCCCAATGTGCCCTTGGTGTGAGCACCTCAGAAAGTGCAGCTGGATGTATCTGGGGCACTACCCCAAGTGTCTTCCTGTGAACATTTGTTATAAAGTATATGAAACTGAAAATAATATTGTAACCTTTCAAAGGGAGTCACTCTTAAAGTTAACACTGCAGAGCGATGGCCCTGGAAAAGGTCTGTACCCCCTGGAGTACTGAGAAGTCATCACATAATAGCCTCTCTCCACATTGTGTTCTACAGTGCCCGGTTTATTGCAATCAGTGTGAGACCTGTTTTAAATAAAGCTTATTTTACATCCAAGTTTGTAATATATCCAAAATATCATGTTGAGAGGCTTTTATCTGCAGATTAAAAATCACTGTTTGCTGTAATTATTTTTCAAAAACAAAGGGGATGTCTGTTATTTTCTCTAATTTTTTGTATATGTTCAGCTTTACTTTTATACTCTTAGTATCAAATGCTTCTTACATGCTTCAAAACTGTAGTGTCGGCAAACAAGTCAACCAGTCTCAAAGATGAGGGTCAATGTGCCCTCCTGCCCAGGCAGCGGTGTGGCTGGTCCAGGCTTTTCCTGCCTGCTCGTCACTCCCCACACCAGCGTCTCAAAGGACCCCAGAGGAGCTTGAAAAATCATGAATGGGCTGGAAGTAGAGCCTTGAAAAAATCAGGATGCCAAATTATCATAGTTTAATTTCTGCTTTCACTCATAAGCACTTTAAGAGAAAGCAAAGTAAAACACATCAGAGATATATTTTCTCTAATTTTTGATATCCATTTTGGGCAGATATAAATGGCGAAAAATGTATAAGATTTGTAACAGGTGAATCTTGTAAGAAGAAAAATACAAGTGACTATAGAGTCTGGAAGAAGTACTGATACCTTTTTAATGTGATCCCCTTGATTTCTAATTCTAGGTTAAAAGTGCAAGTTTATTCCAAAAAAATTAGACACAAATCATCTAAGGAGACAGACTTATGACAGATGAATGTTCAAGGATTGATAGGAATGCTGCTTTAGTGCACACTGTTGATTATAGTTTTGCAGTTTATTGAACTATGAATTCCTACAGAATAACACATTTTCAATATGTTACAGCAATCAACTACTTATTATGGGCATTTTCCATGTTTCCAGGCTGTCTGGCCACCCTGAGCAACTTTAATTCAAAAGACTAAGAGTAACCATTTATTTTAGCTTCATGGAAATAGTCAAATGGAAAAAGATATTTTCCTGTATAAACCTTTCCCTAAGTGACCCCATTTTGATCTATCTATACTTGCTAGAAGTTGCACTATACATTGTGATCCAGTGGAATATTAGATGATATCCATTAAGATATTTTATAGTTTTATGATTCATAAGAGAGTAGAGTAGAAAAATGGATAGTTATACATTTTCTAATTATGGAGACTAGAAAAAGTGAGTATCTTGTTGAAATAAATAGGTCACAACAGTCCTTGTGTCAGCCCTGCTCCTCTTAGAGAAAGGACTGTGATGCTATCATCCCTATGGATGAGTTGAGAGCCTTAACCAATGATACATGTTTGACAGCTGTCATGAAAACTGATTTACTGAGGCAAGGAAAACAGGGTGGTTATGAGCAGCGCGAAATCGAAATGAGTGGTCTTCTCAAAGTGCACATGTTGGAAAGTCCTGGATATATAAGAAGTGAGGCCTTTCATTATCATTATACGAATGTTGGTTAAATGTACACTGTCTTCAGTTCAGAAGTTAAAATGGCCTTTCTCAGCAACTGTGTTAGGCTATAGGTATCTGAAGCATAGACTTAGAGATAGATTTTGTAATATTTCAAAATCATTTTAAACAATGTGTCCCTTTTTAGCTCTTCAATGAATTCAAAAGGGATCCAGACTGTCTCCTGACTCTCTTAGAAAATGCGCATTTCATAGAATTATTAAAAAATGATCTGTCTTGAAGTATGTTAGCTGAGCCTTAGGACAGTGTCATATCCTAGAAATGTGTATTAGCATCATCTGAGGGATTACTACATTTTAAGAAAAAAAATATTAAGAAGCATGATTTTGTCAGATGATACAATAGGAATATTGCTAGAAATTTGACTTATTTGTGAAAAATCCTCACATTTGTTACTTGTTAAAAATAAAACAAACTCCACAATCTGATGCAAACTATATGTGCAAAATGTTGTGCTATCAAGCCCTCTGGGGGGTGAGTAAACATTCAGATGCCTCTTTCCTGGTTTATTTCATTCCTAGAATCCATTTGTTGCACATTGATATTATGTTTCCAAAGTAAACAAGCCATTTCAAGTTCAGGTCTAGTAAACAACAACAACAACAACAGCAACAACAACAACAACAACAACAACAACAACAAAACACGTGACAGTCAATTTGGCTCTGTGATCCCTAACACTGGATAAGTAAGATATTTTCTGTCATTGGAGGATGAGAGTGTTTTAGTCGTGTTTAAAATTTATGATTCTCAAGCTACTGAAAACCTGAGGAATAATTCATTTTGCAAATCTAAATGTGGAATTTGTAATTTTTTGTTGTTGTTGAGGCAATGACTTTACCAAAAACAAGAATTCCCAAGCATTTCCCTAAGTAGAGAACATCATTTAGTGTGATACTGACCTGACAATGTCAGAGTGTCTTGAGGATCTCAAGGTGGCACAAGTAATACCTCTCTTTGCTGTCAGTTGTCCGAGTTGCACATTCACTACGAAGAAATTGTCAGTGGCTGGTGCTCAGGTGGTTTCCGTGAGGCCACGTGTGCTGTCTGTGTGTTGTTTCTGGGTGAAGTCTGTGTGGGAGGTCTCTGTGGGATGTCCTTGTGAAATCTGTGTGGGGATCTTATTATGAGGTCTCTGTAGGACAAGAGGTCTCTGTGGAAGGTGTCTGTGAGAGGTGTCTGTTGCGAGGTACCTTTGTGAGGTCTCTGTGTTGTGTCCCTGTGTTTCTCTGTGACGTCTGTTGTGAGGCCTCTCTGTGAGACCTCAGTGTGAAGAATTCTCTTTTGGGAGGTGTCTGGGAGGTAGGTCTCTGAGTGAGAGGTCCCTGTGCGGGTCTCTCTAGAGCTGGCCTTACTGTGCCTTGTGAAAGTCTGAGCAGCAACAGGTGAGCAGCAGGACTCGCCCCTTCCTGCTGCTGCTTCCGTCAGCATCCCAGTCACTCTGGTACTTGTGCCGACAGGAATATGTGGTGCGTGTCCAGCTCCCCCCACTCTCAGAATTCACCATTCGGTGCTTGAGATGACCCATGAACACAGTCAGATTCAAGGTCCCAGCTGTGTGACACCCTCTCCCAAGCACCCAAGGACTTGGGACACATCCTTCTCTGGGTCCCACCCTTCCACAGGTCCAGGCTGCACTGCAGTGCCCAGCCTGGTGCTGCTCAGGATTGGGTCCCAGAGGCAGGACCTAGCTCCAGGAAGATCCCGTGGCATGAGAACACGTATGCCCCCACACCCCTCAAACCTGGTTCTGGTCCCACACTTTGGGGTCCTGAGAGGTGTGGGAGCAGGACCATTCCTGCTGTCATTAGCTCCGGGTTGTTCTAGGACTCTCCATCACTGCAAGGACACCCCTGAGCTGGGACCCCTGTGTGCTGAGTGTGGCACAAAGTGCAGAATCACTCTAGAGAGTTTGCTTCTGGTCTCCCTGTTTTCTGTGTGGTTTGGGGTCAGAGAGGAGGCAAGCTGCACTAGGAGCAGACCATGCCAAGGACCAATTGTGGACTGCACCATTCATTCTGGACAGGTCACTTCTGCCCTCCCGTGTGACATTTCCTGTGTGCTGTTTTGTCTCCTGCAGGGCTGTGGAATAAGCAAGGCTAGAGTTGTGTAAGAATTACTAGGTGATGGCCGGCTGGTCTCTCAGCCTTTTAAGTCCCCAACTCTCCCCTGGAGCAGACCTTGGGCCATGTGTTTATGTAAAGGTCACCAGACTGGGAGTGACACTGGGTTCTCTAGTCCTGGCTTTTCCACCTGTTGTTAAATCATCTTTTCTAGAATCCAGGAGGCAAGGATGTGCAAACTTATAAACTGTATTGTGGAGACAATTAACCATCCCTGACTCGCTTTACTTCTGCAGGTTTGGCCCCAGAGGTGGCTTCTTTAGATCTGTCATCTCAGAGCTGAAGAAGGTAGAGACAGGGGTTGGGGTTTTTTCCCCTTCCCTCTTCCCACACCTGTAGATGATGGTGGGACATCAGGGCTTCTCGGTCACTGCGTATTTATGGACAGTCTGTGTCACTTTTGCCTCCTTCCTTGGATCCAACCTTTTCAATTCTTCACCCACATCCCACCAAAATTTCACAGTATCTGACTGTCAGATAGTTACCCTCACACAGTCACACCCTGTTCCATTCATGAAGAATTCCTCCCCTGGGGTTAATAGAAGGAAAGGCAGGTCTCCTGTGACCATGGCCATTCATTCATGGCAGAGGTGAACACAGCCCTCATCATCATCCTCCCTGAGGCTCACAACTACCCACACACAGAGCAGGAAGTGCCATCTGTCTGGTCTCTACATGTGGGAAAGGCAGAGGTGGGGGAGGGTGAGCTGTACATTTTTTTCAGGCTAAGCTGAGAGAGGTTCACAAGGCCATCCCCATTGCAGCCTTCATTAGAGTGAGAAGGGACCTTAAAGAGACTTTAGGGCCTAAGAGATCCAGGGGAAAATTTCTCTTGCCTCTAAACTCAGGGCCCAACATTGCCCACCCCCAAACTTCCTGACAATTCTTGGAGCCTGAGTGGGAATGTCCAACCCTGTGAGGCCCCTGTATACCTACGCCCTACAGCTGCATGGTTTTCAAAGCTGAGTGGAAGCAGGAGAAAGATGAGTTGAACCCGATCTTTGAGTGGAGTCTCTATGGGTTTTCTTGTCCTGTTTTAGAGTAGTTTTTGTTGTTTGAGTAATGAAAGTATTGGGAAAACATCAGGGTCAATGAAGGGACTTGGGGTAAGGAGTAAGCTTGCAATGCACTGTCAGCCTCCCTCCATGTCCCTTCCTTCTTGAGGCCAAAGCACACACCTAGCAAGCACAAGCAGAAGTCACTACATCACCATTTTATGAGATAAAAAAAACAACATACATTGGGGGAAAGTAAATATTTTGAATGTGCTAATGAGAAAACGCTTTTCTACATGGACTGAATTATTTTCTTGGAGACATATTTACCTACTAGAAAAGGCTAGTGAAGCGTGGAATAGGTGAGACACTTCCTCGAAAAAGATAATGCCGTGGGCAGTGGTTGGTGGGCGGGCGGGTGTGCATGACTTCCTTGGCCTGTACTGTCAGGCACTGACTGGAGATCGTGTTTCCTTGGGGGTGGAGGGGGGAGGCAGGGTTAAGTTGTGACTCAGTTCCAGCTGCTCATCTTTGAATCTGACACTTTTCAAGGACTTCCCAGGCCTGACTTGCTTTTCCCTGATGAAACAATTTTGGTCTTTGGAGTCAGCCTGCTGACTGCAAGGGGTGTAATTCATCATTCTCGCTTGCTCTGTGGAGAAAGGACGGCAGCACACGCACATACACACTGGGGCTGGGTGTTTCCGTTTGTGCTTCTTTAACTTGGTGGCATGAAGTCCACGGTGAATGGCCATTTTCTTCTCTAGAATCTGTCCCACAGCTGTCATGAGCTCCTGAGCCTCCACATTCTCTCTATCCAGAATTAATCTGCTTTTGACTGACCGTTGGCTCTGGGCAGTGGCTGATTTAGGCTTGCACTTTCGCAAAGCATCTTGACCTTGAAATTTTTTATGGGGGAAAATCCACTTGGACAAAATGCCTCTTCTTTTTTTTTTTTTTTTGAAGAAGCTTTCTAAAACACCCCATTTTTTCCCTGGCCGCAGCTGGAAGTATTTTCTCCCAACAGAGCCTACTGTTTTTTCTGGCTTGGGCAGAGGAACTCATACTCCTGTCTTGACAGGTCCCAATTTCTCAAGCGTTTCTGCATGCTCTCCTGGGTCAGGCCACCTGCAGTCCTCTCTCTCATAAGCAGGGACAATCAGCTCACTCTGATTCTTCCAAAAGCCTTGATATCCTTTGGTCCTGGGCTCCTGCTGCCCTGGACTGCTGCTTGAGGCTGCCTTGAGGCCACGCAGCATCTGGAAAACTAGCTTGTCTCCACTGGGCGCTCCCTGGGAATGGTGCTGAGGCAACTAAGTGGCCAAGTTGTCAGTAGCAAGGGGCTTGTGTATGGGACAGTCTTGTGGCAGGTTCTCTGACTGTACCTTTACATTGGACTTAAACTCATGAATCACCTCTGCGTTAAGGCATGGCTTTCTTTGATCTTGGAGAATAGACATTCTTGAGTATAGGGGAATTTACTGGTCCCTGAAGCCTCTAAACTACTCAAATGTGCATTTGTGTTTTGGGACTTTGTCAGCACATTGGTTCCCAAGATGTCTCTAGACTCTGGTTGAAAAGCAGGTGACAATGTGGCCTCCTTGGCCCTCAACGATTGGGGTCCTATGTTCATCTCTGGCACTGTTACTTGATGGTTGGGGTCTTGTGAGGCATGTAGACCACTCTTCCCTGCTGGTTCATGCCTGGCTATTGTTGAACTTGGACCAGGCTCTGTGCTGTTCGTCATGGCCCACTCCACCGTCCCACTCTGCCAGGTGAGTGTGATGGCCTGAGTTGGCAGCGTGCCCTCTTGCCTAGCCAGAGAGGCTGTTGTGGTCCCATGGTCATCACCAAGTGGGATCTGTCCCAGAGCCCTCTGGATTTCCTCGCACACAGTTAAGGGGGCCAGCAGAGGCCTCTCCAGGCTGGGAACTGACTCCTTCCTCTCCTATCACTTTCTTTCTTAGACGGGGCTGAGGAAGTTTTCCAAGAACCTCAGAAAACTGAATTATCGAGTGGTCTCCAGGGACACAGGGGACTGAGGGAGGAAAGGCAAACTGCAGAGTAAATGAGGGTTGAAACTTTTTAAATTTAAAAAGGTTAATGACCTTGATAACCTTGAGGGACAGGCCTCACATGTGCCTTACCCAAAACCTTGTGATATGTGCTTCCAGCACCCCTTGAGTGTTTGTGTCAAGGAAGAAAACCCTGTGGGAGGTGTTCACCCTGGGTTTCCAACTCTTTAAGGGTCCTGGTTTCCATGTGAGCATTGGACTTGGGAGAAGCATGGTTGACAGCTAGCCAGGATTGATGCACACTCATGGGGATCAAACCATCACTGGTTTGCCCCAAATTCCTGCCCCAATGGCTTTTGGGATATTTTTTAGATTTTTGTCTAAGCTCCTCAGCAAACCACTTCTCAAGTCCTTTGTTAAAAGTATCCAGTCATTTTCTGACCCTTCAGAGTCTACTTCCTGAAATGCCACTATAGGCCTTTTGGAGGACCTGGAGAGGTTTTTAGGGACTTTGCTCATGTCTTGCGTTAGCTGGAACCCCACCTTCTGTGCATCCTTGCTGCTTTCACCTGCGAAGGATGAGGGCCATGAAGGCCCATGCTTCTCCTTTACTGAACATTTCTCTGGTAATTAGTCCTGAAGCTGACTTAGTGCCAGAGACTCTTGTATCTTGCAAGATAGCTCCCAGCGGTTTTGGATAAGTCATTTTTGGAGGTGTTGCTCCAATTGCCTCTGGAGCTCTGGACTGATTGGAAAATCATCAGGAAGAATGGAGACCACCCAGCTGTCCTTGGGAAGCTTGGAAGTGAAGATATTAAAGACTTCTTGAGACCTTTTGACCATAGAAGATAGAGTCCACCCCCTTTCTAGTTGCTTCTGCAACAAGGGCCATTCTGTATTTTGAATCTCAATTGAGGTGAGAGATTTTAGCTTGTTCTGGGCTGTCGGGCAAGACAATCCACAGGCCATAATCTGGGACAGAGAAGAAGGTCGTAGGATTTGTACAGAAGATTGGAAATGGGCCTGGGCCTGGGCCAGAGGTGGGGCCTGTGACTGCAGCATTGTTGGAATCAAGGCTTGAGATTGGAACTCTAGGTGGGGCAGGGGCTGGGAATGGAAAAGCAGTGGAGGTAGGTTAGCCTGCAGATGAATTGGGCAGGCATTTGAGATTCCATTGAATAAAAATGAGAGAGATTGTAGTGTGGAAGGCTTCTCAGAGATCAAGGTTGTAGCCACCAAAGATTCGCTGTGCAGAGAGAGGAGACCCCAAAAAAGCTGGTTGTATTTCTGCTGTAGATGGTCCCTCAAGTCTTTAGGATATGAGAGCTGCTGAGGACTAGGCAGTTGCTTTGCCTTATCTTTTGCAGTCCAGAAGGGTCGGGGGATTGTGGTGTCCTGCTCAGCATCTAGTGATTGCAACATTTTCCCCAAAGAATTCAGGTGGTAGTCTGGGCTCATTTGTTTTGGATATAATCCATTTTTGTCTTTTTCCTTCCAAATATTTGTCTTGATTCTCTCTGTGACTTGTATCTCCAGGAGATTCTGGTCATTGGATTTGAGTAAACAGCCTCTACCATTTTGTCTGTGGAGTCTCTCCTGAGCAAGGCCTCTTGTGAGTGGTGGGACAAGTGCTCTTGTTGGAATTTGCACTGTTATGAGTTTGAGAGGCACAAGGCTTTGGTAGCCACCTGCCACTGAGACAGGGTTAAAATGGAACAGCTTGAGTGGTCAAGGCCTGAGATGGCTGAGACTGGGATGAGAAGCTGACCAAGGTGTGTGTGCAGATGAGCTTCATGGAATGGTGCTGAGTGGGAGTGCCATCAAGTCACACTGAGAAGGTGTCATAGTGGAGTCTGACAGTGGTAATGCCGAGAGGCTGTTGGAGGTAGAAAGTAGGCCTCTGAATCAGGGAGGCATGAGGTAGAAGTGGAAAGTAAAAGTGGCCATGGTGAAAGGTCATCCAGGGGAAGGAAAGGCTGTGGTGGCTGAGAGCCACTCAGGGATGAGCCTGAATTAACAGAAACTGAAGACATAGTTGGACTTTGTGACAGGGCAGAGGCTAGAGGTAGCAGGCGTTCAGTCAGAGGAACTGGGGAAGCCAACGGGGACATGACAGAAGCAGCATCTTCCACAGGCTCTGCACAGGGCTGGCGGGCTCCCTCAGGAACTGCTTTGCACATCTCACCAGTGGCTTCTTGACCTGAGCTCTGACAAAAGCTGCCTTTGTCAGGGAGCATTCCCAGGTGGCTGCAGGATATAAAGGCACATGCTGCAACCAGGGGCATGTGGGGCCAGGAGGTCCTGCAGGGTGGGCACCTTGTGCTTTAGGTCCTCCTCATCCCTGAAATTTATTCCACAGTGCTCCTGCTGTCTCTGACCCCAGGGCTGTAGCCACAACCCAACTCTTGCCCTCCCTTCCAGGTTAGTTCAAAGTGTCCAGCAGCCAAGAGGGTGGCAGATCCAAGATAAGGAAAAGATTCTTTACCTTTGCAGAAGATCAATCATGCCCCGAGCCTCTTGCACTTCTTTCAGGCAATCTCTGCAAGCTGGAAATCGGGAGACCATGTCATGTAGTGAAGGCAGGGATTTGGGGGTCTTACAGGAGGCTAGGATAATGGCCCTTTAGGGGAGACACCTTGAAAGGAGATCTCTGGAGCCCAAATATTTAGGTCATGAACAATAATTTCTGACATTGATGTCAAGGCTCAAAAAGAGTAGAACTTTTTCTGTTACAAAGTGCTTCCACATCCATTACCCCCTGTGGACCTCACAACTGCCCCATGGGGGAGCCAGAGGTCAGGGGGTACCTTACAGATGAAGCTGAGTGACAGTAAACAACTTGTTCACAGTTGGACCTGGCGCGAGTGCGGTGGGGCTGGGGAGGGTCTCACTTTCCAGTCAGACACTATTGATCTACAACAGTCCAAATGCCCCTGCTGGGTAACACCCATTTCCAGTTCCTCAGATGTTTCATTCAGAACACAATTCTGGGAAGTATCTGGATTTTCATTTTCTTCCCAAGAGCCTCCTTGAGGCCTCTGTTTCCTGAGAAATAGGCTCTGCTTCTGGCATCCTTGAGACTTGGACCTGGACCCAAGGGACCAGAGAGGTTGGGGGCAAACCCTTTGGCACTGGGATGAGAGTCAAAAACTCACCTTATAAAGCTCTACTTTTCTTCTCTTACTTCTCCTCCTCTTTGGCTCCACTGAATGCTGAGAGACAAGAAAATGTGAGGGGTTAAACAACCTACAGAAGTTCAGTGTTCATGAACAAAGTGACTTTCTACATTTAATTAATGAGTCTCTCTAATTTTTCCTTTTTTACTTATTTTGAAAAGAAGATAAAATATTTTGTTTTTCTTCTTCGAAGAATGGAAGAAAAATAATCTTTGTGAGACTCACCATGGATTTCTTGCCTGGAAAAAAAAAAAAGAAAGAAAAAACACATTCTCAGAACTATAGGCCCCTCTGAGCTCAGTCAGGTAGTATTCTGGTTTCCCAGGCCAGAGCCCCACTACAGCCTTGCTCAGAGGCACTCAGGGGTTCTACACCGACCTCGGATCAGCCCCAGCAGAGGAGAGGCTTGACATAGACTCTTGCCACAGGAAAGCTGTTGGTAAATTAGTGCTCAGGGGCCTGTCACTCTGTAGAGATCCAACTCTTACTTAGTATCCAGTCTTTGGCCACTGGTCACTGCATCTGGGACTGTGCCCTGGAGCCCTCCACCACACCTGGACTCTTGATCCAAGATCTTCAGATCAAAATTCATGAGCTCGCTCTAACCCCTACTTGGCCTGGCTTGTTCCCAAGAATTCCCATCTCACCATTTTCTCTAGGGATTCAGAAAAGGTGAAATAAGAATAAGAAAAAAGATCACCTCTGCTGGGTCTGGGCCAAGGGTTCCTTACCTTCTTGATGTTTCCTTGTTTCTTATGTAATGGTAAGGATGGATTACTCTGGAAGCAGAAGAGTAACAGGAGGAAGAGCCCCAGCCCACACAGGAGGGCGAGGATGGTATCAATGTCCCAGGGAGTGAAACTGAAGCTTATCCATGTAGCAATAATGCTCTTCAGAGAGGAGAGAGGATTTTCCATGATCCGAATGTCACTGCTGCCTTCTGGGAACTGAGCACTGGAAGTTCACTTGGGGGCAGAACCCCGGGCCCACCCACATCACAGAGCTGTGACCTAGTCACAAAGGTTCCTGAGGGCGGGGGAGGGTACAATAAGAAGAGGAGACTGAACTACTGCTCTTCTCTCACCATCCAGCTACACATACCTCTGTTCTGGGCCTTTTAGATCTCTCACTCCAGCTCTGCTCTCAACCTGTCAGAGAGACCTTAGATGATTTTCTCTTAATTTCATGTGGAAACCAGATGTCACCCAGTTCCATTGACCCTCAGAGATCTTGACTTGAGGCTCACCAATTCCATAATCCTTGAAAATCTGAAGTTGAATCTGAAAATTTGGCTATTTTCTGGAGATTTTTACTCTTTTTACTCTGTCCTCAGCTCCAACTTCCCCACATAATGTTTTTTGTCTTGTATAAACCCAGACACAGAACTTTTACACTTACCTAGTTTTGTGAATTTTAAATAGTGTCTGTTTTGTCACATTTTCAGAGAGACCTACATACAGAAAACTAAAAATGTATTATTCAAATTCATAAATCTAAATATGAAATAATTATATGTAATTAAACCTTTAAATGATAATTTTATAAATTTGCATCATTTATAATTTTGGAGTTCATAAAGCTTTCAACTGCACAAAGACTTTTGGGACATTAACACACACACACTCATCCTTTCACAAACCAATTCAGTATTTTCAAATCCAATAATCCATAATTTTCTACTTAAAATTTTTTTATATGTTGACTTGACCCAACTTTGTATTTGCCAAAATGAAGATAGTTCTTACTCTCCATGTAAATTTTGAAATATGTCTTAGTCCATTAGAGTTGCTATAATAAAGTACCAAAGACTGGGTAGATTAGAAACAATAGAAATTTACTTCGCATAGTTCTAGAGGCTGGGAATTCCAATACCAAGGTGCCAGCATAGTCACTTTCTGGTGAGGGCCCTCTTCCTGGTTTGTAGCCAGCACCTTCTTGCTCTGCCCTCACATGGTGGGAAGAGGCTAGGAATCTCTCTGGAGCCTCTTTTATAAGACACCAATCTCAATAATGAGGGCTTATAATCACCACCCAAAGGCCCCACATCCTGTCATCTTTAGGAATCAGGATTTCAGCATAGAAATTTTGGGAGAAACACAAATTATTCACATATGTGCACATGTGCTTCACCCAAAAGCCAGGAATGGGTTAAGGTGAACTAAGGTACTGACTCTTAAGGTCTGTAGGGTGGAGGGTGAGACTAGGATTCAAAGCCTGGAGCTAATTCAGGTCTTGTACAGTCTCTTCAGATATCTCTAGTGTGTTTCGTTCATGTTCTTCTTTTCTGACTGTGCTTTGCCTTTCCATGCCCTCCCCTCCAGACTTTTGGGACCCCAAGTCCAGCCTGAACCATGTAGAGAGAGTTTTGAGTCCCATATGGAATTCCCTTATAGTATAATTCTGCATCCCCTCAGCAGCAGTCATCAGGATTCACTGAGGGATTCACATGACAAATTTGTCTTTACACTCCAGGTGCACTTAAAAATAATGTGTGTCCCCTGCTTGCTAATTTTGAATACAGCTTTAGTGGGAAGAGGGCATTGAGTTTATTTGGTTGTATCGTCACGAACAAACACATTCATGACCACCCCTTCTGCATCTACTATTGCTTCTAGGGTCAGAAGTCTTTTCCTCCTTTAAGATATTCTTACCTTGAAGTTAAACTTTTATCAAAATTTGGGCTTCGGTCTTTCTTGTATTTATATTTGCCATGTATATTTTCTTCATTGTCTTCAATATGTTTTGTCCGGTGGGTTTTTTTTTTTTTGACAATTAAAAATCTTATCTGATAATTTTTATTTTGACTTATTGCTTTATTATACTTTATTTCTGCCATCCTCTTTTATCCTTTATTTTTTATATTTTCTTTATTGTTTTGTTTCTTCCCTCCTTTTGCATCTTGTACTTTATAGTTCAAATGTTCATCTGTTTGTTTGAAATTTGAAAAATTTTAATATTGTAATTGTTTTAAACCATTAATTATATTAATTTTCTCCTCAATTTTTTACATCTGTCAATATTAATCTCATCTCAGCAAACCAAGCAAGAACTCTTGCTCCTTCCACCTCTTCTGATTTTGCTTTCTTCATTATAGAAGCCCGTATCTCAAGAGGATATTTTCTGGAACTTTACTTTTGAGTTATCTCAGATATGCTACACTTTCATCTACATTCTAGATACAATGGACATCAACATCAATCCTTTTTTCCACAAAACTAATAGCACGTTCCTATGATTATTTTTCTCTCTACTAGAGTATTTCATCTAGGAATATTTTCAAATGGGTGTCTGTGAAGTAAAAATTTTAATGCCTTCTTTTTTGGTAACATCTTTTTCTGTGCCCTAATATTTCAAAGAAGTTGGCTGCATGTGAGTCAAGGTTTAATATGTGTTTCCTTTCAATTATTTAAAATACTACTCCACTATATTCTTGTCTCCAACATTAATGTTGTAAGGCCTGATATCAATCAAAATCAATTTTTCTTTAAAGAATAATTTGACTTTTCATCATTTTGACAGGAAGTTACAAAACAGAGTACAAATCACTCTGCAGCTACAAGCTTAACTAAAATGTTAATGCAATATGAAAAAAATGAACTTTTTTGAGACATTGCAGTGCATAAGAAAATTAACTGTTATGTACTCATTCAGTGGGGAAAATGGCAAAGAAACTTGATGAAAGAGACAGTCAGTAGATCCAAGTTTGGTTGGATGCCCTTAAAATGAGCATCCAAGGAACTGATGCTGACAGCTGGCAGCAGGCCTTGTGAGCTGTCTGTACAAAATTAATCATTTATCAAAGAGAATAATAAGAATTAGGTATCTTGGTGATGTGCTGAAAAAGGTGTTATGTTTCTTTTTATGTTTCAAAATAAAGCTTAGTTAAACTGGAAATTAAGAAATAAATGTACAACATTTGAGGAAACTACCATATTTTTATATATTTAAAATGATATCTCTTGTAGTTTGTATCCTGTTTCAGAAATGTATTTTAGAATTGATGGCATATAAATAATTAAAAATGACATGGTTTCAAACAATTAACGAAGAGTAAAAAGATCATTGGTTTATCTTTTTGATTCCTGGAATCTAGATTTTTTTTGGAGACTTAGATGTTCACATGTGATTTCATTGCCTTATTATAAATAAAATCATGCCACCTGCACCTGTGGTTAAGAAATAACAAAAACCCCCAAATTATGGTACTGTCAATTTATTTGAGATTCTATGATCAAAATCAATCTATGGACAAAGATGGGAGAAGACTCTACTGTAATTATTAAAGAGAATGTAAATTACATAAGCTTGACCATATAAACATCAACCTCTATTTGCTAAAAACTGAAAGCCATGATAGGAATGTTGCAAAGGAAGAAAGTGGGACACTAAATTCTGCATGTTAATGCATCAGTTATTGTTGCTCCAAATGGAATAACTATATATTATTTAAGCATAATACTAAATATAGTAATATATTATTTAGAGAAAGAAAAGAAATAAACACACCTTAACATTTTAGCTTCAAGAACAAATGGAAAAATTTGTGCTTTTAGGAGAAAAAAAGTAGAGAAAATGAGCTTTATTTTTTTATCATTCATAAGAAGTAATGGTTTTACTTAAAAATGATAAAATTAGGTGGTTATATAGCATCATTTATATATGGTAAAAATTGCTTACCTCTGAAGAGTAGGACAAGGGCCTGTGGAAGGGAAAAACATGTGTCTTTTTGTTTCCATTTTTTGCCCATAAATTTTTCTGTGTACTAGTAGATGTCCTTGGAATAGTTCAAAATGGCACATATCTGTAAAATTAGGTTTCTTCTAGCCAAAAGTGTATGAAAAGGCATTGATTCATCTACTATCTTAAGACACTTGAATTTATATATTATTAAATTATAATCTTTGAAAGAACATAAATATATCTATAAAACAGCCAGGACATGACACTTGTCACTATGTTCTGCTCTTCTAAAAAGTAAAATTCTTATATTAAAAATAATAATGATGAGTTACACATTTTCTAAGGAACATTTTTAATAGAAATGCTAGTTTTTTACTTGTAATCAGTGGTAGAACAAAGTCAATCAAGGTTAACATTTATATTTTCAAAATTATCAAATTTATATTGTGATTCAAATATTTCTCTTAAAATGTTTAAGCATAGAATGGTGTAAAGTTGTTGTTTGCTTATTAATATCTTCTCATTTCTTTCTGGGATTGGCATCACAAGTCATGGTCAGACATCTTATCAAAGAACTATACTTGCAGTTTTTAAAGGTACATCAGGGGAGAAATTTTATTCATGATTAGATCCTAGTCTTCATATATAACGGTATGGTGGTCACCACCATCAATAGAACCATCAGATGCAAAGAAAACCCTTGTCTCTTAAAACAGAGAAATACCACAGATGAGCAGGAAAAGCTTAAAAGCCTGCAAGTCTTCACACCTGAGTGATCCATAAGAGATTTTGGTAAGAACAAACATTTGAAAATCATAACCAGTTTTACTATTTCATTATTTAATACTTTGCATTAAAAGTTTGTGTACTACAGATTATTTTGGAAATAAGTAGAAATAACTGAGTAGTTAGTAATTATTAAAATACATGTTTAATTTATCCACAAAATATTGAAAAATAGAATGTTCTGGCAAGAAATGGCATTCCATAATTTGTCTCAGGAATATCCAATGTCAAACAGAAGTGTGTGTGTGTGTGTGTGTGTGTGTGTGTGTGTGTGTGTGTGATAATTTGTAAATGCAAGACAATAGTCACATGGGTTTTAGGTTTGCATTCACAATATGCAGCCTGAAAAGTGTCAGGGTGGGAAATCAGCTTCCTGTAGTCCTGGGACCTGATCGATTTGAGAAGTGAAGCCATGAAGAGAACCACACATATTTGGAAACTTGGTTTATGACAGGTTTCATTGATGATAAGTAGAGAAGTAGTGTATTTCTCCAAAAACAATACTGGTTAAATGGATCCCATATAGAAAAATGTGAAATCGACCCTTGTCCCATGTACCATACAGGAAATCTATTTTATTTGATTAAGGTAATAATTGATAAAGACAGCACTTTAAAAAAATTAGAAGAAAAATAAGGGGAATCTTTAATCTCTGTGTATGGAAGAAGAACAAATTGCAGGGGAAAATGAACTTGACCACATAAAAATTAAAAATTTGTGTTCTTTAGAAGATACTGGAGTGTGAAGAAACAATCCCCAAACTTGGGCAGAGATATTTGCATCACATCTTACCTAGGTTTGGTATCCAGAATATATAAAGGTATATTATGAATCAATGTGAAAAACGACAGCTCCCTATATGTTGTAATTAAAAGGCTACATTTCCTCCTGTGTTTCTTCTTTATTCCACTAACATGTTCATAATACTTTGGACAACAGATGCACGAGTTTCTGTCCCCACACCAAGCAAATCCCTGGGTCACAAACTGGCTGTCCTTGAATCCAATTAAATTATGACAATAACCAGAGATAACATCAAAGCCCACAGGTTGAGGGCTTAGTCTCATAAGACTGCCCCTCACCTTGCTTGGATGTCAATCACTATTCCAGGTTGTTACCTATGTTTCTGGGTATAAACCAACTGGGTATAAACCACAGATTCCCAGAACTCCCTCCTGCGCTTTAATCAATTTGCCTGAGCAGCTCACAGAACTTGGGAAAGTGGTGTACTTACTAGATGTGTACTCACTTTTTATATTTAATATAAAATGCTGTAACTAAGAACAGTCAGAGGGAAGAGAGAATGTATGTGGGAAGGGGCAAGGAGCCTCCCTGCTCTTGAGGAGCATGCCATCTTCCAACACCTCCATGGTTCAACAACTCAGAAGCTCTCTGAACCCCATGGGATCTTTATGGAGGCTCATTATATAGGTATAATTAATTATTAACTCCATTTCCAGTCCTCTCCCTTCTCTGGAGATTGGAGTCTGGGGCTGAAGATTCCAAGCCTCTAACAATGAATTGGTCTTTCTGGTGTTCAGCCCAACCCAGGAGCCATCCAAGAGCCCACCCAGAGTCACCTCTTTAGAACAAACGACGCTCTTAACACCCAGAAAATTTTAAGGTTCTTAGGAAACCTTTGTTAGGAAACAGGGTGAAAGACCAAATATTAAAACAAAAGGTGCTCCTAATACTCTTATTACTTAGAAAATTACAAGGATTTTAGGTGCTCTGTGCCAGAAACTGGGAGCAGAGACTATAAGACCATAATATCATATAATGTACATTATATTTTCTATTATTTCACAGTGAATATTAACATTTGAAGAACAAAGATGAAAGTTATAAATATAGGAAGTTGTTTTATTGCAACATTTTTTGTCTGAAATTATTTAAAAATAATAAAGTGAAAATTTAAATGGTCAAGTCATTTATATAGCTGCCACCACAACCTCATTTTTTTTTGAAGAGATGATGTTATTTTACTTATTTATTTTTGTTATTTATTTTTATTATGGTGACACTAGTTAATAAAATCAATTAAGACTCAGATGTACAATTTAACAGTAAGGCATATAGATAGATAGATAGATAGATAGATAGATAGATAGATAGATGATAGATAGATAGATATAGATATAGATATAGATATATAGATATATTGCATTGTGTGTTCACTGCACATAGTTAGAGTTGTTCCTTTTCACCACATATTTGACGCCTTTTACCTCATTTATCTCTTCCTTCCCCGCTCCCCTCTCCATTCTGGTAACCACTAGTCCATTGTCCATATCCAAGAATTTCTGTTTGTTTTTCCTGTTTGTGTGTTGCTTTGAGGTTTATATCTCACATATAGGTGACATCATGTGGTTTTCAACTTTTTCTGTCTGGCTTATTTCGCTTAGAATAATTATCTCGAGGTCCATCCATGTTGTCACAAATGGCAGTATTTCATCTCTTCTTATTGCTGAGTAATATTCCGTTGTATTCCATTATCCAATTACCTATTGTAGGACACTTTGGTTGCTTCCACGTCCTGGCCACCATGAATAATACTGCTATGAATGTTGGTATGCAAATATCTTTTCAGATATTCGTTTTCAAGTCTTTGGGGTAAACAAGAGTAGAGGATGGCTGGATCACATGGTAGATCAGTTCTTAGCTTTTTGAGGAACCTCCAAACTGTTTTCCATAGTGGCTGTACCAATTTACAGTCCCACCAGCAGTGTATGAAGGTTCCTTTTTCTCCACATCCTCTCCAACATTTGTTATTACGTGTCCTGTTGATTATTCTAACAGGTGTGAGATGGTATCTCATTGTGGTTTTGATTTGCAATTTCCCTAATAGCTAGCGATGTTGAGCATCTTTTCATATATTTGTTGGCTGTTTGTATGTCCTCTAGGTGAAGTGTCTGATCAGGTCCTCTGCCCATTTTTAGACTGGATTGTTTGTTTGTTTGCTATAATTGAGTTGTATGAGTTTTTTGTATATTTGGGATATTAGACCCTTATCAGAGGCTTTGCTTGCAAATATATTTTCCCTTTTGGATGGTTGTCTCTTTACCTTGTTGACGGTTTCTTTTGCTGAGCAGAAGATATTTAGTTTGATGTAGTCCCATTCATTTAATTTTGCTTTTACTTTCCTTGCCTTTGAGGTCAGATTCATAAAATCTACTGTAAGTTCAAGGTTCTTGACTTGAGTTCCTATGCTTTCTTCTATTCATTTTATTGCTTGAAGTCTTATATTCAGGTCCTGAATCCATTTTGATTTAATTTTGTTGTGTAGTGATAGACAGCAGACTAGTTTCATTCTTTTGCAAGTGGCTTTCCAGTTTTCCCAGCAGTGTATGAGGGTTCCTTTTTCTCCACATCCTAACACTTGTTATTACTTGTCCTGTTGATAACAGCTATTCTAACAGGTGTGAGATGGTATCTCATTGTGGTTTTGATTTATATTTCCATAGATAGCAATGTGGAACATCCTTTCAATTGTTTGTTGGCTGTTTGTATGTCTTTTTAGGAGAAGTGTCTGTTCAGGTCCTTGGCCAATTTTTTCGATTGGATTGTGTGTTTTTTTTTTTGTTGTTGTTGTTGAGTTGTATGAGTTCTTTGTATATTTTGGATATTAGGCCCTTATCAGAGGAGTTGCTTGCAAATATCTTCTCCCATTCTGATGGTTGTCTTTTTCTCTTGTTAACAGTTCCTTTGGCTATGCAGAAGTTTTTTAGTTTGATGTAGTCCCATTCATTTATGTTTGCATTTACTTGCCTTGCCTTTGAGGTCAAATTTATAAAAGGCTCTTTAAGTCCAAGGTCCTTGAGTTTAGTTCCTATGTTTTCTTCTATGCATTTTATTGTTTCAGGTCTTATATTCAGGTCCTTAATTAATTTTGGTGTGTGGTGATAGACAACAGTCCAGTTTCATTCTTTTGCTGGTGGCTTACCATTTTTCCCAGCACCATTTGTTGAAGAGGCTTTTGGCATTTTTGTTAAAAATGATTTGGTTTATTTCGGGACTCTTGATTCTGTTCCACTGGCCTGTGTGTCTGTTTTTTTTTTTTCTGCCAATATTATGCTGCTTTGATTATTGTTGCTTTGTAGTATAATTTGAAGTTCAGCAGAGTGATGCCTCTAGCCTCATTCTTTTTTCTCAAGATGGCTTTTGCAGTTCAGGGTCTTTTATGCTTCTATACAAATCTGATGATTTTTTGTTCTATTTCTTTAAAAAATGCTAATGGGATTTTGATGGGGATTGCATTAAATTTGTATAATGCTTTGGGTAATAAGGTCATTTTGACTATATTGATTCTCCCAATCCAAGAATACAGAATATCTTTCCATTTCTTTGTATTTTCTTTGATTTCTTTTAATAGGGTCTTATAGTTTTAATTATATAGGTTCTTCGCATGTTTCATTAAATTTATTCCTAGGTATTCTTTTTGTTTTAATTGCGAAAGGAATTATTTTTTTTCAATTCTTCTTCTGACACATTATTATTAGAGTATAGGAATGCTATCAATTTTTTAACATTGATTTTGTATCCAGAAACTTTACTGTATTTGATTATTATTTCTAGTAGCATTCTTGTAGAGTCTTTAGGGTTTCCTATATAGAGAATCATGTCATCTGCAAGTAGTGACAGTTTGACTTCTTCATTTCCTATTTGGATGTCTTTTATATCTTTCTTTTATCTGACTGTACTTGCTAGGACTTCTAATGTTATATTGAATAAGAGTGGCGATCATGGACAACCTTGCCTTGTTCCTATCTTAGAGAGAAGGTTTTTAGTTTTCAACATTAAGTATAATGTTGGCTGAGGGCTTGTCATATACGGCCATTATTATATTAAGATGGTCTCCTTCTATACCAATTTTGTGAAGTATTTTGACCATAAATGGATGCTGTATCTTGTTGAAGCCTTTTTCTGCATCTGTTGATATGATCATATGATTCTTATTTTTTAATTTGTTTATGTGGTACCTCACATTAATTGAGTTGCATATGTTGAATCATCCTTATGCCCCTGAGATGAAGCCCACTTGATTATGGTGTAGAATCTTTAAAATATGTTGCTGTATTCAGTTCACTAGCATCTTATTTAGGATTTCTGTATCTGTGTTCAAGAAAGATATTGGTCTGTAGCTTTCTTTTTTGTGTTATCTTTACCAGGTTTTGGTATCAGGGTAATATTGGCCTCATAAAATGAGTTGGGAAGTATTGCCTCCTCTTCAAATTTTGGGAAGAGTTTGAGGAGAATAGGTGTTAAATCTACTTTGAATGTTTGGTAGAATTCACTGGTGAAGCCCTCTGGTCCTGGACTTTTACTTTTTGGTAGGTTTTCGATGATTGTTTTCATTTCCATACTGCTAATTGGTCTATTAGATTTTCCAGTTCTTCTTGATTCAGTCTAGGAAGGTTGTATTTTTCTAAGTCCTGGTCCATCTCTTCTAGGTTATTAATTTTGGTGTTTTATACTTTTCCATAGTATTCTTGTATGATCCTTTGTACTCTGCAATGTCTGTCATACTTTCTCCTCTTTCATCCCTGATTTTATTTATATGTGTCCTTTCTCTTTTTTCTTTAGTGAGTCTAGCCAGAGGATTGTCAATTTCATTAACCTTCTCAAAGAACCAGCTCTTTATTGCATTTATGTTTTCTATTGTTTTTGTTTTGTTTGAAATTCATTTATTTCAGCTCTAATTTTGATTATTTCTTTCCTTTTGCTGACATTAGGCTTCATTTGTTCTTCTTTTTCTAGTTTTTTAAAGAAGCATTATGTTGTTTATTTGTGCTTATTCTGTTATTGGAGATAGGCCTGTAATGATATGAACTTTCTTCTTATTACCGTTTTTGCCATGTCTCAAAAGTTTTCATAAGTTGTACTATCATTTCTATGTATTCCTTGATCTCTCCTTCTATTTTTGTTCTGACTCAGTTGTTCTTCAGTAGCACGTTGTTTAATCTCCACATGTTTGTGGTTTTTTCTGCTTTCTTTTTACAGTTGATCTCCAATTTCAAAGCATTATGATCAGAGAATGTGGTTGGTATGATTTCAACCCTCTTATATTTGTTGAGGCTATCTCTGTGTCTCAGTATGTGGTCAATAGTTGAGAATATTCCATGTGCACTAGAGAAGAATGTATAAGCAGCTGTTAGAGATGAAAGGCTCTGTACATATCAATTTTGTCCAGTTAGTCTAAAGTGTCATTTAAAAATATTATTTTCTTATTGATTTACTCTTGATCTGTCCATATCTGACTGTGGGGTATTTAAGTCCCCTACTACGATAGCGTTTTGGTCTGTTCCTCCCTTTAGTTCTGTTAGAAATTGCTTAATATATTTTGGGGCTTCCCAATTGGGAGCATAGATATTAATAAGTGTTATTTCTTCTTGGTGCATAATTTCTTTTATCATTATGAAGTTTCCTTCAATATCTTTCTTTATCTTTCTTTTTTTATTTTGAAGTCTATTTCATCTGACATTAGTACCACTACTCCCACTTTTCTTTGAATGTCATTTGCTCAAAATAATATTTCCCACCCTTTCATTTTGAGTGTATATTTATCTTTGAAACAGATGTGTTTCCTGGAGGCAGCATATGGTTGGGTTGTTTTTTTAATCTAATTTGTAATTCTGTGTCTTTTTTATTGGTGAAATCAGTCTATTTACATTTAGAGTAATTAATAAATAACCATTTTATCTTTTGCTTTCTGTTACCTCAGTGTTTCTATTGCTTCCTTGTCCTTGTATATCTTTTTTAAAAATTATTATTTTGGTTGGGTTTTGTGGGTTTTCCCTCTGATCCTTCTTGTTTTATGTTATCTACTTCAGTTCTGAATACTTGGTGTGTGGTTACCATTATGAATATGTAGAAGATAGTTATATGTATATTTATGTTTGTTTACACACACACACACACATATACAGTCGTTCATTTTCTTCTTTATGTGCCTTATCTCTATTCCCCTTTGCAAATTTGGATCTTTGAATCCTCTCCCTTTCAGTTATTGTTGTCTCAATTTTTCTTATGTATGTTCAACATTCACTATTATCTTCTTATAGCAAATCTCTTTATCATTTAAGCTTATAATGCCCTGTTCTTAGTGAGGGTTGCACTCCTCTGCTTCTATCTGCCTGCTAGTCACCTTACTCCTAAGTATGCTTTTTTTGTCATTTTCTTTTAGGTGAGCTGACCCATTTCAGTATTTCCTATAATGCAGGCCTTGTAGTGGAGAATTTCCTTAATTTAGTATGTCTGGAAAGGTCTTTATTTCTCCTTCATATCTAAAGGAGAGCTTTGCTGGATACATTATTTTTGGCTGGTAGTTTTTTCATTTAATAGTTTGAACATTTGATTCCACTCCTTTCTGCCTTTAAGGTTTGTGCTGAGAAGTCCCACAATAATCTATGGGTTTTTCTTTATTAGGTTACTGTCTTCTTTTCTCTGGCTGCCCTGAGAATTCTTTTTTTGTCATTGATATTTGTTAAATTTAATATAATGTGTCTTGGAGAAGCCCTTTTGGGTTGAGATAATTTGGTGTTCTGTTGACTTCTTGAATTCCAAGCTCCAGGTCATTCCTTAGATTTGAAAATTCTCATCCACTATTTGTCTAACAATGTTTTCTAATCCCTGCTTTTTCTCTTCCCCTTCAAGAATGTCCATCATTCTCATGTTTCCTTTCCTGATGGAAGTTCTTGTATTTTTCTCATTATTTTTCATTCTTCACTTTCTTCTTTCTTCTGATTTATTTCTAGATTTCTGTCTTTAATATCACTACTGAACCTGTCCTCTATTTGGTTGACACTTTCCCAAGCTTGCTATTTCATTCTTTTCTCTTTCAGTGTGTTCTTCATCTCCAGAAATTCTATTTTGTTCTTTTTAAAGGTTCAATTTCCTTGCTAAAAACTAATTCTGCTAAAGATTTATTATATAAAGGCCTCTATTTATCATGTTACTAAGGTGATGTTGTTGTTGTTTGTTTTTTTGTTTGTTTGTTTGTTTTTGTTTCCAGTATGTAGCATCTAAGCTTCTTGGATCCCTGCTTTATATAAAGTCTTTAAAATTCCTTTTTTTCTTATAAATATTCAATCACATTTGCTACCCTCAGTCTCAGTCCCTGTCAGTGTCAGCAGCAGTTTCTGTAGCACTTGCTGAGATTTCCCTTGGGATCTGCAGTGTTCTGTCTTGGAGGATATGAGGGAAATGCTCTCTGGCTGTGGCATAGGTGCTGTGGCTCAGCCTTGCATTTTGCAAACACAGCTGGTAATAGTCAACTGATGCTTCTTTGCTGTCCCTAATTCTCTGCTTTCTGCCCTGATCCCAGGGCACTGCCACTGTGTGGAGCTCACAGCTCTCTCAGGCAGAGCCATTGAGGGAACCTGATGCACTTTCTCCCTTCTCTCTTCTTCTTCAGGGAGCTCTGGCTGGGGGTGGCAGATTCTTTGTTTCTCCCAGTCAACTGCTTGTCTCCTGTGGTTCTAAACTGTGGCAGCTCTTATTCATAGATCTTTAGCTCAAATGTGCTTGCATATAGGTTGGCTGATTTTTGTTGAGTTTTAGATGTTTTGCTTATTGTTGTTTTAAGGAGAGAGATCCGGGGACATCTCTCACACCATGCTTTTCTCATTTCTTTTTATTCCACTCTTTCTGAGCCATACTTGGCCAAAACAAAAAAAAATTTTCATTTCAATATTTTCATGTTTTCACCTCTGATAAAGCCTCTATTCACTTTAGTCCATTATCAACCCACCCATAGCTTTGACTATGACCTTTTGTGAGTATTTGTTGCTCTACAAAGGACATTAATTACTATCTGTTAACAGATGACTCACATATTTCTTCTCTATACAAAACTTTTCCGATTAAATTTAGACTCAGATAACCAATGGCTTAGCTGGTTAGTCAACAAAGCAATTTTGTGATTTTTACCTTTTTGTCCACAAACTAATTCTTCTCTGATTTTTCCAATTAGTATCTATCCAGTTAAAGATACTGATCACTCCTCTGTGGAAAGAATGAGAGGCATTGAGGAATAGAAATAGGATGGGAGAGTGTAAGACACTGGATATATTCTATTTCAAAACCTGAAGAGTGTGTCCATATGCTCCATTTATTAATCTTCCTAAGCTATACATGTATGACATTTACATTTGTGATCTATCTTAGATTATAAATAATTTTTATAGAAGCATTTGTAAATAAGTGAGGTAAACACTTTTTAGAAAAATTTAACATCAACATTGAATCAAAGAATTAGAAATTTTGAATGCATCCTACACCATTAAAGTAATTGAGTTGATAATTAATAATTAAACAAAAAAAATATGAGGCCCAGATGCTGTTACAGATAGTTCCAATGATATACAACTATTTGGGAAAAATGTCCAACCTTCAACTCATATGATAAGACTAGAATAATCTTGATAGTGTATGTCTTATTCATATAAATAGAAAAGTGACTCTAAAAATGCGTATAAACCATGGACAACCTGGGTTAGTCAAATAATACAAGTTTATTTCTGTTAGAAAATCTATTTACAGAAGTTATCTTCACAAACTAAAGAGAAAAATCATATGATTATCTCAAAAAACCTATATGATTATCTGACAAAGTTCAATAACCATTCAAACCAAAATAAAGGGCAACTTTCTTAACCTGATGAAGAAATTGACAAATAACCTGTAGCTACAGCATATGTATTGTGTGGTAAAGCATTGAAATCATTCTTTTTAATATCAGGAAAAAGCAAGAGGACCATTGCCACTAAACTGTTTCCAAAGTTTATATGTAAAAGGCTGATTATATCCAAGACAACCCTACAAAGGATTACGTCTGTTTGAAGATGTGGAACGTGGTTCACTTTCTCTATCAGATATTGAGACTACTGTAAAGCTACAATAACTAAGATAGTGTGAATTGTTACTGCGAAGATCTATGCTTTTATGAAAATCAGCCGTAACAGCACAAACAGTGGGGTAATGGTCTATAAAATAAATGGTACGAGCAACTGGTATCTGTAAGACAAGAATCAGAATGGGTCCCTATTCCAGAATTCATACAAAAGGGAGGTCTAGATGAAGTAAACATGAAATGTGAAAATCTTAAAATGTTTTAGAAGACAATATAAGAGAATAACATTATGTTCTACACATTGTATAGTATGTACTATTTGCTTGCCACATGTTTATTATATATAAGTATAGTATTTATGTACATAAGCTTATATCTATATCTATATCTATATCTATATCTATATCTATATCTATATATATAGATATAGATATATATATATATATGTTTTAAGTATATTTGCTCTTTTAGAAAGTTAAAACAAATTTTTCTCATCTACCCACAAGCTCTTTACCCTCATGTATCACTGTTTTATCATATGTCCTCCCTCCCTCCTCCTGGTTATGCTGCTTTTGTTGCTGAGTTGTGGATAGAGGTATTCTGGATGCTTTCAAAGTCCTCTCTCTCTCTTCCTCTACCTCCCTCTTTCTTCAGCTTAGCACCTTTAGTTGTTAGAGCTTTTAAAAAAACTATGATGAAATTAGGCACATTTCACACGTACAAACTCCTATGCTATTTTCTCCAAGGATCTTCTGGTCTAAGATGAGATGACATACTAGGAATAGGAGAATAAGAAGATAGCTCAAGTAATTTGCCTTTCTAGTTCCCAGACTGCAGCACCTGCAACCTCCAGTACTCATTCTACTGTTTCTCCATCCAGATCCATTATTCTGGGCACAGCCATTCAGCAGCTCATGGCTTCCCCACCATTGGAGAAGCCCTTTTTCTTCAAAGGTCTCTTATGTCCCTTTCACTGACACATATCTTGAAAAACTTTCCTTTCTGTCTATGTATCTTCATGTGCTATTCACTGCAAAGTGCACTAAAACCCTGTCTTCTCCTCCACTTTATCAAATTTGCTGCTGTGAGCTCCACTTGTGACTTCCAATGGCCACTTGGCATTGCTCCTTTTATCTAGTGTAAGATGTTTATCTTATAAAATATTTGTCATACAAACTTTTAGAATTATTAAGCTATCTACATATTGTGTATTAGTTTTTTAAATTCTTAATAAAAGACAAGTTTAAAGGAGGTGAAAAAATGGCATAGATGATAGAGGCTCTGTTCATTACTCTGGCGAACAAATCTAAGTTGTGACAGAAACAAGGAGCAAAAAGCAAGAAAAAAATCACATGGAATCTAGATGAATAAGCCATGCAACTAAGGAGAAATCTAAGAAATCACCCTCCAATGGCAGAAGGTAGGACAGGGCAAGGACGTGAGGTCCTGAGCAGCTAAGTGGGACAGAGGCTATAGCAGTGGCAGCCAGCAGCTGCAGACACCCCTTAAAGGGGCAGTGTCTATGAGAGGACTTTCATAGTGATGGACCAGCATGCTTTGAGCACCAGCGCTGGTTTGGCTGTACAGCGGGCACCAGAGACTTACAGGGGACACTGTGTTGTTGCAGTGAGGGCTGAGGAGAAACTTGCTCTGTACATATGTCCTGGTGGAATCCATTGTTTCTCTGTTGAGCCTTTCCCACTTCCAGTGCAGGAACTCAGTGCTGCCATAGTGGGGAGGTCATCAAACTGGATAAGAGAAGCTGCTCCACCCAGAGGATTCCCTGAAAATCTGCCTATGCCAACTTGCAGCCCCACCCAGCCACATCCAGGTGTATCCTTAGTGAGTCAGGTGCTCCTTGCTGAGCAGTGCCTAGCTAGACTCACACTGGTGGTAGCTGGTCTGTTTCTGGTGTGGTTTCTTGAGGCAACTATAAGCACAGCATCTGTGGTTTGCTGGCTGAATCGTAACAGGTGGCCATGGAGGTGCACAGGCTTGGGCTAAATTTGTCCTGCAGCTGAACCCCTCTCAGGACTGTGCCACTGGGTACCTACTACACAAATCCAGATTAATAGGACAGGGAGACTTAAGAGCTTTATTTAGTACATAGAAACAGATACAGAAAGGTAGCCAAAATGGGAAGACAAAGAAGCAGAAACCATTTGAGAGAATAGAGCAGAGATCCAGATATAATGGAGTCAAGTAATCTAATAGATGCAGAATTCAAAACACTGGTTATTAAGATGTTCAATGAAATCACAGGAAGTGTAGGTGAATTCAGTGAGAACTTCAAGAAAGAGATAAAACACATAAAAATGGGAATGGAAATTATAAAAGGGAACCAGGCTGAAATGAAGAACCATTATCTGAGATGAGATATATATTAAATAAAATAAACAAAGCAGTAAACAAAGTGAAAAAGAAAAGTATTAAATGCTCTATCTAGAGTACAGGAAAACCAAGGACATGCAATCAGAATGGCAAGAGATAAGATGCCAAGACTGTAAAAATAATTTAAGGAGCAAATGGGACACTATTAAGGGTCCAAATATCTTTCTGCTTAGTGTAACTGGAGGAAATCAAGATGTTGAACAGATGTTTGAAGAAATAATGATGGAAAACTTTCCTAACCTAGTGAAGGAAATGGACATAAAACCCCAGGAAGCTCAGAGAATTCCAAAAACCAGGGATCCAAAGAGGCCCACACTAAGACACATCATAATTAAAATGCCAAGGATTAAATACAAAGAAAGAATATTAAAAACAGCAAGAGAAAAACAGATAGTTACTTATAAGGAAATGCCCATAAGACAGGCAATTGATTTCTCAAAAGAAACTATGCAGAACAGAAGGGCTTGGCATAAAATATTCGACAAGATAAAGACTCAGGATTTACAACCAGGAATAATTTATCCAGCATAGCTATCATTTAGAGTTGAAGGACAGGTAAAGAGCTTCCAAGACAAAAATGAGCTAAAAGAATTTATCACCACCAAGCCAGTATTACAGGAAATGGTGGAGGGACTTCTTTAAGAAAAAAAAAATGTATCAAAAACAGAAATATAAAATGGTAAAAACTACACTCTTATCAATTACCTTAAATGGAAAAGAATTAAGTGCTCCAACCAAAAGATAGAGTGGTGGAAAGGATAAGAAAACAAGACCCCTACATATGAAAAGGAAGGAGATGGAAAAGATATTGCTTTGATGGACTTAGAAGGTATTTAAGTCAGACAGAAAGATATAAACACTATATGATTTCACTTATATGTGGAATCTAAGGAATGAAAAGAACAAACTAATCAAAAACAGACTCACAAATATAGTAGACAATTTGGTGTTGGGCAGAGAGGAGGGGAATTTGGGGGGCTGGGAGAATGGGGTGAAGTGTTAAAGAAGTGCAAATTTGTAGCTGATGGATGGTCATGGGGATAGGAAACATGACATAGGGAATGCATAATATGAATGGTAATATCTACATTCCTATCAATAAGTGCCTCAAAGGGAAAATAATTAAGTACTCCAACCAAAAGATAGAGTGGCTGAATGGAGAAGAAAACAAGACCCCTACATATGCTGTCTACAAGGAACTCACTTCAGATTAAAAGACATACACAGACTAAAAGGAAGGGGATGGAAAAAGATATTGCATCAATAGACCTAGAGGGTATTGTGCTGAAAGAAATAGCTCAGATAGAGAAAGACAAATATTGCATGGTTTTATGTACATGTGGAATCTAAAGAACACAATCATCAACAAAAACCACAAAAGCAGAAATAAACTCATAGAGAATATTTAGAGGAATACTAGATGGGAGGGGGTTGGGGGACAAATATAGGCAAAGGTATTAAGAGGTACAATGAATAGTTGCAGAATAGATATGGAGATGTTGAGTTTAGTATGGGGAAGATGATTAATAATGTTGTAATAAACATGTAAGGGGGAAGAAAGTTACTAGATTTAGTAAGGTGAGCACTTTGCGAGTTATGTGCTCTGATCACTATGCTATGTGACAGAAACTGGTATATGTATGCCAGCTATAATTGGAAAAAATTCATTGAATTGTACAATGTAAATACAAGCAACAAATTGTCTTATATTTCAGTAAAGACAAAAGAAAAAAAAGACAAGTTTTGGTTATACCATGTACTATGGGCTAAATGTGCCCTCTCAATTCATTTGTTGACAAATAACCCACAATATGATGATATTAGAAGATGAGGCCTTTGGGAGGTAATTAGGTAATGAAGGTGAAGCCACCATGAATGGGATTAGTGCCCTCATAAATATGATTCAAGAGAGCTCTCTTGCTCTGTTTCCATCATGTGAGGATGCAATCAGAAGTCTGCAAGTCTGCAGATGCAGAAAAAGGTCTTCACCAAAACCCAACCAGGTCAGCACCCTGATATTAGACTTCCAGCCTTTGAACTTGGAGAAACAAATTTCTGTTGTTTATAGGCCACCCACTCTATGGTACTTGGTTATGGCAGTCTGATCTAAGACACAGTGTAAGATTGTGCATGCATAGGATGTGTTTATTCTATAAAACCATTCTCTGTATGTGTAATGTGTTTCAACTTCAGACATACTTTTAATCAAAGTTTACTTTGTTGTATAGATATTTTATTAGTAATCAATAAAAAACAAATTTTTATTTCTCTAGCCAAATAAAATATACTAAATATGTCAATTAAAATACTTTGTTAGTGTGGAATCTGAAAGCTTTTATTCAAGTCACTTGCCTCAGCCTCGTATTGTCAAGTAATGCAGGGAAAAAATGGAGAACTGACTCACTACAGAATAACAATATGTGTGTTGGAAAGATATGCTGCGCTTCTATATGCCCCGTACTATTCTCAGGACTTAAAAAATAACAATACAATAGTTGAAAAATTAATAGTGGAAATAAATTTGTTTGCCATGTTGTCTATTTCTGGGATTTGAAGCCAAACAAACGAATAACACACCCCCCCCCACAAAAAAAAGTAAAAGAAAAGAAAAAAAAAAAGAAACAAAACAAAACAAAATTACCAGCAAATAGAGAAAAATATAGTTACTGGCAATAATGGAACAAACCAACCTCAGTTCTGCATTCTGAAAAGGAATTTGTACTAACAAGTGTCCAGTACTTAACTCTTTCACCAAAACAGAATCTGTGGCTCCTATTTTGTGAAAATTTCACTCATTTTACTCTAACCTTGCTTGACTTACCCTAACTTTCCTACCTCTTCTCCACCTTACCAGCTCCCTCATGTCAACAATCAAGCAAACAATCAAGAAGAGACCTTCTGAGGGACCTGAAAAGTACTTTCTCCTTGTATTATTCCATGACTTACTATAACTTCTATTAAATCACCTATGATCATTGGCCTAGTGAAAATGTCTCTGTATGTGTCTGACTTTTCTCTTGGATATTGAGTTCTGGAGAGCAGGGATATTTTTGTAAGTTAATATTTTTAGTAATTTGGTTCATTTCTGTACATTTACAGCAGTTTCTCACCTGTCACAGCTGCCCAGTGAATACCTGAGGGAAGCCTTGCTCAATTCAGGTTAACTCAACTTGAAAATGAAGCCAACTAAAAAAAGGCAAAGCCCAAGAAACTGGAGTCAATCTGCAGAAGTGCAGTGGGCACACTGGAGAAGCAAACATCTTTGGTCTATGTTGAGTGGAGTTTCTTGCAGTAAAACATAGATGCTGAGGGCAGTGAATCAGTGGCTCCCAACTGCCCAAAGCTCGGCATCAGGATTCACTTGTGCACAGTGTTGTGGTGAGAAAGAAGAGATATAAAGAGTAACATGGACCAGGTGGAAACCAGAACTATATAGACTGTAATCTTTTTCAGCAGGAATCACATGAAAGAACTCTGAGATCCTGTAGCACAAGGCACACATTGTCAGGTGAGGCCTAGTTGGGTTTGGTGTTAGAAGATATGGCCCCAGTCACATGGCCAGTGAGTGGCATAGAAAAGTGTGGCATCCAATGCCTTATCTCTTTGTTCTGTAGATTTTGCTCTGTATTCCCCTGATTGTCCCAACATTTTAAACAATTTATCCCGAGAAGCTAAGAATTGATATGGGCATCTAAAGTGTGCCCAAAGGCAGTTGGCCTTTGCCTTTAAAGGTTCTACAGCTACTGGGATGAGAAGAGAGAGATAAAGGAAGACCATAGATAAAAAAGACCATCCAATAATTTTACTGTATGATTATCTTCATCATGAAGTCTGCCTGTTATTAGGATATTGCCTTACCCCTTTTCTGTAATTATAGACTTCAAATGCTACAACCTTATAGTTATGAGTTATCATTGAGTTATTATTTTTTTTAAAAAAACCAGGTGTTGGTTTTTACAGCACAAAATGAAGCAAGTGCTAATTGAGTTTTCTGGGACCTATCTGCCTATCACCAAGGTTTGGCTGGAACAAACAGCAAATTCTCCAGGCAGCATAGAGTTTCTTCAGGTAGAAAGTTAAGTGGGGTTAATTTTATCCTAGAAGCATGGCCTTAAGCTTCTAGAAGCCATGCTAAAGTTTGGTGATCTCTCAGTGAAAGATTTTGGATGTAGTTGTTTTGGATATTGTTGCTCTTTTGCAGATCTCATGACCAAGTATTCACAAATGTCCATCTCTTACCCTCTGTTTTGCCTTGCCCAAACTCATTCAAATTTCTGCCCTTCCCACAGGTCCCTTTAGCTTATCCCTAAGTCTCATCAAGTACTAAACTGTGGAGCATATTCCCTTATCAACTTATTCTGAGGAATCAGAATCAGCTGACACTTTTCCTGTCAAATCACACCTGTCATGAAGTTTGTTTACTTCTCCTGATTTGCCTAGCTTCCCTAGGATTGCTCATTCTTCCCTACTTTGTAAAATAAAAGCCATTTTCTGTTTGATTTTGAGATGCTTGCTGGTATCCTAGATTGAGGCATTCTTTCTGTTGCAATAATCTTTTAAAATAGTTTCTAAAAACCGAAATCCCAATTTGTTTTTATTTGATGCAGGAACATTCAGAGATTCATACAAGGCGCTGTTCATATCTACTAACACCTTTTGGGAAGTATCCCTCCCCTTTGAACCATGCTTCACTCAAACCAAAGAAAGTGTGACCCACAGCTCTGGAAAGTCTCAGGATGGAGGAAAGAGGGGGACACAAAACCTCAGAGTCTGTGTGGTTCTCAGTAGAACCACTACCATAGATGTTTATGATAGTTGGCCAAGTAGTCATCACTGAAGACCCAAAGATGCCCTAGGAGTTGGAGGATCTGGCATTATAATTGTTATGTAAAGGAAAAAGTAGAAGTTTAAATAGTAATATTTAAAAAGCTACTTAGCTTTTCTTTTGAAAGTTAAATAAAGGAAACAATGCCTTTTGACAAAAATAAAATTAAAAGAAATTATGGAACTATTGGGAATGCATTAAAAATTCAGGTTTAAAGTTAAAATCTATCTAGTGCTATAACTGTGACTTGGGAGAGTTCATCTTAAGCACTTATTAGGCACCTGATGTGTAGTTAACTGAAATGGAGACCAACATGTAAAGCCTGTCCATGGTTGTAGCTACCATAGGATATTGTGCCTCTGAATGGGCGAGTTGCACCAGAGGGGTAATCAGGATGATGGAAGATGGCCCCTTGTGATTTTGTGACTTAAGCTGCCTCCTGGAGCTCAGAGTTAGTGAGAATGGGCTGGGTGCATATACCCCTCTCCCTTTCCCACCAGTATTGGGTCCTGGGTCATCCTGGACTGGGTCCCCTTGGTGGACATGGAACAAAACCCAGGTACTCCCACAAGGCTCAGGCCACATCCTTAGCTTCCTGAGCTCCAGCTCTGAGCAGTGACCTACTACTGTCTGAGCTCCATATCATCCCAGAGGAAAAAGCCCACCAGAACATCTAGCATCCACCATTCATGCCACTATCACCCAGGTCAACACTCTTGTTAACTGTGTCATCACTACCTGCCTTGGGACCTGAATATGATGGCCTGAGCCATTGCTAGTTTCCTGGAGGACTAGATCAAGGTGGCCAGGGTATGCTATGGGTGACCCTGAAGAGTTCCTATCTAGAGTCTTGATAAATGCCTTTACTCCTTTATCATCTTTCTGGATTAAAGTCTTTAGCTTGAGTTCTTGCTCAGTTCCTAGGCGTCCCCTGCCAGGGGTATGCTGATCTTGATTCTCAGCTTCCTGTGGTATGAAACTCACTCTCTGGCTCAATCCTGGGTTTGAGATTCTTTCTGTGAGTGTTACTCTTTGGGTCTTAAATGTTCCCTCCCTCAGCTTTCTGAGCTTCAGTCCCACACAGTAAGAGAGATGTTAATTGAGGGGCACTGAAGCTACAGGATGCAGGGCACCCACTCCCCACTTTACAGCTCATCTCTTTCCTTCACCAGGAATGCTGAATCCTCAGGAACTTCTCATTGTATGCCATCCTTTAGGTTCCATAGAGTGTCTCAACTCGATGTCTGAAGAAGATGTGGGGGAGAGTTTCCAGGCCTCTCTTCATAGAAAGACTGGTGTGGATGAGGGATCTCCCATATGTCTGTCATTGCCTCCTCAGTAGCTGGGGCCTTCTGGAAGGCAGCCAACCCTGGGAACAGGAACTGGGAGGTGGACAGGGTCTCTAAGCCTCCTGTTGGACTGTAACCGTCAATTCCGCTTCAGAAATCAGTTTCCTTAAACGTTATATACTGAGCTAAGCCAAATTAGAGATTTTCAAGGGTTTATAACTATAGGAAACTATACTCAGCTGAAAGAAAACTGGACACAACAGACCTGCTCAATAGAAATTCGTATGGAGTCCCCAGGTGACTAACATGAGAGCTCCCTCCCCAGTCCCACAGAAATGTGAGTGGTCAGAGGAACCAAATGTGAGTCTTTATCAAATGTGAGTCCTCAATTTAGCAATTTGAGTCTTTTAGGTTCTCAAATAAAAAGGATATGCAGTTAAGTCCTCCTCCCCCATTATTCCTAGATATCTCTGTCCTTATTTCCCCTCCATTGAGGAAGAGCTTCCAAACAATTAAATACCTGCATAGTAACAGAGGTCATGATGGTGGAGTAGGCAGATGCTTTGTTCATCTCCTCCCATGACCACATCAAAATTACAACTCAATTATAGACCACAGCCATTGAGAACCACATTAAGAATTAGCTATTAGCTGAACAGAACTCTTATAACTAAGGATATAAAGAAGAAGCTATATCGAGACTGTAGGAGGGGTGGAGACATGAAATAGTTGGTCCCACACCCATGTGTAGCAGTTATTGGTCCCAGCCCTACACCCATGAGGAGCAAAGGGTCCCAGCCCTACACCAGGCTCCCTACACCAGGCTCCCCAGCTCAGAACACCAGTGACAATAATAGGAGTTCCCATGCATTTGGCTGTGAAAATCAGCAGGGATTCTTTCTGAGTGAGACAGAGGGCTGCTGGCGACCCAGACATTCCTCTGAATGAGCTTGTACATTGACTTACTTGCTTCTATATTCACTTTCTCTGAGTTCCAGAGCAGAGGTAGCAGTTTGAAAAGCACTAGGGATATACTAGGAGGAACTAAATTCTCCAGCTTTGAATGAGGGCTGGAGGGACAGCTTTGGTTGAGACAGAAGTGCTGGAAGGCATTATTGTTCCTTTATTGAGCAATCCCTCCACACAGCCATTAGGTGGGCAGCATTATACCTTTGTTGAACCTTCCACCATGCAACCTGCAGGCACAGGTGGTCTGAAAATCTGAGTCTTTATCAAACTGTCTAGTACCGCTCATTCTACCCTGGTGATTCCCTGAGAACCTGCTCCACTCAACTTGTGCATAGGCCATAAACCCTGTCAGTGGCTGTTCCTCACAAGCAACCAGTCTCAGCCTGTGCTGTAGACTTTCCTGAAATTTCTGAAAGGTCCATAAATTCCAAACAAGCAGCAGCTGACCATGGCATGCTCAGTACCTTTTGCTAAATAGTCCCCAGTTCAACACTAGTGACACCTGGGCTATGATCATAGCATAGCCTCTCTTTGGTGATACAAGCTCAGCACAGGAAGCTACCAATCACAGATCTCTATGTAGCTCCTACCAAGTAGCCCTGGGATGGACATAGACAGCAGATGATCAGACCCCTTCCCAAGATGCCCCAGAACCAACAAACTCAATAGCTGGCTTTAGACCACACTAGAGAACCACCCAATTAATTATAAAAATGACAAATGTGAAGGGTGGATACAGCAGGCACCAGAACCCCACTACAGCAAATCCACTTTTGTGGGGTCAGTCCCAACAGAACAACTTATCCACTGTAGACATGACCAGTCCTCATGGCCAGTCAGCTTAAGGATTGATCTCACCAACTGACATGCCAAGAGCAATCAAGGCTCAATGACAACAGGAGGGCACATACAACCTACACAAGGGGTGCTCCTGGAGCATCCAGCTCAGATGATAAGTAAGATTATGTCACTGGGCTCTACAGGACACCTACTATATAAGGCTACCCTGCCAAGACTGGAAGATAGCAAATCTATTGAATACATAGAAACAAACACAAGGAAGTGACCCAGATGAGGAGACAAAAACATGTCTCAAGTGAAAGAAAAGGACAAAACTACAGAAAAAGAACAAACAAAATGGAGGAAAGGAATCTACCAGATGTGGAGTTCAAAATACTGGTTTAATGGTGCTTAATGAACTTAGGAAAAGAATAGGTAAACTCAATGAAAACTTAAACAAAGAGATAAAAGCCATAAAAAGGACCCAGTTGTAAATGAAGAATATAATAACCAAAATGAAGAATACATTAAATGGAATCAATAGCAGATTAGATACAGCAGACAGTTGAATCCGGAACAACAAAAATAATTTTTTTTTTAAGGAAGTTAGTTTAAGTGACCTTTGGGCCAACATCAATCATACCAACATTCACATCATAGGGGAACCAGATGAAAAGAGAGAAAGGCACTGAAAACTGATTTGATGGAATAATGACGAAAAACTTCTTTAACCTAAGGACATAGACATACAATTTAAAGAAGGGCAGAATCTCAAACAGGATGAACCCAAAGAGGCCCACACTAAGACAGATCATCATTAAATTACCAAAGGTTAAATACAAAGAGAGACTCTTAAGAGCAGCAAAAGGAAAGCAGTTAGTTACCTACAAGGGAGCTCCCATAAGACCATCAGCTGATTTCTCAACAGAAACTTTGTAGGCTAGAAAAGATTGACAAGAAATATTCAAAGAGGTGAAATGCAAGGATCTATACCCAAGATTATTCTACCCAGCAAGGTTATCATTTGGAATTGATATAAAAAGGTACCTAAACAGAAAAAGCTGAAGGAGTTCATCACCACCAAATAAGCATTACAAGAAATGTTAAAGGAACTTTTTTAAAAGGAAAAAGAAGAGGAAAAGGTCACAAATATGACTAATAACCTAGCAATAATCATGTACTATCAACAATTACTTTAAATGTAAGTGGATTAAATGCTCCAATCAAAACACATAGGGTGGCTAAATGGAAAAGAAAGCAAGACCCATACATGTTGCCTACAAGAGACCCACTTCAGATAGATAGTCATGTACATATTGAAAGTAATGGGATAGAAAAATATATTTCATACAAATGGAAATATAAAAAACGCTAGAGTAGTAATAATTACCTCAGACAAAATAGACTTTAATTAAATGGATATAACAAAAAGAAGGGAGTTACATAATAAAAAAAAGATCAATTTAACAAGAGGATATAAGCCTTGTAAACAATCACACACCCAAAGTAGGAACATCTAAATATATGAAGTAAATATTGACAGAGATAAAGGAAGAGATCAGTAATAAAACAGTCATAGTAAGGGACTTTCACACCCACTGACACCAATGGACAGATCTTCCAGACAGAAAATCAACAAGGAAACAGTGACCTTAAATGACATACTAGGCCAGGTAGATTCAATTGATATTTTTAGAGCATTTCACCCCAAAGCAGCAGAATATACATTCTTCCCAAGTGCACATGAAACATTTTCCAGGATAGACTACATGCTAGGCCAGAAAACAAGTATAAATAAAGTTAAGAAGACTTAAATCATATCAAGAATCTTCTCTGATCACAGTGTTATGAAACTGGAAATCAGTTACAAAAAGAAAACTGGAAGACACACAAACACATGGAGGCTGAAACTAATGCTACTAAACTATGAGTGGGTTAACAAGATTAAAGAAGAAATTAAAAAATACCTAGAGACAAATGATAATGAAAACACAATGACTCAAATGACTCAAAGTTTATGGGACATAGCCAAAGTAGTTCTAAGAGAGACATTTATAGCAATTTAGGCCTACCTCCAGAAACAAGAAAATAAATTTAAAACAATCTAACCTTATATCTAAAGGAACTGAAAAATAAACAGTAAATAAAGCCCAAATTAAGTAGAAGGGGATGATAAATATCAGAGCAGAAATAAAGAGAAATAGATTCTAAAACACAATACAAAATAATCAGTGAAACAAATTAGCAATCAAAAACTCACAAGAAACAAAAGTCCTAGACACAGTGGCTTCACAGGTGTTTTAAGTACAATATTTAAAGGAGAATTAACACCGTCACTTCTCAAACTATTTCAAAAATTGATTAGAAGAATGGTTCTCAAGCTCATTTTACAAGGTCAGCATTACCCTGACCCCAAACCAGATGAAGATATCATACAAAAATGAAAAATATAGAACAATATTCCTGATGAACATATATGCAAAAATTCTCAAAAAATTATTAGCAAACCAAATCCAGAAATCCATTAAAAAGATCATAAACCATGATCCGTGGGATTTATTCCTGGGATGCAAGGTTGGTTCAATATCCACAAATCAATTAACATGATATACTCCATAAACAACAACAACAAAAAGGATAAAAATCATATCATTATATCAACAATACAGAAAAAAACATTTCACAGAATTTCCATCAACATAGTAGAAAACACTATGCTTGCCTCTTCTCACAACCACATCAAAATTACAAGTAAAATACAGAACAACCATCATTTGAATCACCTGAGGTCTAGCTGAAGAGAAGTCCTACAACAAAAGACATAGAGAAAAAGCCACCTGGTAGGAGAGGCAGAGACATAAAATGGGCTGATCATATACCTACCTGCATGTGGTGGTTAAAAATTGGGAGGGATATCTTAACTGCAGAAGTGCCCCCAGAGGAGCAAGGGGTCCCAGCTTCATACCGAGCTCCTCAGCCCAGAGCACCATTGTCAGTTATCAATGTCCCCACAACTTTTGGCCATGAAAAGTAGTAGAGATGTGGCTGATTGAGACACAGGGCAGCTGGAATTCTAGGTGATCCTCTTAAAAGACCTGTGCAGGGACTTACTCGCTGCTGAACTTACTAGTTCTGAGCTCCAGGGCTATGGCAGCAGCTTAAGTGCCAGAGAGATATAGGAGAAACTGAATTATCCAGCTTCTGAGTAAAGGCTTGGAAGGGCAGCTTTCTCCCAGATAAAACTGCTGGCAGAATCAATTATTTCTTCGTTAATCCCTCCCCGCTCCTGGCCTACAGATACAAGTGGTCACCTTCCCCTTGTGATTCCCTAAGATTCTGCCCTACCCAACTTGAAAACCCACCCAAGCTGCTTCCAGTGGCTTTTCTATACAGCTTGTGGGTCATGCTGTAGACTTTCCTAAATTCTCTTAAAGTTTTACAAAACCCTAAAAGTAGCATCTGGCCTTGATGTGCCCTGTATCTCTTGCTGAGCAGCCCCAATTTTTGCACTGGCAGCAGCTGGCCTCTTGAGGCACCTACATGCCATAGTGGGTGATGCCCATCTGTGGATTGCTTGGTGGCTCATACCAGGTGGCCTAGTCAAGGGCATAGGCTACAGGCAAATTTGGCCTATGGCAGGGCCCTCCTAGAAGTTCCCAGGGCTATCATACCCAATAGTCAGCTTTGGATCAAGCTGGAGCAGTACTCAGGGCCACAACCAAGGACAACACATTTAAAGGGCAGACTTAACAGGCACCAGAACCCTGCTAAAGTGAATCCTGCTCCATAGAATCAGCCTCTGCACAATAGCTCCTTCACTATGGTTATTGGCCAGTCCTTACCACAATCAGCCTGAGCTCCCATTGATGTGCAGATAGCAACCAAGCCTCAACTACAATTGGAGGGCACATGCAACTCATATAAGTGACTCAGAACACCTGGCTTATGTAACCAGAAAGACCATGCCCCTTGGCCTCACATGACACCTACTACATAAGACCACTAATAAGATCAGGAGACATAGCAGCTCCAGCTAATACATAACAGCAAGCAAAGGGGGACAGCCAAAATGGGGAGACAAAGAAACATGTCCCAAATGAAAGAATAGAACAAAGCTCTAGAAAAAGAACAAAACAAAATGGAGACTAGCAATCTACCAGACACAGATTTCAAAACATTGGTTATAAGAATGCTCAGTGAGGGGGTGGCTCCATAGTGTAGTGGTTAGCACATCTGCTTTGCATGCAGAACGTCCTGGGTTCACGCTCCAGGTGGAGCCATGGACCATACACTGGGTGCGCCTGGCTCAGGGTGTGCCAGGTCTCAGGTGCATGCTATGAGCATGTGGGAGGGGATGATCCACCTTTAGAGACATAGTTCTTAAGGGGAAATGGCAATATTCATGGGTTGGGGTGGAAGTAAGGGGCAGCAATTAAAGAGGGGGGAAAAAGGATGCTCAATGAACTGAGGGGAAGAGTAGATGAACTCATGAGAACTTTAACAAAGATACAGAAAACATAAAAAATTGAGATACAAAGCATAAAAATGAACCAGTCTGAAAGGAAGACTACAATAACTGAAATGAGGAATATCTTAGAGGGAATCAATGGTAGATTAAATAAAGCAGAGGACTGAACCAGTGATTTAGAAAATAAGGTAGCAGAAAACATCCAATCAAAACAAAAACAGAAAAAAAGAATTTAAACAATAAGGATTGTTCAAGGGGCCTCTGGGACAACATCAACTGTACCGACATTCACATCATAAGGGTATCAGATTAAGAAAAGAGAGAGTAAGGCATTGAAAATCGATTTGAAGACATAATGACGAAAAACTTTCTTAATCTGGAAAAGGAAATAAACATGCAAGCCCAGAAAGTGAAGAGTCACAAATAAGATGAACCCAGAGGCCCACATTATTGACATATCATCATTAAAAAAATGCCAAAGGTTGAAGACTAAGAGAATCTTAGAAGCAGAAGAGAAAAGCAATTAGTTTCTTACAAGGGAGCTCCCATAAGATTGTCAGCGGGTTTCTCAAAAGAAACTTTGCAGATCAGAAGGGATTGGCACAAAATATTAAAAGTGATGAAAAGCAAAGACCTACAACCAAGGACTACTCTACCCAGCAAAGTTATTATCTAGAATAGAAGGACAGAGTTTTCCAGACAATAAAAGGCTAATTAGAAGACTGGTTAGAGGGATTTTGTTAAAAGAAGAAAAAATGATAAAAATATGAATAATAAAATGGCAATACCAGAAATAAATACATATCTATCAACAATTACTTTAAATATAATGGATTAAATACTCCAAACAAGATAGGGTCACTGAATGGCTAAGAAAATAAGACCCTCACATATGTTGCCTACAGATACTCACTTCAGATCAGATAACATACAGAAACTAAAAGTAAGGGGATGGAAAAAGGTGTTTAATGAAAATGGGAACAAACAAAAGGTTGGGTTAGCAATATTTATTCTTAGAAAAAAAATAGACTTTAAAACAAAGGCTATAACAAGAAACAAAGATAGACCTAGTAATTCCACTTCTGGGTATTCAACTGAAGAAACACAAAACCTTATTTTGAACTGACATGTGCATCCATGTGTTCATTGTAGCAGTGTTTACAATAGTCAAGATATGAAGGCAACCTGGGTTTTCATCAATGGATGAATGGATAAAGAAGAAGTGGTACATATATACAATGAATATTACTCAGCCATAAAAAAGAAAGAAATCTTGCCACCTACAACATGAATGGACTTAGAAGGTATCATACTGAGTGTAGTAAGTCAGACAGAGAAAGAAAAATAAATGTTATATGAATTCACTTACATGTGGTATCTAAAGAACAAAATGAACAAAAAAATGAAATAAAAACAAACTCATAGATACAGAGAACATTTTGATGATTGCCAGATGGGAGGGGTGGGTAAAAATGGGAACGGGATTAAGAAGTACAAATTGGTAGTTATGAAATAGTCATGGGGATATAAAATATAGCATAAGAAATATAATCAATAGTATTATAATAACTATGTATAGTGTCAGGTGGGTACTAGATTTATTGGGGTGATTAGCTTGTAAGTTATTTAAATGTCTAATTACTATCATACATCTGAAACTAATATAATATTGTATGTCAACTGTAATTGCAAAATTAAAAAATTATTTAATAAATAAATAAGGAAAAAGCATTTTCTAAAATCCAGCATTTATTTATGATAAAAACAAAACTTAGTGGAAATAGATGGAACAAATGTCAACATAATAAAGGCCATATATGACAAACCTAAAGCTCACATTACAGTCAACATGAAAAGCTAAAAGCCTTTACCTTAAGATCAGGAATAAGACAAGAATGTCCACTTTCACCCCTTTTATTCAACATAGTATTGGAAGTCCCAGCCACAGCAATCAGACATGAAAAAAAAAAAATAAAAGGCATTCAAATTGGAAAGAAAAACATAAATTTGTCATTTACTGATGACATGATATTACATAAAGAGCACCCTAAAGATACCACCAAAAATCTATTAGAGCTGCTAAATGAATTCAGTAAATTAGAAGGATACAAAATTAATATTCATTAGTCAGTTAAAATTTATATACAGCAATAAGGAACTATCAGAAAGAGAAATTAAGAAAACAATCCATTTACAATTTCATCAAACACAATAAAATAACTAGAAATAAATTGAACCAAGTAGGTAAAAGGCCTGAACTCAAAAAATGATAAGACATAGAAGGGAAAAATTAAAATTTATGTTACAAATAAATGGAAACATATGCATGCTCATGGATAAGCATAATTTACATCATTAAAATGTCCATACTACCAAAAGCAATTCATTGAGTCAATGCAATCCCTATCACACCACTAATGGCATTTATTCACAGAACTAGAACAAATAATTCTAAAATTTACATGAATAACAATAGCCAAAGCAGTCTTGAGAAAAAAGAACAAGTTGAATGTATCATGCTACCTGATATCAAACTATAGTACAAGGCTATACGAATCAAAACAGCATAATATGGGCATAATAACAGACACAGAAAAATCAATGGAACAGAAGAAAGAGCCCAGAAATAAATACATGCCTACGTTGTCATTTGATCTATGACAAAGAAGGCAAGAATATACAAAGGGGTAAAAACATTTGATTCAATAAATGTTGCTGGAAAAACTGGACAGACACATGCAAAAATGAAACTGGACCATTTTCCTACATCATATATAAGAATAAACTCAAAATGGATTGAAAACAAATATTAGACTTTATACCATTAAATGCCCAGAAGAAAACATAGGCAGTAAACTCTCCAACATTGCTCTTAGTAATATTTTGTTTTCTGATATATGTTGTCAAACAAGAAAAACAAAGTAAAAGATATACAAATGGAACTATATCAAAACAAAACAAAAAGACAACCCACTGAAGGAGAGAAGATATTCCTCAATGATATATCTGATAAGGAGTAAATATCCAAAAATTAATAAAGGGCTCATACAACTCAACACCAAAATACCAAATAATTCAATTTAAAAATGGCAGAATACCTGAATAGGCATTTCTCCAAAGAGGATATACAGATGGTCAATAAACATGAAAAGATGCTCAAGGTACTAATCATCAGAGGAATGTAAATTAAAACCACAACAAGATAGCATCTCACGCCTGTTGGAATGGCTGTCATTAATAAATCCACAAACAACAAGTGTCAGCAAAGATGTGGAGAAAAAGGGAATCCTTGTGCACCGTTGGTGAGATTGCAAATTGGTATAGCCACTATGAAAACAGTATAGATTTTCTCAAAAAATTAAAAATAGAATACCTTTGACTCAGCAATTTCACTTTGGGATATATATCCAAAGACATTCCAAACACTAATTCAAAAAGATATATGCATTTCTTTGCTCACTGCAGAGCTATTTACAATATGGAAACTACCTAAGTGTCCATCAATAGACAATTGTACAAAGGAGATGCAGTAACAATGGAATGTTATTGGACATAAAAGAGAATGGAATCTTAGTATTTGCAACAATATGGATGGACCTAGAGGGTATTATGCTAAGTAGAATAAAGTCACAAAAACAAAAAAAATACCATATGATTTATATATGGAATTTAAAGAATAAAAGTAAATGAACAAACAAAACAGTAAAAGACTCAGATACAGAGAACAGACTGATGGTTGCCAGGTGGAATGGGGAATGGAGAGCTGGGTGAAAACTATTGAAGGAATTAAGAATTACAATTCGATAGTTACAAAATATCCATGGGGATACAAAGGACAGAATAGGCAAATATAGTCAATAATCTTGTAATAACTATGTTTGGTGTCAGGTGGGTATTAAACTTATCAGTAGGATCACTTTTTAAGTTATACAAATGTCTAACCACTATGCTGTATACCTGAAACTAATATAATACTGAATGTCAACTGTATTTGAAAAAAATAATTATAAAAGTAGCACTTGCCAGGATCACTTCTTATATCAGAAGAACTGCTACATTTTCACTCTGAGGAACAGGAAACATTTTCAGCATCTCTTATGGAGGTTCTTTTGACCAAATAATAGGAACTTGTAGTTTTGTAGTTCAGTCTCTGGAATTACATTAGTACTAACCCAGGAAAAAACATGCAAAGGGATCCTGTGCCTCTGGAAAAGACAAGGCCACAGGAATTTAATTTGCAAATGGCCCTAGGGCAAGCAGGACTTTTCATCCTTATGTCCCCACTAGGGGCTCCCTGTTCACCTTTTACCTACATTTCAATCCTCCTGGGATCCTTGTCCATGATCTCCCAATACTTTTCCTGCATGTTTCCAGGGCAAAGATTTGTGATGCAGCTTTTAGGGCTGCAGCTGGGCCTTGTTTCGTAAACATTTATGTTACACCTGTGAACTAGGGTCTGCAGCACCCTGCCCTTCCTTGTATAATTTTTTTTAAGGCAGAAATTCCCTAGAGACTCCTAGTCATTCTGTCAGGTACACTGTGGCATTCCTGGATGGCTGGGACCTGGTGGATCAGGAATGGTTTCTCATTAGTCAGGACAATTGTCTGTATCTTTGGCCAGGTAAAACCCCACATTCCCCTCTGCTGGTCAAGATGACTTCTGAGGCCATGTGTTTCTGATGTCCATGGTAATCACCAGTTTACACAGTCAGGTGTGTTGTTACTGATAAGGTCCAAAATTAGTAGCTGGGCCCCTAGAGCTTGCAAGCCTGTAGGATGGCTGTGTTACTTTCCACAGTCTTGTGCTATTGTTAAGTCATGGGTGGAGGGTGTGATTTTTCTGTTGGGACCTTTGATAGATGAGACATGAAAGGGAGAGTGTAGAGTGGTCAAGCAGGGGAATGCCATCAAACTGATGACCAGTCTTACCAACTACAACACTGAAAATTTCCAGTCTGAGTGAGAACAGATTCTGGTCTGCGCTCACCCTAAAGACCCATTTTACAACCAGTAGCTAAAAGGTTACCTTTTGAACATCATCCCTTGGAAACACCCTGTAAAACAAGACCAACGTTAATTTCTTGAAGATTTTGAGTTACTCCCTCCATCTGAAGGCTGTGAGTGTCACTCGGACACACAGTAGGCTGACCTCTGCCAGGGAGGCTTTTTCTATGCAGCAGAAACTGAGTATAAATCCTGATTCTCAGTAGCACAGGTCCTTTTTGATATGGCACGGACCTCTGGGAATATGATTTGCTAAAGGAAAGACAGGTAAGACTATACCTCCAAAGAGAAAAAGATAGTCAATTTTCCTGAGCTAATCAGGGCTGGAGGAAGGGCAAGGGTGCCTGAAAGGATTCTACTGTTGTACTGTGAAGCTCCTGGGAATGGCTCCTGCATGTAGCAATATTTAATAACTCTTGTGCCTAATGATATAGTAGAGGAAAAAAATTATTGGATCTTTGTGTATCCATTTGTCAAAACTGAACTGATAATCATCCAAAAGAGAACCATGTTTACAGCAATGGTCACATACCACTCAGTCTTTTATATTTTTAGGTTAGGGTTAGGGTCAGAGTCAGGATTAGAGCATTAGGTTAGGCTTAGAGATTGAGACAAGGTTAGAGGATAGGGGTAAGGGTCAGGGTCAGGGTTTAGAGTTTAGGCAGCAGTGTCAAAGGTCTTGGAATACTGGGTAAGTGTTGTTAGGGTTTAGGTTTGAGGTTAAACTTTAAGGGGTTAGGGTAGAGATTGTGGGGCTACCCAATGGTGCTTAGGATTGGAGAGAGACCAGGTTCCACTGTGAGAATATGAGTCCCCGGAGCTGCCAGGTCCAAACCCACTCTTAAACTTGCCTTTTGCAAGTATTAATTTATTTAAACCATTTAAAAATTATTAATTTATTTTACCTCAGTCAGCATGTCCAGTCCCTTGCAATTCAAGTCCTGGCCAACACATCAGAATCAGCTAATACCTGAGAACCCCTCTCCAGGGTGTCCTCACTGGGAAGAACACAGACGGGGGAGATGAAGACACTGGGAGGGGGTGGATATTAGGGGAGATTACAAATGGTGTTGTGCCTGTTCCTTCCCTGTCCTGGGATAGGGAGACCTTAGAACAATGAGAGGAGAATCAAGGGGAAAGAGGTCCTGGATGGCTAATTCATCTGTTTGTGTGTATATATGTGTATATATACGTGTATATACGTATATATGTATATATATGTATATGTGTATATATGTATATACATACATATATGTATGTGTGTATATATTACTTTAGGTTCAATTTTATTAATGTTTGTTTTTACTAAAAAAATCACTCATTTCCTCTAGGTTTCCAGTTTGATGCAACAGGTTTCACTTTTTTGACTTTTAAATTTTCCTCCCTTAGCAAACTGGTGCTCTGGATGGAAGAACAGATTTTGGAAGGCTGGAGGACAGGCAGGGTGAAGTGGGGAAGTCATTGTTATAGGGGATCTGGTGCTGGTTGCACTCCCGTAAAGGGCTAGGCCACCTCCTCCCTTCTACCTCTCTTTACCCCCAGCTGTCTTCCCAAGTTCCAACAGGAAAAACAGCTTGGGTGAGGGCATGGTAAATTAAATTGTTAGGTTAATTTCTTCAGAAAGAATGACCAAGATTAAACCCAAAGCTGTAAGGACTTTGCATTACTCTATTTGTCCAGAATACTGTGTGTGCATGGTTTTTTGGCCCATCTTAGCCCTTTTAGACCTTGATACTGGACTCAAAACTGTGTTAGAAAGATGCCTTCGATTTAAATACCTGTTAAATGGAGATATTTTTTTCTGCCTCATTTGGCAAATGGAAAGAGTAAATGAGATAATACATGTGAAAGGTCTAAAACAGGATTTATCTCAAACTATTAGTACCAGGTGTCTGGATTCTTATTTTAATGTGAAGGGGGGAGAGCCCGTACTGCAGAGAGTCTCCTTTCTGCTGCCATTTAGTGTACACCTTTTTAAATAACCTGTGGAGGTCACAAAGAAACATTTTACCTCTGCAGCCACCTACTGTGCATCTTGGGAATAACATCTGAGTGGGTCACCATGAAAAGGTCCTCTCTATTGCCATCTAGTGAGTGTATAGAGGATAACACCTGAGTAGAGGTTGCAAAAAGATCTCTGCTGTCATCTAGTGGGCACATTGGGAATAACATCTGAGTGGAGATTGCTAGGAACAGATCTGTCATCTAGTGTGCAATTTGGGGAGTAAAACTTGAGTGGAGATCACCAGGAAAAAGTCTTCTCTCTCCAAAGGTTTCTGAGCCAATGAAGAATGTGCCATATCCCAGATTTCATCTCCTGTGCCCTGGAAGCTGTCTACTAACATGTGGAGTCCTTGAGGTAAAACTTGTTGCACGGCTTAGTACACCCTGAATAAACCACTTTTTCGGCTAGCTCTTACCTAGGCATGCCTTATGCCACCCTCCCCTCCTGTTTCCACACCTTCCCCAGGGCAGTTTTTGAACTAATAGTGTGCTGAGAGAGCCTCTGTAAGGCATTACATCTGGGGGCTGAAAAACAGTGGGGTGCAAACCAAAAATTTATTTTGTCTGTGAAAGAGGCAGCCCAGGTGAACCAGACCAAAAGGAACCTAGTTTGGGTACGGAAAGACCACAGAAAAGTCTGCAGGAGTCAGACTTCAGCCCCCAGAAAGAGTGAGAAGCAGGTTGTGGAGAGACCTTGGGCTCTGGCCTGGGGTCGGGGGAGATGAGGTTTAGGTGCTGCATTTGCAGGAGGAGCTGAACACCAGGTTCCTTGTGCAGCTTTGCTGAAACAGCCACTCCCTGCATAGCTGTAGTAGTTGTACCTATTCCAAGGGTAGGGACAGAGTCTGTCTGCCTTCCACTGGCAGAAGATGTCTTGTCTAAGGCTGAGGCTGTGCTAAGGTTCAGAGGGCTGAACTGGTGTGGGAATTTCAGGCTTGGAGCAGTGGGGTGGACTAAAGGTGTGTATGGAAGAGCGAGAAAAATGGTGAAGATTCAGCCAAGGCTCTTCCAAGAGATTCCAGATCTATAGGCAAAGTACACAGTCAGCAATATTGAGCAGGCGCAACAACCTACATCCTACAGGCAGAGAGCAGCTAGACAGCAGCCAAAACCATGGCTGTGGCATAGCTCAACACTGGGTCTATGTGTATAATCAGGAAGTTAATGGTATCTGCCATCTACAAAGCCAAACCATATATGGTGAGGTCTTGTGGAGGTTTCACACTATAAGTTGAGTGTAGTATTTCTTTTTGAGAAGAGAAAGGCAAGCAGCTGCTCACAAGTTGAGGGCCTGGAAGGGATCCCTGGTTCCCAACAGCCTGGGCAGACATTACTACAACACAAAAGAGGAAGAAGAGTGTGAAAAGTGAATTGCTTCAACAGTTTTCACAGCTCTTGGGGGGAGGTGAATGAAATTTGGGCAATCATAGTACAAAGTCATTTCTTCAGAAAGAGCCAGGACCTGCAGTTCAGAGAGCAGGTTCAAAGGCCTGTGGTCTTTGGCCCCTTACTCACTTGGCTCCAGCTTCAGTATCTTGATGAGGGGATATCAGTCTTGGCTACAAAAGGAGCCACTGAAGTCATTCATGTCCAGCATCCATAACATAGCCCCACCCAGTTCCTTCTGTTTCAGACAGCTGAACTATATGAGGAGTGAGGTGGGGGTGGAGGAGGAGCCCAGGGAAGCCTGGACAAGCCAGCTCTAGAGCTCAGCTTTCTCATCTAGACAAAGCCTTTTTTTCCTCCAGCCCCCACAGGTCCGTGAATGGGTGAGGCTTCTGGACACATCTCTGGATTGGGAGGCTAGATGGCTGAGTCCTGTTCTCTGCCAGACATGAGTCCTTCTGGAATCTCCCTATCCTGAGATAAGTGCGGTCTGGGGTGGGGGCGGTATGGAGGCATGAGGAGGAGTAGCGAGTATGTGGACTTCTTTAGGTTGGAAACTTAAACATCTCAACCTTTTCTGCACTATGTTTCTGTGTTTTGGGGTACTATCTGCTGGTCATGATGAATTCAATTACTAAAGTGAATGACTAAGCTTCCCAAAAGACCTAAATTAATTCATGTCTTTGTCCTGCCTAATGGCCTTCTCTGCTCCACTAGATTCCTGAGGCTTCCTCAGGGTATGCTGTGTGTTCCCTCAGAGAGGGCTTTCTGTCCTCTAACCCTGCCAGGTGCCATGGCTCACCTTGGAGTAAGGCTGGGCTTGGAGGGTAGGGCTGGTCTGCTACCCTTGCTGGCCCCGATTTCTCTCTCTAGACATCTCCCCTCTTAGACTGATCCCCTCTCGGGTATCCAGTTCTGTGGCCCTACATCTCATTTTTGGATTCTGTCCTTCCCTTTCCTCTCCATATATTTTTAATACTGTAGACTTCTCCCCAGAATGCCCACCTGTGCTGCCTGCCCAGTGTCATAACTGATGTGAGATATGCAGGTGGACAAGTGTAGTTTCCTCTGCAAGAACTAATGATCTCTTGCAAAAGAGAGCCAAGGCTCCTCCGAAAGATTCCTAATCTATACACACTAAACAAACACACTCAATTTTAGAACCACCAGTATTGGGCAGGAGCTGGGGTTATATAAGTAAATCAAAAGGTCTATAATTTGAGCATGTACCAAATATTGTCAATGGACTGAATAAAATGATACGCCTCACCTATGCATCTCGCCTCTTCATATATCTGTAAAATTTGTATTTGATAAATAACAATTCTTTCAAGAGTGCTACTCTCTGTAGAGTAATTTTTATAGTTATTGGTGTCTTTTCTTAATAGGTGATGAAGGTATAATACGTTATCACATGGAGATCTGTGAAATATTGAGATAGTTCAAATGAGACTCCTTTAAAAGGTTCTGAATGCTGTCATTTGCTGTTAGTGACAGGCCTTGGACCTACTCAGGACCACCCCTTTCCTGCAGGACTGGGCTTTCTCTTGGTTCTTTACACCATCATAAACTATGAACTGGTCATCCTGGAAGGCGTGGGGAGCCTTCTGGTCCTTGATTCTGTGCTCAGCAGCCTTCTTTTGGGAGCAGCCCTGAAGATGAGGTGGAAGTCACCACAGACACCTGTGCCTCCCCACCAAAAGTAGACTAGAGAGTGAAAAATACCTGTCTGAGAAAGCCTGGAAAACCTAGAGAATTCCAGATGGAGTGACCTGAAACCCTGGATTCAATAATATGCCTGGGCTTAAGGACAAACTCTGATGGGAGGCATGGGATGGAATCTGCCTGGCCAGAATTCACTGTGCTTGGTATCTTTACTCAGAAACTATGAGAAAAGATACTCCTGATCCCTGGAATTCAGGGTGGCTACGGGGTTTCTTCTTCATAGTAGGCCAGCAGCCCTGCCTCCCTAGTGAAGGAGTCAGATGTTCCAGACCCCAAGGCTGGGGCCCCACTCTGGAGCCTGATGAGGAGGCCAGAAAGGAGAATTGTCCATAGGTCAGCATGCCATGAATCATTTTGTTGGTGTGAGTCCCCTTCTTCAGCCACTATTGCACAGCAGAGTCCTGGTGGTAGGGAAGGGGGGCCAAGGTTGACGTTGTTTGCCTTCATCTTGATTGTGGCCATTCAAGGCTGGGGACTTCAGAGGAGTTTCATATTCCAGTTCTGCCCTGTCTCCTTTAGATCTTGTCTGAGTGAGAGAAGCTGCATGGGACTATAGATGAGAACATGGGCTTTGAAGTCAGACAACCATTCACTGAGTAAATATTTACTGACGGCCTGCCAAGTGCCAGGCACTATCCTAGGTGCTTAGGACACCTCAGTGAACAGCACAGTGAGAGATTCCTGCCTTACTCAGCAACTTATTTAATCTTGCTGAGCCTCAAGTATCTTATTTATAAAATGAAAACAATAAAACATACCTATATGTATTTCTAAGGGTATCGTGAGAATTAAAAGATATAATGCACACACAAGGTGTCACACAATGCAATAAAGGGTAGCTATGGTCATGATCATTATCGTTACTTTGGTTTCGTTCTGAGTACATGAGTAGGGAATTGGGTCTGCTTTATTTATCTCTGTTTTTGCAGTTTCTAAAACAATGCTTGACATTTACATGCTCAAATAGAAAGAAAAAATGAGTAAAGGGATTTCTCATCCACTCTGAACAAGACCTTCCCACATCATGTATTACTTGACATGATAGCCCCAGGCCTGTGACTTGAGGTAGTACCTAATACAAGTAAGTGGAATAAATGAATGATGAGGATTCTTTCCTCAAGCTGGGATTATGGGATCACTTTCCCTAAAAAGCTGCCCTCTTTGAGTTTGGGCCCTCTGGTTACTCAGCATCCTTTTAGCATTTAGGCAAAGAGGCATTCTCACTATATTTAGTTACAGTCATTATTGTTTGCTAGTCTATATGATTTATCTTCTATTGGATTGTGCTTTCTGAAGGCAGAGGTCCAGGTCCCTGGCTGAGTCTGACGGCACTTTGGGGCAAATTTGGAAAAGTCATCTCTCTGGCCAGAAGCAACCCCAGGCACACAACGTGAAGATTAAAAGGGCATTCCATAGGATGAGAAACGCCTCGCTAACCCTGTGTGGGTCCAGAGCACGAGACAGTGGGACTTCAACCCCCTCATCTCTCAAATAAATGCTTCGTGTGTTTCCCCATAAGATGGGCCAACTTCCCCCCAAGACCCACAGTTTTCCACATGCGGCTGGAGGGTCAGGGCTCAGTGTGAAATCTGGACACTTGACTCAAGTGCCTGAAGAGGTGCACTTTATTTGTGAAAGAGCCACAGAAGATCAAGATGTTCCACCACAGCTGAAAAACAGATATGTGGGCTCCCCAAAATCAAAAGGCATTTTACTTTAGGGTTTTTTGTTGTTCTTGATTTAAAAAAAATAAACTCAGCTTATGTTTCTAGCCCTCTTAATGAGGAAATCTTGCCCCACCCCAGTCAAAACTGAGCCTCTCCTTTCCAGAGGCTGTGGAAGGGGTGGGGATGGGGTGGGTGGTTCTTACCTGAGAGACATCCCCTGAGAATTTATCAACTTGGGAAAGCTCCCACCTTTGAAAGCACTTTCCAGATGGCCAAGGAATAAAAGTTCACCCATACTTGAAGGGAATGGGGCAGGGGTGGGGAGTCTTTGAAGGAAACAGGAGCCATTTTGGCTGGAAACTCAAGCTCAAAGATGGCCTCCAAATCTGCCCCTGGTTTGTTTCATGTCATTAAATTGGTTTACTGTGTCTAATGTCACCCAAGAGGCTACACTGAACATGAAATTCAACACTTCCCTCCCCTTCGCATCACTCCTAATGAATATAGCTCATGATAAGCTGGTTGCTGACGTGTCATAGAACAGCCACTAAAATATCTTATGTTGATGTAATTTGAGCACAAATGTGGATAATGTTTAAGATTCTTAAAGTTGTTATTACTGGTACTTAACTTCAGGCTTTATTGTGCATTCCCCACATTGCTGGGAAATGTGCTGAAGGATTACTTCCTGTGGTATTTCTTTTTACAAACTACTGATAACATTGTTTATTGCCCATAGATTATCACCTAAAAGTGGTATTTTTGCATATTTGTTACATCACTGGTTATTTTAACGGGTGAGTTTCAGAGTGAACCATTTGCTCTGTGAATAAAAAATATCCACAATCATAAGACTAAACTTATTTTAAGTTTTTTTGGACTATAAAAATTAATAACTTAGGTAGCCTGTGATACTATGTAAATATTTACGAAACCTCTTAAAATAGAAACTATTAAAATAAAAAGTGCATAAGAACTTTGTACCATTGATAGATAATTTTAACTTATAAAACAAGCCAATGAGGTAAAACATATATAATAATTCTCACTTTTACAAATCACACAAAGACCTTATTGCTTTGATAAAATGTTACATAGATAATTATTGACAACATAGATATGAATGAAAGTCCTGACTAACTCTAGTTCCTGATTAATTCTACCAGTTGACTTTTTGCCATATTTTTCAGTCAGTAAACATAATTAATAGCTATATTTTATTCTTGTACCAAATCTTTAAGAAGTGTGTCTGTCTGTCTGTCTATCTATCTATCATCTATCTATCTATCTATCTATCTATCTATCTATCTATCTATCTATCATCAATCTATCATCTATTTAAATTAAATAGACAGACAGACAGACAGATTTCCTAACTTCACTTCTGGTTGATATGGAGTAATTGAGGACAGATTTACATTTCTGTATAAAATAACCCAAAACCACACAAAATATATGAAACCGTGACTTTTACAACACTGGACATCAGGCATGGAAAGACAGATCCCTGAAAGGTGGGAAACAAATGAGATGTTTCTTATGATTGTTTCAGCTTGTGGCTTGAGAGAGTTTCCAGACAGTAGATGGGGAGAACTAAGGAAGCCTAGTAAATCTCTGAGTTGAGAAAATGTTGCCAAGGGTTCGGGTATATTGGTGTGAGTAGAGACTGTAGGGCAGAATATCAGAGAGGAAAGAGCACACGGAGAAAACTGGAGATCCGTGGAGAGTACTGACCAGTCTATGTGTGTGAGGAAGCTATCCAAGGCAAGGAACGAAAACACTCAGAAGGGTTAGAGTAGCATTTATTGCCCTTTAAAAATATCATCGACTCTCTTAAGGAATTTTTTTCTTACTCATCTCTTCATTAAATTTGAATGCCATAGGTATATAATATATTTCTATTTACTGCTGTATGTATACCTAGTACTGTGCTTTATACATAGTAAAAATTTCTCTAACCTCAAGAACTAACTTTTCTCCCCCTTGGAGACAATATCACCTATCATAGGACACTTTGGTTGCTTCCATGGCCTAGCCACTGTGAATTATGCTGGTATGAACATCAGTGTGCAAATGTCTTTTCGGATATGAGTTTTTAAGTCTTTGGGGTAAATGCCCAGTTGAAGGACTGCTGGATCATACGGTAGATCATTTCTTAGATTTCTGAGGAACCTCCATACTGTTTTCCATAGTGGCTGTACCAATTTGCAGTTTCACCAGCAGTGTGTGAGGGTTCATTTTTCTCAGCATCCTCTCCAACATTTGTTATTATGTGTCCTGTGGATTGTAGCTTTTCTAACAGGTGTGAGATGGTATCCCATTGTGGTTTTGATTTACATTTCTCTAATATCTAGCGATGTTGAGCATCTTTTCATATATTTGTTGGCCATTTGTATGTCCACTAAAGAGAAGTCTGTTCAGGTCCTCTGCCCATTTTTTGATTGGATCATTATTTTTTTTGTTGTTGTTGTTATTGAGTTGTGTGAGTTCTTTGCAGATTTTGCATGTTAGGCCCTAATAAGAAGTGTCACTTGCAAGTATATTTTCCCATTCAGCTGCTTGTCTCTTTTGATTTCAGGTCTTATATTTAGGTCCTTAATCCATTTTGAGTTAATGTTGGTGTGTGATGCTAGACAACAGTCATTTCATTCTTTTGCAGGTGGCCTTCCAGTTTTCCCAGCACCATTTGTTGAAGAGGCTTTCCTTTCTTCATATATGTTTTTGGCTTTTTTTTGTCGAAAATTACTTGCCCATAAAACTATGACTTTACTTCTGGACATTCAATTCTGTTCTACTAGTCTGTGTGTCTGTTTTGCTGCCAATACCATGCCATTTTGATTACTGTTGCTTTGTAGTATAATTTGAAGTTGAGCAAAATGATGCCTCCAGCATCGTTCTTTTTTGTCAAGATGGCTTTGGCAATTTGGGGTTTTTCATACTTCAGTACAAATCTGATGATTTTTTATTCTATTTCTTTAAAAAATGTCAATGGAATTTTGATAGGGATTGCATTAAATCTGCATAATGCTTTAGTTAATATGATAATTTTAACTATGTTGACTTTTCCAATACAAGAACACGAGCTATCTTTCCATTTTTTGCATCTTCTTTGATTTCTTTTAATAGGGTCTTATAGTTTTTATTATATAGGTCATTGATATGTTTTGTTAAATTTATTCCTAGGTATTTTTTTTTTGGTGCAATTGCAAAAGAAATTATTTCTTCTTCTTCTTCTTCTGACACTCTATTATTAGGGTATAGGAACACTATGGATTTTTGAATATTGATTCCATATCCTGAAACTTTACAGAATTTGCTTATTGTTTCTAGAAGAGTTCTTATAAATGTTTAAAGGGTTATATCATTTTGTTGGATTGATCATTATCAATTATGTAATGTCCTTCTATGTCTTATTTTATAGCCTTTGTTTTAAAGTCTGTTTTCTATGATATAAGTATTGTTACTGCATTTTTTTCCATTTGCGTAAAATACCTTTTTCCATCTCTTTACTTTTGGTCTGTGTGTCTTTTGTAGACAGCATATATATTGGTCTTGTTTTCTTATCCATTCAGCTACCCTATGTCTTTTTTAATAATTAAATTTTTTCAATTACAATTAGCATACAATATTATATTAGTTTCAGGTATACAATATAGTGATTAGACATCTATATAACTTATGAAGTGATCACCCCAGTAAATCTAGCACTCATATGACACCATACATAGCTATTACAATATTATAGACTATATTTCATGTATTATACTTTACATCCCTATGACTATTTTATAATTACCAATTTGTACTTAATTTCTTCCCCCTTTTCACCCACACTCTCAAACCCCCTTCCATCTAGCAACAATTCAATTGTTCTTAGTATCTATGAGTTTGTTTCTGTTTTGTTTGTTTATTTTGTTCTTAAGATTCCACATGTAAATGAAATCATATGGCATTTGTTTTCTTTCTCTTTCTGACTTACTCCACTTAGCACAATATCCTTTAGGTTCATCTATGTTTTTGTAGTTGGCAAGATTTTATTCTTTTTATTGCTGAGTAATATTCCATTGTAAAGATATACCACTTTTTCTTTATCCATTCACCTATTGATGGACATTCAGGTTGCTACTATATCTTGACTATTGTAAATAATGCTGCAATGAACATACGGTTTCACATCTTCCTCTGAAGAAGTGTTTTGGGTTTGTTTGAATGAATACCCAGAAGTGGGATTACTGGGTCTCTATCTTTGTCTCTTGTTATAGCTTTTGTTTAAAAGTCTATTTGTCTGGTATAAGTATTGCCACTCAGGCTTTGTTTGTTTGTTTGTTTGTTTGTTTCCATTTTCGTGAAATATCTTTTTTCATATCCCCGCCCTCAGTCTGCATGCGTCTTTCTATCTGAAGTGAGTCTCTTGTAGATAGTGTATGTATAGGTCTTATTTTCTTATTCATTTGGGCATCCTATATTTTAATTGGAGCTTTTAATTCATTCACATTCAGAATTGATAGATGTGTAGTTATTGCCATTGTATTATTCATATTTTTAATCTTCCCCCCCTTCCTCCTCCTCCTCCTCCTCCTCCTCCTCCTCCTCCTCCTCCTCCTCCTCCTCCTCCTCCTCCTCCTCCTCCTCCTCCTCCTCCTCCTCCTCCTTCTTCTTCTTCTTCTTCTTCTTCTTCTTCTTCTTCTTCTTCTTCTCTTCTTCTTCTTTTCTTCTTCTTCTAGAAATCCCTCTAACATTTTTTCATAATACTGGTTTGATGCTACTGAACTCTTTTAACTTTTTCTTGTCTAAAAAGCTTTTTATCTATCCTTTAAATCTAAGTGATATCTTTACTGGATAGAGTAGTCTTGGTTGTAGGTCCCTGCTTTTCACAATTTTAATATTTCGTGCCAATCCCTTCTGGCCTGAAAAGTTTCTATTCAGAAATCAACTGATAGTCTTATGAGAGCTCCCTTGTAGGGAACCTATTGCTTTTATCTTGCTGCTTTTAAGATTCTTTGTCTTTAACCTTTGGCATTTTAATGATAATGTGTCTTGGTGTGGGCTTGTTTGTGTTTATCTTGTTTGGAACTCTGTCCCCGCTGGACTTGTATATCTATTTCATTTGCCAAGTTAGGAAAGTTTTTCATCATTCTGTCTTCAAATAGATTCTCAATACCTTGCACTCTCATTTCTCCTTCTGGTGCCCCTATGATGTGAATGTTGGTGAGCTTGATGTTGTCCCAGAGGTCTCTTAAACTATTGTCATTTTGTTTTAGTCTTATTTATTTTTGCTTTTGCAATTGAATTTTCTCTGCTACCTTGTCTTTCCAATCATTGATTTGATCCTCTGCTCTATCTAATCTACTGTTGATTTCTTTTTGTGTATTCTTCCTTTCAGTTATTGTATTTTCATTTCCGATTTTTGTTTGTTTGTTTGTTTTTATGTCCCTTTTTATACTTACTATCTCTTTGTTGACATTCTCACTGAGTTCACCTATTCTTCCCCTAAAATTATTGAGCACCCTTATAACCAGTGTTTTGAATTCTTTATCTGGTAGATTGCTTGCCTCTATTTTTTTTAGTTTGTTTTCTGGAGAGTTCTTCTATTGTTTCATTTGGGACACGTTTCTTAGGGTTTTTTTTTTTTTTTTCATTTTGGCTGCATTTCTGAGTTTGTTGCTATTTATTAGGTAGATCTGTTATATCTCCTAGTTTTGGTCAGGTGGCTTTATGCAGAAGGTCCCCTGTGTGGCTCAGTGGCACAGTCTCCCTGATTGTTTGTGTTGGGTGCTCCAATAGCTTCCCTTATGGAGGTTGTGTGTGCCTTATTGTTGTCATTGAGCCTTGATTGCTGTTGGCATGTCAGGGGGTGGGACTGACTCTCAGGCTGGCTGTGAGGATTGACCATGCCCACAGTGTATGAGCTGCTGTGTGTAGGCTGATTCCATGGAGTGAGATTTGCTCCTGCAGACTTATGTATCTGTTGGGACCATCCTTTAGGTGTGTCACTTGTGGGGTTAATCAGGTGGTATTCTTTTTTCATCTGAGTGTACTCCAAGTGTGTAGGTACTGGAGCTCCTTGGAAGGAGCCCCTATGCAGGCCAAAATCAGCTGCTGCCTGCGACCCCTGGGGCCACATCGTAGGAGACACAAAGCTATCCTCTGTTGATTGCTGCCTGTGTTGGACATGGAGACACATGGAAGAGGCCATGCTGTGAACTGCGCCAACTGTCACAATTACTGGGCCTGGGGTAGCTTAATAAAAGGCCCACAGCACCCTGAGGCATGAGGCTGCCTATAAAATGACTATAAGGCTAATCAGCTGATAGAGTCCCAGGTGAGCCAGGTCTCAGGGAGTCATTGGGGTGGGGTGAGTTGCGTTTACCATGTTAGTGCAGATTCAAATTTGGCAGCAGTGCTTCACCTGTAGCCACTTGCAAAAGTCTCAGATCACATATATGTCAACTTCCACCTATCTCAGGGCTGCAGACTACTGAGATTTGTTCAAGAATGACTGCTACGTGGGCCAAATCTATTTGCCCGCCACAAGATACATCTCGGGTAGCCTGCTGATTGCTGCTGAAAGAGCCTCCTCCTGTTTGCATGGAAGAGCTATTTGACTGCCACCAAAAATGCCTCCTGCAAGGTGTGAGTTTGGTGGGGTGAGGTCACCATGAGTCACCAGAGTAGATCAAGTGGAGTTCATCTGGCCAATGCAGATTCAGATTTGGCCATGTGGGAGGAGATCTTAACATAACAAGGTGGCACCTGCCTGTAAGCTACACAGGGGAAGGTTTCAACACAGGAATAATGGTGGCTGTTCCCTGGGCCCTCACCCTGAAGCCACACAACCAAGTCTTTCCTTGTATGTCTTGGGAGCCTCTTAATTCACCATTGTTCTGCCAGAGCTCAGAGTGAGTGCCTGTGAGTGAATCTGTGTATGGGCCCTTTAAGAGGTCATCTGGGTTTCCAGCAATATTTTATCTCACCAGGATGGTCAGAATCTTTGCTGACTTTTGCAGCCAGATTTTGTGGAGACTCCTCTTTCTAGCACTAGAACCCTGGGTTGCAGAGCTCAGTATCGGGCTGGGGCTTCTCACTCTTCCAGGGGGACCTCTGGAGCCAAGATAACCCTCTCAATCCTCAAACGCCACACTGGAGTGTGGGGCCAGCCCATTTTGTGTCTCTGCTCCTCCTATCAGTCTCGTTGTGGCCTCTTCTTTACAGCTTATTAATAGAAATTATGTTCAGCTAGTCTTCAGATGGTTCTCCAGGTTGATTTTTCTATAATTTAGTTGTAGTTTTACTGTGGTCATGCGAGGAGGCAAGCACAACTTTTTCGAACTCTGCTATCTTGACCAGAATTGAGCAACATTTTTCAAGTGAAGGAACCAAAAGAAGAAATAAACTGTCTTTATAGATTCCTATACCCAGCAAAAAATTCTTTCAAAAATGGTCCAATAAAGATTTTTTCAAACATACAAAAACTACAGTAACTTACTACCAGCAGACCTGCCCCCCAAAAAACAAAACAAAACACACCAAACAAACAAAAAAACAGTTTAAAGTCCTTCAGGAAAAAGGAAAATGATACCAGATAGAATTATGGATTTGCAGTATAGGCATTTTATCACAGTGTAGACTAAGACTAGGAGAAGGATGTGTGTGGGACAGAACAAGAAAAAGCTTAAGTGGGAGATGGCACATAAGTCCTTACTATTATGAAACAACAAAGGTGTTAAGTCCAACAGAAGAATCTAATATCATTTCAACACATTTTCTGTCAGTATAATTTTCAGAGAATTTAAATAGCTGTTTTCTGTATAATGACTAAAAAACCTGGCAGAACTTTCTCAGTCTTTGACATGCTTTTACTGTACTTGCTCAGTTTTGAAAATCTTCTCTAATGGACAAGAGATGAATGCTTTCTCTTTACATACTTTGTTAGTAAAAGAATATTTCAAATAAAGAAGATACAGAAACTTGGTCATATTTACCACAAATCAGATGAGTGCTTTTAATTTGGCTATTCTCAAAGAAACATGGGCATATGCTGACCTAAAGAAATTCACATATATATGTATTATATATATAATATATTCATATACATATTATATATATTATAGATTCATATATATTATGTTATATATATAAATATATATTCATATATTACATAAATTTCTATATGTATATATGAATATATATATGGCATATGAACACTTGAGGAAAAATGACTGCCTCTACAAAAGTTTGAGATGTTTTTGTTTTATTTTTTTTGCACTATAGAAGCATGTGCTTTGACATGATACTGCCTTTTTGGCATTGCTCCTTCACTAATGTGTTGGAATAACAACATGACTTCTGTTTGATAATAAAAGCAAATAAAACATGTATTTTATCCCACTGTTCTCTGAGTTGAATATCAATGAATATAATTTCAAGTTACTATTTATCTTTTAAAATTGAGGTTATATATTTAAAATTTAAAACATGAATTTGATATATGAAAAATTTAAATCATGGAAAGTAAAAATACAAAAATCAAAAAATAGTGAATGCTAGCTGATTACATATGTTTGCTTAAATTTGTTCAGCACTCTGGAGACAATTGTGGATTCAATTTGATTTTTGTGCTGATATATATCATGTTTACCAAGCAATTGTGGGGGTAGGAGCTATACTAGGTGTCCTCCCCAGAGCAGCCAAAATGAAAAATAGGCTTGAACAATAGCCTTGACTTAACTGTGGAACCTGACAAAATAGCAAGGCAATGATAGGGAAATTCCTCAACACAGGCATGCGAAGGACAGCTGATGTGACCTAGAATTCACCTCTGCTTCATTATACAATCATTACAGAAAAATTTACATTGCAATTTTGACTCCCCTTATGAGCAAACCAAGTGCATTATGTGTATATGCATGCTCAGAGAGAAGGAGGTTATATAAGAAACCTGTCAATCAAGGCTTGTAGGGGAAGGGCTCTGGTGACAAGAGGAGGACCAGACCCCTGCAGGCAGAATAAAAGGGCAGAAGCCAGAGACTTCTGGGCTGACCACTCTTGGCAGCCTGCTCTCCTTTCTGAGAAAGTACTTTAACTTTCAATAAAGCTAGCTATCTTACAATTGCTGGTCATCTGCCTTCAATCCATTGTCGCTAGACTCCAAGAACCAAGGACTGAGAGTGCCAACATTCCCCAGAACTGACAACAGTTGGAGGGGAGTGGTTTGGAGACCTAATATTAAATATAAAATACAGCAGAAATTTGAACAATGTGGGGGTGAGAGGCGCTGACCCCCATACAGTAGAAAATCAATGTGTGTAACGCTTGACTCTCCCAAATCATAACTATAATCATCCCTCAGTATCCACAGAGGATTGGTTCCAGGAACCCCTGCAGATTCCCAAATCTGCAAATGTTCAAGGACCTTATAAAAAATCACACAGTACACTGTCTGCATCTGTGGATTCTCAGGTACAGATCAAAAATACTGTTTTCCATCCACAGTTGGTTGAAAACATGGATGTGAAACTCAGAATATGGAGAGCTGACTATATATTTATTAAACAATTTACATATGAGAGAACCCATGCAATTCAAGCCTGTGCTGTTCAAGGGACAACCTATTTTAACTTAATTTTTAATTTGAGAGTTGTTTGATTAAAAAATTGGTGTTTTGAAGTTGTACTGCTGGATAAACAACTACTATATTTAATTACAGATAAGCATCCTTAATATGAAGATGTACACATATTTTACAAGGCTCTTTTCTCTCAACTTTGTGAATAACAAAGGCTTTTAAACTGTAATTACAGTAGTCCCCTCCTCATCCACAGTTTCACTTCGGTGGTTTTAGTTACAGTCAACTTCAGTCTGAAAATATTAAATGGAAAATTTGAGAAATAAACAAGTCATAAGTTTTAAATCACATTCCCTTCTGAGTAACACGATGAAATCTCATAGAGAACAATTCTCAGGAGTATCCTGGGATGTAAATCAATACTTTGACCAGCATATTCATGCTATATATACCACCCACTCATTAGTCACTTAGCAGCTGTGTTGGTTATCAGACCCACAGTCATAGTTGTGTAGTACTTGTGTTCAAGTTACCCTTGTTTGACATAAAAGGGCCCCAAAGTTAAAAGTAGTTGTGCTAGCAATTTGAATATGCTAGAGAGAAGCTACAAAATGTAGTACAATCTGTGGTTTGTTACAATCTGTGGTTTTCAGTATCCACTGGGGGTCTTGGAGTATATTCCCTGTGGATAAAGGGGAACTACTCTATGAATATGTTTTTAGTGGATGCTCCCTGGAGAGTAGGTTCTGAATTTCTACTCTGCGGTTATATCTAGAAGATGGACAGGACTGGTTGTGTGGAAAAAATAATTTAAATTTGCTTTGAAAAATAAACTTCAGACATAAATTTTAGGGGTTAACTAGAAAAATGCCATGACTATATCACCGAAACATGGAATCTAAGTGATTTGAAGTAACAAAAAATTGCCAAATTTAAAAGTATAATGGAAAACATATTATTTAAAACTATATTGCAACAATAGATGGCTATTTATACATTTCTAACTCAGAGGTAACTACATCAGCTATTCTTAGCCAGTAAAACCACAGAGCATTATAAAGGAGGGTGTGTGCCCAGTTCTAGTTCTTGTGTTTCTCTAGTACTTTTTCCCAGGTCTTCCTTTCTCACTGCTCCTCCTCACCACAAGAACTTGACTTGCCTGATGTTTCTATTTAAAATTCTCTACCCTACTCTGCTCCATCCCCCTCTTTATACTAACTAAAGCCTACTCTTTTTTTGTGATTTCAGCTTAAGAGACAGTCTTGGGGCAACTTTTCTTAGCCCTCCATATTTGTCTCCATCTTTTTCTTTTTTATCAGAATGGATGTCTCATTTAATGGTATGATCATGTGATAAAATCTGAAAAAAAATTAAGTTAGACTAACAAAGAAAAAAAGAGAGAGGACTCAAAATTATAAATGAAAAAGCAGACACTATGACACTATATGAACAAAAAGAATCACAAGAGACTTCTATGAACAATCAATCATATGCCAACAAATTGAAGAAATGGATAGTCTTAGAAATATACAACCTACCAAGACTGAATCATGAAGACAGAAAATCTGAAGAGATCAGTAACAAATAAAGAGATTGAATTAGGAATAAAAAATCTCCCAATAAAGAAAAACTCAGGACCAGATGGTTTCAGCGGTGAATTCTACCAAAAATTATGAACAGCATTAATGCCTATCATTCTCACTCTCTTTCAGAAAATTGAAGAGGAGTTCACACTCCCAAATTCACTTTAAGAGGTGAGAATTACCCTTATATCAAAGCCAGATAAAACAAAGCAATGATAAACAAATGAGAATAAAACTACAGGCCAATATTCCTGATGTATATAGATAAAAAATTCTCAAAAAATACCAAGAAATGAAAATTAGTAGCATATTAAAAGGAATATACACCCTAAACAAATGGGATTCAAGGATATTTTGACATATGCAAATCAATGATTCTGATACATCACAGTAATAAAATAAATAATAAAATTCATATAATCATCTCAGTGGAGCCAGAAAAAGTATTTCACAAAAGTCAACAAACTTTCTTGATAAAAAAAATTTTTTTTCAAGTAATTGAGTATGAAAGAAACATTTCTTAGAAGCACATTTTTCAGTCTGTTGAGATCTTCCTTCCAGACATATCCTCTGTTTTATTAGAGTAAACTCAAAATAATTCAAAATTAAAGGAACATACCTCATGAACATAACATAGGCCATATATGAGTAGCCCACAGTTGACATTATAGTCAATGGTAAATGGTCAAAACTTTTTCTCTAAGATCAGAAATAAGATAACTGTGTCCAACCTCATCATTCCTATTTAACATAGTACTGGAAATCCTAGTCAGCAATCAGGAAAGAAAAATTGCAAATTATATATCTGATAAAGAGTAATGTCCAAAACATATAAGGAACTTATGCAATTCAATAGCAAAAATCCAAATAATCCAATTTATAAACAGGTAAAAGTCTGTATATACATTTTCCCAAAGATATTCAAACTGAAAACAAGTACTTAAAAGTGTTCGACACTACTAATTATTACTAAAATGCATATTAAAGTCTCACACTTTTTAGAATGTATATTATCGAGAAGACAAGAGATATCAAGTGTTGATGAGCATGAGGGGAAAAGGGAAACTGTGCTCTTGATGACATTGTAAATTGGTACAGCCATTATAGAAAACTATGGAGGTTCCTCAAAAAATTAAAAAGATAACTACCATGTAATACAACAAACTCACTTCAGGAGTATACATTCAAAAGGGATAAAATCACTATCTCAAAGAAATATCCATTGTCCATGTTCACTGCAGCATTATTCATAACAGTCAAAACATGGAAATTACCCAAGTTCTCATGAATGAGTGAATAAAGAAAATGTGATCGCTGATCTATCTATCTATCATCTATCTATCTATCTGTCTATCATCTATCTATCTAATCTATCATCTATCATCTATCTATATCTATCTATCATCTTCCGTAGCATGTTGTTTGATCTACATGTATTTGTGGTTCTTCCTGCTTTCTTTTTGCAGTTGATCTCTAGCTTCAAAGCAGTATAATCAGAGAATATGGTTGGTATTATTTCAACCCTCTTATATTTGTTGAAGCTATCTCTGTCCCCCAGTATGTGGTCGATTCTTGAGAATGTTCCATGTGCACTAGAGAAGAATGTATAAGCAGTTGTTTTAGAATGGAAGGCTCTGTATATATCAATTATGTCCAATTGGTCTAATGTGTCATTTAAGGATGTTATTTCCTTATTGATTTTCCATTTGGATGATACGTCCATATCTGACAGTAGAGTATTTAGGTCCCCCACTATGATAGTGTTTTGGTCTGTTTCTCCCTTTAGCTCTGTTAATAATTGATTTACATATTTTGGGGCTCCCTGATTAAAAGCATAGATATTAATAAGTGTTATGTCTTCTTGATACATGATTCACTTGATCATTATGAATTGTCTCTCAGTATCTTTCTATACCTTTTTCATTTCGAAGTCTATTTCATCCAATATTAGTACCACTACTTCTGCTTTTCTCTGAATCACATTTACTTGGAATATTATTTTCCACCCTTTAACTTTGAGTCTATATTTGTCTTTGGAGCTGAGATGTGTCTCCTGAAGGCAGCTTTTAGTTGGGTTTTATTATTATTTTTTTTTGATCCAACTCTGTGCCTTTTTAATGGAGTTCAGTCCATTTACATTTATGGTGATTATTAAATTATGAGGTCTTCTTATAGCCATTTTATCTTTTGCTTTCTGGTAGCTCAGTGTTTCTTTGCTTCCTTGTCCTTGCATTTCAGTTTTCTTTATTTTGGTTGGTTTTTGTGGGGTTTTCCCCTGATTCTTCTTGTTTTATGTTATATACTTTATTTCTGAGTCCTTGGTGTGTGGTTACCATTAAGAATATGAAAAGGACAGTTGTATATATACAATTAGCCATTTTCTTCTGTGTGTGCCTTATCTCCTTTCTCTTTTGTGAATCTGGATCTTTTAATTTTGCCCTTTTCAGTCATTGTTGTCTCAATTTGTCACTATGTATGCTGAATGTTGGTTACTATCTTGTTATAGCAATTCTCTTCTTATGATTTAAGCTTATAATGCTCTGTTCTTAGTAAGGGTTACACGTCTTTACGTCTATTTGCCTGATAGTCATCTTACTCCCAATTATGTATTTTTTTTTTTTTGGTCATTTTGTTTTAGGCAAGCTGACCCCTTTTATTTTCTGTGCAGGCCTCATAGTGAAGAATTCCCTTTATTTTTGTATGTCTGGAAAGAACTTTATTTCTTTTTCATATCTAAAAGAGAGCTTTGCTGGATAGATATTCTTGGCTGGTAGTTCCTTTCATTTAATAGTTTGAATATGTGATTCTATTCCTTTCTGTTTTGTAAGGTCTGTGCTGAGAAATCTGCTGATAATCTAATGTTTTTTTTTTATAGGTTAGCAACTTCTTTTCCCAGGCTGTCCTGAGAATTCTCTTTGTCATTGATTTTTAATAATTTTTATATCATGTGTCTTGGTGAAAGCCTATTTGGGTTGAGATAATTGAGTATTTTTTGTCTTCCTGAATTCCAAGCTCCAGCTCATTCCTCAGATATGGGAAATTCTTGTTCACTATTTGTCTGAAAATGCTTTCTAGTCCCTCTTCTTTTTCCTCACCTTTGATATTATTATTCTTATGTTTCCTTTCCTGATATGTTTGTTCTTGTATTTATTTTTTTATTATTTTTATTCTTTGATTTCTCTCTTCTTCCTTCTGATTTATTTCTAGATTTCTGTCTTCGATACCACTTATCCATTCCTCCATTTGGTTGATTCTATTTCCCAAGCTTGCCATTTCATTTTCCCACTCTTGTTGTGTGCTTTTTATCTCCAGAAGATATATTCTGTTCTTTAAGAAGGTTTTAGTCTCCTAGCTCTGCTCATCTAGTTGTTTTTCATTTCCTGAAATTGTTGATATGACTTGTTTCAGAACTCACTGAGTTTTTTCACAAGTACCTTCTTGAATTCTCTGTCATTTAAGACACATTTCTATTTCTGTAAGCTTATTTTCTGTATTTTTTTCTCTTTCTTTCTGAGATGCCTTGTCATATTGGTTGTTCATGGTGTTTAATGGACTATTTCTCTGCCTGGGCATTAATGGAAGTGTATTCTGTTGTTTTTCCAGAAAGAAGATTTATTATATAAAGGTCTCTCTTTAGCCTGCTGTAAAGAGGTGCTCTTCTTTTGGTTTCCAGCAGACAGTGTCTAAGCCTCTTGGATCCCTGCTTTATATAAAGCCTAAATAATGCCTTTTTTATTTTCTTGTAGATATTTAATCATGCTTACTACCTTTAGTTTCAGTCCCTCTTAGTGTCAGCAACAGTCTCAGCAATGTTTGTTCAGATTCTGCTGGCCTCCATGGGTCGCAGTGGATATGGGGAGAGAAGCCTTCTGGGTTGCGGGTTGGGTGCTGCAGCTCAGCCTCGATTTTGCAGTTGGGGCCAGTAAAAATCAACTGTTGTTTCTCTGCAGCCCTATCCTGCTTCTCTACTTTCTGCCCTGATGACAAGGCCCTGTTGTCGGTTGTGTAGAACTTAAAGAACTTCCAGGCAGGGCTGTTCAGGGAAGTCACTGCACCTTCTCTCCACCCCTTCTTCCCACAGAGAGTTCCAGCGGCTATGAGAGGCAGCTTCTTTCTTTCTCTCAGTTCTAGCCTGTGGTGTGGTAACTGTTATTTACAGATCCCACACTCAGACATGCTCATGTGCAGTTTAGATGTTCAGCTTATTGTTTCAAGTGGAGAGATCTGAGGATGTCTCTCCACCAACTCCACCATGTTTCTCAGAATGTATTTATCTGTCTTTAACTTATTTCACTAATTTAATATACTCAAGTTTTGTCCATGTTGTCTTAAATAGCATAATTTTTCCTTTTTATGACTAAATTATACATATATATGTATTTGTGTGTGTGTGTATAAATTCATTCTGTTTATTCATTAATACTTAGGTTTTTTCCATGTTTTGGCTATTGTAAATATTTTTGTAATGAACATGGGATCAATATATCTCTTCAAAATAGCAATTTAAAAAATTTGGATCAATGCTCCAGAAATAGGATTTCTGAATGATATGGTAATTGTATTTTTAATTTCTGAAGAAACTTCCACATTGCTTTCAATAGTGTCTGTACTAGTTTACTTTCACACTAACAGCATACAATATTCCCTCTTCTCCACATCCTCACCAATAATTTTTATCTCTTGCCTTATTATAACCATTCTAACAAGTGTGAGGTGATATCTCATTCTGGTTTTGATTTGCACTTCCCTCGTGATTAGTGATATTGAGCACCTTTTTGTGTAACTCATGGCCATTTGTATGCCTTCTTTAGAAAATTTTTATTTAGGTCTTTGCTCATTTTGAAACCAGATCACTTGTTGTTATTACTATTTTCTTTTAGTATTAAGTTATTTGAGTTCCATGTATAATTTAATGATATTTTAATGTTTATATTATATATTTAAAATATATTTAAAATATATAATACATTTAAATATAATTTAAATATAAATAATTTAAATTTAAATAAATTCTTTCTTAGATATGTGGTTTGTAAATACTCTCTCTCATTCCATAGGTTCCTTTTTCTTCTGTTTTGCAGAAGGTTTTAGTTTGATTTAGTCACCACGCTTTTTTGGTTTTTTTTTTTTTTTTTGCTTGTGCTTTAGGTGTCAAATCCAAAAAGTCATTGGCAAGATTAATGTCAAGAAGGCTTTTCTTTATGTTTTCTTCTAGGAGAACTACCATTAGGGATGCTGTCTGCCAAGATTCGCACATTGATTACTATAAAACCCACCCTTCTTCTCCTTGTTTATCTGTTCTCTCCAGTGATCTCCATGAGGCAAAATGGCAGTGGGCCTCCCTGAAAGCATTTGGAATGCTGAGAATCTGAAAATCCACTTTAGGTTCCCCTTTTCTCATTGAAGTGACTGTAGGCCCAGGGGCCCTGTTGGTACAACATTCTGCTGACCTGGGGAAGGGGATATGCAGCCAAAGTGAATCTGCTCTAATTATCATCCTAATGTAATTTTTTTCTCAGTTTTTGTAGTCCAAAGGGATGCTTCAGCTTGACTCCTGGGTTCTGAAATTTTAACAAAGGCATCTTGTTTGTGAATAGTTGCTAGCTGGTCTTTCTCTAGAAGCCAGAGATCATCTCGCTGACCTTAAGGCATTTTATTTTAAAATTAACCTAAACTTTTCTACTGGAAAAATTATAGATCATATATGCAGGATATGAAACGCCTAAGAATGTAAATGATTCTGGGAGAAGCATAAGGGATAGAGAATGACTTTATCTTTGACAGTAGGTCTCTATCAAGCAATAAAGATTCTCAAAGTATTATGGCCTTAAAAGTATTTTTTATTATACAAATACCTAAAGCAGAGTTTCTAAAGAGCTAATTTTAATTTTTATTTATCTTTTTTATGACTTATAGGAAGTCTCATTTTATGTTTTAAAAGTCTCCCTTCCCAACAACTGCAGTATATGTATAATTCCAAAACAATATATCACATAGAATAATCAATATTTCAATTATTGTGTCATTTCTTTTTTTGTTTGAAAAATAAATATATATAAATATCAATAGCCACATTTTATATTTGATAATCATTCTGAGAAAGAATAAACACAAAACAGAGTCTAAACCTGAATTTACAGGCAGTTCTACTGGCTTCAAAGTTTGTTATTTCATGTAGATTCTTTGACCTCCTTAGAAGTGACATTTGTTAAATCTCCTAAAGACTACTAGATTATGTTAACTAGATAAGCTAAATTTAACTAGACTTACCACAGTAAGAGAGAACACAGTCTTCACAAAGGCTTAGTATGAAGTACAGGCAGAATATTTATAGGGTTTTAGAGACTGAGCTGTGTGCTTTTAAGAAGGGTCTTGCAAGGAGCAGAACCAGTTGAGACTAATTAGAATTTATGACATAATAGCTTTGGATTGCTGGAGATTGCTAGGCAAAAGTGTTAAGACATAGCTTGAAAAGTAAACTCTTGGTTTTAATAAGTAAAAAATTTTAGACCATTCAGAATTTTTTTTTCAGTATCTGTTATTTCCTACAACAAACAGCTGTTATTTTGGCTTGTTCTCAATATCGTTCAGCAAAAGTAGGAAAATGCTCTTCATCTCACTATTGTTTAGAACAAAGATGGAAACAAGTGTGTTTGGTCCAAGAAATGTTTAATATTGTGACAGGAAAGTATACATGTTTATAGTATTGTTCAACATAAGAACAAGAAATTATTTTTGTTTGTCCTCAGAAAGATACATGGAAAAATAGACATTTCTAAGGGCTAGATAAAAAGTATATTGAGTGTTAAAATCAAAGTCAGAGACCAGCCTTGAAAATTTCTTGAGCTGATAAAATCAGTTTAGCCATACAAGCAACAGTTAATTTAGTTTATTTTGTAAGACTAATACTGAGACACAGGGCCGGCCATCCCCAAATATACCACTTTGGCATAATGATTAATTTGAAATAATACCACTTTGGCATAATAATTAAGAAACAGCTAATGCAAAAAGTACACTAGACCCTCTTTTGCATACCCCCCAAATTAGGAAATAAATTATCCAGATGAATAGTACCCTCCCTGTACCAAGAGAAAGAGAGGTGTTCTTATTTACAGAAGCAGAAAATTCAGGGGCAAGAAGGATGTATAAACAAATTTTGTTACTAAATCATTATTTTGCTAGTGCAAGCCCAAACCTCTTTGTAAATTCTTCAAAAGCAATTGTTTCTTCGTTTAAAAGGTATAAAAGTTCCCCACTCTGCTTACTTCTTTGAGTCTCATTCCAAGTTTTGGTTCAAAGTGCATTCAGTTTGCAATTAATTATTACTAATCATTACTTTGGTTTTACTTTGACTATTTATGAACTTTCACATGAGATTCAAAGCAAAATCAAAATTAACTCATAAAATGTATGCATATACTTATGCACATACAAATATTCACATGTGGACAGGAAAATCACATAAATAGAAATGAATACATACATAAAAATATATTGTCACTCAGATCTATGAAATAATTTCTGTGATTATTTCTAAATTTCAGGAGATTGTAATTTTAGCTAAGTCTTTTGAGTTCATTTAGATATTCTAAATAGAATATTTAAATTAATAACAGTAATTTGCAGAGATTAAGATGATAAATTAAAATATTTTGCAAAAAGCTGCTTAACATCCTTTTTGTTTATGGTGATATTATTTCAAAGCCTTTATAAACTGCTAAGGTTTTTTCATTGTTTTCTCCAAGATGACTGTAAACTAGGATCTTTAAAAGTGTTTGAGACATTGTGGGCATTTAACTTTGCTTCTGTTTTTGCATTTTAGCAATTAAGAATTATTAAATGCCTTAACGCCTAATGCTAACAAGATAAGATGATTAAGGAACTGAAAATCTAAGGCATTATATTTGAAGAAAGCATTTGACTCTATAACAATTACCACTTTTTCTTTTATGATAGTGCTAATACTTGTTCTGGTAAGAAAAAAATGTTTTTCTACTAAAAACATGAGACTTGGGAGCAAAATAAATTTATAGCCAGAAATAAGTAGGAAACCTCTGCTATAAATTGATTTTAATTAAAATTACACAGATATTTTTACCTTCCGTATGCCATATTTTATAGTATATGTTAAAATGAAAAAATCTTGAAATCAAAGCAATATTTAGATGTAATCTCAGAAATGAATATTAGTTACTAAGAGACAAATATATTCAGGGAATCAAATGAACCTAGATATATTCACCATTTTACTTTGGATAACAGAGCATTATTTTCAATAAACATATAAGAATCATGCACTAGGTAACCTCAATTAATCTAAACTAAATTGAGATCAGACTGATAACAGTATCTGCTAGCTCTCTAGATAATGGAAGCCTTCCATTGAAGAGAGGAATTGCCTATTTTAGTTAGAAAGAGTGAATGAGAATTTTATGATGAAGATCCAAGGAATTTCAGTGATGTTTGAGAGAATACTTGGTTCACTAATCTATTAATTCATTCAATACATATTCATTGAGTGTCTTTTATGTACCTTGGCACAGAATCTTCTAGGCAGAAATTTATAGAAATGAGCAACACACATTAAAATACCTGTGTTCATGTTATTTTTTAAAAAACATTTTTTTAAAAAGGGAAGACAGTTGGAGGATTCTGGGAAGATAGTAGAGTAAGAAATACCAGTAATCTGTCTCCCAACTCAAGACACCAATGGCACTGTCAGAATCTATCTTATGTAACTGAAGACTATTGAAAGACTACAACTTTAAGAAGGCTTGAAAGGGAAATTGCAAGTAATTTCGGTCAATTTTAGCTCCCAATGGCAGTATAAGCTTTTCATTTTTAACCCCCATCCCTGTGGCAGGCAGCAGTACACATATTACTGGAGAATCTTGCATGAATATTGCAGGAGTCAAGATAGGCAAAAGGAACCTGATCTCCAAATAGGAGGTAACTGCCCTGATCACTGATTGCTGCTTCTGATCTCAGAATTACAAAGAGAAGAGATGTCATTGTTGTTGCACCTCCTTTCATTGTTACAAGCTTCTCTCCCTCCAGATAAAATGTCTTTTTAGAGGTTTAAAGGACTAATATCTTACTTCCCACTCCTTGTTTTTCTTAATTCCCTTTTTGGGAGCTAGATATGAAAGACTAGGACTCAATAGCATATGTATATACAGGAGAAATTACAAAGTAACAGCTCACATCCAGTGAAAATCACGAACTCAGAAAAGATTCAAGAAGACTATAAATTTACACTCAATGTGATTCTTGGAACAGACAGTCAATACATACATACACACATACATATAACACACATACACACATACATATAACACATACATACATATATTATATCCAGGGTTTCAAATGTTCAGTTTTTAACAACAACAGCAAAAATACAAGGCAGACAAAAAAAAACAGAACTATGACCCATTTACAGTAAAAAAAGTAAAAAACAAAAAACAAAGAAAGCTTTTTCAGAAAAGTCTTGATAGTAGATTTACTAGACAAAGACTTTAAAACACCTACCTTAAGATATTCAAAGAACTAAAGGAAGACATGGGGAAAGTCAAGAAAATAATGTGTGAAACATGTAGAAATTAAACAACACATTCTTAAACTACAAATGTAATTATGTAGATCTTCATTCTTTAAAATGACCTTTTCTCTTTTTCTCCTTGATTCAAACTTATCTTGTACTGACTTGCTTCTTTTCTTTCCCTATTTCATCCTTGCACATACTGCATGACCACTTTTTTAATCATTAAGTCCTAGGTAAGCATCAAATAGTCTTAGGAACAAAACCTCAGGTCTGTTGACCACAGAAATAGAATTTCAGTCAAACTGAAGATAAAATCTTAACCTTGTGTTTTAGTTCCAGACTCATAAAGGCAAAATAACCCTACTGGCATCCCCATAAAACCAGATAGAATGATGCCATGACTGACATCAGGACCTGATGCAATAATAACTGCCTTTTATTCTAGCCCTGACCAATCAGGAGAGCCCATGACCCCAACTTCCTTAGGTACCATGACTAATGAGTTTTCCCCTATATAATCTATCCCCTAGAGGTCATAAAGGAGCCAGGTCTTAGGAACATTAACTCACCTGTGTCTTTGGGCTTGGTGCCAATTCCTTAAATAAACCTCTACTTTCTTTGCTGCAAACTTCTGTCCATATCTCCCTTGGCTTTGATGTGTGCAGGCAAAATGAACCCCTTGAGTTTGGTAGCACTAATGGCTAAAAAAAATTACAAAATAAATTAGAAAATACTTAAAGACAAATAAAAAATATGACGAACTGAGACTTATGGGATTCATCAAAATCAGTGTTAAGGGCAAAATTTATAACCGTAAATTCTTACATAAAAAAAGATCTCGAACAACTTAACTACAACATAAAGAAATAAGAAAAATAGAAGAAGATACACAACTAAACTCGAAGCTAGCAGAAGGAAATAGGAAATAATAAAGACCAGCCCCTCCCTCCAGCATATGCCCTAGATAACAGCCCATGGAGTCACAAGCAAATGTAAGTTTCCTGATATGACTTCCTAACTCCCCCGTGATAGTTTCCTGCACCTCCCAGGGTTTTTTTTCTTGGGTAGCCATTAGATAATAAAATTCCCTTAAAGTTTACTAAAACCAAATTTTAAAAATTTGAATGCACAAATCTGGCTATAGCCTGGGATCCCCAAATATTCTACTTTTGGACCCTATGAGGCCTGTGCCCCAGGTCTTGCTGCTCTCTCTGCATGTACCCTGTCTTGACCTCTCTGCATGGCCCTTGGAGGCATACAGTTTACCTCCTTTAGGACTTGTGAGTAATAAACTTCTTCATTTGAATTTCCTTGTGGTGTTTTGTTGAAACTTGCCTCACCATCCTACAACCTGGGGCTCTACTTAAATGTTAATTTAACAAAGTCACAAAAAAAGGACAACAATATTTGTGTTTTAGATATTAATTTTTTGGCTTTCTCAATGTCAATTACCAAATTTTCTTTTCATATAATCAACTTCTGTCTCCAAAGGGCACACAGGGGGAAGGCCATGAAAGCAAGGGGAGATCATTCATCACAAAGATCGTTGGGGGAATTACATCAGGACCTTACATTCAGTTGAAACTCTGGGGATTGTCATGAAGGGCATGCCCTGGAGGGAAGAACTAGTGTCGATTCAGGGCTCCTGCAGGCCCATTAGATGTACTAAATTGATGTCTAGGCAGCACTATCATAGAGAAGTTTAGCTAATCTCTCAAAACCCCCACGAATACTTTTAAGTGAATGTTTATAAAAGGATTCTTCATAATAGCAAAAAGCTGAAAACAACTTAAATGCTCTTCAACAAGTGAATGAATGAACATTATGAAATACTATCCAGAAATAGAAAAAATTAAATATTAATACAAATAACAGTACAGATGGATTTTAAAACTTTTTGCTAATTTTCAAAAGTCAGACAGAAAAAGACTCAACACTTTGTGATTCCATTTATATGAAATTCTAGAAAAGGCAAACTCATAGTGACAGAGAACATACCAATGGTTGCTGGAGGTTGGAGATCATGCAAAGGAATCAACTACAAAGAGGAAGAGAAAACTTTTGGGGGCAGTGAAAATAGCCTATATTTTGATGGTGGTAGTGGTGGCATACTTTTATACAGCTACTAAATTTCCTCAAACTGTATCTTTAAAAAGGGCACATTTTATTTTTATAAGAAAATATTTGAACTATAGTCTGCAAAATAAGCGACTAGTTCACTTAAAAAATTTCAAAGTAATAAAAGAGTCTCAGGAACTGTTTGTTATTAAAGAAGACTAAAGAGACATGACAAGACACAATGCGATTATGGACTTGTGGACCTTCAGAAGAAAGATTTATTTGATGTGAACCTTGAGAAGGATGTTATTTAATGAGGTGAACTCCCCATGATGAACCGAAGGTTCAAATTTAATAAATAAATAGAACCTAGCAGCCATTTGCTGACAGGGACTTCTCTTGTACTCTGTCTACCTGGAAGAACCTCAGACTGAACTCTCAGCTTCAGTGTTATGCCCCACTTGTTTATACTGTCTGAGTCAATCACTACAAGGAAACTGGTTTCATCTTTCTACTAATGGACTGAGAACTGCCTTGTCCATTCAGAACTGCACAATTTGAATACTTCATTTACATAAAATGAGTCTAATGTATAAACTGGATGGGCACTTTCGCTAAAAAGGTGGCCTCCCCTTTGTCTCAGTGGAGCACGGTTTAGGTGGTTACTCGAATCTCTGTTGTCTCGGGTACAGTTCTTTTTGCTCAGATAAATGTATTTTTAATTCTTTTTTGTTATTATTATTCTTTTTTATTTAAAAAATTTTTTAGCTTTATATATATATAATAATTAGTTGCTCATATTTACAATGAGTTTATTTATTATAGTTGGCATACAACAATATAATATACCAGTTTCAGTTATGAAGCATAGTGATCAGAGATCACATAGCTCACAAAGTACTCACCCTGCTAAATCTAGCACCGACATTCCCCCTTACGTATTTATTACATTATTAAACATCTTCCCCATGCTACACTCTACATCTTCATGTCTATTCTGCAACTATCTATTTGTACTTCTGAATTCCATTGCTTTTTTTTCACCATCCCACTAACCCTCCTCTCATCTAGCAGTTCTCAAAATATTCTCTGAGTTTATTATCTATGAGTTTATTTTCATTTTTTGTTCTTGTTGATTTGTTTCTTAGATTTCTCATGTATGTGAACTTATGCAATATTCGTCTTTCTCTATTGACCCATTTCATTTAGCACAATATCCTCTAGGTCTATCAAGGCAGTATCTTTTTCCATTCCCTTCCTTTTAGTCTTGTGTGTCTTTTAATCTAAAGTAAGTCTCTTGTAGGCAGCATATGTAGGGGTCTTGTTTTCTTATCAGTCACTCTATCTTTTGGTTGGAACACTTAATTCTTTTCCATTTGAGGTACCTATTGATAGAATGTAATTATTACCATTCTTTATTCATATTTTTGATACATGTTTTTTCTTCTCTAAGAAGTTGCTCTAACATTTTCTGTAATAGTGGTTTGGTGTTGATGAATTCTTTTAGCTTATATTTGTCTGGGAAGCTCTTTATTTGTCCTTTGACTCTGAATGGGAGCTTTGCTGGATGAAATATTCAAGATAGTAGATCACAGGTTTTCATCATGTCAAATATTTTGTGCCAAGCCCTTCTGTCCTGCATGGTTTCTTTTGAGAAATTAAGCTGCTGGTCTTATGAGTGCTCCATTGTAGGTAACTAATGGCTATTCTCTTGCTGCTTTTAAGAGTCTCTCTTTGTATTGAACCTTTGGCATTTTAATTATGATGTGTCTTGGTGTCGGCCTCTTTGGGTCCTTGGTTTTTGGGGACTCTCTGAGCTTCCTGGAGTTGTATGTCTATTTCCTTCACCAAGTTAGAGAAGTTTTTCATTATTATTTCTTAAAATAGCTTTTCAACATCTTGTTTTCCTTCAGGTACCCCTATGACACAGATATTTTTACCTTTAATAGAGTCTCATAGGCTTCTTAAATTATTAAAATAGTCTTGGCTTCTTTTTTTCTTGCCATTCTGATATAGTGTCCTTGGCTTTTCTATTCTCTTTATCAGTGGTTTGATCCTATTCTTCATTCCCTCGGTTTATTCCATCTAATATACTCTTCATCTCAGATAATGTGTTCTTCATTTCTGACTGGTTTCCTTTTATAAATCGATTTTTATTTTTATGTTTTTAGAAGTATGAATTCATCTATACTTTTCCTAAATTCATTAAGCATCTTTATAACCAATGTTTTGAACTCTGCATCTATTAGATTGCTTGACTCATTATTCCTGGATCTCTGTTCTGCTTTCTCATATGATTTCTGCTTCAGTGTGTTCTCATTTTGGCTGCCTTTCTGTATCTGTTTCTGTGTACTAAGCAAAGCTTCTAAGTCTACCGATCTTTTTAGTGTGGCTTTGTGAAGTGGCACAATCCTGAGAGGGGTTCAGCTTCAGGCCTAGTTTAGCCCCAGCCTGAGCCACCTGTTAAGAGTCAGCAAGTAATCCACAGATTTTGTGCTTATAGATCTCTTAAGAAGCCATGCTTGAGATTGAGGCCAGCTGCCATCACTGTGAGTCTTGGCACTGCTCAGTAAGGAGCACTGGACTTGCTGAGCACACAACTGGATGTGGTTCTGGTAGGGCGGTGAGTTTGGGGAGGTGGAGTTTCAGGGAATCCTCTGGGGGAGTGAGCTCTGTTATCTAGTTTAATGATATCTCAGCTATGATGGTGTTGGGTCCATACACTGCGATCGGGGGAGGGCTCAACAGAAGAATAATGGATACCACTGGCACTTCTGCCTGGAAGAGAGTCTCAACTCTGGTCCTCACTCCAACAACTGAATGTTCCCCCTATAAGTCCCTGGTGCGCTGCAGCAGCTGACTGAGCACTGGTGCTCAGAGTGAGCAGGTCTGTCAGCACAGAAGTCCGTTAATGGATACGGTCCCTTTAAGAGGCATCTGCAGCTGCCTTCTGCCACTGCTGCAGCCTCTGTTCCACACAGCCACTTTGGACGGGCGCAGCTTTGTATCTTTGCCCCCTTCTACCTTCTACCATTACAAGGTGATTAATTATTTCTCTCCCTAACTGGAGTGCTTCTGTTTGTCTAGGTCCCAGGCAACTTTCCTTGCTCTTTGCTCCGTGTTTCTGTTATGACTTTGATTTGGTCATAAGAGAGATGAACAAAGTCTCTATTATCTACGTCATTTTTTCCCATCCTCTAAAATTCTTTATTAGTCTAAAGTTGATTTTGATTTATAGGCTGGATCCTGGAATAAGAATAAATTTATGTAAATTTAATGTATGAACACTAGTTGGAAATTGGTAAATTTGAATGAGATAATCATATTAGATAGTAACATGTACTATATTATTGGTAATTTTCTGATTGAATAATTATGATTATGTAAATAAAGGTTCTCATTTTAAGAAAATAAGCACTAAAACCTTTAGGAGTAAAGAAATAGTAAGTTGCACATATGTATAGATATATTGGAGAGAATGCTAAAGCAAAGATGTCAAATACTTTATATAAACTACAAAATTTTGAATTTCTTTTTTACTCAAACTATTATCACACTCACAACACATCTAATAACAAATGAGTGGGGATTCTTCCCACACCAAGCAATTCTGTGACACTGACCAGTTGTTTTACAATTTAACTCAATTCGACATATCTACTAGGAGATAATACCAGACCGCAGGTCAATGGCTCAGTTCCACAAAGCTTCACTTACCTCCCCCACTTCAGAAGCCACTTGGCTATAAATCTGAGATTCCCACTGCCTCCCCCCATCCCCTCTCTTGCCATAATCCAGGGCTTGATTAATTTCCTGAAGTGGCTAACAGAACATAGAAAAACAGTTCAGTTATTGTTTACAAGTTTATTATAAACAGATATGGTAAAGGATACAGATGAATATCCAGATAAAAGAGTTTCTTATTCTTAGGGCAAGGCATGTGGGATGGGGCATGGAACTTCCATGCTCTGTCTCGGTACACCAGTCTCCCAGAGCTTCAAAGTTCACCAACCTGGAAGCTCCCTAAACCTCATACCTTTGAGATTTTTATGGAGGCTTCATCACATGAGCATGATTCATCATTAACTCAATGTCAAGCCCCTCTCCCCCTCCTGGAGTATAGAAAATGGGGCTGAAAGTTCCAAGTTTTTAATAATGGCTTGGTTTTCATGACCAGCCTCCACCCAGGTGTCTACCAAGCATTGTTTCATATGAACAAAATGTGAACCTATAACCCAGAAAAGCCCAAGGGACTTTAGAAATTCTGTGTCAGAAATCAGTGTCAAAGTCCCAATATTAGAACAAGACATGCTTCTAGTACTCTTATTATGTAGGAAAATACAAGGGTTTTAGTAACTGTGCTAGCAACCAGGTTATATTTTGCTCCTTTGTCAAAACTACACACACACACACACACACACACACACACACACACACATTCTATTATTTCACAGTAAATATTAACTTTTGGAAAATGCATGGTGAAAAACAAACATAAAAATTTGCTTTAATGCATTATTTCATTACATATAAAATTATTTAAAAATAACATTAAAGAAAATAAAATTTTAAATGCTCAACTCATTTTTATAGCTATCGTCTCAACCACATTTTTTTACTTTATTTTATTACTCCAGTTACATAATTTTTACAGTGCAATTCTTTTAGCTACAACTCAGATTGAATATTTTTTAAAATATGACTCATGTTTATATAAATATAAATATTTTTATTATTTTGAATAGTTTTGTATATAGTAGGACTATTAACTCTTGGTTTTATTTCATGTGTAATTTTTTTATAAAATGGCTTTTAATTTTTTAAAAGATTTTATAAAGATAGTTATCCTTGAATTTCTATTTCTTTTATAATATGTTTAGGAAAATCTGTCTTAAGATCATTTAAACTTTTCACTTATATTTCACATTTTTTAATCACTAATTTTATGATTTTATTTTTTCTACTTTAATATATTAAAATTCTATTTTAGGATATAGTGTAAACTGAAGCTCTAACTTGAATATTTTCTAATTAAAATTATTGGGGTGACATTGGTTAATAAAATTACAAAGGTTTATAGTGTACAATTCTATAATACATCATCTGCAAATTGCATTGTGTGTTCACCACTCAAAGTTAAATTTCCTTCAGTCACCATATATTTGAGTCCCATTACCCTTATCTACCTATCCTCATCCCCACCTTCCTTCTGCTAATCACTAATCTGTTGTCCATGTCCATGAGTCTCTGTCTTGTTCTTTTGTTGCTTTCGATTTTACATCCCACACTGAAGTTAAATCATACGGTTGTCAACTTTTCCTGTCTGACTTACTTTGCTTATCATTATAACCTCAAGATCCATCCATGTTATTGCAAATGACAGTTTCATCTTTTCTTATGGCTGAGTAACCACGTCTTCTTTATCCCATCATCTATCAAAGGGTACCTTGGTCATTTTCATGTCTTGGCCACCGTGAATAATGCTCCTATGAACATAAGGGTACATATATATTTACAGACAAATATATCTTTACAGACAAAAAATACATAGAAGAGGGGGTAAATATGCAGAAGAGGAATGGCTGGGTCATATGATCATTCTATTCTTAATTATTTGACCAACCTGCATACTGCTTCCATCGTGACTGCACCAATTTATATTTTCACCAACGGTGCACAAGTGTGCCCTCTTCCCCACAATCTGTCCAACACTTGTTATTACTTATCCTGTTGATGATAGATAGCCATGCTAACAGGTGCGAGGTGGTGTCTTGTGCTTTTGATTTGCAGCTCCCTAATAACTAGTGAAGCTGAGCATCTTTTCATATCTCTGTTGGCCATTTGTATGTCTTCTTGGGAGAAGTGTCTGTTCAGGTCCTCTGATCAGTTTTTAATTAGAGTTTTTATATTATTGTTGAGTTGTATGAGTTCTTCGTGTATTTTGGACATTAGCCCCTTGTTAGAGGCCTTGTTTGGAAATATCTTCTCTCCTTCAGATGGTTGCCTCTGTGTCTCTTGGTGGTATCTTTTGCTGTGCAGAAGTTTTTTAATTTGATATAGTCCCATTCATTTTTTTTTTTGCTTTTATTTCCCTTTCCTTCGAGGTCAAATTCACAAAACTATCTCTCAGTCCAAGGTCTGTGAGGTTAGTACTTAATGTTTTTTTCTAGGCAATTTATTGTTTCAGGTTTTCTATTTACGTCTTTGATCTATTTTGAGTTAATTTTGGTACACGATGACAGCAGTCAGTTGCATTCTTTCTCCATTATATGTTTTTGGCTCCTTTGTCGAAAATTATTTGCCCATATGCGTGTTGTTTGTTTTCATTTTTTTTCTGGACTCTCAATTTTGTTCCATTGATTTCTAAAAACACCATGCAGTTTTGATTATTGTCACTTTGCATTATAATTTGAAGTCAGGCAAAGTAATACCTCCGGCCCTGTTCTTTTTTCTCGGGACTGCTTTGTCTATTCAGGGTCTTTTGTGTTTCTACACAATTCTGATGCTTTTTTGTTCTACTTCTTTTAAAAATGACATTGGGATTTTGATGGGGAATTGCTTAAATCTGTTTATTGTTTTGGGTCATATGGCCATTTTAACAATACTGATTCTTCCAATCTAAGAACACAGAACATCCTTTCATTTCTTTGTGCCTTTTTTTTGTTTGTTTCTTTCAATAATGTCTGATAGCTTTCAATGTATAGGTTGTTTGCATACTTCACTAGGTTTATTCCTGGCTATTTTATTCTTTTTGTTGCAGTTTCCAAAAAAAATTCTATTTTTTTTTTTTATTCCCTGAAATGTCATTGTTAATGTATAGGACCACTACGGATTTTTGAACATTGTTGTATCCTGCAACTTTACTGTATGTGTTTACTGTTTCTAGTACAGTTTTAATGGAGTCATTAGGGTTTTTTCACATAGAGAACCATGCCTTCCACAAAGAGGAACAATCTGACTTCATCACTCCCAATTTGGATGTCTTGATATCTTTTCTTGCCTGTTTGCTCTAGCTAAGACTTCCAAAACTATGTTGAATAAGAGTGGTGAGAGAGAGCATCTGTGTTTTGTTTTTGATCTTAGAGGAAAAGCTTTCAGTTTTTCTTTATTAGGTATGATATTAGCTGAGGATTTGTCATATATGGCCTTTATTATATTGGGATACTTTCCTTCGATATCCATTTTATTAAGTGTTTGAATGACAAATGGATGTTTTATCTCGTCGAATGCTTTTTCTGTATTTATTGATATGATCATATGATTGTTATCCTTTATTCTGTTTATGTGCTGTTTCACACTGATCTGTTTGCATATGTTAAACCATCCTTTACCCCTGGAATGAAGCCCGCTGGATTATGGTGTATAATCTTTTTACTGTATTGTCATCTTTTACTAGTATTTTGATTAGGATTTTTGCATCTGTATTCATCAGAGATATTGGTCTGTAGTTTTCTTCCTTTGTGTTCTCTCTACAATATTTTGGCATCCGGGTAATGTTGGCCCCATAAAATGAATTAGTACTGCCTCTTTTTCAATATTTTTGGAAGAGCTTGAGAAGAACAGGTGTTAAATGATCTTTGAATGTTTGGTAGAATTCACAAGTGAAGCCCTCAGGTCCTGGACTTTTACTTTGGGAGAGATTTTTGAGATTGCTTCAACTTGGTTATTGTTGATTAATTTCTAGTTCTTTGTGATTCAGTCTAGGAATAGCATATATTTATAAGAACTTGTCCATTTCTTCTAGGTTATTGAATTTGGTGGCAGATAGTCTTTCATAGTATTCTTGTATGACCCTCTGCATTTCAGTGGTATGTGTTGTAATTTCTCCACTTTCATTGCTGACTTTGTTTATTTCTGTCCTTCCTCTATTTTCCTGAGGGAGTCTAGTCAGGGGGTTGCCGATTTTATCAATCTTTTCAAGGAATCAGCTCTTTGTTGCTTTAATTTTTCTATTGTTGTTGTTGTTCTCAATTTAATTTAATTCTGCTCTAATTTTTATTACTTCCTTCTTTTTGCTGACTTTGAGCTTCATTTGTTCTTCTTCCACTATTTTTTTTTAAGATGTTATGTTAGGTTGTTTATTACTATGTTTTTAAGAAGTGATGTTAGGTTGTTCATTTGGTATTTTTCTAGTTTCTTGAGATAGGCCTGTAATGACACGAACTTTCATTTCATATCGCTTTTGCTGTATCCCAAACATTTTGATATGTTGTATTTTCATTCTCATTTTTATGTATGGATATCTTGATCCCTCCTTTTATTTCCTATTTTTAGTCTCCATATATTTGTGGTTTTACCTGCTTTCTTTTTGTAGTTCATCACCAGTTGCAGAGCATTATGCCTGGATAATGTGGTTGGTATAATTTCAATCTTCTTAAATTTGTTGAGGTTAGGTTTGTGTCCCAACATACCTATCCTTGAGAATGTCCCATGTGCACGAGAGAAAAATGGCTAATCTGGTGTTTTGGGATTAAAGGCTCTGTCAATGTTGATTATGTCCACTTGGCCTAATGTGTCATTTAAGGTCATTATTTTCCTATTGATTTTCTGTTTGGATGAGCTAGCTGTTCATAAGTTATTTAGGTCCCCTGCTAGAGCTGCATTTTCTTTTTCAGTTTCTCCCTTTAGTTCTGTTAGTAGTTGCTTCATATATTTTGATGCTCCTTGATTGGGAGCATACGCATTGATATGTGTTATGTCTTCTTGATGTATATCTCCTTTATCATTATGAAGTGCTCATTTTTGTTTCTTGATACATTTTTTTTTCTTGAAGTCTGTTTCATCAGATATAAGTATGGCTGCGCCTACTTTTCTACAATGCCTTTTGCTAGGAATGTGGTTTTCCACCCTTTTACCATGAGTCTATATTTGTCCCTTGCAGCTGAGATGTGTCTCTTGAGGGCAGCATATAATTTTGCGTTTTGTTTTTTTGATCCTTTCTGCTACTCTGTGCCTTTTTATTGGTGCATTCAGTCCATTTACATTTAGGGTGATTGTTGATATATGAAGCTTTCCTATAGCTATTTTATCTTTTGTTTCCTGGTAGCTCTGTGTCTCCATTGTTTTTCTTTTTCTTTTGCTTTTGCTTTTTCTTTTTGCCCTTGTGTTTCTGTCTGTTATGTTAGCTTGGTGGTATTCTATGATTTTTCTCTCTGTTCCTTCTATTTTTATGTCATGTGTCTTAGTTCTGGAATTTTTTCTTTTGGTGTGGTTACAAAAAGTTTATGTAAAACTAAGATTCATATATACAGTAGTCCTCTTTCTTCTATTCGTGTCTTATCTCCCTCTCCTTTTCTGTTTTTGTAGTCTCAGATTATTCCTATTTATGCTATGAACTCATTTCTAGGTTTCAGTAGCTGTTGTCTTTTGCTTCTCTTTTTAAAGTGTTTTTAGGATTCTTAACCATAATGTAATACGTCAGTTTATAATACCCTATTCTGAATAAGGGTTGCACTTTTCTGTTTCTGTCTGTCTGTTAGTCCTTACTCGTGGTTCTGTTTTTTTTTTTTTATGTTTCAGGTATAATGACCCCCTTTAGTATTTCCTATATTGCAGGCCTTGTTGTGGAAAATTTCCTCAGTTTCTGTATGTCTGAAAATGTCTTTATTTCTCCTTCATAACTACAAGAGAATTATGTTGGATGTATTATTCCTGGTTTGTAATTCCTCTCTTTCAATGGTTTGAATATTTGGTTCCACTTCCTCTTAGCTTATAATGTTTTGCTGAAAAGTTCAATTATAATCTATGGGATATATATATATTTATATTAATTATATTAATTGTATTAATTATATTGTATTGTATTGTATTGTATTGTATTGTATTATATTATATATTATATTATACTATATTATATTATATTATATATTACATTATATTATCTTAATTATATTATCTTACTTATATTATCTTTAAATTACATTAACTATATTTATTATATTAATTGTTTTGTATGTATTACATTGTATTATATCTATATCTACATCTATATCTATCTATATCTATATCTATCTATATATATTACTGTCTCCTTTTCCCTGGCCACCTTGAGAATTCTTTCTTTGTCATTAATTTTTGACAGTTTTAATATAACGTGCCATGTAGAAGGCCTTTTGAATTGAGATAATTAGGTGTTCTGTTTGCTTCTTGGATTCAAGGATTCAGTTATTTTCATAGGTTTGAGGAGTTCTCATTGACTACTGTTTCAATATGCTCACTATTCCCTTCTGCTTCTCTAGTCCTTCTGCTGTACCCATTATACATATGTTACTCCTTCTGGTGGAGTCAGATAGTTCTTGTAGAGTTCTTTCATTATTTTTTTATTCTCGTCTCCCTTTTCTCCCATCTGCATCATTTTCAGATTTTTGTCTTTGATATTGCTAATTCTTTCCTCCAGCTGTTCAGCTGTATTTCCTAAGCTTACTATTTTATTCTTTATCTCTTTTATTGAGTTATTCAGCTCCAGACTTTTTATGTCGCTCTTTTTAAAAATCTCAGTCTCTTTGGTTAATTTTCTTGTTGCTGTTTTTTCTGAGTTCACCAACTTGCGTATTTGAGATTTCTTGTGTCTCACTGAGTTTTTTCAGAACTTCAATCTGGAATTCTCTGTCATTTAAATAATAAATTTTCATTTCTTTATTATTTTTCTGGAGATTTTTACTTTCTTTCTGAGCTGCCTTGTCATATACTTCTACATGCTATTTGAATATTTCCCTATCTAGGTGTTAATGGAATGGGACTCTGTTTTTTTTTTTTTTAATATAATTAATGATCTCTCTTTAACAGGTTCATAAAAATATGTTTTTTTGTTGTTGTTGTTTTTCAGTAATTGGTGCCCAGGCTTCCTGCACTACCCAGCACTCCTAGATCTTTGCTTTGTGGCTAAAAATGCTCTATATTCCTTTAGACGGCATGTTTCTCCTCTGTGACCATGTCACCTCAGTTCCATGGCTCTAATTTCATGAGAGATATGAAAAGCAATGGGGATCTGAGCCTCTAAAGAGCCCCTGAGTTCCTGGTACTGACCCAAAAGCTAGATGCAGTGCAGGGGCCCACTGCTAGCTCTGAGAAAGTATGAGGAAAGGTGCTCTGGGTGAGTGCAGGGAGACTGCCAGGCTCCATGACTCAGCTTTTTTCCTGGCAATAGCGTTTGCTAAAGCATAGCTGTTGCCCCTCTATCTTCATTCTCTGCCCTGTTCTCTGCCCTGTTCACTGGACTCTGCTGCAGTGGAATGTGGTGCTTACTCGGGAAGGACCACCTTGGGCTTTAAAGAGTGAAAACAGCTACCTAGTTTCCACCTGCTGTGTCCTAGAGGGAGCTCCAGGGCTGTTTCTGTTCCTCTCCCTTTCCTCTTCCCTTGCTTGCCCAATTTGCCCACCTTCAGATGCTCTGATGCTCATATCTCTCAGATGTGTTTGTGTGCTAGGCTGGGTGTTATTTGTTTCACTGTAGCTATTCAGTTTATTGTAATTCTAAGGGGAGATCCTTCATGCTTCCCTGCTTCTAATGTCACTCCTTAAGACCTATTTTTTTTGCATCAAAGAGATCAGTAAGGGCAGATGGATAAGTGGGTTCCAGTTTAAAAAGAAGCTAAATGGTTAGCATGTAGCATGGATTCTCTGGTTTATCATGTCAACCATGTGGAGGGGCCAATGTGTCTTTAAAGCCTTCACTTTTTTTTCTGCTGTTATTAGAACTACGAGGAGGCAGTAGAGACTTTGCCAAGATAAAATACTGCAGCCTATGCCTCCTATATATCAAGTCCTTTACAGCTCTGTGTTTGATTACAGCTTACTGGTGGAGGTTTTCTCCATATATTGCTTTTACTGCCATCCTCTCATTTTTCTATAATCTTTGATCCATCTGCTTAGGTGAATAGGAAATTAATGAATTACTCATGATGAATATTTTCAACATAATCCCAGGTTTTACTTTCCTGAGAACTGGCTATATTAATGTTTGATCTATGGATAGTCCTTGATTACCTAGAACTTGAAAGGAATTAACAGCATCTTATTTCCAAAAAGTAGTCTATTTAAAAATTGGAGTCTCACTTTTTTCTCAATATGTGTTTGTTTGATTGGCAGAAAGGAGGGCTGGCCAAATATAGATCTACGTGATGTTCTGAAAACATACAGCTTTTAGGCTAAGTGGGTAGCTTAGTTCCTACTCCTTGAAGATAGTGTCATCTTTCACCACATATACAGCACCAGTCAGAGCTAAACTCTCCTCTGTCTCTGAGGATGATATCCATGTGCTCATACTTCCTTTGAGATCAGGCTAGATAAGTGAGAAAATTGAGTGTCCTTGGTCTCTAAGTACTATCAGACTATTACTGTATACCTGAAAAAAAAATTTAAGAGGTAAATAAATGTGATGAAAGATATGAGTTGTAAGAAAAGTTAACATTTATACAAGCAGTTAAAAACAAAGCAACTGAGTTGAAAATGAGGAAGGGGGATATATGAAAAATTTGTGTTTATCTAGTTTAATATAAATTATAGCCTACACCAAATAAGTCAGAGCAAAAAACTAATATTTAAATAATGATATCTAAAGCTAAGTTGAGGGAGGGTGCTCCTGCCATGGGCTACAAGTTTTTTGTATGCTCGGGAACTTGAGAACTCAAAGGTGTATGCCGACATAGAAGCTCCTAACCAGCCAAAATCTGGAGAAGCAATAAGAAGAAAATCAGATGCCAGGGAAAATCATAGCTGTGGACTCCATAGAAATGGAGAGAAATTGAATCTGGATTCAGTTTGCTCCATGTCTTCATTTTGACTCAAGTGAGTTACATGGAGTAGCTGCTCCAGAGTTGCTCCACTGCAATAGTGTACTGTCTGTGCATGTGCACACTCACACAGAAATTCGGCTGTTCGATACTGAGATTGCCCCAATCTAAATCTCTCTAGGTTCAATCTTGGGACTATGAGGCTGCTTAGTCACTCATCATACACCAATTTTCTTCTTCTACACTGTATTGCTACAGATTCACTGTTCCAGGGTAAGGGGCACAAGACTTGGGCATTTGGAAGAAAATGTGGGGAGCCATAGGCAACTATGACTTAGCCTTTTATTCCAGCAAAGGCACGGCCTGCCTCACAGAGTGGCAGCTCTCCATCAAGGGCACAGCCCCCTTCACCTGCCAGTGGTGCCTTTTATACACTTGTTAAACAGTAGCGGCACACTGCCACGTTAGAAGTCAGCATAGGTATACTGGGCACATGGTTACATAAGGGGAGAAGTGCTGAGTTTCTTCCACTCAGAAGTTAGCTGTGGGTGTGGGAAAGAGTCTCTACCCCTTCCACTCCACTCCACCCCTTCAGAGCTTCTCCCATATACCTAGCGAAAGCTTGGCACTTAATCGTTCTGGAGGGTGCAGAACTCTGTAATCATGTGCCACAATAACAGTACAGGGAACAACATGCCACTAGGAGGCAGGCTTCACCTCCTAGCAGAGCTAAGACTCAGTGCCAAGTAGACATTAGGCCTGCCCATGCAGCCACACAGAGCCATGCAAACAACAATCCGGTAGTTGTGTCTACTGCCATAAGGACATACGATGCCCCTTGAGCTTTTGGAAGCAGTCCATATAATCTATCTTCCATATGGCCAATAGGACTCTTCCCCTTGTTACTTGTGCAGGCTCCTACTTCATGTGCCGAGAAGGTGACATATCCTGGGTGCATACTTGATACTTGGCATAGGAATCTGTGACATCTTCCCACTCCTAAGAAAGGTTCCACTGTTACTTCACTGTCCACATAGTTTCAGCACTGCATGCTACAACTGTCTGTAGGGCCAGTGCATTACAGTTAGGAGCCTTTTCTAGCCATCGCACATGCAAGAACACATCTGCCTTATCATTTCCTGTAGTTACCATGGGGATATGACCTGTAACATGATAGACAGTTACGTCCTTTTCTTGTCCTATCTCCCATAGGTTTTCCACATGGCTCATCCCCACAAGTGTCTATGGCCCATTAGCCAGTTTGCTATTTTCATGTAGGCAACCACAATGTTAGGCCCTTAAATACCAACCGTCCATACAAATAGTAAAGTGGCCATATTCATGGACTGTAGCCATCCATGCAGCCCACAGCTCAGCCCGTTGGCTGCTTTGGCCTATACCTGTATCATACCAAATGTAGTTAGTAGCTGGCTGTACCCCTATAGTTACCTGCTTGGCTCCCTGTCCCCTAATAAACCCATCATGCATCAACGGTTATGTCCCCCCTGATTTTTAAGGGGATACTTTCAGATCTGTAGGAATTGCAGCATTCAGTATATTGTCGGTGGTAAACTCAGCTGGGCCTAAAACTGTCTGTAATTCCAGGGCCAGAAGGCTAGCAGCTATGACACCACATTGTTCCAGATAGGCATACCATTTCATCAGAATAGAGTTTTGGGCCGCCCCTGTTCTGGGAGCCTGTATTCATGTGTGTAACCAGCCTTCTATAGGGTAAGTGGTATGCACCTGCACTTTTGCCATGCCAGTCACTGCCTCAGTAGCCTACAAGGCTGTGTATACAGCTGCTAATTGCTTCTCTATTATAGAGTACGAGCTCTCTGTGCCTTTCCACAACTGGGACCAAAAACCCACCAGGGTCTTAGTTTGTTGCCATAGGCTTCAGTCATATCCTTCTGCTGTTACATGCACATCCAGTTCAAAGGGTTTACCTGGATCTGTTAACTGTAAGGCTTGGACTTGCTTCACCACCTGCTTGGTGGCAGTAAATGCCTTCTCTATAATTTCATCTCAGTCCCAAGTATCTCCCTTCTTGATCAGGCCATACATTGGCCATGTTAGTGGTGCTAGGTGGGGCACAAACACTCTGCTGTACCCCCAAAAGGCCCACATAACTACAATTCCTTAATTGTAATGGGTCATGGATACACATGGATCTTATTGATTATAGCATCAGGGATGACTTTCATCTTACCTGACAAGACAACACCCAAGAATTTGACAAAAAAGCCAGGTCCCTGAACTTTGGTCGCATTTACCACCCAGCCTTATGTTTTCAGATGCTGCAACAGTGATGGCGCCACTTTCTCTAGATATGTAAGGAAAGCAGAGGTTAACATGACATCATCAATTTAATAAAACAATTCTACACCTGCCAATTTGGTCCAGGTTGTTAAATACTGGACTACCAACCTATGGAAAATTGTTGGGCTATGGAAGTAGGCTTGGAGTAGTACTACAAAAGTCCATTGTCTTCCTTCCCATGTAAAGGTAAATTGATCTTGACTTTCAAGAGCCAAATCTATGGGAAAAAAGCATTAAACAAATTCAAAATATAGCAATATGTTCCCAGACTTGTAGTCTGTTGATGCATTAGATCATGGATAGATGGTACTGCTACATTCACTGGAGGAGTCACTATATTCAATCCTGATAGTCCAGTCATCTTCCATGAGCCAACAGGCTTCCTCTCTAGCCACACAGGGACAGTATACTGACTATGAGTAGGGCAGACAATCTGATTTTTCTCCAATTTCTGAATCATAGCCCTGATTTCATCATGTTCACCAAGCAAGTAATATTGCTTCACATTGACAACGTGCCTTGGTTTCGGCACCTTATGTGGCAAGTGATGAGTATGTCCTTGCACCACAGTCTTCACCACCCAGACTCGCAGATGGAATTCACCAGCAGAGATATGCAGATTGAGTCATTGCAACACATTTACCCCTAGGACATTCTCTGTGTGGGCATCAGGGCTGACTGACCCAAGGTCTGGCTATGATCCAAAGTCTGGCTGTTACCCAAGGCCTGACTGATCCAAGGCCTGACTGGCCCAAGGTCTAGCTGGTTCAAGGTATGGCTGTGATCCAGGCCCACAGCTAGGAATAGGACCCTAGATTTAGAAAATATGTAAACATAATTCAGCTTATTGTAGTGCATGTGTGGCTGAATGCCACTTTTGTACTTTGCTATATGAGGAGTTAGTCATGTGGTCCCCTGCAGAGAAGGAAAGAGAGAAGAACAGAGGAGACAAGAAAGGGGAGCAGGAGGAGTGTGTGCAAGACTGTGTGCCCCATGCAATAGACTGCACTCCACAATAGAACTGCACTTCCCAACAGAAGTCTACTCCACACCATAAAGTTGGTTCCTGCTGTTTCATCCTCATGTCGGCTTCTTGTATATTCTTCCAACTTGGTGTCACCCACCTTCTCTTCTGGGTCAGCAATGCTGCCGATACTATAGCACTGGAGAAACATTCCCTTTATACAGATGTGGGAGCAAACATCCTATTCCAAGAGGCAAAATCATAGCTTTGGTCTCAGTTGTCTTTTCCCCATAGCCATCCACATAGGCAGCTGATCCATGGAATTGCCGGAATTTCCATAGATAAGATGTCAGTTGGTCCCAGTATCCACCAGTGTTAGGATTCTTTGCACCTTCTTTGCGAACCAATGGATTGCTAATTTGACACATAGTCTCTGGTCCCCATCTATCACCTCCAAATGGGCACCTCAGCCTTCTTCTGAATCTTATAGAATTAACAGAAAGTCCCGGGTTTCATTAAGTCCTTCAAGGTCATAGGTTTGGCTCTTTCAATGAGAGGTTTCTGCCCATGCCTGAATTGCTACTCAGGTTTCAACTGCCGCCACAACTCTAAAAACACTGCATTAGGCTGGCAGTCTATCTTGATCAACTACTACAGCTAGAAAATCAGTTCATATTTGTGTTCAGGTCACCCAAATGGGGCCCTGCCTTGAACCTTTATTTTCTTGCTCAGAGGGAGTCTGGGTGTTACTTCACAAACACTTCTGCCCCTGCCCTCACAGCATCTCCCCTCCACATTCCCCAGAGCAGCCATTCTGTAGTCACTTCATGAATATGTTTCTCCACTTAGGGAGCCAGGATAGCTACCAACAAGCCAAAAGCGGTAGTGGGGGTGGTCCCTAACACTAGGTCTAGCATACCAATTCATCCGCTGGTCCCTGTGTATTCAAGTTAAATATAGCTTGTTGCATGCCCAATTCACAAATAATCTGCACTAATTCAGCATATGTTTGCCATTTACTCACACGCTCTGGGAGTTCCCTGCCTCTGAGGGTGACGCTGAGGGTGAACTTCTTTGGAGCTCAGCTTCCAGTTGTTGCACCCTTGCATCCAAGGCATCTGTCTTTTGATGCAGCTTCTGTACCTGCACAGCCTCTGCTAGAGCTTCATCCATATTCTGCTTCAAAGCTGTTAAAAGCACCTAGCCCACTTGGCTGGCCATGGCTCAGGCTTTTTCCTGCAGCTGTGCCTCCAAGAAGCAGAGCACTTTCTCAATACTTCCCGGGGACCCATCAACTGCCTCCAACAGCTCAGGTGAGGTCCAAGGCATCAATACTGCCACCATGAGATACCACATACCCTGTGGGGGCCACATCTCCCTCCTGTCCTCTGGTGGGGCAGAAGGCTCCCTTACTCGAGAATCCTGCCAGCTATGCCAAGTGTGTTGCTGTAGATTTGCAGTTCCGAGATAAGGTGTATGAGACTCTGGAAGTTGGAAAATGTGAAAAAGAAAATGTGGGGAGCCATAGGCAACCACAGCATAACTCTTTATTTCAGCAAAGCACGGCACTGCCTCATAGGGTGACAGTGTCATCCAGAAAGGGCACAACACCCCCCTCTCGCCCTCCCCGCATGGTGGTGGTGCCTTTTATACACTGGTTAAACAATAGGGGCACACTGACAGATAATGGGAGCCTGTACAAGCATACTGGGTTATATAAGGGGAGAAGTGCTGAGTTTTCTTCCACTTGGAAATTAGCTACAGGTGTGGGATGGAGCCTGATTACAGTTATCTTTCTTTCTCCACGCAGAAACAAGAAGACCAGAATCTTTACCCAAGGGGCTGAATTTGGGTGTTCGGACTCTCTGAGCTGGGAGGAGCAAAGGAGAGTACAAGGGGTGTCAGTAACTATCTAGAATTCTCTAATATCAGACATACATTATGAACTTTATAATAAAACATAACTATATATATATAACTTATCATCCTGTAATTTTATTTGCGAAATAGGGCAAATTTGAAAGATTTACAAGATATGTTAGTGACTAAATTTTCTCCACTAGATATTCTTCTGATTTAATTAGTACAGCCTAGGAACCAGGAGTTTTAAAAGCTCCCCAGGTGTTTCCAATGTGTAGCCAAGGTTAAGAATCATTGCTGGAAACTAGCAATATCTGCTTAGGCAGGCAGCTGTGATTATGTAAGCCATGGACTAGGGCCTAGGGCCCACAGGTGAAAAAGATAAACAGGGTAGAGAGCCACAAACCCAGTATAATCATAATAAAACACAATCAAACAAATTCCAACAGAAGGGCATCCAACGAAATATCTGACAAGTACTCTTCAAAATTGTCAAGGTCATCAAAACAAGGAATGTCTGAGAAACTGCCAGAGCCAAGAGGAATCATAAAGAGACATGATGACTAAATGTAACATGGTATCCTAGTGATCCTGAAACAGAAAAAAAACATTAGTCAAAAACTAAAGGAATCTGAACAAAGTATGAACTTAAGTTAATAATAATAATACATCAGCTTTAGTTAATAATATTGCATCAGCATTGGTTCATTAATTGTTACAATTGTACTATGCTGATGTAAGATGTTAATAATAGGGAACCTGGGTACAGTTTAAATGGGAACTCTCTGTACTCTACAATTTTTCTGTAAACCTGTAACTGTCCTAAAATTAAGAGTTTGTTTTGAAAAATTATTCATCACATAGCATATGCTTATCCTGTGCTAATTCTCTCATCCCATTGACACAGGAATTTAGTATCTTCAGAATAAATCAACTGTATCCATCTTCCTCTGGAAACAAAGAGACGGATGAAAAATAGGGGCACAAGGCATGAATGAGACGGCAGGACAGTTGCACACAGCACACAGTCAGAATGTGGCCAAAATTATAACAAAGAGCAAAGTCCTGTGGAAGAAGAAAGAAAAAAAGTAATTTTTTTCTTAGGGCTCATGGAGGAGCTCATGAAGGATGTGGCCAGAATTTTCACTGCTCAAAGAATTTGTAGGATTTCAGCAGGTAATTTTGGTCAGCTTAACATCATTCCACTTAAGGAATTGTTGAAGAAATTAAGGTTATTGCATGTGGGTGAAGACCTTAGGTTAAGAGAAGACCCAAGAGCATGTGATAGGTATTCAATGAAATGTATCATTTATTTTGGCATTCAAAGGTTGGAATAGATATCAGTCAGCGATTTCCTATAAACAGGATTTCCCAGCCTCAGCACCGTTGATATTTTGGGTTGGATAATTCTTTGTTGTGGGGGGGTATCCTGTGCATTGTAGAATGTTTTGCAGCATCCATGGCTTCTGCTTAGTAGATGCCAGTAGCAACATTCATCCCTTCAAGTAAGTGACAAGCCAGTATGTCTACAAACATTGCTCCATGTTTCCTGGGGAGCAAAACCACCCCAGGTTGGGAACTACTCCAGTTACATGTCTCTATGCAATCTTAGAATTATGTTTCCTTTATTATCTATTTTATGTCACTTACCTATAAAATTTCTGAAAGAATAGTCTAGTTCAGAAGTTTTCATGTTCGCTAAAAGATTTTACAACTATGATTCTTCCCATGTGGTTTTAAGTTGACATGTAATCATTTTCATCACAAATTTAAATATTTGTAAAGAATATAATTACTCATGTGTCATAAACACTGACATTTAAAAATAAAACTGTCACTCTTTTAAATGGATAAAATGAAATATAAATGCCATATGGAATTTGTATTTACCTTCATTTTATAAAAGCCTGACCAATCTCTTTAACAATTGGAATATCAATTATAATTATTTTTTAAATTGTATTTTATTCTACTTTCTACATGACATATAATACTAATGTAATTTAACTTTATGCTTTTTTTATTTATAAGCTTATCATGTTTTCTGCAACAAAATATAAAAAGTATACTCAAATTAAAATTTTCTGATTTTATTTTATGTGACCATAAGTTTCTAAGTGTTAATCTTCTTTCTTTTCAGTTGCATTACTATTATAAATGTTGTAAAACCATAATTAATTAATCTGAACAACATAAACACAATATGCATTTTGATAAATAATCTTTAAACACAAAGAATTTAGATCAGAGTTATTGAATTGTCCTTCTGTTTGATTGCCAGGAAGATTTTATAGGCTGGAACAATGTTCCATGGTAAGATTCTGGATGGATAAGAGGTGTGCCTTTTATTTGTAAGGGCTTTAAGAGTGATTTTTAAAGTAGAGGTAGGTAAAACATATAGAACTATCTTCTCTTGGAGGTAAATATCAAGAGGTATCAATTTTAGAACCTATGGAGGTTGAAGTTGGGGAAATTGATTTCTTTAAATCTATCTCAAGAAAAGTCTTTGCATATCTCAGGGGACACATATCCCAGTTTGAAGACCATTAGTATAGACCAGGAAATCTCCAAAGAGCACAAAGTTTCAAACTTGTTATGGGAACGAGATACTAGAATTTCTGTCTGAACTTATTTTCATCAAAAAATAAAAGAAAATTTCAGTTATAAAATAAATAAGTTCTGGGGATGTAATATACACATGGTGACTATGTTGTATACTAGAAGTTGCTAAGAAAGCTGATCTTAAATTTCTTATGACGAGAAAAAAATTGTAACTTTGTGGTGTTAGATGTTAACTAGACTTATTGTGATCATTTATATATATATTTATACACACACATACATACACAATATATATATGAAATCATTATGTTGTACACCTGAACTAATATAATTATATATGTAAATTATATATTAATAAAGTTTTCGTATGTATATTTGTTCTTTTCCATGTGGAAGCCTGACTCTATATATGTTTTCATACCTAATAGTGGGTGTTATAATGAGAAATTATTATACCAGTTCTGTGTTAAGTGTCTGTCTTTTGCCACATTTTGATTGGGATATTTGTATTGGAAGATGCCCAGTACTGTTATTGATTCTACTGCGTTATAACTTAGTATTAAGTAAATAAACCTTCTTATTGGTGTTTTTGTAATGCCGATAGTGTGGGGGGTTTTGTTTGTTTGATTTTTAAGAAGGATGTATTTGGGGGTAAAAAAGAAAATGATTTTGCTTTGCTAATATTTAATATATGGGTTGACACTTGCTATATGCATCAAAATGACTTGGATCCCTGGAGAGAAGGGTGGAATCCATACCACTTGTTTACTTTTACCATTTTAACATAGTTTACCTTTGCCCAGTTAAGTGGTTTACTACACATTATTTAGTTTTAGCTAAATGAATTCACAAAAACAATGAAGCTTAAAAGATATTTGAAAAAGAAACCAAGGATTCAAAATAATTTTAATAAGGCAAGCACAAGCAACTAACAAGACATAGCATTAACATTTTACTACCCCTAAAGCCCTGAGACTGTTCAAGACCACTCTGCTCCTTCTCATTTCCCAGCACAAGATTTCATCATCTTTTGTCAGTTAATGGAAAGCATCCTAACTGATTCCTACCTTTACATCTTCCCCAGCTCCATCCACCTCCCATTGCTAACACCCAACTTTAAAGCCTGACTCTGATCATTCACTTTTCTATTCTACTAAAACATATAGAAAACGCAGAAAATAGCGCTTCATTTTCTTGACACATATCCAAGGACCTCCTCAATCTGGTAACAGACACATTTTTAGAAGGTGATCCCCTAGAGTTGCCCAGGAATCATACTACTTGACCCAAGTTCACTCACTTCCCACTTTGTTGGATGGTATTTTACCCCTTCTCCTCTCTCTAGAAGTCTCAAACTCCTTCTATTCTATCTGCTTTCTTAGCTCATGGCCTTATTTCCTATTCACTCAGAAAACTGCCATCATCAGAAGAGGATGTGCACATATTCCCAGACCCCCATCTGTACTCACATATGCCACCTTCCCACTGATGGACCCTCCACGCTGCTATTCAGTGCCAGCCTCTACACATGCGTGAGCACATGCACATGCAAACATACACATAATCATTTACGTCAACAAAGATGCTTTTATTCTTCCCATTTTTTAAAAAGTGCCTCTGGGCTTAGAACCACTGCCATTTGTCCCTCTTTCTCCTTCCATTATCTCTGCCGTTACCTCTTCTATACATACAGGCCCTGCTTCACCTGTCAGCACCTGTTCTTCTTCAAATGAGGGCTTGTTTTTTCCTGCTTCAATTTTCATCCCCACTCACCCATAGCAAACATAAACACTAGTAAATTATCACTCCCTGTAACAGCCTTCAACCAATGATTGACAGGAGTTGGTATATAAACACTACATGTTGATTTCCCCTCAGGTGGGATAATTCTGGTGTGTATGCATGTGTGTGTGTGTGTGTGTGTGTGTGTGTGTGTGTGTGTGTGATTCCCAAAGCTTCTTTACAAGATTGAGCTCCATTACCTATGCTGAGAGCTGCCTTGGAAAATCATCTTTCTAGTTTCTTCCCTCCTCTTACTTCTTACTCTCATGCTGATGTTCCATAAACCTCCCAAGTAAACTATTCTATTCTTTATCTCAAGATCAGCTTCTGGGGGAGCCGAAAAAACACTTTCCTCTCCAAATACTGCTCCATTTTCTGTACACTTTTTCCAACAAAACTCCTCAGAAGAATTGTCTCTAGACACTGTGTACAATTCCTCTCCTCCCAATCTCTCTTAAATCCACTGGCTTTCAACTGACATTCAACTCAAAATATTTGTTTGGAGGTAACAATGCCTTCCATGATGCTGAATCCAGTGGTTCGAAATCAGACCACATCTTAGTTGGCCAATCAGCAGCATGTGACTTCATGTGACTTAGGTGATTGTCTTCTCCTTCGCCCAAACACTTTCTTCACTTGGCTTCCTGGACACCACAGCTCCTGGTTCTTCCTCTTTGGTGATGCCTCTCAGTCTCTTTCATTAGCTGCTCCTGGTCTCTCCAATCTTTTTGTATTGGGATCTCTCTCTTAGGGTTCAATATTCGGTCCTCTTTTCTCTGTTTACACATATTCCCTTGAAAATCTCATCTTAAGTGTTTAAATACACTCTGACCTTAAGAATTCCCAATATTCATATTTTCAGACACAAGACTACTTCTCAACATCTCCACTTAAATGTACAATAGTCATCTGAAATCTAACATTTTGAAAATTGAACACATAATCTTCCAATCCACCTGCAGTCTCTCCAATCTCAGTTAATGGCAACACCTTTCTTTTAATTTATTATTAAAAATTATTACAGCAGTATTATAACTTGTCTCTCTGCATCCATCATGAACTTCCTAAGGTCTCTTCTCACACAGACCCAGAATAGTCTATTTAAACTTAAGTCAGACCGTATCATTTTCTGCTCAAAATGCTCCAATATCTCTTGAGACTGAGGCGACCTTGTCACAGAAAAGAGGCACACTGCTCCAGGGAATACAAGGCATTTTCCACCACCCAGAAGAGATCTAAAAAGCCAGAGCACTGCAAGAGAAAATACAACACTTATGATTCAGCAACACCTGCAGGAAAAAAAAAAAGAGGAAAAGGAAAAAACTTGTTTAGCAGATTGATATCATTTTTAATAAAAAAAGAAGAAAAAAAATAAAAGCAGAGTTTACTTCTCTAAATCCCTAGGTATAGATATACTCCATAGAATACCATAAACAACAAAGGAAACAAGATGTCTCAAAGAAAATAAAAAATTTCCAGAAAAACAATAAAGATATGAAAATTTATGATTTAAATGACAGAGAATTCCAGATTGAAGTTCTGAAAAAACTCAGTGAGACACAAGAAATCTCAAATACGCAAGTTGGTGAACTCAGAAAAAACAGCAACAAGAAAATTAACCAAAGAGACTGAGATTTTTAAAAAGAGCGACATAAAAAGTCTGGAGCTGAATAACTCAATAAAAGAGATAAAGAATGAAATAGTAAGCTTAGGAAATACAGCTGAACAGCTGGAGGAAAGAATTAGCAATATCAAAGACAAAAATCTGAAAATGATGCAGATGGGAGAAAAGGGAGACGAGAGTAAAAAATTAATGAAAGAACTCTACAAGAACTATCTGACTCCACCAGAAAGAGCAACATATGTATAATGGGTACAGCAGAAGGACTAGAGAAGCAGAAGGGAATAGTAAGCCTATTAAAACAGTAGTCAATGAGAACTCCTCAAACCTATGGAAATAACTGAATCCTTGAATCCAAGAAGCAAACAGAACACCTAATTATCTCAATTCAAAAGGCCTTCTTCACGGCACGTTATATTAAAACTGTCAAAAATTAATGACAAAGAAAGAATTCTCAAGGCGGCCAGGGAAAAGGAGACAGTAATATATATAGATAGATATAGATATAGATAGATATAGATGTAGATATAGATGTAGATATAGATATAATACAATGTAATACATGCATTACAATTAATATAATAAAAATAATTAATGTAATATAATTAAGATAATATAAGTAAGATAATATAATTAAGATGATATAATGTAATATATAATATAATATAGTATAATATAATATATAATATAATATAATACAATACAATACAATATAATATAATTAATACAATTAATATAATTAATATAAATATATATATATCCCATAGATTATAATTGAACTTTTCAGCAAAACATTATAAGCTAAGAGGAAGTGGAACCAAATATTCAAACTATTGAAAGAGAGGAATTACAAGCCAGGAATAATACATCCAACATAATTCTCTTGTAGTTATGAAGGAGAAATAAAGACATTTTCAGACATACAGAAACTGAGGAAATTTTCCACAACAAGGCCTGCAATATAGGAAATACTAAAGGGGGTCATTATACCTGAAACATAAAAAAAAAAAAAAAAAAAAACAGAACCACGAGTAAGATGACTAACAGACAGACAGAAACAGAAAAGTGCAACCCTTATTCAGAATAGGGTATTATAAACTGACGTATTACATTATGGTTAAGAATCCTAAAAACACTTTAAAAAGAGAAGCAAAAGACAACAGCTACTGAAACCTAGAAATGAGTTCATAGCATAAATAGGAATAATCTGAGACTACAAAAACAGAAAAGGAGAGGGAGATAAGACACGAATAGAAGAAAGAGTACTACTGTATATATGAATCTTAGTTTTACATAAACTTTTTGTAACCACACCAAAAGAAAAAATTCCAGAACTAAGACACATGACATAAAAATAGAAGGAACAGAGAGAAAAATCATAGAATACCACCAAGCTAACATAACAGACAGAAACACAAGGGCAAAAAGAAAAAGCAAAAGCAAAAGAAAAAGAAAAACAATGGAGACACAGAGCTACCAGGAAACAAAAGATAAAATAGCTATAGGAAAGCTTCATATATCAACAATCACCCTAAATGTAAATGGACTGAATGCACCAATAAAAAGGCACAGAGTAGCAGAAAGGATCAAAAAAACAAAACGCAAAATTATATGCTGCCCTCAAGAGACACATCTCAGCTGCAAGGGACAAATATAGACTCATGGTAAAAGGGTGGAAAACCACATTCCTAGCAAAAGGCATTGTAGAAAAGTAGGCGCAGCCATACTTATATCTGATGAAACAGACTTCAAGAAAAAAAAAATGTATCAAGAAACAAAAATGAGCACTTCATAATGATAAAGGAGATATTCATCAAGAAGACATAACACATATCAATGCGTATGCTCCCAATCAAGGAGCATCAAAATATATGAAGCAACTACTAACAGAACTAAAGGGAGAAACTGAAAAAGAAAATGCAGCTCTAGCAGGGGACCTAAATAACTTATGAACAGAAAATCCAAACAGAAAATCAATAGGAAAATAATGACCTTAAATGACACATTAGGCCAAGTGGACATAATCAACATTGACAGAGCCTTTAATCCCAAAACACCAGATTAGCCATTTTTCTCTCGTGCACATGGGACATTCTCAAGGATAGGTATGTTGGGACACAAACCTAACCTCAACAAATTTAAGAAGATTGAAATTATACCAACCACATTATCCAGGCATAATGCTCTGCAACTGGTGATGAACTACAAAAAGAAAGCAGGTAAAACCACAAATATATGGAGACTAAAAATAGGAAATAAAAGGAGGGATCAAGATATCCATACATAAAAATGAGAATGAAAATACAACATATCAAAATGTTTGGGATACAGCAAAAGCGATATGAAATGAAAGTTCGTGTCATTACAGGCCTATCTCAAGAAACTAGAAAAATACCAAATGAACAACCTAACATCACTTCTTAAAAACATAGTAATAAACAACCTAACATAACATCTTAAAAAAAAATAGTGGAAGAAGAACAAATGAAGCTCGAAGTCAGCAAAAAGAAGGAAGTAATAAAAATTAGAGCAGAATTAAATTAAATTGAGAACAACAACAACAATAGAAAAATTAAAGCAACAAAGAGCTGATTCCTTGAAAAGATTGATAAAATCGGCAACCCCCTGACTAGACTCCCTCAGGAAAAAAGAGGAAGGACAGAAATAAACAAAGTCAGCAATGAAAGTGGAGAAATTACAACACATACCACTGAAATGCAGAGGGTCATACAAGAATACTATGAAAGACTATCTGCCACCAAATTCAATAACCTAGAAGAAATGGACAAGTTCTTATAAATATATGCTATTCCTAGACTGAATCACAAAGAACTAGAAATTAATCAACAATAACCAAGTTGAAGCAATCTCAAAAATCTCTCCCAAAGTAAAAGTCCAAGACCAGAGGCCTTCACTTGTGAATTCTACCAAACATTCAAAGATCATTTAACACCTGTTCTTCTCAAGCTCTTCCAAAAATATTGAAAAAGAGGCAGTACTAATTCATTTTATGGGGCCAACATTACCCGGATACCAAAATATTGTAGAGAGAACAAAAAGGAAGAAAACTACAGACCAATATCTCTGATGAATACAGATGCAAAAATCCTAATCAAAATACTAGTAAAAGATGACAATACAGTAAAAAGTTTATACACCATAATCCAGCGGGCTTCATTCCAGGGATAAAAGGATGGTTTAACATATGCAAACAGATCAGTGTGAAACAGCACATAAACAGAATAAAGGATAACAATCATACGATCATATCAATAAATACAGAAAAAGCATTCGACAAGATAAAACATCCATTTGTCATTCAAACACTTAATAAAATGGATATCAAAGGAAAGTACCCCAACATAATAAAGGCCATATATGGCAAATCCTCAGCTAATATCATACTTAATAAAGAAAAACTGAAAGCTTTTCCTCTAAGATCAGGAACAAAACACATATGCCCTCTCTCACCACTCTTATTCAACATAGTTTTGGAAGTCCTAGCTAGAGCAAGCAGGCAAGAAAAGATATCAAGACATCCCTCTTGTAGAAGGCATGGTTCTCTATGTGAAAAAACCCTAATGACTCCATTAAAAAACTACTAGAAACAGTAAACACATACAGTAAAGTTGCAGGATACATCAATGTTCAAAAATCCGTAGTGGTCCTATACCTTAACAATGACATTTCAGGGAAAAAAAGGAAAATAGAATTTTTTTGGAAACTGCAACAAAAAGAATAAAATAGCCAGGAATAAACCTAGTGAAGTATGCAAAGGACCTATACATTGAAAACTATCAGACATTATTGAAAGAAACAAAAAAAAGGCACAAAGAAATGAAAAGATTTTCTGTTTCCTTAGATTGGAAGAATCAGTATTGTTAAAATGGCCATATGAACCAAACCAATATACAGATTTAAAGCAATTCTCCATCAAAATCTCAATGGCATTTTTAAAAGAAGTAGAACAAAAAAGGATCAGAATTGTGTAGAAACACAAAAGACCCTGAATAGACAAAGCAATCCCGAGAAAAAAGAACAGAGCCAGAGGTATTACTCTGCCTGACTTCAAATTATAATGCAAAGTGACAATAATCAAAACTGCATGGTGTTTTTAGAAATCAATGGAACAGAACAACATGCATATGGGCAAATAATTTTCAACAAAGGAGCCAAAAACATATAATGGAGAAAGAATGCAACTGACTGCTGTCATCGTGTACCAAAATTAACTCAAAATAGATCAAAGACGTAAATAGAAAACCTGAAACAATAAATTGCATAGAAAAAAACATTAGTACTAACCTCACAGACCTTGGACTGAGAGACAGTTTTGTGAATTTGACCTCGAAGGAAAGGGAAATAAAAGCAAAAATAAATGAATGGGACTATATCAAACTAAAAAACTTCTGCCCAGCAAAAGATACCACCAAGAGACACAGAGGCAACCATCTGAAGGAGGGGAGATATTTCCAAACAAGGCCTCTAACAAGGGGCTAATGTCCAAAATACACGAAGAACTCATACAACTCAACAATAATATAAAAACTCTAATTAAAAACTGATCAGAGGACCTGAACAGACACTTCTCCCAAGAAGACATACAAATGGCCAACAGAGATATGAAAAGATGCTCAGCTTCACTAGTTATTAGGGAGCTGCAAATCAAAAGCACAAGACACCACCTCGCACCTGTTAGCATGGCTATCTATCATCAACAGGATAAGTAATAACAAGTGTTGGGCACACTTGTGCACCGTTGGTGAAAATATAAATTGGTGCAGTCACGATGGAAGCAGTATGCAGGTTGGTCAAATAATTAAGAATAGAATGATCATATGACCCAGCCATTCCTCTTCTGCATATTTACCCCCTCTTCTGTGTATTTTTTGTCTGTAAAGATATATTTGTCTGTAAATATATATGTACCCTTATGTTCATAGGAGCATTATTCACGGTGGCCAAGACATGGAAATGACCAAGGTACCCTTTGATAGATGATGGGATAAAGAAGATGTGGTTACTCAGCCATAAGAAAAGATGAAACACTGCCATTTGCAACAACATGGATGGATTTTGAGGTTATAATGATAAGCAAAGTAAGTCAGACAGGAAAAGTTGACAACCGTATGATTTAACTTCAGTGTGGGGTGTAAAATCAAAAGCAACAAAAGACCAAGACAGAGACTCATGGACATGGACAACAGTTTAGTGATTAGCAGAAGGAAGGTGGGGATGAGGATAGGTAGATATGGGTAATGGGACTCAAATATATGGTGACTGAAGGAAATTTAACTTTGAGTGGTGAACACATAATACAATATGCAGATGATGTATTATAGAATTGTACACTATAAACCTTTATAGCTTTATTAACCAATATTCTCTCCAAAATAATACATGTATGTGTATATATATATATATATATATATATATATATGTGTGTGTGTGTGTGTGTATATCCCAGAATTATATTTATTTATATTGTAAGAAGTGATATTAGTGGGTTATAAATCATGAGATATAATAAGAATTTATAAGTTTTTATTGATATAAATCTGATACTATAGATAAATAACAAATTCAGAAGATACAGCCTCTTATACAATATTGGAATACATAGTATTATTAGTATTAAAGAAATTTTTAGTGGTAACGTGCCATCACATCTGCAGCTATTCTCAAGAGACTCAAAAAATGTAAATGCAGAGAAATAGGCAATGAAAATGTAAATATGTCAAAATGTAAACGATTTGTAAATCTGGATAAAAATATGTGGGCACACTTTAGTATTGTTGTAAATGTTCTCTAAGTTTGAAAATATATCAAAATAACAAATAATCAGAAGAAGAAGAAGGAGGAGAAAGATAAAGAGGAAGGAGAGATGGTATGGCTAAAGACACACTCAGAACATGAGAAAAGAAACAAGCAAGGCAAAAAGGGCATAAAACATAAATATTAAAGGAACAGGCAGAAGATTTGCAAAGACAAATATTCTTATTAAAATACTCTAAATAAAAAATGGATGGGGAGAAATGTCTTTCTTTTTTGGCAATAGAAAATGTTCAACCTTTTGGATTTTTCACCCTTACAGAAACATCATCTGATTAAGAGTTGTTAAAATGAGAGGGTCATTTCATTTCCTGACAAGTTAGAATCCTTCTCATATACTCAAGTGTACAACAAAAGTGTACTCACTAAAAGTTATTAGAGTTCTTGCATTTAAATGTCTGGTATTGTAAATGCCTTGTTGGGAATTAAAAACGCAAAATGGAAAATGTGTAATAATACAAAATAAAAGTTTGTTGGCAAATAAATGTCATTTTTTAAGGAGATGTACTTTTTAAAATTCTAACAGTTACAGATGGAAGCATTGCTTTGTAATGGATGGAATACATTGAGAAAATTGTAGGTGCACTGGATGTGCTGAAAAGCAGAAATCTAACCGAATTGCTAACATCAAAACCTGACCCAGAGAAAGAACTAACATTTATTGAGTCTCCTATGTGCCTGGAACTTTGCTACATATTTTACATATATTATCTTATTTAACCCATTCAGCAACATATGAATGTTGGTTATTCTCTACATTTAACAAATAAGAAAACAGCCTCATAATAGTTAAGAAAATTATCCAACTTTAAACAGCTGATAATTGGTAGGCATCAAATCCAGGTTAGTCTAATTCAAAAGCTCACACTGATATAACTATTTTCTATTCCAAGGTACCAAAATATTAAACTGATAAAGTATAAATGGTTAGTTTTTCAAAGCATATCTCAAAACTAACTATGGAATGGTTAGGAAATTTTCTTTCAATCATTTCACAATGGTGCTATATTGGACTAAATAAAGGAGGAATGTGTTATCTGAACAGCATGGTAAGCTTGCAACCTAAAAGACTAGAACTGAAAAAAACAGGGCCCATCAGAGTTTGTCTTTAGAACTTTCCTGTGTGGCAAAGATACTTGATCATGCTCTAAAATTTCCCCTTGGCTTTATTTATTTATTTTTTCCAACAAGCTATCCTCTTGTTCCTAACCAGAACTTTGAGACTAGGAGAAGAGAGTTCCCGGTGGATTATAGAAGTTAACGTACTTACCATCAAGCATTGTCATCTAAATTAAGTTATTTATTCATTCAACAAATATCAATTGACCTCTTGGAAGACAGGGAACTGAAGTTATTTAATTTTTCTAAAGCTTACAGTGGAGGAACAAAATTCCAGAAAATGTCTTCTTAATGCACTGAGCTCAACTACTATTCCCTTTACAATAACTGATGTTGTAGCCGCCAGCCCCTGATAGACACATGGATCACCAGAAAACAGTGAGTTATAGGAAACACTATATTCAGCCAGCTGAGTCTGCCAGGGGTATGCAGACCCCAAATTAAACAGCCTCAAAATGTAGAGGTACAAGGTTTTTAAGCTATAAACCCCATTCTTCATTCTGTCTGAACACAAAAGTCTATTTTTCTTCTATTTACTGTTAATCCACAGGTCAGTTGTGCAAGCGGGGGTACAGAAGCAGAAAGTTTATTGTTAGAATGTTATGTTCCCATTGGCAATAGCCAAGTAGTAATTTTCCAGTTAGCACAATGTGAAAAGTCTGAACTCATCAGACAGAGATGGGTATTTTTCATGTTTATGTATTAAAAAGAGTTTTATTACCTTTTCGTATTTTTTATTTTGGTAAAATACAGATAACATAAAGTTTATTATTTTAACCATTTTTAGGTTACATTCTTATGATATTAATTACATTTACATTGGTATGCTTAATGATGCCATCACCACCATCTATATCCAGAAATTTTTCATCTTCCTCAACTTAAACTCTGCATCCACTAAACAATAATTCTCCTTCCCCCATCCCCTGACAACAATCATTCTTTCTGTCTATATGAATTTTACTGTTCTTGATACCTCATATAATTGGAATCATAAAATATATATTCTTTTGTGTCTGGCTTATTTCACTGAGCATAATGTTCAGATTCATCCATATTAGAGCATGTGTCACAATTTGTTTATCCGCTTTCCCACTGATGGGCACTTGTGTTGCTTCCACTTTTTGGTATCTTAAGTAATGCTTCTATGAATATGGGTGACAATATATTTTTTTACAGAGACCTTTTAAAATGAGCTTATTGCTTTTTATTTTTTTAATAAAATTTATTGGATGACATTGGTTAATAAAATTATATAGGTTTTAAATGTATAATTCAATAATACATCAAATGTATATTGCATTGTGTGCTCACCACCCAAAGTTAAATTTCCTCCCATCATCACATATTTGAGTCACTTTGCCTTTTTTTTTTAACCTCCATCTCCCCACTTTATTTTTAAACCACTGAACTTCACTAAGGCAGATAGAAGCCAATGAGAATGTACAATTCAGTTGATGATATTAAGGTAAGTGAAACACTTTATTGCCAAAGACCACATTTAGATAATGAAGATTTTAAAAGGTTTGTCTTCCCCATGACTCTCTTTATACATCTCCACCCTTCCTCATATTAAAGCCCTGTATATATACCCAATAGTTGTCGATTTCATCTTAATCTTTGGCTACTCTCACAGTCTGTACCAAAACTCGTCCATCAGGTAACCTGTATTTATAAAACCAACACAGCACCCAGAGCTGGAATAGCCCCCAAACTAATGTAAGGAGCTGAGGGATGAACATGTTCAGGGGCTTTCAGACACAGCTGAATTCCCTGTGTCATCTGTCTCTACAGAGCTCCTGACATTCAGTTACTTCCAGTTAACTTCAACTAACTAATGACATGTAGTTACTAAAAATAAGCTGAGCCCATAAATTGAAGCCAAGAAAAGGTCATGTTTACGTGGGTAAAAAGTGGTTGCTTGGAGAGGAAAAGCTAACTGGGTGGCTTTTATTTAATTTCTTCTATTTTAGGAATAGAAAGACTAAAGGAAATGATTCATGACCTTCATAAAATCCTTCTTCCTGACATCCCTTATTATGATGACATCCTATAAGCCCATTACAAATTACAAACTAGACGTGTGAATGCCAAGCTGAGCCTCTTCCAAGGTCCTGGATGACAACACTCAGGCTCATCCATTGCTCTTATGGTCTATGCAGATAGCAGCTCATGTCTTAATTCCTGTCCTTCTCTGTCCTTTCTTGATTCCTTGATCCAAGTCTGGGGTAAAGAGAGCTTCAGACATAAGAACTATTTGGATGCAACTGCGTGGAAATTTTTCTTCAAATGCTCTGATGAGAGGAGAAAAATCTCAGACCAGCAGTAGCTGTAGAAAATGTCCTAGACATTATCCAGCTAATGGGAGGCCACTAGAAATTTTAGAAATAGATTGCAATGTACTCACCAATGTTCTTTTGAATTGAAGAGATTGTACATTTTTTTCTCTCATTTATAAATCTTTACAACACTTTCAACAATTAACTGAAGTCCTCATGATGAAAGGAATATACTATTCAATTGATTTTAATATTTTTAGAAGATAAGTTTTATGCTTGTGTGAATTATTGTTTGCATATTTATTTCAAGTAGTGAAGTTCAGTCATAAAAAAATAAAAATTTATATTGTCCAGGCTTCTGTTTATGATCAATTTGGCTTTATAGGTAATCCACTTGGAAACTGTAAGATATATGTTATTTATACTTTTATGGATGTATTACATTTTCTTAAAATAATTTAGACCTTAATCATTTTCGGGTGCATATTTCAATAATTTTAATGACATCAAGAAGAGAAATATATAGGCAATGAAGGAAAAATCATCAACGCTACAGCCCAAAAGCCCAACAGAAAACCCCCAGCTGAACCTTAGAAACTGTCACTGATAAGGATAAGCAATGAGGGCAGAAAGTCTCCTTTCTCAATATGCCTGAGAAATGGACACTGTTGTCTGTGAGCAGAGTCATAACACAGCCCAGCAAAGCTCTTACATGAAATCCAGTCAGTTTTCTCTGAGTTCAGGATATAAAAAAATCATTGTCTAAAGACAAAAGTGAGAAACAAAATATACACTGTTTTGTCATCATAGGGGTATAAACTATAAAGATAAGAAATTGCCTAGAGAAATTTAAAGGGGAAAAAATGATTTTCTATTTCATGGGAGAAACATTTGTTTTCAAATGCTTTTTTTCTCCCTTAAGGCCTAGCTAATATTGTGATTAAAACGTAATTTTTAAAAACCAAGCAAAATAAAAATAATAGCATATTCCTGTCTGGTTACATTATACTCTCAAGTGAGCAAGACACCACTAGAATCTGTTACACATCACAACTCTTAACAATGCTCTTTCCTAATAAAATTAGTTCTTTAAAATATTTGCATTAAACATTTTGTTAAATTGCTCTCGTTGAAGTTAAAATCACATCTTGGAGGGAAGGATGGAAGGAAGAAAGAAGGGAGAGAAGGAGGAATGAAAGGAGGGAGGGAGGAAAATTTCTAACTATAAGCTTCAAAATTTTCCCTGCAGAGTTTATTAAGACTCACTTTGTGACCAGCCAGTTCCCCTGGTAATTTATCTTTAATCTCTGAATAAGCAAGTAGGATTTAACTGAGCAATACAATTAACACTATTGGGCTCTAAGGATAATAAGATTATAGCCTCTGAGATCTTATGGCAATTTAGAGGTGATAGCCAAGAGGCAGCTAGGGGTTAGATGTGACTATTCTCTGTCACAGAACAACTAACCATGTCCTTGAAGATGTCAATATTGGTGGGTCCGAGTCCTGGGCAGTTTCTAGTCTGCCCTGTCCATATCACAAACCAAGACCATGAGCACAATGGAATGGAAAAGATGAGAAAGTCAGGTCATGGAGTAGGCTACAGGATTATGTTGTTTCATGAACTAAAGCCTATGCCCTTGGGGGTTATGGGGTTTGTATGTACAGAGCCTGAAGTTGCAAGGGGCTATGACTCTGGAGATGTGGGGGGTAGGAGGCCTATACCATCCATCACCCAGCCAAATGCATAGCACCTCTGCTCTGGAACTTTTTGTGATTGTCTATCATTATTTGACAATCATGGTCATTATTTTTTATTTGTTCATTCAACAAATATGTATGGAGTACTTGTTAGGAAAGCAATTTTAAAAAGTTCCTATCCATGTGAAATATTCACTTGTGAATGCATTTCTTTTATTTTTAAAGTTATGACATTGTTATTATTACTAATATTTCCTAACTTGAGAATGCTGCTATAAATTTTGTATCTCAGTGAGGCATTGAACATGTCATTTAAATTAAGTCAAGGGACCAGACGTTGTCTCTTGTTAGTAGAGCAGAGCCTTAGAGAGAGCAGCTTTTCCCCACATTATGTTAATCTAATTTCCCAGTTGTAAGCTGGAAAGGTGGTACAAGACACAGAGGGCATACAGGATTAGGATTTCATCTGATTTGGTTGGCAGTGGCTGCCAGCAGGGCTATGGTGAGAGAAAAGTTCAGGCTACACATTAGTCCCTGTGGTCTGATGTGTCTTTGAAACTTCAGGACAGGATAACCCAGGGTAATGGCTTCCATGATTTTATGGGAAATGCATCACATGTCAGGCACAAAGACCAAACATTAAAAGCCAGCACAAAATTCATTAGGATTTGATTCATGATTATCAACCTTAAGACAGATAGCAGTGATATAAGTGTTAGAAGGTAGAATTTTTTTCACTTATGAGGCAGTTCTCTGAGCAGTCATTCTTCTGACAGTGCTAAGTAAAGTTTACTTTTCACCAGCTACTGCGGCACAGACTTCCCAGGGTCAGGAACAGGATGGGACTTCCCTATTCCAGCCTCAATCAGTGCAGAGAATCATCTGCACTGGATGAAGAGGAGGCGTTCTTACCAGATGGCTTGTCAGCATGACCACTCCCACACAACTGCCCTTTCTATGAGTCAGACATAGATAGGACCAGCAGTGTTGGCCAGTGGGAGAGAAAGTGAGGCCTTTAAAATGTGCAAGTTCAAAATCACACCCTTCTCCCCACTTGCTGACATTGCCCAAAGCTTCTCTTATTGGAGTGATCTATGGGGTTGGACCAAAATGAACCTCTGATTTACTAGCTCCTGGAGCTATTAAGGGACCTCTGGGACAACATCAAGCATAATCAGGTTTGTAACATAGTAATACTAGAAGGAGAAGAGAGTGAGCAAGGGATTGAGAACCTATTTGAAAAAATAATGACTGAAAACTTTTCTAATTTGGTGAAGGAAATAGACATACCAGTCCAGGAAGTGCATAGAGTCCCAAACAGTATGAACTCAAAGACACCTACACTGAGGCACATCATAATTAAAATGCCAAAGGTTAAGGACAAAGGCAGAATCTTAGAAGCAACAAGAGAAAAGCAGTTAGTCAACAAGGGAGTACTTGTAAGACTGTCAGTTGATTTCTGAACAGAAACTTTGCAGGCCAGAAGGGATTCACACAAAATATTCAAAGTGATAAAATGCAAAGACCTACAAATAAGATTACACAACAAGGCTATCAGTTAGAACTGAAGGATAGTAAATAGTTTCACAGACAAGAAGAAACTAAAGAAGTTCATCACCACTAAACTAGTATTGCAAGAAATGTTGAAGTGACTTTTTAAAGAATAAAACATCAAAAATATAAATAAGAAAATGTAGGAAAGAAAAAATTTCTCACTGACAAAGGCAAGTACATAATAAAAGTTGGATCAACCAACTATAAAGCTAGCACAAAGGTTAAATGGCTAAAGTAGAAAAATCATGTGTAATTACAACAATGAATTAAGGGATACACACAAACACTCACAAAAGAAGTAAAAAAGAAGTAATGACAAGAACATAAACATAGAGGGTTTGTGTAAAAATTGTAGTGATTTTAGAGTGTGTTTAAACTTAGGTGAACGTTAACTTAAAAAGAGTTTATTATAAACATAGCTTAGTATGTAGGAAGCACATGGTAACCACAAACCAAAAATCTACAAAATATATACACAAAATAAAGAGGCTTCTTTATTTTGTAAATATTAGGTAAATGTTGTGCTCACTTCCTCCCACAACCACATCAAAATTATAACTTAATTATAGAACAACCACCCTTGAGAACCACTTAAAGATTAACATAAGAACATATGGGGAGAAACCAAATCATCTGGCTTTGGGGCAATGGCTAGGGAGGCAGCATGTCTAGGATAGAAGTGCTGGCAGGTAAAATTGTTCCTTTGTTGAGGGCTGCTACAGCAAATCTCCCTCTTGGGGTCAGCCACCAAACAACAGCTTACCAGCAGTAGTCACAGTCAATTCAAATAGCTAGTCAGCCTAAGTGACAATCTCACTTACTGATGTGCCTAAAATAATCAAAGCTCAGCTACCATAACCCACACAAAACACACCCCTAGAACACCTAGTGCAGGTGGACAGGAAATCTTCATCACTGGGCCCCACAGGACAATTACTGCATAAGGTTACCTGCCAATACTGAGAGATATAGCAGTTCTACCAAATATATAGAAACAACAAAGGGGACAGCCAAAATGAGGAGACAAAGAAACATGTCCCAAATGAAAGAAAAGGACAAAAACTTCAGAAAAAGAACTAAATGAAACATAGACAAGCAATCTACCAGATACAGAGTTCAAAACACTGGTTATAAAAATGCTCAAAGAGCTTGAGGGAAAATAGCTGTTTCAGTGAAGACTTCAACAAAGATATAGAAACAACCAAACAAATAATAATAATAATAATAAAAGAAAAACAGAAATAAAGAGTACAGTAACTGAAATAAAGAATACATTAGAGGAAATCAAAAGCACATTAAATAAAACAGAAGATCAAATCAGCAATTGGAAAGACAAGATTGAAAACACCTAACCAAAACAACAAAAATAAACATGAATCAAAATTAATTAGGATAGTTTAAAGGATTTCTGGGACAACATCAAGCATAACCAGATTTGGATTATTGGGTTACCAGGAGAAGAGAGAGCAAGAAATTGAGTAACTCTTTGAAGAAATAAAACTAAAAGCTTTCCTAACGTGGTGAAGAAAATAAACTTACAAGTCCAGGAAGCACAGAGAGTCCCAAACAAGATGAATTCAAAGAGGCCCACATTGGCACACATAATTAAAATGCCCAAAGTTAAAGACAGAGAAAGAATTGTAAAAGCAGCAAGAGAAAAGCAGTTAGTTAACAACAGGGGAGCTCCCATGAGTCTGTCAGCTGATTTTTCAGCAGAAATTTTGCAGGCCAGAAGGGATTGGCATGAAATATTCAGAACAATGAAAAGAAAGAACCTGCAACCAAGATTACCCAACTCAGCAAGGTTATCATTTAAAATTGAAGGAGAAATAAAGAGTTTCCGAGACAGTAGAAAGCTAAAGAAATTCTTCACCACCAAGAAATATTTAAAGGATTTTTTTAAGAAGAAAAAATATGAATAATAAAATAGCTATAACTGCATACTTAGCAAAAATTACTTTAATTGTAAATGGGTTAAAGGCTCAAATCAAAAGATAAGGTAGCTGAATAGATAAGAAAATAAGATCTATATATATGCTCCCTACAAGATACCCACCTAATATCAAAAGATACACACAGACTGAAAGTAAAAGAATGTAAAAAGATATTTCATGCAAATAGAAATGAAAAGAAAGCTTGGGTAGACATACTTATATCAGACAAAATAGACTTTAAAACAAAAACTATAACAAGAGACAAAGAAGGGCATTGTATAATAAAAATTGAATCAAATTAATAAAAATATATAACCCTTATAAACATTTATGCACTGAATGTAGAAGCACCTAAATATATAAAAAAATATTGTCAGATATAAAGAGAGAGATCTTCATTAATACAGTCACAGTAGGGGACTTACACACCTCATTGACATCAATAGACAGATCATCCAGACAAAAAAAATTAATTAGGAAACAGTGACCTTAAAGGACACATTAGAGCAGATGGACTTAATTGATATTTTTAGGACATTTCACCCCAAAACCATAGAATATAAATTCTTTTCAAGTGTACATAGAATTTTTTTCAGAAATAACCACATGTTAGGACACAAAGCAAGTTACAATAAATTTAGAAGATAAAAATTATAACAAGAATCTTCTCTGATCATAATGGTATGAAACTAGAAATTAATTACAAGCAGAAAGCAAAAAATACACAGACACATGGAGGCTAAAAACATGTTCCTAAACAATAAATGGGTAACAAAACGTTCAGATGAATCAAAATATACCTTGAGACAAATAAAAATAAAAACACAACCCTAAATCTATGGAACACAGTGATAGCAGTCCTAAGAAGGAAATGCAGGATGATACAGGCCTATAACAAGAAACAAGAAGAATCTCAAATAAACAACTTAACCTTACACCTAAAGGAACAAGAAAAAACAACACAGCTCAAAGTGAGTAAAAGAAAGGAAATAAAGATGTTTTATTTTGAAAGATAAACAAAATTGACAAATCTTTAACCAGACTAGTTAAGAAAAAGAGAGAGAACCCAAGCAATTAAAATTGGAAATGAAAAGAAGAGTTGACAACTGACACCACAGAAATATAAAGAAAATACTACAAACAATTATATGCCAACAAATTGAACAACCTGGAAGAAATGTAAAAGTTCCTAGAAATATACAATCTTCCAAAACTAAGTCAAGAAGAAACAGAAAATCTGAATGGGCTGATAACTAGTAATGAAACTGAATCAATAATCAAAAACCTTCCAACCAACAAACTCCTGAATCAAATGGCTTTACAGATAAATTTTACCAAACATTAAAAGAAGAATTAACACCTATTCTTCTCAAGGTATTCCAAAAAAAATTCAAGAGGAAGGAGGGTTCCCAAGCACATTTTACAAGGCCATTATTACTCTGATTCCAAAACCAAAGGCATCACAAGGCCATATCCTTGGCGGCCATATATAGGCCATACATATAGGCTATATCCTTGATGAACATAGATGCAAAATTCAACAAAATATTAACAAACCAAATTCAGCAATATATTAAAGAGATCATACATCATGATCAAGTGGTATTTATTCATGGGATGCAAGTGTGATTCAACATCTGCAAATCAATTAACTTGATACATCCCATAAACAAAATAAAGGATAAAAATCATCATATTATCATATTAATAGATGCAGAAAAAGCATTTGACAGAATTCAGCATTCGTTTTTGACAAAAATTTTCAATAGAGTGGGAATAGTGGAAATATATCTCAACATAATGAAGGTCATATTTGAGAAACCCACAGCTAACTTCATACTCAACAGGGAAAAGCTAAAGGTGTTTTCTTTAAGGTTAGGAATAAGACAAGAATTTCCACTTTCACTACTTTTACTCAACATAATATTGAATTTTTTAACCATATTACCATATAAGAAAAAAATTAAAAGATATCCAGTTTGGAAAGGTAGAAGTAAAACTGTCATTATTTGCAGATGACATATACCATATATACAGAACCTTAAAGATTCTATCAAAAAAATATTAGAGCTGATAAATGAATTTAGTAGAGTAACAGGATACAAAATTAATATTCAGAAAGTGGTTGTATCTTTATACACCAATAACAAACTATCCGAAAGAGAAATTAAGAAAAGTATACCATTTACAATCACATAAAAAATAAAATTCCTAGGAATAAATTTAACCAAGGAGGTAAAAGACCTGTACTCAGAAAATTATAAGATGTTGAAGGAAAAAAACCGAAGAAGTTACAAATAAATAGAAGAATATGTCATGCTCATGGATAGGAAAAATTAACGTTGTCAAAATGTTCATACCACCCAAAGCAATCTATAGATTCAAGGCAATCCCTATCAAAATACCAATGGCATTCTTTTCACAGAACAAGAACAAATAATCCTAAATTTATGTGGAATGACAAAAGACCCTGAAAATAGCCAAAAGATAGCCAATGTAATCTTGAGGAAGAAAAATAAAATTGCAGGTATCATGCTACCTGATATCAAACTATACTATGACATCATAGTAATCAAAATAGTATGGTATTTGCACAAAAACAGACACAAAAATCAACAAAACAGAATAGAGAATCCAGAAATAAATCTATGCCTATATGTGCAATTAATCTATGTCAAAGGAGGCAAAAATATACAGTAGAGCAAAGACAGCCTCTTCAATAAATTGTGTTGGGAAAACTATACAGATACATGTAAAAGAATAAACCTGAAACATTTTCTTACACCATATATAATAATATCAAAGTGGATTAAAGACATAAATATAAAATTATAAAACTCTTAGAAGAAAATACAGGCAGTAAACTCTTTAACATCACTTTTTGTAATATTTTTTGGGGGGATATGTCTCTTTGAGCAAAGGAAACGAATGAACAAACAAAAAAACAAATGGACTACATTAAATTAAAGAGTTTTTGCACAGCAAAAGAAAGCATCAACAAAATGAAAAGACAGCCTACTAAATGGAATAGATACTCATCAATGATATCCCCTATAAGGTGTTAATATGTAGAACACATAGGGAACTCATCATCTTAACATCAACAAACAAAAATCTGATTTAAAAATGGTCAGAAGATCTGAATAGACATTTCTGCAGAGAGGACATAGAGACGGCCAACAGACATGTAAAAAGATGCTCAACATCACTAATTAGCAGGGAAATGCAAATTAGGACCACAACGAGATATCACCTCAAATCTATCAAAATGCCTACTACCAATAAACCAACAAACAACAAGTGCTGGCAAAGATGTGAAGAAAAGAGATCCCTCATGAAGTGCTGGTGAGATTGTGAGTGAGTATAGCCACTATGGAAAGCTGTATTGTTTCCTCAAAAAATTAAAAATAGAACTACCATCTGACCCAGAAATTTCACTTCTGGGTATTTATCTGAAGAAATTCAAAACACTTTCAAAAGGACATGTATCTCTGTGTTAATTTCAGCATTATTTTAAATAGCCAAGATATCAAAGCAACCTTACTATGCATCTATATATGAATGGATAAAGAAGTGGTACATACATACAATAAAATATTACTCAGCCATAAAACAAAATAAAATCTTACAATTTGTGACAAGATTTAGTTCTCTTATGCTAAGAGAAATAAATCAGACAGAGAAAGACAAATACCATAAGGTTTCACTTACATGTAGAATTTAATATGAACAAATAAAACAGAAAAAAACTCATAGATGCAGAGAACAAATTGATGGTTGCCAGAAGGGAGGGGCATTGGATGGAAGGCTGAAAAAGGGAAGAGATTAAGATGTGCAAATTGCCAGTTATAAAAACTGTCACAGGGGCATAAAGTACAGCACAGGGAATATAATCAATATTATAATAACGATGTATGGTTTCAGATGGATACTAGACTTATCAGGGTGATTACTCTGTAAGTTATATAAGTATCTAATCACTATTTGTACATCTGAAACTAATATAATACTGAATGTCAACTGTAATTGAAAAATAAAAAATACTAAGAGTTCCAAGGCAGTGGGTCATATCAGTGGATATCCATTGGAATCGCCACGGAAGCTTTTAAAATCTGTCCTTGCATGGATACCATTCTCCCAGAGGTTCTGATTCAACTTGTCTGGGAACAGGCCCTGAGGATGAGAATTTTAAGAGGCCCTCATGTATTCCAATGTGCATCATGGGCCAAGACTCCTGCTATACTAAAGATCAGTGGCTGTGTGACTTGAGTGTCTATTTTCTTACCTATGAAAGTAAAGGAATAATAATGCAGCTCACATCCTGGGATTATTGTGAAGGTTAAATGAAATAATGAAAGCACTTTTCTGAGCTCAGCACCAGTCTTATAGGAAGTGTTCATTAAATGCTCAACCAATGAAACAAATACAATTTCCTATTTAGAAACATTGGTCATTTTTCAAGGATAAGTTTAATTAGGCTATTCTTATTGATAGAAATATTCTTAGGACTAACTTAAGGTAAGATTGTCAGCCTTCTTAGAGACAAATGATTACTAAATGAGAAATGTTCTTTATCAAAACTACCCACAACTGATGACCAAATGACAGGAGTAGCTCTCTCTAAAGTGCAGTGGTTCTCAATCAAGGCTATAAATTGGAATAACCTTGGGAATGTTTAAAAAACTAGGATGCAAAGACTTTTGAATGGTAGAACAAAGAGCTTCTCCACAAAAAGCAATAATAAAATGGACAAAATTGTCAAAAACAACTATGTGAGGACTTCAGAAATCAATCAAAGACATAGAACATATTGAGAAGCATTGGTTCAAGAAAAACTATTGAACCTAAGAAAAAAAGACTGATAGTCTCTGACTTTTTTGCCTGGGTATTTTTCACTCCTGGGGGAAATATTCATCTTGTGTTTCTCAGGATGATCAAAAACTGGGAGTATGAAGAGGAAATTTGTTCTTTCTAGAATCCTGCATACCTGCTGCTCCAAACAGCTGGGCATGAGGATGACTCCATTAGCTAATCTCTTTCTGCCCTTCACTGACTTCCTTCATATAAAACTTTTCTGTTGTGGGGCTTTTGGTACTAATTGTTCTGGGAGAAAGTTTCTTTAAAATAACAAGAAGAAAGACTTGTATACAGCTCTCCTTATCTTTACATTCATCTTAGGGTACCCTACTATGGAAGTGACTCTGTGTGGAACTGTCTGGAAGTTGTCCATAGGCACTGGAGGAAACCATATGCAATAAATAAAAAAATTCATGACCTGAGTAAGAATACACAGAAATAACTTGCTCTATTAAATGAACACATACTTTATGTATATATTTACACTTAAAATTAAATAAATGTACTTATGCTTAAATAAATCAAAACAACAAATACTTTTTGAGACTCACTATGTGCAGGACCCAGTACATAGCCTTCACTAGGGGCAAAAGCAGGAGTGACCATGATGGAAGCTGTTGATTCTGAGAAAAATACACCCGCCAAAAAGGTTTGTTTGCGGTTAATTGGGCCCAAATTCATAACCAGAGTCTAATAGCTGTTGTTTACAGAGACATCTCATGTATACTGCAATTTCAGTTAAAAGCCACAAACTGGGCTGCCAAGCATTCTGCATTGTGCTCCTGCCTGCTGAATCGACCCTTATAAGAGAGCTCCGAAGGACAAAATTTGACCAATAGAACTGAGACTCTCTCCATCCAATTGGAGCTTTGCAGATATAGTCTCATTTGCACCTTTATTGACCAGTCAGGGTGGCTCAATTATGACTAATTAGAACAGTGCTTTGGGGACCAATCAAACTGTGAGAATTTGGAGTGCTCATTTGCATGAAAATGGGCCAATCAGGGACTGGTGGTTGGCACTAATTTCTATATGAGCCAGGTTAACTCTGTCTCCCGGTAGCTCACTCTCAGTTTCCAGTGAAACTGTGCTTCCTGCTCTGAGCAGCAACATGGTCTGGACCAACATCAGCTGGAATGGAGCTATAACACTCCAGCTGTAACCCTGGGCTCATAACACCAAGGTCTCCTTGACAGAGCTGATTCACAAACACACTTTATTATAATTGAGCTCTTTGTACTGAATAAAATCTCTTCCCCCTTCACTGTACCCCAAATTGGAACTCCTATTGATGTTGAATTGGTAGTAACAATCTTCAGTTGACAAGGCAGAAGGTGAGTATATTCATTTCTGGAGGTTTTGTGTGTATGTGTGCGCTGTAATGAAGTACTACACAGTGAGTGGTTTAAAACAGCAGAAATTTATTCTCTCACAGTTATGGAAGCAAAAAGTCTGAAATCAAGGTGTCATCAGGTTTAGTCCCTTCTGAGACCTGTGAAGGAAAATCTATTCCATGCCTTTCTTCGAGCTTTTGGTGATGACCAGTAATCTTTAGTGTTCCTAGGCTTATAATGTCTCACACTAATCTATGCCTCCCTGCTCGCATCCCCTCATGTGTCTCTCATGTGTGTCTCTGTGGCTCTTCTCTTACAAGGATAGTGGTCATCTTGGATTAGGGCTCATTTTAATGATATAATCTTAACTTGATTACATTTGCAAAGACCTATGTCCAAATAGAGTCATATTCACAGTTACTGGGAGTTAAGACTTCAGAGTATATTTTGGGGGAAAATAATTCAACCCATAACAGTCAATGACCTATAGGACCTGCAACCTAGCTAGGGGAAATGAAAACCAGCATCACATTTACTTTTAAGATACCTCAAATCTCAGTCTGAGAGAATACACCTTAAGCTTAATAATACCTTAAATTCATAACTCGACTTAAATATTTCTATTGCAATGCATTTATTAACATATTCAATAGCTTTTCCCCTAGGCTATAATTATAAATTGAGCATCATGTCAAGCTAAAATAAGTGGAAATACAGTGGAATCAGTAGGGAGCTAACTTGGAGGTTGATGAGGAAAAAGCAGCATTCAAGTCTCTGGTTGTCATGACTGCTTCCTTAGAAGGTGTTCCCTTCTAATAGCTAAATTGGGTGAATTCAGATTTCCTGTGCAATCTGAGTAAGGATATTTATTTCAGGATAAATCTCCTGGAATAAATTTTTTTTTCATCAGCAAAGTATAGATATTATAAGATCTGAATATTTGTAAGAATTACAAAAAGTGTTAAAACTTTTTTGTACATAGTACAAAAATGGTCAGCAAGTGTTACCTCTCTGTCACCATCATCATCATCATCATCATCATCATCATAATTATCATCATCTTATTATTATTGTTAATATTATTTATCATCATCACCATTATCAATTCTTGGGCTACATCTTGTACCAAGTTTGAGTGAGGTACAGAGCTCAGCTGAATTGGTCCTTTAAGCCTGGAAGAACAAATTAAAGCCCATTTGTAGAGGCCTCTGAGTGACAGCCTAAAGAGTTTGAATTTTTTTCACTAGGTATTGTGCCCAGCTGCCCAATAAATATTTGTTAACTGACTGACAAGAACCACACCATTTTATACTTCTCTTCTTGTGTGTATCGCCCCTCTGGATGCCCATTCTGGTTACAGAGACTCTGTATTCCCAGGACCTAGGACCTAGCACAGTGGCCAGCACAGTATAGGTCTACAGAGGAAATATTTGCTTAATCATCCCTAATATCCACTTACTTAGCACAGCGATCCCAGTTAGGACTGACCGAGTCCAAAGCAGGGCCCTGCATCAGATATGTAGCTTGCTCTTCTTGGCCATTTTCAAGCATTACTGACTCCTTGCCACACTTTTTCTTGCAATTTCCCCCGCTTCCTCCACCGAAATAAGAACTGAGAATGCTTTCTCTTCCCGAGCCACAAACATTCTTCTTTAAAATCCAGATAATATATGATTTTCATTTTCCTGCTTCTATTTGATTTTTCCCTTAGAGTATATATCACTTCTGATTAACAATCTTTATTTGCCATCATTATTACTTGTTTTACAAGATCCATCGCTTACCATCATTTCTCAATCACCTCATCTTGACCTCCTTAGATCATTTTTAACATTTAAACATCATTTGTGTACAAAATTTTTTCAACAATTTTCTTGATGCATGCCAATAGGTGTATACACTCTGAGGGTCTACGTGTCCAGAAATGTCTCTTTCCCTGATGGGTATAGTATTCTTGGATCCCGGTTCATTTCCCTCAATGATCTAACAATGCTCATCAGGTTTTCTTTCTTTTCTAAGCAACCTAGTCTTTCTCCTTGGAAGCTTAGAAGATTTTTCTCTATCCTTAAAATTCAGAATTTCACCAGGATATTTCTAGGTAAATTTGTTTTGTTTTAGTTTGTCATTAGTTCTACCCTGGGGCTCAATGTTTTCATTCAGTTGAAATAATTTTCTTAGGTTAAGGAAATTTCCTCCTAATATATCCTTAACAATTGCTTTCCTCCATCTGTTCTTTTTGTATCTTCTGACTCTTCTACTATTCACTTATTGTCATGAGATCTAAATTTTCATTCATGGTTTCCTTTTTTATTATTCAGCTTTATCATCTAGAAAGCTCTTTGGTCCTCTTCAATGACCACTCTGTTTTGGTTGATGATTGATTTCTTTAAGATTTCAGAAAACATGTTTTTGTAAATTCCAGCTTTTATCTACAGACACTCTCCCTGAGATTTCTCATTACTTCTTTATACAGATTCTCTTCGGGGTCCAGTAGCTAGTCACATTTTCTATATTGGAATTGACTATGGACAGCATCTAATTAGAAAGAGATAATCAGGGTTTGTATTTAAGCTGTGTTTTCACAGCAAGCACACAGCCTTTACCTAGATCATGGGATTTGGGAGCTGTCTTGGCCTGATGAAGATAAGGGGAGTAGGATACACTGAGGATGATCTTCAGCACAGTCACTAAACAGGGTGGTTTAGCTTAATCTCTCTCCCACAAACTACTGAGTACATCTGAGTAGATTATCCTTCTGGTAGTTTACTCCTCCACACTTGAAAACACCAGGCTATTTGTGCCTCAGAATGTAGAGAATGTAGCAATCTGATGGTTAGTGGCATTATAGCTGATTATATTCTTGTGGGCTTGGATGAGAATAAACTATTTCTTTCAGTTAGAGGGCAGAAGAAAACATCTCTTTTTCCTCCAGTCTCTGAGGCCAAAGGTAGACCTCTCCCAGTTGGAGTCTTAGAGCATTGCAGCCCAACAGTGCAGCCACTACAGATCTTCTGGGTTAGCATGACTGACAGGTCTCTCTGGCACTCACAAGTGAAGTGAACCAGGTCAGGTTCTTCCTCAGTGGAGCCACAGAGTTTACTCTGCTTGTTCATTGCCCATGCCTATGCCTCCAGCCACTTCCCCTCCAGATTTTGTAGAATGAAATGCCAATTTGCCTTCTCTTGTACAGATCTTGGGAAAACTTGCCATTTCAGACAAATGCTCAGGTTCTTGGGGATACCTCAAAAGGGGGATTGAGAGGGAGCTGGGGTCAGAGGAGTGCACTCAGGCTGCTATCTGTCTTCCCAGAAGATAGTGCTGCATTCTAGCTGCTCCATGGCCCTTGTTGACCACTCATTCATCAAATTCTGCTGTCTATCATTATCACCATAGTTTATTCAGTCCTTGAGTTGATGGCATCCAGGCACTTGGGAATATTCTATTTGCCCCAATTTTTTCTCACATACCTATAAGGTATGTGAAATATAAGTGAAAATTGCATATGTTCCCACTGTCATCTCTCTAAAACCCTTCATTAAGTTGTTTTCACAAACTGATGTGGTGATGTCTTTATTTATTCCTAGGGTTGAAGTTTAGACATCTTTTTCTCTTTCTTCATTGCTTTTGCAATTACAAAAGCAATATATATGCTTATTGAAAGAAAAAAACAATGTACTTTGTATAAAGAAAAGTAAAAAATCTACTGTTAGCCCACATTACTGAGATAACCACCATTAACAGACCTGATGTATACCTTTTTATTTTATATATAAAATAAAAAGGTATATATATATATACACACACACACACACACACACACACACACACACACACCTCTTTCATATATATGTATATGAAATTTAATATACACATATAGTTCATATTGATATACACATAAACACATATTTATTTTACAAAGGCAAGTTTATCTAACTCTTTTTTCTATTAATAATATGTTATAAAACAGAGATATTTTTAATGGCTATCTAGGAAAACCTGTTATGTTAGAAGGATTCCTAAACCAAACTTTCCTCCAGTGGATTTGAGGTCTGCCAGCAGTTTTCAAAGCTGACCTTGTATAAAATGTTGCTGCTCTAAAGTTCAAAGAAGGATAGTAAAAATCAGTCCAATGACTCTTACTCACAGAAGGAACTGATTCTGTAGTCTCATTCTCTAGAGCTGGACCAAACCACTGGTCTGAACTTGCCTCTCAACAGAAAGGGCCTGAGCACCAAAGGAACTCCCAAACTGATATTACAAAATCTTTCTTCTAATACCCCTTTCCTAGATCTCATCTGTTAGGAAATGCTAGAAATTAGTGCTGAATAGACACAGAGCAGATGGGAGTTGTGACGTCACAGCATTAGATTTTGAAGTTTATGGGCTTTAAACATACCTCATAAGCTGAAAGTTTGTTTGATATGTTTAAACTTTCTATATCAGTACTTTGTAAATTTGTATTATAATTCTTTTTAACCAGGGTCCTGTTGTTGACTTTTAATTGTTTCCAATTCTTTGCTATAATTAACAGTGCTGTTCTGGCTACCCTCATACATATATTCATGTCCATTTAATGAACATTTGTGTAGAATTAATTTCAATAAATAGGATTTCCTATGTTAACTTGCTAGGCAAAATGTTGATACATATTGCCAAAAGAGTAAAAGAATAACTTTCTATAGCCTTTTAGGAGGGCAATCTAATGCCATTGCCAGAAATACAAAGGATGTTTTCTTCAGCTGGGCTGCTATAAAAATAAAATGAATGAACAAACAAACAAAACAGACAAACAAACAAACAAACAAAAATATAGACTTGATTGCTTATAAACGATAGAAATTTGTTTCTCACAAAACTAGAGGCTGGAAGTCAAAGATCAGGGCCATCATGGTCAGGTTCTGGTGTCTGGTAAAGGCTCACCTCTGGGTTCACAGATGGCCCTCTCCATCACATGCATTCTCACATGGTGGAAGGAATAAGAGAGGTCTCTTTTATAAGGGAATTCATCCTATTCATGGAATTAGTGAATGATCCACATGACCAAATCACCCTCATGACCCATTCGCCTTCCGAAGGTCCCACCTCCAAGTATAACATAAGAGATTATGTTTTGACATATGAATTTTGCAAAGTAGAGTCAGTCTTTAACAGGAACTATGTTCATTGCTCAGCAATTTTACCTCTAGGAATCTATCTTACAGAAATAATTAAAACAAACCATTTACTGTGAAGCTACTGAAACTTCAGGGATCCTCACTTACATGGACCACAGAGGACTCTAATATTATATAAACTGAAGTACCCACAAAACCTGGATTACCAGTGACTTGCAGAGTGCGTATAAAGGTATAAGTATATATATATAATAAATTAAGAAAATCTAACTGCCTATATAGATAAATAAGGGAAATTTTATGTTATAGCTCAGGGCTTTCTGACCTCAGCACTATTAACTCTTGACCACAATAATTCTTTGTAGTGGGGCCTGTCTTGTGCATTGTAAGAAGTTTAGCGGCATCCTTGGCCTCTACCCACTAGATGCCAGTAGCACTCCCATCCTCCAGTTGTGACAGCCAAACTTGTCTCTAGACATTGACCATATATATTTTAGGGGGCAAAATGTCCCCTTCCTTTGAGAGTCACTATAACTGTACCAAGGCAAACTATGAAACTATTAAAAAGAATGTCATCATTTCATGCATCTTGATGTGGAGAAAAAATATAAACATACACATTAAGTGACAAAAGCAAGTTAAAATTTTGTGTAAGTAGTATGAGTCCACTCAGTAAAACCATATGTGTATATTTGCACACAAATTTGCATGCAAATGATAAAAATTTCTAGAAAGATGTACAACAAATTGTCAACAGTAGTTACATCTAAGGAGAAGAGTAAGATGGGGTTAGAGTTGGAGGAAATGGTGGTGAAGAAAAACTTTCACATCTAAATACATCTCTGAACACATCTGTGCTGTTTCAATATTTTATATCAGTAAAACATTTATACCAATCTTTTACTCATTAGAAAATTAAAGCATTTTATTTCACCCAAATAAATAAAAATTATGATACTTATTTTTTTATTTAGGCTTCCACCAACAGAGTATAAAGGTTCTTGTTTCTCTAATCTTCACTAACATTGGGTGTCATCTCTATCATCAGATGCCTGATAAAATTTTTTATTTTACTTTGGATTTCTCTCATAAATGAGGTTGGTTATATTTTCAAAATTTATTTCTTCTAAAAACTGCCTATTCTGTCTTTTGCCCATTTTTTATTGCCCATTTTTCTTAAGTTATTTATCTTTTGCTGATTGACATTAACCTTTCATCTGATAGGTTTGTGGCATATATATATATAGAGAGAGAGACTGTCAATCTAAGGCCACAGTCACCAATTTAATGCCACAGGAGTTCTCCATTTGGGATGCAGTGAGAAGAGAGAAATTTCATTGAGTACAAACACCTCAATTGTAAAACAGCTTGGCTGTGAGTCAGCTCGATAGTAATAGAGCTCAATTCTGACAGAGCATGGCTAGTTAAGGCAAAGCAGCCCATGTGAGGCAAGCCTGGTGAGGCAGTTCTGGTCTTACAGCTTCACTGTCACAATTCTTCTCTGGTCCAGCTAGACAACTCCAGCTTTCAGGTCGCTACAGCCTGGAAAATGCAGTCTTTGCTGGAAACAAAGTGCACTCCTCTAAGGCAAAGGTGAAGCTGGCTTATACAGAAAATAGTTTCCCTCTCTGGTCCCTGACTGGTCTGTTCTCATGAAAATGAGGACTCCAAATCCTCATAGTTTGATTTGTCTAAAAAGCACTGTCCTGATTGTTCAAGATAAAGTTACTCTGATTAATTGGTGAAGATGCAAATGAGGGTATAGCTGCACAGCTCCAATTGGGTGGGGAAATCTCAGTTCTATTGATCAGTCTTAACTGGGTCTAGAAACTCTCTTATAAGAAGGATTAACTGAAAGCAGAAGCACAGTGCACAGACTGACAGCTCAGCCTGTGGTTTTTCTGATATGTAGTGTACATGACAGGCTTCTGCTAACAGTAGTTGCTAGACTTGTTATAAATTTGTGACTAATTAACCACAGGGAATCCTTGCCAGTTATTTTCTTTCTCAGAGTCAAGAGTCAGGTGTTCAAACAAAAACTTACAAATTTTTATAGCAGTACTATTCACAATAGCCAAAAGATGAAAACAATACAAATATCCATTAACTGATAAATTGATAAACAAAATGTAATATATCCATACAATGGAACATTATTTAGCCATGAGAAGGAATGAAGCTCTGATGTGTGCTATAACATGAATGAACCTTGAAAACATTATGCTAAGTAATAGAAACCAGACACAAAATGCCACATATCATGGTTCTATTCATGTGAAATATCCAGAATAGAAAAATCCATAAAGAAAGAAAGTGGATTTGTGGTTGCCAGGATCTGAGGGAAGGGGCAGATAGGGATTGATGCTTAATGGGTATGCAGCTTCCTTTAGAGGTGAGGAAAATATTCTGGAACTATATAGTGGTGATGGTTGCACATCATTGTGATTGCACCAAAAGCCAGTAAATGAAACACTTTAAAATGAATAAAATGATAAACTTAATGTTATGTATATTTAACCACAATAAAAAAAATTAAATTAAACTAGATGCCTACTTTAATAGCAGAACCAAATTTTACAGATGAGGTTTTTTTTTTTTTTTTTTTTTTCATAAGGAGAAAGAAGAGTTAATTCTGAAACCATTTTGCAGGGTACCGCCTATTTAAAAAAAAAATAACTTAAAGAGAGAAAACTCAATGAAGAAGTGTTTCTGAGGAGTACATTGAAATCACAAAAGTGAAGTTTCATTTAGAGTGTACCTAACCTGCTTAAGAAAATATAGTGAAACCGAATGACTAGCAGGGACCAGGGGGTTGGACGTGGGAATGATCAAGTAGAAAACAAATGCAAATTAGGAATGAGGAGAAACTTGTCATTCATTAACAAGTAGAGAATTAGAGGTCTGCCTCTTGATGTTTTATTTCAAACTGTATGTTTTTAAACCTCACATTTTAAATTAATTTGGGCTTATTAAAATACTTTGATAGACTCAATATGAAAAATTAACACTTCAGCAAGATAAAATTTGAACATCAATATTAGACTAGTTATGCATAATGTATATATCAAATGTGTAACCTACTGAACCAAGTAATGGGTATGCAATTAGTAGAATAGGAGAAGGAGTTAATGAAAACTAGAACTGTTTTTGTTATCAGATGAGTGAGTATTTTAAATGTTTTCCTAAGGACAAAATGTCCTCCTCCATAATAGGATAAGAGCCACTCTAAAATGAGAAGTCGACCTCACTTGGATGTATTTTATTGGAAAACACTCATCAGAGGTCAATTCCTGCTCCAACTGAGAGAGAACTAAGCAGACCGTGATATGTCATCAACAGATTCCATTCAAGGATTAATGGCTCCAAAAAACAAGATACCTCTCTAAGTCTTCCTGTAATGTTACACCCAAGAGTGACTTGTCCTACCATTCCAGTCCCCTTTGCACACTGAGGGACAGAGGGTGGCTTTTCACAAGTCTCAGAGGAACAAGGCACATGGATAATCCAGTACACGTTCTAAATCACCTCTCTTGTTTCAGGCCAAGTCATAGCACTTGTAGGACCTGCCAAAGAGAAGCTCGCCTGCCCTGAGGTGGGTGGAGTAGCAAGAGAAGTTTAGAGCATCTCTTACCACGAGGGACGGCTGCAATGTCCCTGGAAAGACATTGTCTGATTCTGCTACTAATTTGGTTCAAATGACCTTGAAAGACTGAGAGATTTCTGTAAGTCCTTCATTTCATATATAAAGGGCTGCAACAATGAGATTCCAGGACAGCACCTTTGGCCTTCACAAATCAAAGCTGAGTCAGACCTGGCTGGGGCTGTGAGACTTGCCCTCTTTTACGCCTCAGCTGGATATCAGTTCACCTGCAAATTCATCTTTAAGGTACAGTCTGTTCAGTTTGTGTTGTAAGGAGTGGGAACAGCTCACATCTGGGGCTGGGAACTGAGACACACCCCTTATTCCTGTGCTTTTCTTGGCCACTTGGACTCATTTTCTTCTTACATTGAACAGCCTACCCTCCACCAGCTTGGAAATAGATTTAGACAGGCCAAGAGAGTTTTTCCCTTTCTGATTTCTATGTCAATAATGCATGAATTTCAAGTTAAAGCATGTGAAAAAAAACTCCCAGAAATTAGTGTTGTTATCAGTGAGCAAGGCTCTCCTAAGATTATATAAAATACAGACTATTTGCTCATTGATGAATAACCTATCCTAAGGAAACATTCATTTAGGTTCAAGAATTATGAAGGCTTCTCAGATAGCTGATGGTCAAGACAATTAACCATTAACTTGGGGTTTTTATTTGACTAAGTAACCTGGGACTTGAAAATTGAAACTGTAGAATTTTCTCTTGTTTTAGTTTACCCAATGACCATAGTCTAGCTTCTTATTAGAAAACATATGTGCATGAGCCTCACACAAAGTCAAGGTTTAATAAATGGTATTTAATTAAATTAATATTTAATTAAAAGAGAATTTTTGTACTCTTTACATGTAAGTTGATTAGCAAATTAAGAATTGCCATTGGAATGATAGTTTTTCCAAATTAGTAATGAGTTACTGCAAATAAAACTAGCTCTCCTAATATATATATATATATATATATATATATATATATATATATATATATATATATATAAACTCCAGTAAAAAAATGCTTTCACTATAGGAAATGAAGAGAAATAAAACTGTTCACTTATCAAAGAACAGCCCCCTTTTGCTAATAGCCTAATTATTGGTATTTACCCTTCACATCTAGGAAAGATAGCCAGATATCTTCATTTGAAAGTGAAATAACTAAAATAAAAAACCCCTCTAATATTGAAGGTACAGACTATTTCCTTGAACTTGATGCTGATGGATCTCCCTGACGATTAGAGCCAGAGAGAACCTCAAGGAACCTCTAAACCAAACACCTCAATTCACAGATGAGAAGACTGAAGTGAGGAATCTTTGCCAAATTCTAAAAAAAGGATACTCTCTAAATAAAATGAATAAAAGTCATAAAATAAAAAGCATTTAAACATGTATTTAAGAAATAACTATATGTTAATAATAACATGGTTGAAATAACTATAAGCAAAATATCATTCAAAGAAAATAGAAGCAGAAATTATGATTGGCCATTTAGAATATCTATTGATGGTTAGAAGTTGAACATTTCTTATTTACCTCAAACTGTGTGTCTTTCCAATTAGCATAAGAATGTAATAAAACTGGTGAAATTAAGTTTATTTGTTTAAATGATGAGCTTTTATGTTTGAGGTATACCTGAATATTGGCATTGCCACAATTTTATTCATTAATTCAGCAAATATTTTTTTATTGCCAACTACTTTTCAGGGTCTTTCTTGGGGTGATAAATTCAGGTATGTTCTCCTGAGTACAAGACCAGAAACTATGCTTATGTCTTCTCATTAAGAGCTAAATACATTGACAGCCTGGTCTTTTCTGCTTTCATGAAGACTGGAAATACCCATGTAAAAGAGAGTTTTCTAAGCCCATAAATATTCCAACACTCACATACCTGTGGAGGGCAATATAGAATTATATTTTTAACATTTAAAGGCACATGGACTTTGACCTGCAATTATACTTCTAGGAGTTTGTGTTACAGATATACTTGTATATGTGAACAAAATGAATGATTCATTCTGGATTTTTTGTAATGGACCCAAATAGGAATTAATTTCAATGTTTATCAATACAAAAATAGTTAATTAAATTATGACATATCCATAAATAATGGTGGCTATGAAAATCCATGTGGGCTGTTAGAGAAATATTTTCTTAAGTGAAAAAAGGCAGAATGCAGAACCATATATATAGCTTGCAAAAAAAAAAGTTATATAGACATATATGTACAGATATATGCTTTCATTAAAATGGAAATATAAATAAGACATCATTAGCAGTGGATATCTTTGGGAAGTGTGGCTGGCAATAACAAGAAAGGAGGAAAAATACTTTCACTATTAATTTTATATCCTTCATTACTTTTTGAATGTTTTGCTGTGTATGTGTACTACATTTACATTTTAAAAAATGAAATCTTAAAGGAGAATCTTCTCTAATAGTGTAAAACTTTGTAACCCATTAACCAAATTATTTGGGAGATTTTCTGAGGAGCATGACTGAGTTCATTATGGTATACAATAATTTTCATTTTTATCTCAAAAAAAAAAATAAATGAACCATCCTAACAATAGGAAACAAAGAAAAGAACTGTCCTATAGTACTCAGGGAGAAAAAAGGGGAAATGAATACTCTGTCTCATTACTTTTGCTCTCAAGTATCTTATTTCCTTCAAAAGTAGTGCCAATGTACCAACTGTATTCGATCTCCTTGACATCCATGTTCATGATTCTCTTCTTCCACTCCAACAGTCTTCCTAAATTTGTACATTTAGACACAGCTGCCTCTCGTACCACTTGAATTTCTAAGGAATAACTCCATTGATCAGAATGATCCAGCTGGTTTAGAAAGCACACCCTATGGGACAGAGATGTGGGACAACCACCACAAGCATTTTATTCTCACTCAACAGAGAAATAGAGATGATTAAGAAGTCTTTCTTCCACATATTCCATTTTCTAAAAAAAAAAAAATTCTGCAAACACCACTATATGGGGCAATCAGACCATGGCTAGAACTCACTCTTTCAAAAGAAATACACAACTCATGTTCTGTTATGAAAAATAAAAAACTAAACTAAAATTGATTAGTGAATATCAAATAGCCACTGGGCTAAAAGTTTAGAAGAGGGGTAAAAAATAATATTTTAGCCAATTTTTTAATTTTAGCCAACTTACCTTGTATAAGTTTTTAATAGGAATAGAATATAAAATTTTCTATACAAGGTATCACTTTTAATTCAGAACTATCAGACACTTTTGACTGACCAGATGAATGATATCAGCATGAGGGAATCACAGGTGCTTTGTCCGTTGGACAAGCAAGTCTATGACACCTTGTCTAAAGGGCACCATATTAAGCAAGGTCACTGCCCTCACAATAGTTTATATTCTACCTGATAGGATAAGAATATGTGGTCTAAGTCAAAGAGAATGGAGACCTGGCTCCTCGTCCCAACTTAGCCAGGCGTGGAGGCTCCCCATTCTTCCATGAATCTAGAAGACACAGACCCAGGGGCTTCTCTGTGAATAGTAGGATGATCTTAATGTCCTCTCAGTCCCCTTCCAACCTCATCTAGGTGACTAAACATGAAATGAAACAGCCTGGATATTACTAATGTAAACCTACAGCACTTAGCAGTAACCTAGAGGTAGAAGAGGCTAAACTTGGATTGCTTTTACTTTGTAATGTTTTACTTTAACTCTACATGTGACTGGTGTATGTTTCTCCTGGAATCTATGGCAGAGCTATCTGATCCATGGGAACTCTGAGTTTTCCCCATTAGTCCACATAGAACTCAAAAACTGGTGACCGAAAAGTATAAATTCAGCTCACAGAACTATATCTTCATGGTCCTTATAGTGCTTTAAAATGTCTTAAAATCATTATTAACATTTAAAATAAGATTATACACTTTTAAAAATTAGGGTTTCTGGCTTCTCTTGGAAAACTCTAATATCTGGCAATACCAATACCTCACTCCACTGGCAACAGTCAGCTGGAGCTAAGTGTCAGTGTCTTTTTTAAATGATCCATGCATTCTAGAATTTTTCGCAGAGCCTTCTAAACACATTTGGACTCCACAGACTTCTGAGTCTCTGGCCCTCAATTTGTAGGTAATCAACATTATGGATGTAAATTAGACGACCCATAATTTTATTAAGCACTTACTGTGTCAGGTGCTAAACATTGACCATAGCAGATTTTTTGATGGAAAACTCATTAACTTTGTGAAAGTACATATTGTTCCATGTTACAAATGAGAAAACAGACTTAGTTCAAGTAATTTGTCCACATGTCTCTTTAGTCCCCTTCAGCCTGTGGCATGTGGCCTCGATATGTTTAACGACTAGTGGTAAGGTATTTTGTAGAATGTTCTTGAATTTGAATTTGTCTGAGGTTTTCTCATGAATAGACTTACCTTTATAGAGTTAAGGAAAGTATACCACCGAGGCGATATCCTCTTCTGTCATATCGTATCATGGAGCGTGTGATATCAATATTGCTTATTACCAGTGATGTGAAATTTGACCACATGGCTAATGTAGTGTTTGTTTCTCCATTCTAAAATTACTATTTTCCCTTAAGTAACCAAGTCAATGTAGATAAAAGGGGAACAAAATTCAGCTCCACTTGTGAGTGGAAAGCAATCAAAAAATTTGTGGTTGTATATTAAAACTAATACAGTAATTAATATTTGAGAGAGGGTTTTTTGATGCTATGCAAATATCCTATGTCTTCTTAAAGTTTAATTTTATTATTTATCAATGAATGCTGCCTGCAGCAATTATTACTGTGGTGTTCTTGTCTTGATTTTTTGTTTCTTCATTTCTTCTACATTTAGTCATCAGAATTGTTCTAAAAAGAATAGTTGTTCCTCTCTCTTGTTTATTTATTTCAATAATATTATTAGTTTGGGTTCATTCTTCAGATTATAACTAACATCATGTTATTTGTTTTGCTGTTTAAGTTGTTCCCAGCTCTGTCTATTAGAAACTCCTTTAAGATGGTTCCGCTGTCTTTTTGCATTGCCTCAGCCATTTTTAAAGCCTTTTCTTACTTTTTGGCATTACAAAGTACTTGGAACAATGTTAAAAGGTAAAATGTGTCAAGGTTCATTTACAGAAGTTTGTGGACTGCGTAAGAGGTTGGGTGGAGAGGGTAAATGTGAGAGAAGCAAGATAAATAACAATTCTCATCTTGAAAGAAGAGAAAAGTAATTTTTATTTTTTTAAAACTTTTCATTTGGAAATTATTTCAAGATTGTGAAAGGTTACAGTAATTAAAAGTTCCCATATACTGTTAACCCAGATACACCTATAACCACTCTCTTTGCTTTATTATTTACTTTATCATTCTACATATTTTTATGAACCATTTGAGAATATATTGACTCATCATTTGTCTTCACCTCAAAGTACTTTAGTGTATACTCCTTAAGAACACAATCTTTCCACAATCACAGCACAGTTGTCAACTTCAAAAAGTTTAACGTTGATACAATCCTGCTAATGTCCATATTCAAATTTTGTCCATTGATTCAATATCAATCTATACAGCATTTTGAAATTTAACTTTTGAGCAGATCAACTAACTAGATTGATATTTATGATCTTACTGGTCCTCATCCCAGCTAGGTGCCTAGACTTCTCTCTTCCACAAGGCTACTGTCTGATCTAGTGACCAAGGCCTCCAGATGAGACCCACAAAGATCCTCAGGATTAAAAATGTCAGTTGTACCTGGGTGGGTCCAAGCAAAGCCCTGGCAGAGCTTTGGGATTAATTATATTTTCTGATGGCAAACACTAATTAGCTATTATTTTTTCTGGCATAGGTGAATTTTTCTCTAAACAAGTGGGGAAAGTGGTTCAAGCTGTGGGAAGCTATGACAGAAACTTTGGAATCAAACAGCATAGGTTCAGAGCTCAGCACCAGCATTGACTGGTTCAGTGATTTTGACATGAACTTAAATCTTCTAAGCCTACCTCCCAGAAATAATAAGACCTACCTCCCAGAGCTACTGATATTATTGGGATAATTTTCAACATCTCATTAGCAAATGCAGAGCATAATTCATTGTTCACTGTTACTTATGTCTCACATCAGTGTTAATGAGTGAACAGACCAGGGACTATAAAGTCAGCAGGTCTGGACTAGATTCCTGGTCCTCCCCACTGTTAGCTCTGAGACTGAGGGAAAGTCATTTAACTTTGCAGACTCATTTCCTTACCCACAAATATAGGAATAATAAAAACTATCACAATATGTTGAGGATTAAACAAGACAACATTTGAAGCTGTACTCAATACAGTTTGCTATAAATATAGATGATTTTGACAACAACAATAATGATGATGATGACAACGACAATGATGTGTGTTTACTATGGGCCACATATTATGTTAAGCACTTTGGATACTAATCTCATTTAATTCTCAGAACAATCTATTTTTATATCAAAAATTTAAGTTTTAGAAAGAATACATGTTTCTCATACTGCCCCAGGTGGCCTTTTATTTCATCTGCATCTTTTCTTAAGAGCCAAATATCATACTATGGGCAACATATTAGGTGGCTTTGGAAGATAGTAACTGAAGAGACAACTGTGAAGAGGGACTCAAGACCTAAATTCAAATAGTATGACTTAATTTCAGAGGAGGTATTTAAAAAATGTTTTCTGAAGAGATACTAAACTCAGGAGAAGCACTTTCACATAAAGCTCCTACTTTGATCTGTGAAGGAAGAAAGGGGAAGAAAGCTCATTTTAATCTTTGCCTAATGCACCTGGAAGGTGATATGGGAGGAGAAAACCATCTAAATGTTTCAGGACTACAGTCATTTGTAGTCACCTTAGCAACTGGACCTAGGAACATCATTCCTTAAAGCATTTTCACTGCAGGTGAAAAAGACTGCCTGAGAGGAAATGAAATGATAGCCATGTCTCCTGACACCTGTAGAGGCAGAACTACCAGGTGACAGAATGAGCATTTGTGCAGGATGATGAAGAGGGTACATTTTATAAAGTGCTGGTATAGGATGAATCCGTGCCCTACTCAGGTTTAGCAGTTTTACTCTTTTATGATACCTGCCTGGCCCCTGAGGGGGTCTGAATTCATGACCCAAAGCAAACAGGAAGCAGAGCTGACATGTATAAGATTCTTCAGAGCCTGCTGCCTGATTTCCTTCTGGCTCACCCTGATTTAATTTGAACAACACTCTGCTTTCAGTCGTTTCTCCTAACATAGCTCATGATTATACAATTATATGGTCTGCTAAAATAAATTCTCTTTTCATATCTTAAATCACACCTCTTTCCCAAATGGGGTGAATATGAAATGACATGTGATATTGTGAGCTCTCTGTGTTCCTGCATAGGTTTCTTTTGTTTTTTGTTTTTTGTTTTTGTTTTTTAATGAAAAAGCTCTTTAGAAGAAAAGGTTAAATATAAATTTAAAAAATTCAGTGAGCACCTATTTTATCAAACTACTTCTCCGAATACCAGATACCTAATTGAACTTGAAATTTTTAAGGAGCATTTTGTATAAAAGAATGTGTAAATAAATCATGCATTACATTTTGTTTAAATTGCAAGTTCTGCATTAACACCTTCCTCCTAGTTCAAAGAAGTGCTATTTTCTTACCTAGCATTTACACAGGCAAAATTCACATCAGGTAAATGAGATGCCTTAGATAGCCTTGCAGCTTGAACTAAATCTATGGGAAACCTAATTGCTGTAAATGAGCACACATTCTATACTCTAGTTCTAGAAATGAAATATAAAATCTGATATATCTGATATATACTTTTGTTAACAACTCTTTCAATGTCAAGTATCCAAGAATTTATTAGAATTTGATGTACTGAATCCATTAACCTAAGAAAGAAAATAAAGAATGCATGTCCTTAGAAGATGTAGCGTGTGCTCTTGTCTGACTGAAGAATGGGTTTGCTCCTTCCTCAGAACTCAAGCAAGGTATCAGAGAGAACCTTGAGAGACTCAAGGTGACAGTGCCAGCCAGGCAAGACTAAAGAAGGCAGCCAGACTTGGGCACTTCCCTTGCCCAGGAAATACAAACTCAGCACCCTCCATCTCCCCATCCAATCACCACCCACAGTCAGACATTCCTCTAGTGTCTGAGATATTCCAGAGAGACCATTTCCAGGCCATCTCTTTTTATGATAAAGTTAACTTGAAGAAGATAATTAAATTTAATTTAGTTATTTAATTTAATGAAGAATAACTAAGCAACTAAGCTTTAAGATATTAAAAATAGCAACAAAATAAGACGTCTCTCTCTCTTCAAGAAACTTTCTACTGGTAAGTCATAAACCCCTCAGCATCTATCAGCTACAGGGAAAAGAAGTACCTTTGAGCACCCCAATGTGGATATGATACCAAAGTCAAACTTCCTCCTTTCCTGGAGCATGGGTAGATGTGGTAGGGAGAGTACTGGCTCTGGATTCTGATAGCTGCACCACTCTTGAGCTGTGTGACCTTGGCAAGGTCTATTCACATCTCAGAAATCAATTTTCTTATCCATTTATCCATTGATGGACCTTAGGTTGTTTCCATATTTTGGCTATCGTGAATAATGCTGTTATAAACATGGGAGTGCACATATCTCTTCAATATCCTGTTTTCATTTCCTTTGTGTATATACCTAGAGTGTAACTGATGGATCATATGGTAGATCTATTTTTAATCTTTTGAGGAACTTCCATACTATTTTTTTAGTGGCTGTACCAATTTACATTCCGACCAACAGTGAATATGAGTTCTCTTTTCTCCATTTCCTAGCCAACATTTGTTATTTCTTATCTTTTTCATAATAGCTATTCTAACAGATGTGAGGTCATATCTCATTGTGATATATGGGTAAAGAAGATGCAATGATGGATGGATGGATGGATGGATGGATGGATGGATGAATAGATAGATAATAGACAGACAGACATATAATCAAATGGAAGAAATATTATTCAGCCATGAAAGGAAGTAATCCTGAAATTTTCAACAACATGGATAAACTTTGAGGACATTATGATAAATGAGACAAGCCAAATAGAGAAAGACAAATACTGTATAATATCACTTATATATGGAATCTAAAAAAAGGAATCTGTAAAAACAGAAACTAAAATGGTGATTATCAGGGGCTAGAAAATGGATGACTAGGAGAGATACTGTTTAAGGTTACAAAGTTGCAACTAGTAGATAAATAACCTAGAGATCTAATGCATAGTATAGTGAATATAGATAATGCTATGTTGTAATCATCAAACTTGCTGAGACTAGATCTTAATTATTCCCATCATTAAAAAAAATGATAATTATGTAATGTGACAGAGATGCTATCACTACAGTGGCAATCATATTGCAATATATAAATTTATCAAAGCAACATATGTATACCTTAAATTTATACAATATGTATTTCAAATATATATTAGTTAAAAAAAGAAATCAACTCTTTTATTGGCAAAATAAGAGAACAGTGGCTCTCAAGTATCTAAGTGTGACAACAAGTGAGAATTGCCAATAGAACCTCTGGCAGACATAAGCACTCAGGAACATCCTCTCTCCCTTCTCTCCACTCACCCATCTGCTGTCATCAACACCCTGCTCCTCATCACCAAATGCCCTCTTACATGCTCCTGGCTACAGAAATGACAAGATGATTAGAAGATGGGTATAATATGAAAAAAATGTTCAAGATCACTAATCATCAGAGAAATGCAAATTAAAACCACAATGAGATATCATCTCACACCTATCAGATTTGCTATTATCAATAAATCAGAAAACAAGTGTTAGTGAGGATGAGGAGAAAAGGGAACCCTTTTACACTGTTGATGGGATGACAAATTGGTATAGCCACAATGGAAAATAGTTTGGAGGTTCTTCAAAAACTTAAAAATAAAACTACCTTTTGACCTAGCAATTGCACTTGTGGGTATTTATCTAAAGAAACAAAAACACTAGTTTATAAAGATCTATGCACCCCTATGTTCATGGCAACATTATTCACAATAGTCAAAATATGGAAGAAACCTAAGTGTCTATCAATAGACAATTGCATAAAGAAGTTATGGGACATATTTACAATAGAATATTATTTGGCCATAAAAAATGAAACCTTGCTATTTGCAATGACATGGATAGACCTAAAGGGTATTATGCTAAATGAAATAAGTCAGACAGAAATATAAATACTTATGATTTCCCTTATATGCTGAATCTAAGGAACAAAAGAAATGAATAAACTAAATGAAAAAGGACTCTCAAATACAGAGAATAAATTGGTGGTTGCCAGGGAGTAGGGCTTGGGGGGCTGGGTGAAAAAATATGAAGGGATGAAGAAGTACAAATTAGTAGTTACAAAACAGCCACAGGAATGTAGATTACAACATAAGGAGTATAGTCAATATTATTGTAATGGCTGTGTGTAGTGCCAGATGAGTGCTAGAGTAATCAGGAGATCACTATATAAATTATATGTGTCTAACCATTGCACTGTATATATATGAAACTAATATAAAATAATAATTTAAAAAAGAAAATGGGTGTAGAAGAAAAAATAAGAGAAGTTTAAAAAAACAATCTTTATAGAATACCTAAAGCTGCCTTCAGTTCCAGGAAACCAAGCTCTACTTAGGGCATTTACGTATCCCTCTGAATGAGGTCTTGCCTCCTCTGTGATACAGGTGTCAGCCTATTATTATAAAAATAATGTAAACTATAAAATATTCTGTTATTTATATTATAAATCATTCTATTTTATAAATTACATGTTCCATATTACATATTATTGTATAAGGTATTAATTTATAATATAAAATTACTATCCTATGAGATAAGTATAAAATAATAAATAAGTGTTATTTATATCTCCTTTTCTAAAGTCCTCTTCTACCCCCAATCTTCCGGCTGCCCTGGGAAATCTAGGTTACATGTGATCACTGGGACTTTGGAATGGGGAGTGAAAGTCCAGTTTCTTTTCAATCTTCAGACAGGGCTGAAGCTCTTTGAGCAGGTACTCACCAGCAGGCAGAGAGGGATCTGTTTTACAGTCCTTTGCATGTACCTGCTTACCAAAGACACTAAGATCTGAAAAATGGTCAGTGTTCAGGTAAAAAGTAAACTTTTTATGTATTAAACATGAATACCTTCATGGGATACACACATCCAGATGCCAAATGAGCTTGCTCTGGTCATGATCATTTTCAAATACAAAGATTATTTCTTATAATGAGGATCTGCAGAGGAAAGAACATCCTCTTCGAAGATATAAAGACCTAGGTTCAAATTCCCACTTTTTCATGTTCAGTTATGAAGCTATAGGCAAATTCTCTCAGTTTCATCATCTGAACAATGAGTGCAAAATCATCCATCTCTGAGTTATAGTGAGGATCAAATGCAACTGTATATAAAATGCCTATCCACAATATATACTCACTAAACTACAGAGGCTATTGTTATTCTGTGAGGAAGTTAAGAAAGAGCATAACTTTTATTGAATGCCTATTTGCTATTTGCATAAACCATCCATTTTACACACACACAAAACTGTGAAGTAACTTTTAAAGAATATATTTTTAAAGAAAGTTAAAATCATGACTTTCGTACAAATATAAAATAAACATGTATCAAATATTTTACCAAACTTAATAGTAAATAATTGTAAATAATAATACAAATAAATTATTATTTATTTTATTTATAATAATAAATAAATTTTACTTATAATAATAAATGAGAAAACTAGCAAGATATAACAACGAATTCAAAAGAGAATGTAAAAACAACACATATACATTGGCAATCAAGTATACTGAGATGGAGGACTGGGAAAAATGGTGTAGAAGATAGAGGCTTTGTACACCTTCTCTTGCAACCACACCAAAGTTGTGACAGAAACATGGAGCAAACAGCAAGCAGAGTTTCCTGGGGTCTGGATGAAAACAAAAGCTCTACAACGAGGGAGAAAAATGAGAAATCACCCTGCAATGAAAAGAGGTAGGAGGGGGCAAAGACACAAGGCTGCCTGGTTGAAGCAGCTGAGTGAGTCAGAGACTATAGCAACCACAGGTTGCAGCTATAAATATTTCTTTTCAAGGGGCTGTGTCCATGACCAGACTCCAATGAGGGACTAGCTAGCTCTCAGCACCAGCGTCAGGTGGGCTGCTCAAGGGACTCCAGAAACATATAGGGGGACACTGAGTTGTTGGAGTGAGGGGCAGAGGTGAGGCTTTCTCCTAGGCAGAAGTACTGGTGGTATTCTTTGTTCCTCTGTTGAGTCCTCCTGACTCCTAGTGCATAGACACAGCACTGCCATAGCTGAGATATCATCAAACTGGATGCAGGTTGTTCTGCTCAGAGCATTCCCTGAAACTTCACCTCCCTCAACTCTGACCCTACTCAAGCCACATCAAGTTGTGTCTTTGGGGTGTCCTGTGCCACATGCTAAGCAACTTGTTTGGTTTTTGGCATGGCCTCCTGAGGCAACTATAAGCACAGCATCAGTGGATTTCTGGCTGAATCTTAACAGGTGGCCCTGGAGAGAAACAGGCTGAGGCTAAACTTGGCCTGCAGCTGAACCCCTCTCTGGATTGTGCCACTGAACACCTACTGCACAAATCCATGCTAATAAGACTGGGAGACTTAAAAGCTTTGATTAGTACATAGAAACAGACACAGAAAGGCAGCCAAAATGGGAAGACAAAGAAGCAGAAACCATATGAGAGAATAGAACAGGGATCCAAATATAATGGAGTAAAGTAATCTAACAGATGCAGAGTTCAAAACACTGGTTATTAAGATGCTCAATGAACTTAGAGAAAGCGTAGAAGAATTCAGTGAGAACTTCAACAAAGAGATAAAAGACATAAAAATGGAAATGGAAATTATAAAAGAGAATCAGTCAGAAATGAAGAACACATTATCTGAGATGAGAAGTATATTAAATGGAAGAAATAGAATCAATAAAGAAGAGGATCAAATGACTTATATAGAGGATGGGAAAGCCAAGGACATTAAATCAGAATGGCAAGAAAAAAGAAGCCAAGACTATAATAATAATTTAAGGAGCTTATGGGGCACCAAAAAGGTCAAAATATCTATGCCATAGGGATACTAGAAAACAAAACAAAACAAGATGTCGAAGATCTATTTGCAGAAATAATGATGGAAAACTTCCCTAACCTGGTTAAGGAAATAGACATACAACCCCAGAAAGCTCAGAGAGTCTCAACAAAGACACATCATAATTAAAATGCCAAAGGTTAAATACAAAGAGAGAATCCTAAAAGCAACAAGAGAAAAGCAGTTAGTTACCTACAAGGAAACACCCATAAGATTGGCAGCTGATTTCTCAAAAGAAACTATGCAGGACAGAAGTGCCAGGCACATAATGTTCAAAGTGATGAAAACCTAGGATCTACAACCAAGAATACTTTATCCAGCAAAGCTATAATTTAGAGTCGAGGGACAGATAAAGGTCTTCCCAGACAAAAATAAGTTAAAGGAATTTGTCACCACCAACCCAATATTACAGGAAATGTTGGAGGGACTTCTTTAAGAAGAGAAAACATGTATCAAAAACAGAAATAAAGAATGGCAATAACTACATACCTATCAACAAGTACCTCAAATGGAAAAGAATCAAGTGCTCTGACTGAAAGATGAGTGACTGAATGGATAAGAAAACAAGACCCTTATATATGCTGCCTACAAGAGACTCACTTCAGATTAGAAGACACACAGAGACAAAAAACAGGGGATGGATAAATATATTGCCTTGATGGACCTAAAGGGTATTGCATTGAATGAAATGGGTTGGATAAAGAGAGACAAATATTGCATGATTACATGTACATGTGGAATCTGAAGAACAAAATCAACAACAAAATCAACAAAAGTGGAAATCAACTCATAGATACAGAAAATATTTAGAGTGATATTAGATATATATTTCTTATGACATCATTGACTATTTTCCGCATGCTACACTTTATATCTCCATGACTATTTTGTATCTATCCATTTGTACTTCTTAATCCCTTTGACCCTTTTCATCATTCTTCCCAAGTCCCCTCCCATCTAGTGGCCCTTAAAATATTCTTTGTATCTACAAGTTTGTTCCATTTTTGTTATTGTTTATTTTGTTCTTTAGATTCCACAAGTACATGAAATCATGTAGCATTTGTCTTTATCTGACTTAACTTCCTTCAGCACAATATCTTTCAAGTCCATCAAGGCAGCTTCATGTCATCGCCCCATCCTACCTTCTGCCATTGCAGGATGATTTCTTAGATTTCTCTCTAGTTAGTTGTAGGACTTGTTTGTCTAGACCTCAGGCAATTTTTCCATACTGTTTGCTCCTTGTTTCTGTCACAACTCTGATTTGCTCACCAAAGTGATGAAAAGAACCTCTATCATCTATGTCATTTCTTCTTCCCATGTCCAAATTCATCTTCCACCACTCCAAAATTAGAGTGGCTTTAATTAAGGGCTGGGATTTGATGTTTTTGTTTTTGTTTTTGTTTAGGGAATGAATAATCAATACAACCGTCGGGAAGTCTACTGCCGTGAAACTTGTCGTGAGCTCAAAAGCTTCTGGGAGAAAGAAATTAGCAAACAGACTTGTTACAGGGAACTGGAGGAAAATCGTCAAGGGAAGAGTGCCCTGAGAAAGTATGTGCATGATTTCTGTACTACTTTTGTACAAATTGCCCAAGAAATAGACCAGTTGTGAAGATGGGGAGACTGAATTATTTTCTTTACACACTGTTCTAAAAATGTGAATGTTGGGTATGGTAAGATAAAATCACTGCGGACACAATAAGAAAGGAGAATGAGGCTTAGAAAAAAAGTATACTCACAGATCTCAAAGAGGAGGGTCACCACATGCCATGCTGGTCCACAAGGGAAGCACCAGGTTTTGGTCAAGTGGTCAGAAGTTGCCAAAACATGTTTATCACAAAACATCTGTTGGTCAGAAGACAGAAGTAATGGGAAGTCTAAGCCAAAGCTTTTGCTGGGGTTTCCATGGGTAAGGTAAAGCAGGATAGGGTAAACAGCTCAGGATTGGCTACTTTGAATAATTCCAGAGGGCTCTAGTCTATAGATGTGGTCTCTAGTTGCCTGGCACCTAGCCCTGGGGTGATGAGAAGACAAGAGAAATATGACTTCATTTGTGAGAATTAGATAAGGAGGTGGTTGGGGCCACAGGTATGTGATTGGTTTAGGTGCTAGCAGCCTTTTGCTATTTCTAAGAAAGAACAAGCCATGGGAAAGGCAGATATCTGTGGCCAGCAAGATTTTTAAGGTGTCAAAATACCATAAAATATAGAAAATTAAAGACATGATTAGTTTATTTACTCATTCAGTCTTGCCACCATCTATACTAGAGTTTTTCAGCCTCTGCATTATTGACATTTAGGGCTAGATAATTCTTTGTTGTAGGGGGTTTAAAATATTAGATGCCAGTAGGACTCCCCTCTCCCACTGTGACAACCAAAATATCACCTAACGTTAATAAGTGTTCCCTGGAAGGCAAAGTCACCATAATAGAGAACCAGTGATTGAGAACCAATAACTTACAGATAAGGATGAGCCTTTTTTATATAAACAAAAAGAGGTTGTGTTATTTATATTTTGACAAACAAAAAAAAAATCTGTTAGAATCCTAGGCATATGAGATTACACTAAATTTCAGGGTTAGGTCAATATTTCCATGTAAATGTGAAAGATTCCACATCTGAGATGATACATATTAAGATTCTTAGGTGAAGAATAATGTGGTCTTTTCATCATTGGTAAGTGAATTGATTGTTCTAGCCAAAGGAACCTTCTCAGAGGAGAACATTTACTTATGTGAGAAGATGTGTCACATGTGTCAACATTGCCTTGAATAAAAGGGCAAGCACTTGTACTCACATATGCAAAACCTTGGAGCAAATGAATCAGTTCAATTTTTCTGGGACTATTTGGGTTCTCTGTCCCTAAAATGAGGACATTCTAGCCAGGCTATCTGTTTGTCAGGATGCTCACTCACAGGAGAAGTAGCAGCTCAGTGTTCTACTGGTCAGCAAGGCATCATGCCTCCATGTTTCTTACCATGCTGAGCTGAAAGCATATGTAATGTTGGTTCATGTGTGTTGAACCCACGTTAACTTACAAAAACCATTTTAAGCCCCTGAGGGGAAATAGCCTTTCTCCATACCCAAGGATGAACTTTGCCACCATTCCACCTACATTTCTATTTATCAAGCAAGCAAAACCAGGCTTTTCTACATGTTAGAAGAGTCTCATGTTAGAGCATCTAGTCCTAGAGATTCCAGGAGAGCAAGGAGAGTCAGTTGTATGGTCCCTGCCATGTTCCTCCCCTCAAGATCCCAGTAAGAACCGTATACTGCATCTTCCCTTCCAGAAACCCTGAGGTGTGATATTAAAAGCAAAATTTGCAATATGATCTGATTTTGTCAACACACACACACACACACACACACACACACACACAGTCTATTTGTATGCATAGGGAAAAGATTAGAAGAAAATACTCTGAGATATTAACAGTGTTTATTTTTGACTGGTAGGATGTCAGATTTGTGTGTGTGTGTGTGTGTGTGTGTGCACGCGTGCACACGTGCGCACCCGTGCCCATGCTTTGTTTTGTCCAAAGTTTCTACAACAATATTCTGCCACTCTGTAATTGGGGCGACGGGGGGCGGGAGGAGTTACAGGAAAAACAACCTTGCAAATGGTCTATAAAATGAATACATTAATTCTCCAGGCTCCAATGGGCCTCAGAAATGACCCCTTTCAAAGCTTGGGGACAGTTTACTCCTCTTTCTCTAGCTAAAAGAATAAATCTTCAAAATATGCTCATCACAAAACATTTTACCATTCTGTCCCCCAAATAAAATTTGAAGACATGCACAGAGCTGCTGCATTGCTTGGAGCAGAGGAAGGTTTTAAGAAGCAGGGGAGCAGAGGCATCTTCCTGTGGTCCCCTTCTCTATTCTTGAGACTCACTTACCAGACCTGTTGCCCTTATAAACTGTGAATGAAAAAAAAAATCTTAATTTGGTAAGCACTGAATGACAAGCTAGTGATTTTGTCATTATTTTTGATATAAAATAAAAACAAAACAAAGAACATATCCACATTATCCCAGATGAACCAGGTTGCACAAAAAGAATATGTTTTCAAACTAAACAAAACTAGAATGTTGGGACATTTTAGTCATGCTGGTCTGAGGAAACAGTTTGAAATGCTGTCCTAACAGAATGATCTTCCAGTGTACAGTTAGAAACCAAGAAATGTCATACAACACAAAGTCCCTATTCCAGCCCCATCAGCTATTTCTCCCCAAATGGTACACTCCTGACACACACAATTTTTAAGTCTATCCTCCATTTATACAAGAGAAATTCAATTTAAAGTGCAATCAAGAATGTTCTAAGTGAACAGTAGAAGACAAAAACCTCAAAGTTTTCTACCAATCCCTCTGCTGATAGAACAAAGTCAGGATTGCATTACATTCCTCTCCCTCTGTTGGACTGACCAGCAAAGAATTGTGCCAAAACTGCCTGGAATGGAAACAGGTGTTTTGCCATGGACATGCTCATTAACACATGCCTGCGGGTTCACTGACGGAGAGGAATGTGGTCAGAGCTGCAGAGAATCCATTTACCCTGGTAATTGATGTATCTGGCAGAGGTCCTGGAGGTGAGATCACAAGGCAAAGTGGAAACCCTCTGATTCTCTTTTGTCCAGATAGAAAAAAGTAACACAACATGGGTGAAGTTTGTCCTCTTGAAAGTTGAAAACCTGTTTGCAAATAACTGATTGAGGGAATTTGAAAAGTCAAGTACAGCATAGGTATGATGACCAAACCTGGTTTGTTGAGACAGGTATATACCAATCATTCTGTTATATTTATGGTTTGCCCTCCCCTTTATTTTCAAGAGTATCTCAGTTTAATTGATAAATTGTATAGATACTTAAATCTAAATGACTAGCCTGTAACTATAACTGAGAAGCATGCAGTGCTTATATGAAAAAAATGTTTAATGCAAGAAGTACGTTCTTCAAAATACTCATCAGAATTTAGCATAACTCACAGTGTCAGGTAGACATTAAATCCAGGGGACTTGCATGGGAAGAGGGGTTTATCAAGCCTCTACTTACGACTACTTCTACCTCCCCCTGTTCAGAATCCTGCTTATCAACTGTGTTCATCCGTATGCTTTCAGTTGCAGGTAACAACATATTCAACTCATAAGCTCCAAGTCATATGAAATCATTATATTTCAAACTTTTATTAAATAATAGCTAGTCTACAAAGAATGACAGGGAGAAAGAGTTTACTTGGATTCTTTATTCAAACTGAGGGTGTAAAAAAAGTGCCTGGTAAAATGAGTTGGTCTGATCAGCTTACCAAGGTGGCCAGCCTGAGTTGATTGTTGACATAATCTGTCCCATAACCAGAGACCCAGCCAATGAGCTGAAGGCCACAAGGAAATCAAGATCAGGTCCATCTGTCCTCCCTAAGGAAAAACCACTGTAAAGACATGTTCATACAAGCAGAAAAATCATCATCTGATCTTTCATACTAAAACAATGCAGAGACTACAATTGTACTGAGATCTGAAATGAGAGATCAAGAATTCAATAAACTAAATTTTTTTATAATAGGGATTATTGTTTTACTACTCTTCTTTACACATTGGAATAGCAGCAGAAGTGCTCTATTCAGAGCTTCTTCAAGGTAACTTGCAATGGGGAGCATAGCTAATGAAACCTCTAGCTGCCACCTTTCTGGATCTCCATTGCATTTGAGCTGAGGCCACACTTACCCCCGACTGCTCCTAGACAATGACTGAGCATGGCAGAGGTAACTAGTCTTGGGCAATTCTTGCGTGATAGGACTCCTCTGGTGGATGACTTCTGCTTAAGGACACCCCAGCAGCCCAGTGCAAGCTCTCTCAGAACTGTGCATTCCTTCCTTTCTTCTCTCCTTCCACAGGTATCATACCAGCATAAAAATCTGAAGACTCTCCCTTACCACTTAAGTTCTCTCCGCCCTTTATTTAATGGGTGAGTCAACCAAATCTGCTTCCTGGAGAACCAAAACTGACACAATATATATTTAGTGCCTAGCATATAATAAAAAAAAATCTAATTATGTGTCCAGTTGATCTTCACTGGTTCTCAGTAAGGACATTATGATTATAGTTCAAAAATCTCATGAACACCATCCTACTTTCTAGCCAAACCCATACTTACCAAAGATAATCTATTTTCCTAGATATTAACTATAACTTTTCCAAAATTCAAGTGAATCTATAACATTAAATAGTAAACATTATTTGGTCTCCATTTGAAAAGTGAGAACAATATTTGTAAGCTTAAGGAAAAAATTTTCTCATCAAGATTTCATGCCAGTTGCATTGCTCCTCTAATACATCTGACTCTATACACCAAATTTTAAGAATTATCTTTCTCATGTTGACCTTTCTTACTACAAAATAAAAGGCCCATCCATATATACATTTGTATTTACCAGCTTACTGAGAACCCAAAGATAATTGAAAACAACACAATGATTGAAGATATTGACCAGAAAGGTGCAGCAAACAGTTAAATATTCATAAAAATGATTTAAAGGAAACTTGGGTAGATGGGATCCTGAATCCTTCATCATCTGGCAATAAATAGTAATATAGCCACTATAATAAATAGATAGATGATAGATAGATAAATAGATAGATAGATAGATAGATAGATAGATAGATAGATGTGTAATTAACCCCAGATCTTTAAATTCTGTTCCTATAATAAATTAATTATTCCAAATGTGTTAATTTGGTCCTCCAATAAATAGAGTGCAAGGCAAGATTAGATGGGTATGATTTATTGAGAAAAGGACCAGTGAGAGAAAAATGGGGAGGGTGTTGTAGTAGGCCAATAAATGTTTAACAACTGGCTCTCTGGGGGAAAAATGTGTACATATGCAACATATACATACATATGTTTATTACTAAGGATGTGTAACTTACAATTTACAAATAAGAAAATATCAATGTCATTTATTATAAATTTTATATAGCAAACTATTCTCAAAGTACGCTCCTAGTGGATTTTGCCAGCCACTTCTACTCCTAGCCAACGTATGGTTGTGATTCAACCATGATTAGACAAAGTAGGACAATAAATAAATGCTTAATAATTATCTAATTTAGCAAAGAAATCATATCATTAAGAGTAGTAGTTTTCTACTACTAGAAGAATATTTCCACAATTTATTTTTGCTATTCACAACATAATAGCTACAGACACTGCAGATTTCTAAACACAAATGAGGGGTCAACAAACATTTGCTGTAAAGGACAGACAGTAAATATTTTTGACTTTGTGGGTCATGCAGTCTGTGTTGCAACAACTCAGTTCACAGTTGCTATGTGAAAGCAGCTGTGAACATGTCAACAAATGGACAGAGCTGTATTCCAATCAAACTTTATTTTGAAAAAGCAACTGTCCAGCAGGATCTGTGAGCAGCACCACACCAAGGGAGAGTTAAAGACTCTTTAATTAATGAATGAATGCATGTTATATTAAGAAGTCCCTCAAGTTCAATGAAACACACAGGCAGCAACCATTGTTAGTGAGATAGAAAAGATTCCATAACAGAGTCATGTACTTTTGGAGGAAGATTTAGTTACAGAAACTTTCAGAATTGCTCACAAGAAAAGCTTGTGAGCTTGGATATTCTCAAGGTTGAAAAGGTTGGTAAAAAAATATATGTAAAATGGATACTTAATAACCATAATAAAGATACATAACTATAAAAATTACTCACAAGTGAATATCAATAGAAGGTCACATGGGCTCAATAAATTATCACTTCTTAAGTTGAATGTGGAAGGACCTATATGTGAGGGAGCTGCCCGCTAATGGGAGAGCAGCAGTTCCATGTTTTATCTTTCCTTTCGAACTGGTGAACTATATGTTTATTTCATTTAATTTTATTTAAAGTTGAGGTAGAATGAGGATTACAACCAGTATCTTAATATTCTCCCTTGTCTCTAATTCTTCTCTCAATATTTTAACTTTCAATCCTTGGTTGCTAATCTGCCTAAGCAACGACCACCACCAAACAACAGGCTAACACTCCAGATTCCTTCCATTCTTTCTTGGGCCCATAATTGAGCAGAGTTTTAAGTAAAAAGTTTCCTAGAGCCAATTTTGTAATAAGTTCCTAGAGCCTTTAAAATATTTATACCCTCTAAGTTATTCACCTCTGGGAATCTCTGAAGAAAATAGACTGATACTTGGAAAGGGTATTAAATATTATCATATTTTAAGGTTATATATAAGAATGAAAAAGTAAAATTGAATCCATTAAAAAAATTTTTTTGTATTTTCTTAATTTTCTGTAACAGCATGTATTACTTTCCTTTAACATTGTTATAAACTGAATCATGTCACCCCCTCCCAAATTCACATGTGGAAGTCCTAAATCCTAGTGCATCAGAATGTGACAATATTTGGAGATAAACCTTTAAAAGAGGTGATTTAGTTAAAATGAGACTTTTAGGTGGGCCCTAATCCAATATAACTGGTGTCCTTATTAAAAGAGGAGAGTGGACACATAAGGAGACATATGAAATACACACAAACAAAGAAAAGATCACATGAGGATGGAGCCAGAAGGCCATCTACAAGCCAAAGAGAGAGTTTTGGGGAGAAAACAACCAAACCAATCAACATTTTGATCTTGAAATTTCAGCTTCCAGAATCATGAGAAAATAAATTTCTGTTGTTTAAGAAATTAACTGTCCAAACTGTGGTATTTTGTTATGGTGGCCCTAGCAAACTAATAAAAGCATTTATCCAATCTTTTCATTTTGGTTATTCTTATTCTTGAGAAATTAATACAAATGTATATAACTTTAAATCAAGCATCAAAAAAGAGTGTATATTTAAAAGTGAATTTCCTTCCCACTGAGTGTCCGAGGCCTGCCCTCCAAAAAAACTGACATTGACTGTTTCTTGTGGTTCTCCCAAACAATCCAGTTTGAATAAGCAAATTAATATGTATCTGATATTTTTATATAAAATGGGACTATTCTATGTTCACTATTCTGAACCTTGTTTTTTTAACAGTCAATCTTAGAAGACAGCATATTCAGTTCTTCTTTAGAGTTTTCCATTGTAATAATGTAACAATTTATTTAACCGATCACTTTAAAAGACAATTAGGTTGTTTTTATTATCTCTGGCTTCACAAATAATGTTGTAATAATACTTGTACATGCATTTTTGTATACATGGATCAATATTATGGAGTAAGTTCATAGAAATGAAGATGTTAAGTCAAAGGATAAGAGTTATTTAAAGTTTGATAGCTACTGCCTCTTTGTCTTGCAAAGGATTTGTATTAATTTAAACTCCCAACCCAAGTATGAAAGTGCCAGTTTCCACAGCTGCTAATTCTGTGTTGTCACTCTTAATCATTGTTAACCTGACAAGTGAAAATAGCATCTCACTTTTTAAAACAATTTAATTAATTACAAATTTGAGATATTTTCATGTGTATATGAAACAGCTGGATTTTGGAACAGCCTATTTACATCCTCTTCCCATTGACTAAGGATTTTCTTCTTCATTGATTTATAAGCATCATGCATTTCTTTTTGTGTATAGCTCTGTGAGTTTCGATGAATGCTCAGAATGATGTAATCAAGATATAGAATAGTTCTATTATTCTGAAAAATTCCCTCATTCTGCTCTTAATGGTTAACTCCTCTACCAACTTCTAATCCCTGGCAACCACTAAACTGTTCTCCACCCTTCCAGCTGGGCTTTTTCCATAAATGAATCATACAGCATGTGGTTTTTTGAGTCTGGCTTTTTTCACTAAGCAGAATGTATTTGAAATTAATTTCTGTTGGGTGAATCAATTGCCTACTTTTTCTCATTGTTGAGTACTATTTTGTTGTATAGACGTGATAATTTGGTTATTCACCCCCCAAGATAAAGGACATTTAGATTATTTCCAGGATATGGTGACTGTAAATAAAACTGTTATAAATATTCACATACAGGTTTCTGTATGAACATAAATTGGCATTTCTCTTGGGATTACTGGGTCATAGGGTAAGTGTATAGTTAACTGTATAAGAAACTGTCAAACTGTTTCCCAAACTAATTATATCATGTTGCATTTCCACAGCAATGTGAGAGAGTTCCAGTTATTCACTTTCCTTGCAAATACTCATTTTGGCTTTCCTTGTGAGAGTTGTTTTTTAATTTTATGTTTTTCTTTTTGTTTGTTTGTTTTGCCTTTTTTTGGAGTCTGGTTTTGAATTTTTATTTGTTATGGTCTTTCTATGAAGTGAGTGGTACCTCATTGTGATTTAATTTGCATTTTTCTAATTATGTTAAGCATCTTTTATGTGCTTTTTTGCCATTCATACAACTTCTTTGGTAAAATGTCTATTCAGATTGTTTGCCTCTTTTATATTGAATTGTTTATTTTCTTTTCACTAAGTTTGAAACTTTACCCACTCTGGAAACAAATCTCTTATCAGATATGTGATTTATAAATATTTTCTTTCTGTGACTTGTCTTTTATTCTCTTTACAATGTCTTTCACAGAACAAATTTATGTCCCAAATTTTCACTTATTTTATAAATTATGACTTTTGTGTTATACATAAAAATTTTTTTTTCTTATCCCAAAGGAAATAGTGAAGACATGATCGTCTCCAAGAAACCTTAGTCTTACATTTTAAACTATATCTATAATGTGGGGTGTGGATCAAAGTTCATTTTTTTAATATGGACGTATGATGTCTTAACACTATTGTTGAAAAAATCAACAAATATGTTTTCCTTCATTGAGTTGCCTTTGCTCCTTGTCACAATCAATGGCCATTATATTTATTTTTAAATCTATTCTATTCCATTGATCTATTTGCCTGTTTCTTCATTAATGCCACACTATCTTGATGGTGGTAGCTCTATATTAAGTCACAAAATCATACAGTGTGAGTTCTTTAACTTTCTTCTTCACAATTGTTTTAGCTAATCATCTATTTCTTTGCCTTTTCATGTAAAATTTAGAATCAACTTGTCCATACCGACAGAAAAATCCTGCAGTGATTTTGAGTGTGCTTACATTGAGTTCCTATATCAATTTAGGAAGAAATAAGTTTTGAGGGTAAACTACATAACCATAAATGACTCATTTGTCTGTTGACTTTCCTCTTCATTAATTTATAAAAATTGTTTCTCTCCTTAAAATAATCTTTAGAGAAAAAGAAAATTTCACTGGACTGGCAAATGTGGAGGCTAAGGCACTAAGCCGTGCGTGTTGTTTCTTCTTCTCAGGCTCAGAGAAGAATGGAAGCAGAGACTGGAGGCAAGGCTGAGGATGCTAGACAATCCTGAGGAGAAGGAAAAACATATAAATAAAGTGGGCTGAGAGCCTCCTGCCTGCCTCATCCACTTCGAAGATAACAAGCCACCAAGGGCACTTGTCTAGAAAAAAATAATAGCACCCACATTATGTTCACTTACTACTCAGGACACTCTATTTGCTCTTCTATTTGTGAGGGGATTTACATGTAAAACCTCCCTCGTGCTAATGGGAGTTATCAAACTCAATCCTCCCTACACAGAGGACAGGATGATCACCAATGGGATATGAAGCTCAGGTTATTTAATATAAAAGGCTTTTGGAATTAGCACTCTCTCGGTTTCAAAGATCTATGTACTATAATTTATTTCCACATTTTTTTCTTATTTTAAAATCTGAATGTTTTATCTAAGCTTGCCAACAGCAATGACCTTGATGGGAAAGGTCGTTTTGGAAAAACAGAGTTGTACGATATTTTCTTCCTGTCCCCCTTTGTGTGAAGACAGAAATGCAACCAAATACAGAAATAAAGCAATTATTATAAAAAGAACTTATTAACAATACGGTTTGAAGATAAACTGAACTAATTTTTTTTCTCTTTGTATGAATTGTTTTTCTTTTATTTCAAAAACATGTTTAATTAGAGACATGCAATGAAAAAACAAGATAATGCTTAATAAACTTGGTTGTCATGCTCTCAGGGGTGTGTATCTCATGTTAACTCCCTCATTCCTGTCTTGGTTAGTTCTCTGGTTCTATAGCAAATGTCAGCTCCACCTGTCCCCAGACACATTCTGAAATTTAAAATCACCCTCACAATAGCCTCCTCTCAGGCCCAGAGCATGATCTCAGGGCAGGAGTGATTCCACCAGTTATAGTAAGTGGGAGTCCCCTGCCCAAGGTATTCCTCTCTGGAGGACAGAAGCAAAGTGGGGACCTCTGGGCAGCTATGGAAAATAATGACCTGAGGGACCCAAGGGGTGAGGTGGGAGATAATCTGAGACATTGTTAGTGATGCTATGTGGTGGTATAAACTACTATCCCTGGAAAACTAAAATAGTTCATCATAGCCAAAAGAGCCATGGGTAGCAAGATGGCTGGGGAAGTGATTCCACATCACCACAGTTATGAGATCCAGGGTACAATGCTCAAGACTCTGCTATGGGTTTTTACCAATTTGGATACAACCAATAAATAAGAAACTACAACTGGGAAAATCTGTGCAAAGTTTGGGAAAAGAGGTTAATAGTAGAATAGAATTTTTATAAGGACAGAGAACCATTAAGAATATGTATCAGGGTACCTAACCATATCTGGGGATCAGGAATGGCCCCCTGAGAATTTGATGTTTAAGTTGAGACCTATAAAAATGAATAAGGTCATGCAAGAAAATAGGAATGGGGAGATGTTCTTTGCAGAGAAAAATAGCACATGTGAAAAATTAGAGAAGAGCAGGAGGGCTATAAGGTGGGAACTAGGAGTCTACAAGAAACGTGTGTCTGTGACATAGAGTGAGGAGGAGGGATGTTCTGTAGAAGAGAGGTGAGGTGAGTAGGGCCTTCTGGAGCCCAGGCTGAAGATTCTGGATTAATCCAAAGGGATACAGAAAGCCACTGATAGGTTTTAGAAAGAAGAAATGACTGATTAGACTTGTATTTTTTAATTTTTCAGATTTTGTAATACACATATACACATGTATATAATTTATCAAAGTTCATAAATATAATCATAATATGCATGCCAATATGTTTTATTGGTTTATTATTAACCTTTTAATCTATCTTGGCTATCTTGCTATCTTGGCTTGCTCCCTGCCTTTTTTTTTTTCTACTCCCTGCTATCAGCAACCCTATACCCCTATACCTATGTTTAATCCTCCTGTAGTTTTCTTCATGCTCATAGCCATACATACATACACACAGACACACACACACACTCACACTCACACTCATGCTCACATCATGCATACACACAAACACCACATCTAAAGGGCTTTGTGTGAATGTGTTTGGTGATATTTTACACAATAGGATCATCTTGGTTTCCTCACTCAACCTTACCTAATACAAATGCTTCTAGGTCAATTTAGCTCCACTTCACATTTTTAATGAGATTATATTTCACCATGATGTAGATGTTTCATAATAAAGTCAGCATTTTAGAGATAAAGTCACCCAATTTTCAGGTTGTGATTCAAACGACACAGAAGTAAAAACTCTTGTCCACAGGTCATTTATACTAATAGTTTTGAGCTGGAAAAATAGATTCCCAGGAATGGAAAATAAGTACAAACTTCATTACACTTTCTCTTTTTAAAATATTACTAGAATGTTTTCCAGAAAAGCTGGCAAAATTCTCATTTGAACTAGCAGTTTATGAGTACCCTTCTCTCCACATTACTGCCAGCAATAAATATCAGCTATTTATAATTTTTCCTAATCTTAGGGATATAGAGTGGCATCACTTTTTTTTTTTTTTGACCACTGGTGATTGGGGATTTCTTATTATTTGTTTGTTTATTCATTTAATTTTCTTATCTGTGAATTGCTTACAAAAATCTATTGCCCATTTTTGTAAGGTTGCCTTTCTATGTCAATGTGTATAAACTCTTTATACATTGTAAAACTTAATCTGTAGATTGTCATTTGTGTTAGAATTCTAGAAGGCAGGGAAGGCCTGCTTAAACACCCATGATAAGTCTGAAAAACTCAAAGCCAAAAGGAAAAGTAGACATATCTGTCTATATAAAAATGAAAAGTTTATATGTGGTAACAGGCACCATAAACAGACTGGTTTTGACAGAATCACAAGTTTACATGATCACTTCACTGCAGTTGGGAAAACGGTTAGAGGGAGGATGGCCTGAGATGGTAAGAGATGAATAATTAATATGGGTCAAAAGAATATGAGCCTAAAAAGACAGCAGGCTAATTCCACTATCAGTACGACTTCAGACAAGGGTTTACGTGCCTGAGCTATGGTTTCCTCGTCTCTAGTAAGGGCATACTATCATCTGTTTCTCCAGGTGGCTGACATTAAATGAGCAGATGTAAAAGCTCCTAGAGTAGGACCTGGCACAAATTGAGGCCTCAGTGTACCTCAGCTCTGTGCCTTGTTCCATCCCTCTTGTCACTGAACTGGGCCATGAGAAATGATGTCTTGTCCTAGGGCAGTGGTTAATTGCTGATCAGAATCTCCTGGAAAACTTTAAAAATTTTTTGGATCCCTGAGCTCCATTCACAGGATTCTAATTCTATTGGTTAGGAGTGCGGTTTGGGAGTTTTTGTATTTTTATCAAGCTTCCCAGGAGATCTTAATGCTTACCTAGAGTTGGGAATGACTTCCCCAGAGGGTGCAGGATCTGGTGATGAAGACAATTAAAACTGGGTTGGAAACCAGATTGTACATTGGATCTCTAGAACTTAGTCTTCTTATACAAGTGAAACATTGGTGTATATCTCCCCATTTCCCCTTTCCCCAGCCCCTGGTAACCACTATAATTAATAATACTGTATTGTAAACTCAAATTTGCTAAGACTGTAGATCTTAAGTGTTCTCACCATACACACACATTCTCTCTCTCTCTCTCTCTCTCTCTCTCTCTCTCACACACACACACACACACACACACACACACACACAGAAATTACTATGTGAGGTGCTGGAAATGTTAATTAGCTTGATTTCGATAACCATTTCACAATGTCTATGTGTAATAAAACATCACACTGTACACCTTAAGTATATACAATTTTATTTGTCAATTATACTTTAGTAAAGGGCATTAGGTCAGTGTGGTAAGGCCATAAGAAGAACATGTGTGCAGCTATAGCAGTCTCAGCTGGGGGAGGCAAGGAGGTCTCACAGAGGTGATATCTGTGAAGGATGGGCAGCAGCCTCCCTGAGGAATCAGCTGTGCTGTCAGCAAGGGGAATGGAGGGAAGGAAAAGAGAGGTAAGTCGGGGTTAAACGGGGAAGCCCTTGAAATGCTGCCTAAGGAATTTGTACTTTGTTACAAAGGTAATGGCTATTCATCAAAGGTTTTTAAGCAAGGCAGTAACTTGTTAAGATCTTGTCTTAGTAACTGAGTAAAACCACCCTGCTAGCAATGTAGAGAATGCTCTCTACAGATGTTAAGGATTGTCTTTGGTCAAACTATAATTATCCAAACAGCTTGATTTGGAAAACATACCCTTATGCGATCCTCCACTCTGTTCAAGGTGAGTGAAAGAACAAATAGAGGGTGGTCTAGTGATGAAATACAGGAAAAAAGTGCCAAATTTGCCTTATGTTGTAACTTAAGGTATGAACACCTTTAAACTCCCAGCTTTTATTTCAAAATTAATTGGTACTTTTCCTTTAATAACCTTGTGTGAAACATAGACTACAAAATGGCAAAATCTTTAAATGTACCAACTTCAAAGTGAGCTCAGTTTCACAAAAAAAGCTTTGTTGCATTTAAACCACAGCTTTACTGATGCTTGGGTAGCAACAAAAGGGCCTTTTGACTTTTGGACAAAAGATTCAGTACCAGTGACAGAAGAAATGAAAGCAGAAAATCTTTTCACAAAGCAATTCAATGGTAAAATTAGGAGGAGGTCTTGGCTTTCAGACCAATGTCCTAGCCCTCAGGCTGCTTTTAGTACAGAGAAGCTGAACTGTATATGCCCACCCAGGAGAGCCAAGAGACTAAGGCTTTGCTACAGGAGACATGGAAGCAGGGAGGAAGAGAGAGAGAGAGCGAGAGAGACTAGTTACAAAAGATTTACTGTTTTAGGCATTCAGATGAGATGAGCAGCTCTCATGAGAGGATTACTAACAACACTGGGCCACTTCACCCAAACACCACGAGCACTGAATCACAGCTAAAGTGCAATCAAGGCACAAAGCCAAGCTTCCCCAGATAATAATGACAAGGTCAGATGACAGTACATTAGGTACAAGGAACTCCAGGCTTCCACTGACCAATGCTCCTTCAGAACATACAGATTCTAAAGGGGGAAATAGGATTCCTCTAGGCTGGGAATCTTAAATTAGATCAGAAAATGGAGTTCTCTTTGAAAAGAATAAATAACTATGCTTTTTCTAATTATAAAAATATACATATTTTTGGCCATAATTCAGGAAAGTAAAAAGCTTGTAAAAATTACCCAAAGTTCACCACCCAGCAGTAAATACTGCTAATACAGTATTTTGAATCTCTCTATTCATGTAGAATCAAAAAGATAATTTTTCAAAAGTATAGTATTATCACAAATGATTTTTATAACCTATTTTTTCATATAACTATGTTCTGGACATCTTAAAATTAATTACAGATCTACATTATTTTTTTTTGTTGTTGGCTTCATAGTATCTGGATGTGAATAATTTATTTAAACACCTCCCTTTTGAAAGACTTTCTGGTTTCACACTATGATGAGTAACATTTCAATGAACATTATACGCACACACACATTTTTGCATGTCTGTCCAATCATTGCTTAGAATAAACTCTAAGAAGTGGAACTGCTCTTCAGAGGATGAATAGACAACTTCTGGTTCCCTCATACTGGACCTATTAGTTTTGCCTGAGACCAGTGTTGAATCTCATCTTCCCTTATAATAGACTAATGAGGAAAAGGGTAGTGTCTATCTTCAACTCACCTTCCTTGTGGTAAAAAGAGGGCTGACCCCATTCCTAGGCCCATGACACAAACCTGACTCATCAAAAAAGTGTCAGAGATTAACTCGAGAATGGCCCATGATCCAAATGGGTCCAGGGAAAACCAGAACCTGGGCCTGAATTGGAACTATAGAAAAAAGGGAACACATTATTTTCTGGGTCTGCCAGCAGTAAAGATGATGGAGCATGAAACTGCCGTTGTTCACCATGGGAAGAATGTTGCCTAAGAATGAAACCAACACACAGGAAGGGACAGCTGAAAGATGGAGGTGGTGGGGGCAGGGGGGAGGCAGGGAGAGAAAGAGAGCGTTTATTTTAGTCCCAGGACTCAGATCTGGAGCCAGCTATATCTCCTGGATCCTTTATTTCTTTTACACACACACACACACACACACACACACACACGTATATATAATTTATACACACACACACAGATATATGTATGTGTGTGTGTGTGTGTGTGTGTGTGTATATATATATATATATATATATATATATATATATATATATATATATATACATATATATAAAATCTTCCTACCCTTCCCCTCCTTAAAACACTGTAGTTGTTTTTCTCTCTTATAATTAAAAAAAATCCTAAATAAGAAAAAAAAAAGTTCTTCTCTGGGCTTTACCCCCAATACACAGACACCAACCCCAGGTTCCTGACAAGGTTGCAGCTAGTGGTCCCTCCAGGCCATCTGGCTACAGTGACTGATCCCAGGCCTGATGCTTACTAGGAGCCTGGCCAGAGACAAGCACATCAGCAGCTAGACTGGAAAAGAAGCTCCTCTCAGGCCTGCACAGAGATGCCCACAGAGACGTGGCTCACTTCCTTTTATTTGGGGGGAATAATAATCCTATTTAAAAAGAAATGGGTCAGGGGAACTCATTGTCAACTCTGTGTGAGAAACTCTGAAGTGAAGAACAAAAATAATTTCATTTTTAAGTGTTTACTGCTGACCTTTTCAGACTCATTAACATGGTAATATGCATCTGAACTCTCCAAAGGCCCCATGTGGTCTGGGCCTGCAGAAGGAGCTTAGGGCCAGTTAGCTCACAGGCTGCCTGAGAGTCCTGGGCTGCATTTTCCAAGCTGGAGACCTTAGGCCAGTCACTTAACCTCTCTGAACCTTAGGTTTTTCATATTGAAAGAATCTACTTCTTAAGGCTGCTGTGAAGATCACACAAGCAAAGTGTTTGAACAGAACCTTAAACATCAAAAGTCTGCAATAAATGTTAGCTATTGATATTTTAGCATTAAAGTCTACAGTATACTTTTCCCCTTATACCCTCATCTGAGGATTCTTGCTTTCTTGACCAAAAAGCAAGCTCTCCTGCATTTTATTTGTATTTGTGCTTTTCCCCCTAAATACAACTGCCAGAGAGCACTGAGCAGATCATGCTCTACTGCTAGCTGACCTGCCAGGAGGCTGGTTGAGAGGGAGTGATTGTAGAAGGATGTGGTTTAAGCAAGTAGATCAAAAGAGTTAGCTGGGAGCTACAGTCACCTTGACTTTTGGCCCCTGTATGGGCTTTAGTGTCCACTGAGCTTCTTTAGGTACAAACTATGGTCACAGCACATTTGCCAGAGGGGGGTGGTCCTTCCTGCCAAGATTGCTCTTCTCAGTGACTGTACAGGGCTGTGGTTCAGGATTTTTTCCCCTCTTCTCTTTTTGTGCCTTTGTTAGTCACAGTCTCAAAAATACTGGCTTTCAAGATAAAGTTTGTGACTAGAAAGGCTCATACTGGTGTAAATGGGAGTAAACGGAAATGTGAAACATTCTATATCCCACACATTCTGCTTTCTTGTGCTGAAAGAAGAAGAGGCAAGTGGGCAAGAGGGAGAGCTGTTTATAATTGTGCTGCATTTCTGGACACTTCTTAACCACAAGTTCCTATCAAAATTTCTGTCTGTGAACTGCCAACTGTATTTTGCTGATACCAAAATATGTTACAGTTCCTCCTAGGGAGAAAATTCTCACATCTTAGATACTACTGGATGACTGGGATGTCACACCAGTACAATAAATATGGGTTGACTCCTTGAAAGTCCCATCTGTCCCTAGGGAGGTGTGACAGCTTCTCAGAAGCCAGGGGGCGGGTGATGCCTCCCTTACTTAATCCCAACCAGTAACAATCTTTTCAGTCTTTTATCACCACTAGTTCCTTCAATTATGTGACAATCAGACCGATGGTAGTAAGTTTTTTTTTTGTTTTTGTTTAATACTTAATAGATGTGAGTACATATTCATCTATGAGTAAAACCTGTTTGAGACATTTAAAGGTCTTTTTGTAAAATAAATTACTTAAGTAAAAGAAAATGAGCATATTTTTTCTTAAATACTAAGCAAATAACAAAACACATGGTGTACAGATATGTCAAAAGTCATGTCACTGGCATTGGAGCAGCAGAAGTTTTGCCATGGCCCCACAGCAAAGACAGGAGGAGAGTTTTCTCTTTGGTCTGAGCTAATTGGTTTCTGTGTCATAGTCCCTCCAAGCACTAAACAGATGTGGGGAAGTTAGTTGCACATTTATTTTAGTATATTAACAATCCAAGTATCCAAGTAGTATATACCCATGATAAGACAAAAGTTCAAAGTGTATGAAAGAATGCAATGCAAAGGAAGACCTCCTTGTAGAGGATCTCTTCAGAGGCCCCACAGTATAGGAAGTTGAGTGAACTGCTAGGTAGGCTGAGTTCTGGAGACTGATAAACTTCTCCCAGGATCAACATTTTAAACATTGATTCTTTCCTTCCTTCCCTCTTTCTCTTGGCTCTATTTGTTTCTCTGTACTTACTATTTTTCACCTCTTCCTCTAGTTTAAATAAAAGGAATAGGAGAAGCAGAATGAACTTTTCAAGACCACTGTGTGTCACCTGGAGAGTCCCACTGAGCGAGGCCCCAGAAAGCCACCCTCTCGATGCCTGTCTGTTCCTCCATGGTAGAGACTTCAAGCTGATCTATTAGTTTCCAGGACATCCAGCACATGGCTCTTCTTTCTTTGAATCACAAGATCAAAGTCAAGATTTGGTCATAAACACAGAGGAGAATAGAGCCAGGACTTCAGAGAAACTCGTCTTGGTGAAAAATCTCAAATTTTATGGTGACATCTCAAGATCAGGTCCAAACTGAACTTCTCTTGATAACCCCACCCTAGAATAGTGTTCAGGTCTAAGAATTGCTCTCCTTTATCCAGAAGCAAAAAGGAAGAAACTTAAGGTCTCTATAAGACCATATGAAGATAAATAGAACGCAAGCACTCCTCTTCTGGGTCAGTAATAAAGTGAGCAATGTGGCTGGTAGGTGAGGTGGAAATGTTTGTGCAATAAAAAAATCACAAAGATTAGAGTAATTCTAAAATTAATATTATTGCCCCAACTTTTCTTTTCTATCCCTCTGTTTTCCACTGTTCTGTCTGACACGCATTGAATGTAGGATAAAACATTATGAGTCTGACATTACTCTTGTCCTTTCTACCTGCCAGCTCAGCTATGTGCAGTCAGCTAAATGCTACCAAATGCAACACAGGGCAGGGTCCCATCAATACTGAATGGACATGTGGGTAAACCAGATGTCATTTGAGTTCTCATGTTTGACCTTTTTTTGTTTCAAGTCTTATGATTGGGAGGACCATGCCAAGTGATTGAGTTTTATTGTTAAAACTTGGTTAAAAAAAAAATAAAAGGAACTATACTAGAGCAAATTTTTACAAAAGTCTTCCAAGACTTTTTCCAAGATTAAATTCACTGTATTTTAAGTAAATAGTTAATAATTAACAGGCCACAGTTAATGTACATCTATCTTGCGTGGAAGAGTGGTTAAGGGAGTGATTAACAAAGAACAGAAATCTATAAATTTGGCTTTCAAGTGCTGCTTGCTTAGACTGTTATGAAGACTCAAACACAAAGTTGTTATTAGTAGAGCCTAGGGATTAAGTGCATGGGCTTTGGATCTGGGAGCTAATCTAGGGTCTGCCACTTATTAGGCATGTTAACTAACCTCCATAAGCATCTGTTTCCTCACCCTCAGGAGGGGGCAATAATTCTACTCCACAGGGATTTTGGAAGGATCACATGAGAAAAAGCACATGGACTACTTTAAAAATAGAATCTCAGTTCATCTGGACGCTTCATTTGGGAGAATGCAGGGGGTGTTTTATGACATATATACAGAGGAGGTTGGCAAACCAGAATGTCCTGAGAATTGTAAAAGATGAGCAGATTACTCAGTGAAGGAATGAGCAGAACTGAACAGGCAGTTCTCAAGGGAAGATACACCGGTACCCAAAGAGCATAAAAAGGGTGGGTATCTGACCTCACTATGTTCGAAAAGGCCAATAAAAACTATGGTGGGCTGCCATACATACTCATCAGGACAGCTAACATAAGGACACTTAGCAATACTAACTGTTGGCAATAGAATGGAGCATGAGTTGATGCAGTCACTTTGGAAAGGGGCTCAGCATTGTCTACTGGAGTGAAGGATGTACAAGGCTCATGGCACAGCAATTCCTGTGTGACCAGGAGATGCATGCAAGAATGTTCATAGTAGCATAATCTGGAATTGGCTCAGATGCCAATAGAGTAGATAAATGATTTTTTTTCATGCAACAAAATGTTACATAGCATTTAATCACAGCTCCATACAGCAATATGGATGCATCTCAAATGTATTAACAAGCAGAAGAAACTGGACACAAAAGAATGTATACTGTGAGGTTCTGTGTATGTGAAATTGACAAACAGCAAGATAATATCCAACTTTAGAATGCGTAGTTGGTGATGGGCAATCAAAAGAAACAGGAAAGTAATTGCTTTATAGTCAGGGGTGGGGGTTACCTTAGTGAGAAGGAGGACACAGTGATTTCCGAAGAGCTAGCCATGCTTTATTTCATTTTTAACCTAAGCAATGATTACATGAGTGTTTGCTTTGTGATAACACTCTCAGATGCATATTTTTGTTTTGTAAACTCTGTATGTGTGTGTTATATTTCACAATAAAAGTGCTAAGAAAAAGAAAATGCATGTAAAGCCATTAGCACAGTTTAAGTTCTCAGTAAACAAGGTAATCGTTGGTTTTGTTAATGTTAGTTTGAAGATGCTTAGTTGGACTGCAAAATTAGGTAAAACATTTTGAACTGACAAGCTAAGAGTGAGATAGAATGTACCTGGCCCAAGAAGGAATCAGTAGACACAGCCAAGGATAGACCTTTTCCTCATGATGTTAACAAAGCTGGCTGGCTGCCAGCAAGCATAGGGCACAGTGCCTTGTAAGGCCATGACCAGCAGAGCCCAGGATAATTACTTAGTTTAGGTAAGCAAAAATTTCTGAAGGTAAGGACACTGTGGGCATATTTTATCAACCCTCCCCTGGTGATTCTAAATTGCAACCAAGGTTGAGAAACTTGTCCTAGCAATGAGGTGAAGGTTGGCAGCTGCTGACTGAAGAAGCACATGTTGCTTCCAAGGAGAACAGGTGCCACAGAGGTGGAGCAGAAGGTCCTTCAACAGACCTTGTGCTTAAGGAAACTTGGGTCACAGGCTGAGGTAGAAATAGATGGTCCCCAACACTGCCTCTTCTGAATGAGCTTATTTTCTAAGGCAGCAGAGCTTCTGGGGCCATGAGTGGCCCTTTTTATCCACTTCATGCTTAATCTTGGAATTAGTTTTTCAGAGACAAGCACTAGTATCACTTGACTCAATATCATCCTGAATAATAGCCCATAAAGTGGATGCGCTGAAACCAGATGTTGAAAACCTGATTTTCAGATCTCCTGAGAAACTTTGAATTTTTAACTACTTAAGAAAGAAAAGTTACAAACTGTTTCAATGGTATAACAATAACCAAAAATGCCAACTTATACATTTATAAGTCTTTCTCAAGACACATGTGCCTGTAGGGACAAAAGACATGGAATGAAATGAAGTTAAGTGAAACTAAACTTCTCTGTGGGAAGTAACTCAGTAAGAATCCTGAGTACACCAGGGCAGGACAGGTACACCTTTCTCCCCTGCCCCTGCCATGTGTACACCTTTTGTATGTGGCAACACAATTCAATTCTGATACAAACACCCAGAGTTAACATCAGACTCTGTAGGTTAAAGGGCATGGTCCCCAACACTTATTTGGGGATGACAGCCACAGTTTGGGGGTCCTTAAGCCACATGTACTTCTGACCAAAGATTACAAGTCCAGGGAGTTCCCATAACCCTTTTTAGTTTCAATAATTCACTAGAATGACTCATAGAACCCAGGAAAGCACTACACTTATAAATACAGTTTTATTATAAAGGATTCAAATCAAGACCCAGACAAATGAAAATATACATAAGGAAGAGTCATGAACACTGAGCTTACATGCCCTTTCTCTGTGGAATCAGGGTACATCACTCTCCCAGCATATTAACATGCTCACCAACATGGAAGCTCCACCAAATTTCAGTGTCCAGAGTTCTTATTGAGGTTTCATTAGGTAGCTATGGTTGATGGAATCATTGGCCACATGGTTGAACTCAATCTCCAGTTTCCCTTTCCTTCCTGGAGGTCACACTGGCTCAAAAACCCAACCATCTAGCCACATGGCTCTTCTTTCTAGTGACCAAACCTCACTCTGAATCATCTTGTTAGGATAAACTCTAGTTTGAGCCAAAGGATTCATGAGTAACAAACATGCTCCTATTACTCATGAAATTCTTAGGATTTAGTCTTCCTCCCCTAAACCAGAGGTAAAAATCCAGTCAAATTCTTTACTATACAACAAACTTCATACTCTGGGACACCATGTTGTAAAAGAGGAAAAAATAGGATGGCAACATCTCAAAGACTGTGTTTTTGACTAAGACCCATACATAAGGGAACATCTAAACTGACCCTGATACAAAACGGGACTTTAAATAGACCAAATGCTTAAGTTAAAAATGTTCTGTTTAAAGCAGAATACTTTTAATTGGCAAGTCTAAAATGACCACCCCTAATGTGGTGGGCTCTTGAGGAAGATAAAAGCAGTTTAGAGGCTGTGGAACTGACCAGCACCACCAAACTTATCAAAGAATTTATGTAAATCTGAGTAACAGTGTACCAATTAACAATGAGAAATATTTTGATCAGGTGATTCAAAATCATTGTACCAAGTTAGTGCCTTCTTCCGCCAGGAGCAAAGCCAAAATTCAGAGTCAAATTAATAAGAGATTAGTGCTTGGTGACTCTAGAATCAGAGTAATGGCAAAACATTTGGAATTTTTGACCCTTTTTCCTACACTCCACCTGTACTACCACCCTTCTTCTCTCATAATAGAATAACTTTCTTAGACATGCTTATAATATTTATTAGTTTATGTGTATCCTTACTTATATCATTTGGGGAGAGGGGACAAAAACACATCAAGGTCCTGGTTGACATTTTTAGATTAAAAAGTTTCTCTCGATACATATCTACCATCAAACCTGATTTTTATCTCATACTCTTATCTACTTTTAAATTGATTATGTCCAGCCACTTCCAGAGCAGCAGATTTCTGAACTTATCTCAGAATTTGGCCTGTACACTTTTGTACAGTGTGAGCAAACTCAGTCTATGGACATGATTAAAAATAGCCATTCAATCCAGCCAGTGTTTACTTCTTGAGGCATGTGTGACTTACTGCAGGTATTTATTACATGCTTAGTTGCCTAGATAAAATGTTGTTTTCTTGACATTTGATTGTTCAATTGGGGTCTTTATACATCTTTTATTAGTGAGACATAAATAAAGAATGAGGTTATTTCAGAATGGCTCTGGTGTGGTCTTAGAGATTACAGAGAAGCTAAAAGCAGGGAGGAGAGAAGTTTGAAAATACAATGTTACTTCTGTCTCAGGTAGGTTTAAAATACGTATGTTTTTGACTTTGCAAAATCATTAAATGAAAAGGCAGCTGTTCCGGAACTCAAGACCTGTAACTGAACATAACATTTAGCTTCAGTCGTTCAGTGCCCAGCATCTACCTCTAATGTTGACATTGCAGAAGCACTCTGAGGAATGCTTGCCCTTGGGTCTAAGGGCCAGAGGTGGACACACAGATGGCATTCCAGCTTTATGCTCCCAACCCAATTTTATCTACCATGGACCACACCACAATGGTTTAGTAGTTTCTATCACAGAGCCAACACAACTTCTTTGTGAGCAGCTACTCAAAAGAAGAAGAAATTATTTTTGTCAGCTTCTCAGTGGAGCAGGCTAGCCTGCTACATAAGGCATACTGGGCATTCTGTCTGTGTTCTCTTGGGAGTGGTCCTGAGTCCTCATACATCCTAGGACAGATGTGCCTCAGAGAACAGCACTGTGCTGTGTGTCAGGTAGTATCACTGAGACTGCCAGAAATTATTGTGGGCTTCAGTGAGCCCTGAGTCAGCATCTTGTGCATGTGATCTCCTCCCTGAGGCCCAAAACTCAACATGTCTAAAACAAAAACCGTGATTCATCTCTCCTAACCCCTTTTCTCTGTGCTTCCTGTCCCAGGCACTGGTACCATCATATATCCAGAATCATGAATATCTTTCTTGACTTGTCCCTTCCCTCACCCCCACAGCAAGCCATCAACAAGTTTATTTATTTGCCCTCTGACTTTTCTCAAATCTATCCACTTCTCTTCATTCCAACTCCAATGCCCTAGTCCAAGTAGCACTTGCCTCTCTCCTGAAGAACTTTGACACCTTCCCAACAGGTCAACTGCATCCACTGCCACTCCATCCACTCTCCACCCTAGTTCAGGGTGACTTTTTAAAACAAAAATTATGTCACCATCTTGATGGAAGCCCTCTACAACATTCCACTAGTCTCAAGACACAGATCAATATCCAGGTTCAGTGTGGTCTGACCTCTGCCTCATCTTGGGCCACACAATATTTCTCAAATCTTAAAAAGACAGAACTGCTGGTTTTCTTCTCATCTGCTCTCCCTCTTCCCACAAGGCATTTGTACCTTATGTTCCTTCTGCCTGCAATGGGACATTTCCAACACCATCCTCCTTTTATTTCCATGTGGCAAAATATGCAGACCATAAAATTAACATTTTAAGCATTTTTAAGTATACAGTCAGGGCATTAAATACATTTACACTGTTTTGCAAAAGTGTGTAACACTTCACAAATTTTCATGTCACCCTTGCAACAGGGGCCAGATTAATTTTCTCTGTATTGTTTCAATCAAAGTCTGTGCGCTGCTAAAGCAAGTGCCTACTCCATTTTGACTGTAAGGTGTGACTCATCCTGCAGATCTCAGTTTAAAAGTTACTTATTCAGGGAAGCCTTCCAAGATCAGACCCATCACCCATCACACATCCCCTTCGCTGCACAGCATCCAGCATTGTTGGATTGGTATCTGTCTCCCTCACTAGACTGTGAGCTCCATGAGGGAAGCACTCAGATCCTAGAAGATCATTAGGCACCAGAAGGAGCTCAGAATAAAAAAATGAGAAAATGCAATTATACCCACAGTGAATACCACCTTTGGCATCATTGTTGAAAGCCAGGTAGTTCTGCACTGTCTAGAATTCTGTTCCAGAGTGGAATCTTGACTTCACCTTTGGAAAACTCAAACCAATAGTGCGTTTTTTTCTCCTCTCACAGAGAAGAACTATTAATTTAGACTTTACCTCTCATAACAGAGGAAAATATCTTTCCGTCTTTAAATAGTATGTTTTTCTTTGATTCTATTCATCAACGTTTCAAAGCTATTGAATCTAGACCCAGATATTTGCAGCAGTTTGTAATTTCCAAAAACTAATGTGAAGTAGAGCTCATATTGAATAAGCCTGCAAGACACTCAGCTCAATCCTGCCCCACCTGTCTGCAGAGAAGTTCTTCCTACCTGTCAGGGTTGATAGTGGGGTCTAGAGATGGCTTTCCCTGGAAACTGAGGTGTGCCTCACCCATCAAATTCATAGAGAACTAATTCTGTCTTACTCTAGAACACCCTGTTATGGGTCAGACAGGGTGCACCTGGGCTTTCATGGCACCAAATACTCCATCCCTGTGTTATATAGTAAGAACAGCTGACATTCACTTGACCCTTCATACTTGTTATTCATTACACTAGGAGCTAGCCGTCAATATCATCATCAACACCAGCATCTTAATTTTACAGATGAGGGGAAGACACTCAGAGGTCACGGAGCTGGCCCAATATCCCTTGCCAAGGGCAAGGCCAGATTTGTTATCTGCCTTTGATGCCAAAACTCTGCTCTTTTCACTCTATTTTGTTCCTTATGTCATTAACCACTATATTTTTAGAGGCAACTTCTATTATAACGGTGCCCTTGAAGTGATATAAATAAAGAGCATCTGGCCACTTTTCACCATGGGTGAAACTATGGGAAGTAGAAAGAAATGTGGCCTGTGATTATATATCCTTTAATGTGACTGAACACTTAGCACTTGATTGCACCCTCTGTGGTTACTCAGTGTGTGTTGACAAACATTTGAAAGGAGGCATCGCATTATGATTCAGGCCACCTGGTAATACATAAAACCTAAAAGTCCTGGGCCCACAGGCCATTCCCAGACTCTGTTTCCACTGAAGAAAGTGTCCTCATGCAGACACAGTTTAGGAGGTGGTTCTTGCCCTTGTTTTCTAAAAAGTTTCACTTAATCTTGGGGAAAATTCCAGGATGCCCTCTGCCTCTAAGCATAGACTCTTGTAGGCTGGGTCCCCCGGGTTTCCTCTAAATCCTGCTTGTCCCTACCCTCTTCATGGAGAACATGGTGAAAAACACATTAATCTCTTGGATCAAAATGAGAACAAAATACATAATGCTTCTACTGCAAGATCAGAGTGTGCTTTGACAACACTGTGGGTTCTTGGCTGAGGAGGCGATGAAAAGAAAAGAGACGCCTGAATGAAGTCACAGACCAAAGCCTTCTGACACCTGTCCCCTTGCCACAACTGCTTGTGTCCAGCCTTGGACCTACTGAGCCAAAGGTTCCAGTGACCAAAAATGTCCCTCAGGCTGGCATTTCCCATCTCCCATTAGGTTTTCCTTTTTTGTATGTCTATAAATCTGCCTTTCATCACCTTTACCATGTGCTCCCCTCAGTGTCATGTTCCCTGTGACCCTTATCGTCTCTTCTTTTGCCAAAACTCATTTTTTTTCATGTCGATTGTCAAAACTCCAACTGGAGCACATGTGGGTAGGTTAGCTTTATTCACACAGCAACAAATACATATATCCCTTAAACTTTTATTATCTACCTCTATTTTAGGTTTCTCAACGCTCCTGTTTTTAAAAAAGAAACCTTTTTAGGGTTCCTTCATCTTATTTAAGTGCTCTCACCTTTTACATAATTCTAAGAGGACTTCAAGCTTTCAGGAGAGGGAAAAAAGTGCTTTGTTATTTTCAAGATTTTTTAAAATCATTATCATCATTATCATTATTATTTAACATTGATTTCTACTCTGATCCTTATAACATTATCTCCCTTGACATTGAAAACCATCAGTTTCTCTATTCCTTTAAATTAATAGTTTTATTCTTAAGTCTTAACAATAGTTTCCACTGACACTTGCATTTTACCCTCCATAACTACTCATTTTTCCTCTCAGATGTGTGTGTTTAAGGGCTTCACGTGCAGGCACACTGGGTGTGTAAAAGACATTAAGAACATACATGTAGATGGGGTTAACAATGCCCTAAAGACACAGGACAGCCTAGTTGACAAAATGTTTATTCTTGTCCTATAAATTTTTTCTTTCTTTTTAGAGAAAATTGATTTTGAGAGGAAATTCTTACATATTCATCATCAGGTGCATACTTGTTTTCAGCATTCACAGTTTAAACCACTTTCCTCTTAAAATTGTTCATGACCATGTATTTTAAAGGGCTCATTTAACGAACTCACTGTTGAAGTTATAGACCGAATGAAAGGGCCAGAAAGATGCATGAAAACAAAAATAGCATCTTGAGTTGGATGCACTGGTGCAGCTTTCTTTCCACTCATCCTGAAAGGCTTTATCAGAAAGAGAAACCCTGAGGCTAGAAAGTATGGCTTTTTATTGGGAATTAAATTTCTTTTAGAGCACTGAGTATTAAGCAAAAAGGAGGATTGGGGTGCATTTTTTGTATGATCATTCAGTGTGTGTAAGAGAATTTGTGTCTTATAACAACAACAAGCTGAATCTAGTTCCAAAGCTGAAGGTGCCCTGTGAACACAGACAGCCAGCAGGGGAGGTATTGTGATGATGATGGGGACACTGACCTAACCAGACATTAATCACTAGACAAGTACCAACCTGACTTCTTGATTCTTCAAAAGCATAAACAAGAAGATGATTTATAGAGATTAGAAATCTAGTTTAGAAGAACAAAATTAAGATAATGAGATCAACATGCAACTGGTTAAAAGCTAAGAACCACCCATAGAAATGGGGCAGTTTCCTTCTTGTTCTTTCTCACACTGTCATTTTGACAAGAGGGATCCTCAACTTTTGTGTCTTGGTTTGCTACTATGAAAAAATTCCTCAAGGGTGACTGTATTAGGATTTGCTCATTCTTCCTCAGTAGTTTGTTTCAATGTTACCCACTGTGGCTATAGAAAATTTACATTGAAAATGTACAGATTTTGTGTTCACTTGAGGTCCAAAAATAAAGAGAAACAAATAAAAAATTAATAACAATATTATTTGCATTTTTTATTTTCAAAACATTATGTTTTAATTTAAATAATGCCTATAACAGCACTCTAAACTGGTTTTTAGATTAGAATATAAGCTATTAGGAACCTGAAACATTCCAATCATTTACAATTGTGAAGTATCCTACTCAAACAGAATCCTAACTCTGAAGACACATGTTAATTATTGCTGTGTAACAAATTATTTCAAAATTTACTGGCTTAAAACAACAAATGTGTATTATCTCTGGCGGTTTTTATGGAGTGGGGATTTAGGAGCAGTTTAACCAGGTGGTTCTGGCTCTAGGTCTCTTAATGCAGTCAAAATATAGGTAAGGGTTGCAGGGATTTGATGGCTTGATGGACTGGAGGACCTAAGTGCATATTGTTCAACTCATGTGGCTGCAAGTTGGTATTGGTTGTTGGGGTTAGGCCTCAGTTCTTTACTATGTATGCTTCCATGCAAGGCTTCTTAAATGTTTCCATGACATGTTAAAATGTTTCCATGAAAATATATAACATTTCTAGATCCTTAGAAAGTTCAATCATGTAAATTCCTCTGAATTTACATGGATGAGGAGAGTGAGGAGAAATGGAAGGAAGAAGAGAGAAAGTCCAACAAGCAGCAGCAGTATATTGGAAGGACAGTTCTCATGGCTACAAACTTCCAGAGCCACTCCAAAGCCAGTCAGGTGTTACTGACATTTGTGAATCAGTGTCAGGTGAATCAGGGCTCTCTGAACCCTGGCATACATGATAGAGAATTTTTTAATGTCTTGATACCCAATTCACACAACTCTAAAAGAAAAAACTTTAAAATGAGAACATTTGATTAGCACTAGCAAAGCATTCTCAAATTTATTGTTATATTTACTCTTCACAGAAGCCTTGTGAGGTTAACACCCACACTTTACAGAAGAGGACACTGAGGTACATTCAGTGACTTATGTAAGATTTCCCAGCCTAAAAGGTCTGTACCCAAGATCTGATGCGAGTCTTGGGACATGCAATCTTTTCACTGCATCATGTTGGCAACTGATTGCCTGATGACTTTTCATGTGTTTTTCAAAATTGCTGCCATAGATATGTTCATGCTTAATGTAACTTTAGATGTTACTTTGCTCCATGTAAATTGAAGCTATAGTTTTTAGATTCTCAGCTCTTGATCACAGTGCATTTAGCCATTCGGTTGAACAAATAGAAGAATTGTTTCTTGTTCTCCTCCAACACATGTACCATTTCACATTTTAAGACTTCTGATCCAGACACCCAATTATGAAGGTATGAAAGTGGAATAATGCTGGTAAGGGAATAATTCTACAATTAGGCAAGTAACCAAAATATTACCCACCATAAGACTAATAATAAATGAGAATCATTTGGCATTATCATTTCTTTTCTGTCAGTACATCTGTTTCCCACCACTACGTGCAAAGCCCTGTCTTGGGCACTCTTAGAGCCATGACTATCTAATACTTCAGAGAACAAATCTCAATTTACTAATATTTTCTAATATAGATATTGGGATCATTCTTATTTTTTTCCAATGGAAAAACACAAAATACATACAAGGACACTGTAGAACATACACATTTTGGATGTCAGATTGAGTTTTATAGCAGATGGTGGTCTACAATGCTATAAGAGGGGCTGCTTTTGATACCAGACAAGTAGGTGAGCAGGTGAGGGAGGTCCCAGGTGTCCTTCTAGAGTGATAGTCCCAATTACCATAGGACACTCGTATGAATCAGAGGAGAATGACATCAGAGCCCAGAAGCACCTGTTGAGCCTGTCACTAAATGAGACGAAGGTTTCTGAGGTGGCCACAGACCCATTGGAAGGTCTGGTCAGAGAGCAGCTGCCTGGGCTTGATGCACGCTGGAGTAGCTGTGATATACAAACTCAGCAAAGACACCAAAGTGTTTACATAATAAATGGTGGCCTCTAGGGAAGACAGACTTACATTTTTCTCAAGATTTTCTATTTGTACCAGATGAACTCAGTGTCAAACACTAAGGGCGTCTTTCCAAAGGCCATTAATACTAATCTCATTTGCCATGTAAACAAGGACAGAAGGTGTCAAAGCCAGAATGCCATTACTCCTTTGGGTTCTGAATGTTCAAGTAGAACAGATTGTTCTATTTTTATTACTCTTAATCATAAGTCATTGATTGTATCATCTCATGAACCATGAAAGTTTATAACAAAGATTGTTTTTTTTTTTCCAAAAGTGGAGCTGGGACAGTATTTGAGTTTGCCTTTCACCTCCCTAATTTTTGAAGTTCTCTTAAGGTGGGAACCCAGTGACCTAAATAGTTGGCAGGTAGGGTTTTGAAGGTTATTCAGGGCTCTCATTAGTCTGAAAAAAAAATTTTTTTAATTACAGCTCTTTTAGACAGTTATGTTGAAATACCCCTGCCACACTTTTATAACTGCCAACCTAGATTTTCCACCACTCCCCTGAAGGAATTAGGAATAAATCACTTCCCTTCGCTCTATGCCACCCCAGAAAGATAAGAGGACAAACACTAGAGATTAGTTGGTCTTTCCCTGAGATCACCACAGAAAAGTAAGGTGTTCAGTTGTCTTTCCCTGACTGGTGATTTCCTGAGCTAATTCAGTCCTTTATCTTTAAATGAGGTCTCTACAAGATATCACTGAAAATGAGGCTTAGGCTCTTTTCTATCAAGCTATTTTTAAAGTGCTTTCCAATGAAATTCACACTGTTTTACCCTGATCTCATTTATTCACAATTTGTGGCATTTTTCCAAACTCATATTTTTTGTGCTCCTTTCTTGTCCTTTGATATAATGCTTACAGAGTTTCGTCATTCTTCTGTGAGGCCTATGTCTTACTCATATTAGAAGAATTAATGACAAAGACATTAAGTTCTAATTTTTTAATTTAGAAAGGCTCATTGTTCATTCCTCTGAGGTGCTGCTTGAGACAGGTTTATCAAGTGCCTTCGTGTGATATTTATGGCTCTCCTTTCTGAGTGCAATAGTAGACACCAGTAATCATTTAATTAAATAAACTGACTCAGAATTTTAATAAAGACAAAAATTTTAAGATGTTAAGTCCTTTTTTTCTAATCTATTAGTTTGTTGTTTTGTTTTTTACTAATTACTGATTTGTAATTTAAGAGTACTTTTTTTAAGAGCAGTATTCATTTTTCTAAAAAAGAATGTGGTTAAACTCTAGTACAGAAAACCTCTGAGCAATCATTTAAAAGGGCATTGATTATGATTATATGATATAGAGAAAAATCACAGGCTTTGATTACTTTCACTACTTTTCATTTCTTTCCATTAGTGAAGGAAATTTTGTTCTGTTCTTCTTTACTTCTCACTCAACTATAATTTAATAAAAGTTAAGTCAGATGTGCCTTAAATGAGAAAAGCTCATTTCTATTTAGATTTCTGATTATTCAACAGAATTTCAGTTCCATGTAATTTGAGATTGCTTTAAGAGTTCTCTGATACTCACCCTCTAGGTGTTCTCTAATGACTAGTCATGGTACACTAAATGCCAAATGTTCATTTACTGATTTATGTTTTTATTTCACAGATTTCCTTAACTATTTCCATAAATCCAAGAAATAGTAATTCAAAGCCTGTGAGCCTTGGAAGATCTATCAGTAGGTTATAGTCATTTCTGATAAATCTTAAAGTGCTGAACTATCAAATGAAGCAGAGCGTTAGCCTCAAGGCTCTCTGTCTTGGAGAAGGTTCTGTTCCCAAACAATGTAGGGCAGCAGATGCAAAAGAGCCCATCTGCTTCCTAAAAATGACTACTCCACAATTAAAAAATGTGTCACTCTCTTAGCCTTTCCAGTGGGATCAAACATACTCGTTAAAAATAGAGATGTAACATCTTTTTCTGCTTTAATTTTAAATGCGCTAAATTGAGGTTCCAGTCAAGATGGTAGGGTAGATAAACACTGTGCTTGCCTCCTGCCATAACCACATTAAAACTACAACAAAATTATAGAATAATCAACCTGGAAAACCATCTGAACTAGCTGAACATAATTCCTATAACTAAAGGTATAAAGAAGATGCCACATCGAAACTGGTAGGAGGGATGGAGATGTGAAACATGCTGGCCCCACATTTGTGTGGCTGTTGAGCATTGGAAGGAATCCCCACAAAAGGTAGCTGTAAAAATCAATAGGGATTCCAACCACCCTGGTGAGATGGAAGTCTGCTGCTAACACAGACCTTTACTTAAGGGGCCTGCACACAGGCTCACTCACTCTCAGGCACTCACCTTGGGCTCCAGAGGAGAGACAGCAGCTCAAGGGGCAACAGAAACATACAGGGCAAGACTCAGTTTGTGGTTTTGTGATAAGAGCTGGAGGAATGGCTATCATTATCCCTGTGTTAAGCCCTCCTCCATCCTACAGGTGGGTATCATCTTACTTGTGGTGAGTCTTTCCTCACCACAACAAAATCTGAATTTGCACTGGCCTGGTGAAATTCACCCTGGTGACTTTTGGGGACCTTGCCCTATCCAACTTGCAAATTGCCAGAGGCATATTTGCTCCTGGGCAGTCATGCCCACCAAATCCATTTTGTCAGGAGACTCTCTTAGCAGCAATGTACAGTCCTTGGCTTGTGAACACCCAGAAACAATTCAGGTGACAGGCAACCAGCTCAGGCTGGAGCAACAGCATTTCTTGAATAAGTCATGAGGGTCTTCAGGGGCCGAGGCCAGCAGTGGCTAGCCTAAGTGTCATCTGAGACTTTTGAGAATAACCACAGGCTCAGCACCAGCCTCAAATCTAAATCTGCACTAATCTAGAGAATACCACTTGCTTCACCCTGGTGACTTCCTGAGACCTCATCTCCTCCAATTTGTGTACCACCTGAGACTCCTTCAGCTTCTGAGAGCATTATGAGCATCTGAGCATCTGGCAGGTAACCTCAGACCTTGGAATGTCTTGAATTATTTGCTAAGCTGCCCCAGGTTCACTCCATGGCCTCTCTTGTGTGCCTCCAGGTCCAACACAGGCCGTGACCAGCCATGGATAGCTTTTTAGTTTCTATCAGGTAGCCCCAGGTGGTCACAGGCAGTGGCTGACCTTGGCCTGTATGAGAGGCCCCGGAAACAACATAGCTAGTAGCTGGTATCAGACTGCAACAGAGTGTCACCTGTTTATCTCCACAAGTGGCACACACAAAGGGTAATCCAAACAGGCACATTAGCCTTCCTGAGACTAAATACCACTCCATGGGGTTGGCCCCCACATAGCAGGCCATACCCTGTGGGCATAACCAGTCCTCTCATCCAGTCAACCTGAGAGTAAATTCCACTTGCTGACATGCCAACAGCAATCAAGGCTTAACTACAACAGGAGAGCACACACAAACCACAGAAGGGTTGCTCCTGGAGCACCTAGTACAGGTTACCAGGGTAACTGTGCAACTGGGCCACACTGGGAACCTACATAAGGCCACTAAGCCAAGAATGGGAGACATAATAAATCTACCTAATACATAGAAACAAACTGAGGGAGGCAGCCAAAATGAAAAAAAAAAAAGAAAAGAAACATGTCCCCCACAAAAAAGAACAGGAAGAAACTCCAGAAAAGGAATAAAATGAATTGGAAGCAAACAACCTACCAGAAATTGGGTTCAAAACACTGGTTATAATCATGCTCAGTGAACATAGGGTTAGAATATGATCTCAGAAAGAATTTCAAAAAAGAGATATTAAGCATAAAAGAGGACACAGAACCCATAAAAAAGAATCAGTCAGTAATGAAGAATACAATAACTGAAATGAAGAATACACTAGAAGGAATAAATAGTAGATTAGATGAAGCAGTGGATCAAAATAGCAAATTGGAAACAAGGTAGTAGAAAACACCTAATTGGAACAGCAAAAGAAAAAATAATTTAAAAAATGAAGTAAGTTTAAGGGACCTTTGGACCAACATTAAGCATAACAATATTTGCATTATAAGGGTACCAAAAGGAGAAGAGACAAAAATAGCTTGAGAAGGCATTTGAACAAATAATGAAGGAAAAATCCCTAAACTGACAAAGAAAATAGACATACAAGTACAGGAAGTATAAAGAGTTCCAAACAAGCCCACACCAAGACATATCACACATAAAATTATAAAGTTAAAGACAAAGAGAGAATCCTAAAATCAGCAAGAGAAAGGCAGCTACTTACAAAAGAATTTCCATAAGACTTTCAGTTGATATTTCAACAGAAACTTTGTAGGCCCAAAGGGATTGGGATAAAATGTTCAAAGTGATGAAAAGTAAGGACATAAAATCAGTTCTAAATGATAGCTTTACTCAGCAAAGCTATCATTTAGAACTGAAGGACAGATAAAGAGCTTCTCAGACAAAAAAAGCTAAAAAAGTTCATTACCCCTAACCCAGTACTACCAAAAACATTAAAGGAACTTCTTTAAGAATAAGAAGAAGGAAAAACATAAAAATGAATAATAAAATGGCAATAGTAATGTACCTATCAATAATTACTTTAAATGTAAATTGATTAAATGCTCCAATCAAAAGACATAGGGTAGCTGAATGGATAAGAAAACAGGACCCATTCATGTGTTTTCTATAAGATACCCTCTTCATATTGAAAGAAACATACAGACTGAAATTAAAGGGATAGAAAAAGATATTTCATGAAAATAGAAATGAGTGAACAGCTGGGGTAGCAATATTTACATTAGACAAAATAGACTTTAAAATAAAGTCTGTAATAAAAGACAGAGAGAAACATTATGTAATGATAAAGAGATTAATCCAATAAGAAGATATAACCCTTGTAAACATTTACGCACTCAACATAGAAGGATCTAAGTATATAATGCAAGTATTGACCAACATAAATGGAAAGATTGACAGTAATACAGTGATAGGTGGTAAGGGATTTTAACACCACATTGACAGAAAAGAACAGATTTTTCCAGACAGAATATCAGCACAGAAACAGTGGCCTTAAATGACATACTAGATCAAATGGATTTAATTAACATTTTTAGAGCATTTCACCCCAAAGCAGCAGAATATACATTCTTCTCAAGTGCATGTGGAACAATTTCCAGGATAGGCCACAAAGTAAGGTGCAGTAAATTTAGGAAGATTGGAATCATATCAAGCATATTCTCTGACCACCATAGTATAAAACTAGAAACCAATTATAAGAAAATAACTGAAAAATACACAAACATATGGAGGATAAACAACATTCTACTAAACAGTAAGTGAGTTAACAATGAGACCAATGATGAAATAAAAATATACCTTGAGACAAATAAAAATGAAAACACTATGACTCAAGATCTATGGGCCGCAGCAAAAGCAGTCCTAAAAGAAAAATGAATAGCAATACAAGATCTAAAACAAACAAACAAAACAAACAAACAAACAAAAACAAGCAAAATCTTAAATAAACAATCTAACTTTACACTTAAAGGAGCTAGAAAAAGAACAGTAAACAAAGCCCAAAGTCAGTACAAATGAAGATTAGAAAGTCAATATACAAAATAGAGTCTAAAAAATACAAAAGATCAATGAGACCAAGAGCTGATTCTTTGAAAAGATAAATAAAATTGATAAACCTGTAACCAGACTTATCAAGAAAAGAGAAAGGACTCAAATAAATAAATCAGGAATGAAAGAGAAATAACAACTAACTGCACAAAAATACAAAAAAAAAGTAAGAAAATAATATGAGCAATTGTATGCCAACATATTAGACAATATCAAAGAAATGGATAAATTTCTAGAAATGTACAGTCTCCCAAGATGAAACTGAACCAATCAATCACTACTAATGAAATAGAATCAGTAATCAAAAAACTCCCCAAAAACAAAAGTCTTGGTCTGCATGGCTTCACAGTTGAATTTAATCAAACATTCAAATAAGAATTAACACCTGGTCTTTTCAAAATACTCCAAAAAATTGAAGATAGAAGGCTCCCAAGCTCATTTTATGAGGCTAGCATTATGCTGATTCCCAAAGACATTATGAAAGAGAACATTATAGGTTGATATTCCTAATGAACATAGATGCAAAAATTCTCAATAAAATATTAACAAATTAAATTCAGCAATATATTAAAAAGATCGTACACCATGATCAAGCAGGATTTATTCCTGGGATGCAAAGTTGGTTCAATATTCACAAATCAATTAATGTGATGCACCACATTAATAAATCAAAAGATAAAAATCAAATATCATGTCAATATACTTTAACAAAATAAAGACCATATATGACAAACCCATAGCAAACCTTAAATTTGATAAGGAAAAGATAAAATTGTTTTCCTTAATGTCAGGAAGAAGACAAGGATGTTCACTTTTACCACTTTTATTTAACATAGTATTGAAAGTCTGAGTCACAGCAATCAGATAAGAAGAAGAAACAGAAGGCATCCAAATTGGAAAGAAAGAAGTAAAATTGTCATTATTTGTAGATTATGAGATACTATACAGAGAGAACCCTAAGGAGTCCAAAAAATTATGAGAATTAATGAATGAATTTAGTAGAGTAGCAGGATACAAAATCGATATTCAGAAATTGGTCGCATTTTTATACACTAATAATGAACTATCAGAGAAATTAAGAAAACAATACCATTTACAATTGTATAAAAAAATACCTAGGAATAAATTTAACCAAAGAGGTAAAAGACGTATACCTGGAAAATTAAAAGTCACTCAAGAAAGAAACTGAAGAAGATACAAATAAGTGGAAGCATACACTGTGTTCATGGATAAGAAGAATTAACATAATCAAAATGTCCATACTACCAAAAACAATCTATAGATTCAGGGTAATCTCTTTCAAAATACCAATGACGCTTTTTCATAAAACTATAACAAATAATCCTAAAATTTATGTGGAGCTATAAAAGACCCTGAATAACCACTGCAGTCTTGAGAAAGAAGAACAAAATTGGAGGTATCATGCCACTTGATAACAAACTATACTACAAGCCTAAAGTAAATCATAAAAACAGATACACAGATCAACTGAACAGAATAGAGAGCCTAGAAATACCTCTATGGTCATTACATCTGTAACAAAGGAGGCAAGGATATACAATGAGGTAAAGACTGTCTATTCAATAAATGATGTTGGGAATACTGCATAGATACATGCAAAAAAATTAAACTGGACCACTTTCTTGCATCATATGCAAGAATAAACTCAAAATGGATTAAAGACATAAATTTAAATGTAAGATCCCAAACCATAAACTTCTGGAAGGAAACATAATCAGTAAACTCTCTGTCATTGCCCCTAGTAATATTTCTTCTGCTATATCTTCTCAGGCAAGGGAAAATAAATAAGTAAGTAAGTAGATAGTTAGATAGATAGATAGATAGATAGATAGATAGATAGATAGATAGATAGGACTAAATCAAACTAAAAAGTTTGTGCACAGCAAAGGAAACGATCAACAAAATAAAAATTCAACTTACTGAGAGAAAATATTTGCCTATACTACATCTGATAAGGGCTTAATGTTCAAAATTTATAAAAAATTCATACAACTCAACACCAAAATAACAAACAATCCAACGTAACAATTGGTAGAGGACTTGAATAAGCATTTCTCCAAAGAGGACATACAGATGGCCAATAGACTTATGAAAAGATGCTCAACCTCACTCATCATCAGAGAAATGCAAATTAAAAGTACAATGAGATATCACCTTCCACCTGTCAGAATAGCTAATATCAATAAATCCACAGACAACAACTGTAAACGAGGATGTGGAATAAAGGAAACTCTTATGCATTGTTGGTGGGATTGCAAAGTGGTACAGCCACTATGGAAAACAGTTTTGTGATTCCTCAAAAAATTAAAAACAGAACTACCTTATGACCCAGCAATTACACTTCTGTGTATTTATCCAAGGAAAACTAAAAATACTAATTCAAAAAGATATGTGCACACCTATGTTCACTGCAGCATTATTTACATTAGCCAAGATATAGAAGCAACCTAAGTGCCCATAAATAGACAATTGGGTAAAGAACTTATGGTACACATATACAATGGAGTGTTACTCAGCCATAAAAAAAATGAAATCTTACCATTTATAATGACATAGACAGATCTAGAGGGTATTATGCAGTCAGATAAAGACAAATACCACATGATTTCACTTACATGTGGAATCTAAAGAATAAAGTAAACAAACAAACAAAATGAAAACAGACCCATAGACACAGAGAACAAACTGGTGATTGTCAGATGGGAGGGGGTTTGAAGGGCTGGGTGAAAAGGTGAAGGAATTAAGAAGTACAAATTTGTAGTTGCAAAATGATCATGTGATGTGAAGTACAGCATAGGGAATACAGTCAATAATATAATAATAACTATGTATAGTGCCAGGTGGATACTATACTAAATGAGGGATCACTTCATAAGTTATATAAATGTCTAACCTCTATGCTATACACCTGAAACTAATGTTAAATAATATCAAGTATCAATTCTCATTAAGAAATAAAAAATTTTAATTAAAAATAATAAACACGCTAAATGTTCTGTAAATGGAATCTGGCCTCAGTTTCTTCTTGCACTTTTGTAATATAGCACTGGTAACTGAAAACCAGTCCTGAGGACAGAACGGGCAGGAACTTTAAATTGAAAGGTAACAATAGATGTGTGATGCCTACTTTTTAAGAATTTTCTTCCTGAGAACATGTTGTCCTGTCCTGATCTGATTGTCTGTTCTTCTCATCTTATGAGAAATTGTAGGATCATGACAAAAACTACCAAGTTTCTGTAAATTTCCTTTTTCTAGAAAAATGAGTAAAAACTATGTTTTAAAACATCCAGGTATGACAGTTTATAATTCTGTTGGGCTAAAAAAAAAAAAAGAAGAGAAAAAAATCGAAAACGGCATAGAACCCATTAAATGGAGGTATCCAAATCAGCAGGAACCCCTGAACCTCCTAAAAAAATCTTTCCATTCTCCAAATGGTTAGAAATTATCCAAGTGGTCTGCATAGAAAACTCCCAGTCTTTATTCTAGGGTAAAATTTCTAGCTTTTGACCTTGCTAAACCAGGGTTGGGGAAGACATGGATCTGCAGAATGGGGTCCACTGTGGACATGGGACCTAGGACTGACACTGCCATCCCTCCTGATTGCTTCTGTCCCTTCATCAAACATGTGTGTGGTCAGACAGTGAGCTAAGTCCTTCCAGTGTCACTCCTCCATCCCTAGAAGTGTGTCTCCTTCCCCCTTTAAAAGCATCTGTCTGAAACTCTTGCTAACTTCTCCATGTCTCTGAACAGCCCATCAGCTATCCCCTTTGCAGTAAAGTATGAGCCCAGCAGAGCTGGGGCTTTCAAACCCTGCACGTTGCAAAGGAAGGTCCGGCCTTTGGTCAGTTCCTAGAAGATAACTTCTAAGTCGTTGGAAGAACCTGATTTATAAGAGTGCCTTTGTGTAACTGGGGCCTTGAGCCACACAAGATAATTCAGGAAAACAATGTGAGTTATAGTGGGAACCTTGGGCCGCACTGTATAAGTGTCACCTCTAGAGGAATTGGAAACCAAATAACTAAGGTCAGCCACACCAGCATTCCATACCTACACAACTCAGTGAGGTTCACTTGTTGCCAATACTCTGTATGTGTTGTCACATATTGTTGAGGGGGGAATTAAGCATTATTCATACAACTACACTGGGAGAAGGCAATAGGAGTCTGTGTCTCATTTCACCTGGGCTCTATTATGCACCTTTTATCTTCGTTGATTTTAATTTCTACTCTTTCACTGTAATAAACGACAATCATATATATAACAGCTTTTCTGAGTTTTTTTTTAATTGTAGAATTTTATAGTTGTATATATTTAAAGTATACAGTGTGATGTTTTAATATACATATACATTGTGAAATGATTATGACAGTCAAGCTATTTAACATATTCATCATCTCATTGCTACTTTTTTGTGGTGAGAACATTGAAGATCTACTCTCTTGTCTAAAATTTCAAGAATACAATATGTATTGTTAACTATAGTCACCATGGTGGTGCTGTGTCTGCACACTGAGAATGGGGAGGGCTCAGCAGAGGAACAATGGATACCACCCACACTTCTGTCCAGGAGAAAGCCTCACCTCCAGCCCTCAATCTGACAACTCAGTGTCTCCCTGTAAGTCCCTGGTGTCCCACAGCTGACTGGGCACTGGTGCTTTCAGCAAGCAGGTCAGTCACCACGAAAGTCCAATCACAGATATGGCTCCTGTAAAAGGTGTCTGCAGCTGCTGGCTGCTGCTGCCATAGCTTCTGTCCCACTTAGCCAATAGAGACCCCACAGCCTCGCATCTTCACCCCCTCCTACCTCCAACTGTTGCAGGATGATTTCTTATTTCTCTCCTTAGTTGAAGGCTTCCATTTATCTAGATCCCAGGTTACTCCACTTGCTGTTTGCTCTGTGTTTCTGTCACAACTTTGATGTGGTCATTAGGGAGATGAAAGAAACTTCTATAATGTACGTCATTTTATCTGGTCCTTTTCAGAATTTCTTTATCTGCTCTTTGATCAATAAACACTTAGGTTGTTTCTATATCTTAGCTATTGTGAGAAATGCTGCAGTAAGTATGGGAGTAAAGATAACTCTTTGATATACAGGTTTCATTTCCTTTGAATATATACCCAAAAGTCAGATTGCTTGGTCATTTTGTAGTCCCATTGTAATATTTTGAGGAACCTCCATACTGTTTTCCGTAGTTGCTGCACCAATTTACATTAACACCAGTAGTGTGGGAGGGTTCCCTTTTCTCCACATTCTCTTCAAAGCTTGTTATTTCTTGTCTCATTGACAATAACCATTCTAACAGGTTCAGGTGGCATCTCTTTGGGGTTTTGATTTGAATTTAACTTACTGCTAGTAATGTTGAACATCTTTTCATATATCTGCTGGTCATCTGTACGTCTTCCTTGAAAAATTGCCTCTTCAGATCTGCGTATTTTTGAATTAAATTGTTTTTTTTTCATTCTTTTGTTGTATGAGTTCTTTATAAAATTTGAATATTAGCCTCTTATCAGAGGTATCATTTGCAAATATGATCTCCCATTCAATTTGTTGCCTTTTTGTCATGTTAGTGGTTCTTCTGCTGTTTGAAAGCTTTATAGTTTGATGTATTCCCACTCATTTATTTTTGCTTTTACTTTCCCTGCCTTTGGAGTCAAGTTCACAGAAACTCCTCTGAGACCAAGGTCCTTAAATTTAGAGAATATGTCTTCTTCTGTGTATTTTGTTGTTTCAGGTATTGAAATATTAAAGTCTTTAAACCATTTTGAGTTAATTTTTGTGGATGGTATCAGATAACAGTCTAGTTTTATTGGTTTGCATGTGGTTTTCCATTTTTCCCAACATCATTTGTTGAAGAGACTTTTCTTTCTCTGTTATATGCTTTTGGCTCCTTTGTCAAAAAAATGGTTACCAATATATGTGTGGGTTTATTTCTGGGCTCTCAATTATGTTCCATTAGTCCACGTGTCTGTTTCTGCCATGCTATACAGTTTTGATTATTGTACCTTTATATTATAGTTTAAATCTAGAAGTATGGTATCTCCAGTTTGGTCTTTTGTCTCAGGATTGCTTTGGCTATTGGGGGTCTTATGAGGTTCCATACAAATTTGAGAATTTTTGTTGCTGTTGTTCTTTTTCTGTGAATGATGTTATCGGGGTTTTGATGAAGATTTCATTAAATCTATACATTGCTTTAAGTAATATGGTCATTTTGACAATGCTAATTTTTCCAATCCATGAACATAGAATACCTTTCCCTTTCTATGTGTCTTCTTCAGTTTCTTTTAACATTGTCATATAGTTTTCAGGGGACAAGTCCTTCACTGCCTTTTTAAAAATAATTTGTTTATTTTAATTAGTTTTAGGTATATAGTACATTGGTAAGACATCTATACAGTTCATAAAATGATCCCCCCAATTGCTCCTTTCTTCCCCTGACCCTCCACCTAGCCAATGTATTAATGCAAACTGCATTCCCTATGCTGTGCTCCCCATCCCTGGGAACATCCATCAGCTACTGATTTGTATTTCTTTAGCCCTTCACCCCATTCTCCCAGCCCCCCAAACTCCTGCCCTTCACCAAATTGTCCATTATATTTTTGATTAGTTTGTTCTTTTTATTCCTTAGATTCTGCATATAAGTGAAAGCATATAGTGTTTATATTTCTCTGTTTGACTTAAATACCTTCTAGGTCCATCAAAGTAATACCTTTTTCCATCCCCTTCCTTTTCATATGTAGAGGTCTTGTTTTCTTGTCCTTTCAGCTGCTCTATCTTTTGGTTGGAGCACTTAATTCTTTTTTATTTAAGGTACTTATTGATAGAAATGTAGCTGTTATCATTCTTTATTCACGTTTTTGATACATGTTTTTTATTCCTAAAGAAGTCCCTCCAACATTGCTTGTGATACTGGCTTGGTGACAATAAATTCCTTTAGCTTATTTTGTCTAGGAAGCTTTTATCTGACCTTCAACTCTAAATGATAGCTTTGGGGGTAAAGTATTCTTCGTTGTAGATCCTGGGTCTTCATCATGTTGAATATTTTTTGCCAAGCCCTTCTATCTTGCATAGTTTCTTTTGAGAAATCAGCTGCCAGTCTTATGGGTGTGCTCTCATAGTTAACTATCTGTTTTCTCTTGCTGCTCTTAATATTCTTTCTTTGTATTTAACCTTTGTCATTTAAATTATGACGTGTCTTGGTGTGGGCCTCTTTAGATCCCTGGTTTTTGGAATTCTCTGAACTTCCTGGGGTTTTATGTCCCTTTCCTTCACCAAGTTAGGGAAGGTTTCCATCATTATTTCTTCAACTGTTCAACATCTTGATTTCTTTCAGTTACACCCAGCAGAAGGATATTTAGACCCTTAATAGAGTCCTATATACTCCTTAAATTATTTTTATAGTCTTGGCATCTTATCTCTTGATGTTCTGATTACATGTTCTTGGCTTTCTTGTCTTATAAATAAGGTATTTGATTCTCTTCTTTTTTCACTTTGTTTATTTCTTTGTTTATTCCATTTAAATTACTCCTCATCTCAAATAATGTGTTCATTTCAGATTGGTTCCCTTTTATAATTTCCATTTCCATTTCTGTTTTTTATCTCTTTGTTGAAGTTCTCTATACTTCCTAAAAGTTCATTGAACGTCTTCATAACCAGCATTTTGAACTCTGCATCTGTTAGATTACTTGACTCCATTATATCTGGATCTCTGTTCTGTTCTCTCATATGGTTTCTGCTTCTTTGTCTCCCCATTTTGGCTGCCTTTCAATGTACTAATCAAAGCTCCTAAGTCTCCTAGTCTTATTAGTGTGGCTTTGTGTAGTAGGTGTCCAGTGGCACAGTCCTGAGAGGGGTTCAGCTGCAAGACAAATTTAGCCCCAGCCTGTTTCCCTCCAGGGCCACCTGTTAAGATTTAGCAAGCAAACCACAGATGCTGTGCTTATAGTTGTCTCAAAAGGCCACACCAGAATCCGTGTTGTCAGTGTGAGTCTAGGCTCTGCTCAGCAAGATACCCCTGACTCGCTGAAGATATATCTGGATGTGACTTGGGTAGGTCTGTGAGTTGGAGGAGGTGGGGTTTCAGAGAATCCTCTGAGCAGAATGACTTCTGTTATCCAGTTTGATGACATCAGGGCTATGGTGGCCCTGAGTCATGCACTGGAAGTGGGTTGGGCTCAACAGGGAACAATGGATACTGCGGCTACTTCTATACAGAGTGAGACTCACCTCCACCCTCACTCTGACAATGTCTCTCTGTAAGTTCCTGGTGCCCCCTGAATGCAGCTGAATTGGCACTGGTGCTCAGAGCGAGCATGTCCGTCACCATGAAAGTCTGCTCACTGACGTGTTCCCTTTAATAGGTGTCTGCAGCTGCAACTGTTGCTACCAGAGTCTTCATCTCACTCAGCCACTTGAGACTGGGCAGTCTGATGTCCTTGCCCCCATCCTACCTTCTACCATTGCAGGGTGATTTTTGGATTTCTCCTTGATTTGTTCATCAGGATCCTAGGTGATTTTTTATTTCTGCTTGCTCCTTGTTTCTGTTACAACTTTGATTTGGTTTCCAGAGGAATGAACAAAGCCTCTATTATCTATGCTACTTTTTTCCCTCCAAAATATTCAAATTGGGGCATCAGTGGTGGGTCAGAGGCTCACACAAGATTCTTACTGCGTTTCCTGGCACCAGAATGAGGGCTGGACAGTCAGCTGCCAATGTGCCTTAGTGCAGATTGGTCCTTCACTTCTTTTGTTAAGTCTATTCCTAGGTATTTTATCCTTTTTGTTGCAATTGAAAATTGAATTGTTTTCTTCATTTCTCTTTCTATTTTATCATTAGCATATAAGAATGCAATGAATTTTTGTACATTCATTTTGCATCATACAACTTTATTGTATTTGTTTGTTTTTGATAAGCTTTTGGTGGAGTCTTTAGGGTTTTCTATATGTAAAACCATTTGTGTAAACAGTGACAGTTTTACTTCTTTATTTACAATTTGGGTGCATTATATTTCCTTTTGTTGTCAAATTGCTCTAGATTGGACTTTCAGTACTATGTTGAATATCAGCGGCAAGAGTGTACATCCTTGTCTTGCTCCTGATCTTAGAGAAAAAGCTTTCAGTTTTTCATCATTGAGTATGATATTGGCTGAGGGTTTATCATATATGGCCTTTATAATGTTAAAGTACTTTACTTCTTTACCAATTTTATTGAGTGTTTTAATTATAAATAGATGTTGTATCTTGTCAAATACTTTTTCTGTATCTGTCAATATGATAACATGGCTTGTATCTTATTTTGTTAATGTGGTGTATCACATTGATTGATTTGCACATTAAACCATTTTCGTAACCCTGGAATAAACTCCACCTGTTTTTAATATATTGTATTTATTTTGTTGGCATTTTGTTTACGATTGTTGCATTTATATTCATCAAAGATTAGCTTGTGGTTTTCTTTTTTGTGTGTTGTCCCTGCATGATTTAGGTACCATGGTAATGTCAGCCTCGTAAAATGAGTTAAGAAGAGTGCCTCTTCTTCTATTTATTGGAAGGGTTTGAGATGAATGGGTAATAAAACTTCTTTGAATATTTGGTAGAATTCACCAGTGAAGCCATCTGGTCCTGGACTTTTGTACTTTGAGAGGGAAGTTTTAATGACTGTTTCAATTTTCTAACTAGTGATTGGTCTATTTAAGTTTTCCAGTTCTTCGTGGTTTAGTCAAGGAAGGTTATATATTTCTAAGAATTTATCCATTTATTCTAGGTAATTGATTATAGTGGCAAATAGCCTTTCATAGTATTCCATTTTTATTAGAGCCTATGCTAATAATATGCTTCAACAATTACTTTAAATATAAATGGATTAACTGCTCCAATGAAAAGATAGAGTGGCTGAAGGGTCAAGAAAACAAGACCCTCACTTAATGCTGCCTCCAAGAGACTCACTTCAGATTGAAAGATACACAGACTGAAAGTAAAGGGATGAAAAAAAGGTATTTTATGAAAATGGAAATGAACAAATAAAAAGCTTGTGTAGTAATACTTATCCCAGACAAAATTGACTTTAAATCAAAGGCTACAACAAGAAGTAAAGAAGAACCCAGTAATCACACATCTGGATATTTTTAACTTGAAAAACCATAAACACTACTTCAAAGAGACATATGAATTCATATGTTCATTGTAGCATTATTTACATAGTATTCTTTTATAATTCTTTATATTTCTATTGTGTACATTGTAACTTCTTCTCTTTCATTTTATTTATTTAAGTTTTTTCTCTTTTTTTTTCTTAGTGAATTTAGCTAGGGTTTTGTCAGTATTATTTATCTCTTCAAAGAACCAGCCCTTTGTTTCATTAATTTTTCTATTATCTTTTTGTCCTCTATTTCATCTTTCTGGTGTAATTTTTATAACTTCCTTTCTTCTACTGACTTTGGGCCTTGTTTGTTTTTCTTTATCTAGCTCTTTAATGTGTAATGTTAGAATGTTTGTTGGAGATTTTTCTTATTTCTTGAGATAGCCTGTAATGCCATAAACTTCTCTCTTAGTAGTGTTTTTCCTGCCTCTCAAAAATTTTGATATGTAGTATTTTTATTTTCATTTATCTATCTATCTATCTATCTATATCTATCTATCTATCTATCTATCTATCTATCTATCTATCTATCTTTTGAGCTCTTATTTTATTTCTTCTTTGACCCAATAGTTGTTCACTAGCATGTTTAATCTCCACATATTTGTGGTTTTTCCAGCTTTCTTCTCATAGTTAAATTCTAGTCCCATAACATTGTCACAAAAAATATTCTTTGTATGGTTAAAATCTTAAAATTTTTGAGACTAATTTTGTACCCCAACATATGATCTATCCTCCAACATGTTCCATGTACCTTTGAGAAGAATGTACATTTGGTATTTTCAGAATGGAAAGAATGTATTTTCAGGATATAAATATTGATTATATCTATTTAGTCTAATGTGTCATTCAAGGCCAAATTTCATTTTGCCTTTCTGTTTGCATGTTCTATCGATTGCTGCCAATGGATATAGGTCCCCTACTACAATTGTAATTTTGTCTGTTTTCCCCTTTAGATCTGTCAGTAATTGTTTATATATTTTGGTACTCCCAGATTGGGTGCATATATATTGATGTGTTATGTCTTCTTGATTTCCCTTTTATCATTACAAAATTTCCATCTTTGTCTCTTGTTACCTTTTTTATCTTGAAACCTATTTTGTCTGACACACAAATGGCTACATCTGCTTTTCTCTGGATATCATTTACTCAGAGTACATCATCTGTCATTTAATATTAATGTATGATTGTTTGTTTGTTTGCATAGCTGAGTTGGGTCTCCTGAAGACCACATATAGTTGTGTCTTGTTTTTTAATCCATTCCACTACTCTGTGCCTTTTGATTTGAGAGTTCAGTCATTTACATTTAGAGTGATTATTGATATATGAGGACTTACTACAACCATTTTATCTTTTTTTTTCCTGGTTGCTCTATATCTCCACTATTTCTTTTCCCTTATGTTTCTGCCTGCTATTTCAGTTTCGTGGTTTTCTATTATTTTTCTCTCTGTTTTCTCTTTTTGGGGGGTGGGGGGAGGGTTGTTATGTGTCTCAGCTCTATATTTTTTGTGATTACCATTATGTAAAAGTTTATGTAAAAGTTTCATATGTACAAGAGTCCTTTTTCTTCTGATTGCATCTTATCTTTATTCACCTCTGCAAGTTCTGTCCTTTTCCCCTTCCCCTTTAATGTTTTTGTTGTATTTACTCCCTCTCATGTTGTGTATTCATTTCCAAAAATCAGAAGTTATAGTCTTTTTTAAATGCTTTTTTTCCTTTAAACTTTATTTTGTAATTAAGTATTCAATACACTATTCTAAAATAGAGTAATAATTCTTGCTTCGTCTGTTATCTTACCAAAATTTTGTATAGTTTTGCATTTTTGTTTCAAAAAGAAAAGTTTCTTTAAATATTTCTTAGAATGAATATCTTTTTGTGGCGAATTCCCTCAGCTTTTGTTTGTCTGGGAAGGCCTCTACTTCTCCTTCATATCTAAAGAATAACTTTTCTGAATTCTTGGTTGGTAGTTTTTTCTCAATACTTTGATATTACATTCTACTCTCTCCTGGCTGTAGTGTTTATTCTGAAAATCTGATGATAATCTAATGGAGTTTCTTTTGTAGCCTGCAGTCTTTTTTTCCTGGATTTCTTGAGAATTCTTTTTGTCATTAACTTCTGCCTGTTTTAATATACTGAGTTTTGAAGAAGGTCTTTTTGCATTGAAATAATTTGGTGTTCTGTTAGCTTTTTGAATTTAATAATCCAGTTTTTTTTTTCCATAGGTTTGGGAAATTCTCATTAATTATTTGTTTGAATAGGCTCTTTGTTCTCTTCTCCCTCTCTTCTCCTTCTGGTATACTCATTATTCTTATTTTGCTCTTTATAATGGGGTCAGATAGTTCTTGTAGAGTTTTAAAATTTTTTTAACTTTTAGTATTCTCTCTCTTCCACCTGAGTCATTTCTAGAATTTTATCTTTGAGATCATTAATTCTGTTTTATCTGGTCCCCTGTTTCCAATTCCCTCTAATGCATTCCTCGTCTCATTTATTGAGTTCTTCAGCTCCAGAATTTATGATTGGTTCTTTCAATCTCTTTGGTAATGTACTCCCTTTGTTTATTGATTTTGTTTGTGAGCTCATTAAACTGCATTTCTGAAATCTCTCTTGTAGCTCATTGAGTATTTTCATAACTGCGATCTTGAATTCTCTGTCATTTAAATCACAGTCCTCTATATCTTTGAATTTGATTTCTTGAGACTTTATTTTTTTTCTGAGCTACCTTGTTACCTGAGTTATTCATGGTACTTAATGGATTGTTTGTCTGCTTGTGTATTTGAGGTTGTGAACTTTTTCATGTACTGTTTTGCTCTAACAAATTCAGTAAATTGATAAGTAGAAGTCTTTCTTTCTTTTTTTACAGTAGATGGTGTTATAATAGTACAAATTTTTGCTTTCTCTTACCTGCACTAATAGCACCTCCAGGATCTCAGTAGGTCAATATCACCTTGGTCATGCAAAATAGCCCATATTCCCCAAGGTAGTAGACATTCCCTCTGTATCTGAGTCACCTCAGTCTCAGGGCACCACCTCTGTGGTGATATGTGGTTGACAATGGGTTAAAAGTGTGTGAGTTCCAAGAGCTACCTTCTTGTACCAGACACTTGTACCAACTGCACTGTACTGATCAAAGCATCTCCTCTGCCCCTACTGGTTTTGCCTCTATCATGTTCTGCCATGACCAGGGGTGAAGGAATTAAAGGAGAGATGGTTTTAATGGTCTTTGACTATGCCTTCTTGCTAGTAATGGCAGCCACTGGACCACAGCTGCCACAATGCTATGGCTCATTTTTGCTCCTGTCATTGGATTTAGCTAAAATGAGCACTGGCCACTCAGGCAAGAAGGTTGCAGCCTAACTCCTCTGCCACTACTGCATCAGCTGAGACTGTGGCAAGTGTTGGACTGCATCTGTAAACCCATTTCTGTCCTTGCCCTGTCCAACCTCCCCTGCTCATTCTGATGTGCCCACCTTCAGATGTCTCAATGTGTGAACCTCTCAGATGTGCTTATGTTTTGAGGCAAGGGTCCTTTGTTGAATTAGTTATCCATGTTGTAACATTAAAAAGAGAAATAAAAGGGTAGTGTCACTCAGCCATTATGCTTAATAATTGATTTTTAATCTAATTTTGTATAAATGAACAATCATTATAGTTATTGATAGCTTTTATAACCATATAATAAACTATACTCATTCATCCCCTCAATTTGTTAATTTGTTAAATATAATATTCATATTGTAATTGTTTTTTAGGGACTCTGTTCCACAGCAAGCCAATATTTTGGTTTACTATTTGATATCCTTATAGTCAACTTTTCATTACTTATGAAAATGCGGGCTAGAGACAGCATCAATAATAAAATGTTATTGAGTTATCGGTTTGAAAAATCTTTCTATACTTAATTCTTTAAAAATTGTTACCAACAACAAATATCTTACCTTTTTATTGCCAACATGATTTTGTCAAAAGAACAAAACGCTGTGCACAAAACTAATTAAAATAAATAAATAAATTTTTAAGTAAAAAAGAGAACAAAATGTTATTAATTAAAGAAGTGAAGTAAAAGACCTGAAAATACATAATCTAGATCATCAGTTTTATAATAATCAAAAATTTATGCACTAGAGAAGCAGTAGAAAATACATATCTTAGTAAGAACACATTTAAAACATATGGAACAAATATAAGTAAAATGTAAGGAACAGTCAGTGGTTGGTGTTAGAACACTATAAGCAAGAATTTCACTTACATTTTTATGAAGTTTTTCATTGTAAAATAAATAAATTGAATCATAAAATCCAAAACTCATCCAATAGTCATTCTTTCCCAGCAGAGCATTCTTCACAGCATTTCACTTCCACCAGCATTCAAGGGTAGAAATAAATTAGGTTATTTATTTTACTGAGCTGCTTTGAGTAACAATTAAAACTTCAATATTATCTTGAAAAAAGTAGAAATGATTATAAAATATAATAAAACATTATAATGTTCTTGAGATTTGTGCACTTATTTTCATCCTACATAGAAAAGTTTGTATTTAAACTTGCACATTGAGGATGACAGAAAACAGAATAATTTCTGAAATAGAGTTAAATAACTTTATATTAATAATTATAAGTTAGTGCTATAATAAGTTTCACCCTTTATAAATCTTAAGATTCAGAAGACAAAATTTAGTTTATAATATTTGATCAAATTTAATTAAAATTTTATTGTACTACATAAATGATAAACTATTCTAATGTATAGGAACAAAATAATGACGTCTTTCTAACATTGATTATAGTCATTGCCATATAAGTCTTGTATGGCCTCTTTCATATAAAATATTAGTGGTATATAGGCCATATGTTACTAATAGATATTTAAATTATTTCAAGTGCTTTCTGATCCAACTTTATGCCACAGTTCTATTTTTTGGCATAAAAAGATGCACTGAACATGAGAGATGACTTTTTCAAATTTCTTGGGGACTGTGTAGATCTTATTTTATGTTTAGTCTCTGTGTCAGTTCATAGTAGTGTGTGGAGTTAAATCATCCATAAACCAATTTCCTGATACTTTGGGTAATACTCAAATCTGTATCTCTCTTTTATCACCAAGTAGTGGGATAAAATTGATTTCCACTTCCCTTTTACCCTTTTACCAAATATCCTTTTTCCCCCTCCTACCCTGATTTTTCTTTGGTTTCAAGGCTGGGGGTTTTGAAGCCTTGTTACACCACTGTTCAGTGAGAAGCCTGTGTAATTTTCCAGATTCCAAAAATCATGAAATCACAAAATGGTCTTATTGACATCAAGTGCCATATTTTCTCCTCTGCATTAATCTGCAAGCCTGGAAGATGCTACTTTTCAGTGAGAAAATCTCCTTTAGTGCCATAATTTAGAGAAAAGAAGAAATGTAATTCCTCTGGTGGTCAAATGTTGAGGAACTACTCAAGTTTGCTATCGAAGAGCAAAACCAGTGGATCCAGGGAAAGTGAGGATGGAGCTAGAACTGCCACAATAAGGAATGTCTTTGCAAATATGCTCATGCTTGTTTTTATGCAAAAGTAATATTTAAATTTCTTAATACAGAATAACCTAGAAAAAAAGAGAAGATATAAATTACTAATAAGAAAAATGAAAGAGCAGGACATCACTACTGATCTCATGGACATTAAAAGAATAACAAAAGAATATTATAAACAATTCTATGGCCACAAGTTTTATAACTTAGATGAAATAAAAAAATTCTTAAAAAGCACACTCTATCAAAACTCACACAAGGAGAAACAGGTAATCTGCATTAGCTTTATCTACTAAAGAAATTGAATCAATAATTAATAGCATTTCAAAACATAAAGTACCATGTTCAGATGTTTTCACTGAATTTTACCATTTAAGGAACAAATGATACTAATCCCCTACATCTTTTTCTAGAAATAAAAGCAAAGGAAATATTTCTGAACTCGTTCTATAAGGCCAGCATTACCTTAATACCAAAAGTAGATGAAAACATAAGAAAGAAAAACTACAGACCAATGTCTCTCATAAATATAAATGCAAAAATCTTCAACAAAATATTAGCACAGTGAATCCAACAGGGTATAAAAAGAATTATACACCACAGCCAGTGAGATTTATTCCAGGTATGCATGGCTGATTCAACATTTAAAAACCATTTAATGTAATCCATCACATCAACAGACTAAAGAAGAAATATTATATCAATAGATGCTGACAAACATTTAATAAAATCCAACACTATTCATGCTAAAAACTTTCAGCAAACTAGGAATAGAGGGGAAATTCTTCAACTTGATATACAACATTCACATACAAAAATACAGATTACATTATAACTTGAAAACATATAAGCACCTTATGTTCACTGCAGCATTATTTACAATAGCAAAAACATGGGAACATCTTAAATGCCCATTGATAGAAAAATGGATTTTTAAAATTTGATATATATAATAAAATATTATTAAATCATAAGAATGAAGAAAATCTTGCTACTTGTTACATGTGAGTGGACATTAAGGGCAATATGATAAATAAAATAAATTAGATAGAGGAAGACATATACTGTATGATCTCACTTATATGTGGGAAAAAATACTCATTGATACAGTTAATTGATTGGTGGTTGGCAGAGGCAGGTGGTGGGTAGGGTGGATGAAGTGAGTAAAGAAGCCAAAAAGTACAATCTTCCAATTATAAAATTAAAAAGTCATGAGGATATACTATACAGCATTTTGGCTATTAATAATACTGTATTGCATATTTGAAAGTGACTAAAAGACTAAATCTAAAAAGTTCTCACAAAAAAAAGTGTAACTATATGGTGATGGATGCTAACTAGATTTATCATGGTTATCGTTTATTTGCCAACCCACACAAATATTGAATCATTATGTTGTATACTTGAACTTAATATAATATATCAATTATATCTAAATGAAAAAATAAAAATAATAGTACTGTATTACATATTAAAATGTTGGTTAGATCTAGGTGGTTTATGGTTTTGTTCAGTTCTTCTATATCCTTACTGGTTTTCTACTAACTTAATCTATCAATTACTGAAAGAAGAGTTTTGAAGTTGTGGATTTGTCCATTTTCCTTTCAGTAGTATTATTCTCTGATTCATCTATTTTGAAGCTATTTTGTTAGAAGCATACATGTGTTATAATGTTTATGATTTTTTACATCTTCTTGGTGAATTATCGATTTTATCACTAGGCAATTGATTCTCCCTCCTTACCTCTAAAATTTTTCTTTGCTTCTAACAAGATAGCTTCAAAATAGATGAATCAGAGAATAATACTACTGAAAGGAAAATGGACAAATCCACAACTTCAAAACTCTTCTCTCAGTAATTGATAGATTAAGTTAGTAGAAAACCAGTAAGGATATAGAAGAACTGAACAAAACCATAAACCACCTAGATCTAACCAACGTTTTACACAACAATTCACCCAACAAATAAAAAGTACACATTCTTTTTAAGTGAACACAGTATACAATAAGAGAGACCATATCCTGGGTCATATCATGAGATGAAATTCAACATATTCAAAAGAATTAGAATCACAGGAAGTGTGTTCTCGAACCCAAACTTAGAGTAAGTTTGAAATAAAACTGAAAAGATGTTTGCAAGTAAGACTTTTCATAAAATGACCATGGCCTACTTTTCCTAGCTTTTCTTCCTACTAATAGCTTACACTCCAGTCAAACCTTTCCACTCTCCAAACACATGATATATGCTTCCAGTTCTGACACTGCCAGAGATGCCCTAGACAACATGCAGGTCCAATGATTCACTATGAATACATAGGACTCAGCATATAACTGCATGTATGGCTAAGATTTATTACAACAAAAGGATAGAAAACAAAATCAGCAATGGAAAAAGACCAGTGGGCAAAGTCTAAGAGAAACCAGGCACAAGCTTCTAAGAGTGCTCGCCCAGTATAGTACTCCAGACCAACTTAATTCCTCTAACAATGAGTGTGACAGTTATGAAGTCACAAATAACTTACCAGTGAAGCTCATTAGAGACTCTGTGTCCAAGATTTTAATTGAGAGCTGGGCACATAGGCGTTCTCTGCCTACCACATGCAAAAATCTCAGATTCAGAGAAAGAAAGCAGGTATTCAGCAACAACCTGCTTTGAGGCAGTGAGCCACTTCCATCATTTAGGGACAGTTTCATGTTAGCGTAGGGCCCTGCTTACCAGTTAATTTCCCAGATACTAACCAAGAACCAAAGTTGCAAATCAGTGATTCTAAAGAGAGAGATCTCAACCCTGTTTCATTATTTTTTTTTTTCTGCACATTCACCTTTTTACATTCTGTATCCACAACTTGAATTGTCTTTCCAACATTCAAGATTTATCTCAAACATCACATTTTCCATGAAGCTTTTCTTTTTCTCCCAGTGGGAGATAACTCCCACTTTTGAATTCCTATGGCATTTGACCACTTATCGTATGATGTTACTTTATTTCCAATGATAGCTATTGATTATTCTCGGTCCCAACGTCTTTCCACTGCAGGAGGAAAGGTGACCTTATGGGGTTTAAATCCTAGGCTCTCTGGAGTGATTTCCTGGGTGAACTCCAGTTTTAGGGTGTTGCAGGGTGGCTTCTCTCTTCCTGGAGGCCTAGAGATCACTTGGTGACTTGGGGAAACACTGACCTAGACAACGTCACTGAGCAGAAAGGGCACATTAGGCATGGCAGGGTATATATAGAAAAATGCCAGGGCTCTCTAGTCAAATGGACCTGAGTTTTAATTCTGACTTCATTTAAAGCTGTGTGTTTTTTGGCTATGTTTTGAAGCTTCTCTGAGTCCCAGTTATTTCACCTGAAAATTTGTTAGAATTATGCAAAATACTATGTGAAAAATAATAGTTTGGCAAATAGTCCTTTAATACATTTCATTTTCCTTTTCTCTTTTTTTCACTTTAAAAGGTCACTAGGAACACAAGATTGATTTGTCTCTCTAATTTTGCACTTACCTTGACTGCAATTTAGCAATGTCAATCACTTTCCCTTTTGTCAGCATTTTCCTTCCGCTGCCCTGTAATCAATTGGTCAATCAACTCAGGTTTATTAAGTTGAGCATCAAAGGTCAGGGATGCTAGAGAAAGAGTTTATCTGATCATCCCAACTTCAAAGGATTTAAAACTAAACTGCAGAGAAATGAAATACATTCAGGTTCTACATAACAGATTCTATAAACCAGAGGGTATGAGGTGGGGAGGTTTGGGTATCAGCACTGTCTAGAAAGGCCAAAAGGGAGATGGTGCAATCTGAGCTCCAGCCTAAAGGATGGAGAAGTTTAGATAAATTAACCAGACCAAAGAGGGCTCCAGACAAGGGACTTGCAGGAGCAAGGACCCAGAAGGATAAATTAGCCTATGATACTGTGAAGATAAGAGAAATCTGTTGCTTTAGAGCAGATGGTTTGTGTTGAAGGGTTATGAACAAATTTTGATAGAGTAATTTGGGGACTCATTCCCAAAGGGAAAAAACTTTTTTTCCCATTAAACAAATTAAGTATTACATAATTTTGTGTAAGTTTATATTCCTTGGGTACAAGAAATTTTTTTGGGTGATGAAAATGTCCTAAAGCTATTGTAGTGATGACTTAATTATACACTTTCAAGTGGGATTTTACGGTATGTAAATTATACCTCAATAAAATTATTCTAAAAAAAGATAATTGGGGAAACATTTATCCCAATTTGGTAAGACTTTGCTTTCAGGCACATCCTGTTTGACCCAAATAAATTTTAATAAAAATTCTCAAAAAAAGAAAGATAATTGAGGGAAAGACAGTGCATTAAGTTATTAGCTCTGATTACCAATTCATGCTAGGTTTATTGTAATTTCTTTTGATCTCAATTTCTCAAAGCAGACCCTTAATCTATATTTTTTGAGCAAATAAATATTTTATAGGCAAATAAAGTAAATACAGTATCAAATAAGAATATTTAATTTTCTTTCTCATCTGTTGTATATTTAGGCTAGTAAGGAAATTTTCCCTCTATACTGTGCCTTTTAAATTCATGTTAAAATTAGGATGAGGGAGTGATATTGTTTTAAAAAAAATTCTTTTCTGAGAAGATCTTTGAAGGTCCAGTCATGGCATCCATCTACACCAACAATGATTTAGTCTGAGGTCTGTGCTGACAACAGTGTGATGAATCTGGGCAAGAAATCTTTATCAAAAATTCTTCCAACCATGTTCTATATAATATTCTTGCTCAGAGGAGAAAGCAAGAAAAAAAAAGAAGAAACTGTATTGAAAGGATTGCCATTTGCAGGATAAAGTGTCATGAGAAGAAGAAATCAGAAAATTCTTATTTAAAAAAGAAATTATCCCAGATTGACAACAGTGAGCACAGTTTGGCTGGTTCAGACACCATTAGAGCACGGTGCTCTGCTGACACCTAGTGCAAATGGCAGATAAGAACATGAGAAATTGAGACTAAATATTTCTTATCAGATTCCACTCTAGCACTAACTGGTCCTGAATAGTTTCATTTGATTCTTTATGTGTTTCAGATGTTATGGTTGCTGGTTAATTTTCTAAGGCTACAAACCCTGAAGGGTGAACCATGGTCAATATATCTAAAAAACAATCAAGTTTAACTTGGTCAGGGTCTCAAATATCCCTTTTTTTTTTCCTTCTTTCTCTTTATATACTGATATCCCATCTGGTGATCCTTCAGTGCAGCCAACTCTACCTTCTTCCACCTTTTGACCCTATACCCTTTAGGTGCCCACAAGTCAATCCAAGCCTTAGTGGAAAGCCCACTGGCCACATCAAAGTGGGAGAGGCTGCTGGCTTCATATTCACTGTACTGGTTAAACAAACAAACAATAAAATCTCTAATCAAAAGTTAAGGCACAGTGACAAAATGAAAATTTTCAGGGGAAATATTCAGGGACAGCAAGAACTTCAAAGGGCTTCTTTTGATCCAAACTCTGTCCTGAACGTGTGTGAGGTGTGGTAGGAGGGGAAACCTTTTTTAACTTTGAACAACAGACCCAGGAAATCAGTCACTCACACCTGACCCACAGGTGGAAGATCCATTCTGGACACAACAGCCTTGAGGATGGATGTGGTAGGAGCAGTTGTCATTGATATCCATGAATGAGGCCAAAGACTAGGTGAGACCCAGGGCTACCCAGCAAGCTCTCCAGGATAGCCACCCAGGAGACGCGAGTGACCCAACAGACTTTTTTATTATTTTTCTCATCCCCTCAATTGTATGAAATGATAGAAATTACATCATTGGTCCAAAGGATGAGCCTGCATATCATAGCCTGTCAATCATTCAAGTAAAGTCTTGCTCTGAACAAATAGCCTACACCTTTCCTTTTAGATGTTATTCTAAGTGCACATTCCTAAACAGAGGAATAAACAATAGCATACTTGTCTGAAAGGCAAGTCTGTGGTTGACTCAGGAGGTTCTTAAAACTGCAAAAAACTCTAAGAATTGCCAGGCAGTCTCTCTCGGAGAAATCTTACCTACAAGACTAACATCCAAAGTCATCAATGTAGTTTTGGAGCCAGAACAAAACGAGAAGCTCCAGCTCCATAAACACCACAGACAGATTTTCAGTAGATATGTGTGTGCTTTCAACCAATTCTTATCGTAAGAGAGAAATTTTTGTCTAAGTTTGGTACACTAGTGAAAACATGCTTGATAGTAGCACATCTAGATATTTCTTCTCATGGACTAACATTTCACATGAAATCTGATGTGCAACACTCACTGCTTTGAATATTAAAGTGTACATGTGCATAAACTTTTGCATTTAAAAGTACACATCATAATTAGGCTTCAGGTTTCTTTGTTCTCTCTACAAAGTTCTACTTTAAGCATACTTTCTTAGCTGATGTATAAAATAAAATTGTCTATTAAATGGCCTTAATTTTAATAGCTTTATTTTTTGTAGGTATGTTATTTGTGTCCATGTGTACTTGCTATTGTTTCTAGTCAAAAAATAACTGAATATTGGCAGTTTTTTGTGGTTCAACCAAATACATAGAGCAAAGAGCAAAATATAGAGAATTCTTACTTTGCAAAAGAATGTTTACATTGACTTAACACTTTTTATCAGAGTGCTTTGTCTTTATGCATAAAATTTTGCTTTTCTGATATTCTAGTAGCCTACAGATGTTACCAGAATACAATAGTTTCATTTGGCATACAAAAAAATACAACATAAATAGCTTCCAGTAATCTGTGCACATACTTTTTTCCCTTTCTAAAGGAAAGTAATGTCTTAAAGAGATTGGGCAATCATTTTACCATCACATGGAGGTAAACATCAGTTAGGAAATAAGAGAAGAAATCTATTAATTTCATCACAGTTCCAGTATCACCATCTCATTATGCCGTGCTGGTTGAGTCTAGTGACCCTGCCTGGATGGTGTTAATTTTTACCTATTTATTCTTATAAAAGTCATAGCTCTTTTCTTTTCTCAGCCTTCCTGCAATCTGACTGGGATGCTCATAAAACCTAATATAAATCTAAGAGATAAATTTATAAAATCCTTAGAATAAAAAGAGGCAAAAGAATATGTTCCTTAGGTAGGTCTAACACCTTCTGTTCCATGTCCTGAGTAAAAATACATGGGTGATTTCTTTTCATGTGAGCATGCATGTACCTATGTGCACAAATAAAAAGAACAATAAAATCAATTAAATTTATTTTCATCATTCTGTCAAAAAGCATAATTATTTCATGGACATCAAACCATACCAAAATATGGTTTAAAGTTTCATTGATTTGGATGTAGTGACAAAAATCAAGTTGCAGAGAATATATGAATATGATCTCATTTTTATAAAAAAAAATGCACATAACCCAAAATATATATTAAATATGTGTATAATGAAAGATGTTAGAATCCCATTCTGAGTGTGGAATTGAAAAATTATGAATTAAAACACTTTTGTGTTGTTTGCATTTTTCAGATAAGTACATATTCTTTCTGTGGTCATTTACATTCATATGTTCCCTTTAGTTTCATAGCCTTGAATGCTTCTCTTGTCTCTGGGCTCATGAAATTCTGTTCATCTCTTAAAATCCAAAGCAAGTGTTTTCTTAACGTCTCATCAGTAAAAAAGACAATTGTTTTCTGCACTGACTTGGTAGCACCTTGTACTTACTCACCACTATTCTGACTGTTAATTAAGGCAGCTGTGGTATCTTCATCTTAATATTACTTCATCCCTCACCCTTAGCACATTACCTTGTCCTTAATAGATGTTAATAAATATATATGAAGGTTTATGTGAGTGATAGGTAATTGTATATAATTCAAATTCAATTCATTTCATCAGTCAGATAATATTATGAGTACTAGCCTGTGTTACCTGACATGCTTCAGGATCCCTGAGGGGACAGTGATCACAAATGCTACCCCTGCCCTTCAGGAGCTCAAGGTTTATCCAAGAGGGTGATCACAGTAGACTATTGCAATGCATTTTAAGGACTTATGTTAGAGTTGAGCACATCTTTGGGCACCTGGACCAGAAAGATGAGAAAAGAGAAGGATCTGAGAAGGAAAAACAAAATTCAGTGTGTATCATAAAAGATAAATAAGAGTTCAACAAAGAAGAATGAGGTGGGGAAGGGATTCAAGAAAGAAAGAGCCTGAGAACACACATCCATTCCACAATAAGTTTACTGCCCATGGCTGGAGTGAAATTACCTGCTGGGGAAATGATTTGAGCCAGAGTCAGAGAAGTTGAAGGGACCATATCACGGTGAGCCTTGTATGTGACTTGAGGAGTTTGAATTTGATGCTGCAGGCAGTGAAAAGACTATAGTATGAATAATTTATAACTTATAGAAAGCATATTTGACTCCAAACCATTTTTATGTTCACTTTTTTTGGACAACATTGTATAAAGTGAAAGAAACAATATTAAAAAATATGATTTTCTCTTAAACTTTCGAATACGTTTGCCTCATCACTAGTAAGCATGTGTTTCTATAACTGCTTCCAAACAAAATGACCTTGAAACAACAGAAAGTAAGGTATGTTTATAAATTTGGGTTCCATGTCTACAGCCATGCCACTCTGAACAAGCCCAATCCCGTCTGATCTTGGAAGCTAAGTAGGGACAGGCCTGGTTAGTACTTGTATAGGAGACCACCTAGGAAGACCAGGTGTTGTAAACATAAAAAATAAAAAATAAGCAATTATAAGCTGACAAAGTTCTTGCAATGTCTGAGGTCAACCAAGGCTTGCCTCTATTAAAAATTTTTTAAAAATTAATAATTAAAAAAATCTGGGTTCCAAAATTACCTCAATAAAATTAAAACTATATATGAAAGCTTGAATGCAAACATAATACCCAATAGTGAAAGATAAAGCTTTTCCTCTAAGGTTAAGAACAAAGCTAGAATGCCCACTTTCACCACTTTTATTCATCACAGTACTGGAAGTTTTAGCCAGAACACAGATGTACAAATTGGATAGAAAAAAAATCTTTGTTTGAAACTGATATGCTCTTATATGTAGAAAACCCTAAAGAGTCCAAAATAAAACCCTGTTATAACTAATAAATGAAGAAAAAAAGCAGGATACAAAATCAACATGCAAACATCAGTTTCATTTATCAAGTGATCCAAAAGGTATTAGTTTTGAGTGGGGCCCTGAGCATGAGAAAGCTCTGCAACAGGTCCAGGTTGAATTATAAGCTACTCTACCACTGCAGCCATATGATCCAGTAAATCCAGTTGTGCTTGAAGTGACAGTGACAGATAGAGATGCTATCTGGAGTCTTTGGCAAATACTCCATAGCTGGACCACAACATAGACCCTTAGAACTTTCAAGCAAAACCCTGCCATTCTCTGTGGATAACTACTCTCTTTTTTAGTTAAAGCTCTTTGTTTTCTACTGGGCTTTGGTAAAGACTAAACACTATACATCCTATTTCTCTTGAGAACCCTGACTGATACAACTCTTTTAGTAACTAATAGAGCTAGATAAGAATTCCACAAGGATATTAAATATTTAAAAAATACTTTCAGGCAACTTGACCTAAACATTCTTTTCAAATGCATATAGAACATTTACAAATACTGTCCATATTCTAGGCCATAAGAAGTCTGAAAAAAATTGTGAAGATTGAAATTTTAGAGATAGTTTTCTGACTACAATGTAATTAATTTCAAAATCTATAATCTTGTGTTATTGGGTCTGGAATTTAGATATGCGAATACATTCTCAAATCTGATTTCATGACATATTCCACAAACAGTTTCTTGATCAACAGTCAGTAAGATAATGAAATTGTGTTCAATAGTGTTTACCCTATGGAGGTAAAGCTATCATGAAGATTGGCTGTTTCTGAGGTGGCCCGATCACATCTGTTAGAGCATCTCTCCCCACCAGTAATATCAGTATCCTCCTGTCGCTTGGGGAATAAAAATCCTAAGTGTATATATGGAAGCCTCATCATTGGTGATGAAGTTGTATCTCAAATAATATGTTGAGAATGAAAGAGCAGACAACTTCACATACACAGGACTTGATTCTGAAGCCCACACCAATCCCTTCTCTCAAGTCTTTTTTCAGATGGAGGTTTTATGGGAGGGCCATTTATGTGTCAGCATCTTGTTCTGCCTATAGAACCACAGAAAAGCCAAGATGCTTCTTCTCAAAGACTCTTCAGTATCCTGAAGGTATAACTTCCTGAAAGAACTGGTATTTTACAGTAAGTCCAGTATTTGCTTATACAACTAGGGAAATTTGCCACTCTATTCTAAAGAGTGAGAACATTGAATAATACCAGACATCAAACTACCAATTCCTGAATTAAAAGAAACCAAAACTTCTGAGTTTGGCTCTAGGAAAAAAAATTCACACCTTTATTCTAGTAGACCTATAGAAAAAAAAAGCCCTTCTATAGGTCTTTACTATGAAGAGACTTGTAAAATGTTGAAATATTTAAGTATAAAGTTAACAACTGAAGAATATAGTAAAATGAAAACACACAGAAAGCATAAAGAAAAGGAAAAACTCCATTTCAGGACACTGGGGACTCTCCAGTTCCTGCAGGCTAAATTCATTTGAGGGGTCCCCGATGAGGCACTATACCGTGTGTGCCATGTTAGCATTTGCCACTGGAGTCCACAGCTAGATATCTCCCCTTCTCAACAGTCGACCCCAGAGATTCAGGCCCAGAGAGAGGTCTTAGAGAGACATCTTGACCTACTTGTAGACCTATCTGATGAACTCCAGCTTGCTTTCCTGACAGTCTTCCCTGGGAGATGGATATTGAAAATGTCCACTCACTTTGTGAGTCACAACATGGGAGTGGAGCCTCAATACAATAACCAAATTAAACACAGCATACCATATCTTAATGCACAAGATACATCCATATCTCAGTTCTTATTTCTGACTCTGATGATGGTCCCTGGGCTCAGCCTGTGGCCCTGACTGTGACGGAAGTCATCATGTTAGGGCCAAGGCCAAGAATTAAGTGGTAATTTTCCAGCCCCTTTTAGAACTGCTGTTCTAAAACCTGCCTTTTGGATTTTTATTTTGTTTTGATTTGGGTTTGGTGAAGTGAGTGTTTCAAGTTTTTATTAATGGCAGCACAATTGGCCTTAAAACATCACAATGGTCTTTGACTCTTCCTGAATAGCCACCTCCAACATGGTTTTAGGTTTATCCCCATATCAATCTCTTACCCCTTTTCCTTCTTATTTCCACTACTTATACCTTGCCAAGGGCCTCACTACCCCCTAACTAGATTGTGGCAGTTACCTCCTAATCAATCTCCAGTATGGACTTTCTTAAAATTAATTTTTACTTTGCTAAGATAGTAACCTATCCAAAACAAGTTTTACCAGTTTACACAATTCTTTTATAGCTCTTCATATGCATGCCTTGTCACTACATTTGGTTGGCTCAACATACATTTCCAGCTCTATCTTACACACAGTCCTGCAACAAAGAACATGTTTAATTTCAAGACAGAATATTGTCTCTGAGTTATTTCTATAAATTATAGCAGTCTACTAGAAAGTCAGATGAGTGAGGATTTTATCTATAAGCTTCCAATAGAAATGAATTTAGAAGCTTCTTGTGAGTTGAATTGTGTCCCCCGCAAAAAGATGTTGAAGTTCTAGACCTCTAGGACCTCAAAATATGACCTTATTTGGAAATAGGATATTTACAGAGGTATTCAAGTTAAAATGAGGTCATTAGAGTGGGTCCTATCACAATATGACTGGTATCCTCATAAGGAGGTAAAAATTTAGACACAGCAACAGACACACACAGAGGCAAGACAATATGAAGACACACAGGGAGACAATGGCCATGTGACTGAAGTGATGCATCTACAAGCCAAAGAATGCCAAGGAACGCCCTGCTGACACCTTAATTTAGGAGAGGTAAGAATATTCTCTTGTTATTTATGAGATCAATTTAGAGATATATTAAAAGATTTTTTAAATGATCCATGAACATCACAGAATTTCACATATTTCTCCAAAAAGAACAGGCTTAGAGCAAGGCTTCTGCGTCAGAGTTTCCAAGATCATGCCTGGGCTCACTGATTGACTTGAAGGACTTTCAGGACCCAGAAATTATTATACTCCGCAATAGTTACAGTGAAGGGCTACAGAGGAAAATCAGCAAAGGGAAAAGGCAAATGGTAGGAAGTACAGAGGAATCCAGCTGTAAGCTTCCAAGAGTTCTCTCCAAGTGGAGCTTTACTAATGTGTGAAAATGCATGCAGAATGTTGTCAACCAGGGTAGCTCACTAGAAACTCAGTGTCCAAAGGTTAGGTGCTGGTCACATAGGTACCCTCTGCCTGTCATGCACCAAAATTCCAAACTCCCAGAAGTAAAGCAGGTGTTCAACATAAACCACATTGTTTGTACAGTTTAGCACAATGAGCCACCCTTATCAGCTAAACCTGGTGAGAACTGGTGTAAAATCCAAGTTCTCAGATGCCAGCCAAGGGCCATCCTTGTCAGCAGGCCTTTCTAAGGATGATGTTTCAGTCCTGCTATGTTAGCTCTTTTTAGCATAATCCATTCTTTGGTCTGTGTACAAATTGTCTTTGTAGCAAAATAATTATCAGTAAGATATGTCCAAGCAGCAGGATAAGACCAATCTGCCTTAATGACCTGTTATGCCCCTTGAGATTTAAAACACATCTCATTAATTATTAAACTCTATCTTAGAAAGTCAAGTGGCTTCCCCCTCAAATTACTGTATGAACCTTTTTTAATGTGACCTGAGACATCAATTTAGTCATAGAATAACCCTGGCCCATATATTGAAGCTGACCTGAATGCTTTCCAGCTGCAGCATCATAATGGTCAGAGGACGTACAAAAAAAGTATAGACCTCAAGGCCGCACATCAACTGTTAGTGTACCCCTCACAGGACACGCAGTAGGTCCCAGGTTACTAGAGCCCCACCATGGGGTCTCCTGCCCTAGGATTTCTGGTTCAGTTTGAAAATTTGGGTGGAGATCTTGGTTTTAGAGGAACTGCAAAAAGACATTCAGTTTCAGTTTTGTTTGGCTGTGACAGCAGTTCACCTACCTCATGAGTGTGTTTTGCGTGAAAAGTGCAAGAGCTGGGGCCATCCATGCTGTCCCACAGCCAGCACTGTGGTGCGTGATCAAGCTTCAGCAGTCATCCTGAATCAGAACATTCTCAGCAGCTTGGAAAGGCAGTGTGGCAAGTTTTCTTTTCCAGAGAAGAGGAAGCTTCCAGGAAGTTTCGCAAAACAAAGATCTTTAATGCCCAGCCCTGATGCCTTCCAGTTATTGGCATTTTGTTTTTTTCTCCCACTACTAACAAATCATGATTGTCCTTTTCAGCAATCATAACTCTACTTTTTAAAAATCATCCACTACATTCATCTGGATATTTATTCAGGAAGGGTTGTATGCAAAAGAAATGAAAGTATTTTCACAGGAAAACATTTTTATACAACTTAACTGGGAAGACATGTCATGTTCGGGACTTCATCAGGAGAAAACTTGAATTTAAAAAATTTCAAAATGGATTTTCATAATCACTAACCCCTCCCATCCTGATGCTGTATCCATTGAGCACCTAGAAAAGATTAATTCCTTTGGTGTTTTAGCTGCACTTAATGATCAACTTGCTTTACTTAAGCGTAGGTACCAGAAGGAAGACTAGGAAAGTTGGTAATTGATCAGTCTAATGTTTCAAACTGCAACTAATCCAGAAAGTTAAAAACTGTATAATCATCAACAATGAGACACCCTGGGAGAAAGTCAAGAGTCCATTCAGTGAGGAACAAGCACAGAGTTCACAGTCCCTGTCATGTGTCCTTTGTGGAATGTACAGTTTGGGACAGAAATCACAATTAGCTTTTGTGTCAGAAATACAGAACTGATCAACAGCCTAATTTCACATGATCCCATTAGAGAACAACCCCTTTCCTACAGACATTTGTTTGTAACTGGGGCAGTCCAGTCAGCATCTATGATGTGTTCAGAGGTTGTGGCCCCTCCCAGGTTGTCCTGAATCCTCATTGATAAACCACATTCTGAGTTATGGCTCCTTTTCTTCCAGCACAGGCTGAAATAATCCATTGCAGATAGTATCAGTTTTCAGTTTACAGTCAGTCAGGTGCAGTTCTTTGTGTTCAGTTCTTTGTGTATTTTAGAAAACAGTTCTTTATCAAGTATGTCTTTTGCAAATATTTTCTCCTAGTCTGTGGCCAATCTCCATCTCTTCACAGTGCAGAAGTTTTTAATTTTAACGAAGTCCAGCTCATCAATTATTTCTTTCATGGACTGTACCTTTAGCATTGTACAAAAGCTCTTTTTATGTAAAATTTTAATATCTGAAAAATATTCTGGCATGTTAGTCTGACAAAATTTACATATCTTCCCAATTTTTTCTACTTAGAAATACTGCTTTGAGAATCACCTTTAAGTACTAGAAAATTTTAAATTGAGATCCAATTTATATACCACAAAATATACCTTTTAAAGTGTATGATTCAGTAGTTTCACTACATTCACAAAATTATGTGATCATCACCACTGTTAAAGTCTGGAACAATTTTGTGTCTCCCAAAAGAAACCCAGTACCTTTTAGCCATTACACCACATTCCCCACCCTCTAGTCACTGGCAAACACTAGTCTAATTTTGGTCTCTATGGATTTTCCTATTCTGGACATTTTATATAAAATCAAATACAATAGTTTGCCTTTGTTGCTGGAATTTTCACTTAATATAATGTTTCTATGGTTCATTTAAAATTAATTTTTGTGTAATATGTGTGGTATGTGTGAAGGCTGAAATTTTATTTTTAAGCAGAGGACTCATCTATACTCAGTTCTAGCACCACTTGTTAAAAAGATCATTTCACTATTAAAATGCCTTTGCATCGTTGAGAAAAATCAGCAATTATTTGTTTGGTTCTATTTATGGGATGTTTATTTGTTCTATTGCACTATGTGTCTATCTTTTTACTAACCTCATTGATTACTGTAGTTTTACAGAAGTCTTGAAATAAACTAGTATGAGCCCTCCAACTTTATTTTTCTTTCAAAAAATTGTTTCGGCTGTTCTTTGACATTCCATGTAATTTTAGAATAATTTCAGTATGTACAAAAAAAATAACTTCTTGAGATTTATTTTTATTAGAATTGTACTGGAGTCTTTATAAATTTGGGGAAAATTGACCTCATAACAATATTATGAACATGGTACATTTCTCTATGAACATGGTATATTTCTCCATTTCTTTAGATTTTCTTTGATTTTTTTATTGATATGTTGCCACTTTCAGCATATAGATCTTGCATAATTTTAACTTATTAACAAATTATAGAGATTATAAAATACATAAATATGTAATTTATAAATTATAAAAATATAAATATATAATAGAATAGGCTATGTAATATAAATATAATGTATAATTTATAAGATATATAAATATATCCAAATATAAATATATAACATATTATATATAATAAAATAGACTACCTAACAGAAATATAAAAATATTCATAAATTAAAAAGTATAAAAATACATAAAAGTAGAAATCTATAACCACAGAATTCCTCCACCCACAATTTGTCCTTAAAACATGTGCTCCATCCTCTCCAGGGTCTGGCTCTCTTCCTCCACTTTGCCTGGTGGAGTGTTCTCTTTCCTGTAGGAATCTGGTCTGTCTGCACTCCAGTTTCCTCCTCCAGCTTATGGCAGCTGCCTGCAAGAGGGTCAGCTCCTGATCCATCTTGGTGTTTTTGTTCAGAAATATGCCAAAGCCCAGGATTTGTGTGATCAGATTGTGTACCACTTGGACCTCATAGAAACATTACTCTGGCCTCCAGTTTCTCAACTCTGCCCAGGTTGCACACTGGCTAGATCATTCCAAACCCATTAAAAAGCAGATGAAAATTGGACCTGCTTTGCACTTTCGAGTTAAAAATTATTCTTCAGAACCAAACAACCTTCATGAAGAGCTTACAAGATACTTTTTTGTTTTACAACTCAGGCATGACACTTTCAGGAAAATTGAAATGCCCATGGGAAACAGCTGTGAATTTAACTGCTCTCTGTCTACAAGCGGAGCTTGGGGAACATGAACTTCCAGAACACACACCAGAGCATGTGTCTGAGTTTCAGTTCATTCCAAATCAGAGAGAAGTGATGTAATTTGATGTCTTTCAGAGATGGAAAGAGTGCAGGGAAAAGGGCCCTGCCAAGTGGAACTGTCCTATCTGAATAAAGCAAAGTGGCTGGCAATGTATGGTAGACATGTATGCTGTTAGGGTAAGAGATGACTGTGAAAATTCTCTTGGACTGACCCTGACAAGCATATAAACTTTTGAAGGAATTAACAAAATAGGCTTATTCTTTTGGCCTAAAATTACCAAAATGGATTTTAAGAAGAGAAAATTGACACTGGTGGTGGTGGCGGTGGGTGACAATAAGGGTCGAGAGCAAGAGCACACATTTGTATTCCAGGTGGACAGTGCCAGAACCTGTAAGCATCTCTTGAATTGTGCAATAAAGAATCACATATTCTCCCAGTTGGGACACCAGAAAATAGAAAATTGAATAGATCAAATTTTATCAGGCTTGGGGGAAGGGAGATTTCACCTCAGATTCAGTGCGTGACAGAACAACAAGCTCCTGGTTACAAAGAACCAGAGCCTTTGAGAGGAAGCCTAGCAAATGCTGTTCATCCCGGAGACACTCAACATTCAAAGCAAGCAACCCAGTGATAGCAAGTTCAGCTCTGTTCTAAAACAAATCCTAAAGTCCATATTTACCAGCCTCAGTAACATCCTAAAATCCACCCAGCAAGCCCTGGTGGCATCCTCACTCTCCAAATAAAAGACCATCTTTTCAGAATGACAGGCCGTACTGGAAAGTGTAGGCTAGTGGAGATGACAGCCATTTTGATTATGTCCACATAATCCGAAGAATTTATGTCCAAAGATCTTAGGAGGAGTGCAGAGTATGATGTATCAAGATAAATTCATGACTGCACTTTGAGAGACTGAAGCATCTCACTTCCATTCACAATCACAGTTTCATTATATCCATGAAAAGTCATGAGGATGTGTTTGTAAAAGTGTCTTTAAGAAATAGTTCTGAAAGGCGTTTTCAGTGTCTGTGTAAATATTTGAAAATAATGACAACAGCTAATCATAATTTACTGTTGAATATATTCTCAATAAAATGAAGGTGGATAAAGACTCAGGAATTATTTTGGTATTCTGAGTTTAAAACTGGAGTAAAAGTCTATATTTATTGTATTGCTATATACTTGATACCTGATATTTCTTTATTATTTAATGAATGGGACCAAAAAAAAAAAAGACAGAAAAACTTGAGAAGATAGCTCTGCAGAGAGTATCAGTAATATGGGGGAGGGAGAAATGAAGATTGCTGAGATCCAGTCTCTGTCATTGTGTGAACTTAGACAAGCCATTTCCTTTTGTTGGCCTCACTTCCCTTATCTAAAAAGAGGATGCTTTCCAACTCTAAAATTCTATGACTTGTTAAAATTTAATATTTTTAGGCTGGGGATACAACATTTAAAACATCTCCTAGGAAAACTGCAATGTCCTCCTCTCTAACAGAGGTTACCCCTTTCAGAAGCTAAAGAAAGTGTATAATTTGTTAGATGTTATATGATGCAGGGAAACTGAATTTCCTATCTTAAAACAGTATGGCCACTTTGAATTTTGGAGATTTTACTAATCACAATTGTATAGCATCGTTTTAGTAGAATTTGCTGCTCGAGTACAAGAATAATTTTGTTAATGTCTTGATGATTGGTGCTGCAAATTTGCATGATTTTAGAAGTCATAATTATAGATATATGATCTCAGAATTTGTAGAATTTGAGAGTTGATTTTTACTTTAGATTCACTCTTAAAAAGCAACATACAATCTGAGATGCATTTATAGCTCAAATAAGAGCATACAAGATCTTAGTGAAGTTATTCTAAAACATTCCATAGACTTGGATAGGATGGGTGTTGCACAGTTGTTTTGTAGAACCAGAAATTAATACGCTGTCTTTTAAGATAAAATTCATACCAAAATATATATTCTCACCTCCCATTTAAAGCCACAAGTCAAATATTTTTTTCTTGTAATAAATAGACCTGAGATATTTTTCATTAGTATTTTTGTGGAATCAAACAAAAGTATTTTTATTCCATTTTTATATGTATAATTGTACTTTGGTGCATTTTAAGCCTTTAAAAAATATATTAACATCTCTTGAGATAGTTATTGCTAAAACCTGATACGTTTATGGTTACCACAAAAATTTAGCCAGAAAAAGAGAATCATCTGCATGCCCTGCACAGTGGAGGCTGTCACTTATAAACTCTCCCTAAGATTTTTGTTTACAGGTGTATTCCATTTTAGTAGATGTGCTGATCCTCAGTGTATGTGCTGCATCAAACATGTTCTGAATCTTTTAATCTTATTGATATGTTTTTACAATTGTTTTCCAAAGAATAAAGATTATTCTTGCTTTTAAGAAATACATAAAAATAATATCATAACCCATAATAAATATAAATTAATTTTTAACAAAATGTAATAAGTAATTTTTTTGGATGCCATTGTAAATGGTACTTTTTAAAAATTTCAAATGCCAATCACCTATTGCTGTACTATATGAATAGATTTTTGTATGTGTACTTTATGTCATCCAACCTTGAAAAACAAACATTAGTTCTAGAAGCTGTTTTGTCGAGATTAGTTGGGATTTTCTCTATAGACATTCATGTCTATAGAGAGATTTATTTCTCTCTTTCTAATTTGTATGTGTTTTATTTCTTTTTCTCACTTTCTTAACAGTGGCCAGGGCTTCCAGTTCAATGCTGAATAGGAGCTGCTTTCCTATTTACTAATCTTATGGGATTATAATTAGTTGTAGATATTTATGAGATTAGGTTTAGGAGATTTTCTTCACATTCCTAATTTGCCGAGAGTTTTTATAATGAATGAATGCTGAATTTTGTTGAATGCTTTTTCTTTATTTATTTAGATAATTATATGCTTTTTATTATTTAGTGTCTTACTATAGTGAATTACAGTGATTAATTTTCAAAAGTTAAATCAGCCTTAATTCTTCAAATGAGCCTCATTTGTCATCACATATTTGTTTATATATATTTCTGGATTCCATTTGCTAAAATTTCATTGAAAATTATTGTATATATCATGATGGTTTTGGTCTTTAGTTTTATTTTCTTGTAATATCTTTGTCTGGTTTTGTTGTTAGGATAATGCTAGCCTCTTAAAATAAATAAAATATATAAGCATAAAAGGAGCAGCAATAAAAATGAACTACTAATACACACAACAATATTGATAAGTCTCAATAAAGTTACATTGAGCAAAAATAGCCAGACAAAAGGAATTACAACTTTGTATTTCTACTTACATAAAGTTCTAAGAAAGACCTGTGTCTTTTTAGTCTTCTTTCTATTCTGTCATCTGCCTTGCACATTTAAACTATAAATGTATCATGTCTCATGTTGTCACTCAAACAATTCATAGTCATCTTAAAATATTTTGCAGATATATGGTATTTTAATTTTGGACACATCACCAAGTTTTTATTTTTCTACAGATAGAGAAGCACAAAGACTTCAAATTACTTGCTTACAGGCACACAAGTAATTCACATTTTGTTTTTCAATTGTACAATGAATAAGTAATTCCTACCTACATGGTTCTTATGAGGAGTGAATTAAATTAAACCATTTCTGTATATAAAGTACTTGGTACATGGTTTCTCAACACATAGTAAATACTGTTCACTTCATTTATTTATGGTAATGATCATGATAATGATAAACATGATGGTGAATATAATAATATTTTGATTTTATAATTACTAACTTAAAATAAGGACACTCCCAAAATATGCAAATTAAGTCACATAAAATGAACTGATTTATGAGTTTGAGGACGTAGACATTCTCATTCACTATAGGTAGGAGTATACAGTGGAATAACTCTTTCAGAAGGTAGTTCTATTTCCAGGAATTAATTTTATGATAATACTTACATCTATAAAGATCCATGTGTCAAGATATTCATTGCAGTGTTGCAAATGAAAAAATAAAGATAATTTAAATGTCCACCAGTAGGTGAAAAGGAGATTGTTAGAGGAATTATGATATGATCATATCAACTGAATGCTATATGTATTGATGAGATAATATATTTATTATATAGTTAGTACTGACTCTAAAATAGAAGAATTAGCATTATTTAATGGCATTTATGATCCCAGATATTTTTCTAATATTTTGATAATGGACAGGGGATGAATTCTGTACCTATTTTATTAAAAGGAAAATTTTCCCCCTGAACAAGAAGTCTAAGATGGTGAAGGTGTTTTTTTTAAACTTCAAAGGCTGCTCAATTCCACTGCTATGTAACCTCTCTAATCCAAATATCAGCCCTTGATGTTTCTGTTAATTCAAGAAGACCTACAAAGGGACTCATCATTCGGGCAACCTGAGGATCAATGGTGCAGAGAGACAACTCCTTGAAGACTAAGACCAGATACTGGGTCAGTCAGGTGAGTTAGAACAGAGCCAGGTAGCAGACGATGGGCTGGTTATTGAACCAATGAGACACATTTGGTTTATGATAAAGAACACTAGTAGCCTTGGGTAGAATGTCTTTTATTTAATGTCATTCAGGATTTCTCTTTTTCCTGATGAAATCTGGAGAAGAGGCTGCACACTTCCTGGGGCCCTCTTTATCAGGAACATGAAATAGCTACATTAAGACCTCAATACTTAAGGGCCCACAAATTGAGAAACTTCCAAGATTATCAGTTCAATGGGAAGAAAGAAAGCACAGGTCTATATGTCATCCAAAGGGAATATTTGATTCATACTGACTGCTCCATCAGATGTAAGTTTCCCCAGCACAGGGTATGTATCACTTTTAGTTCATCAATAAATCCTCAGCACAGGGCTGGCCATAAAATAAACTCAAGTATTTGTAGAATGAATAAATTAAAAAACATCATTTTCTGAATTAGGCCCTTATGCTATCATTATTCCAAGTCCCTGTTCTTCCCATTCCAACACTTTATACAGTATCCCCAGAGGAATACAGTAGAGATTATCAGCAAAGGAAGAAATGGAGCCCAACCTACTTCCACATATCAGGTTAGTGAGAAGGGCAAGACCTAGTCATTCGTGTCACTCTGAACTCAGGCCTGGCACTCTAGGCCAGGACTGTGTGAATTAGGCCCCACTCCTCAAGACCCTTTTTGTCTAACATCTACTGCTTTTTTTCAAAAAGAATTAGAAGCATATTTTACAATTTTTTCACCCTTTTTAGAAGATTTAAATCTACTCATGGGTCTAAGAGAATCACTGGAGGGGAGAGCTTCATAGAACAGCAGATGAAACGATGGAAGAAATCTGACAGAACCATCCTGAAGGGGAAGGAGGCTGGTTACAATGGTTTTATGGTTGCTGAGTCCTCTGTTCTCTGAGTCAAGTTAAAACCCACTCTTAATCTTACAGTAGGATTCTAGATGAATGAAAAAAGAAAAAAAAAAGAAAAAGAGATCACTAGACAATATCTAAAAGGCAACAGAAGTCATTGCAGTGTTAGTGTGTCTTTGGATTGAATGTCATTTCTCAAGGACATGTCCTTTTACAAGAAAGAAATTCTGAAGATGGTTGGTTCTATCAATACAGGTGTTTCCTCAGTTTTTAACACAACCTTATAAGGGCATTGATATTACCCATATTTATAGTGAGTGAAACCAGGGCTTGAGGAGAGTAGGTTAACTGCCCAAAGTTTATCCCATCAAACATGAGATTGGAATTATCTACATTTAAAAACTGGTACAACTTTACAGTAAAATCATGAAGTCAAGGGGTATGAAACTTGCTGTTTTTATTGGTTTGTCACCTTTCCACTGACTGTTTTATTGCAGACATGGCAGTAATATAGAAGTTTTTAAATGGAAGCTTTGGGATATTCTGTGATTTTGGTAATCAAAGTTAACCATTTTCATCAAAACATAATTATTTATCAATGCTCTCTACTACTTCAATGAAAATATTAAACAGGAAGAACAGAAAGCATAAATGATTTTCACTGCTTATGCAACTCAAAAGGGAAACCACAAAGATAAAATAGAGATGAAAGTTCAGACAAGTCTTCATTTTTTCCCCTTTCATCAACTGGGAAAAATTATCAACCTATCCATGCTGAGGTGGCAATTTCCCAAGGTACTTACAGAAAGATTTTATTGCCTGTTGAGTGCTCAACATGGGCAAATGCAAAAATATTACACCATTTGATTCTATTATGCTGGTACTCTTGGAAATCACCAGATGAGACACTTGGTTAAGACAAGTCTTTTCTCCATGATAGTTTTTATAATTCTATACAACTGTTTTTCTCTTTCCTCTATTTCCCTAGAAGTCTATCTTGGTAAAGAGTCAGACAACTATTGATCAGATCTATTAGATCATTGCAATGTTATGAGACATCATAGAATGCTCAATGATTTCAATCAACTCTTCTCTCTTTTTTCTTTAAATTTAGATATAATTTACATATTAGAAAAAGGCATAAGTAAAAATCAGTCCTATACAATTATGGCAGGTGATCAAGAGAGAGAAGACCTTTCTGCTGTTGAGAGTCAGCTTGCACATAAGTGTGCCAGATTTGTTCCACAAGAAAGGCATCTCCATCTATGGGCACCTTGTACTACTGAAAATTAAAGCATTATTAGAAAGACTTTCAATGATGATGATGATGGTGGTGGTGGTGGTAATAATAATGATGATGATACTGATTGATAAATAACATTTAGGTGCCAGGCACTATTCTGAGCATATTACACAAGTTCCTTCATTTACTCTTCATAACAACCCTATAACTTGAGTTTGTATCAGAATCACCTGGAGGTGTTATGAAACAGACTGTTGACTTCTGTCTCCTGAGTTTCAGGTTCAGTGGTTCTGGTGTGGGGTTCCTGAAAGGGCTTTTCTAACAAGTCCACAAGAGAGGCTGATGCTACTGGGGGACTTTAAGAATCACTGCCCTAGAAGATGGGTGTTATTTGATGCACATTTTACAGATGAGGATGGTTAGAGCTATGGAGTGCACAAAATCAAGGGTGGTATCAGGTTCCTCTCTCCAGTGAAGAAGTAACTTAAATGTGCTTTAGACTAACAGGGCTTAGAAAAGGAAGTTGAGCTTTGGAGACTTTGCCCTCGTCCCTCACCCCTAACCCCCATCAGTTACATTGCAAACTGACTCTCGGTGCCAGAGAGCACCAGGAGAAGTGTAATGTGAGCACTGAGGTCATTGTGAAATAAAGTACCAAAGTTCCCCAGGGCCAAGTTCTCAACTTTGATGCCGGCTTTCCTGGTATCATGCTAAAAGGAAGAAAAGACATATGAGCTATACAGAAGGCATGCTGCTGCCTGCTCTGGGCTGGGCTTCCAAATCTTCCCACCCCACCAGCTTCCAGGAGGGCTTTTTGCCCTGTGTCTCCTGAGTGTTTCCTTGCTTGCTCATTTCTCAGAGACAAAAGCTCTGCACCTTACCTAGGATAATTAAAGGCCCCATTTGTAAGCCTAGCTCCAATGACAATGCCTCAATGACAAACTCAGGCATTAAAAAAATATAAGATTCATTTATTCACTATTCTAAAGACACACATAAAATGTCCCCTTAAAAAATTTGAGACCACAGAAAGGAAAGAGAACTGTATCATCAAGCATCCCTATTCCCTGTATGATCACCTCAAAAACCTAAACAAGGAAAATTTCCTCAGCATAAACTTGAGAATTTTATTGACTCCACTCTGATGGTTTATAATTTATAATTATAGTGGTTCTCAACTCCCAATGGTTGCTGTCTCCCTATCTTGGTTTCATTGTCCTCAAAGCAGACCTGTAGCTCGAGCACATCTAAACTTTATTCCAAATTCAAAGGAAACACTGAGGAATCCAGCTTCTACTTTTGAGAACTAACTCATCCTCTGAATAAAGAATCTTATCTTCCTTCAGCATTACTGCTAACATGGGCAGATGAAATACCATGTAAGTGCTAATAGCATGTAGAACACACACCTCTGATCCAAGGAAGCAACAACTACTTCCCTTAAGTGATTTTGTTAGCAACAGAATCCTGGGCCAGATGGTTTCCCAACTCTAGGAGACATTAATCGGATGGCACAACACAGGTAGGATCTGCAGAAGAGATCCTCTGGTCTCCAAAGAAGAGTTTATGCATAACAGACTTGGGGGTGGGGATGAGGGATGTGAGGGATGTGGGGAGAGGTGCCATAGGTCAGCTCCATTGTTACCTACTGCTCCAAGATACTTGCCATGATCTTACTGACATACATCTATCATGTTCTGTGCGCATTGCTATAAAGTCAAGATTACTGTGGCGATCTTAGATTTTAAATGGAAAGGCTGAACATGTTAGGAAAGAAATATGTAGACTGTTACTAAAGAAATGTTGAAAAAACACCAACTTACAGGAAAAACATGGTTATGGAAGCTCAGAGAAGTAAGTTATTTCATAAGCGTCTTCATACAAACATCAAGGCTCTTTTCCAAGAAATTATAAATGGTGATAAACCATTCACAAATGGGTAATTTTTTTTAAGAGTAATTCTTGGCTCACTGAATTTAAACAAATTGGAGGGTGTTGTCATATTGGGGAGAGATAGATAGCCTCAGGGTCTTGAATACCACCACACTAAATTTGTTCTTTCCCCTACAGTTAAAAACATCCGGAGATGAGGTAAACAATTATATCCTGTGTTACTAGTAAGCAAAAGATATCCAGACAAATGCACACAAGAATATGCTTTCACAGATGCTGTATTTTATATAGGAATAAGGAAATCTGCCAACTGCATTTTAACAAAGGCAGAGCTAAGGATTGGTCACTTGTATAAAATGTGACCACTTTAACAATTAGCACTCACCCAAGTTATTTGGCAAAGGAATGGAGATAGAAGATTAGAAATAAGAACAAAATGGCTAGCCACACCATCTTTCTGTCATTCATATGAACATTTGTATAAATAAATGTTACAATTTCTTGCTTAAATAGCTTCCCATATTTCTCTGGCATTTAGATATGTCTTGGTCTCATTCTTGTCTTAAGGCATAAAAAGAGTCCACACTTTCTCCAGTGCATTGTGTCATATTCCAAGAAATAGGGAATAATATCATTCTTAGGAACAGCACCTGCCACCTAGCCTCTTGTCAGGCTATTACTTAGGTGCAGGTGGACATGCAGTAGCAGGTTTCTACTCTGTGCTATCTGATGGAGTTATGACTCAAGGGCCACTGTAAAATCATGTATTAGAATATGTACTTAAATTTCTCGAATGATTGGTTATGTTGAACTCCACGGTGTGTTTTAAAAAAATGTTTTTTAACTTCCAGTCATTTACAATACAGCCTACAATTGTAACCATCTAAGAGCTTCAGATTCTAGTTGGTGTCAGAAAGAAGTGCTTTTATTTCTTCAAAGACCTTAAAATGAAAATTTTAATAAATTGATTTTTAAAAATTGTATGGGGTTGTCAGGACTTTTCAATAGGGAAATGGTGGTCTTTCAAACAAATGATGCTGGGCACATTGAATATCCACACGCAAAAGAATAAAGTTGGACCATTACCCTACACCATATGCAATAACGAACACAAAATGAATCAAAGACCAAAACAAAAGAGCTAAAACCATAAAACTTTAGATGAAAACACAAAGGAATAGCCTAGTGATATTGATCTTAGCAATAAAATTTTTTTGGTTATGACACCAAAAGAACAGGCAATAAAAGGAAAAAAAAAACAGCTAAATCAAACGTTATCAAAATTTAAAACTTTTATACAACAAAGGAGTCTATTGACTTAATGAAAGGCAACTCACAGAATTCAAGAAAGAGATGGAGTATCTATCTGCAAATCATAGCAAATTGGAATCCTTTCTGTACAATGCTGATATAAATGTAAAATAAAGACACTGTGGGAAACAGAAAATTAAACACAGAATTACCGCATCTAATAAATCCTCTTCTGTGTATATATCCTAAAAACCGGAAACAGGAACTCAAACATTTGTCCAACTTGTGGATAGCAGCATTACTCAAAATAAATGAATGTGTAAATAACCCATCTGTCCCTCCAGGGATGACTGAAAAAACAAAACGTGGAACATTCACACAATGAAATATTATTCACCTTTTAAAAAAGGGAAATTCTGACACATTGTTACAACATGGATGGACCTTGAAGATATTATATTAAGTGAAGTAGCCAAGCACAAATGGACACACATTACATGATTCTATTTAATGTAAAGCAACTAGAGTAGTCAAATTCATAGACAGAGAAAATAGAATAGTGGTTGCTAAGGGCTGAGGGGTGGGAGTAATGAAGACTTGTTGTATAATAGGTAGAGAGTTTCAGCCTAGGAAGATAAAAAAATTTTCAAGAGGAATGGCGGTGATGGCTGCAGAGCATTGTGAATAGACTTGATGCTGCTAACTGTACACTTAAAATGGTTAAAATACATACTTTTATCTTATGTAAAAGTAAAAAAGATTTATCAATTTAATCCTGAATAGAAATTAGTTTACAAGTCCACATGAAACACACTTTTATCCAAAAAAAAAAAAATCAAAATATGCATAGAAAAAGGTGAAGTGGGAAGGAAAATGAGGTAATAACAATTTTTCTAGAAGGTATTTTCAACAATGAATGTTTTTGTAATAAAGGACAAATGTACAATATTTCTGATTTGTGTTAATTAATTCTTAATTATATACATTAATATTAATATATAAATATATTTTTCTTTCATATAAAACGTTTTCACAAACTATCATTTAAATTCTGACAGAAAATGTAAATTGAAGGGAAAATCAAGGAAGTAAAAGTCATTAAGGCAAATTTCTTAAATTAAATCTCAAGAAAAGCAGGTTGGATACTGAGGAAACAATAATCCATGACGCAGAGAGTTGGAAGGTAAGAGCAGTGACTACGTTGTGCCATTCCTCCTTTTAACAAAACACATTTTTCTGTGATTGATTTATTTCGGTTTTGAGAAAGGTTTGAGAGGGAAGAAGAAACCCTGACTGGGGAAGACAGGAAATGAGCATTATAAATGTCACTCCTTCTCTGGAAACCCACCCAGGCCCTCCCCTTCCTTCCAAGGATTAGGACCGGGACCATCATGCCCCCTGTTTTGGGCATTGCCATTCCACTCCAGATGCCTCCCAAGACCAGCTGAACCCTTCCCAAAACAGTGAGCGCACATCTGCCTGTGGGCTCTGAATTCTCCTATTCTGCCCCACATTTCCTATGGAATAAACAGTAACAACTAATCTAGCTTATAGTGTTTTCAACCCTCTTGAGAATTTAACCGAAAACTCTAAGGGAGAGACAGGCTCACACTAAAAACTGTCTTGGGGCTCTCCGTAAGCTTTCCGTGAACCACCCACCTAGGGTATGAATTCCAGGTAAGCAGCTGATCCGGGCCCCAGGGAATCGCGGGACCCTCCTCAGCATCTTCCCGGGTCCCCAGGGTCCACTCAGACAGGAAAGGCCGCTGTGGGACAGGTTGAAATCCAGTCCTATCACGCGCACAGAGTCCCAGCACCCAAAGGCCCCACCTACAGACCAGCTCAGCCAATCTCGGTGCGGGCGGGCGGGGCGGGGCGGGCCCACCTGGCCGAATCCCGGGTCCTTAAACCTGCGGCTGCGGGACCACAGCGCGGCCTCTGAGACTCCTGGACCCGCACGTGCTAACTGTCCTTGCTCAGCTTCCGCCGTCGCAGGTGAGCGCCCCCAGCTTGGCTCCGGCGCTGCAGGACCGCTCCGGGAACCAGGAGAGCCGCCAGCCTCGGGGGTCGAGGGCTCGGGGCGGGGGATCGCAGGAGTCAGTGCCTGACTCACGCCTGCTAGAGGCTTTGGGGGCCGCGTCTCTTGGCGCTGCTTCTACATCCCCTGGAAGCAGCTGGCTTGTGCTGAGGGCTGGGAGAAAAGGGGCACACCCTCTGCCGGGTTCTGCCCGCATTACCTGTGTTACCTGAACGTGAGCTGGTCCTCTGACCCAGGGAGAGCCTGACCCTGTCTGGGCTCCGGAATGGGGTCTTGGGGCTGTTTCTGTCCACCCACATCTTTAGCCTTCCTCCACAGTCCTTCTGTAATTGCTTGAGAGGACAAAGTAAATGTTTTTACTCCACTATGGTGGCTATAACGTCTCATGAGAAAGTATGATGGCTTTTTAGAAGGATTAGTCTGATCAGAAACTCATCCCTTTTCTCTTCCTAGGTTTTTAAAACATGAGTCCTTCAATCTTCCTGACTCTTCTTTGCTTGGGAATAGTCTCAACTGCTCCAAAACCTGATCACAGTTTAGATGCACAGTGGAACCAGTGGAAGGCAACACATGGGAAACTATATAACGAGGTTGATAACATCTGAAATTGTCCAGTGGGACCCCACAGAGAATGGTCCATGCTATTTGGAGTTTACAGCAGAGAGTAGCTTCTTGAGGCCAGCCCTTCCCAAGGCGGTAACTTCATGGCACCCACTGCTGAGCACAGTAGGGCATGCATCCCTGTTGTTTGGGAGCTAGAGAACAGCTTCCAGAACCATAAAGCCATCCTTAGCCATGGTTCTGTTTCTCTCTCTCTCTCTCTCTCTCTCTCTCTCTCTCTCTCTCTCTCTCTCTGCAATTCCCCTTAGTGAAGGTAAGTTGGTTTTGAATAACAATAAAGACAATACTGTGTATGTTTGACTGTAGAATGAAGAAGGCTGGAGGAGAGCGGTATGGGAGAAGAATATGAAAATGATTGAGCTGCACAATCAGGAACACAGACAAGGGAAACATAGCTTCACCATGGCAATAAATGCCTTTGGTGACATGGTGAGTGTGGCATGGAAGACTTCCATTTTTGCGCTTCTTCTCCTCATTGATTTACCAAAATAATCTCTTCTTTTACAACATTCTGTTTCCTTTTCATTGAAGACCAATGAAGAATTTAGGAAATTGATGAATGGTCTTCAAAACCAGAAGCACAGGAAGGGGAAAGTGTTCCAAGAACCTCCTTTCTCTGAGATCCCCCAATCTGTGGACTGGAGACAGAAAGGCTATGTAACTCCTGTGAAGGATCAGGTATAACAGTATTTAGCAGATCTCTCCAAGAATAAAGCCATAATGGAGTCGTCATTGATATAGTAGACTATGGAGCAATTTGCAGTACGCTGTTTTTTCAAAGAGTTTTCAGATATATCAGTTGTTGTCAAAGTCTTGCTATTTGTTTTGTAGACTGAACACTTTTAAATTTTGTTTTCAGGGTCAATGTGGCTCTTGTTGGGCTTTTAGTGCAACTGGTGCCCTTGAAGGACAGATGTTCCGGAAAACTGGCAAACTTATTTCACTGAGTGAGCAGAACCTGGTGGACTGCTCTCAGTCTCAAGGCAATGAGGGCTGCAATGGTGGCCTAATGGATAATGCCTTCCAGTATGTTGAGGACAATGGAGGCCTGGACTCAGAGGAATCTTATCCGTATCTTGCAAGGGTAAAAGGCACTTCATATCTTGTTATCATTCTAGCTCTGCTTTTTGGTTTTGAAAACTTTAATGAAAACAGATTTCATATTTATAATTTACACTTCAGATTGTAGAGTCTAATCTGCAAACTGTCAGAACTGTACAGTTCTCTGTTTAAATAGCTACCATATATCTGTTTCTACTTCTGTGTTACATAGAGATACACATACCATTCTATATACAGTATAAATTTCTCCAGAGTGAAAAAATAGTCTGTGGACAGGTAGAGCAAGTGTCTGTATCTCCTTAAATAGACACTAGCTAGTTTCAAAGCAACCAATAGCTTTTTACCTCCTGGAATGCTTTATAACAAACCTGACTTGAAAATCATTAAGCTGCAAACTTTTTTGAACTCATGTTCCCCTGGAGGTTGGTCATAATAAAGTTTCTCCCTTTTTACATTTGAAAGGATGAATCCTGCAAATACAAGCCCAAGTTTTCTGCTGCCAATGACAGCGGTTTCGTGGACATTCATAAGCAGGAGAGGTCCCTTATGAAGGCAGTGGCAAGTGTAGGGCCCATCTCTGTTGGTATAGATGCAAGCTATAGCTCCTTCCAGTTCTATAAAAAAGGTAAGCATTTGTTTTGGTACAAATTTAGCCAGAAAAGTTAGACAACCACCCTGATATACAGCAAAATTGACTCTTTAGAATGTAGAAGTCAATGTAAAATTTCTGGGTATGCAAATTTAACGTAGTAATGTTTTCTATTCACGTAATATTTGTGCCTGATGTTGTCCATTTGACCTTAAACCATATCCTCATGATTTTAAGTGCTTCATAAATATATTAAATGGCTACATAATTTGATTGGTATAGTTTTATTTACTTTTTAAAAATTGTTAGACTTTTAAAATTTTCAAAGAATTGTATTACCAAAATTAAAACTAGAAAGAACCCTTGGTTCAAGTAATTTTGTGTTCTCTGCTAATTCCTTAGACTGACACCTTAAAAGTAAAATGACAAAGTTTCATTGCTTCTTGACAAGTTATTTAGAAAAGTGATAGTGGCAATTTGTACTTTTGCTCATGTTTTAGGAGGGTCTAAATCCCTAGCCTAGATTTTTTTAAATCTTGTTTTTAAATCTTATCTGGATTTGTCATCTAACTGAATTTGTAGATGCCTGCCTTACTGTGGTTGCTAGGCTGAGTTACTGTGACATGTCATTTGAAGGCCCTCACCCCAAGATAGAATTTTATTTTCTTAGGCATTTATTATGAACCAGAATGCAGCAGTGAAGATCTGAATCATGGCGTTCTGGTGGTTGGTTATGGCTTTGAAAGAGCAGAATTGAATAAAAAAAAATATTGGATCGTCAAGAACAGGTATAAAATGCTAAAAATATTTATATTTGGTATTGGAAAGGGAATCCTTTTTGGAATCAGTATTTGGGTCGAGGTCCTTAAACCCAGGTCCTTAAATCCTTGAGCACAGTTTGGAAATCCCAGCAGAAGTGTTTAATTAGGGTGAACAAAGACATATGAGTGTTTAATTATAATGTTAACATACTGTCTCAAGCTTGCTAGGGCATTGATATAGCTTTGGTACCATTTCATTTCTAAAACTGAAATATTTTTAAATTTTGAAACACATCTGGCTCCAAGAGTTTTCTTATTTAGCTTCTAATTTCTTAGTTCTGGGGAAGGTTTTATAGATAGAAGTTACATGCAAGTTTGAGCTCCACCATGAACAAGAATAACTGCCTCTCCTGCTTCTTTCTGAGTCTGTGGGCCTCTGGTGCTATACTCATGTATGTGATTGTTAATAAAAATAAACATGTTTAATTCTTTGTGTAAAATGGAAAACCTTCTCTTGTTTTAGCTGGGGTACAGATTGGGGCATGAATGGCTACATCAACATGGCCAAAGACCAGAACAACCACTGCGGAATTGCCACTGCAGCCAGCTATCCTATTGTGTGAGATGATGGTGATAAAGACAGATGTAATTAAGGACAGAATATCCAGAGGAGAAATTTTATCTTAAAACTGACCTGACATCATTGTGTGAGATAAAACATTTGGATCGTTTAAGTTGTGTGACATTTTACTAGTAAACATGTGTGACATTTACTTCTTTACCACTTCTTTAATTATTGTGTAAACAGCTTTGTATGATTGACTTGCCTAATTACTTCGGTATTTTTGGTTTTAAAAGGATGTATAAAGTTTTACCTTTTAAAATAAAACCATTTCAAAGTACAGATGAGGCTTTTTTTATTTTTGTTTTTAAAACACTACATTTTTGTAGGGTCAGAATGTTATTGGTCTTTGAAGACATAACTGAGTGTGCCAATGGTCCATTAGGAGAAAGGCTGAGTGGCCTTTCGGCTCTTCTAGTTATAAATTTGAAGATCTTAGGTCAGTTTTCCATTGGCTGTACATGACCCAACCCTTGAATGGAGCAAAATTTGACAAACAATTCATAAAGACAAAGGTAAATTATTTTAATAAGAACAAAATTTACATATTTAAAAAGTGATCACACATATATAGGATTTCCAGGCTGAAAAGGGGCCTTAGTGGTCATAGCATTTGACACAAGATGGTTACAACCCAGCTGAGTTACAAGATGAATGTCACTAAGCCAGTTTCTGTTTCATCTTCCCCAAATGCTAGTGAAGACCATGTGGCTACCTTGCCATCAAGGAAGGACCAGACATAGTGGATCACCAAGAATGTTTGTCTTTAGGTCAATAAGGGGTAAAGGATAACCTTCTGGATTTGAGGCAGGGCTTCGAATACAGAGCTGTGGCCTCAGAGGTAGGTGATAGGTGAGAGCATCAAAAGTGATGGTCTGAGGCCTACCTAGCTATACCTAGTTACCTAATCCCTGAATTTATTTTTTAAAATCTGTATTTCACATGTTAAAGAAGCACAGATTTCCATTTGTTCTTTGATTAAAATTTACATACTCCCACTCAAGGAAATATAGAATAAGTGGGAAGATTTAGTTAACAGGCCTCATAATTCCTTATGAGGACATGAGGTGAAGGACAACTGGGATCTCAATCCACAAGTCTTCTAGCAGCCTCTGGTCAAATCCATCTGTCCTGGACTATGTGCCATGATGGACCCTCAATGTGGTCTTCCCTCTTAGGTCCTTAAAGTTCAAAATTTTTGGCTTAAAATGACATATGTTGTATTGGGACTGAAAGTCTATAGATCCTGTGAGAGTACTATCGACTAAGTGTAGTCATAGGAAGATATGGGAAGCTTCCAAACTACCCCTTCTGTCTGTTGGGACCTATATTGAAACAATCGGAATTGATGTCACTCCCACTGCATCCCAATCATCACCTTGTAGAGAAAAACATTCACAACCTCAGAGAGGAGCTGATGTTGTTAGGGACAAGGAGGTAACTGAGAACACCAGGAAGAATAGAAATTTGACATGAACCCAGAGGAGCCAGTCAGTAAGACAGGATAAAAGATGAGTGTCTGACCAGCAACTCGCAGTCAGAATCCCTAAGAGAAACTACATTTACAGAAGGTAGGAAGTGAGTTGAGAGTAAGAGATGAGGTCATGTCCATATGGTCACAGGGGAACCACTGGAAAGTGCAGTTGAAAAGATTATTCTGGTTATCTATCACTGTAAAACACCTGGAAAGGTAGCAGCTTGAAAGAAAACCTCTTTCCCATTTACTCACTGGGCTAGGCTGCATAGTTTTCCCTTAGAATCCGTTATACATGCTAGAAACATCTGTAGGTCTGACTGGGCCCCTATCCAAGCGAGCTCAGTCACAGGGGACCCTAGATGCTGGTATGGGCTGGGCCTTCAGCCTGAGCTCCAGACCAGAGCATGCACATGGGATCCTCCAAGGCTTGGGCTCCCACAGCATGAAGACCAGTTCTGAGAGGAATGCCCCTAGAGACAGTGTGTCAGAACACCCAACAAGAAACTGCAAGGCTTCTTATGACCTTGCCTCCATCCCCAGTGAAATCTCTGCTGCTGCATTGTATTTGGAGGATGTCACCCATGTTCCCAGGGAGGGGGCCGAGAGTCTACCTTGTGGTGGGGAGAGGCAAGGTCACTTAGCAGAAGAGCATGTGACATGGTAGCATGGTAGATATGATTGTAGCCATCTTTGGAAAATGCAAACTGTCACATTTTATCTCTGAAAATTTGCCAGAAAGGACATGTTTGTGACTGTCATCTTTCTTCGCCATGACAGGCTAACTTAGAATGGTATACACGGAATACTGGAAGGTTAACTCAAGACTCTAAATAATTATCTAGGTGCTGATGTGAATGAAAGTGTGAAGACCTCTCAAATGTCTAAACAATTAAATGCATATTAGGAGTTTTTGTAACTTTCAAAGACATTTATATTTAAACTAGGGAAAAGTTGCAAACTAAATACTATCTAAATGATTAAATACAGATTAGAAGTTTCTGTACCTTTCAAAGATGTTTATATTTATTTAAACTTGTGAAAAGTTCCAAACTGCATCTATTGTAAAAGTATTTTTTAAATAAACCTATCAGCATGAATTAAATAAAGCTGCAAACAAATTTCAGTTTTAAAAAGTCTTGTCTGAAACATAAACTTAATATCAGAATCTAGAAGAGGCAACAAAAGATTCAGCCCCCATAGCCCTTGGAAGGAATATTGGTTTGGAATCCTAGCCTAAAGACTATAAGAAATAAATTTCTATGACTTTAAGCCAATGAGTTTGTGGTTATATGAAGAGGAAGGCATCTGTTCTATACAGCTAGCCTCATGTTCTCAGCAACCCAGAGGGCACAACTGAACTCATCCAGTCAAGACCAGCAGGACAAGTCAGACTTGCTGAACATCCAGGTGGGACAAGTAAGAAATCAGTCAACTCTCAATAGTTCCTGTCCATTCATTATATGCTGCAAGACCCAGTTTTATTTTCACAAGTTTTTAGGATTCCACCAAGTTCAACGAAATGCTACAGTCTACAAGGAAATCAGCTGACTAAGATAGAAGTTTAAGAAACTCAACATGGCTTAGCAGGGTATCACTGGTAGCAGTAGAGTTCAGGATTCGCCAACCAATAAAAGACACAGGTAGATTTGGTTTTGCTTCCCTCCTCACATGCTATCTCTCAAATGTAGCAGTGGCTGAGGTTCCATACCAGAGACCTTAAGTACCACGCACAAAGGTATTCTCACACAGGAAAATGCATATACAATATTCTTTGCTTCTTTTTCTTTTTCTTTAACTTGGTGATAATTAATGTGTTCTTCACTTTCTGAGGCCATTTTCACTTGATGACATCAAATGTTTTCTGTTTTTCTTTGTGTGGGAGAAAAGAGCATAAGAAAGATCTGAAAGGAATGTAGGAAATGATGCAAATGAGAATATTATGGATGCTGCTCAAAAAGTAATGGTGACCCAAGATGAGGAATATTGCTGGTCTTTTTGACACTGAAATACTAATCTCTAATAATAAATCCTCTTCTGAGAGCGCTGGCGCACTGCATGGAAAGAGTAATCCTGGTCTGCTCTTCTTGGCCCACCATCATCTTTCTCCCTTGCAGTCTTGGGAGGCTTTGTCAAATGAGTGTCATACTGTCCTACATGTCCTACATGTCATACATGTTGTCAGTCTAACTTCCAAGAAAAAGTTAGCTTCCTGGGGATGAGCTGCATTTCCAAACAGAAAGCCCTCTTGTGCCCGGAGGAACCCCTTTGTTAAGGAACAGCCAGAAAACACAGTGTCAGAGGGCCATTAACCGCTCTCCTGCTGGGAACCTTCATTTATCTTCTTCTCACTCACTTTTCCAGGTATCACAGGTGGGTAAAGCCATTCCTGAGAGGTGGTGAGAATGAAATCCTGGAATAAGAGCACCTAAAAACTTGAATATAGCATTTTTTTTAAAGTCTTCAAATACTCTTTAATTGTCTTTGTATATGTTTTCTGTCTCTTTCCCTATGAGGTTTTCCCTCAATGTGTATAAGGCTCCTCCCCTCCATTTGAAACTGGCTGAAATGTCACCCTCTCCATGATCCCTGTCCTTGTCCAGAACTAAAATTAAAATAACTTCTTCTACCCTACTCTCCCTTTCCCTGATATTTTTTTTCATAGTATTTATACCATCGGGCATACTATTTCATTTTGTTGGTTTTGTTTATTGTGTCTCCCCACACATTACCACTGAATCTATACAAAGATCAGGGAATTTGGTTTGTTTCTCTCTCTTCCTAAGTACTAAGGACAGTACCTGGCATACAGCAGTCACACAATAAAATCTGCTTTCTGAATGAATTAAGTGACATAGCACAATTTATGTATGAATACTTTTTCATAGTTTTAAAAATCGAACAGTGAAGATAAAGCAAAGACCCCTCTTGGTACTCTATCCCTAACGAGCGACCACCTTCCTCAGAGAAATAACCACAATTATTAATTCAAGTATACTAATAGTCCTTTTATCTTTGTCCTTACTTTCAAACATGCAGTTTTCTTGTGTGCTTTTAAAAAGGTATTACAAAAAATGGCATTCAATCATATCTATTTGTAAAATGTCCTTATTACCTATCTTTATAGTTTGGTCATCTATACTTTTTTGTACTTCAACTATGATGGTTAATTTTAAGTGTCAGCTTGGCTGGGCTAAGCTGGTGCCCAGTTCTTTGGGCAAACACTAGTCTCAGGGTTGCTCTTAAGTTGCTGTACAGAGTGATTAAAATTTACAATCAGTTTACTTTAAGGAAAGAAGGAAACTGGACACTTAGATACCAATGACTGAAACTCCAGCACTATCATAAATCACACACAAAACTTAACTCAAATAAATGATCAAGGAGACTAGCTATCTTTTCACATGTTTATTGATTATGTTTTCTTTTCTGAAAATTGTAGTTTTATATCCTTAGTTTGTTTCTCTATGAATAGTTTATCTTTTTCCTCTTAATATGTATGATTTTTGGTATCAATTTTTTGTAATATGTTAGAAATATTTTCTGCTCAGCTATCAGTTATTTAACTTTGCAGTGTGTTGTTTTCATTTTGATGTAATCACATCTGTCTTTTCTTTTTTGCTTTATGTTGTTTGGTCCCACTTAAGGTCATAAATATTGTCCCATGTTTCTTGTCTAAGTACCTTTGTAAATTTATTTCTTATGTTTAATTCTGGAGTTCATCTGGAATATGTTTTGGGGATCTAGTTTTATTTTTGTCTCCCAAATGACTAGCTAATTATTTGCACCAGTCATCCTTTCTCATTGCTTTGAAACAGCACGTTTTATTCTCACTTTTAAAAATCATCTATTAAAATGATCATATGACATTTCTCCTTTTGATGTGTTAATGGATCTGCCTCCCAGTTGCTGAAGCCCATCCGCCCAGAGTATAATGGAAACCAGTGAGTGGTCCCACCTTCCCCAAGTGGAGCCAAACTTGTACAGTGTATTTTGGGGAAATGTTTGAAAATGGAAAGAATAGTAGGTTTCTTCCTGAGGCAGACACAAACATCTAAACTGGGAAAGCAATCAGGAGAAAATGAGAAACAGAAGAAAATCATTCTCAGATCATTCAGGTAAGAGAGCCCAATCAATGGTCTTTCTAGACCCTGTCTATGAAAGCACCTGTCACCCAGACACCACTGTACCTGGCATCTTTGATATGTAGACTCTGAAAATGGAATGAGAGTCCCATACTCTTCCCTAGTTCCTAGTTCCTGGATTTGACATGTAGGAACCCAGTATCTTGGCTTGAAGAAGAATATATATGAATGGTGAATGGATCTTTCCCCGAGCGTATACCACCATTCATCAAAGAATCATATACCATGATAGAAGGTACTATCTCTCAGCTTTGTTTCCAAGATAATCTTTTCTTCTTGGCTATGTCATCTTTATTATACTATGTGCTTAAAATCAGCAAATCAAGGTATTCATAAGAAATTTTGAAATGACATTTCAGTTTAAAACTTTGAAATACAAAATTTCAGAATAAGTATCTAATAAAGTATTAATAGCCTGTTGGTTAGAATTTTATCTAGAAAAAGAAACTGTTCCTTTTTGGAAAGATGAAAAAGTTTTGATTTATATGTTAAAATTTTGCTGCCTCTGTTACTGCTGCCAAACCATAGAAGACTGAAGAACAATGATGAGTCCTGAATTAGAGTCAAGTGGAAATCTGCCTTTGATTTGTATGGACTAATCTACCCAAAGCTAAAGTGTAGAAGGAGAGCCTTGCTTCCTCCCATGGCTTCTCTTACCCACCCTGCACCTGTACACCACTGCTTTTTGCATTAACCCAATGCATTATTTTAATGAATTTTCTAATGTGAATCATTCTTGACTTTATCCTGGGGCATCTTTGTTTTAAATACTTCTGGATTTGATTTGCCAATATTTCATTAAAGATACTTGCCCTCCAAGTCCATAAACATATATAGCAAGTCTTGTTAAAGCAAGCTGAGTTTTCTCATGCATTGGCCACCCCATCCCAATATTGACATAATTTGGACAAACAAAAAGTCATGTAACCAGTGCACCCTGGTTAAGCCCTAGGATTGCTTAAAACATTTCTCCCAAAATAAAGATGTGAGTTAAGAGGTTGAGAAAAGTATGTGTTAATTTTTAAATATTAACTCTGTTTAGTATATAGCTTTGTCAATAGGTGACCACATCCTTCCATTCAAACAATTACTGGTCTTTCATGTTATTGTTCCCAAAAAAGGACTTGATCTGAAATTTTAGAATTTAATGGCCATGAGATTTCTAACTCAAACCTTAACCAAAATAAGACCAAAACTCTGTCGGCCATTTAAAAATATATAAATATACATTTAAATATATTATAGATATTTAGTGCATATATTTTCTTATGAGAAAGAAAATAAATCACTACAGGATAAGACACTAGGTTCAAATTTTAAGCCAGCCTAGACAAATTCTTAACTGTTCTCTGTACTTTTTGCCAACAAGTAGGTAGCTGCTGATTACCCGAACTGACAAAATTACAACCCTATTTTCCACTGTTCATTACAGAAACAAATCAAAGTTGTTCTTACTTGTGGGTTTTTATTTTTAGCTGTTTACACTGACCACAGTATCGCCTCTGGCCTCTGGACCTGTCATGAACAGTTTGCTGCTGCCCTTCTGTTTGTGATTTGGGGGACTGGCCTTCATTACTCATCACCACCACTGTTGCTTATTATTCATTAGGGTCCTTAATACAACGTACAGGACAAAGAGACGAGGGTTTGTAGGGTCAGACTCACTTCCTGCCTGCCTTGTTTTTCTGCACACAGGTGAGATATTCTTGCACATCATCCAGGGACCCCAGAATCAGGGGGACTCTTTGGTGAATGGTCTCAGGCTTTACGTCCAGCACGGGCTGTGTTCCTGTAGTTGCCAAGCCTCCTGCCTGCTCAATGATGTAGGCCACAGGATTGCACTCATACAGGAGTCGGAGCTGCGAAGAAACAGAGTCAGGTAGACAAGCTCCACAAGTAGCCAAAAATCTTAAGCCAGGCCCCTAAAACTGGACAAAGAATTCAAACTACAGAACTTCTAATTGTTTCATTAGTGCAAGTAGGCTCGTGTGCCTAAGTAGATGGAACTGCTGGAGATTTAGACACTCCAGAAGGCTTGGTGCATCAGCCAATGCTCACCAAATCTGCCTTTGCAAGAACCTCTGGTCAGTAACTACCTGACTTGTGACCTTTATGAGAGACAAGCCTATTCATTTGAAAGAATGAGCTCTTGGTACCCTTTTCTTGGTGGGTCAGTAATGAGGCAAAGTGAATCTGCAGGTTTGGTTAGGAGGATCTATATATGAGGAGTCAAGTTTGGATGGGACTGGAAGGTCACCTCGAAGAATCTCAGGATAATCACAGAGTCCAGGATAGTGGTGGAGAACTCCACATCTCAAGTGTCGACTTGACTAAATAATTTGCTGGTGTTTAACTGGCCTTTTCTTTTGCCCCTTAGACTAACTTAACTCCTGTTGTCTGAAGTCCCATAGTATCCTGCACTTCCCCTTTTATAATAGTTGTGGCAGTGAAGTTTAACATCTGCCTTCCTCCTTGAATGCCCTCCTTTGAGGGCAAGATGGCATCTGTCTTGGTTGGTCACTGTGATATCTCCATTCCCAGTACTGTCTGATACAAAGAAAGTGTCCCAAAAAAAAGCTACCATATACCCTGCACAAGGGCTCCTAGTGTTGGGCAGAAATTGGATGGAGGGGTAAAATCAGCCAATGCCCTACTTGCCAAGCTGTGCACATGGACCCAGGGCTGAGCAAGAAATGCCTTTTCTAAAAGGCACTACTGACATGTCTGTGTTAGTAAGCACATGGTGAATTGAAATAAAATGGGCTGGAATGAATGTCCTTTTTGGACCTATTTCTGTGATTATGTTGTGACTCCCTCCCCAGACCACCTTCCCACCATCCCACCCTTCACCAGACACTCCCACACATATCACATGAGATTCAAAGGTGACATTCTAGCTGCATTCTCTGACTCAATATTATACTATCTTCTCCTTCCTTCCTCATAGGTGCAAAATCTATGATTTGTTTAAATGTTAATTTTCTATCATCAGTTTACAAAGTGGTTGACCCTGCTCTATGCATCCTTTTCCTTTCCATTTTTTCCTTCAAATCCATTTTGAAGATATGTTGAAGCTATCTGGAGAAACAGTCATATTTAGTGATGATTTTTATTTTTGTTATTACATGGAGAAGAACAACGCAGCTCTGGTCTAGTTTGGAGAGTCAGGCACTCAAGAGAGAGTAAGTTAAGACTTTGGAGCATTTACTTGCCATTTTGGTAAAACAGTGTACAATGTTCTCACTCTAGACCCCTAATCTTTAGAGTTTTGGACAGCCTGGCAGGGTACAGAGAAGACTCAATGCATGTGGGCACATTTGAGTCAGCTAGTTTTGTCCCTGGTTGTCCACAGGAGGGACACTGATGTCCATGCTGTTCTGAACAGGCTGCCAAGGAGACTCTGACCTGGCAAGTTGAAGACAAGTGTTTTGGGGATGTCAGGGAATAAAATTGGGGGTTGTAACCAATTAACCAGTTAATTTTTGTGCCATGTTGATTGAGATACTTCAAAAAAAAAAAAAAAAAAGAGCACAGCGTTCTCACATAAAACTTGTCTTAGAGCCAAGGTCTTCTCTGACTTTAAGAAGCCATTGTTGAAATAAACTCATCACAAAACACAATGCCCAGGTCTTTGTGGTGCCTTGGCCTGTAGGCCATGTGATCTATTTTTCCTGCAGTTAGAATCTGCATGGTTCTACAGAGACAAGCACACACAGGAAAGGAGACATATGCACTCCCCCCACACACATACACACATATATACATAGATACGGTCACAGAAACCATGAGAGTTAGAACATAATGTTCAGAAACCAATGGTATTTTAATTATAGGTGGTAGTTATGGTGCTGTGAACATAGGTTTATAAATGGAATTATACTTACTTATGGAAATGTTTAAGTAATCATATGTGGGTGTTTTCTGACTCATTCTAAATTATTTTATTAATCAGTAATAATTAGTCTTAATAATTAGTCTTAATGTTCTCCCTGTTGGAACTGAGTAGTAGAAAGAGTGGTTCTATTTAAGAGTTTCCCAAACTTTTACTTGATCTCATTTAATATTCCATAATACTTCTTTGCACTAGCACGTCTCAAGCAGACTTTTCCATGATTCTTAGTTCAATAGGTTCATATACATGAGCTCAACATTCACATAATGAGAAAAGCCTGATACACTAATCTGCATACTAAAAATCTTCTCTCTGTTCTTATGTGATGTTAGATCTGATCATGGCTTTGAACCTGACATTCAAATAATTCAAATTGCCCACCTTAATGTGTGTGTGTGTGTGTGTGTGTGTGTGTGTGTGTGTGTGTGTGTCTAATTGTTGATATGTCAAAGAATATGGCAGGTCTTTGTTTTGTTTTGCCTACTCAGTTATGATTTCAGTGATTGGCTAAAAATCAGACATCTGTCCTTGGGAAAGTCTGTTCAAGACAGATGCATTTATATCATAAGATTCCCACTTGATAATACAAGTATTTTCAGTTTTGTGTCATAAAATTGCTTAAGATCTTCCAGCAGTTACTGTTTCAGAAAAAGTGGATGAATTCTAGAGTTTGGAAACTTTCTAGAAGACCTTGGGTGGACTTTAGATCTTCTGTGAATCCCCTGAAAACATATGTAATGCATACGTTTATATGCACTTTTTTTCTTAGAAGTAGGTCTGTAAGTTTCATTAGTGTCTTAAAGAGGTCTATGATCTAAAATCAGCTGGTGCTAAAATTAAAAGTCAGACATAGCATTTGGAAGTGGGAGATAAAACAGAGCTGATTCATGGTGAGTGATGGATATAAGACCAGAGGAAGGCCATAACAATCACCAATATCAACAACTTCAGGCTTCTCCTCCTCCAAACCTTCTACTACAGCCTCAAAATTTACTACAAGGAAATACATCTCATTCTTTTCTACCTGCGCATTCACAGACAGACATGCCAAGACAGGGTAGTGGCTGAAAAAGCAGGTGTGAAGAGAAAGGGAACTCCAACTGGCTCCCTGACCAGACACAGCCAGTGGACAGGAGAATTACCTTGCCTTCAGGACTTTTCTGGTTTGCTGGGTACAGGAAAATCCCTCCATAGACCAGGGTGCGGTGCACATCGGCCACCATGGAGCCCACGTACCTGGCTCCATAAGGAGCACTGCCGTCCTAGTAAGCAGAGAGGGAAGAGACAAGATGCAGTGAGTTCAGTAATTAGCCAGCTCAAGATTACATGTATAAAGAGAAATGGAATGATCTGTTTTCAAAATCATATTGTCATTGCACAATCCAGAGAAAGTGAAGAGGCCTATAATCTCAACTTCCAGAAACCTCAATGAACAAAGTGGCACATTCTTTGAAGATATTTTATGTATATATACATACTATATATATTTGTGTGCATAAATACACAGACACACATATAAGTACATACATACATATATATTTATATATATTTCCACACACACACATATGAGCACCTCTCCATTTACTTACATTTCGGAGATTATGTTTAGTTCTGCACCCTATTTCTTTCATTGACTGTTTTATAGACATGTGTCACTATAAATATATAAAGAAGAACTTGCCTTTATAATGGATGAATAGATGTGCAACAAAATATTCATTAGGATATTGTGAGTGTCCATAATACATTAACCCAACCTTACAAATGACTACTTCAGTTATTCCTTTTGTTGTTGTTGTAAACAATACTGCAGTGATATATTCTTTTGCATTAATCTCTTTTCATTTGGCCTATTAGTTCTTTAGAATAAACTCCTGGGGAAATTGAGGATAAACTGCTAAGTCAAAAGATTGTGATGCCCCCCAGAAAAGTTGTGATGTTTATGTTTTCATTAACAATTTATGAGAGTGTTTATTTTCCTACAGTATTCATCTTTTATATCTCTGCCAATCTCATATGTAAAAATGGTATTGTGTTTAATTTGTATTTTTTATGAGCACCTTTACATTTGCTGACTGGACATATACATGTCTTCCATAACTTGTACATTTTTTTTATTTGAGGACTTGTTCATCCTTGTGGTATGATTTATAAGGGTCCTCACATAGTCAGACTATTCATTTGTTGTTGGTCATAAATGGTGTTACCTTTTTCTCAGTTTGTAACTCCTCTTTCAAAAAGATTATGGGTTTTTGTTTTTTGCAGAGGAGTTTTATTTTTCAGTGGTAGAATAAATATCTTCCTTTATAGGTTCTTTAAAAAGTACTTTTTAGCTTAGAATTGAAACCATCTCTAAGACTTGGAACTCATAAATAATTTTGAGTCTATCAACCTCACAATTCATATCCTGTTATTTTTGCCCTCAAGACATCTGATGGGTTTGTGTGCCATGGCAAAATACTACTTCACAAAGCAAAGATAACAGGAAACTGTACTTCTAAGAATTTCACTTAAAAAACAGATGAAAGAAAGAAAGAAAGAAAGAAAGAAAGAAAGAAAGAAAGAAAGAAAGAAAGAAAAGAAAGAAAGAAAAGAAAAAAGAGGAGAGGAGAGGAGAGGAGAGAAAGAAAAGAAAAGAAAAGAAAAGAAAAGAAAAGAAAAGAAAAGAAAAGAAAAGAAAAGAAAAGAAAAGAAAAGAAAAGAAAAGAAAAGAAAAGAAAAGAAAAGAAAAGCTTTCAGGGTCAGCCAGGCTGGCACACCAACCACCATACGAAATGGGCCTCTCGTACCACATCTCCCAAAATCTAGTGAGGGAGAGTCACACTTGTAAACAAGCTTTTGCTCTACTCCCAATGTAAGCCAGACTTTACACTTGATCTGGAAATTATTTGACTATGTACCCATACTTCCATAAAGTTCTCTTTGTATGGTGAACATATTTAATGGGTTATTTGGATTAACAGCACATGAATTCCAGAACTTGATAATCACTTTGAGAGCCAAAAAGCTTGCCAAAACTTGGGGTAAACACCAGGCCTCAATATTAGAACTTATGAATGGGACTTTCAAATATAATTATTCAGTCTGAAAGCAAATATTACTGAGTGGCTCGAATCCATATAGGTGGTTGCTCAGAAAACAAATGATTTCAAAGAGGTTCTGGCCTGAACATCTAAATGTTGAAAATATGATCTTTGCCTTCATTATAAACAATTTATCTTAGAAAAACTCAACTGAGGAGTATTACTTTTAGTAGGTAAAGTTTAGCTATAAAAGGTATTGATTGCTTATGAAGAAAGGCAGAATCTACCATTCTTATACTGACCAGAGCCATAAACAGTGCCACCAACCTCTTTTAGCCAGGCCCATTAGAGCCACCACTAGAAAAGGAACCCACTGAGGCATCATTCTCCCTGCCACTGCCTTAGGCTTTCTCCACTCACCTCAGGAAATTTTTTTTTCTGCACATATTCTGTTGTGGCAGCATCAAAATACTTGGCATAGCCCTCATTGAGGCTGTAAATCTTTCCTTTCTTTTTAATTTTGACTTCTTTTTCCACGAGAACAAATTCTCCAAGAGCCTAGAAAGTTGAAGAGAAACACCAATAAAAAGGAGATTTCAGGACGCAGAAGCCAAGAGCTCACGCCCTAACAGAGAACATTGGAAGACATGGGGCTTCTAGAAGTGCCCAGGGTGTTGCCAAGTCTTTTGACAGCCTGCCTAGTGATGCTTTAAAGTTGTACAAAGAATATTGACAATACCGAGCCTGCACAGGAAGCTCAAATGGTAACATATAGGAGATAAAATAATTCAAAGAGAAGAGATAAAATTTCTTTTGTAATCTCCACTGCCAGCTAGGCTACTCATTTATTAGGAACCTACATGTATTCATTTCCCAAGATCTCTTCCACAGTTAATTCCTAATGTTTTTAGGAAGATCTGGGCAATCAACAATGAGAGGAAGAAGTTACACAGATGAGATTTATCATAAAAGTGGGGGATGCAGTTTGACCACTGATTTGTAGTCCAGTTATTTTGTTGATCTTAGTGATTCAATCTTGGAAACCAGTAAAAGTTCCTGGTATCCCATTGACTCTTATATGGAGTAAAAAGGGTAATCCCTTTATTCAGAAACTGTATTCACTCAGCATAAGAAATAGTTGCTAAAAATTAAAGAAACCCTCAGATTTATTAATAAAATTGTGCCCAGTCCTGCTATGGCCACTGTGGTCACTATCAGCAGGACATCCCTCAAGTATTCCTTTATCTGAGTGCTGGTGACTTCAGTCTCGGTAGAGGTGATTAGCTTGCTGCAGATATCACCTCGAAACCCTAACTCACAAGGAGGAAAAATCCAGTCCTGGAAGTCTAATTGGTTTTGATGGGCCTCAGCGACTGAGAAAGTGAAAAATACCCGGATGACAGCTCACAGTTGGCAGCTACAGTAAGAGGTTACTAATGAATGTAAACCACATTCCTAGAATATAAAGAGACAAGGCCATGCTGACCATGTTTGAAATAAGATAGTGACAAGGATACTCAGTGACTATAAAAATAACCTTTCTTCTGCTGATGTGAGTGATGACTCCTTCTTTGCCAATGAATCCCTACTTTCACTTTAATCTTATTGAGATATACAATCATTAACTGCACCCACTTGTAGACAACACTCAATCCAGAACTGACTTTCTCATATCCTCCTGAGAATCATCAAGCAAAGCTGATGTGCTATAATAAGCCCATCACAACTCCCTCATAGCACAACACCCCACAATTCCTCTAGAGTGCATTGCCTCTTGCTCAGTAAACCCCACTTCTTTTTATTATAGGTATGTTCATGATGGTCTCTGGTTAATGGGCTTTAATATCCTGCTGTGGATCTTTGTTGCTCTGGAGCAGCCCAGCATGGAGTCCCACTTCCTATTAACACCTTAACTTCCTTTGAGAAATTAACTCTTCTCATTGGATGCCAGTCTAGGAAGTCTCTGAGCCAAGCGTGCTCTAGTCACTTGACTTAGCTTGGCAAGTTAGAGACTCCTCCCTGGCATTTGAATGAGAGACACAGAATCAGGGCTGGTATCCAGACAAGTCTGGCTGTACTGCCAGGCCATTCCTATGATTCCTTTGTCCTGGTCCCCTAGACCTGCCCTTTCCTAGCCTGAGTCTTCAGTGTTCCCATGAATGCAGTACCATTCTTTACTTAATTGAGCCAGAATTTTTTTCTCTCTTGCTTATCAGCAAAGAGTGAGACAGATACACAACTATTATCAAATAATGCCATGCATTTATTTATCCATCCCTGGGCCTAAGGGTTAGATGTCCAGGCCCCAAGAGAGTTGTTTCCTATTGAGGAATTGACAATACCTCAATAGCCTAAGTGAGGAATAGCCTAAGTGTGACTCTGGGCTCCACCACCACTAGCATGACCTTGGGCAAGTTATTTATCTTTTCTGTGTCTGATTTTCCTCATCTGAAAATGGGGATAATAGTAGGACCTAATTTAAAGGGCTGTTGTGGGGTTACATTCATATACGTAAACTGCTTGGAACAAATACCTATCCAGCACTTAATAAGTGCTGTGTAACTGTTAGCAATTATGCTAGAACATTTTTTAAAGGGTGTTTAATCATCTGAGTAATATTTGGGAACTACGGAATTTCTCTAGTTTTGCCTGCTTCTTGAAAATAAGGAGAAATAAAGATATAAATGAGTTTTGATCTGATGGATTTATATGTGAAAAGTTTGTCTTTGAAAGATACTGTGCTTCCAAACTGTAAAGTTTAGTTCAATTCTGTTTTGAAATTTTGCTAAGAACCCCCTTTCTTACACACACACACACACACACACACACACACACACACACACCAACATATAAACTCCACCAGGGCTGGAGTATTTTTTGCTTGATCAGTGCTGTATTTCCACTGCCTAGAACAATGCTTTGGGATGTACTGGATACTCAATAAACATTTGTAAATTCAAATTAAATTGAAATACTAAACTATTGCTTTTGACTTACTGGATGCTGGAAACTTTGAGTTTTCACAAGACCTGACTATATTCGGCAAAGTAGTTCACAAGTGACAGGCAAAGCATCCAGCATTTAAAAGAGAAATTCTATAAGTTACAAATATTTTTCAAATTCCTCCTGAACATTTTTCATGTATGCTTGCCATGAAGGCTCACCCTTATTTTTCAGACTCTTACATCTTTATCCAATTATTTCTTCCTTCAATCAGCACTGTGCTATGAAGATTTTTCATCTACCCAGAGGCTGTGCTTTTTCCCCTTCTGCAACTGAGTGTTTCCTCACTGTGGAAAGTACGAAGAATAACACATAACTCGATAAAGCAGTTTTATACTAGTCACCCTCTTACTGGGAAGAATATATAGATTAGGGAAGGTCCTCCAAACCCATGTTGTCCAATAAAGAAGACACTAGTCATGAGTAGCTATTTAAGTTAATTTAAATTAAATAAGAATTTGAAATCCAGCTCCTCGGTCACACTAGCCTCATCACAAGTGTTTAATAGTCATATAAGGCCAGAGGCCATCCTATTAGACAGCAGAGATTACAGAATATGTCCATCACGACAGAAAGTTCTATTGGATTGTGCTGCTCTAAAGAATTCACGCTTCTGTCTGATAATCGGCAGCATTGGGATTCTTAAAGCATTGTAGTCCCATAAATCAAAGAGGTCAAACATATTTTTGGAAAATGAACTCTTTAAGGACAAGGCCCGAGTGGATATAACTGAACCTGTAGAACTCCTCAATGCTCTCACTTGAACAAAGGTCCTTAATGTTTTTCATGATGGTATTGGCTCCCCAAACTAAACTTGCTGGTATTAAATTCCCCAGGAAATTATCCCTAGGGACTGGAGTAACAGAACCAAGGCCCACAGAGTCTCAAGTGCTGATACTGCCATATCGGGCACCTACTGGGTCAAGCATGAAGAGGTCCACTCCTTGCCCAGTGGAAAGAGCCACCAGGGTTGCACTGCCATAGAGAGCATAGCCAGCAGCCACAATATTGCGACCTGGTTGCAGGGCGTCCTTTTCGGATGGCTCATCCTCCGAGGTCTGGGGAAGAGAGGAGAGAAACATGGTATGTTATTGTCTCTGGAGAGAACTCTGCCAAGATGTGGGCTTCTTAATGCTCCTAAAGAATAACTTTTAAGGGTAAAATAATAATTTGTATTATTTGAAAGAGAGAGATGGAAGTCAGAAAGGTACTCACACAGCATATTGAAACCAGTGAGTAATAAAGCTGGGGCTGAATCCACATCACCTGTCACTAATCCAGCATCCTTCTAACAACACACAGAACACGGAACCAGTTTGCTCTCTGCTAGTAACATTCTAACAACTTTATTTTAAAGCCAAATCTTATTCTTCTTTAATGATTTCTTTTTAAATGACACTTTTCCTTCGATATTTTTATTATTTTAGTATTTCCTTGAAACTATGAATAAACGAATGAATGAATGGCACATCCCCTTTAACATTTTCCTTACTTTTATAATCTTGCAATTTTTTCTAATACTTTTTTACAACTAATTAAATTTTCATTTGACTTGTACATGTGCTCAATGATTTAGCTTTATTTCCAGATTCCAAGGCCACATATAGATTCTGAGAACCAGGCCCCAGAGCAGTGATTCTCATAGTGGACCATAAGTGTCAGTATTCCCTGGAATATCCTCAGATATGCAAATTCTTGGGCATTGCCTCAGTCCTCTAGAATCAGAAATTCTGGCCCTTCGAAATCAACCCTTCAGGTAATTCTGATGCAAGCTGAAATTTTGGAACCACTGCTCGAAAGCATGATCTCTTTAAGAATCTTCAGAGAACTGGAAGTCAAAGGTAGTAGCATTAGGGTTTTATTGTTAAAACCTTTAGTCTTTCCCACTGAATTCTCTGAAACGCCTTTGTTCAGTCATCAAGAGGGTCACATTTTTCTGCATACGAAACCAGAGCTCTCCCAGGCCGGAGACTTCCATTCTCTGAGCTGCAATCCTGTGGCCTCTGCTGAGTTTCACACCCTCTTCTGGGTCCCCATGACTTTGCACCATGGCTTGAAGAGAGCCTCTCCTCCCCAACTTGTTCTCCTGGCCTTTAATTACTCATGAAATTTTGGCTTTGAAAAATAACAAGTTATGCTTTCTAGATCCTAAAACTTCCCTCTGGCTATTGCCCTGTCTCTGTCTTTAGCTATATCCTGGTGTCTGGAATGCCTGTCTACGCTGGCTATCTTCCTTCTCCTTATCCCACTGCAGGCTGCCAGATAGAATCTTACCTACTAAATCTGGCCCACATTTTCCAGTCTTCCTCTTACCTGACCTCTAGGTAGTGTTGGATCTGTTGGCTACTGTTTCCTTCTTGAAATGCGTCTCTCCAAGCTTCTGTCCACTTCCCTCTTGTCTTGTCTGGCTTTCTTTCTAACTCTCTAGATGTGCCTTCTCATTCACTTTCGCCAGCTCCTCTTCTTAGATGTTCGTGCTCCTCCCGGTTTCTCCCCAGCCCTCAGGGTATCTATCCAGTGCAAAATGGACCTTTTAAATAGGCACTCTATCCAAAACGGGCACTCTCAGCTGCTGTGTTTGTGTTATGCACCCAACAACCCTCCCTCAATTTCAACGGAGTCTGAGATAGCCTCCTGGCCCAACCGGAGTCTCTGCTCCAGAAATCTGTGTTTGAGCTAGAATATTCTGGTTGTTGTAAACTTGGGTGCTGTGGAATGACCATCTTTCTTCTGTCATTGGCCAAAGAACCAGGAAAAAACTGGTTTGCAGATAGAGGAATGAGTACAAGTGACCAGATGGCAGGAAAGCAAGATAAAATATTTTGGAGTCAAAAACTCTCCCAGACTGACCCTTCTCTGTCCCAGGCCCTCTCTGAGGCTTCCCATATTACTGCATTGGGGTTTCCTGGTCCATCCTGCCATTTATACCAGAGTCCTGACTAATAAAGCTCTCTTCTCATTTCATTCTGCACACTCCCTGAAAATCTCACCCACACCATAGTTTCAAGCCCTACACAGGTGCCAATGCCTCCTAGACCTCTATTTTCACAGAAAACTCAACCCTTGGAGCCACCTGATCACCAGACACCCTTGCTCAGGTATCTCACAGACACCTCAAGATCAATATGTCAAAGACTGAATTCATCTTCACTGTCTCACCACCACCCCCACATTTCTACTCTTCCCCTATTGTTCTCCCAGCCAGAGCAAATGACACATTCATCTGACCAGCAGAAATCTGAGAATCACCCTCTTCACCTTCACCCACAGCCTTCACTCAATCATTAAGTCTAGACAGAAATATTCCATCACCACAGATATCTCACTAGCACTACCCTTTTATAGTCACAACTGCCTCCCTCCCCACTATGCCCGGTCCCTGACAATCACTGATCTCTTCTCCATCTCTATAAATATATTATTTCAAAAATATTACATAAATGGAATCATATTATTTGTGATTTATTTATTTATTTATTTATTTATTTATTTATTTTGCTCAGCATAGTGTCCTTGAGGTCCATCAGAGTTATTACATGTATCAATAGTTTCTTCCATGTTATTGCTCAGTAGTTCTCCATAGTATAAATATATCCCCATTTATTTAACCATTCACCTACTGCAGGACATTTTGGTTATTTCTAGTTGTGGGCTGTTACAAATAAAGCCAGTATGAACAATCATGTACAGATTTTTGTGTGGACATAAGTCTTCATTTCTCTGGGTAAATGCCCAGGAACACAACTGATGAGTCCTATGGTATGTGAAAGTGTTGTTTTAATGTTCTGCTTTGTTTTGTTTTGTTTTGTTTTGTTTTGTTTTGTTTTGTTTTGTTTTGTTTTGTTTTGTTAAGAAACTGTCAAACTCTTCCAGAATGCCTTTGTCATTTTTTGTTTCCACTAACAGTGCATGAGAGTTGTAGTTTCTCTGCATCCTTGCCAACATTTGGTATAATCTATTTTCTTTTTGAGGTGTTCTTATGGATGTGTAGTGATATCTTATTTTGGTCTTATTTTTCATTTCCCTAATGGGTAGTGATATTGATCATCTTTTCATGTTCTTATTTACCAAGAAAGTTATTATTACCAGTTCAATGACATGTCTTTTCATGTTCCATGTTGTAATTGAATTGTTTGGAGTTTTTTTATTATTGTTGTTGAGTTTTGAGAGTTCTTTTATATTCTAGATATGTCCTTTGTCAGACATATGGTTTGCAAATATTTCTCTCATTCTGTACTTGTATGCACATCTTCTTAACACAGCCTTTTACAGAGCAAAAGTTTTCAATTTTGATGAAGTCCAATTATCTTTTTTTTATTTTATTTTATGGATCTTGTTTTTGGTATTATGTTTAAGAACTCTGCACCAAACCATAGTTCATGAAGATGTTCTCTCATGGTATAGTGTAAAAGTTCTAATGTTTTACATTTAAACCTATAACTTAAGATATAGGCAGATATAGGTGTGTCTTGTTTCTTCATCCTTTCAGCTACCACATGTATTTTGATTGCTAACCATTTTTATTTCTTATTTTTTCAGTTGCTTCTTTCATGTCTTTGCTTATTTTTCTATCAAAGTACTCATCTTCTTGTTGTTTATTTTAACAGCTCTTTACATATTAAAAATAAATGCCTTATATGTGTTGCAAATATTTTCCTTGGTTGTCATCTGCCTTTTAATTTTATTTACAGCATCTTTTTATGCAATGCAGTTTTTCATAATTAAAATTATTTGTTACAGCCCTTATTATTTGTCTTTTTGTTTAGACAAAATTTCATCTACATCAAGACAAGACAAATATTCTTCTATGTTTTTTTCTCATTTTATCCCCACCTCTCCACTAAACTTGTTAACCCATTTGTAATTTATTTCAGTGTATAAAAAAAGGGCTAACCATTTAATTTTTCTTCCAATATGGTCCTAGGACATCAAAACTCCACCTCTTTTTAGTAATCTCCATTGCCATGACACTTCACAGAAAATCTCAAAGTAGTTTACAAAAAATTTAGTGTTATCTTTCTCAGATATTTTTCTTTTTCCCTAACCAATAAATTATCTAAATTGGTCACATGTGAAGAAAATTGTACTTCCTATCATCACTTATCACTAAAGTTAGTGACAATTGCAAAGGTTTAGTATGTTTGGTGGTAGAGAGTATGGGAAAGTAGAGTATTTTACTTTTATCGGGGTATGATTTACATTTAGCAAAGCACAATGAATTTTTACATACATATAGTATATACTCATGTAACTACCAAGATCAATTTACAGAACATTTCAGCAGCCTACCAGACTCTCTCATCTCCCACAAAGGTAGCTTCAATCTATTCTGGTTTTTATCACCTGAACATCAAAAGGATAATTAGCTTTGCCTGTTATAGAACCTCATATAAATGAAATTACAAAGCATGTGTTCTTTTGTATCTGGCTTATTTTTTGGAACATTATGTCTTTGCAATTTTATCTATGTTGTTGCACATAGTGGTACTTCATTCTTTTTCATTGCTATGTGGTTTTCTGATGCATGAATATATCACAATTTATCTATTCTAATGTTGAGATACACATACGCTATATATTATACATATGAATTTTTTCAGTTTGGGGATATTAGGATAATTTGTATACATCTTTTGGCAGACACAAGCATTTATCTATCTGGGGTTCCTACCAGGAGTTGGCTTGCTGGACCGTAGTATATAAATATATGTTCAGTACTAATTGGTGCTATCAAAAGTTTTTTAAAGTGCTTATATCATTTTTTATTACCATTAACAATGTGTAAAAATTCCAGTTTCTTCATCCACACAGGGTATGGTTAGTTGTTTTTTTTTTTAACTTTACCCATTCTGGTAAGAGCAAATGATGTGTCATTATTGTATTATGTCCATTTTCCTGAAAATTATTGATATTGAGTTTATTAATCAGGTGTGAGAAAAATCTATTTGAAGTGCTTCTTCAAGTCTTTTGCCCATTCTTTCAACTAGATTTACAGTATTTTTTATTGAATTATAGGAGTTCTTCATTTATTCTGTATATGAGTCTTTTGTTGGATATATGTATTGAAAATATATTCTATCAGCCTGGGGTTGCCTTTTCACTCTCTAAATCTTGTCTTTTGATGAGCAAAATTTTTAATTTTAATAAAGTCCAGTTTGTTAGCCTTTTCTTTCATTATTATTGATTTTTGTGTCCTGTTTAAGAGATCTTTACTTTTCCCAAGGCATGAAGATACTCTCTTGTGTTTTTTTTCCCCTAGGGCCTTTATAGCTTTACTTTTTACAATTTAATCTCTGGCCTTTCTTTAATTAACCATTGTGTGTGGTTTGAGCTAGCTCTCAGGTTCATTTTTTTTTCTCATACAGTTGGCCCAGCATCATTTATTGAAAATATCATTCCATATAAAATGAACTTCAGTGTTGTCTTTTCAAAAGTTATGTGGCCATACGTATGTGGGTTTGTTTCTAGGTTCTCTTTCATGTTCCATTGGTCTTCCTATCCTGATGTCAATAAAAGAGTAGACTTTAAGGGAGGTATACTTAACGATAATAATGGCAGAAGGTAGCCTCCTGACCCTGCAGGGGTGTTAAAACTCACATCCTTAGATTATTCAGGTCAACAAGGCCCACTCCTCCCATCAGGACAACTCTAGTATCAGTACTTCTCTTTAGCACTTTGATTTTCTGTTTCCTGTGATTCTGGACCCTTCCACTTATCTTGTGTTTATTGCTTGTTCATTTCAATGAACTTAGCTATGCATTTAAATGCCTAGATTATATAAGCTATCCAGCAGTCCTTGATTTTTTTTTTTTTGTAGCAAGGGAGTTTTCACTTTGTCTAATTTATGACTTCGTTGGAAAGAAAAAATATCAACCTCAAGAAAAAGGAAAATCAAAAAGCAGAGGGCTGAAAACAGTGTGGGATATTGTAACCGGTGTTTATCACTCCTCCTTAAAAATAAAGGAAAGAAGATAACGTTGACAGTTCTTGACTGTCCTAAAACTTCCGTCTTGGCACTTATCAAAGAATCTCAGAAGTCCTGGTCTACCATGGATGAAAGGACATCATCCTGTTTTTGGCACGTTTCTAAGATACAATGACAGCCCCATGAGATCTCAAAAGTGAGCTACTTTCTTACTAGACATTGCTAAAGCATAACCAAAAAATTTTTCATTTCTTGTCTTCATAATTTTCATTCTCAATGTGGTTTATTCATTTCTCAAAATTTCCCCCTTCTTTAGAAATATTATCAGAGAAAATCTATGGTTATTTGGACTAGTTTTAAAGCCTGTCTTCATTTAACTTTAAGGCAAAATTTTTATGTTTAAAATTGTCTAAATTCAAATGTGAATTTCCCATAGTATATTTAATAATATTCCTCTTTTCATTTTAAATACTCTGTATTTTCAGAACAGTTTTAGGTTTACAGAAAAATTGAGAAGAAGGTATAGAGGTCTCCCATATCATTCCTTCCCCCAGCACACACACAGCCTCCCCCATTATTCCTCTTTGTTTATAAACCAATTGGCCTTAAGAAGCTATTAAAACCATCAACAAAATGAAAAGGCAACCTACAGAACGGAAAATAATATTTTCTGCATGTAGTTTATTCAAAATGTTTAAAGAACTCATATAACTCAATAACAAAAAACAAAAAAAAAAAAGACAATGTGATTTTAAAATGAGCAAAGGAATTAAACATTTTCCCAAAGAAGATGTGCAAAGGGTCAACGGGTGCATAAAAAGGTACTCAAAATTACCAGTTATCAGGGAAATGTAAGTCAAAACCACAATGTAATATCACCTTACACCTATTAGAATGGATGTCATCAAAAAGACAAAAGATAAGAAGTGTTGGTGAGGGTATGGAGAAAAGAGAATCTTTATGCACTGTTGATAAGAATGTAAATTGGTACAGTCACTGTGGAAATGGTATAATGTTCTTCACAAAATTAAAAATAAACTCTATATGATATAGCAATTCCACTTCTGGGTATGTATCTGAAGGAAATGCAAACACTATGTTGAAGAGATACCAGCACTCCCATGTTTACTGCAGCATTGTTCATAATAGCCGAGATGCGGAAACAACTTGTGTCTATTAGTGGATGAATGGATAAAGAGAGTGTGCTGTATATATACAATAGAATATTATTCAGCCATAAAAAGAAATCTGTCATTTGCAACAACATGGATGGACATCGACGGCATTATGCTAAGTGAAATAAATCAGACAGAGTCAAATACTACATGATCTCACTTATATGTGGACTCTTAAAAAACACTCATTAAAACAGAAAACAGAGTGGTGGTTGCCAGAATGTAAGAAGTAAGGGGGAAACAGGTGAAGGTGGCCAAAAGGTATAAACTTCCAGTTATAAGATAAATTCTATGGGTATAATGTATAATATGGTGACTGAAGTTGATAATACTATATCATATACTTGAAAATTGCTATGAGAGTATATTTTAAAAATATTCATCGCAAATAAATGAGTAGCTATGTGAAGTGATAGATGTTAGCTAAACTTATTGTGATCATTTCACTTGTCATACACCTAAAACTAATACAATGTTGTATGTCAATTACATTTCAATAAAATTGGGGAAGTGGAGAGAAGCTATTGTACTGCCATATACTGACAGGATTTTTCAGGTCACTTCCCTTCTTTGTGCTTCCATTTGTTCACCAGTTTTTTAAAAAGTGACAGTCGTATGTGTACCTACCTCTTGAGGTTGAGGTGAGGACTGACCCAGGAACACTGTGCCTACAGGTGGGTACAGCAGTGGCTGACTCATGCCCAGCAGTTAACAGTAAGAGCCATGATGAAAACACCAATGTTAACCACTCAAAGATATAACTGTGTATCTTTGTTCAGCCTCTCATAAATATCACACGAGCTATCTTTTTTTTTTTATCTCTAAGCTGAACCTCAGAAGGAAACAAAGTTCTTTTACTCAGCTAGCTCATTTTTGCATAAACTTGAAAGATCATCTTAGTCTTTAATTTTCTCAGATACTGGAGAAAGTGTTTTGTGTCATTTTCTCCTGCTCCCTCAACAAAAGTCTCCTTTCCTCTCTTCAAAAGAAATAGAGAAACACCAACTGGGAAAGCAACATCCTCAGAGTTTCCTCTAGCCCAAGCCAACTTTGTTTCCATTTTGTTCTCCAGGAAGAATAGACAACTCATTGCTGCTTGCTCTTTTCAAAAAGAAAAGTTTAGGCTAATTCACATATTCTGCTAAAGTTTGTTTTCTGCTAAGCTTTTGCTTCCCACCTTTTTTTTTTTTTAGATGACTTTCAACTAAGCAAAACTATCTACTGCATTGTCAATATCTACAGACAGTACATGAGGTGACATGAAGCATACCCAATCCTCTCCTGAATTTATAATCCAGAAGCACTAAGAAAGACACACATAGAAAGTTAATTACACACAATTTACATAATTAGTGCTAAATTGGTAGTATAGAAAATAAGGGATACCGCATTTGGTTTGATCATAAATACTTTAGTGGAAAGAGTGTGTGCTATGGAGCCAGAGAGATGGGCCTTGAAAACCAGTCAGAGGGCAGGTTACCCAACTGAACAATCTTTGAGACCTTCAAGAGGCCTTGGCTTCTTTCTGCCTGAAAGTCCCAAGGACAAAGACTCTGCCATCCTGATTGGAGCAAGAACTAACCCTCAGGTTGAGGTAAGGTGTAGATTATAAAGTTTCTGGCATGAAGTTTCTGGATGGTCATAAGCCAACTCATAAGATCCTGTCTGTTGTTAGGTATGTGAGGTAGGTAGAATGGCCCCCAAAGGTATCTTAATCCTCAGAATCTGTGACAATATTGCATTATTGGCAAAAGAGACTTTGCAGATATAATTAGAGTTACCAATTTAAAGTTGGGGGATTGACCTAGATTATCCAAGTGGGCCCAAATCTAATCAGACGACTCTTGAAAGCAGAGAACTTTCTGTGGCTGGATATGGCACGATGAGGCAAAGTGAGGGTCTCAGATAGACTAGTGTGAGATAGACTTGGCCTGCCTTTGCTCGCTTTGAAGACAAAGGAGTCACAAGCTAGGGAATACAGGAAGCCTCTAAAAGCTAAGCATGACCCCCACCATTAGCCAGCTAAGACACAAAGACCTTAATCCCACCACAAAATGGAACTGAATTCTGCCATCAACCTAAGTAAGCTCAGAAATTAATTCTCAACACACACACCCAAGCCTCACAGTAGGAGGCCCTCACCAGCTGAAACCTAGATTTTGGCCTTAGGAAACACTGAGCAGAGAACCCAGACACACCTGCCAGATTACTGACCTACAAAATTTAGAGATCATCAATGGGTGTTGTTTTAAGTTCTGAATGTTAATTGTTATGGCAGTAATAGAAAAGTAATGCCGTCAGATTTCAGCTACATAAGGAAGAAACAGGGCTCTTCAGATGCCACTTGGAACCTAATACCTTGCCTGAGGCTTGTGTGGTTTTCAGGTTTTCAAAACAAGGCTCCATCTTTACCTTCTCACAAATGCCATAAAGAAGGCAGAGGGAAATTTATCTATTCAGTTCTTCCAATGAGGAGCCCAAGGCAAAATGAGGTCCATGATTTGTCTACAGTTGCCTGTCTGCTTTGTGGGAAGATAGAGGATAGAAATCCAGACTCGTGGCTCCTAGCCCAGAAACCACCAGAGGAATGAGACAGTAAAGATCAGACTGTTAACTCACCTTTCTATAGATGGCAAATATGGTTCCAATGGAGGCTAGGCAGTCAATGTTGGAAGATCCATCCAGTGGGTCAAAGCAGACAATATATTTCCCCTAAATATACAGACAGAAGAACCACTGATCAGGTCACCTTCCAGTCAACGCAGTCTATGTAAGTGGTTGTGCACAGCAGATAACATGAACTAAAAAGTGATTTTGAGAAAGGGGACATCCTTATCAAAAAATGCAATTACATAAAAGGGGAGAGCATGTCAGCATTAATGAATTATGCAGCTCAGGGCCTACATCACCATAACATATAGTTGACACCTTCACAGGGCAATGAAGTTCCCACTGCCTTGCAATAGCTCTCCTCCGGCCTCTCCTGGCACCACCCTCTCTCCTACCAGGGCCCACAGGGACTTGGAACTGCTGAGGGTGTGAGAGGCAACCAGGTCTGAAGTGGACACTTGCAATGAAAAGGTGGGCAAACTGAAGATGAACCTGGATGTGCTCCAAGTTTATCTTTCTGAGCCTATCCCCAGATAGGCTTTTTTTCATTTCAGAGCATTTTTGCCAAATGAAAAAAAAAAATTTTTCAGAAAAGTCTCATAGAAATGCTCTAGAGCCTCTGGATCTGTCTTATTAAGAGAGCTGGTATGCATAGATACCTCAGGAGAATAAAAATGCTCTTTTAAATTTTACTGCATCCAATCCACCTGTCTGATGTGAAGACCAGAAGACAGAGTAGGTGGGGTCTTGCAATACCATGTCCCTTGCACCCACCCATATTGCTGTCACAGGCTGTTCTTGACAACATTACATGGAAAGAAATCACCAGATACTTTTTTTAAAGTCTCCTTTGTGCAAGGCCCTTTGAGAGTCTTAGTGATGGGGACTGGAGTCTCCTGGCTAATTATACATGGTAATAAAATGAAGTAAAATGGGAGTCACTTCTTCCACCACTAAAATTAGATTTCCCTGACTTTCTGATGAGTAATGCCCTAGCTTAATTTGAGCTTTATTTCCTTTTTTTCTTGCTCAACAGGGGTGGGTGGGGTAGGGAGCATTAAAAAAGTGAAATAATTCATAAACTTGGAAATTTCCAGTTCTCCCTGTGGTAATCTAACTTAAGTCATTCACTTATTCATGTATTCATTCAACAGATATTTGGTGAGCATCTAGTATATGCTAGAAAGTGTTCAGGAGCTGATATGGGAGCAGGCATGGGGTATTCAAGAACTAGCATGAAGACCTGTGTAGTTCAGGCCAACTGGGAAAGGAAATGATAGATTAGATGAGAGAGATAATGGAAGGTCATATCAGTGGGAATCAAAAGGTGAAAATAATAGGTATGATTTAGCTGGAATTATGTGGGACAAGAAGAGCAAAATATTTTTCACAGTCCCTTGCATACTGTAGATGTTTAGTAAATTTGGCTTTACTTTTTCTGTACTATCGCCTAATTATAAAGAAACGGCACTTTGTCCCCAACACCCAATGTATAAATCAAAGGCCAATAGTCCCAGCATTTATTTCGTATTCCTGTACCACAGCTGACCATGCGTTGGATTTTTTGGGCACCAGCAAACATCTCTCTTTAGAAAATTGTTCATGAAACTATAGTGAATATGGATCCTCCCAGCCATGTCCTAAACTAACCAAGTTTACCACTATATTTAGGCAAGTGAGTGTATCATCTTTGTGATTTCTTTTCTATATTAGTCAGACAGTGTGTTGGGCATGAAGAAACCTCTGTTGAAACCACAATCCCCCTTGAGGAAGTATGTACAAGGTGAAGAGGGGTTGAGTAGAAGTGGAAAGGGGAAGAGTTAAAGCCGTATAGTACAGCTCTACCAGCCACCTCGACTTTTTACTGAACTTGATGATTTTAAAGTTCCTAAAATGCCAGCACTTGTTACTGGGAACTTGAAGTGGTAACACATAAACCCCATCTGCTGAGAAGTTTCACTCTGATTCAGTTCCTGATAAACTACTGTCCTACCATGGAGTCTTTTTTTACTAAATAGCAAAAAAAGTATGCAATTTTATTTTTCCTGAAAATGAAAGTTAAGCAGTAGAGGAATATCCCAGAAACAAAAGGAAAGCAAGGCAACTATCTTCCCAACTCATTGGCCCCATCTAATGCCAACAGAACTGCATCCAAGTTCTGGCACACACCCTCTTATCCTTGGAGGTGATAATCGCCTCTTTATTCTCTTCCGAGACCAGGACACAGGTGCTGTAGGAGGACTGGAGCATGTTGATCACCAGGGAATTGGATAACACATCCAGTTTCTTCACTTCATCCCCTGTCACGTTCACGCTTCCCGCGATACCATACCTAGGAAGACAAAAAAAAAAAAAAAAAAAGTTTAATAACATTACTAAGGGAGCTGAACTCCAGCAAAAAAGTCCAGACACTAAGACTCAACCAGTGTCTCATCCTTTTCCTTCATGGCTCCTGAGTCTTCAAATTATAAGCTCAGAGCAAATATGTTATGCCCCACAGCAGTGATTGTCAACCTTGCTTCCTTTACACTTTGAGGGTACTGTCCTATTCCCTTATTCTCCTAATACCCTAACCAGAATTCAGTCTTACAGTGTTACAAAACTGCCCTCAGCACTGTGAGGTAAATAGAGAGAGTTATAAGTCAGATGGCGCCATCATTAATGACTCCAAAGGGTAAAGGACCATGACTTTCCAGCCCTGGGATTTCAATATTTGTTATTTATCCTCAAATAGCCTGTTGGGTTGAATTAAAAATTGCCCTGCTGTAGCTTGGCATTACTTGAATAAGAAGAAAATTTGAGGATATAACCTAACTAATTTAATTTGGTTCTTCACTACCTTTTCAAGCAATATCAGAAAGAGCACTACCATAAAATTTTATCTAGAATCTTTGTGTTTTAGAGCAGGGGTCTAAAACACAGCTAAAGGTGAGCAGCAGGCGAGGGAGCAAAGGTTCATTTTCATCTGTATTGGCAGCTGCTCCCCAGCCCTACCATCAATGCCTCAGCTCCACCTCAGATCATTAGGCATCAGATTCTCATAGGAGCACTGGTCCCTGGTGCCTAAAAGGTTGAGGACTGCTGTTTTAGAATATTAATATGCAAAGGTCTCCTGGCTTTCACCCTTGTGGGGGCGGGGATCCTTCTAAAATTTCAGTTAGATCACTCTTGTCCACCTCGAGTTCCCAAGTCCCCGCAGTGAAATAGGAATCCTTCAGGTCTCACCCAGGAAACCCTGTTCCCACAGTGGCATTGCCTCTTATTCCTCTAGCCTTCACTCAGCCAGTCTCAGCCTCCAGACCCACAGGGCATGCACCTGCCTTATAACCAATCGCTGGGTTTGCTGCCCTACTCTCCACACTCTTTCCTCTTAGAGCCATGTGGCTATCATTCCACTCAAGCCTTTTGCATTTCAGCAGCCACTAAGGTCCTGTGGCCACTGGCACTCAGCCAGCTGCACCTGTCTTTTTCATCTTCACTCATAGTGCTCCCCCGAAAAGAATGCTCCCTGCCCACCCTCAGATTTTTTTCTTCTGGTCCTCCTGACCCACTCTGGAAGCTTTCCTTCATGTTCCACCAGGCACACTCCTCCCATCAAATCCAAAGCGGCTCATGATCTGTTCATAGCATTGTCTTTCCTGACGGATTATCTGCTCACTGAGGCAAGAAGTGTGGCCACTGTATTTGTTTCCACAGTGCTCAATACATGTTCACTGAATAATGAAGAAACAATGGCAGGAAATTAATTTCTCTTCCTCGTCCTTTTTAATGCCATTTATTGGTTGAACGAATCCTCAGGTGGTCTAACAGGTACCCAGGGTTGAGAACCACAGACTTACCATCATCGGGGACAAGTCATTTCCCATTCTCTTCCCTGACTGACAGCCTCTCCTCTCCCCCACTGCCCTCCACTTAGCAGCTAAACTGATGGTCTGTTGTTATGTGATGTGCTGAGCCAGCTGCCTTGAAAAACAATAGTAGTAGCCAGGCCTCAAAAAGTGCAGCTTGTAGTTCAAAATAAAAGCAAACAAATAACTGCAACAACAAAACTGGGTTATTTTACACTTGAGTGAAAGGGGACCACAAACCCCCAATTTTTTTAATGTGGATTATTGAGGTGGCTGCTGCTGAAGAATGAAGAGCTAGGGTGCCCAAGGCCCATGGTAGGCAGAGCTGAGAAACGATCTCTCTGTCCTGTGCTCCAGCATCCCACCAACCTCACCCTTACCTTCAACAGGCCCTCTCATACTCCCTGTAGGTACAGGGTGTCCTGCTTTGTTCACCCACACCCATACCCCTTCTTCCAGAAAGAATGGAAGCTCTTTCACAGTGAGGCCTAATTGCCTGACAACTGCTCCAAGTTGAGCACGGGTGAAGGGGTGCTTTATAAATACTATAAAGGCAACACTTTCTAGCATTATAACTAGCACTAAAGCTCTCCTGACCATTTTAAAGTGGCCTGTTCTGCCATTTTGACAGTAAAATAGGGGAGGCGTTCTATTAGTCCCTTCCTCCTACAACCTGCGCCTAAAAATGTCTCCCCCAAAAGAAGCAAAGGAATGAGGGACTTGAGGCCCCCTAAATGGAAGTAGCAGGCACACATGAAAGTCCCATTCTCATGAGCAGATTTACTCTGAGACAGAAGGCAGACAACCTTTTAGCACTCTGTGAAGCAATCCCGGGGTCCTCTTAAAATAATCTCAGCAGGTCTACAGCCATACCACACTGAAAAAGCCCACTGAACAAGCCCAGTGTCTGTCTGATGTCAGAAGTTAAGCAGGGTCAGGCCTGATTAGTACTTGGATGGGAGACCACCTAGGAAGACCAGGTGCTTTAGGCATAAATAAAAATAAATAAATTTACATATATAAAATCATCATCATCATCAACATCATTACCATCTCAGCATCTCGTTAGAAAAAAAGGAATTTCTAGCCAATGAGTTTCTCTTACTGCCACTTTCAGTTGTAACAGAGGGGCCATAGAAAGAATGTCTTCTGAACTGGCAGAATGTGGGGCCTCTGCCAGACCAAGGAAAATTCAGCGCCCCCAGAATAATGTGGAATCCTGACGTCTCGTTTCTCCGGGCTGCGCTTGCCACCTAGCGGTCTGTCTGTGCCATTGACCAGCCTGCTGGCAAAATTCTCCAGGTCTGGGCAAGGGGCCATGGTAATAAGGAGCATTTACTGAGCATTTACCATAGGACTGGCACTGTCAAAATCATCATCGCATGGACTTATTAATCCTTACAATAACCTACAAGTTAGAGATATTAGTATCCTCTCCATTTTAGAAATAGGAAACTGAGGTTCTAACAAGAGTTGATCATTGCCTATGATCACCTGGAAAGAAAAGCCAAGTCAGATGAACACCTTAATCATTAAATTCCTGGGTTCACTTCATCTGTACACTCAACAACCACAGAGTCTGTTCTGCAGCCAACTGATACAGCCCCACCACAGCAGCTTCTGCCTAGCCGAGCCTTCAACCCAGAGCAGGAGCCAGATGAATGTGGGTGAATAATGCCGAGAGGTCAGCAGACAGCAGGGAAGGACTCTAAGTATAGCAGGGCCCATATATGGGAAGAGGCAGAGTCACTACTTAGTCACTCAGCAGGACCCATAACTGGCGAGAGCAGAAAAGAGGCAAATGACTGAACCTAACATTCATGAAGGTCCTTAAATGTAGTTTGGCCAAATGAGGTAATAATATAGGGATAGCAATACACACAGAGAAAAAGCCTATCATAAAGCATCTTACTATGGATCCCATTGCTTGGTCACAAAACGTTATATAAATAATTCTGTGATCATTACATCTTGTTATATAATGCTATCACTTTTTTGTTAAAAAATTAGTAAATTGTTAAGAATAATATTTTAAATTATTGGACTTTATTATGTCTTTATTTTGGAGAAATAATAAAAATAGGCCCCCTCAACTTCGGAGAGGACCTCTACTGGAATTACGATGATGTAAAGGGAACCTGAAAGAAAGCCTGCTTCTTCTTATTGCAGACTCAAACTGGACACTTGGCTGTGTTGATCAGAAGCCGAAGCCTGAACTTGGCTTCATTCCATGCTGGAACAAAGCCCCAAAAGAGAACAAAGTGTAGAATGCTGTACATTTCCTCCTTCCAGGCCCAGCACCTCCCAGCTTCCTGCCCACCAACTGGAGAAGAGGATAAAGAATGAATTACAGAGAAGAAACAAAAAAAAATGTTTAAAAAAAAGACTCCTTTTGATAGTGAGAAAGGAGATGTAGGCAGGGGCTCTGGGAAGTTATTCTGTAAATGATTACTAGCTCTTAACATATTGGGAAAGGTAGTGACGATAAAATGCTCATATCTGCAAAGGGCGTAAGGAGACCTCAAGTTTCCTGGCTGTTTCTTTGTGCCAGCGAGAATGCAAATACAAGTCACTATAATTCAATATATGTTTCAATGTAACAAGCCACTGAGCTTGTTATCTTTATAATGCATGGCGAATGGAAAAATTATATATATTTTTTCCTCCGTAGCATGTCTCTGTTCCTTTCTTGAAACAAGTCAAAGTTCCCTTTATCAAATCCCACGTGACAGAAACTTAAAGGCAGTTTTCTTCTAGGGCACACAGGAAACAGCTTTTGACCGGTTTCCTGCCCTGGCTCCTGCAGCTTTGCCCACACCCCACCTGGGCTGGTTTGTGCACCCACACCTGCTCCCTGAGACTCACAGGTTGGCCAGGCCGGCCTTGCGCACTGCGGAGGAGATGGCTTTGATGGCTGTCAGCATGGAGTTCAGCAGCTGCGTGAGCTCCCCTGTCCCTTTGGCCTGACGCCCCCTTTCCATCACATAGCGGGTCAAGGTGAGCATGTCCGTTTCGAAGGGGCTTCTATCTGTCATTGTGGCGGGTAATTTTTCAAATCCTTCTTATCCCCCTACAGAAAGCTTTGTTTGTCTCTAAGAGCTGTAGCTCTGTGATATAAGAGCTGGCTCAGGACCTTTAAGGAAAAGTGCCCCAGACCATGTGATCAAGGTAACTGGGCAGCCCTCACGGAAGTCCTTCTGGAGTGGCTAGTGCTGCCAAGGCACTCACCATACACAAGCTGTAAATAGAACCAGGCAGCCTAGAGATACAGACCTACTTTCTCTTGGTGAGCAACTTTCTTTAAAGTTCCTAAGAAGCAGCTGTTTAGTAACAGGTGGGAGATGAGAAATCCAGCCACTAAAAAAATAAAATGACCCATAAAACCCTCTTATTCAAGGGCTGAAAAAGATTTTTCACATCTATCTACTGCAGAACCTGATTCCTCCGTGGTTTATAGAAGGCAGATTGGCAGAGAGCTTATCTGGGGCATAGGTGACAGTAAATATAATGGCAATACTGGAACTTCTTAGCCAGGCTTCTTTCATATAAATTGGAAAATAATGCCTTTTATTTCTAAAAAGTATGCATATCCATAATCAATATCCAAATCAGAAAGAAAAAAATTCTATTCTTAGCACAGTGCTTAGCACCATGGTTATTTTTATCAATTTTTCTATATTTTCACTTTTATAACAAAATAATACTTACTTGAAAGGAAACACAACAGAAGTATACAAAGAAAAAGTGGAAGGCCTTACCATAAGACCAACCCCCAACCCACGCCCTAGAAATAACTGCCTTTCCAGCTGGTGGGGGTCTGTATTGGTAATAAGCATGGATGGAGGTCTGCATAAGGTGGTTTCTTTCTCTAGGGGCAGACAGATCTGGCTCTGAATCCCTAGCAAGTTGTATGAAGCCACAGTTTCCTCACTTGTAAATGGGGAGAACGATAAAATATCTGCCTTATAGAGTGGTTGCGAGGATTAAAGTGATAAGATGTGCTTCTCACATAACAGGTGCTCAATACTTGTTAGCTATTATTACCCTTCTGGTATTTTGATGTGTATTAACTATTATGTATACATATATAATTCTATTTTACAAAATAGTAGAATATGCACATCATTCTGAAATCTGATTTTTTCTTTTGACAGTTATTTCCATTAGAATGTGTTTAGCTGCAAGTAATAGAAAACACAACAATTTAAACATGTGAGGATTCATTTTTCTTATATTTTCTCATGAGTTCACTTGGAGGTGGCTGTTGGCATTTATTTAGCTGTTCAGTTTCTATTAGGGAACTCTGTCTCTTCTCTGTAACCCTTGGTCTGCTGGCTTTTGCCCCATGCTTGTCATCTCATGGGTGCAAAATGGCCACATAGCCCTGAACATCTAGCCCACACTAAAGACCTATACAAAAGAGAAAATGCAGCTCCAACTACATCAGTTCCCTTTTATTAGGAAAGAAAAATTTCCCCAGAATGCACCCTCTACCCCCACCCCAGTAGATTTCCACTTACATAGAATTGGCTAGATCTGTGTCATATGGTGATCTCTTGCTGCAAGAGTTGGATCAATCCATCTACATGTCTGCCTTAGGAAGACACCTTGGAAATACATTCACGTTGGTATGCATAAAGTACTGCATTACAGTGCATGGACGGTTAAAGAATTTTGGAAACGTGTGCTCTTCAAACAATGGTGCAACCAGCTTCCTCATCATTATGCATGGGCTTATGCAAGGGCTTCAGTAAGATGTAGCTCTAGAAGAACTGCTGTATCACAAGTTTAATTTTGGACATCACCAGCATCTAACTGGAAAACTCTTTTTCTATAACTTCTGGGAATTGTGAGAATTGTAGAATGGAACTTTCTTTGAGCTTGATGAGTCATGTTGCCATGAATAAATAAGTTTTGTCTTTCACATGGGAGATCAACTTCAATTCTTCAGACATAATTATAGAAGAGATTACTATATAGAAGAGATTACTAACTGGCTGTTAGTTCTGGACCAGCGAATGACTGCAAGATGAAGAGAGTGGCCTGGTTGATTGGTTTTCAGGTTTCATTTGAAATTTAACATTGTCATCTGATTAAGGGTTTCCCTCATGATGGTGCAAAGCAATGCCAGTCAGAGTGGACCATCACATCTTCCCTACAGAAATAAATGCATACATTCACACAAAATCCATTCACAAATATTATGGAAACTCTATTTATAATTCTCAGAAACTGCAGACACCCAAATGTTCTTCAAAGGTGAATGGATAAATTGTAGTAGGTCCATAAAATGGGATACTACTCAGCAATTAAAAAGAATAAGCTATTTTCACATGTAGTGCTGGGATGAATCTCAAAGGCACTGTGCTGGCTGAAAGAAGCCACTCTCAAAACAATATATGCTGCATGTTTTCAGTTATCAGTTATATGATAGTCTCTTAAAAACAAAGTTCTAGAGATAGAAGTAACTCCATGGTTGCCAGGGTGTAGGCATATGGGGAGCAAACAGAAAACAGGAACATTTTACCTGATAGAACTATTCTATATCCTGATTATGATGATGGTGGCTTGATATGTGTTAAAATTCATAGAACTGTACATTTTTAAAAAGTCATTTTACTGTAAAACAAAATATAAGTGGATCATGGACAGTCTGCAAATTGTACTGGTCCATGATGAGGTAAGTAGAAAACCTGAAAGTATTTATAGATTTCTATAGCCATTTTTCTATGTTGTTTGTTCTGATTATATTTATTAAAATGTAATTTAAATCTAACAATAAAATATAATTTAAACTTAAATGAAATTACAATCTAACACTAAACAATTGGGGCCTATATTTTGTAACTTTTTTATTTCATTTTTCCAGTAACTTATCTTTACCACTTTAACCATTTTTAAGTGTACAGTTCAGTGTCATTAAGCACATTCACATTAGTATGCAACTATCACCACTGGTCATCTACAGAACTTTTTTCTCTTCTCAGGATAAAACTTTGTACCCATTAAACAACAATTCTTCATTCCCACTCAGTTCCCAGCCCCTGGTAATCACCATATTACTTTCTGTCTCTATGAATTTGACTACTCTAGGTACTTAATATAAGTAGAATTATGCGATATTTGTCCTTTTGTTACTGGTTTATTTCACTTAGCGTGATATCTTCAAGGTTTATCCATGTTGTAGCTAGCATTTGTCTGAATTTCCTTCATTTTTAAGGCTGAAATACCATTCCACTTTTTTAGATATACTATATTTTGTTTATCCATTCATGTGTCAGTGGACACTTGGGTTGCTTCTACCTTTCAGTTATTATGAATAATTCTGCCATGAATGTGGTTGGACAAACATCTGTTCAAGTCCCTGCTTTCAATTCTCTTAGGATACATACACAGAAGTAGAATTGCTCTATCACATGGTAATTCTATATTTCATTTCTTGAGGAACCACTATACCTTTTTTCCTCAGTGACTGTACCATTTTAAATTTCCACCAGCCGTGCACAAGTTTCCAGTGTCTCCACATCCTTGCCAACTGTTATTATTTTCTGGGTTTTGATAATAGCCATTCTGAGTGTGAAATGATATCTCATTGTGGTTTTAATTAGCATTTCGCTAATAATTGGTGGTGTTGAACACCTTTTCATGTATTTATTGACCTGTCCAGTAATTCTTTTTATTGTGTTTTATAAAAGTATCTGTTTACAACAGATTGGAAGTGAAACAAACAAACCAGTGCTTTAAAACAACTACCACAAGAAGCGCTGGTGCCCAGCACACCGTGGATGTGAAAAAATATGAGCAAAAGACTGGATATTTTGGGATCAGGTGGAAGATGTATTAGGTAGTGTCACTTAGAAGTAGTCAATTACTCTCCCATAAAGGAATCTGATGAAAAGGCTGCTATTTCTGCCATCATCTTAGTCAAGTATGACAGCTGGGTGCAACAACATACTCCTTGCAGCTACATTTAAATGTTAGAAGTTCGAGTTACCAGTGATCTAAAATTGTAGCTGATGACCTTTCGGCAAATGCCACAGTTCTTTTAGGACACATGAAGGGGTGAAAACTAGCAGAACAGCTGTGGTAGAAGCCCATAAGAAGGGAGAAGTAGTACATCCAACTCACATTTATTTCAGTGCTACTGATACACTGGACACCACAAAGCTATCTATGGCCTTGCTTAGTGAAAGATGCTCACAGACCTGAGTCTAAATCTATAAGGACAAGCAGATCCTCTTGACAATTGAGGAAATCTCACTTCTGCGTCAGGGCCCTTCACCTGAAGACAATGATCTGGAATGAGACTCTGAAGTATCAACAAGGAGACCATATTTTATTAGCAAAACTCTGCTAAGATGTTTTACATACACTCTCTCATGTAATCCCAACATGTTTTTTTGTTTGTTTGTTTTAAAGTCTTTTGTCAGTAAAGGTTTTATTACAAGAAACAATTCCATCATGTAAAAATGCAAAAAAAAATGTAGTTATAGCAAAATGTTTTTAAAAATCTGCACTTTTGCTTCCATAGGACTACTGTACTTACTACATACCTGAGCAGTAAATATAAAATGAATTTTAAATTTCTTCAGAGGGAATCTGAATCCTTGCAGATTGCACCCACTTTTTCTCACACATTAATAATATCAGCTTGATGCTTAAGCATCAACTTTGTAGGATAACAGAAAACAAAGATAGAAAATAAAGAATACATTTTCTAGTTTCCTATAACAGAGTTATACCAAGTCCAGTTTTCAATGTGTAAAAAACAAATAGGAAAGTGCTATTTACATTATTTAAATGCAAAACCAAAGTTAAAATGGGACCAACACATGCTAGGTCTATATTTTATTTTTATAGTACTCATTGTGCCTTTTACTTATATTCTCATCATATTATGCTTTTTTCTTTTTAATTTTTTAAAGACTATCTTTAGAGTAGATTAGGTTTACAGAAAAATTGAGAGGCGATATAGAGATTTTTCATTGCTCCTGTGCCCACACATGCATACCCTCGCCTATTATCAACATCACTCACCAGAATGGTACTTTTTTTTATTTTTTACCAAGGATGAACCTACATTAAAACATCATTATCCTCCATAGTCCATAGTTTACATAGGGTTCACTCTTGGTGTTGTACATTCTATAGGTTTGGATAAATGTGTAATGGCATCTGTCTATCATTATAATATCACTCAGAGTTTTTCGCTGCCCTAAAAATCCTGTTATCTGCCTATTCACCTTAACCCCTCCCCGATCTTATCCCTGACAACTACTGATCATTTTATTGTCTTCCTACTTGTGCCTTTTCCAGATGCCATGTAGTTGGAATGAAACAGTATATAGCTTTTTCATATTGGTTCTTCACTTAGTAATATGTATTTAAAATTCCTCCATGTCTTTTCATGACTTGATAGCTTATTTCTTTTAGCATTGAATAATATCCCATTGTCTGGATATACCACAGTTTATTTGCCTACTGAAGGACATCTTGGTTGTTTCCAAGTTTTGACAATTATGAATAAAATTTCTATTAACATCCTTCTGCAGGTTTTTGTGTAGACATGAGTATTCAACTCCTTTGGGTAAGTACCAAGGAATGCAATTGCCAGATCATATAGTAAGAGTGTATTTAGCTTTGTTAGAAACTGTATTCCAAAGTGGTTATACCACTTTACATTCTCACCAGCAATTAATGAGAATTCCTATAGCTCCAGATTTTCACCAGTATCTGGTGGTGTCAGTGTTTTGTGTATTCCATTCTAATAAGTGTATAGTGGTATCTCATTGTTATTTTAATTTGCACTCCTCTGAAGAAATGATTTGGAGCATCTTTTCATATGTTCATTTATCATTTGAATTTCTTCTTAGGTGAGGTGTCTTTAGGGTCTTTGGCTCATTTTTTCATTAGGTTCTTTGTTTCCTTATTGTTGAGTTTTTAAGAGTCCTTTGTATATTTTAAGTAACAGTCCTTTATCAGATATGTCTTTTGCGAATATTGTTTCCCAGTCTATGGCTTGTCTTCTCATTCTCTTGTTATTGTCTTTCCCAGAGCAGAAGTTTTTTTTAATTTTAATGAAATCCAGCTTATCAATTCTTTCTTTCATGAATTGTGTTTTTAATATTGTATCTAAAAAGGTATCACAATGTCCAAGGTGATCTAGGATTTTTCCTATATTATCTTCTAGAAGTTTTATAGCTTTATATTTGGGTGTATAATCCATTTTGTGTTAGTTTTTGTGAAGGGTGGAGTTCTGTGTCCAAATTCATATTTTTTGCCTGTGGGTGTCCACTTGTTTTCCAGGACCATTTTTCAAGAAACTATCTTTATTCTATTGTATTACCTTTTCTCTTTTGTCAAAGATCAGTTGACTATATTATGGGGGTCTATTTATGGGCTCTCTATTCTGTCCAATTAATCTATTTGTTTATTTTTTTGTCAATACCACACTGTCTTAATTTGCATTTATGCAGGATTATAGTAAGATTTAAAGTTGGATATCATCAGTCCTTCAACTTTGTTTTTCTCCTTTAGTACTGTGTTGGCTATTCTGCCTCCTTATATAAACTTTAGAATTGATTTGTTGATATCCATAAAATAACTTTCTCAGATTTTGATTGGGGCTGAATTTTTTCTATAGATCAAGTTTGTAAAAACTTACATCTTGAGAATATTGAGTCTTCCTATCCATGATCATGAAATTGATTTAAACTTTTGATTTCATTCATCATAGTTTTGTAGTTTTTCTCATATACCTCTTATACATATTATGTTAGATTTATACCTAAATATTTCATTTTGTTGGTTGCTAATGTAAATGGCATTGTTGGGGGGGGTTGCATTTAACATTTTATTTATTTTCCCCTCCCCCCTTCCTTCTTCCCTCTGGTAACCACTAGTTCATTGTCCATGTCCATGAGTCTCTGTCTTGTTCATTTGTTGTTTTTAGGTTTATCATGTGATACCATGTGATTATCAATGTTTTCTGTTGGGCTTATTTTGCTTAGTATGATTATTTCAAGGTCCATCCATGTTGTTGCTAATGGCTGAGTAATATTCCATTGAATATATGTACTACAGCTTCTTTAGCCAATCATCTATTGTAGGACACTTCATTTGTTTCCATGTCCTACCCACTGTGAATAATGCTGCTATGAACGTTGGGGTACAAATATCTTTTTGGATATGAGTTTTCAAGTCTTTGGGGTAAATACCCAGTAGAGGAATTGCTGAATCATATGGTAGATGAATTCTTAGTTTTTTGAAGAAACTCCATACTGTTTTCCAAAGTGGCTGTACCAATTTGCAGCCCCACCAGCAGTGTATGAGAGTTCCTTTTTTTCCACATCCTCTCCAACATTTATTATTACATGTCCTGTTGATTATAGCCGTTCTAAGAGTTATGACATGGTAGCTCATTGTGGTTTTAATTTGCGTTTCCCTAATACCTAGCAATGTTGAGCATCTTTTTATATATTTGTTGGCTAGTTGTATGTCCTCTCAGGAGAAGTGTTTATTCAGACCCTCTGCCCACTTTTTGATTGGATTGTTTGTTTTGTTGTTGTTGTTGTTGTTATTGAATCATATGAGTTCATTCTATATTTTGGGTATTAGGCCTTTATTGGAGGTATTGCTTGCAAATATATTTTCTCATTCGGATGATTGTCTCTTTACCTTTTATACGGTTTCTTTTGCTGAGCACAAACTTTTTAGTTTGATGTAGTCCTGTTCATTTATTTTTGCTTTTACTTCCCTTGCCTTTGAGGTCAAATTCATAAGATCCTCTTTAAGTCCAATGTCCTTAAGTTTAGCTCCTATGTTTTCTTCTATGCATTTTATTGTTTCAGGTCTTATATTCAGGTTATTACTCCATTTTGAGTTAATTTTGGTGAGTGGTAATAGACAAGAGTCTAGTTTCATTATTTTGCAGGTGACTTTCCTGTTTTCCCAGCACCATTTATTAAAGAGGCTTTCCTTTCTTCACTGCATGTTTTTGGCTTTTCGTTGAAAATTGTTTGCCCATATAAATATGGGTTTACTTCGGGATTCTCGATTCTGTTCCACTGGTCTGTGTGTCTGTTTTTCGGCCAATACCATGCCGTTTTGATTACTATTGCTTTGTAGTATAATTTGAAGTCAGGCAGAGTGATGCCTCCAACCTCGTTCTTTTTTCTGAGCATGGCCTTGGCAATTCAGAATCTTTTGTGGTTCCATGCAAATTTAATGGCTTTTGTTTTATTTATTTAAAAGATGCTGATGGGATTTTGATGGGGATTATATTAAATCTGTATAATGCTTTATGTAATAAGGTCATTTTAACTATGTTGATTCTTCCAATCCAAGAACACAGAATAACTTTCCATTTCTTTTTATCTTCTTCTGTTTCTTTTAATAGGGTCTTATAGTTTTCATTATATAGGAACTTTACATATTTCATTAAATTTATTCCTAGGTATTTTATTCTTTAGGTTGAAATTGCAAAAGGAACTATTTTTTCCGATTCTTTTTCTGATACTTCATTATTAGAGTGTAGTAACGCTATGGATTTTTGAACTGATTTTGTATCCAGAGACTTTACTGTATTTACTTATTCTTTCTAGTAGTGTTCTTGTGGAGTCTTTAGGGTTTCCTATATAGAGAATCATGTCATCCACAAATAGCGACAGTTTGACTTCTTTGTTTCCTATTTAGATGTCTTTTATGTCTTTCTCTTGCCCGACTGCACTCGCTAGGACCTCCTATGTTATATTGAATAACAGTGGCTATAGTGGACAGCCTTCCCTTATTCATGATCTTAGAGAGAAGGTTTTTAGTTTTTCACCATTAAGTATAATGTTGGCTGAGGGCTTGTCATATACGGCCTTTATTATGTTAAGGTACTTTCCTTCTATACCATTTTTGTGAAGTGTTTTGATCATAAATGAGTGCTGCATATTGTTGAAGGCTTTTTCTGCATCTATTGATAGGATCATATAATTCTATTTTTTAATTTGTTTATATGGTGTATCACATTAATTAATTTGCATATGTTGACCCATCCCTGTGCCCCTGGGATGAAGCCCACTTGATCATGATGTATAATCTTTTTAGTATGTTGCTGTATTCAGTTTGCTAGTATCTTATTCAGGATTTTTACATCTGTGTTCATTAGAGATATGGGTCTGTAGTTTTCTTTTTTTGTGTTATCTTTACCAGGTTTTGGTATCAAGGTAATATTGGCCTCATAAAATTAGTCAGGAAGTATTGCCTCCTCTTTTCTTTTTTGGAAGAGTTTGAGGAGAATAGGTATTAAATCTTTCTTGAATGTTTGGTAGAATTCACTGGTGAAGCCATCTGGTCCTGGACTTTTACTTTTTGGTACATTTTTGATGATTGTTTCAATTTCCATGCTGTTGATTGGTCTATTTAGATTTTCCAGTTCTTCTTGGTTCAGTCTAGGAAGGTTGTATTTTTCTAAGTACTGTTCCATTTCTTCCAGGTTATTCAGTTTGGTGTTACATACTTTTTCATAGTATTCTTGTATGATCTTTTGTATTTCTGCAATGTCTGTCATAATTTCCCCTCTTTCATCCCTGATTTTGTTTCTTTGTGTCCTTTCTCTTTATTCTTTAGTGAATCTAGTCAAGGGTTTGTCAAATTTATTAACCTTCTCTAAGAACCAGCTCTTTGTTGCATTTATTTATTCTATCAGGGTTTTTTTTATTGTTGTTGTTTTCAATTTTATATATTTATGCTCTAATTTTGATTATTTCTTTCCTTCTGCTGACTTTAGGCTTCTTTTGTTCTTCCTTTTCTAGTTTTTTAAGATGAAGTATTAGATTATTTGGGCTTGTTCTTGTTTTTGGAGATAGGCCTGTAATGATACAAACTTTCTTCTTATGACTGCTTTTGCCATGTCCCAGAAGTTTTGATATGTTGTACTATCATTATCATTCATTTCTATGTGTCTCTTGATCTCTCTTTTTATTTCTCCCCTGACCCAGTTATTCTTTAGTAGTATGTTGTTTAACCTCCATTTATTTGTGGTTCTTTCTGCTTTCTTTTTACAGTTGATCTCTAGTTTCAAAGCATTATGATCAGAGAATATGGTTGGTATGATTTTAAACCTATTAAATTTGTCGAGGCTATGTCTGTGTCCCAGTATGTGGTCAATCCTTGAGAATGTTCCATGTGCACTAGAGAAGAGTGTATAAGCAGCTGTTGGGGGTGAAAGGCTCAATTATGTCCAGTTGGTCTAATATATTATTTAAGAATGTTATTTCCTTATTTATTTTCTGTTTGGACGATCTGTTCATATCTAACAGTGGGGTATTTAGATCACCTACTATGATAGTGTTTTGGTCTGTTTCTCCCTTTAGTTCTGTTAGTATTTGCTTTACATATTTCAGGGCTCCCTGATTGAGAGCACAGATATTAATAGGTGTTATGTTTTCTTGGTGTATGATTTCTGTTATCATTATGAAGTGTCTCTCAGCATCTTTCTTTACCTTTTTATTTTGAAGTCTATTTTGTCCTGCTTTTCTCTGAATGCCATTTGCTTAAAATATCATTTTCCATCATTTCACTTTGAGTCTATATTTGTTTTTGGAACTGATATTTGTCTCTTGGAGGCAGCATATGGTTGAGTTTTGTTTTTTTTTGATCCAATCTTCAACTCTGTGCCTTTTTATTGGTGAGTTCAGTCCATTTACATTTAGGGTGATATTTGAAATATGAGGTCTTATTATAACGATTTTATCTTTTGCTTTCTAGTAGTTCAGTGTGTCCATTGGTTCCTGTCCTTGTGTTTCTGTTTTCTTTATTTTGATTCGTTTTTGTGGGTTTTCTCTCTGGTCCTTCTTGCTTTACGTTATATACTTCAATTCTAAATCTTTGGTGTGTGATTACCATTACAAATATGAAAAGGATAGTTGTATATATATACAGTCATCCTTTTTATTCTGCATGTGCTTTATCTCCATTCTCTTTGTGAATTTGGATCTTTGAATTCTCCCCCTTTTTAATCATTGTTGTCTCATTTTGTCCTTATGTATGCTGAACACTCATTACTATCTTGCTATAGTAAATCTCTTTTTATTTTAAGCTTATAATGCCCTGTTCGTAATAAGGGTTGCACTCCTCTGCTTCTATTAGCCTGCTAGTCACTTTACTCCTAATTATACATTTTTTTTTGTCATTTTGTTTTAGGTGAGCTGACCCCTTTCAGAATTTCCTGTAGTGCAAGCCTCGTAGTGGAGAATTCCCTCAATTTTTGTATGTCTGGAAAAGTCTTGATTTCTCCTCCATATCTAAAGGATAGCTTAACTGGATACCTTATTCTTGGCTGGTAGTTCCTTGGTTGGTAGTTTAAATATTTGATTCCACTCCTTTCTGGCTTGTAAGGATACTGTCAAGAAGTCTGATGATAATCTAATGGGTTTTCCTTTATAGGTTATTGTCTTCTTTTTCCTGGCTACCCTAAGAATTCTGTCTTTATTGTAGATTTTTGATAATTTTAATACAATGTGTCTTGGTGAAGGCCTTTTGGGGTTGAGATAATTAGGTGTTCAATTGACTTCTTGAATTCCTAGCTCCAGCTCCTTCCTTAAATTTGGAAATTCTCATTAACTATTTGTCTGAAAATGCTTTCTAATTCCTGCTCCTTTTCCTCCCCTTCGAGAATTCCCATTATTCTTATATTTCCTCTCCTGATGGCATCAGCTAGTTCTTGTATTTCTCCTTCATTATTCTTTATTCTTCAGTTTCTCTCTTCCTTTGTCTGATTTATTTCGAGATTTCTGTCTTCAATATCACTGATCTTTTCCTCTATTTGGTCGACTCTATGTCCCAAGCTTGTTATTTCATTTTTCAACTCTTGCAGTGTGTTCTTTATCTCCAAAAGATCTATTTGTTTTGTTTGTTTGTTTGGTTGGTTGTTGTTGTTGCTGAGAGTTTCAATCTCCTTCCTAAAGAACTCATTCTACTCATCTAGTTGTTTTTCAAATTTCTGAAATTGTTGATTCATTTCAAATCTCACTGAGTTTTTTTCAGAAGTACCATCCTGAATTCCCTGTCATTTGAGTCGCATGCTACTATGTCTATAAGCTTATTTTCTGGAGATTTTTCTCTTTCTTTCTGAGCTGTCTTGTCACCGTGGTTGTTCATGCATTTAATGGACTATTTCTCCTCTTGGGCATAATGGAAGTGTGTTCTGCTTTTTTCTTTTTTCTTTTTTCCCCAAAAAGAGATTTATTATATAATGGTCTTTAGCCTGTCGCAAATAAGGTGTTTTTCTTCTGCTTTGCAGTAGGTGGCATCTAAGCCTCTTGGATCTCTGCTTTATATAAAGTGTTAATAATGTCTTTTTTTTTCCTCTTTTTAGATTTTTAATCTTGCTCACTACCATCAGTCTCAGTTCCTGTCAGTGTTAATGACAGTTTCAATAGCATTTCTTCAGATTTCCTTGGTTTTCTGCAGTGTTCCGTCTTGGAGGGTATGAATGGAGGGGCCCTTTGGGTTGGGTTTTGGAGATACGGCTGATCAGTCTCAGTTTTGCAACCATGGCTGGTAAAAATCAACTGTTGTTTCTCTGCTGTCCCCCCTTTTCTGCCATTCCTTTTTCTCTGCCTTCTGCTCTGATGATTGGGCACTGCTACCAGCTGCATGGCACAGCTGCTAGGCAGGGCTGTTCAGGGAACCCACCACACCTTCTCCTCTCCCCTCCTCCTACAGGGAGCTCCAGCTGCGAGAGGCAGCTTCTTTGTTTCTCCTAGTTCACTGTCTGACACCAGAGGTTCTGACCCACGGTAGCTCTTATGGGCAGATCCCACACTCAGACATGCTGGTGTGCAGTTGAGTTTTAGATGTTCAGTTTATTGTTGTTTCAAGGGGAAAGATCTGGGGACGCCTCTCACTCCACCATGTTTAATACAATATGTTTCTTTTTTCCTAATCTGTATACATTTTATTCCCTTTTCTTGCCTTATTGCATTAACAAAGACTTCCAATACAACATTGAAAAAGAGTGGTGAGAGAGTACATCTTTGTCTTGTACCAGATCTTAGTGGGGAAGCTTTGAGTTTGTATCATGAATGGATTTTGTCAAATGCTTTCTGTACATTTATTGATATGATCATTGACTTTTCTCTTTTAGTCTGTTAATGTGATGGATTACATTAATTGATTTTAAACTGTTGAACCAGACTTTGATACCTGGATAAACCGCATTTGTCCATGGTATATAATTCTTGTTAGACTTTAAGTGATTTTATTTGCTAATATTTTATTGAGGGTTTCTGCATCTATGTTCATGAAACATTGGTCTGTAGTTTTCTTTTCTTTTTTTTTTTTTTTTTGTAACATCTTTGTCTGGGTTTGGTATTAGGGTAAGACTCATTAAATGAGTTAGGAAGTATTTCTTCTGCTCCAATCCTCTGGAACTGATTTTAGAGAATTGATATTATTTTTCCTTAAATGTTTGGTAGAAACCACCAAAACCTGTCTTAGCCTTGTGATTTCTGTTTTGGGAAGATTGTTCATTTTTGATTCAGTTTCTTTAGTAGATATAGACATATTCATATTGTCTATCTCTTCCTGTGTGACTTTTGGCAGATTGTGTCTTTCAAGGAATTGATCCATTTCATCTTGGTCATCAAATTTATGAGCATAGAGTTATTCATAATATTCCTTTATTAACCTTTTAATGTTCATGAGATCTATAGTGATGTCTTCTTTTTCATTTCTGACATTAGCAATTTGTGTCCTTTCCTTTTTGATTTGGTTAGCCTGGCTAGAAGCTTATAATTTTATTGATTTTTTTTCAATGGCTTAGATTTCATTGATTTTCTCTGTTGATTTCTTGTTTTCAATTTCACTCATTTCTGCTCTGATTCTCATGACTTCTTTTCTTCAATTTACTTCAGATTTAATTTGCTCTTCTTTTCCTAGATTCCTATAGTGGAAACCTCAATTATTGCTTTTAGATTGTTCTTCTTTTCTGACATATGCATTCAGTGCTATAAATTTTTCTTTAAGCACTGCTATCATGGCATTCCACAAATTCTGATAAATTACTACTGTATTTTCAATTAACTTAAAATATTTTTAATTTCTCTTGAGGTTTCTTTTTTATCCACATGTTATTTAGAAGTGTGTTGTTCAATCTCCATATATTTTGAGATATTTCAGTTAGCTTTCTATTATTGACTTCTAGTTTATTTCCATTGTACCTTGAAAGCAGACATTGTATGATTTCTATTCTTTTGAATTTGTTAAGGTGTGTTTTATTGCCACAGATGAGGTATACCTTAATGAATATTCCATATGAGCTTGAGAAAAATGTGTATTATGCTGTCAGATAAAGTAGTCAAAAATGCTAATTATATCTTATTGTTTGATGATATAGTTAAGTTCAATTATGTCCTTACTAATTTTCTGCCTACTGGACTTGAAAGAGGAGTGTTGAAGTCTGCAGCTATTAGAGAGGATATTACATCTATTTCTCCTTGCAGTCTACCAGTTTTGACTCACATAGTTTGACTCTCTGTTGTTAGATGCCTACAGATTAAGAATTTTTATATCTTCTTACAGAATTGACCCTTTATCATAATGTAATCATAATGTAATACATTCTTTATCCCTAATAACTTTCTTTACTTTGAAGTCTATTCTGTCTGCAACCAAGAAACCTATCATTGCTTTCTTTGAATTACTGTTAGCATGGTATATTTTTTTTCATCAATTTAACTTTTTTTAAGCAATGGGTTTATTTTAGTACTTGCATCTATCCAAAAATCGATCTCAGATCACCTGATGTGTAGAAACAATGAGATTTTTGTTGTTGTTTAGAGTCTTTAATTGAAATTATGGTAAAAAAAATAGATTTACTTAAAGATAAAACCAAATAGCTATTTCAGTCTAGATTAAAAGGTGGCACCAAGTGTGAGATTCACATTTTGAGTGACCACCTGTGGTGAGACTTCAATAATCTGGGGTTTGTCTATGATTTTGGCTGTACGGTTAAACTCCTCTACAATTTCAATAATCCATACCTGGTGATGGTCACCATATTTAGGGGACTTTATATCTGCTCAGAACCAAGTGCTTTTCTCACAGGGTAAACAGATTAGAACATCTCCTGATGTCTCAGGACAGGCCCCATGCATGAGGCCAAACATGTTTCCACAGGCCTTGCTCACAACATCCATCTCAGGCTGTGAATCACTAAGGACCACTTCTTCCTCAATTGTTTGGCTAGGTTTTGTGGTGACCCAGAATTCCAGAGCCCTGGGATGTTGGTGTCAGTGTGGGCTTGGATGTGTGTGTGAGTCCTGCATCTGTTCTGTTGAGCCTTGCCATGTTCATCATCACCTGCTCTCCCAACTCCACATCTTCTTGTGTCACCACTAGTTTAATTTTATTCCATTTTTCAGAAATATTCAGACACTGGTGCATGGCCATGGCCACCTGCATCTCTAGGGGCTTCATGAGCACAAGTACATACCCAGGCATTGCTTTGTCTGGCATAATGAATTTATTAGGCTGGCCGACTGTTATAGCCATTCCTCCCAAAACAATGCAGGGGTTTGACATTGTTTGGCCACCCCCTACAGATGTTCCTACCTCTTCTGCTGCATCTTTAAAACCATGTGTAATTAAAAGCATCATTTTATCCCTTTCTTTTGGTCATTTTATACTGATTCTAAGGAGTTTCAGCATATTGTCACATTCTGTGGCTGCATCCCTCCCCCATTATGTAGAGGGAAAACATTGGCACATATTATCCTGCCCCTCATGTAAGGGTCATCAATAATAGCATAATTGTAATCCATGGTCTGAACAAAAGAAAGACCATGATGCTTCAAAAGAATGACAGAAGTATCCATTCTAATGCCAATCCTTGACATAAATGCTCCCTAAAACTGCTCATCTTCTTGGAAGTGGTTATCTTGTAAGGATTCCAGCAATTCCTGAAAGGTATCTTAGGGCACTTTGTAGCCATTGTCCTTCAGTTTCATGAATCTGGTTAGCTGGAAGATCTTGTCCAATTAATAAATTTCCAGGTTTAAGGACTCCCACATAGACATGGTTCTTGGGCTCACACACCTCAGAGCTGGGCTTCTTCCCTCCATCTCCTAGGCCACTGGTTCATTTGCCATCCATGGGTTTGCTTTGAGCCCCCTGCCTCCTCCCAGAAACAGCTGCTGCAGCTCTCACAATGCACCAGGAGCCTCAGGCTCCCTTAAGTGTCCCCTGAATAAAAATGCCTCCTGGAAGCGGTAGCAGCAACAGTGGCATGGAGGGCAAGAAGGCCAGGACTGCACTGGACACCTGGGGTGGCAGATCCTGCCCAGCTCTAAGGGCCCCTGTGGGCACCAGGCCACTGCCTTTATCTATTTATTTTTAATCTATATGTCTATATATTTAAAGTGGGTTTCTTATAGACAACTTATATTTGGGTCATGTTTTTTGATTTGCTCTAACAATTTGTCTTTTAAATGATAAATTTAAGCCATTGAAGTTCAAGTGATTATTAATATACTTAGATTAATATCTACCATATTTGTTACTGTTTTCTATTGATTGCCTTTGTTCATTGTTCTTATTTTTGTCTTCTACTTTTTCCACATTTTATGGTTTTAGTTGAGCAATTGATATGATTCAACTTTTTTTCTAGCACATCACTTACTTTTTATTTTTGTGGTTGCCTTAGAGTTTGCAAAATCTTTTACAATTAATCTAAGTTCTCTTTCAAATAACACTACACCATTTTATGGGTAGTGTAAGTACTTTATAATAACAAAATAATCCTAACTCCTTCCTCCTATCTTTGTATCATTGTTGTCATTCATTTTACTTGTATATAAGCTTATATAAATATATATATGTATGTATAAATATATATATATGAATACATAGTCAAATACATTGTTGCTACTATTATTTTGAACAAAATATTATCTGTTAGATTAATTAAAGGTAAGAAAAGAAAAAGGATAGTTTACCTTTATTTATTCCTTCTTCAGTGTTTTTCCTTTCTTAATATAGAATAACTTTCTGGCCTATATTATTTTTCTTCTCTAAAGAACTTCCTTTACATTTATTGAAAGGCAGGTCTACTGGCAACAAATTCCCTCAATCTTTGTTAGTCTAAGAAAGTCTTTTTTCTCCTTCACTCTTGAAGGATAATTCAAAGGGCACAAAATTCTAGGTTGATGTGTTTTTTCTCTCAATACCTTAATTATTTCACTCCACTATTTTCTTGTTTGCATGGTTTATGAGGAGAAGCTAGATTTAATGTTATCTTTGTTTCTTGAAAGATAAGGTGTTTATTTACTCTGGCTTCTTTCAGGACTTCTTATTTATCTTTGATTTTCTGTAGTTTGAAGATGTTATGCTTAGATGTAGTTTTCTGGCATTTATTCTTCTTGGTGTTTTCTGAACTTTCAAGATTTGTGGTTTGGTGTCTGATATTAGAAAGAAATTCTTAGTCATTATTGTTCCAATTTTTTTTTCTCTCTTCTCTTGGTATTCCCTTCACACATTATGTTACACCTTTTGCAGTTGTCCCACAGTCCTTGGATATTTGGTTATTTTTTTAAAGTCTTTGTTCTCTCTGCTCTTCAGTTTTCAATGATTTTATTGATATATCCTCTAGCTCAGAGATTCTCTCTTCAGTCATGTCCAGCTCATCAAAGGCATTTGTGATTTCTATTACAGTGTTTTGTGACAATGTATTTCTAATGCCAGTATTTCTTTTTTATTCTTTCTTAAGATTTCCATCTCTCTGCTTACATTGTCTATTTAATCTTGCATGTTGTCTACTTTATTCATTAGAGCCTTTAGCATATTAATTATGATTGTTTTAAATTCTCAGTGTGATAATTCCAACATCCCTGCCATGTCTTGTTCTGACACTTGCTTTGTCTATTCAAAATGTGTTTTTGTCTTTTGATATGTCTTCTAATTTTTATTCTGTGGTTAGGGAACAGGCCACATTCACTCTGAGGGATTTGGGGAACAAATGATGCTCATGTGGAGCTTCTATCCCCTTTCTGGTCACAGAGTGTTCCAGCAAATGTCAATGGCATAGTTGTGTTGGCAAAACCAGGGCAGATGGGTGCCCTAGAGTCAAAAAAGCTGTCTTAGCTTTAGCAAAGACACAAAGCAGCAAGTACTCCATTGTGCAGAAAATTGCTTGAAAACATTTAGAAAAAAATTAAGATTATGGCTAAGTATGATTTTAATTTAAAATGTGAAGGGTACAGTATGGAACCTCTAAGAGCAAAAGTCAGACCTATAGGTGAGAATAGGGAGGCATGAGGGTTTCTTTACAAATCCTACTAATGCTGTTACTTGATAAAAAGAACTTATTTAAAAAAATTTTTAACAGCCAAATATTTGAGTGGTTAGAAGTAGTTGTTTTCCTTTACATGTTTGATTAGAAGTAGGAAAGATCTCCCACTTTAGAGACAGTGTGACATTGTGGCACCTAACAACCAATGAACCTGAGTTCTTGTCAGCTTTCTACATTACACTCAGTGAATGCCATCCCTTTCTTCTCATTAGTGAAGGGCATCAAAGTGTCTCCCATGTCAAGTCCAACTTTGATATTCTAAGAATCATCAAAGGAGAGTTGCTGTGCTCCCGTTTCTCTGAGTCTATCCCTGTCTTTCTTCTCAAAGAATGAGACAGAGAAAGATTGGATGCATCTATACTAGAACACAAACAAGTACCAGTTGAAAACTCTCAGTTAAATAAATTCATAGCTCAATCCAAAACATCACACAGAGCACACAAACAGGTGGGAGAGTATCATTTCCCATCCAGCTACCAGATCACCACAATCTCCCTCAATGCTTTGAGAATCAAAAGTTACAAGAACTGACTTACAAAATGGTTAAAAATCAAAAAGTGCTGTGTGAGCCAGGGGACTTTTCTGAGAGGACTAGCCACAGTGGGAGTGGGAAAAACACTGGTTTTGGGTCCAATCAGTGGACAAAAGCAGAGCCAATGTTTAAGATCAAACTAAGTTTCCTGTTGGAAAACTGTGGAATTAATGAGGAATGTTTAGAGGAAAAAGAGCAGGATTTACATAAAAACCTGTTTCAAGTTTACAAGTTTACAAGAAATAAACAAGGCCACAGGTGTTTCTTAACACCTGATGTTACTTGCCATGATCTAGGAAATTCTAGTCCAGAAAGAACCAGGGCCAGCTAAGGGAGAAACTGTTTATACAGAGAGCCTGGTAAGAAATACACTTGTATGCAATAGTACTCTATTTCCTCAAATTTATGTTTATGATAATGTTTTTCCTTATGGCAATTAGACCTTAGAAATTAGGCTTTGTTAGTTCAGTAAATTGTTATAGTTTTATTTTTAAAGGTCACCATTGAGTAATAAGGTAAACCTTCATTTGTGACTCAAATGGTTATACCAGTGTGTGGGAGGCCAAGAAGTCATAGATGGCCACCAACGCTAACTTATCACCTCTCCAGTTCTCAGGAGGACATAAACAGCCTTGCTCAGATTAATCCTGCACACCCATACCTGAAAAGACAACAGGTAGAAGCAATACACTAACTCTGAGCTTAGTGGCCAAACTGCGTGGACTCGTATCTGAGCTCTGTTGCTCACTGGCTGGAGACCTTGGACATATTGCCTCACCTCTCTGTCCTCCATTTCATCACTTGTGATATGGTTTATTCAAATACTTAATTCATAAGGTTGCTGTGAAGATTAAATGAATTAACTAATGTTATATGCACAACTGTTATTATTATTAGTATCACTTGACACAAAGCAATGAAGACTACTTTTTTTAGGAAAAGGAAGAGTGTGTTAATTTCTCCTCTATTTATTCAAAATATATCTTGACCATCAGAGGCATTATGTAGATAGAATTTTCGTTAGGCAGCACCAGGCACTACACAGCATTTGATGGTGAAATATCCATGCTTTTTATTTCTGCTGTCTAGAAATGTATAATGCACAATCGGAATAGGGTAGCTCCATGTGAGATAAAAGATCCAGATAAAAGGCAATTCTTTTTGGTGCGGGCAAGGTCAGCTCTTCATTTGGCAGCATGCTTCTTATATATCTCCAAGAACTCGGTCACATCATCTGGGGACCCCAAGATGACTGGCGCCCTCTGGTGGATGTCAGTGGGAATGATGTCCAGTATAGCTTCCTTCCCAGTGGTGGCCAATCCTCCAGCCTTCTCCATGATGTAGGCCATCGGGTTACACTCGTATAGTAGTCTCAACTGGAAAACAAGAGCCAAGAACAGACAGTATCCTCACACCAGAAGGTATTACATAGAAAAGGGGTTTATTCTGTAGCACAGTTGTGTAGAGATGGTGGGAGTTTCCAAGGTAACTGATACTCTCTCTTTACTTCCGTACAGTTGTAAAAGCTCCACACACACCTTTAGGTTGCATATAAGGCCAAATGGTTAATTTAGCCATTTGGTTAAATTAAGCCATTCATCAAGCCAGAGGCAGGAATGGATTGCTTGATGCAAATATGAGACAGACCACCTGGACTCAAGGCTGAATGACATTTTGGCAGAACCATGGTTCCTTTCTCTTTATAGCATGGAAACTGAACCTAATGAGTGATTCTGTATGTGTTTTGGATGGAGCGTTGCCTATTCTAAAAGCATTTTTAAAAATCCATGGTTGTGTCTGGCTGCAGACATCTGGAAAGCAGACTGGCTCCTCCAAACAGTATAATATTGTTTGCAACTCTATGCACATTCCTTTTATAATTCTCCTAAGGCTTGAGGGTTGGGATTTAATATATTATATGCCTTGGCATTCAGTTTTACATATTAACTTTTTTATTGTATGTATTTTCATGCAGTCTTCCTACTGAGTGTTTTGCAGGTGTTTCCTGACTCTATTTCCATACAGGTGTCATGGCCATACCTGCAAAACTAAAAAAAAAAAAAGAAGAAGGAATCTCAGTTTGTGTAAAGAAACAGTTTGGGGTGGGACAGGGGATGCATTAGAGAAGAGTACTACAAAGTAGTCTAATCACATAGGCTGGAATGCCTGAGGTAGCTATGGCAAGAGTGGTGTTTTAAGTAAATAAGAATGCCTTCAGCAAAATGGACACCATATGCTGTGGACAGAGATCTAAACATATCTGAATATACAGATTTTTATCTTAACGAGTTTATTGTTGCCATTTCTTCTCTCACAATTTAAAAAAAATGGCAGTCTGTCTATTTTTTAAAAAAGCAAAAGGACAATACTTAGGAAGGAAACACACTATCCCTCAGTGTAGCAAAAAAGTGGGGTGCTCTTTCCAGCATAAGCCAGCACAGCCAAGTCTACAGTTTACACAAACACTGTGGGCATCAGGCTAGTGCAGTTAGTGGTAACAGCTCACCTGAAAGCTCTAGGTTTCCCTAGAGATTCTTTTCCTCTCTAGAAAGGTATCATTTTCCAAGCAGCAAATGTCAGCTCATTAATTATTCCTATTTTATGCCTTTTGAAAGCAATAAAAAATCTCTTTTTGGAATACATATTTGATTTGCTGCATTGGTAATGGGGCTGGACTGTTTCATTTCTCTTTATGAATGGAATTCATTTTGCCCAAGCCAAACTATATACTCACTGGAAGAACTGAGCACTTTTAGTCCCCTCTTGACCATAACACCATTACTTATCTTCAGCACTGGAAGAGCTCTCAAGAGACTATTTTTAGCTGATATCACTTGGCTTTAACCAGGACACCTTTTAATCTAGATAAGAATGTGCCACAGACATCCTTAGCACCCACTGCAAAGTCGAACAGCTATGATAACCTTTCTTTCTTCCCAGGTCAAATCCCTGGGCTGCTAATGAAATGCACTGCTTCTCAACCACTCTTCAGAGGATCTGTTTACCTTTCCTTTGGGGCTCTTCTTGTTAGCCGGGTACAGAAAGATTCCTCCATAGACCAGGGTGCGATGGACATCAGCCACCATGGAGCCCACATACCTGGATCCATAGGGAGCTGAGTTATCCTGCAAGGTTAATCCAGCAAGAATCAGAGTTGCAAAGAAGAGAGTTCTCTGTGCATTTTGATTCAACTATCATTTAGTGAGCACTTACAAGGCATATATTTGGGGCTGTGCTAGGAAATATGATGAAAATCCTTTTCCCAGGGAGCAGAAAAGGAAATAATGGAGATGGCCTCTCACACATCTTATAGTAGGTCAAATTACCCACAGAAGTCCTGAGGAAGGTGCAGTTGATTCTTGCTATGGGGTCAGAGCAGGCATTATAAATACGGTACCACTTAGCAGGACCTTGTAGGTTAAGAAGGATTTTGCCAAGCTAAGGGTTTTGCTAAGAAGCTGAGCAACAGCGAAGGGTGGAGTTTTCACCTTGCAGGACAGGGATTCGCATAAGTGAAGACAGGCATGGCAATGTAGAGAAGTAAATGCTGTCTACCTGGGGCCTGAAGAAGAGCCTGGTGCAGCTAGAATACAGGGTTGTGGGGGCGCGAGGGGATTCTAAAGTAAGGTAGAAGAAGAGATGATAAAACCAGAAAGAGAGCCTGGGGCCAGCTCTGACATTCAGAATGTCGTGCTAACAACGTTTGGGCTTCTTCCCCAGAACACAACAGCCTTCAATGGTGTTTGGCAAGAGTATGACAAAATTGGATAATCCTACATAGAACCAGCTCTGCAGACAGCCCTTTCTTCTCCTGTATTCAGTAATTTTTAATCTCTTTAGAGAGATACCAAGGCAGACCCTCTCAGTTTTGAGGCAACTAATACAAGTTCATCAGACACCACAGGGCATGTGCCTGGGTGAGAGGGCCATGTTAGGTGCCATCTGGGATCAGGGACCCCTGAAGTGATAAATGTTTTATTGCCAGAAAGTTGTTATCCTGATTTTATACATCCAAGAGAAAGTAGCTAAGGCTGAAACGAACCTTCTGATTTTGACATCCCAGGGGAGGAATTCCCATCCCCAGCACATAGGTGAGGACTTAATCATGGGATCATTGTACAGTGGAATCCAAGTTGCTTTCGTCCCTGCCACCTTTCCCTTCTGGGGCAAATCATGAACCAACACATTTCTGCATAGCTCAGACAGGGGCCCTCCCCACCACAACCTCACTTACTGGGGGGAATTTCTTCCTCTGGATGTACTCAGTGATGGCAGGATCAAAGTCCTTGGCATAGCCCTCGTTGAGGCTGTAGATGCTCCCTTTCTTTTTGATCTTCACATCCTTGTCCACCAAAATGAACTCTCCAATGGCCTGTGAAACAGAAAGGATAGTGGAGAGGTGATGAGCCATCTCCTCTGGGCCTGTTTGAGAGTGCAGCAGGCTAGAGTTGGACTGCGGGTGGTGCAGTCATTCCCCTGCTTCAGTACAAGAACCTCAGTTTGTTGTTTTATATTTTTTTCTTATCAAGGTATAATTGGCATATAACTATACTAGTTTCAGGTGCACAACATAATGATTCAATATTTGTATATATTGTGAAATGATCACCAGCACAGGGAGCTTCTCCTGGCCTTGGGATATTGGTGCTTCCAAGAACTGTGAACAGGGCTAGGGTAAAGGAAGAGTCAGTGGTGAGACTAGTCAAAAGGAACCAGGGAAGATGACAAGAGACTGCTGCAGACATTTTCAGGGGACAGAAGACACTTTTGACTTTGCTTTCAAATGGTTTCAGTAAAAGAAGAAAGCATTTAGATACAGAAGGCAGAAATATATAAAACAGCAGCAAACCCTGAGGGAGAATAAGAATTGTGTATCCAAAGCAACATAAGATGTATACACTTTTGAAAAAACAACAACAAAAAAAAAAAACGTTGGTATAGATAGGAGGTGGGGTATCAGGAGAAATGGACAGCTGAGTTACACCAGTGTGTTCGGGGCTGTCCTCAGCTTCCCATTTCCACCTGATGGTATTTCTCTTTGGTATATAGAACCCTGAGTTTTGATTCACATAATATATAACTGCAGATGCCTTTGCTCACTGAGCAAAGTGTTTTTCAGAAGTGGTCCTTCCACAAAGTCCCAGTGCTAAGCTGATGCCTTTACAGCTTAGCTTCTTCAAAAGAGATTGGAATTTGGAGAAAAAGGGTCACATAAGTCCTGTTGCTCTGGACTGAAGATTGCTGAGGACTCCTATGTGTCACTGATAGGAGGGTGATTGAGTTTCTGCCCATGGGGGAAGGGTGCTCACCCCATGGAGGCAAGAGTTAAGAAGAGAGGCCCCATTAACACATCTCTCCCTGGCCTTTTATTCCCATAGCAAGATTGGTTTCTGTCAATATAGAGCATGTTGCAGTTAGGGAAGGAGGAAGGAAAGGAAAGATGAGGGAAAAGAGAGAAAAGAGACTAGAATTAACAGTGGTCATTAAAAGGTGCCATTGTGAGTGATTCTTCTTTTGTTCTTTTTTTTTTTTGGTATTTTCAAACATTTTGGCCACAAATATATAGAAATATTCTTTTACAGTTAAACAAACAAGCAAATAAATAAATTTTTGAAAAAAAAATCTGGAAAATGAAGCCATAGCATATTAGGTGCTGCTGACTTCATGAAGCCATGCCTTGCAGACATCTCACCCAGGTACCTGAACAGAGTATCCAAGATGTGGAGGAGGGAAGTCTTCTGTACATGAAAACAAGAGACTGAAAGGCTTTTTGAAAGTTAAGGTCTGCTAGAAATGCAAATATAGCCATTGAGGTCTTTTCAGCAGAAACTCTCAGGCTGTCCTTTCAGTGAGCCAAAATGAAAAAAAAAAATGCTAAATTGGTCCAAGGCTCAGCCCTGCAGACATCAGCCCACAGAGGGTTAGTCAGGTCTGGGTAGGAGGGCAGCCAGCAGGGGAATATTACAGCAAGCCTTCATTGTTCTTCCAAACACTGAGAGGGCATTGGGTGTGAGGAGGGCAAAAGACTATCAAATACACCAAAACTTACTCCTGGAGACCCCAGTCTGCAATCTGAGAACAAGAAGGGATTTAATTTTTTTCTACAGGTCCATCAAGGCAAAGGTAATAGAAGTCACCAGAAGAATGTCTGGGGAAGCAGGAAATATCTAGGGAAATTATAAATCAGCACTGATAGTGATTTCAGGAGCTACCCTAGGCCCCCCATGAACTGTTCTCTGGTTCTGACAGTATTTTCCTTGAGGTAACTTCATTTGGAGGCTTAAACTAATGCTGTTCCCCACCTTTGTTTTCTTATTAAGTGCAGGTACTTCCAAAGAGGCAAAGTCCAGTTGTGCAAGAGCGCAGAGGACAAAGGCAGTCTACATTTCAATTTATATGACCTGCCATGTACGAATCCCAGGGCCTCACCACAAGCAAGCTATCTCTCACAGGATTCCAGCCAGCTGTTTGTTCTTGTGTTCAGTTTGTCAGCGAAAAGCATCGAAAAAACAACTTGTTCCATTAATTATCTGAGGACATTTCTAAAACCAAAGGTTATTTATAAACTCACTAGACCATACACTTAATGAATGTGCCAACCTACTGAAAATTCTGTGAAGTCTATATTCAATGGTGGGCCTAGCTGCACCAAATATTTAAAGAGATTACTTTTCTTCATTTATCTGCTCTACTGAAACTGACCTCTAACTGAATAACTCCAATTAATAGACATGTAGAAGAAATTATCTACAAATTAAAACTGTTAATGAATATTTTTCAAACACCTTGGCTCCTCTCTGTAATGTAGCTTTTTTCTATAAGGTGGACTAAAAATTTATGTTCATTTCCTTCTTTATTTTCATATCCTTGAGTTCATCAAAGCCTCATTGAAACTTCAAGGGTTAACTGAAGGTTTGTGAACATGTGCACATCAAATAAATTTGGTAGCTATTTTTGAAGAAATAATATAGTCTACTGCTGCAGTTGGGACACCCATTCACCTCAGGAAAATAAGCTAGTAATAGATATAGTGGGTGGTAAACAGACTATCTACAAGCCCCATCAGGTCCATAAATGTGTTTTAGTTGGCTAGCATGGTGTTTTATAAATCCAGAAACATTACATTAAAAAAAAAAGCCAGTGTTTCTTAAACATCAGAAGCCTTTGCAAGACTGGGACCCTATTCCCAAATAGTAACAACTGCTGGACCTCTCCTGTTCATCACAATTCCCACTATGGCCCCTGGCCTGCCTTCCCCAGCAAACCTTTCTCACTTATATGGTTTGCCTGACCTCAATGGGCATTTGAGTCAGTTGAGTAAAGTCTGTTCTAAAAATTTCATCTTGGAACAAACACACCCTCTTATGCTCTGAACAGATATTATTTCTCATCTCAATAATATTTTCATGATATACACATTGTCCTCCATTTTCCTCACCCTCTTCCCCACCTCATCATCTCTTTCCCTCCATAGGTCTAATAGCCCACCTCTATATACCCCTGCCTATACACACACATACATAACAGACGCTCACTCACACCCATCAGACAGGCACCTAACCTCCCACAGTACTTCTCACCGGATCCAGCATGAAGCAGTTGACACCATTTGCCATGCCCAAGACCAACATGGTAGCACTGCCATAGAGTGCATAGCCAGCAGCCACCAGGTTCCGGCCTGGTTGCAGCGCATCCTTCTCAGAAGGCTCGTCAGTAGAGTTCTAAGACAAAGGAGAAAATAAAACATGTTTTCATTTTGTTTTGTGGTTCTTTTTTCCAGTTCAGCCATTAGCAAGATACATTATCAAGGTGCTTTTTCCTGATGAAATAGGGCATCTTCCCAGAGGGGCCTTCCTCCACAAATCAGTAATATCCTGATTATATTACCACAGCAGTTTCCCACATACCCTAAATTTCCTGCATCTGGGTCTTTCTTCCCAATCAGGGCCCTTCTCCAATTTTACTAATTTGATATTCTCTCATTTCTCCATTATCACTTTCGAAAAAGAACATGCCTTCTCGCCAGCTCCCACTAATTTAATCTTATTATGGGCATCAATGTCTGTCACCTGCCTACTCCATCTTTATTTAAACAAATTAAGACTGGGCTGCAGGGCTGTGAGTCTGGTGAGGAAATCAATTTTATAAGCTCTTGTCAGTTGCAGCACATCCCCCAGTGAGCAGTGTGGTCCACATCACTCACACATCAAAGAAATTCTCAGAAATACAGGAACCCAGAATATCTCTCCAGGGTCATTACAGGGTAGGGCAGGTGCTTCCCATTTTTTTGACCAAAAGCCACAGTAAGAAATATACTTTACATAACAAACCAGTATCAACACACACTCACATTCACACACAACCACAGAAATTTAATGAAACAATACTTAAACTTAGAATGTCACATGCATTGTAATCTCTTTTTGATTAAAAGCATAGTCCACTGGGTCATGTGACCCACAGTTTGCCGAATATTGAGGAAATTGCACCTAACCAGTGATTGTTAACTGATTATTATCTTCTTTATTAATACTTGTTTAGCTTCTTAAATAAGTTCCTCAAAACAGCCCCCAAAGAAATCTTTCAACTTGAAAACTTTCTTCTTGAATTTAAACAGAAAAAAAATGGGAAATCTATGTCAATTTCATTTATTACTTCCCCAACCAGATATTGCAGCACCTGAAAGTTAGGGCATCTATATCATGATGCTAGAGAAGGTCATTCCAGCCAAAACTTTCTAAGTAATTTATACCTATAGCATTGTTGTTGGGTGTTTTGGGGTTTTGTTGTTGTTGTTGTTGTTTGTTTTTGTTTTTGTTTACTTCTGCCATTGCAGGGTGCTTTCTTAGATTTCTCCATAATTTGGCTTATTCATCTACATCCCAGGCAATTTTTCTTTGCTGCTGCTCCTTGTTTCCATCACAACTTTGATTTGGTCACAAGAGGGATGAACAGAGCCTCTATCATCTATGCCATTTTTTTCTCCTCTCCCTATAACTTTTGAAAGTGTGGTCTTGCGATCATCTGCAATAGAATCACTACAGATATTTACTAAAATGCATATCCATGGGCAGATTCTCAGGACCCACCTTAGAAAGTCTGACCCCCTAGTGGGTCAGACTTTCTAAGGTGGGTCCTGAGAATCAGAATTTTACCATTTATCATAGGTGATTCTTGCCTTGAAGTTTAAGAATTACTCATGTAAAAGGAAGAGTCACTAAATCAATTTCTCTCCATTTCCCACCTCCATTTCCCTCTCATTTCCACTCCTCACGTTTAATAAGTGGTTTTCATCTAGGTGTATGGGTGGTTGGTTGGTGGGTTAGGTTGAGTTATTTGATTTAGTTTGATTTATGTTTACAGAATAGTGCAATATAGCTATACACAGCCTAAATGCAGTATTGAAAATTTGAGTTGTTTGCCCAAATTCTAAATTTTGCCAGTGCATAACCTTGAAAATGGAATTAGCTTCCTTCTACACCAGTGACATACTGAAGGGCTCAGACTTCTAACTATCTTCTATCACAATCGCTTAACCCTGCCATCCAGCACAGTGCTAAATCAGTAAAAGGTAATACGTAAACAAATATGTTGATGGGAAACTACTAGAGGTTTGGGGTAATCAATTTTCCACTAAAAAATGTCCTCCAGATATTCATGTTGCCCAGAATATCCATGCCTGACTATGGAAAAGGTGCAAGAGTAGACTTCCTTTCCCTGAAATACTGTCGCCAAGTCATCTTATTCTGTGACTTCTTTGCACAGAATAAGAAAATGGCAACACTGTCTATGATCCACATACTCAAAAGAAACAGAAAATAATGCCATCGAATCATGGATGCATAGGAATTCTTTCCTACCCTTACCCCCTTTCCAGTGCCATACATCTCTCTCCAAATCCCCAGCAATGAATGCCTTTGCTTTAAGAGACCCATCACATTACCATGTGGATGCTCACGAGACAACGTGCATAAAACACTTGGCAAAACCAGAAAGCCTCTGGACCTTAACCTCCTCTAAGTATCTCAGGCCACTTTCTGCTGTAGATATAGGTTTGTTTTATTCCACATCACCCCATAAGGCGTATAGGGAAAGACATCGTGGATTCTGGAGACTTGAGGTGGTAGAGAAGTGAGGCATAAATGGTGGGGCTGTCATGTCACCAGATGGACTTCCCTCAGAGGAGCAGCCAAACCCGCCTTGGAAAGTCTCACGGGGCATTTGGCAGAGTCCCCAGAAACTCGGCCAATATCATTTACCTACCATTGCACCCGGAAACCTAGCAGACAAAAAATATATGAGATGATGTTTCCTCCCTTCAGTTTATAACTTTCGGGAAACGTCAGCCGGTTTGGCCTGGCCAGCATCTGCCACCCTTCCGCGGATAACTCACCTAAACCTCCCTCAAGACACTGCCTCCCTCGCTCTCAGCGCCAGGGCTGGGCACATGACCCCCACCTGGCCAATCACGTCACTGCATGCCTCAAACCTTAGTGATTGGTGGAGGGATGGGCATGTGACCTAAGCCTAGCCAATCAGAGCTAGTGAGATGGTATTCTTGTTGGAACTGTTGGAAAAGAGGCTCGAATCGTCTGCGTGGGTTGCGGAGAGCCTGGCCCTGCTCGCAGCCCTTGAGGTGCCAGCGAGGAGGGAAGTGATAAAGATGGGCAGGAAGTGTGTCCTAATCATAAGGTCTGAGCAGATCTAACCACTGGGCTTTCTAGTTACATGAACTAATGATTTTTTTTTCTCTTTCTCCCTTTCTCTCTCTCTCACGCCCCCCTTCCTTCATTTCTTAAGCTGGTTTGAGTTTTGATAGCTGTCCATTGGATCTTAATATATAAGACGACACTAGTAATATTAATAGCTAACCACTTATTGAGCACTTTTCATGTGCTGGGGACTATGTGAGTGAGCTATATTTAATTTTCAGCATCTACCCTTTCTGGATAAGGAAACATGAGGCATAGAGAGGTTACCTTGCCCAAAGTCCTATAGGGCTAGTAAGTGTCAATGTCAAGAAGCTATTATTAATAGCTATTATTCCATATGGCTATTATTAATAAGTCTCCCTGTGCTCAGTTAAGAGAAGTGAATTGGATTCTAAAGCAGCTAGAATCTGTTTTTATTTATGGGGACTGAATATTTAAAAAAGAAAAAAGGAAGGGGGAGGAAAGGACAGGAAAGCCATTTCAAACATATGAAAGACAGATTTTGACTCAATATTTAGACAAATGTTCTAAATATGATGGTTGCCCAACACCTCAAGGAAATTCTGCCCCTTCTGGATGTCCCCAGCCAGAAGCTGAATGACGCCCCCTAAAGTGCTGCAGCAGGAACTGAATGGAACACTGGACCACATGCCCTTGGAGGTCTCTTTGGAGCCTCTTTCCAAGCAATCAGTAAGCAAGGATGGATATTATTGCTGGTTCCAGTTACAGATGCTGTGCACCTGACCTGGTGCCCCAGGAAGCTGAATTTTAGCCCAGAACCATCTCTGCATAAAGCAGGAAAGGTCACCTTTGAAGCATTAGGCACATCAATGTTTATACCTTATAAGCCCTCAAATGGTTTTAAATAATCAATAAAGCTTTTGAAAACTGAAATGACTTACAGGTGCTGTCGCACTCATTTTTTTTTCAGTCTCTTAAGAGAATCACTTCAGGTTTATTGAGAAGAGTGTGGAGACCTACTGTTGTGATGTAGCATCCATAATTTAAGCTGTTGTTGCAAGCTGGTTTGATTTTTTTAGTTAGTAGCCAGTGATTCTCAATTATCTAGGTTTTTTTTTTTTTCTTTCAAAGAGTCTTTATTTGAGGGTTTGAGGTGAATAATGGGACTGGAAAACATTCACACTGCTTTAGTTTTGGTTGTATCATTAACTAGCAGTCTTCCTTCACATGAAGAAATTTGCTACAAACCTCTTTGATATACTATAGATTTGATATTTTGAAGATTGTTGCCTGCCACCATGTCTATAACAGGAATGGTGTGTTTCATGGAATTACTTGGAAAATAGATAAATTCTTGCCTTTGCCTTTGTGTTATGAATATTAGAACCTTCTATTACTCAAATTGATTTTGATGTGGATCTCCCTCTCCACCAAGACAAAAGTAAAATACACTCCAATGATGAAAGAGAAGTGTCCCATAGTGGTCCTGCTTTACACATGTTTGGAAGGAGCTTATGTGCAATACAAGACAAGTCACTTTGAATAATAAAATAAAAATGGGTGTCTCACTACTTAAATTATGTCCTCTGTATCCTGGGAGAGTTGGGAGGAACCTCGGCAGTCAGCTGAACCAGTTGTCTTGTCCAAGATATAGAAACTGGCTCAGCCTCAATGGTACCTGTGAGGTTTTATTCCTAAATTAAACAAGAAAGGCCGAAGCCAAGATGATGTATTTTAGATTTTATACAGTTTTATGATGGGTCTGCAGGTGTTAATTTTATTTTGTCTACCTACTCAAGTGCTCTTCCACTAACACAACCTGAACACGCATGCACATACATACACAATTAAAGAAAATAAAAAAGGCTCTGAAGGTAGAGTTACCTGCCCAGGTCACACAGGTGGAAAACCCAGGACAGGGGTCCAGGTCCCCACACTGCAGCAGTGTGCAGCAAACTCTTTCCATAAATGGACAGATAGTAAATATTCTAAGTTTTACCATCATACAGTCTCTATCACAACCACTTAACCCTGCCAGCACATCATGAAATCAGCCAAAGGCAACATGTAAAAGAATGAGTTGACCATATTCCATTAATACTTTATTTTGTGGACAGTGAAAATTAAATTTCACATGAATGTCATGGGCCATGAAATATTCTTTAGATTTTTTTCAGCCGTTTAAAAATACAGAAGGATTGTTTTGCTCACAGGCTATATAAGTCAGGCAACAGGCTGGACTTGGCCCAGGGAGGAACATAGTTTATAGATCTCTGATTTAGGGGATTTAAAGGACAATTTTGAAATATATAGTCTATTGTTGTTATACTCTCACAATTCTCAATTCATATAGTATCATCACTGTAACTACCCTCTATTGTCTCTTTTATTTTTAATTTTATTTTCTATTAAAAAAGAGAGCAATATATAGTTAAAAGAGTAAAATATCTTTCTCTTCCACTCACATTTAATATTTTCTTTAACAACTCAATGAATCTTCACTATGTAGCTAATACTGAAAAAGTCAGAACTCAAGACATACCTATCTCAAACCTCACAGAGTTTCATGATATACATTCTGACTGTCCTATCAATAGTGAAACAGGATTGGATGCTCAACCTTAACTTTCTTTTTGATCCCAAATCGGAGACTTGATACATTACATTTTACCTTTTTGTAGATGCCAAAAATGGTTCCAATGGACACCAGGCAGTCAATATTGGAAGATCCATCAAGAGGATCAAAACAGACCACGTATTTCCCCTGAATAACAAAAAAGGAAATAAAACTTTACTTTAAAAATAAACACATTATAATATAATAGAGAGTATGCACTAAGGGGAGTAAAAAAAAAATCGATGGGAAAGTTCAAGAAATGTGAGTTCAGGAAATACTGTCATGGAAGTTATGAGTGACATGCAGAGTACATATATATTCTGTATTTGCTGTGTGTGGGGGGGATAAAAATTATGTTCTTATTACTTAAATTATGGCCTCTGTATCCTAGAAGAGTTGGGAGAAACTTTGGCATATGTATGTGTTTGTGTATATTCATGTGTATGTGTATATATATATATTAGGCAGAGAAAACGCAACTTAGAATAGGAGGTGTAGATAAAGATAATGAAATACAGATAAATAAGTCATAATATCCTACATCACTGATATAGATGAATCATAATTTTTGCTTGAATTTCCTGGCAGCCAAAGGAAAAAGAGAAACAAGATTAATAATTTATTTTTCATTACACATAAGGAGAAAAATAACATAGCTCCCTAGATGAAAGGAAGACAACATTAAGATCTGTAAGAAATTTCTCATGCAGCTCTCATGCAGGTCTTAAAGATGACACTTGGGGTTGCAATACATAGAGTTCTCAACAATATCCCAACTGGAATTTTCAAAGGAAATAAACTTCTGTTGTAATGGAACTATCAAAGATTCATTTATTATTATTATTATTTATGTCTTCAGCACCTGGTCTTCCTAGGGGGTCTCCCATACAAGTACTAACCAGGTCCGACCCTGTTTAGCTTCCAAGATCAGACATCAGGATTGTTCAAGGTGGCATCGCTGTAGACCATGGATGGTGGCTCTACTGGGGCACAAACCCAGGACCTTCTCTGTGTAAAGCAGATGTGCTAACCACTACATTTTATGGATCCACATCCATAAAATTCATTCTTTAAATGAGATTTTCAGGAGTTTGCTGGAGCTGGCTGCTATCAGCTATCAAGAGCTAATTGTGCACATCTCTTCTCAATTCTGCTTTCAGTGATGTCATGTTGGTAGCTTGAAATCAAGTATGGGGGAGTATTTACACAGTTGATATTGGCAATTGCTAGAAATCAGAGTTTGTTGTTTGTTTGTTTGTTTTCAAGAGAGAACCAGTTCACCAGCATACCCTGGGGTTTTTTCATCTCCAAATTAGCTGCTTTAAGATGTAGTGTTTTTTTTAGTTTTTGCATCAGAATAAGACAATTATCTGATTCCAACCACTTGTTCTTGACAAATCACCCTAGCTGATGCAGGAGAAACTGTCATCTAGAAGATGGGAACATGCCTATTATGAAGGCATATTGCAGTGAGAGAAGTTGGGCTAACTGATAGATAATATTTAAAAACAAATTGAATATGCATGCCTAAAACTGCCAAGTACCTTGAGAAGCCCAGCAGAAAACAACACGAACTTTGAGTTTGACATACAGTAATATTTTAGAAATGATGTAAAACAAACTAATCAGATGTAGCTCCCCAAACTCTTTAAAAGGTTTAAATTGAGTATCAGGTAGCCTCTTTAAATTCACCTTCTGATTGCTTTTTTCTAATTCCATTCCTTCATATTCCCAATTCATCTCAAACAGGAATAGATAGTAAGTTCATATAAATGCACTTCTCATTTCAAAAGTTGTTTTATTATCATACGATCATTGTTCTATAAAAGCTAGAACATTCCCTTTTATAATGATAACTTATTATTGAGCCCCTACAATGGCTCAGGTACTGTGCTAGATGTTGATATACAGAGAAGAATATAATTTGTTCTCTGGCCTCAACAAGCAATCAGAGTAATAGGACTCCAAATAAATTCCAATGCATAACTCAGTGAAAGGAAGTGTAACTAGTTTAGACTGGCAGGAAAGTTGGGTGTCAAGGGTGGGAATTTGGTGGGTAGAGATGAAGCAAAAGAGTTAGTTAAAAGAAGCCAGATTTTGAAGAGCCCTCAGCAAGACAGTAAGAAGTTAGGAGTGAAGATGAGTATGAGTTTATATGGGTCTTTCCCATGTATTCATACATGAGAGAGATAATAATGGCATGAACTATGGGGGCAGGGTGAACAGGGGAGGACAGTTCGCGATATGGCAGTGAGGATGAATCTATGAAATGACTCATGTTTCAGAAGGGATCTAGGGTAATTCCTAGAAATCCAGATTGGCTGAACAATCGGAGTTATTTATGAAGCAAGAAAGAAAAATGGTTACATTACAACCCTGGATGTTAGAAGTGCAGACCCACCCTTTTCTCAGGTTCTATGATTATGGCATGTTTATCTTCTTCCGACACAAGAACGCAGGTTGCAAAGGATGACCGTAACACATTAACGACCAGGTCATTGGAGAGGATATCCAGCTTCTTCACTTGATCACCTGTCACATTAGTAGAGCCAGCAATTCCATAGCTAGAGGGGGGAAAAGTCACAAAAATATAATCTATGAGCACCAGAATATGTATATACACTTATAAACCCACTGAAAGCAGCACACAGTAGGATTTAAAAGAAAGGAAAGAAGACACATAGTTTGAAAGAACAAGAAGGATGACTCCTGGAGGGAAGGAAATATTGTCACTCACCTGTTTGGTATACCTGTATTGGTACCTGGCACACCTTTGTGGTTAAATCTGTGTTTCTCAACATCTTTTTTTTTCATTATGACCTCTAAGAAGGCATTTTAGATTTTTCCCTCTAATTATATTCCTCATGAAATTTTAATACTATAGGTGTAGTGTATATCTGTTTATGCATTGTGTGGATATCTGGGTTTTATACACAAAAAAAGGTTAATTTTTTCATCCCCTCCCCATAAAGAATCAAATTTTTCCCCTGAAGACATGGGTTAATCCTTAATGAATCAGTTAAGAGACACAGCAAGTAAGGAAACCTTCTGGGTAGGAGGGAGCCTGAGATGTGAGTGAAGTCAAAGGAGTCTGTGGTTTTATTGATGAAAAGATCCTAAAAGAAAAGAAATACTGACTGGTCCTGCCTCATTTTGCAGAGGCAGAAGCTTACTCTGAGACAGCAGTGGGCTTGTCCAACAGTGGCACCCCACCATCCCCAGCAGGAGTCCTAGGGCTGGAGGGACTGAAAAGTCTGGAGTTTCTACTTTATTTTCAAGGTACCTGCAAGGCAGTAATGGTGGAATTCTCAAAATTTGAGTGTCTTGTCCAAAATGCAGCCTAGTTGGTCAAAATGAGGGAAGAGGAAAGTTACCATAGGCTATGGTTGAGTAGGAACATTGAAAGGAGGGGACAAGTTTTAGAGGAGGAGTGCACAGAACAAGATAAGAGACTGAATGTGGGATTGAACGAGTAGGAGTATGAAAGTTCCCGCAGAACAGCTAGGAGCGGATGCTAAGGGTCACACTGCAGCCTTGGTCAGATTGCTAGGAGCAATGGCCTGAGAACTGACTGTCATGGCATCCACTGCTTCAACTTCTGAAAATGCATTTTCTCTGAAAGCAATTTGCTTGTCTCTGGCTGGAAAAATCTGGATCAACACCAGGAATTGTCTGAATCCTAGTGCCTGGTCTGGCCTGACTCTCAGGGAGGTAATTCCAGTGATCTCATGGAGCCCCTTGTCCAGTGTTTCCCAGAGACACAGGCTACAGCTGCAAATCTAATCAATCCCTTGGACTTTTATTCACAAAATAAGAGTGGCGTGATGAAAAGTGAAGAAGTGGGAGGAGAGCTAGAGGAATGAGACAGTTTTTCAGTGGGGGCAAGGGAATCATGCTGTGTCTCTGGGTCTTTGGTTCTCATTCCACATAATCTTTTTCTTACCTTAATTGTGGGACCAACACTGGTAGAGAAAAAAGGCATCCAAATTCTGTATGGAACTGGAGGGGCTTGGCAGGGCCCACCAACTGAAATATATCTCCCTCATTGACCCCATTGGCATCAATCATCTCTCCTTCCTAGACAGATGTTTCCACAATTAAAGTCACTGCTAATTCAGTTACTGCTGATGGGAAGAACATGGACTTCATGACAGACACCTGGCTCAGAAATCAGCTCTTTAAGCCCCTCACACTCTCTGAGCCCCTTTTTGCTTGTGCCCACAAAGGCAATGATACCACATGGGACTATTACAAGTATTACAGGTGATAAGTACACAAAGATAAGTACACAGCCCTTGGAACCTAATGTTAGTTTCCATGTTTGCTCTCTAAAAGGAGCTCTTGTTAGGCATCTGCACATACTGTGGGAAGAATAGGGGTCTCAGAGAGCCCTCAGGCTTCATCCACCATCCTATTTACATGGTTGTTTATCCTTCCTTTCCATGAGGATGAGGACTGGGCATGTGTTTTTCACCACGTATTCCAGCTTTCAGCATATAGTAGTTCCTCAATAAATACTTGCTGGATGAATGAATGACATTCACTGAGGAGAAGAGAAACCTGGGCCTGAAGAAATGGAAATAGGAGTGATCAACTTCTAAGGCTGTTCCACACTTTGGAGTGCCAGAGGAAGCCAGGGGACAGCTATGGGGACAGCTCTATGGAGGCCTAGGAGGCTAGGCCTGAGGGACAAGGTGGTCGAGGAGGCAGGCATAGGAAAGGCCTTTTTCATACTTTGGCCCACTTTCCATGTGCTCAGGTATCTCCCTCAGTGAGATGGTGAAGGGCAGTCAGCTCCTTAAGGCCCATGTCAGTGTTCATTTATTCTGCAAACATTTATTGGGTACCAAATGTGTTCCAGAAATGTTCTGAATGCTGAGGTGGGTACCAAATGTGTTCCAGAAATGTTCTGAATGCTGAGGTTATAATGCAGAATGAGACAGATGAGATCCTGGTCCTCATGGAGCTGTTCTAGTGAGTGAGATAAACAAGAAACAAATAAGCACTTTTGATTTACTGAGATAATTCTGGATTGTGACCAGTGCTCTAATAAGCCAGGGGATGGCAGGAGGAGAGAGACAATCAAGAAAGGTCTCACTGAAAAAGAGCCATTTAAGCTGAATGATACCTTGAATGTTTTTTATTTTAAAAAGAGGGGATATAAAATGCCTTAAAGGAGCCCAAATAAGTCCACCAGTAATGACTCCACAGAACATCCCCTTGTCAGAAATATATCCACAGAAAACAGGGTGTTTGTTTTTCATATATCTCCAAATGGGAGGGGTACTCTGTGCACATCTGCATAACTTTTCAAACCTTGGGGTCTGAACCTGATGCCTGAATCTAGGGAGCTCTAAAATGTGGGAAGAGGAAACCCAGAGGAGAGGCCCGGCAAGGCCAGCTCTGGTGCTCCTGGGCCAGCCCCATTGGCCAAGGACATACTGGTTTCCCCGTGACTGTGTCCCAAATGCAGAGCCACATCATTTGTTCAGCAGAATTTAATGGAAGTGGGAGAGTTCCTGATACATTGGACTATATTTTCTGAACTCGCATATTCAGCAGTTCGCCAAACAGAAGTCAGAGAAGCAAGTCCAATAGCCCCAGATCATGCTGTGGCTTACAAAAGATTACAATCAGTGCCAGACTGGCTGACTTGTCCAGCCAAGACCATCAGCTGAATTCCTCACTGCTGCTCCAGGATTCTAAGGTAGCTCCCACCCATGAGTCACAGAGGGTGGCACCACCTCTTCACCACCAACCCATCACAGACAACTGGTCACTTCTTGGGCATAGCCACTCTGCAGGGTTAGATAACTACCATCCTCCATCCTTCCCTTTAACCTCTCCCCACCACTGAGGGTCCCTACTCTATCATAATTAGAAAGACCTTTCTCCAGCTATTTTCTAATTGCTTGCAAAGCACAATAAAAAAAAAAATTTAAGACAGCATGGAGATAGGTCATTCTGGTCCCTTCCAACTCAAAATTCAAGCACTGTAACTTTTCTAGGATATCTTATGGTGAGGCCCAGTGTTAGGAAAGTCTGAGAAAGCACAAGTGATTCTAAAGTAGAAACAGGGTTCAAGCAAATGAGTTCCCAGACTGCCATGTCAATAGTAAGGATATCTGAGTTCATATCATGTCACAGGGTAGTCTCTGCCTTGCATCTCAGCTCGTGAAATTAGGTACAGTTCATGTTCTCACACAGCCCTGCACTTCTGCTTAGGCATGACAATTGGGGCTAGGAAACTGCTCAGTCACAGTCCTCCAAGGGGCCCTCAGAAGGCAGCAAGATGTCCCTGAGGGAAGTCATTTCCACCAGTCGATGAAAAGTCAGAATCAAGCAAGGCTTCCTTGACTTTGACAAAGGAAAAGAGCCTTCAGAAATATCCTCAAAGAACTAATTAACTGAAGAACACATGGAGTTTATTTGCTTTACAAGTTTCAGAAACTCCCTTAGAAACAATAAACGTCTGCATTCTGATCAGTAATCATTCCTTAAAGGTCTCAATGGATAAATGAACAAGAGCCTTCACCATAAATTCCAATGGACACTCAGAGGAACAGTGTAACCACCTACAGAACTGATAGCCAGCGTGAGCTTCAGCCCTTGGCCACATAGCCCTCACTTTGATGGGCTGGTGAACTGGGTCTTGGAAAACAGGTCAACTGAGTTCTAGACAGACCCCACAAGAGCACAGAGGGTTAGGAGGCCAGCCTGGTTTGAAAGGAGCTTCTGCACTTGCCATTGTGGACAGGAGGGGAGGGCACCAACCACCCTTGATGGGACTTGAGCAATGCCTTTCACACATGACCTGGCTCATTCTTAGATCACTTCCCACTGTGCCGCTCCCAGGGGTCCGTATCAGGCAGTCAATGAGGCTGCAGGAATGTGGGGAAAACATCATATAACCCTGTCAAAAAAGCCTTCTGGGGCCAATTGTGCTTTATAATCAATGGAGAAACAGAAACAAGTCAGAAGTTTGAATAAACGGGTCTACCTGAGCAAGCTATAAACCTCTAGGCTTAGCTCCTTTCCTCACCCACACAAAAAAGGAGTTACTAGCAGCTGGGCACTGATAAAGCAGGGACAGGTTTGATCAGTTTTGACTGAGCTGGTGACTTGATCGGACATAGCAGCTTTCCCTAAAAGCAAGTTATCACAGAGCAGAGGGAGACATCATGGGATTTTCTCCATGGGCTGGGGCTCTAGACCACTGGGGTCCAAATCCCAGCCCCACCTGCTATATGCTATGCAACCCCGGGCAAGTCACTTAGCATCTCTGACCTTTGGTTCATTTGTAAAATGGGAATTCAGTATGTCTACATCGTCATATATAGAGAGGGGCAATAAATGAGTTGATATGGGTAAAGGGATAGAACAGAGCCTGGCAAGTGAGCAAGAGGGCTACCACTTCTATAACCACACTGGGAAGCAGGGTGGGTCCTGGCAAGAACACAGCACCAGAGACCTGGGTCCTATTCAGCCTTTCCCTCTTACTGATTATGCATCAAGGTATCTCAGCTTCCTGATGGATTGTTTCTATTTCTAGGCTTTGTAAGGGTGATGGCTGATCCAAGTGATGTACCTGGTTCACAGCAGCCTAACAGCTGCCATCATTGTTCTTAATGGAGTTCCCCCAGGCCTCCACTAAGTAAATGCTGGTAATGCAGGGGGAGAGGGAACTATGACCTCTAAACCAGTTTTGCAACTTCTGGGAAGATAGCCAGTGACAAATTGTGTCACAGGCAAGTGGAAATAAAAGAAAGTTCTCAAAGTTTATATCTAACTAAAGACTTACTGGGGATATTATTTCATTTGAGGCACTTAAGACATTTCACTTCCATTTTATTCATATTACTTGGTTCTGCAGCCCAAGCAGTTGGGGAGGGGGGGAATCATCCTGTCAGGGTTTAATCCCATATGGCTATTCTTTTTTAAATCCCTACAGACACAGAAGTTCTCTGAGTTTGAGGAGCAAAAACTGATTTCAAATTTGTCTATAATATCTCACTTTTACTGTAAACTTCACTGAAAATCTGAAGAAAAACTATGTCATTTTAATTCATATGATGGGGAACTCCTTAGAAGAATAAATTGATTTGGCCAGTATTTTTAAATCCTTAGAAATTTGGATTAAATATTAACATTTTTTAACTGACATCTGGTCTCTGGAATGGAATGAACCATTTCAGAGCCATAGAGTCTGTGATTTATGATTTCTAAAGCACAGCCCCAGACACAAGGACCAGAGCCAGGACCACACTTAGGGAAGAATTCTCAATAACTTCACTGATTTGCTAACTTCAGACCATTTTCTCCTGATGTCAACTAGACAGCCATGACAGCATGAAGCAGGCAGGACTTTAGACAGCACACAAAAGAACCAAGTGGAAAAGTTTGTTTTTAGAACACCCAACCAAAGAAAAAGGGAGGCAGATTATTATTTAATCTTTATCACTAAAGTTCAAGTTGACACTGACTTGTTATTAATTGATTCTGAGGTAAATGACCAACCGTTCAACCTGACATGAACGTCCAAGGGTCAGATCAGAAGTGCATTGAAGGAGAGGCGCCAATCAGAGCAGCTTTCAAAGATCACAAATCCCAACCTTCGCTTGAGTTCATGCCAGCCAAAATGGGCAGCTAGAATGGAGTGTGGCTGGCTGTGCTTCTGATATGGAGAGGAAGTTACAATTCAGTCTTTGGAAATATAGAGAAGATAATTCAAGAAATATAAAATAAATCTGATAAAGTACCCAAAAGTTTAATGTCATAAACTCTGCAAATAAATTTGAAGGTAAACTTAAACATGTATTAACTGACCTGTAATTCCAAAATTAAAACTGAAATTATTTATTATTTTCTTCCATCAAAATTGGAAAACCCCATATGTAAAAGCTTAACTGTTCTGAACACCACTGAGCATGATAGAAAGGAGGCTTCTTGTAACCAAAGTGAGTGTATAACATTGTTTTAATATATAATGTTCTAATCTGAAATACATGCCTGTTCATATGCATGTGGACAACTACTAAGGAATGAAAAGCAAAATTTTTTAAATGTCAGTTTACAAAAAAAAATCATAATCTTCAGCCTAGGAAAACAATGATAATATTGTACACATTTAATGAACCCAGTTCATCCTCACACAACTCTCTGAGGTTGAAAAAGATAGTTGGCTTCCTCTTACAAGTGGAGAAACTGAGTCTCAGAGGTGTTATATCTACCACCCAAGTCCTCACAGAAATTAAATGGCAAAGCCAGGAATCTGAGCTCAGCTGCATCCCTCTCCAAAATGTGTTCTTAAACACAGCATGTTCCTGTTCTCTCCATCTGGTCCTGATTTCTTCCTCTTCCTCCCTGCCTCAGGGCAGAATGGACCAAAATCCAGTGGCTAAATCATTAGTCAGTGCTACATGCCCAGATTCCAGACTGGCATGGCACATCCAGCTGCAGGATGGCCCACATCTCCAACTGAATAGCCTCTAACACCTCAAGTTCAATGTTTCCAAAATATTGGAATCATCTTCTCACCCTTCCCCTCCTCATAAAAGCAGCACCTCCTTTGGAATTTTGTTTTTGTTTAGTTTTGTTTTGAATGGCAGGGATCTGTTCTCAGTTGCTAGGATCTGCTCTATGAGAAGCTGCCCTTCTCACCCAATTGACACTCTGACTTCTCCCAGGGCCTCACCCTCCTCCTCACTAGTGCTCTGGCTCTGGTTGCCACTTTCCTTACCTCTCCTCTTTTAAATTGGCATTCCCCATGTCTAAGCTTTCCCTCTTCAACTCCACACTTCCAGTCATATCCTTTCCAGATTAATCTCTAATCATGGTACTGACCTACTCAAAAACCTTCACTCTCTCCTCATTGTACATCCTCCAAAATACACAGTATTCACCTTTGCCATTTGATATTCCCCACATACCCACAATGCAACATCTGCACACATTCCACCACATGTACACCATGCTTCAATCAAACTGAATGAGCAACTTTTCCAGAAACATTTTCCTACTTGGTACCTTTTCTCACACAACAGCCCAGCCTGAAATGCTCTCTGGCCCTCAGGCTTTATGAACACCTGTTCCTGCCCATTAAAGTTGCCCATCTTGATGCTCCACAATCGTTTACATCATATTTGGGGCACCTCTATAAAAGCACCTTTAACAATCTCTCATGGTGTATTAAAACTAATTCTATATTTGTAGTATTTTTCCTACAGCATAAGCTTATTGTGGATGTTCAATAATATTTTGTTGAATTGAATGGAACCAGTGAATTCTTCAAACAGTGATTTGGAAACTGTTATAAAGGGAAGTTCAGAACATGCCTAAAGCAAAAGTTTAAGCCACTAGAAGGCCACTTTCTTCCAATGCTATGAAAACAGAGAAGCAGGGGTATACTAAAATTTGAATTCATTGGACCCACCTGTAGGTCTCATGAGAGAACAGAAGGTTAGCCAATCGTCATCATTTCTAAGAATGGGTAGAGGAGCCAGAAGCACAGAGATAAGCCTTCAAGAACAGGTTGGCTCTAAGGCAATGGCTTCTTGTGATACTAATCTTAATCCACATCAAAAATGTAGTTAATTAATAGATGAAATGTGTGGTTTGGTGAAAAGAGCCCAATATAGGCCACAGACCAGGTCACCTCATTTTCCCTGGCCTTGTGGTCCTCATCTGTACAAATAGGGGTGGGACTGGGTAACTTCTGAGGCTTTAAGCTTAAAACTCTATGATTCCATGAACATCTTATTAGGAGCAAGAAAGTGGCTAGAGAGCAACTGTTGGGGTGGGGGCAGGGCAGAGAGAGAGAGAGAGAGAGAGAGACGGAATGAGCACTCCAGCCATACTCACTCCAGGCATGCTCTATGCTTACACTACTGATATCTTCTTGATGAGACTTCCATGGCTGATCTTCATAAACTGGTTCCTGTGAGGTTCTTGCACATTGGCAATCATCCTGTCATTCTGGGTGCATGCCCTTCTAGTGCAAGTCTTCAGCACTAACAAGCTACTTACAGGCACACTGGCTTTTTCATCCAGGACATCAAAGCCAATAATGAATGTAATTTGGAACCCTGGCTTGAGATCTTGTCTTACTGCTGCCTCCCTGACTACATGTCTTACTGAGACAGCCAAACCCTTATTTTCCCATAGGAGTACTTAAGTGGTTAAGTGCCTTGGTTCCAGTGCTCCTATTCAACTTCCCACATGACCAGGAATGAACCAACACCTGTCCCATGAGTACAATACTGTGTGAAATAGTCAAAGACCAGTGGAATGTGCTAACATAGGGGAAGAGGAAAATAGTTCCAGAGATGGCCATGCAGCGGAACTCTAGGCAACAGTTAAAATGAAGAAGGTAGATTTATATGTCCTGACATTGAAAGATAGTTAAATATTATTAAAAGATGAAAAGCTGCAGAAGAATATGCTAACTGTGATTCCATTTTGTTTCCATTTACATATGGATATATGTAAATACATATCCATGTATAAACTCATATAAATATTAAAAAGTTGCTGAGAAAATAACCAGTAAATTATTAATGAAGGCCACCCCAGGGAATAGATAGACATGGGTTTCACCTTTCCTTTTGTGTTGAGTGCCCTATCAATGAATGCAACTTATTAAGTAGTTTATAACAATAACAACAGCATTTCTTTAACCTAATATTCACAACTAGTTAGTCTAAAATACACATATTACATAGCCAAAATTAGTACCCTTTGTCCAGGTCCCAGTATCACAATCCCACTAAGGGCTCACTATCTAAAGTTTCCTTAAAAATGGAAAAGATACACCTTAAAGCAGATCTTGCATTTCCAAGTTTCTGTGCAGTTCTGAAAGGTATTGACACACTTTTTAAATAATACAGGAAGTGACAAGCATTTTTCTTTTTTAAAAAAGCTCCCTGTTCTCAAAGACAGAAAAAGCTATGAGGCCATCTCTAGTTGTTACAAATTAAATCTGAAGTAAGACTTTAACTGAGTGTGTTTCCTAAAGCAACAGCTCCTTAGAAATGTATTATTAAGAGGGGTCATAGGTGAAATAATGAGGGAGTCGCCACCTTCCTGACATACCTGTCTTAATCCTTCTGCAACCAGGCCTTTCCCTGATTGACATCTGAAAATAAATGTAACCGTACACTCCTTTCTTAAGAGTCAGTTCCATTGACCCATACTATGGGATCAGAGCCAAAAAAGGAAGCCAGATTGTAGGAGTTATAATATTTCAGATCAGCTATGAACATCATGCACAATTTTTATAGTGTACTCTAGTGTAGGAAATGGTAGAAAGGAGTGGGGGCAATCTGAAAATCCAGGTACCCTTCAACTAAAGTGAAGACTGGATAAATGTAAATAAAGTGCTTGTGCACACCAGAATAAACCAAAGGGTATTTGTGTTACTTACAAAAGCCTCACAAGAAGGTGCCCTTTGAACCTCTATGTCCTGTGATTCCTCTGCTACATACAGGGTGATCTGCAGACCAGCAGCACAGGCATCCCCTACCACAGAAGAACTCCTTAGAATGCAGAGTCTCAGGCCCCACCCCAGACCTACTGCACCCTTTGCACACTGCATTACTGCTCATGAGAGATCTGGGCTTGCAGGCTTCCTTCCAGTATGCCTGGAGGTTCCCTGGCTCTTAATGGGACTTATTTAGGCTCAAGGAGAGGACCCCAATTCCATAGGAAGTGAAGGAGGCCAAAGAAGAGAAAGAAAAGAAGGCACCGTGCTAGCTCTGTCCTGTATGCGGCTAGGATGCGCATGACCAGCGGGCCAGGTGCCCATCCTGCCAGTCAGTTTCACCAGGAGGAGACTGAGAGAGGTGCCAAGGCAAGCTTCTCAGTGCAGGGGAGAGGACCGCAGGATGAAGGCAGGTGTGGACAGGAAAACAGGAACCCCAGGCTGTCACCTCCAAGCTCAAAGGAGTGGGAACCAGGGCTTGAGTTCAGCTGGGCTCACCTGTGAGAGAGGAAGAGAGGGAAAGAGGGAGAGAGGGAGGGAGGGTCAGACAGAGACAGTCACCGACAGGAGCAGACAGAGAGACAGAGACAGAAACTGACTCTCAGCTGTCACACGGACAGGCTGCCATCAGCAGAGCCAGAGGACCAGACCCCAGACCGCCAGGCACATCCCCGCCGGACAGACGGACAGGATGCGCGGGCTTGCGACCCGGGGCCTGACTCACAGGTTCGCGATGCCCGCCTTGCGCACGGCCGTGGAGATGGCTTTGACCGCGGTGCAGAGCGAGTTGAGCAGCTGGGTCATCTCGCCGGTGCCGCGAGCCTTCCTGCCCTCCTCCATGACGAAGCGGGTCAGGGTGACGATGTTGGTGTCGAAGGCCGCCCGGTCCGTCATGCTGGAGCCGGGACGCGCGCAGCGAGGCGGCAGGACGCGGCGGGGAGGCGGAGGAGACGCGGCGCAGGGACCGACTGCGGCCGTCGCGTGTCCGCACCGCTCGCTTCCTTAACTGGCCCAAGGCAAGCCCCGCCGGGGCGTCCCGTAGGGGCCAGGTCACCGTCCCCGCCCCGGGAACTCCTCCGCGCCCGGCCCCGCCCCTCCGACGGGCCCCGCGCCGGCTCCGTGCTCCGTGACGTCCGCGTGCTGGTCCCATCTCTCTGCCGCCACCTTCTTCGCTGTCGCCACCTCCGTTTCCTCCACTGTCCCCCCCTCCCGTCCCCCGCCCCCGCCAGCCTCCGCTCCAGCTGGGGACTGCCACTGGCATTGTGGAGCATCCCTCTGGGCCACCTGCATCACCACCTCCAGTCCCTGAAACGACCTGGCAGGAAGATGTGGTCATGATTTCCCACCCAACATAAAACCGGATTTCGGAATATTCTGCTTTAAGCGCTCAGTGTAGCACAGCGGGGAACCGCAGAGGCTCTGACAGCTGCAGTTCCCTCCTCTACGGTGGCCGCCTGCCCCCTACTACTCGCCCTCTGTCCACCTTTGCTTGACCTGTCCACTGGTTTTTCCGGCCAACCTCAGAAGAGGATTTCCCTGTCCCTCACCTATCTGGTGGTCTATGTCTGGATCCTTAGTTCAGGTCTCTTCTCAAGATTCTTGTGTTTCCAGAGCCATTGAAGACCTTAGTCTCCCCCCTCTGAATTTTGCAGAGAAAACAGTGGCAGACATAGGGTAGTGTCTCCAGGATACTACATCGAGGCCAGAGGCTTGGTAGCCCACATCCTGACCACCGTTCTATAGACGCAATGTTGCTGTCCTAAGACAGTTTGTGCACTGCCTTAGGGCATGGAACAACATTTATTGAGCAGCTACTATGTTCTAACATGTCATAGGCACTGGGGATAGAGCTTGAACAGAAACAGATAAAACACCTGCCTTCTTTGACCTTACATTTTAATAGAGAGACAATAACCATATATTAGTATGTTAGATGAACCATAAATGCTACAAAGAAAAATGAATCAGAGAATGTTGTGAGGGGGGTGGGGATTCATGTTAAACAGAGGAGACAGGAAAAAGTTTACTGAGAAAGTGACATTTGAGCAAAGAGCTGAAGGATGTGAGGCAAGAGCCAGTGGAGATGAGAAGAGTGTTCTCCACAGGAAATAAAGCCCTGAGGTGCACAGGCCCTGAGTTGAGAGTATGTGTGCCCTATTTGAGGAATGGCCTGGACACCAGTGGAGCTGGAGTAGAGCTACCCAGGGGTCACATAGAGGAAATAAGGACCCAGAGGAGGTAGTAGAGGTGTGTCCCAGAGGGTCCAGTGAGGTTTAACTTCCACTGGGAGAAAACCACTGGAGCGTTTGCAATAGAGGAGAGGCACAATCTACCTTTTGTCTTCGTACTCTGGCTTCTGCGTTATGTTAGACCAAAGAGAAAAGGCAGATGCTCTCGAGGTTACTAAGAGATGGTGATCCAGGGAGGTAGCAGTGGGGGTGGTGAGAACTGGCTAGATTCTGGATGAAGGTAGAGCTGACCCATCTGTTGAGAGATGAGATATGAGAAGGGGCAGTTCAGGATGATTCAGAGGGTTGGAGTCTGAGCAACTGGAAGGGTGAAGCAGCCCTCAACTAGAAAGATTAGAAAGGGAGTATGTTGTGGACAGGGTTGAAGATTAAATGTTACGGGATACACTAAATTTAAAATGCCTATTAGACATCTAAAGGAATGTCAAGTAGACAGATTGGTGAGTATGGAATTTAGAGAAGTTCATGCTGGAGATATAAATTTGAAAACCCTACAGGTGAATGGTGTTAGGAGCCATGAGACCGGAAAGGATAAACTGCCAATGAAGCGAGGGGTCAGCTGAAAGAGGTGGCATCCAGGAGCCAAGTGAAGTATGTGAGTCAAGGAACCAGGCTAACCCTTATGCCAAATGTTGCAGATGGGGCCAGGGAGATGAGACCTGAAAACTGACCACTGGGTTCAACAGGCTGATGCTGGATCCCAGGAATTTATATGAGGACCGCTGGGTGAGGGCAGGTGGTAGTACCACCAGGATATATGGTTACTGTGTCTTCAAAGCCCAAGGAGGCATCGATACCACTGTAGAGAGAGTAGACCCTTCAAGGGTCCAGTTAGCTCTTTGCTGTTCCTTGGGCAGCTTCTCAGGAGAAACACTGCAAAGTGTTAAAAGGTAGGGGAGAAAGAGCCTTGGAAGAGAAATATGTTCTTAAATATAAAATCTGAAATGTGATGACTGATATTTTTGGCCTAGCAATTAGTTATAGCAGCTTTGTTCCAGTTATCCCCTTTATGTGTCAGATGTTTAGTCCCTAGAGACCTCAGATCATCCAGCACCATAAGAGTTGACTAGTCCAACCCAGCCCTCCTGAAGTTTAATCCCTTGGAAATCACCCCTGGTAAGAGGTGAAAAGCTCAGGATTGGGGTTGAACAAACCTGCTAGAGTCCCAGCTCCAGCCCTCACAAACCTGGAGACCTTGGCCATTACTCAATCTCTCCAATACCAGTTTGCTCATCTATAAAGTGGAATGATTGTTCTAGCTGGCAGGGGTGGCATGAGCATGACATGAAATGATGTGGACAGGGTGCTCAGCTCCCAGCTAGTCACAGAGGACACACTATATACATGAAATAGACTTCTGTCTAGCTCAGTTGTTGATGCCTGTCACCCACAGGCATGGGAAGCCCACTACCTCTGAGGCAAACAATGCCCTTAGGAATAGGCCACTTTGTATGGTGGTCAAATGTACAGACTCTGGAACTAGAAAGCCTGGATGTGAGTACTGGCCTTGCTCTTACTGTCAAGTTACCGACCTCACTGAGCAAAATTTCATTAGTGTACTGGGGCTAAAGACTGTAGCCACCTCATGGGATTACACAAACGATGAAGAGGAAATGTTTAAGAACCATGCCCAGGCTGCAGTTCAGTACATACTATGTGTTTCTTTCATTGTATGAATAGTGTCAACTGTTATTTTCATCTGGACAGAAGAAAGTAAGTTCCTTTGCCATCTAAAAGGGGCTGAAGGGACATGGCAATGGATAGCCTCTATCTTTATTTATCTGTTGTGCTATTATGTTCCCTCTATCATGTGGGTTGATTGTGGCTAGCTTTTTTCAGGGTTGAATGCATAATCCCCATCACCTGAGTATTAGCCAGAGAGTAAGGAAGATACTAGGCCAGAGAGGAAGGTGGGTATCTCCACACATGGGATTTCTCCCTTCAGCTTCCACCCACCCCATTGCATAGCTGCTCCTTGCTGGCTGCAAAGATCTCTCCTTCTCTCTCATCATAAAACACACCCAATTCATGAAATAATGCAGATTTGAGTAGTGTGTGCGATATTAGCAATTTTGTAGCCGTGCTAAATACTGTGAAGAAATAGTGATCACCCTTCCTCACCCCTGCTCCAACCCCAGGAGGTCAGCTCTGGTTCATATCAGATGCAGGAAGTTGAGAAGTAACCATCTGAATGATCACTCACTGCTCCCACACCCACCCTACCCCCTGAACCCAGGGAACTTCTGCTTACTTTTCCCCAGGAGGGCGTTAGTGAGTGTGACAGGGAAAGTAACACTAAGAGGTTGCTCACAAGAGGAATTAGAGCAGCCCTTCCTTAGAACAGTTCCCCAGCTCCTGGGGCCTCAGTGGCCTCAGACTGGTAATAGAGATAGGACTTGTAATTTTTGGAACAGCAGAAACTGAACAGCGAAGCTGTAGAGCTAACACCTCTTTAGCATTTATTAAATGTCCAGCACTTGTTTAACCCAGCACCTCATGAGTGCCTTGTACTCATGCTCCTGTCTTTATAGATGAGGGAACTGAGGCTTTTGAAGGTCAAATATCTTGTCCAAGGCCTGTGACCAGCCAGGAAGTGGCCAAGCCAAGACTCGGACCCTGGTCTGTCTGTTTTCAAACCCCATATTCTCACTGGCCTGCCAGTTCCCTTCTGGCAGTTGCCTCCATGGCTGCTAACTGTGGCTTCAAAAATATACTTTTTAATAGTCCACCTATTAGCTCTAGAGCTACCTCTTAAGCTTGTGTTCATTTGTTCTTTCACTTAACTGATATTTGCTGAGCACCTGCTGTGTGCCCAAACCATGTCACATGCTGAGGTTATGGTGGTAAACAGGAACAGACACGTCTCTGTCCATATGAAGCATACATTCTTTGTGGGAGAGAGAGTCAGAAAACAGAATCACATAATAAACAAAGATACAAAACCATTTCATGGAGCAAAGAGAGCTACAAAGAACATAAAACAGGCTATTAAGGTAGAAACTAGTCAGGGGAAAGTTTCCTAAGAAATGACCTTTGATTTAAGACTGAACGACAGAAGGAATGGGGCAAATGAAGAGCTCATAGAAGAACATATAGAATAAAAAGCAAAGAAAGCATCAGGTGCAAAGGCCCTGACACAGAAATGGGCTGGTAATTTCAAGAAACAGCAAGAAGGTGGCCAATGTGGCTAGAAGGGTAGATGAGGAAAGAGCCATAGGAGATAGAGTTGGGAAAGAAGGCAAGGGCGAGATTATAAAAGACCTCACAGGTCATGTCAAGACACTTGGGTTCTCTTCATGGTGTGGTGAAGCCTGGAGCGTGTTACACCTGATCTAAATACAATCTAGCAAGCATGTGAAGACTGCTGTCATATTCCTTGTAAATCTACTTCTCCACTGAATACTTTCAGTTCCTTCAACTGTTCCTCATATGGCAAAGTTTTGAAGTTTGTTCTCTCCTGCTTCAGACCCATAGACTTCTTGCAGCTCCTTCCCACACTCTATTCTATGATTTCACCTCTTCTCCATCTGCTCCACCCCATGTCACAATGATCCATTCTCCTCTCTAAAAAAGTAGTTTTCTTTTCTTACCCCTGCTGCTAACACTAAGAACAGACCGATGACTGCAGCAGCAGAATGGGGCAGATAGGGGAGCCAAGCCATGGGGCAGCAGCAACAAAAGTCTCAGCAAGCCCTGCTGGGACCTTCGAAGCTGGGATAACTCTTCAGAGTAGCCCTGAGTTGTGGAAAGTGGGCTAGAAATTATACCCCCATGCCAACCTGTCACTGGCTACAGGTAGCCTTGGGAAGGGGCATGGCATGGGATAGCTGGCTCTCTTTTGCAAACCAATAGTCCCAGAAGCTGGAGAACAGCCTTTTGTCCTCATGAGGAACTGGGTGGAATATCACAGCATCCACTATAACAAGCAAAGAAGACTAGAACTGGGACAAGAGGCAGGGGTCTGTCTCTGCATCTGTCTGCTTTCTTTTCTTCTGTGTGTCACCACTCTTAGATATCTCTCTACTCAAAGTAGCATTCATGGCCATAAGCATTTTCAGACCTGTGTTCTACCAGCTCAGCTCTTCCTCCTGGTTCCAGCAAAAAATTCAGTGTTTAACTCTTATTGGCCCAGATAAGTGACCATTCCTCAGCCAATGATTGTTATTATAGGAATGACACCAGATCTGCTCTAATTTATAAAAGATGTAAATAATTACAAACATTAGTCCATTACCTGTCACACAGATTCAATGAAATCATGAATAAAAACACAGTGCCTGGCAATTAGTTGCTCAACCTACAGCTGCTGCTGCTGTTGCTTTTGGGATTTAGAGAGGGCTTGATAGGCAGGATGGAACACTTTGGGATTAGGAGAAACATTAAGTAGCACGACAATTCTGAAGATGAGTTTGAGGGACAGTGAATAAACCAGATTGACAACGTGAAGCGTTTCAATGAGAGAATAACAGTCAACAAGCCTGGAGAATAAATTGGCTGAGAATGTAGAGGGACTAAACATGAGAGCAAGGAGTCTGAATGTAAGCCATTGCTACTCCAGGTAGGGTCTGGTTTGCAGTATTTGTTACCTGTCTACCATAAATACAGAAATTGAGAGTAAAATATAGTAATTTGACAGAATGAATGAGTGTATATGTATAATAAAAATTGGGACCTGTATTTATGTCTTTATGTTTTTATTTTTCCAGAAATTTATTTTTATTGTATTTTACAAAAACAGTGACCCATGATGCAAAACTGGTCCTTCACTAGAGATAGTTTGAGAAGCACCACTGAGGCAGAGGGCCATCAAAGTTTTGACAAATGACATGTTACAGGATTCTGTTTATCCTAGAGGTAACACTGAGGGTAGATTGAAGTGGAGAGAAAATGGAGAAAGAGACGCCAAGTAGGAGGCTCCTGTGACTGGGTGAGAGTTGGTAAAGGCCAATGGGAGCCGAAATCTTGAGAAGAAAGGAATCAGGGCAAAGGCTCCTTTTCCACTCAGGGCTTGACTTCACAGGGGCTTTAATGTGAAAGGAGAATTATAATGAATTGGGTACATAGGTACTGATCTACGCAAAGGCCTCCACACTTCAGACACCACATGGAATAAATGCAGAACTCTGAGGACAGTATTTGGGCAATATGATATTGCCATCTGTCTGGTCACACAAACCCATAATCTCAGAGTACTCATGACACTTCTACATGCCTGGGCTCCACATCCAAACAGCCCACTTCTGGTCTGCTTCTGAAACAGCTCTCCTATCTCCTTCCTTCTTGCCTATCCCTGTCCTCTCATTTTCTCTCTCTCTCCTTAATGCTTAAGTGTTCAGAGCTCGTTACCCCTCACTCCAAAATCTCTCATGACTCCCCATTGTCTGAGGAAAAAAACAACCTAACTATTGACCAGAACATTTAAGGCCACCACCACATGTCACCAAACCCCACATTTCAGCCACAACTTCCCATGCTTCGGCTGCCCCACTCATTTCCTCCCAAAGCTCGCTTTGTGATGATGAATTTGTACCTATTGACTCTGACAAACTCCAAGACTGCTGCCCTGAAGCAAAGGATGCATAGAAACATCTTGACCATTTTTCTGGATGCTCACCTGAGGCCTCTCTTCTACATGGTGCCTTCATTGTTTCAGGAAATACGAGGAAAGAGGGCATAATGAAGCTACAGGCTAGGTTTCTTGTATATGTCCTCACTGCCTGCCATCTAGTTTAATCCCTACTTGGGAAGGAAGGAATTAGGGCAGAGGTTCCTTTTTCTGCCAAGGTCTGGACTAAATAAGAGCTTCAGTGTATAAAGGGGGTTATAATGAATTGGGTATGCAGGTACTATTCAGTAGGCCCCACAACCTGCTGAGGGTCTTAGATCCATATACAGCAAAGGAAACCAAAGCTGAGACAGGTGTAGTCTCATGTCTAATGCCTGTAAGTCATAAGTAGTAACAGAGCAGGTATTTGAACATGGGAACTAAACTTTGCTTCCCTGTCTCATCAGATGAGACAGAGAAGGAGAACACCTAGGTTCCAGGACTGGCTCAGCTAGAAACCAGCTCACCTTAAAAATTTTACTTAATCTCTTTAGACCCAACTTCCTCAATTGTAAAATAAGAAGATGAAACTAAATATTTTTTTAAAATTCTTTATTTCTCTTCTGAGTAATAATAATAGCCAATGTTTGTTGAGTATTTATTATACACCTAACACTATTCTTTTAAACAAATTATCTCACTTGAGCCCACTCACCCTTATGAATAAGTTCAGCTATGAGTCTCCTTTGAAAAATGAGGAAACTGTGGTTCAGACAATTTAAGTAGTTCTCCCAAGGTCACACAGCTAATCAGCAAGGGAACAAGTTTCTAACCCAGACAAGCTAACTCCGGAATCCATGCTTTTAGGACTGCCTGGTTTCCAGGATCTCTGAGTTCAGGTCATGGTGAAGCCGAGTGGTGCTCTCCTGTTTCAAGACTGGGCCACCCGCTGCGAAAACAGTCCATCCTTCTCTCTAAGCTCATTTGTCCTGGGTAATTCCTTGTTACCAGGGAGGTCTACTCTCTGGGGCCAGCTCCCTGGGGCTGGGTCAGTTACCCTTCAGTGAGCCCCCACTGTCCCTGGACCTTCTCTATCATCATTTATCACACAGCTCTGTACCTGCCCAATTACTTTTTTGCCCTCCATGCTGGACTATCAGCTCTAAGTGGGCAGGAGCTAGCCATGCTTCCCTGTGGCATAGAACATCAAAATGCACTGTGAAAAACAAAAACAAAACAAAAACAAACAAACAAACAAAACACATGCTTTCACCTGGAGCAGCACTTGTTGAGTTGATAATCAAAACTGAATGCTGCTTTACTTCAACTGGTTCTAACTGGCTGGAGTGATGCAGGATGCTAGACCCACGCTGGAACTCATTGAAGACTCTTTTATGATGAACGAAAAATGAGACTTTTTCTAAACCATCCTATCCAGGGTGCACGTTATCAATCCTTATTAGCATAGCCATTATAAAACCTAGTTTTTCCTCCATCTTGAAACAAAAGCCCTGAGTTTTCTCCTCCCAGAAAACGTGTCAGTAAAAGAACTCAGCATTATTATTACTATAATTCTTATTATTATTGTATTTAAGTATGGCTCTGATGGTCTTTTTTTTTTGACAGTGATAGGTTCAATAAATATTTATTGAGTGTCATAAATACAAATAACTATAGAGGTGTTCGCAGAGAAAATAAACGGGTGAACTAAAGTTTAGTAGTCATTCTTTACTTTTTCCTAATCCACTACACTCTTTGTTCCTGCCAGCCTTTTCCATCATAGATCTTACAAGGCTTTATTTCTATGACATTCTCGACAATACTCTTAACTCCTTGCCTATCTGTCTTTTCATCACCTCCCCCTGGATAAACCCACTTATCTTCTCTCTCCATAGGGCACTGCTTGAGAAAGTCACATCAACTAGATATATGGAAATCATCAATTCATAAAGCCACACTTTGCCCTCAACTCTGTTGGACAACCCTGTTTCTCCAATCAATTCACTCAACTATTCTCACACTCTCATCCCCTCATCTCCAACTTCACTAATTAAAGCTTCAGATGGGAACTTTTCAACTTTTCTTGCCTTGCCTAGAAATCTAAGTACTCCTGCCCCTATCCGATCCTCCTTCCCTCCTCCCAACACCTACCCTGCATCTAAGCTTTGGAGCCTATTCATTTGTCTTCTCAGCAAAACTGCCCCACTGTTTACCTATCTCTTGCATATTTAACTACATCCTCTCAAGTAGATATGTCTCATTAACAGTTAAATATATTCAATCGCACATCTTAAAAGAAGAATATACAAAATTCTTCCTTTGACCCCCATACCTCTCTCCAGCTACCATTTCAATCAAATCTTTTAAGAAAACAGGGAAAGGACCAATGAGCGTAAAAACTCTCTCCTTTTATGCACCCTACTGCAAGTTAGCTTTGACCTCATCTACCCTTAAAAAGGACTCTTGCCAGGGTCCCAGATGACTCCATGTTGCTCAACTCAACACACATTTTTCAGTTCTCCTCTTGACTTCTTAGGAATATTAGCCATTGTTGACTACTCCCTTTTTCTTGCAACACACTCTTGGTTTCTTTGCCACACTCCATACTGCTTTGCTTTGTACCTCTCGAGTTTTTCATAGACCCACACAGTAAGTAGTTTCTGAAGGCCAGTCCATGGTTTTAATTACCATCTGTTTTCTAATGGTTACTAAACTCCAATCTCCATCTCAGATCTTCTGTGGGAGCTCCAGACTCCTATATCTAATTGCTTCATCTTTAAAAAAAATCTATTTTTAGAGGAGTTTTGGGTCCACAAAAGAAATTGAGATGGAGTTATAGAGATTCCCATCTATCCCCTGCCTCACACATGCCTAGCCTATCTCATTATCAACATCACTCACCAGATTGGTACATTTGGTACCAAGGATGAACCTGTATTACCATATAGACTCAAGGTCCATAGATTACATTACAGTTCACTCTTGGTGTTGTACATTCTACAAGTTTGAAACAAAAGTATAATTACACATATTCATCATTATAATATTACATAAAATATTCTCATTGCCTAAAATGTTTTATGTGCTCTGTCTCTTCACCACTCCCACCACCCTACTACTGGCAACCTCAGATATTTTTATTATCTCCATAGTTTTGCTTTTTCCAGTATGTCATATAGTTTGAATTCTACATGAACATCGCTTTTTCAGATTGACTCTTTTCACTTACACATCCAGTTTCCTCCATGTCTTTTCATGGCTTAATAACTCTCTTTTTTTTTTTTTAGTGGTGATTAATATTCCATTTTCTGAAAGTACCACAGTTTATTTAACCATTCACCTACTAAAGGATATTTTGGTTGTTTCCAAGTTTTAAAAACTGGTATAAATACTCTTTTGCAGGTTTTGTGTGAATATAACTTTTCAACTCCTTTGAATAAATAGCAAGGAACACGATTGTCATATTGTATGGTTAAGAGTACGTTTAGTTTTGTAAGACAACACCAAACTGACTTCCAACGTGGCTGTACCATTTTGTATTCCCAGCAGCAACATATGAGAGTTCTTGTTGCTCCACTTCCTCACCAACGTTTGGTGTTGTCAATTACAATCTTCCTTGACTTCTTCATTGAGATGTCTCAAAAGGCATGTCAAACTCAAGGCTATCCTCGTGGTCTTCCCAATCCCTCTATACCAAAACAAATTTTCATTTAATATTTTATCTCTTGGATGATAACATAACCAACCAGACAGAAACCTAGAATTCTTCTCCAATACTCCCCCTTCTTCATCCTTTATATATAACCCACCTCAAACTTTCTTGTTCATTTTGTCTTCTTAATGTCTTTTAGATTGACCCAATTCTCTTCAGTAACTTTTGTACCACTACAGCCCAAGCTATTACCTTTCACCCAGACTATGGCAAAAGTCTCCTAACTGGTCTTCTCATATCTACCCTATTCTGTTTATTGCAATCAAAGGGACATTTTCATGCCTTGAAACGATCATAAAATCTCTATGTTTAAAATAGCTTTGTTTTCTTCTACATCTGTTTAAAATAAAGACCAAAATGTTAACCTGAACTACAGAGCCTGGGCCATCTGGCCTTCACCTACATTTCCAGTGTCATCTCCCATATTTCACTACCAGCTTCTCCTTCTCTCTTTTCAGTCCAGATGAATGGTGCCCCCTTTCTCCACAGGGTTTTTACATATGGGGTTTTCTTTTCTGAGTTTTTTTTTCTACCTGTTCTTTATCTGGCTTAGTCCTACTTATTCTTTTATCTCAACCAATATTATGTCATCAGCAAAGCATTCCCTGATCTGAGTTCAGGACAGGTTTTATACATCATAAAAACAGGTTTTCTTGCCTCAGAACTTATGTCAGTTTGTAAAACATACCCACTGATGTTATTATATGACTGATGCCTCTCCCCAACCACTGAACTGTCCACTCCCTAAGAGCAGAGGTGTTTCTATTTTACTAACCATTTTATCTCCAAGTATTATTAACATGGACCCAGAAGACTGTAAGCCCTTAAATATTTGTCAAATTGTATTTGAATGTGGGTGAAAAAGAGAGAAGAAAATAAAGTTGCTTGTTGTGCATTCTCTGAAGGAGTAGGCTGTGATGACTTTGCTAATACATCTTTGTAACTTAAAAAATGACTGGCTCCATGCCTTGCACTTAGTAGGGACTTAATAATTATTAGTAGGACTGAACTGAGTTAATTTTAATTGATGCAAAATATCTGCTTCACTCTGAAATACATCTTGTGCTATCGTTTACTAAACATATAACTGTTCATTTTATGCTTTTCATGTGTTATCTCATTTAATCCCAAAGACACCATGAGATGGATATTATTTTTTAATTCTTATAAATGAAGGAGCTGTATCAAGGTCTTTATGATAAAGAGATAGTACATTCAACTTAGGAAGTTTTCAAGAGAACTGTATAAAGGACTATTGACAAGACTGTGGGCAGGTAGAAAATAAGACACAATAGAGGATCCAATACCCTAGGGTGAGTAGGGGCTGGGAGGACTACATTGTTACTGCTAGGACTGATGGTTATCAGAACCCACACACAAAGAAGGCAGGGTAGAGAGGGCTATCAGTCAGGAGCTGAGACCTTGGGTTGAGGCATGTGGCCTGCCCATAGTGTCCCTGAAGTGACATGAATAAAATGCCCCAACTCACTTCTCCCTCTCTCAGAGGCATTTTGCACTGGCCAGACCCAATTGGAAGCCAGAGAGCAAGGGAACTCTGATGCCATCCTGCAGGTCAGCCTCACACAGGACACAGAAGCTGGACAAGGATGGAGAATGGAGATGGAGGTGCCAACTAAAGATATTCAGCATGAATCCCAAGAGCACAGCCTTCAAAACTAGAGCTCTGCTCTCCCAGGTCCAGGCTGCCACCTCCATAGCCCTCAGAGAGCACAAACTGGCTGTGCATGTATCACCTTCTTGGAAAAGAGATCAGAGAAGTTATGGTTCTTCTGCCAGCCAAGTACTGATGAGTAGATGTTCTGAAACTGGACAGCGATCCAGGGTATATGAGAAGTACAGAGAGGACATATCAGGTTCGGTACCAACCCAATAGCTTCTCATTATCTATGCCTTGGAGGATCTAAAGTAAGAGAGGGAGGGAGAGTCTTTCCTGATTTTAGTAGTCCACAGGCTGCAGGTTATATGAAATCTGGCCACTTTATAACAGATTGTCTGAGCATAGGCTAGCTCACCTATTGTCTATTTTACACAGAATTAAATCTGGTGGCTGTGGCTCTGATGACATGTCCTGTACCTTACACTTCCTCAGTGATTCCGTCTCTAAAGTGAGGATCAGAGAATATAGGAACATCCTAATATTTGCATAATTTTAATGACTTTCTGCAAAGAAAGAACAATGAGCTGCTGTTATCTACAAGAAACATTCTTTTTAATATCTCAACATTCTGCCCTCAGCTTCAGCTTTTAGACTATCAGGCATCTGCCAGCTGAAGGAAAAATCTAAAAGTCACTAACGCAGAAGCATTAATTCTAGCAAACTTGGCTCAGAGGTGAGAGCCACTTCTCCAACTTTCTTAATTAAATCCAAGTCCTTGCTGGCCAGATTTTGCTATTGCTGCTATGGTGCCACAGACTGCTTAAAATCTTCATTTCTTTGTCTAGATTGCAGAAGCTTGTTGTTAATAAGTTTGTGTCCTACATATGCCCCCTACACCTACCAAAGTAAATGATTGGATGCATTTTGCATATGAAAATATTGAAAAAATATGGATTCTCAGACAACATGAGAATGTCAGATTTGGTCACAGCTTTTACACTACTCTATATACAACTCCAAGTGGGTTAAGTTTAAACTAAACGTTGACATCTAGAACAAACTATTAGAATAACAGCTCTCAAGAGGACTTTAGATATGCCTACCCAGACCTTTGAATGTGGCCTTATTTGAGGGGGAAAAAAAGGTCTTTGCAGATGTATTAAAATGAGATCAACCAGGATTACCCAGATGGGCCCTAAATCCAATGACAAGTGCCTCATAAGAGAAAGGCAGAGAGAGATTTGAGTTACACAGAGGAGAAAGTGATGTGAAGGCAGTGGCAGAGGCTGGAGTGATGCAGCCAACAAACCAAGGAAAAACCTGGAGACACCAGAAGCTGGAAGAGGCAAGGAAGTCTGCTCCTGTAGAGCCTTCAAAACAAGTTCAGCCCTGCTGACACCTTGATTTTAGATTTGGCTTCCAGAAATGTGAGAGAATAAATTTACATTGTTTTAAGTCACCCAGTTTGTGGTACCCTGTTATCATAGCTATAGGAAGCTAATACAAGTACTATTCACATCCCCTGGTTGACTTCCTTCATTTTATGGATGAGAAAAAATAATAGCTTTATGGAATGTTTCACATAGCTAACCATGTTCAATCTTCATAGCAACTCTGGCATGCAGCAATTACTGCTCAAGAGCAGAGAATTGATCTCCAAACACTCAGAAAGTCAAGATAACAAACAGCTTTCCCAAGCTGGTTTGGGGAACCCTCCACTTTGGTCTGTCTTGTGACTGCTTTATCAATATGCTGCAAGTGGCACCAAATCAAAGTCCCAATGCTGGAAGTGGTAATGAGAAAATTATCCAATTGAGCAAGTAATCAAAGAACAATAGCAATTGTTTTTGTTGTAAAAGCCCCAACCTCACCCAGTTTACAGTTTAAATTCACTTCATTTGGAAAATTTTGCCTCTGAGGCAGGCTGAGGCTCTCATTCAGAGGCCAATTGATTAAATTGGGAATGAAAAATTAGCTGGGGAGACTTAATTCATTTTGGGTTATTTGCAGCTTTAATTATGATCCAGACACAGCCAGAGCCATGCTTTGGAGCACTTTCTTGCCTCAGCAGGCACTGGAGGTAATTGAATCTTGGGAGATACTCACAGTGCTGTGTGAGGCCAGGAAAGTGGTGACCCAGGCTGCTTTGTTACCAGATTCTGCTCTAGACCCATCCTCCCAGCTGCTATGGGAGAGTCACAGGAGGTGGGGCATCCTAACAAGAACTTCCTTTTTAAAAACAGCTTTATTAAGATATAATTAACAGACAATAAAGTGCAGACTTTGGCATATTATTTTCTAGTGTTGTTCTAGAGATATCAAACTGGCATGTTTTCTCATGCAATCAACAGCCCCTCCTACCTAGGAGGTCCTGTGACCCCGCCTGCCCCCTAGCTGGCCACAGTTTATTGGTTCAGCATGCCTTTAACCAAAAGTCAGTCAGCCTTGAGCTAACTCCAGTAAGCTGAGCAGTGGCTGTAGTACGCTCTCCTGCCAAAGCAGTGTATAAGCTGAACCAGTGCAATTCTTGTGCTCTCTGTGAAGACTCTAGAAGTGGCAACTCCACAGAGATAGACAGACATCAGATTGGTGGTTGCCTGGGCCACAGGTCAGAGAGAGAGGGTATGACTGCTTAATGGGAACAAGGTTTCTTTCAGGGTGATGAAAATGTTTTGAAACTAGAGGTGGGAGTTGCACAACAGTGTGATTGTGGTAAATGCCACTAAAATTGTGGGCTTTCAAATGATGAATTTCAGGTTCTGTGAACTTCCACTAAAGAAGGAAAGGCAAAGAAGTGGGTGTGGAGTAATGTGAGGCTCTCAGAGCCCCTGGCGGAGATCCTGGGGCACACAGCTTCCTCATCAGGAACGAGCTGGCAACGGGATACCAGCATCTCTAAGAAGTTTTGTGCAGTCGCTTTTTCAGGTGGGGCCAAGGGTAGAAGAGGAAGTCACAGAACTTATCTCTCAGAGCAGTGAGGATGACAGGGTCTTGAAGCAAGAGAGGTCAGGCGTTGGTACTTAATTGCCAAAGAGGAGGAGTGGTTTCCACAATTACTGTGAGAACCAGCAAGGGCAGAAGGGCAACCAGGGAGCTTGACTTGCAGGGAGCTGTGTAGATGTGGATGCTGAATATATATAACTATGTGTGTGTGTGTGTGTGTGTGTATCTATACATATATACATACACACATATATATACAATAAAATTATACATAACTATATAATAAAACACACACAAAACAGCAGGTTTCTTAGAAATTTAAACTAACTTTCAGGTACTCAGACATTGTGAGAGCTGAGCACACTGGGCTGTATTTGTTGTATGCCCAAGTAGTCATCGTACTGAGCCCATTGGGTATAGGCACAGCTGTGAGTACAGAGGGATTCTCTCTTAAAGATGTGTTCATATCTGGGACTGAATGTTGGATGAAAAGGCAATCCTCAGACAGGAAGCAGGAAGTCATCTGGTGGCCTTGGATAGACTGGAGAGGGAGTCTTCCCTCTGTCCTTGTCTTCTTTTCCTTGGCCTGGATTTTGAGGACTTAGCCCAGTTGATGGCATTTCTGAATCATATGGGGAAAGTGTTCCAGCCATGCGGCACCAAGATAGCAGCCGTACCCAGAGGCTTCCCTGGAGGCAGTAGGTCCCAAATGTAGGAGTATATGAGAATCTCCCGGAAGCTTGAAAATACTACACCTGCCCCAGGGTTTCACCAACACAAAAATTCTATTTCAGAAAGTGGAAGAGAAGAGGGGCAGGTGGGAATCATATTTTCAAACGTCAATCCAGGTGATTTTAAGGCATACTCCCTATGTAAGATAAGTACTTTAGGGAGCCCTGTAGTGCCACAGAAGACGAGTAAAATGTAGACCAGCATGAACAGAGTCCTGGGTGGTGAGGAGGCTCTGATGCAGAGCTAGATAAAGGGTTTGGATTTTATCCTACTTGCAAAGAGAAGGCAGTGAAACATTATAGATGGGAAGTGATACCATCTGATTCACACTTCAAACACTATAATTTGAGAGCTACTAAAATACCATGATACTCAAGGAATATTCTTACCCATTTGTGAAAGAAAGTCATAGTGTAAGTTTTTAGGGTCATCCAGCTAACTTCCCTTTGTATCTCCACTGTCTTCTGAATTTCATCTGACAGCAAGTGTGAGCTAGCCATTCTAACCTTTTCCTATGAAATTATAAAACCACAGAGTTGGCAAAGGCCTCAAGAGAGCATTTAGACTAACCTGCAGAGATCCAGGTAGGTCCACACCTCAATCATCTCAGAGAGAGACAATCTGAATTACTTGTCAATGCCGACCCTGAGGACCAGTTTTTCATCTTCCCTGGTGTGATGAAAACACTCACCACCACTCCAATGAAAGGTTTGAAAGTAATTCTGGTTGTTCTAAAGAAATTCGACAGCAATGGCAGGGAAAACAGGAAACTGAAAACACCTTGGGTGCCTTTGGGTGCTCAGAATCTGGTCTTTCTAAGTTTCACCTCTGATTATTCAAATCTACTATTTGACTTTTTCTATAAAATGTGTCAATTCAATTCAAGTCCAGTCCAGAAATGTCAATGGGACATTCACTGACTTCATAAGACTCTGCCAGACACAGAGGAGTTACTGATACCTAAGACAGGGTCCTAAAATGGGAAATTGGGCCTCTTAAAAATTATGTGAAAAGATACACACACACACACACACACACACACATACGTATATATGTATATATATATGGAAATATGATCATTGCATATTAAGTGAAAAGAGCAATGTCCTATCTGATACTATTGTTGTAAAACAAAAGAACAGAGAGAAGGATTAGAATAATCTTGAAGTCATGGATTAAATGAAAAAGTAAGATGTGCAACAATATGCACAACATTCTTCAATTTGTGTTTAAAAAATGGTTTGTGTAAGTGATTGAAAAATCTTATCACAGAATTTTTAGTTTAAATTATTTCTTAGTATTAGACAACATAATGAGATAGAGCATAAAATAAAATAAAATAAATGAAGCCTGTTTGTGGTATGGCAGATGGGAAAAAAATATTGAAAAAAATATGCCAAAATTCATGTCATCCTGGTCTTCTCTTCGATTTTCAAAGATCCTCCCAGTAGGTTTGCTGTCTCAGGCACATATTGACAAATGCCAGTAATGAGAACATATTAGAGCAACAATACTCTGAGGAATCCATCTAGCTTTTAAATGTGGTTCCATTATGGATTACACGGCGCCTTTAAGTCCAATACTCAAGTACCAAGGATGGGAGATGTGACCCAGAAAGCTCAGATAAAATGACAAAAGAGACAGTTCAGGCTCTGTGGCAGCAGATAACATTTTCTTCTTTCAAAGAACCACAAAGCCTTTTAAAAGGCAAATGGAATAAAGATGTAGGCAAGAAGTCCTCATCTCTGGGAGGAACAGATGGGGAGGAAGAAAACAGAAAGCAGGTGAATTGTCAAAGAAAAGGCAGTAACATGAAAACCATCAAAATTTCAGAGTTAATTATATACTGCTTTTCAAGAAATGAGAGATAAAGAGCCAAAAAAATACTAGTTTAGTGAAGGTTGAACAAACAATTCTTTTCCCAGTGGCAAGGAAAGGGAGAAGCAAGCATCTTGAAATGCTGACAATTATGCAGATGGCAGAAAGAATATAAGACAAAATTTCATTGATGATGCAAGCCCACATAATAAAAAAGAGTTAAGAAGACAAAAGCAGTCTGAAGTGTTTACAGTTTTGAGTGCACTGACAGCTTAGCAAGCATTTAAAATGCATTATCTGAGTTGTAAAAAAATTACCCTCAGAAGTTAAGGAAATTAATCAAGAAGTTAAACATTTATTAAAAACAAGCTTAGAGTTTATAGGAGAAAGGTTGATTCTGAAATGTCAATGAAAACTGGATCAGCTTATTTCTGACTGAAGAATGGTTTGTGTTAGATTTGGAGCACAAAGTCCAGATGTGGAGCTTCTGGAGGCCCCATCAGCTTTGGGGACCTCAAGCCTGCACATGGGGAAATAGCTGTTGGTCTCAGCTGTCCTCGTGATGCCACCATGGAACAACCTGGGACCTCTGATCCCTCCATGACGTTCATACCCAGGGAAAAGAAGCCAGCATTTGTTTGCAGCCAGGTAACTGTTTGGCTTGGAGGTTGGGCAACATTCTAAATTAAACCCAGCCCCAGAGTTTTTCAGGAGCATTTGCCAAGGCCTTGATTCCAATGCCCAAGGGAACAAAGTCCTTTGCTGTGAGTGGCAGATTTTTGCCTCTCCCGCAACCCCTTTTGTTGGAAATGTTAAACAAACATAAAAGATCATTTGAACAAACAAGGAGACTCTGATGTGCTCTTCTTAGCAGGGCACCAAAAACAGAGGAAGTTGCAGGAATGTGCACAGACCTATTTTGGCAGGGCAAAGGTGAGGAAGTGCCCTACCTCTGCGGGTGAGTCTTTTTCTTACCAGGAGTAAGACCAGCAAGAGTCAGATGCCATTAAAGCTTTTCCAAAACATAGTAGCACAGAAATCCTCAGAGTCAAAAGGGAAAAACAAAAGGAATATTTCCTGTCCTACCTTGATCTAATTTACCTTTTAATGAGTACTTGTTACTGGCTCCTTTCCCTAGAACTCCATGAATTAAGACATATATAATATTTTATATGACCAAATTTTTCACCAGGGAAGAAAATTTTTTAAAAAACCATTCCCTTAGCATTTTTTAGTTAGAATTAGAATTTGCAGCAGACATCCTGCACGTCTTAAAGCTACATAAAACCCAAATGTCCTATTTTCTCAGGTGGGTGCTATTTTGGGAGACAAAGGTGGAAGGGTTATGATCTTCGAAGTCAAAAAAGACAGGGTCCAAATGACAGCCTGTCAATTACTAGCTGTGTGACCTTGAACAAAATGCATAATCTCAGTTTCGCCATTTGTAAAATGGAAATAAGAACATCTATCTAAGGGAATATTCAAGGCAATAATGCACATGAGGCAAAACACACTTAGCAAAGTGATTAGAGCATAGAAAGAGCACAATATATAGTAGTTATTAATATTATTGTTGTTTAAATAAACTAGAATTTTGAAATAAATTTTTTTCTCTAAATGATTAATTTCAAGCCTTTGCATGGAGCTTTAATATTGACCACCTTCTGGGCCAAATATGTCATATGAATGAATTGCATTGTGACAAAGTAAGAAAGTACTCAGCTTTAGAAATGTTGCCTACAAATGTTCAGAAGAAGAATTAAAGTTTTCTCCTATCCCCTAGTAACACTTGTTGAATCAGTTTTTTTGTTCTTTTGGCAATGAAACCTCTGGCATTTTTTTTTCTGATGCCTGGAGTTTTGTGGTATGACAATGTTTACATTTCAATATCCAGAAAGTTTGGGTGATGACATAATGTAAATTTCAAAGTAAGAGTACATTTTAAAAAATATTTGTGTTTCAAATAATGTGCATTTAATATTCAGAGAGATATCTTTATAGACATGAAATCATATAGCATATATTCTTTCATTCAACATTATTTTGTTTTGTGCGTGTCTATGGCTCATTTATTTTCTTTGCCATATGATATTCAACTACCGTGTTTTCATTACATTCTACCTGCTCCCTATCTTTCCCTGATCAAATAGACTTTCTGACTCCATGCCCCAGGGATGGCAATGTGACAACAGAAAATAAGATTGAAATGCTTTTTAAAAATAATTTCATAAGCCCAGATCCTCAAGTATTTAAAGCTTAAACAATATATTTATTACAGGATTTCTTGACCTATACCCTATTGACATTTTGGTGCTGATAATTCTGTTGTGGGGGCATTCTTTGCATTGGAAGACATTTAGCAGCATCCCTGACCTCTACCCACTAGATACCAGTAACATCCACTCCATCCTCAGTTGTAATAACCAAAAATGCCTCCAGACATTGCCAGATATACCCTGGGGCAAAATCATCCCAACTGAGAACCACTAATTTAGAAGAATAAATAGAAGCAAATATAAACTGCTACATGAAAATCTAAACTAATCACATGAAAATTCTCTAGATGGGAAATTAAGGGAGAAAGGAATCCAAAGAGTAAGTGCTGGAATGAGATGCCTGTGAGTTGGACTTCGTAGATGGCCTCCAACTTATGGCCAAAACCTGAGGTTTAGTATCAAATAACTGAAATTCCGTGTTAATTGGGGATCCCAAGCAGAAGAAACAAATGTTCCCCATACACAGGGAAAGCCTAAGGTACACGTTCTCCTATACCCCTCAGGCCAGGAGAGCAATGCTATGTTTAGACTGATAGGTCTAAGACAGCCTTAACAGTTTTCTGCAGCCCAGAGAAAGCTGGGAGCTAGTGAATGTTTTCTGAGTACCCAAGGGCTATAGCAACACAGCACACAGAGCTATAGATCTGAGGAGGCCAGCAGCTGGGCCAGGGAGGGTATAGCAGTGATCTGTATGCGTTGGTGGCTGAATATTAAATGAAAACAAGAATGACGATGTTACCAAGGACCAGACAGTGCCTTCCCCATTGATGACTTGATTCTGAATAAGCCCCTTAAAAAATTAGACACAAGTTCAGAAAAATGGAAGGCAGATCCAAATTGACCAATAATTATGATTCCACAGCTTGGCAGAATAGGAGCTTAAGAAAAAATTATTGTTTAAAAATAAAGTAAATCTGGGGCAATTTACCAAGAAAAAGAAATACAAGGCATCCAGATTGGTAAGGAAGAAGTAAAACCAACTGTATTCACAGATGACATGATTTTGTATATAGAAAATTCTGAGAAATACACACACACACACACACACACACACACACACACACACATTAGAACTAATAAAAAATATAGCAAGTTTTCAGAACCGATACATAAAAAGCTAATATATTTCTAAACATTAGTAAGGAACAATTCAAAAATGAAATTAAGAAAACAGTTCAATTTATAACAGCATCTAAGAAAATGACATATTTAGGAATAAAGTTAACAATAGAAGTATAAGACTTATATTGAAAACTGTAAAATAGTTTTGAAATAGTGTTGAAAGAAATAAAAAAAACCAACATAAATAGAAAGACATCCCATGTTCATGGATTGGAAGACTACTATTATTAAGATGGTAGTACTCCATGAATTATTCTACAAATTGGATATAATCTCTGTCTATCACCATTGCGAACATTGTGTATTGTGGTATTTTATATAAATATAAACTCTATTTTTTACACTCTTTTTGACAAAGAGCAACCCTGAGCTCATTCACCTCTCTTCCAATGATTCCTAAATCTGTTTTTCCATCCAACTTTGGGATCCTTAACTGCCCACAGGGCATTCACAGTTAGCAATGGTGCCATCACTTTATGTATATAACATATTATATATACTTGATACTTTCTAAAACCGAGTCATGAATATGGCCTCCCTTTATCTCTCTCTTTCTGTCACTAATAAGAGCTTATATTTTCACAACTTTTGATAGTTAGCCTGTTTTCTCATATGGTCTCATTTCATACCCACAAGACCCTTATGAGGTGGCTGTTGTTGCTATTTCCATGTTACTATGAGGAAATCGAGATTCAAAGACGTAAAGGAAGTGGCAGGTCAAGGAATAAATCCCAGGTCTAAAAGATTCAAATCTGACTACGATTGTTCTCATTACCCCGACTGAAACCTCTAAGGGAAGGTTACTTTCTCCCTTTCTTCTACTTCTGCACAGCCCATCTCCAAGTGGTAGACTATGTGAGCTGATAGAAGGGTTTTCTGTTAATTTTGCCTTGGTAGCATTTCACCAGGCACTTGCCATTCCCACAGCTATGGCTTTATAAAAAGTTCTCAAGCTGCAGCATCACCAGTATCATCTGAAGGGCCTGAGAAAATACAGATGTTCCGCCCTCAGAGTTTCTGGGATACAGCCTTAGAATCTGCATTTCTAAACCCCTTGGCTGGCTCTATATTCCCTGCTTCAATCCGTCCTGCACACCACTGTTCTACTGATTGGTGATCTTGTCTTTCTCCACAACTAGACTATGAGTCTGAGGACCAACGCTCACTCCTTGTATTTTTTCTGCCCCACCCATTACGCCACATAGGCCTAGCCCATAAGGCTTCCTCAGAGTCTGACTTGAACCTTGTCCTCAGTTCAAAATTTGCCTCAAGTCTGCATCTCCACTGATTTGTCCAGTTCTTAGCTCTCTTTATCACTCATTAGTCCAGAATCTGATACTGTTTTAGAACATTCTTTTCACTATTGTATTAGTTAATTGTCACGTTTTCAACCAAATTGTAGGCTCCTTGAGTATAGGAAGCTCAAGTAATGCTTGCATATTAATGTTCATAGTCTCACCCCGAATCTCAAGGAGAATTTGCTGAACTAAAAATTGTGTCCTTAATGAACTCAACAGAGAATTAAGGTATTCAGTAATATGCCATGTAAAGAAGTAACAAGCAATAGGAGAATACCCATTTTTAAAAGTCTTGGTTTCAGGGTTTAATTTGGCTGTATTAACACTGGATCTGTTTTCAGCAGGGCTTGAGATATTTTTTCCTAAGCATGAGTTTCTTGGCTGAAATATAGTGGGGTTGCCACTCTGTAGTGAAATCTGTAACTGTGCCACTTAAAATAAGCGAACTCCATGTGAAAGAACATAGAGAGCCAGTTCTTGAAACTTTGATTTTCTTACCTCCCAGATTTCAAGGAGCAACTTTGGCCCAGTGAGACAACAGATGGAGATGTGAACTTTTGCTCTTGGTCTATATGATATTTACAAAAGAGAGAGAGAGAGAGAGAGAGAGAGAGAGAGAGAGAGAGAGAGAGGCAGAAGCAAGGTGGAATAAATGATTTCCAGCATTCTCTGAATTCCCGTAACAATGTTGAAAGAGACATTTTCTTGAGGGAGCCATTATGAGCTATTGTGTTTGGCCATCCCAAGTTGTTTAATTTTTGCTTATTATTTCTGCAAAAACATTTTTAGAGCTCATTCTTTCCCTCTGCTCATGAATATGGTCAAACTAGCTGCTATCACTGTTGGACCAGGTTCCAAGACTGTCACCACACCCATCTGTCTCCGTGTGGCTGCTGATCACAGCTCCTCATCATTTCATAGATAAATAGAAACTCTCTGGTCAACAGCTGAGCACTTAAGAGTTTTCCAGCATCTTTTCCTTTAGAAATCATTTAGTCAAGTACCTGTAACTGCTAAGGTTTTAAAATGATTATCCAGTGTAATCTTTGAAATACCTCATAATGGAGCTCTTATTTTCATTTGATAAAGGAGAGAAATGCATCTTAGAAGCCACCCAAGGAATAGATGGCATAACGCAGTGGTGAGGGGCACGTAGTCATCAGGGGAGCACACACTGACTCATGGGATACAGGAGACAGGATTAGTTGGGAAGATAAACCCTACCTCTTCTACAGAGTTGTAAACCTCCAGAGATGTCCCTGTTGGGGAGTGAATATGCCGATAGCACAAACCACTGTTTCTCTTTCTGGCTCATTGAGATGCCACAGTCAGGGCTGTAATGTGTTATGTCACACTGATTCACATCTTTCATTGCCTCACAGCCCCTTTTCCCTCACTCTCACTGCCCTAAGTTTGCTTCTCCCAAATAAAATATCAGCATTTTATTCCTTACCTCATGTTCTGCTTTCTTGAGGACAATTTAAGACAATTATTTTATATTTGCTGTTTAGAACATTGGGTTACTATTTTTTATATGGTCTACTGAGTCATGAAGAGGGTAATGAGCTTAGTAACATTCAGAAAACATCCCAAATATAAGCAGTGGGTAGGAACTTCTTGTGAAAACAGAATATGAGTCTGTACAAATCAAACAAGTGATTATTTCATCTAAGAAACAGAAAAAAAAATGTCAAGTTGAACATGTACTATCTTTTCAGACACTTTGTCAAATGTTACACTATTTTCACACAAAATATTCTCAGTTCTCTGATGGGAGAGTTGAGTTCTTTGAGGACAAATACAAGATCAAGTTTTGTAGCATCTAATTTTGTTGTTAAGGACAAAGATGAGATCAAAACCATAGAGATATCATTCAAACTCCCACTCCTTTTAGTAAAAACAAGTAATTTGCTTTTCTGTCCAGAATATGATAAAACCAGTCCCAGATTTACAAATGTTGTGCCAGAAGAAAAAGCAGAAAATTTTATTCAATTTATATTGAATTAAATTGAATACAAATTCCTGTATAAAACACTTCTGTGGACATCACACAAAATTCAGTGGCATAAAATGTGGAAAGGCCATTACCATCACACGTGTGTGAGCAGCTATTGTACTTTACAGCCGCATAAAAACGCCCATGTTCAAAGTATGAATCAACTTTTGACCCATGTGCAAGTCAAGTTAAACTGGTTACATACAGCAGCAGATAAACCCTGAAACCACACCTTTATTAAGTCTGATGTAGCTGGATAACCTCTTTTCATGTTATAGATGGGCCATGTAGAACAGGGTTTTCCAGGGTCATTGCAGCATGGGAAGAGATAGAAGAGGCAACACCAGCTCTTACTACCTTAGCCTAGACATGGCATACTGGGAAATGCCAGAAGGAAACTATGTGGGACAACATGTGATTGTCCCTACCATTGTACTTGTATGAGCGAGAAGAATTAATATTTGGTTATTGCTGATTGCTAATAAGAACCCAGGCTATGGAAAAATGACACACACGTGTTTGTGCATGCATACACATGCACGGCTTGGAATAGCTGCCATGGATCAATGCTGATGGAAAGTGAGCTCAATGTCGACAAAAGGGGTGTTGCCAGGTAAATAAAAGAGGCTATATCTGAATGTAGATCTATACCCAGAATTGTCCCCAGAGAATAATCAATAATCCATGGCATACTCTTGATCTTGTATCAGTATTTAAGAAAATGGAGAAAATTGCACCAGTCATCCAAGCTTATGTCCTTTTTCTCAGAACATGCATTTGGATTATCAGTGCAAGTTTTGTTGTGGCAAGAAACAAGCAGCAAATATGAGACATTGATTTTCCAAAATAAATTATGACAGCTGTCAAGGTAAGGAATACTCACATGAAGTTTTGAAGTGAAGAATAATAATTTCAGTAATGACTGTTTCTGTGATTTCAGGAAGTTTGTTCAACTGACATTTGGCAGCAAAATTTTTAGCATCTTGAAGGACCTGAACCAATCACTTCTGTCACAAATTATAAAAATTCTTAGCATTGAGAATAGGTTGTCTGGACTTTGTAAGACAACCAAGCTGTATTACTAATAGCTCAGCCCCTGAGAGCTGGACTCTTCCTAACTCTAGGTGATTCTCTTTACTCATTGGTGAAACAGATCAATCACATTTTTGTTGGGCATATTTAAAACTCATACCCAATATAATTTTACCCATATGTGGGATATTAAACTGAAAGCACCAAAAAAAAAGCATGACAGAGACTCATAGACACAGACAACAGTTTGGTGGTTATCAAAGGGAAAGGCGGTGGTCAGGGGTAAGGTCAAACATATGGTGACAGAGGAGATTTAACCTTGGGTGAGGAACACACAAAGTAATATGCAATATAATGTATTACTGAATTGTTCACTTGAAACCTGTATGATTTTATTAACCAATGTCACCCCAATAAATTTAACTTAAAAAAATTAAAATAATGATAAAATTTTTAAAAAAACTCACACTCAAATATTGCTACAGAACATAAATGAATTATTTCTAGGGTTATATATGCAACCTAAGAATGGATTAGGTACTCATTCATTCACCATTATCTCCCAAGCTGAAACATTTCATCTTTCAGCTTTTGAATGGGACAAGCCCATCAACATCACAACTGCAGGGTGCTAGGAAGTATCCTATGGTGAAATCTCCCCATAGTGTCTGAACATATTAGGCAAAGTCATCAAACATTTGCCATGTGCAATGAGCTATGCCATTCAGTCAGGATGCTCTAATTCATTAGAAATAAGGAATAAGGCTAAAGCCAACAAAAATCTTATCTATGTATCAATCCATTCACTTTCTGGCCAAATATAATTTTTTGTTAAATATTACAAAAAATATTATTCCTGTTTCTAATATGAAATATATTATTTAGAATGTTAATTTCTCCACTCACCAGGCATTTTCATTACAGTAATGTCATCTTTAAACACTGCATGGCAATCCTGGATGCACCATCATAATGCCCAGGGAAAACAGGGTGACCTGGAGGTCCAATATCTTCCTTAAGATCATCCAACTTTTGGATGATTATTCAAAACATTTCACTGTGGAGCACTGAGGGTTCCAAATAGATGCAGCAGGTCCACATGTCCCTGCATGGGTTGTGGTTCTAATGGGCAAGAATCATGATGTGCAAGGCCATTTAAAGCCATTTGGAAAATAATCTAGCTCTGGTGAAACCATTATCTCATATCCAGAGGAATGTCAGTTTTCTGTAAAGCAAGGAGGACCTCACTGAGATCAGGGACAAGCTGGCCTTTAAGGTGCCAGCTGCCGCCCATGCTGAAGCCATTGTGACAGGTGCACTGGTCTGTGGCCTGAGAAGACCTCTGGCAGTGAAGGCATCGCCAGTAAAATCTCTGGGGACACCACGGAAGCCTGAGTGATGTGCAGCTGATTAAGACTGGAGACAAAGTGGGAGCCTGCAAGGCTACAGTGCTGAACATCTCTCCCCTGTCTTTTGGGCTGATCATCCAGCAGGTATTTGACAATAGCGGCATCTACAGCCAGAAGTGCTTGGCATTCCAGAGGAGTCTTTGTATCCTCACTTCCTGCAGGGCGTCCACAGCATCTCCACGGCATGTCTGCAGATTGATTGGTTACCCAGGTGTTACACCAGTATCCTGTTCTACTATCAGTGGACACAAGTGGGTCCTGGCTTTGTCTGTGGAGACTGACCACACTTTCCCACTTGCTGAAAAGGTGAATTCTTTCTTGGCTGATCTATCTACTTTTGTGGCTGCTGCCCCCATGGCTATTGCCACCACTGTTGTTCCTGATGCTTCCGAAGCCCCACCCAAGGTGGAGACAAAGAAAAAGTTACAGGAGTCAGACAAGGGCATAGAATATGATCTCTAACAAATCACCAAAATCCAGCTTTATTTGTGAAACAAGGATAGAGTTTTACTTCTCGTAAAATTAATAGAAACACTAACAAATGTTTTTATTTAAATTTGTGATAAATCCTTCAAGTTTTTCTGAAATCACCTGAGTGTACAGGGAACCACCATTAAATGGCTAATAGATGGGGGGATGGGGGGGAGAGCCAATATCCCAAGAATCTTCTTAGCTGCTTTTTTGAACATCTTGAAGGAGTCAGCAGAATTGAGGGACTTCTCACTTGGCTTCTGTCATCTTCTAGGCCCGAGGGGAGACGGAGCCAGGGGGAAGCTAAGACAGTCAAGGTCTTTTTACCTTTTCTGCCAATCCATTTGTCCCCTGTCCGCAGGTCTGAGCGGAAATATCCAAACACTTAGAGTCCAGATGGTGAATTTCCATCCAAATATGAAGTGGATTAGTTATTAATTAAAGGCCTGAAAAACAATAGCAGCTCTTAGCCAAGAGAAAAATTCTCTACTCCATGACTGTGAGCTCCAGGGAGACAGGAAGCTTTTTTACTGATGCTACAAGCTGTCTAGTATCGCCTGGTTTCTTAATTTTTTTTTACCTTCAGTTCTCTGTAGAAATACATTTTCTAACACAACCCAATACAGGTGCATAAATATACACATATATAACAGAACAAAAGTTTCCCAAATCAATACTTACCCCTCCCCTTTGAAATGTACTCTATTTTCTCTTCTCTTTATTTTTTATTCTGCTATATTCTATTTCACATTTAATGTTACTCAAATGCAGAACAAATCAGGGGTATGAACAGGATATGTGAGGGGAAGAGAGGGTAACATCGACTTTCATGGTGAGGGGGAGCTCTGTATTTTGATGATGGTAAGGGAGGTTATACAAATCTATACATCTGGTAGAATTATACACATGTCAAGGTGTGCCTGGAAAAGCTGGTGAAATCTGAGCAAGGTAACTCATCTATAGTAATTAAATGTATTGTGCCAAAGTCAATTTCCTGGTTTTGTTAAGGTTCCATAGTCATGTAAGATGCTGCCATTGGGGGAACCTGGGTGATGGGTACATGGAACCTCTCTAAACTATTTGCAACTTCTTGTGCATTCTAATTATTTTAAAACAAATTTTTCTTAAATGTTCCTTAAGACCTATTAAATTGGTATCATGAGATCACAACCCATAGTTTAAAAATTAAGCCCTCTTTCACCTACAGCGGGCACTGGATCAGCCAGCAGTTTGGTTCCATGAACTAATTTGTCTGAAGAGATACATCAGCCTGTGTAGACCTATATTTGAGCTGGCTGGAACTCTCTAATGTCAACTCTGTTAGCCACCAGTGGAGTAGGATGTCAGGGGTTGCAGGGAACAGACTTTTGTTTCATTTTGTTTATGCGTCATCTTCTAAATGCCCTTACCCTTCACCCCTCTATTTAAAAGACAACTGCTCTTCATCCACCACTCGGATAATAGAGCAGTGTTTCTCAAAGCTAGGTTCCTGGCTCCTGACTTGCTTCTAGCACATGCTAAGAATGCAGGTTCCTGGTTTTCACTGAAATGAACTTAATTAGACTCTTCAGAGGTGGGGTTCAGAGCTATACATCACAAACAAGTTCCCCGGAGATTTTTAGGAGCACTAAATTATTGGAAGTCTTGGAGGAGTTTGCTAAAACAGGATACATGAAAAATGGGATGTCAATTGCAATGAACACCGGAAGTGAAATTGAGTTTAAAGTTCCTCTGTTGTGAAAATAGAATTTCTGAGGGTAGCTTTCTTACCAGCTTATACATTCCTTAAACAATAGTTTTCAATGTTGACATGAGCCATATTTCCTGCCTTTTATGATAAAAACTTTGCTTTAGTGACTCAGTTTCTCCAAGTGCGAAGACAAAAATTTCAGTAATCTCCCTAATTCTTAGCACTTCCGTAGATAATGACTGTTCTCAGATGGAAGTAATTTCATTAGCATAAGTGGATGCATATTTTATAAACACAGGCGCATGTGTTTCGTATTCTACTCATATTTATTTACACATTCTGTAAACACATGTATACACAGAGCCACATGGACATTTTCAGGGGAGCACATGGAACATTTTACACATGCAAATACCACAGTTGATGACTAGAGGGCTTTTTTCTCAGATGGCAAGTCAGTTACCACTCAGAGGCTCTCAGTTACCACCTTATAGTAAAAATCTTATAGTGTTAGCCATTGAAATTTTCTCAACCTGTTTTCTCCCTTCAGAGTTCCAGCTTCTTCATCTTCTAATTTATTAGAAAATGCATGCACCTTAAATGGTAACGATTTCTAATAAGTCAACATCATGATCTTCCCAAAAATATCTCTACGTACCCAATACGTAAGCTTAATGAGAAGTTTACTCAGGTTGATGAGGCAGCTACTTTCTGCCAAGTAGACCTTACAGCTCCCTTCCATTAACACCAAGGGTCTCGCACACACTTAGAGTCGAGTTAAAATGAACCTAGTCCTGGAAAGTGAAGCTTCCCTAGAGTTGCAGGTGTGTGTATGGAAGGAATGAGGAAGGTGGGTATCAACACTCATAAATTTTAAATTGTGTCTCTTTTCCAAGATCCCCACTTGAGACTGAAATAGACCTAAATGTTATCTCTTGCATAGAAACAATCAGTTAACTACATTCCACTGTCTTCTGAGCTACATTCAATATTTTTGCTAAGTATTAAATATAATGAGAGAGAAAAGAATGTTAAACTGTAGAATTGTGTTCCCAAAGCTCTCTTGATTTAAATGGCATGTTTTGGTCCAGAGACTGTGTGAAGCTTTTCCCCACTCTCTTTAAGTTTGTTAAGCATTATTTTTTCTCTATAGTGAAAGCAATAACACTAGCTATCTCCTACACCAGGCACAGGTTAAGCACATTCATTTTTACAAAAGGCCGTGGGGTTAGTATTCCTGTCCTCACTTTATAGATGAGAAAATGGGTGCTCAGAAAGAGCTGATAGCTTGCTCAAGGTTAAACAACTGTTAGTCACTGAGCCAAGATCCAAACCCAGTGCCCACATGCTGGTTTGGATGGTGTCTCCCCCAAAATTCATGTACTTCCCAGAACCTTAGAATGTGATCTTTTTTGGAAACGGGGTCATTACAAGTATAATTAGTTAATATGAGATCACAGCAGAGTACAGCAGGCCCCTACTCCAACGTGACTGGTGCCCTGTGAAGAGCAGAAGAGACACGGAAGCACAGGGAGAACACCGCATGATAACAGAAGTGGCAGAGATTGGGATAATGAGGATTGTTGGTGACACCAGAAGCTGAGAGAAAGACATGGAACAGATTCTCCACTAGAGCCTTCAGAGAAACTGTGGTCATGCTGACAACTTGCTTTCAAATCTAGCCTCCAAAACTGTAAGATAATAAATTTCTGTCGTTTTGTGTTGTACTTTGTTTCAGCCTTCCTAGTAAACTAGTGCCACTCACGAAATATCCTACATCCTGCTACCATACAAATTTTGAAAAACAAAGAAGAGAATTTACAAAGTAACTATAACCAAGATCCCATGTTTCAGGGACAAGAACTGTGGATTACATATTTTTAAGTTCTCTTTACTTCCTCCCATGGCCATTCCATCCACTTCCACCTTTCAACATAGTGACCGCTCTCTCGTGTGTTTTCTTCTTTTGTTGTTTGATCAGCTGTACTCTCTATAAGAGGTGCTATTAAAACAGTGAAAACAGCTGCAAACCCCAGAATCCTCTGTATTCTGTCATCATCATCATCATCATTTCAGCTCATTGGAATAGATTTAGTTGAGATGATAAGTGGACATCTTTGCTTTGGAACTTTGGCCCTAAAATGAACAGCTGGCTATGGGTGACATTTCCCAGAAGATGGCAGTGTGGATCACAAAACCATACCATCCACACAGCCACTAAACCACCAGCCTGTGACTCCTGGTACAAGGCAGGGATTGGGCTCCAGGCCTTTGTGAAAGATTCTGGAAATAGCAGTCAGACCACTAATTAGCTAAAGAGGCCATTTGGAGTGAATATTTTCCAACTTTGCAAGATCTTTTCTTCTTGCTAAAGAGAGAAACATTAACTACAACTCTAAGCCCTTCACTTGAAGAAACTTATAGTTTTGACACTGGAGATTTTTGTCACCAAAATCTCGACGTATCAACTACAGTCTCTATATTTTGTCCTCTATTGATCTGTGAGTTTAAGGCAGGCATCTCACTTCTAGTATGTATGGATGGTGGATAAAAAAAGGGAGGGCTGAGAAAAAATGAAATGGAGAGAGCTTGGAAGGAAAAGGAAACAAACACCAGAACAGCACTTCTTTAATGCTTACTAGCTGTGTGATCCTAAGGTATACACTTAACCTCTATGAGCCTAAGTATCCTCATTCATCTTGTTTTTATTTTTTCTCATGAGCATAATCCCTACTGTGCTGATTCTGCACATTCATAGTAAAACTCATCTAAGAAAATGACTATTGAAATTACAAAATAATTTTTATCTATTTTCAAAGTATAGTCTAGCAGTGATTCTCAAATATTATCTTGAATTGGAATCACCTGGAGGGCTTCTTGAACCATGAATTGCTGGGTTTCTGATTCAGTAAGTATAGGGTGAGCCAGAGAAGTTGCAGACCAAACCAATTTTCAGGAGGTGCTGACACTACTGGTGCAAGGAGGACACTTTAAGACCCTCTGGCTATAGCAGGGCTAAGAATATTGGGTACTTTTGAGCTCTCCTTCATTTCTTGGAAACTCCTAAGTTATTTTTTAACTCAAAATTAAGGAAATTCTTTTCACAAAATTAGAAAATGTTGCCCTAGTCTTTATTGTCTGTAGGTGTAACCAAATGCATAACTATTTTACAGGTCATGTCGTTTCCAGTGGGTGTATAATTTGCACATGTGAATGTTTGCTGCTTTGTTGCAATCCCATAGTTCACTCACCAATGCTGCCACCAGGAGCTATTGGCTGAATGCATAGTGGGATCAACATGGCCTGCAGGGAAGCTCAGCAAGGATCAGGACCTCTCTTGGGAATGCTGTAGGAAGTGGTTGGAAATGTTTGAGTCAATGCTGGTCTTCCAATCCCTTACCATGCTTTATTTTCACCTTAGCACCCAACATTGTCTAATATATTTTCCTCTTGTTTGTTAGGTTTATATCATGCTTACCATTTATTGTTATTTCTATCCTCCAAATATAGAGAGCAAGGAGTTTGGTTCACTTTTATGTGTCCCAAGAACAGTGGCTGGCAATTAGCAGGCATGCAAACATTTCATCAAATGAGCAGATAAATGTTGGCAGTGCCCTGCTTTCCCCAACCACTTACAGTTTCACAAAGCACATTTGAGCCTACTTATTGCCTTCGAGAAATACTGTTAGGCTGCAACGTTGTTTCTGCAAAAAGCATACTAACCATTACAAACTATTCAGAAAGAGGCCCCAATGTTAAAGAACATGGAACTATAGAACCAAAGAAATTATTGCTGAAAGGTGCCAAGAGTGTCCCAGTACTTAACAGATGAGGAACTGAATGCCCCTCCCGCTACCCCACCTCTGGCTGAGGAGCAGATGAGGGCTGAGGGCCCAGCTCTCATCTCCTAAGCCAAGGTTTTTCTCAGACACCCTGAGGAGTGAACCCCTGATGGCACCCACCTAGTAACTACAGGTGAACAGAATGCAAATGAGGAGGGTGAGGACTCAGATCTGCCTCAGAGACTTTCACTTTGTTGACCTCCAAGTAAATGCCTGCGTTCTACACAATTGAATGTTTCCCTCCACACTTAGAGCATGAGATAGGCTGTGCTATATTTAGATGTTACTGATGCCCCAAGGTCTTCTTCACTTTACACCTTCTAAGGTTGAGACTGTGTAGCTTCTGTCTGTCATCAGTTTGACATTCTATTTTTACTGATCCTATAACTTGTGATATGGGTTCTGGAATGAAACTAATCTTAGGTTTAGAAAGTTTGGTCCAAGATGATGATTAAGGTCACGCATTGAGGCCTTAATAGACTAGGAAGATTATAAAAGTAAAGCTCAAAAGAAAAAGCAACTGAGAAAAGGTAGAACCTGAAGAAAACGGATGCAGACACACAAATAAGCCTCTCAAAGGCCTTCCAGTTAAAAGGCAGCATCAGTAGAATTACTAATTGAGCACTGACCGTGTTGTAGGTATGGGGCTGAGTGTTTCACTTTCAGGAGCATTTCATCCCCTACCAACCTGTTAAGTATATATTAGGCTGAACCACATAAAATCGTCATTTTTATAAGTCAAAAATGGTCGAGTAGCAGCAAAATCATTTGACTCAAACTAAAAAGAGCATTCCCATTCTATAGATAAGGAATGTGAGCCTTCGAGTAGGTAAACAACCTGCCATCAGTCATTTGGCTAGAAAACGATGGAGTAGAAGATTTTGAACCCAAATCTGGTGACTCCAAAGCCAACCTCTCTCCACAGTGTTATGGACCCAGAAAGAAGGTGAAGCTTAGGAAAGACCAATATCAATCACACTGTTTGTATTGTACTGGTCAACATTTCTTTTAATAACTTACAGTGCTTTAGTCTTCCTTTATACTCATAAATAATGCACTTTAGGAGAGTTGCAAATACTATCTTGAAGGAGCCCTAAGTACTGAAAGAACCACAAATGGCTGTTTTCAGGTTATGAAATTTTAATAACATTATTTTGTTGCAATACTGCATCTATCCTTTTAAAGAGAATGTTCCAAGAACTAATTATGTGATTATAAAATAATAAGACTCATCATAGTGATGAACAAAAGCCAGTCCCTCTTTGTAGCAACACTCAGAATTCCCTAAACTTTTTCATAATGTCCTAAGCATATAACAATGTTTTCTCAAGTAGGAGTAGATAAAGCACAAAGTAAGTATAAGTGACAAATTAAATAAAACATGACTAACATAGATCTGGTACATATTAGTGACACCCCTATTATATTGTAGAGGGATAACAGTCTTGGTGATTTCACAAGAGATTGTGATCAGGGTGACTTTTACACACAACCAAGCTGAATCTTTTGGATTTCCTCTTCTTTTGTGTTCTGGTATTGTTGAAAGTTGTCCCTTATCATGACTTGTTTAATCCTAAATGCATACACTTGCATGGCACCCAGAAGAAGCTTAATAAATATAGAAAAAATGAGTGATATTGAAAGACCAAAATCTTTGTATCATTTTATCAGACAGTTATCACTGTGCTAAACATTGAGATGAAAATAAGACAGTGGCTGGACATTTTTTCTGGCTGCTTGCATTGTATGTTTTATGATGAAATTTCTCTATTATGACACTGATTGGTAGAAGATGTATTAACAGATCAGAAACAGCTTTGGAGTTTATGAGATTTTGACTTTAATTCATTAAGAATGGTAAAAACGTGAGTATGTCAGTTTAGGTTTTTCTCATCTACACACTATAGGTAGAAAGTGCTGCTATTTCCACAGTACAAACGGCCACTCTCCATAAACTGGCTCTTTCCAATTATGACAAGTTGTGACAAGATGTAAGCACACAGAGTCTGTGCCAGAGGTTTACATTTATAAAGAATTGGGTAAACTGATTATGTATGGGATTTCTTGTGCCCAACTTAATTTATTTAAGGACATTGATCAGAAGCAAATACAAATGATGTTTCATAATATCTGTGATATTTGGGGTCAATTTGGTTAAGACAGAAGCTTGTTTCCCCAGAATCTCCTCCCTGTGTGGTTCCAGGTTAGACTTGTCCAAATTTGCACAAGGAAATGAAGTATCAGGCACAACTTTTCAAAGGTCATCCAGGTTAGACGCGGTGACAGACATTCCTAGAGATGCTAGCGGGAGGGTTCCAGGTTATTCTGTCTCCTTGCTCTACCCTTCATTCTTCTTCCTGACTTCTGTCCCATCACCAGATGCCCGGCTGAGGAACCACAAAATCAGCAGCCTCTCTATTAGCTGCTTCTTAATGATCTCCCCTTGAGGACTGGATATGCTTGGCTTCTTACCGGATGCTGACTACTTTGATCCCTCAACCCCCTTTTAAGCCTTCTCTTCCCCAGCACTGCCTGCAATCATGATCCTGAATTCCATAACTCATAGTGGTTCTACCTTCTCGATTGCACCTTGATGGAAACAATAACAATATAACTTATAATAGCTTTGTTACTTTGAAATTTAATACATACCTATAAATTTTAATATTTTAAGCATATAGAAAAGCACAAAGACGAAAGCAAATAAATCACCCCAAATCCCACATACTCAGTCTTACTAGCCAGAAATAGACGTAGTGTTAATTGTCCACAAATTTACCTTTGGGCTTCAGGGCACGCTAAAGCCATTCACAGGAAGGAGGAGAAAACAGTAGTAATAGATCTGAATTAATAATTAGATTTCATGCCACTGCCACCCTGAATTCTCTTTGTGGATTATTTTTTGAATTACAAAATATATGTTTTTATTTCCCATTCCACAAACCTGATTCATAAGCATATATAGAAACAGAAAATTTTAAAGGGCATTTCTCCCTCATTTTAATTCATGTCTGTACAAAAATATTTTTGCTCCAATTATATATAACCAGGACTACAAATACCTCCCCTCCTCAACCCAAAGAAGCAGAGTGAAGATTAACTCATGGCACGTTCCATTTCTAACTTGAGCATCATTGCATTTTTCCCAGAAGAGCAATCTCTTGGGAAAAGAGTCAGGATACTTTGAGTAAGATGTCATAGCAACAGTTTAAACTAAAGTAAGGATTTTGGAAATACATCTTCCCAAACTTTCCAAACTCAGATTTATGTTCCATTCATGCTTTAAACCACGGAAGATGCAAATATGGCATGAGAAATTGAAATTGTTTTTAATCACCCCCTAAGTTCTATGTGGGAAGAGAAAAGTTGAAGCCCTTTACCCTTTATCTTAGTTAATCCCGAGACCTTCCAACTCCATAAACCCTCCAGCCTGTATCACATCGCTGGAACAAAAGAGCTGAGTTGAGCTGTGGTTACTAAACAAGGGGCTAGGCTCACTCACTAGTTCTGGGGCTCCCCCTGCTAACCAGCCTCCCAGAATAGAGGATTCTAGGCTGTACTGAGGCAAAAGCATCAAGTTACTGTATCGCTTGAACTTCTCAAATAGTTGAAACCTCAAATATGAAATCTGCAAAAGCCAGGAGTAATGTAACGCATTTGACTTCCAGTCCAAAGATCCAATTTCAACTCTAGCTCTGACGCTCAGGTGGTCCTGGGTAAATGACCCAATCTCTCCATTGTACAGGGTGGAGATAAAAATGAAAGTGTCTGCGAAAACATTTTGTGAATTATAAAGGGACATATGAATGCAGTGTATCATGGCAATCCACGTGACTGTGTTCGTTCCAAAGTATTCCCCAAATTTTCCACAAAGTCTCAGGGTCCTATCTCTATGTTATCAGGATCATCCTTGGCTCCATCTTTCTGCTTTCTCTGAATCCCATTTCTGTATCATTTCCAGTTCTCTGCTCACTGTCCCAGCTCCATAATGTGTCAACTCAGATGGGCCCTTTCCGCCTTTCCCTAAAAAACTTCACACAAGGCCTGTGCTGGTAGCAGGTTTTTGAAGACACAGAGTGGGTTTACATGACAGAAACTCAAATACCATCAAACCAAGTCTGAGATTCGCCTGTTCTGAAAAGCCATTTGACCATTCTACCCATTCTATCACACTATGTGACAGTCTCCTCCCTGCTCTCTTTGAACTATTTCCTTTTCAAAACTAACAATGCATAGGTGTCCCTTTTCTCTTGCTGCACTCCTTATCTAATAGGCCTCCCTTACATGTTTAAAAGTGCTACTTGCACTCTGCCCAAGCGAGTTGCCATTGCCAGACCTCTCCCTTTTTCCTTCATCCCCCAGTCCTTATAGAAGAAAGGGAGTGATTCATAAATTTTAATTGTCTTAGAGTATAAATTGTGTCACCATCACTACTTCCACTTAGAAGATAGAAGCAGCTATGGTTCATTTGTGTTTACCACGACAAGTGTTCACCTCCTTCAGTGTGCCAGGTCTTACTCTAGAAGCTGAGATGCAACCACAACAGACAAAAACCCATCATTATGGAGCTTATATTCTAGATACAGGGCACAGACAATAAACAAATGCATAATTTAAATAAATGTATACCAGGTGTGACAAGTGGATAAAGATAAAGCAGGATAGGACAAGGCGGGGAAATGACAGGGTGGGGAGAAGCTTGCAATTTTAAGTTAAGTAATCAGGGAAGTTCTCTTTGAAAGAAGCTATTTTATCAAAGAGCTGCGACAAACCTGGGAATGAGTCATATGACCGTAGGGGGAAGATGTTACAGGCAGAGGACACAGCTTGTTCAAGGGCTCTGAGGCAGGTTGCTATCAAGTCTGTATTCTACCTGTATGAAAAATAAGATTTCACCTTTAGCTTAGCTCAATGTTAAAAGTTTCTTTAGGGTCCTAGAAGATCCTCAAATTTATCTTTACTTCTTTTTGCATGTCCTGTTGATTCCATCTCCTAAATGTATATTGAGTCTATTTTATTCCCTCCATCTGACCTCCCATTGCACTTGCTTGTGCATTCACAATTTCTCCTCTGCATTACAGACATAGCCTCCTAACTGGAGCATCCAGCCCCCTTCAGTTCCCATCAGTGTGGTTTATAATTCAAATCTGAACACATCACTCTGCTTCATTAAATCACCCAACTCCCCACTCCCTCCAGCCCACATAACCTCAGAATAAAATTCAACCTCCTCAGCATGGTTGTAACAAAAGTTGTCAGTGCCCCACCCATATCCCTCAGCACTGGTTGTTCCCGGACAGGCTCATAGCATTCTATTGCAAGCACCTGCTACCCTCTTGCAGGATTTCTCTTAGCTGTGGGCAATGAGCCATAAGTGCCAGGAAATTAATGCTCTTGGGAAGCAACACTGAGCCAATGATAGATGGGAATCGAAGGATAAATTCTCCTCTTCCTGGACCTTGGGCAGGGAATAGGAGAGAATAACTCTGAGGTATTTTCCATACTATCTCCTAGATTCCCAGTGGAATTGACTCCACATTCCCACAGTAGCCACTCCATAATGCACATTATTTTGGATTCTTTCCTTTCACTGTCTAATTTCTCCACTCTTCTACCAACACTCCAGAGTCATCTTCCCAATAAACTACTTGTATTCAAATCTTTGTGTTTGGGATATTATTATGGGTTGAATTGTATCCCCCAAGAAAGATATGTTGAATTTTAACCTCAGGAACCCATGTGTGTGTAAACTTATTTGGGAAGAGGATGTTTCCAGATGTAATTAAGATGAGGTCACACTCATTTGGAGTGGGCCCTAATTTAATGAATTTTTTCTTATAAGAAGTGAAGGGAGAGACACACAGGGAGAATGCCATGTGAGGTGTCTCACAAGGCAAGGAATTCCAAGGATTGTCAGTGACACCACAAGCTAAGAGAAAAGTGTCGACACATTCTCCCACAGAGCCTGGCACTGCCAATGTCTTAGATTTGGGCTTCTGGCCTGTAGAACTGTGAGATAATAAATTTCTATTGTTTTAAGATACCCACTCAGTTTGTGGTTCTTTGTTACAGCAGCCCTAGGAAACTAATGCAGTTATCTATTACTATACATAACTGCCTCAGGACTTAGTGACTTAAACAACAATCATTTCTTTTCTCTCACAACCTTCTGGGTCAAGAATTTGGGCAAGGCTTTACAGGGCAAGTCTTTGATCCCTTGTTGTGTTTACTAAGGTTATTTGTTGGTATTCAAATGACAAGTGGGCCAGTCCAGAGTATCCAAGATAGCTTTCTTTGTTCGTGTGTCTGGCACTTTGGCAGGGATTTCAGGGGTGGTTAGAAGGCTGAACTCAGCTGGGACAGTTGTCCAGAGGGCCAACACATGGCCTCTAAAATAGCATTCACAAGAGCATCAGAGTTCTTATGTGATGGCTCAAGGATCCCAGAGGGAAGATGTTCCAAGGCACAAGCAGTAAGGCTTCTTGTGTCTTAGTCTCAGAAGTTTCAAAATGTCACTTTTATCACATTAGTCAAGCAGGTCACTAAGTTCAGCCCAGATTTGAGGGGTCAGGAATAAGCCTCCACCTTTCAGTGGGAGAAGTAGCAAAGAGTTGTGGCCATTCCTAATCTACCTCATCTTATCTCAGGGTCTGCTTCTCAAGAAACCGAACCTAAGACAATAGCCCACAGAAGCCTTCAAGGTCTGGCCCCTGAAAATTTCTAGAGGCATCTCTTGCCCTCATATTCATCTTTGGTGCCTGCTGTACCAGGCCCCTCACTGATTTCTACCAGCTTGTGTTCCATTTTGTTTCTATATGCATAAAATAAACACACACACACACACACACACACACAGTAAATTCTACACAAGAGATATTCCTGCTCTTCTCTGCCTAGAGTGCCCTTCCCCCTGATCTTTGCTCAACTGGCAGGTGAACTCATTCTTCAAGACTTAGACTGGGCTTCACCTTTTTCATTCCAATGAGATCATGTGCCTCTCCTCTTGTTCCTGTCTCAGCTGCTGGGTAAATATCTGTTTCATTTGTCAGTGAGTTCCTCAAGAGAGGGGACTCTTCTTTCCTCTTATCTTTGTATCCTCATGTCTGTTGATGAATGAATGAATGGTCTGTGGCCCTAAGAACCCCAAGGCAAAATTTCAATCAATTAAGCAGATTGCTAAAGTTTAACATCGTCTTCTCCTGATATCTTTTGAGTGATTTTCTTAATGTTAACCAACTCATTGTAGGAACTGGTCATCAAACTACTTTGGGTGCTAAGAGCACAAGTGAGAAGATGATAAAATGCATACATTTGATTTAAAATACTGAGACAATATGTATAATTGATTATCTCTACACCCTGTTTCAATTCTCCTGATTCCCTCATAGGCTTGGCTGATAAAGTTGATCTTTTTCTTGTCCTTTATCCTGTTCTTATAGTATAAAAAAAGTCAAAATTGTTCCCAAAAAGGGAAATTTAATTTATAAACCCTGTCCAAATTAAACTAAATACACACTGGAATAAAGCATAATGTTAGTACAGGGGTCAGCAAAATTTTTTTCTGCAAAAGGACAAGTAGTAAATATTTTAGAATTTGTGGGCCACAAGGTAAAATAAAGGATATTTTGTGTAGATTCCTATGTAATAATTTTAAAAGTAACTATTGAAACATTTTTAAACAACCTTGAGTAGGAAGGCAGTGGGCCAGATTTAAACCATGGCCTTGTTTGCCAACGTAGGGTATAACAGTTTAAGAGCAAGATCTGAGGTGAGGAGAGACCTGGGCTCAAACCCCTACTTGGTCACTAATTATCATGTGACCTTCAGCATTCTTAGCTATTTTAGAAAGCCCTGCTGGAGAGCCTACAATAATGTATTTACTTCTGAGGAGTTGGGGCAGAGTTAGGGATCTTGGCTAACCTCCTGTGTTCCGGGGCCAAAGGGAATTGCAAATACTTGATCCTAGTGAAGTTACAGAGGGAAGGAACATGGTTAAAGGATTGGGTCCCCAGGGAACAGACTGTGGACTCAAGCCCCGTCCCTATACCACATTTACAGAAATACAATGCTTGGCTCATGGATAAAATGAAGAGACCTGTGTGGTAGACCTCAAGCCAATGCAGGTACAGTGGCTCAACTGGAGGACCCAGCCCAGCATCCCATTCTACATCAGTGCCTAAACAAAGGTATCCTCATTAGGGCTCCAGGTCCTTTGAGAGTTATAAATTAACTAGCACTCAAGCCCCATTACCTAGGGATGCAGTAAGCACAATAGATTTCAAATAAGATCCTTAGTGCCCTTCTGGGGGCATCTGAAAAGGTGAAAAGGTGTTTCTGGTCAGCCCATTGACCTTTAAGGAAGGGTATTTGCCAAAGACAGCACAAGTTCCACAATTCATGGAAAAGACTAGCACAGTAAAATCATGTCCTGACAAAATGCCATCATTGGTGCCCCCATTGAGAAACATTGCTACTGAGGAACTCTGGTGTCCCTGAATTATTAAAATGGGGAGGGAGGGACACTCTGGTAAACTTCAGCACTAATAAGTCTCACCTTCCTCATCTAATCTCAAAGATGCTTGCGAGAATCAAGAGACAATGCATGTGAAAGTCTTTTGCAGACAGGTAAATGTGATAAATATATCAGTTATTTTTGCTGTTACAAATGTATGCTCAGGTAGCTCCTAAATGTGCCCTTCTTAAAATAAAAAATATTAATGGGATATAACTTAAAATGCACAAATCTTAACGTATAGCTCAATGGCTTTTAACATATGTGTACACTCCTCTTTACATACTCCCTAGATCAAGATATATAAATGTTTCCATCACCCTAGAAAGTTCATTTATGTCTCTTTCCAGTCAGTACCCCGCTACCATGGGCAGCCACTGTTCTGAACTCTCCAAAGATTAGTCTTGTCTATTCTTAAACTTCATATAAATGGAAACCTATAGTCTATGCTCTTTTGTTTCTTCTTTTGAGATTCAGTCATGGTTTTTCTTATATTAGTAGCTCCTCTTCTTTTATTGCTAAGTCTTTTAGGTTGAAGGAAATGTTTAATCTCACACATATAGCAGGAGTAACATAGAATCACTCCATCCCCAGCATGAGCTCTGATCCTGGTCTTTTCACTACTCTGACTCCCATGTTTAGGGAATGATTAAGCCAATTAGTTTTCAGCTGCATCAGACAGGACTTGATTGTCATACCTAACAAGGACAAGGTATTTAAGGATGTTATTAGCTTAACATTTATTAACCTACTTATCCGTTCTTCAAATCAAAATTTCTCTTGTTTTATATTTAACTGTTTTATTTACATAGAAATAAAAACTACCTCCTTCCGCTTGGGAGCATGGCGCTTTAAGACAAAAAGTACACTCTGCAAGCAAGACACGAGGACAAGAATGGAAAACTCCACTGAGTGCTTTCCTGGCTCCTTGCCATTCTGTGAATACTTAACGATATGTATGTTTTTAAAGCCAACTGTTCTCACATTTAGGCCAATTTTTTTTTTCTAATATGGTATTTTCTTGTCTTCAATCCAAAACAGATTGAGAATAGAGAAAGATATATTCTATCCAGTTTTATTTCACCAACAGTCTGCTCAATTTTCACTAAGGGCAATCATTTACATATCTTTAAATATTAATATTGTTGCTAAAGAACACAAGGTATATGCAATGCTTGGAGCTCAAATTGAGTAAGAATTTTTGTGGTGGTACAGGAAAAGTGAGTTTTCTTAAATTGGTCAGTTTGGCCAGGTAATGCTGCTCAAGTAAATAAGTGAGCCTATAATGAACAGTGTCAACAATCTACAAGTTTAGATATATGGTTAGGCAGGTATCTACCACATGTTCTGTAATCGTCAATGGTGCCTATCAAGTTGAAGCCTGATTCCCTTGGAAGCTGACAAGAAACTTAGGGGAAATTACCTCATGCTACTTCCCTTGTTACTTTTTACTGACATCACCACACCTTCCTTAATCAGAATCCCCAGTATCAGCCTTTGTATTTCATAGTGCTCTGCCTAGGGCCCACCCTGGTGTGGTTCTTAGATTAACTCGGGAGGTGATTGGAAAAAGTATTATGCTGCAAGTAATGTAGTTAGTAAGTGGAGGAGACTCTGCCCCTTTTTCTCTTCCACCTCTGGTTTATCCTGAAAGCTGCCCTTAAAAAAGCACCAGAATGAGCCCTTCAGAATATTTTATAAAGCATAATTAAAAGGCAGAGTCCCAATTTTAAAATCATTAAATATAAAGTCTTTTTGGTAGAATCAGAGTAAAGTTGCTTCATTTGTCCCAGCAAACAAGTAAAAACAATCAGGTATTATAGCTTATTGTCTGTCTTCTTCTGTCCTCCCCCCATTAGAATATAAGCTCCATGAGGTTTTGTTTCATTCACCATTGTATGCCTGGTGCCTAGATCAGTGCCTCACACATTGTAGGCAGTCTACAAATACTTGTTGGATAAATGAGAAATTAAGAAATAAAGGAATGAAAAAAGAAAGAAAGAAGGCTAAGAAAAGTGAAGTGGCCTGCCCAAGTTCACCACAGTAACATATATATTCAGGAGAGATTGATCATAAATACCACTCTTTTGTTAAATCTTTCCACTTTTTCTTCATTTCCATTGGCAACATTCAAGGTCCTTATGGGAACAAATGAGTAAAAGAGGAAAATGACCATTTTTTTAGACAAACACTTTTAACAAACCATCAGAATTACTGCATATCTTACCTGGGGAAGAGAACGTATAGTTGCTTTGAGAGTGGATACAGGTGACTGGCTAGGCCTACCAACAAACGAGTGATTTACAGCATAGGCCCAAATCCACAGATCACAACATATTAGAGATCTTAGCAAGGCTGTGACTGTTCTAACTCCACAGATATTAAAGGTCTGGGTAGCTAGTTGCTCTGAGGACCCTCTATCTAATTTATTTTTTAAAACAAATCACCTGATTATTGTATATCACAAGACATGCCCATAGAAAAGTTAGAGTTGATAGCTGATGCTCTTTTTCTTTATGCTTAGAGTGTACTAGAGAAATATATCTGCTCATGAATACACAAGTAATTGATCTAAAGGCTAACTGACTTGTAAAAAAATTCTTGAATCACCTCTTCGTGTTCTAGGAATTCAAGATTTCTCGTGTGAACATCAGACTCCTACTCAGATACACCACATGGAGACTTGGCTGCATCTAAAGCATCTATTTACTCAGAAGAATAAAGCCCACACTTAGGAGAAAATGTGACTTATTCTCTGATGTTCCAAATGCTTCTTTGCTTAAAGATTTCTCCAAAGGAATGTCAATGTAGACAATGTAGCTTTATAGTGAAGGGCGGGCCCAATCCAGCTCAATATTACATATTTATGTTTCACAAAATTACATGGCTTACAGCACAAAGAGAGATGAACCAACACAGACAAGAAGTGCTTATGCTTTCTGGAAAGAATAAAATGCCAAGATGGCAATGGTACCAGATAGCATAGCTTAATGCCTTTTTTAAAATTTATGTGTGTACCTTTCTTTCTTCTTCTACTCTGTGTTCTCAAGATAGAGAGCAAATTCATAGCTTAACAATGTTTTCTTTCAGCAGAAAAATTATAGTAACCAAGTGTACCTGAAAGCTCATAATTCTCCTGGCCAGCCATCTTCAGGTTTATTCCTTTCATTACATTAAAAATGGAGGCTAATTAAGGTGACTGTGGCTAGAGCAGGCCAAATTAGATTTTTCTTATAGCTTTCCCTTCATCTCATGGAGTGATGTCATTAAATGTTCAGGCTATGAAATGCTGAGGGCAGCCTGTTTCCACTGTACTATGGATCATGCTAGAATGCCAGGAAAATATGCCCCAGAATGTTATAAAGCTTTAAAGAGTTACAATAAAACCTACATGGAGGCTAAGCAGAATATGGGCATTTACTTCTCTTTGTAAACAGACCCCAAGAAGCCAGAGGGATTGTAGACAGGAAACAATGGAAGAAATGATTAAATGAACAGCATCACATAGCCACTCCGTGGACTTTTTGGTCTGGGGGTCCTCCTGAATGGCTAGTTGTCATCACTCAGAGGCTTTATGTATAACTGGGAACTGGGACTGCCAAAACACACACTTTCTTGACAGACATATTTGACCACAGGAAGCTCTTGAGTGATAGGGTTATGTTATATGGCCACTTGATACCTGCTTATACTTGAGCAAGCTCCAGTGGGCTTTTATAATAGAGATGTATTTGTCAAATTGGTTTACCTCATTTGTTTCCATGAGCCCTGTGATTTGAAGAGTTAAAAAGCTAGGTTATAGTCAAGTTTGTTTCATATAAATTTTTTTTAATGGAGTAGCCCCATGTCATTCTCAAGTGAAAATTATTTACCCAGACTCCTCTGGTTTTATTATTTTCATGTGTCTAGGTAGTATTAGAGTCCTTAACTTTATCCAGACATAACCATTGTGTTCATGGTCATCTAAAAACATGACTATTACCACTACCCAGAACGTATTATTAATATCTGCTCTGTAAGGAGTGGTTCTAGGTGCTAGGAGATTACCATTGACCAGAAAGCTGTAATACCCGCTCTTACAAAGGTGAACTAAACAAGCATTAAAATGATTACAACATAAGACAGCCTATGAAAAAGCAAATAAAATACACAGTTCAAATAATAATTGGAAAAATGGGAGGGCAAAGGGAGAGATAAGTATAGCTTGGGAAGGTCAGAGAAGATGTAGAATTTAAAGGCAGTGACCTTTAAAGAGGAACAACAGACAAGAGGGACAGTGAAACTGTTAAAAGATAAGTTTGACCAGAATAAAAATGTTGGTTGTGTTCTGCTTGTGGATTTCTCAAATGCTAAGAAATTTAAGCTCATTTTTATAGATAATGATTAGATATAGAAGCTTCTTAATAAGGGCTTTGTATCATCTGGGATTAGTTAATCACAAGCAACAGACAAGTCAACTTGATCTCTCTTAAACAATAAAGTGGGTTTCTTGGCTTACATAATGGAAATGTCCACAGGTGATACTGGCCTCAGGTTAGGACCTAGCAGTCCCAACTAGGACACCAGGAAACTGGTTCTTCTCTATCTCAGCTTCATCCTCAGTTGCCATTCCTTTCTTGCCATCCCATCTTCCTCATAGGCAGGTCTAGGCTCTCCTCTTGTGATAGCAAAATGGCTGCAGCAACTCCAGACCTCAGATGTCCTCCCACACTTTTCAGAGGAACAGTGAGCATCTTTTCTGGTAACATGTATGGACGAAAGAGGGTGCTTGTCTTTCTCAGAAGTCGCAAAGTTTCCTTATGTTTCACTGGACCTGATTAGGTTACTGGCTTAACTGGAAACCAGTGGAGTTGTGTAGGTAAATGAGGAAAATTGTTCTGTTTAAGCCAACTGGAGTCCAACCCTGGAGCAGGAGGTAGAGTCAACCTCTCCTAAACCACAGGGTTTAGAGTGAGGAAGAAGAGATATTTTGAAGAAATAAATATCTAAGTACACAATAGCAGGGCCAATTTATTAAGCTATGGAATCAAAGAAGTATAAGCCAACCAACTCCCCCACCCTCGCCTGGCCTGTGTGAATACATCTTGCCCCTTTTGTTTCATAAAGTCTTAGAAAAGCATCATCTTGTCACACATAGACCCATGGGCAATTTCTTACACACGAAGAATTCTTACATTTTTATTTGAAAATAAAAAAATTATCCTTATAAAATGCCAGCATTTTTCAGAAATCATATCCTGAGGTTACAAGTTTATTCTGCACACTGACCAGCCAGGAGAAGAAGTAGGCATTCAGAATTCATGAGAAAAGTGTGGTCAGCCTTGACGACAGCCTTTTTGTGTGTGTGTTTCTTTTTTTAAACTTTTAGGCTCAACCCTTTGGCCCTCACAAAAGTAAATTTTGACGTTGTCTTCAATGGGGAGAAGGAAGCCACATTTTCAATGGAAAGGCATCTTTTTTTTTTTTGGTCTGGCTCCAGTCACTGCTGGCCAGAATCTATTGTAAACTACAAAGCTTTCTTTGCACCAGTTAGGAGCACATCCACCAGGCCTTGCCAGCTGTTTTGCTTTCTTCAATGAAGTCACAACTGTCGTTTGCCACCAGAGTTCAATGTCACAGCAACAATTGTGAGGTCTTAGTGTCTGTGTTGCTCAAAGTTTCCAGGGATTGAAGGAGAGAAACAGGTGTTTCCCACCTGGCTTTCTACATGGGAAGCTCACACTTTTCACACCCTGGCTTCTCTGTCCTTGGGCCAGCACCTTTGCAAATGAATGTAGTCCTGGGATGGTGTGAAACTAGGCAGGGAGAGAAGCCTTGAATCAGAGGGTTGGCTAAGGAAAGACCGTGAATTCAAAAAGAGCCATTTGACAGTGATTGGACAAGTGTCCTTCATAAAGTGCACCTAAGCTTGACAAGATTCTCTAACCCTAAAAAGGACTCCTTTGTGCTTGGAAGGCTTTTAACTCACATGAACAAGCTGAGTCACAACAGCTCTTGATTGGAAGGGAAAATGCAAGCTCTAATTCAAAAGAAAAATAAAGAGCAAAGCAGAAGTCTTCCCCTCCCAGTCTGTGTTTATTTGTATTTAATCAACAGCTGGACTGAGGGGAAGTTACTCTTCTCCTCTCTGGCAGCGAACTTACTCAAAAGAAGGAATGTTGATTTGCTGCTAAGACCAAAAGCTCTGTGTGTGTGTTTTTTTAAATTGTCTCCCTTTACAGATGACACACCCTTCTTAACTGCAGCAGCTAATAAATGACCCATTAAAGATAAAATTACATGTCTGAATAAAATACAGATGGAAAATGAAGGTAAATTAAAAATGGTAGATTGCGTAGTGCTGAATGAAGGTAGAGAGAGGCCGAGTGGAAACAGGAAGAAGCCAGGAAGATTGGGATGGGTGTGAAGGATGATAGGATATTTTTCTCCATATATGTGTAACTAGTGCTTAAGGTAGTCTTAAGGTTCTTGGCATACAGCTGGTAGATGTTTCACTAATGATGGCATAAAGGAAGTGATCTTAGACTTCTTTTCTTCTCTCTCTTCCCCTCATTCCTTCTTCTAAAATCTTTCTCTGTGGAGTGGTTTGAATTTTGCCAAGTAGTCCTTAAGGCCCTTGAAGCCAAAATAAGTGTAAACATCTTTAATTCAATTTTCTGAAAACTCATCAAACAAACAGTATTGAGAATATTTCTCACTTTTGTCTAAACAGTATGACCACATCTCTATACCACAACAGCATTATCTTTTTATTAACTTTTTTTTATCAAAGTAGCCTATGCCCATGACCAGTGATGACTCAAGCAGAGCAAGCAGCCCATGATGAAATCACATCAGCCCTCCCAACTCAGTTCTAGTCCTTAAATAAATAAAATAAGATGTCTAAGTCTAATTTCTATCTCATTTCTATATTTTATGTTTATTTTGTCAATTTCTTGACTTTTTTTTACACTAATTACTAACTCTGGTATGAAAGATGATGTTTTAGTTCACTCTTCTCTGTCCCATTTTGTCCTCCTACATCTAGTTCTTGAGAGTTAGATGATAATTATATCTCCTATGGGTGATCTTTGTAACTATAAATAATACACTATACTGAAGTATTATTATAACAATCTCTAGTTTTTCTTCCAGCAACTCCCCCTTTTATTAGATGAGGATGGTGCCTAATTAGGGCTTGTCTTCTCATTCTTTCCGCTTCTCACTCTCACCTCCTGTTGGTTATGCTCTCATCATTTTATCACTAAGATCCTGCCTAAACCTCAATCTGTGTTGTGTCTACTGAGAGTAGCTCTGAAAGTGGAAACCCAATACACAGAGGCTGTGTAAAAACTGTTTCTTTCTTGGTGGCAGCCAAAGGAATGTATCCTTCCCCAATTCCATCACATTACTGAGTACCAGCTCACAGAGGCACCAATCTGATTAAGAGACAAAACCAAAACAGAGGGCTTTGGGTAGCATTCTATTCATTTCTCCTGCCTAAGAGGTTTAAGATATAAACACTTTGAAACTTGCCTCAATCATTCTATGTACATAAGTTAGTACCATTTCATCTGTGAAACAAGTCGTTTCTTAACAGTTCTTTTCAATGCAGAGAACAAAGGACTGAATTACAAATGCACAGAACTGCAGACAATCAAATGCCCCATTATGATTTTTAATGGTTTGAGTTTATTATTCAGCATTTAATGGTGCTGTGTGAATGATTTTCTAAACATGTAGAACTCAAACACACCTTTTTCCATTAATGGAACTCTAAGTGTGACTACCGTTAACAGGAATAAATTTGCTTTTAGAAATATAAGCTGGAAATTTTTCTATTGCAACCAGACATTTCTTGGTAATTGATAGAGACAATCATCATATATTACTTACAGCTTAAAGTAAGTGCAGTAGTATAGCAGTACTAAACATTTCTAGGTAGCTACTAAGAAGGCCAACTATCTCAGTTTGCCAGGAACTTTCCCAGTTTTAGCACTGAGAGTCCCACATCCCAGGAAAACTCTCAGTCCTAGACAAATCCAAGAGGTGATCACTCCACATATGGCAACAATGATAACTATAATATTACTTGTGTTCATTACAGTCCCAATGCTACACTAAATGATTTAGATAGTTTTTAAATTTAATCTTCACAATAGCGATACAAAGTAGGGTTTATCTTCATTTTAGAGATGGGAAAACTACAGCTCACCAAAGTTAAATAACTTTTCCAAATTCAATAAGTAATATTGGCTGAGTCAAGATTCAAACTCAGGTTATTTGACTTCATACTACCTCTTGTATTAAAAAAAATTTCATCACATTTTGGATTAAGGTTGTCAGATAAAATACAGAGCACCCAATCAAATTTAAATTTTAGATAAGGAATAAAAAATTTTATGTATATTCTAATTGCTTGAGATATACTGATACTAAAAAATTATTTGTTGTGTATTTGAAATTCAAATTTAACTAGACCACTTATATTTTTATTTGCTAAATCTGATAGCCTGAATTTGGAGCAATCACCTTTTCTAATAAAAATAATTTTTTATTGATGTTTTATGTGACCCTATGTATTTATTGGCTTGTGAGATCTAGGGAAACTCAGGTTTCAAATTTAAGAAGGTCAAATAAATTAGAGTAAAAATGCATCCAAGTGTTTCTTTATTTAAGAAACTTGGGTTATCTAAATAGCCTCTTTCTGAGATAGCCTTATATTTGAATGTGAGAGTGAAATGAAAGTAGGGGACATTTACTCATTCATTCATTCATTCATATATTCAACACATATTCACTATGTGTTGAATGCCTACTATGTTCTAGGCACTATTCCAGATATTGGGGTATAGCTAAACAAAACAGAGTCCTAGCCTTCAGAGAGCTTATATTTTCTAGAAGGGCAATGAGACTAAAGAGATAAACTAGCAATTAATATGGTTTCTGGCAAAAGCTATGAAAGAGAATATACTAGGACAAGGAGACAAAATGGAGTGTGGAGTTATTTGAGATAGATATAGTCAAGGAAAGATATGTGGTGAGGAATAAAATCCAAATCAAGGAAGCAAAGACATATGCATATCTGGGAGGAAAGATGCTAGGCAAAGGGAATGGCAAGTGCAAAGGCCCATAGATGAGAATGTACTGAGCATGTCAGAGGATGGAGACTACTAAGTAAATTGTAGAGTGAGAGGTAATGAGGCCAGAAAAAGAGGCAAGGGTTAGTTACTTAGAACTAATTGGCTGTGGTCAGAACATTGGATTTTCTTCTAAATGTTAAGAATTGTGAGCAAGGTGAAAAATGATCAGATAGATGTATGCTTCAAAGGCTCATTCTAGGTGTTGTGGAAACAGAGATACTGTTGCCAAAGTAGAGGAGAGAGAGATGCCATTGGCCTGAATTCAGATGGAAGCAGTATAAAAGAAAAGTGTTGCATTGGGATATATTCAGACAGTGGGGCCCAGGGGAATAGGACATTTTCTATCACCACAAAGAACTCAAATGAATCTCCAAGGTTAAGAAGCACTACTAGTTTAACTTGTGATCATCCCTCTGAGCCATTTGTTCAGTGCTTCTCAATGCAGGTGCATTTTGTAACTACAGGGGACTTAAAAATACTGATGCTTTGGTCCCACCCTCAGAGATTCTAGGAGTGCAAGTCTGGGCATCAGGATTGTTTAAATCTCCTTGGATGATTTTTGTGTGTAGCCAAGCTGAATATTTCTGATCTAGAGAATAGTAGTAACCCTAGGGTATGAGATACATGATATTTCAGGATGTGAGGCAGGAAGGAAATAGAGATAAATAAAATGAGATCCAAAAATTCATTGACAATGCTTTGCTTTTAAAGCAAGTTGTGTTAAGAAAACTCAAAGTTGCCCATGAACATGTGCGGTTCCAAATACCTCTGATTTTAAGAGGTAAGACAAATGTTCTGCATGACCATATACTTTGAGGCAGCCATGGTCTTCCCCATTTTGTGCTTCCCTTTCCCATGTGCACTCAGACACAGAATTTATCACCAATAACTATGTCCCCATACCATTGCCTATGCTCCAAAGCCTGCTATGGCCACAGTGTTAACCTAACTTGCAAGTGTTACCTCCTTCACCAATTTTTGCCTAAGCCAACTCAGTTTTCAGGGACATTAATGTCTTGGAGATTATAAGATAAATTGGGAAGTGACCAGACAGCAGTTCTCTTTTGTTCCTTTCCAGGGAAGACATATGGCAACCATTCTCCTATGCTCTCAAGAGCAGATCTAAAATTCCCTTGCCGTTGATGGGAAAACTCAAACAAAAATCAAAGTAATAATCAATGTCACTTAGTGAATTAATGATGGAGACAGGAACAGAATCCAGACTTTCTAACTTAGGGATACCCTGCTTTTAAGTCTAAATGGCTCTTTTTATTTTAATCCAGCTGTGCTGAGTTAATAAGACTTTGACGAGATCCAGCCCTGTAGTTTGTAGGGTTAACATATTTGATATTTACCTTGGCTATTTGTTGTCTGTTTAATAAGTTTTGTTTGTCTTCCCAGATGCACATTATTTGGCAATGTATAATCACATACAATTGTTTACACCATTTACTGTCTGCTTTCAAGTCTTGCCAAGAAGGACTTGGTGTAAACTAGTTGTCCGCATCAGCCACACTAACTTAAGCTTTTAAAAGGGTCTAATCAGACCTATATAAATAAACAAAATGATATGGAAAATAACTCCATATAAATTTACTACACTGCTAGCCAGCTGGTAAATATGCAGGCCTTCTTTTCTATAGAACAGCTAGGATTAAATCTTACTCAGGGCTCTACAGTCCATGTAATGATTACAGAGAGCTATTTAAGTTTACATTTAGAGCCACATCCAAACCCTACACACATACATACACACACACACACACACATACTCACAATAACCTTTCAGTGGCAATAAATTTCAATCATGTGGTTAGCAAAGCTCTACTCTGGCTTTTATTTTCAGAGAAAATAGTCATGAAGCAAATTTCATATCTGCTCATTAGAAGGCCATAGGCAGGTCATGATAACTAAGGGACCACAGATGATTTGACCATCTTTTAAATTAATAAAGGAGAACAGCAATAATTCACCAACAAACTGCTGATGTATATGAAAGAAACTAGAACATAATGAAAGAAGTATCATTCTGAAAGCATTCAGCACAACCGATCCCTCACTGTAAAATATCTCAATGCTTACCTCTTCCTGATGGTCGTTTCAAGGGTTCAACGACATTGTCTTTGTGTGTAAAAACAATACAGTATAATAAAGATTCTTAGGACTTGCTGAGAATTAATATTAATAATCATTTGGATAAAAATTTTACATTCATTTTTGCAATAAATGTTCTTTGGGGAGCCACTGTGCGCCAGACACTGCTAGGTGTCACAGGCCAGGGTGGAAGATTTGCAAAGATATGGAACACCTAGTTTTTGCTCTCTAAGAATGAATAATTTAGAAGATTTTATCTTCTGTGCCTTTATTCATGCTGATTCCTCCCATGAAGAGCCCTCCTCTTCTACTTCATAATAGGCACACAAACTTTAATTTTTTCAATTGCTAGTTCTACCTCATACTCATATTTGTGGCTAATTCCTTCTGTTATGAATCATGTGTACTTAGATGTAAACCTTAATGTTTCACAATGTCTCAAGGGCAAAAGTCAGATCTTGTGGATCTGTGCATCTGTTCTTAGCAAGATAGATATTCGAAAATTATCTGTTGAATCAATGAATGAATGAATGAACAATAGTAATACTTCTTTGAAAAATGACAAGGTATTTTAATACCTGACTAGAGTGATTGAATTTACCTCCTCTGAAGTGGTACCACAGTGGTATCTAAATTTGTCCACGTTTTTTAATTAATACCAGAAAGGTTTGTGTTGGCTAAAGTCCTGGGAGAGCATGTCTTTTTCATCTGGCAAATCTTATTTAAAATGCCTTTTTTTTTTTTGAATTATTGTTGGTTTTAGAGTGTGCGTGATGAGGGCATTATGGTTATGTTTAAAAAGAAAAGTCCTTGTATGTCAGAAATACATGGTGAAATATTTAGAGATGTCTGGAATTTGCTTCACAATAAATAGGGAGAGATAAAGAGTAGGAATTGAGATGAAGAAAAACCAGCTGTGAGTTGATCATTGTTGGGGTGATGGTGACATGGTGATTCATTAAACTAGTTCCTCTACTTTGGCATATGTTTGAAATTTTTCATAATAATATATATTTTTTTCCATTTACAGAAGAGGGGAATCTGTTGTAAAGGTCACAACTTGACAGTAAATATGAAACCACAGCCCCAAGTTTCTCCTGCTCAGAATGCCCACAACACAAAGTAAACATGGCAAAAATGTGCACTTGCTCTATTTATGATGGCTCTATTTCTTAGCCCTCAAAAATTGTTACCTTTCTGATGGTCAAGATTCATTTTCAAGGATTACAACTTGATCATTTTCTATTATAAGTGCATTTGCTATTTCTGTTTACAGCAGACTCAAAGGACTGGAGTGGACCAAGAAACAAAATATACTGCAACACCCCAGAAGTACCTGGAGCTCAATTCTGGGCCACCCCCATTCAGGATGAATAAATAAAAAATCTGCCATTTGCCATCCCCACTGTGTTTCATGCTACTAATTTTCACGAATCATTTGATTATTGCATACGATTGTTGGATCAAAGATATGACACCAAGTTAAATTCGAATTTCAGATAAACAAATAATACTTTAGTATAAGTATATCTCAAATACTGAATAGGGCATACTTATTTTTATTTGCTAAATCTGGCAATCTTATTCTTAGGTCTATGCGGTGCTTAAAATTCCAACCAATAGATTAGTTGATTAATTAACAAAAGAATTATTTTCCATATTCAATTGGTTTAATTATCCTGAAAGCTTCATTCAACTCTACCCTTCACTATAGCATTAAATCAAAAAATGCCCAACTCTACTCAGAACCATTGAACTCTGTATAGAATAATTATATTTTCAAATCTAATTATTTTTATTTTGTTTAACATAATATATACATTGTTAAAATAAAATTAAATAATAGTAAAAGGTTGATAATAAAAAAACAGCTAGCTTTTGCCATACCCTCTTCTAAACCCTAGCTCTACTCAGTACTTAGAACCAATAGTAAGGAGTGTCCACCAGCTCCGTAGCTACCTTCAATCACTAAAAAATACCTGTATACTGTTATTTTTTGAGTTATCAATTTTTGGCATATATGAAGGTTCTTTAGACAGATGGAGATTTAGTTTCTTTTTGATTATTTTTGTTCTCTCTAGTTTTATTACCACTTTTAGAGAAATCAATAATCCAGTGTTTGCATCATTATGACCATTGCTATGAAATGAATTGTGTCCCCTGCCAAATTCATATGTTGAAGCCCTAACACCTAATGTGATAGTATTTGCAAGTGAGACCTTTGGGTAGTAATTAGATTTAGATGAAGTCATGAAGGTGGAGCCCTCATAATGGGATTGATGCCCTTATAATAAGAGGAAGAGAGACCAGAATGTGCTTGCTTGCTCTCTCTCTCTCTCTCTCTCTCTCTCTCTCTCTCTCTCTCCTTTTCTTTTTCTTTCTCTCTCTGCCATATGAGAACAGAGTGAGAAAGCAGGAATAGAGTCCTCACCAGGAACAGAACTTGTTAGCACCTTGATCTTGGACTTCCCAACCTACAAAACTGTAAAAAAAAAAAAAAAAAAGTCTGTTGCTTAAGCCACCTAATCTATGATATTTTGTTATAGCAGTACAAATAGGCTAGGATAACTGTACATATACTTACTGCAGAGCCAAGTAGCATATTATAATTACATTTCCTTTTTTTATTCATTTTTTTAGAGTTAAGAATTTTCTGTTTTTTTTTTAATTGCACACCTTTAATTATTTGCATATGTTTCATTATAGTGCAATTCAAAGTATGTCCTCACAGACAACAGCATCAATATTATCCAGGAACTTATTATAAATGCTGGACGAATTACATATCTATATGCAAAAAGAGAGAGAGAGAGATAAATTTCAAATTTCAATTCATACCTCATACCCATTACAAAAATTAACTTCAAATGTATCATAGATTTAAATGTAAAGCTTTAAACAATAGTTTCCAGAAGAAGGCATAGAATAAAATCTTTGTGACCAGGGGTTAGACAAAGATATCTCAGAGAAGACCTTAAAAGCATGATTTAAAACCAACAAAACTTGACAAATTGGACTTCACTGAAATTAAGAACCTATGCTGTTTGAAAAATACTTTAAAATAATGAAAAGACAAGTCACATACTGGAGAAATATTTTTAAAGCATATACATTATAAAGACTTGTACACAGAATATATAACAAATTCTCAAAGTAATAAGAAAACCAATAGAAAATGGGCAAAAGATTTCAGCAGACACTAAAGAAGATATATAGATAGCAAATAAGCACAGGAAAAGATGCTTGATATCATTAGTCATTAGGAATATGCAAATTAAAACCACAAAATGATACCTCTACAATTTACTAAAATGGCCAAAATGAAAAAGACTGACCACACAAAACTTTGGCAAGGATGTGCAAGAACTGGAATTCATACACTGTTGGTGAACATTTATAATGGTACAACCACTATGAAGAACAGTTTGGCAGTTCCTTAAAAAGTTAAAAATATGATCCAGCCTTTCTATTCCTAGGTATTTACCCAAGAGAAAAGAAAGCCTAGGTCCACGTAGAGACTTATATATCAATGCTTATAACAGCTTTTTTTGTAATAGCCCCATACTGGAAACAACCCAAATGTCCATCAGTAGGTGAATGAACAAACACAGAGTGGTATATCCATACAATAGAATTCTCCTTAGCAAAACAAACAAACAACAAAAAAAAAACCTACTGATAAGCACTACAACATGAGTGTATCTCAAAATAAGCATGCTGTCACAGAAGGCATATCAAAAAAGGGTACATATTATAGGTTTCCACATATATAAATTTTAGAAAATTCACTCTAATATAGAGACAGGAAAAAATCCATGGTTGCCTACGGAGGGGGAGGAGTGTGAGAGAAGGATTACAAAGGAACAAGAAAAAAGTCTGGAGTGATGTTAAGATGTCATAAGTGTATACAATGCCAAAAATATATATATCAGATTTTTGCATTTTAAATATGTACAGTTTATTGTATGTCTATTTCCCTTGATTAGCTGTTAAAAAAAATAGTGACTGAGGAGATAGCATCATATGGGCTGAGGGGAAAGATGGGAGGGTTTTTCTTAGGCAGCTTCACAGCAGAGGAGACTTTTTGTAACAATTGGAAGCATGACAATATTGTCAAAAAAAGTTAAATACTAAAAAAAGTTTATAGAAAGGGCAATGTAAATTTAGAAATGTTTCTTACTAATTTATTTGGTCTGCAACAATGCAAGATTTGCAAATCTCTCATCAAAATAGAAAAATAATGCTGTGAGTTATTTGTGTGTTCAGTTGGTGGTGACAGTCTTACTGCCTCCCTCCCTAGCTCCTGTTCCACTTCTCCTTTCATCCTGATATCTTGGTGCATGTTGTCATATACAGTTTCTCATTGCCCAGCATAGTCATTCATTCTTCTTTAGTTGTTTTGAAATTTGAACAATGATCACTTGTAGTTTCTTAAAAATAGTCTGTTGAATATGATGTTGACAGAATCTTCCTTGCAATTCCTCTACCATCTCAATCATCTTCATGAATTGTCTCTGTCTCTCTTCCTTTACCATTACCTCTTGCTACAAATTACTCAGGATAGCTGGGAGAGCTTAGATAGACTGGTTCAGGACCACTGAACCTGTACTTTGTTCCTTCACTACATTTCATGACTCCAGAATGTCTATTTTAACCCTAGGTTTGCTGCAATATTAAGAAAGAGATTCCAGAAAATGTCTCCCCAGTGTGATTGCAGATGATTGGGATGCTCATGGGACACCTAATATTCCAAAGACTCACTTATACTTATCGGAGTGATCACTTCATAAGTTATAATAAATGTCTAATCATTACCTTGCATACCTGAAACTAACATAATTGTAATTGTATGTCAAATATAAATAAAAAATAAATTAAAAAAAAACAAGAACTTTATTATTATTGCTATTTTGAGGTTTGTTTGAGGTGACAACAGTTTTCTTCCACTTCTAAGTGTTTCTAAAGCCTGCCCCGTATTCAGAGAATTCCAGTGAGTTGAATTCCTTGACTTGCATGTCAACTCCTCAGAACACAAGGAATGGTGACAATATGCTGGGACAGTCTAGAGTTCCATGTGCTCACATGCAGACAAAATTATTAAATGCTATTCTAATTAAAGCCATGAGGCTTGTTTTAACAAAGCTCTGAAATCAGTAGAAATCCAAAACTGGATTAGTCAGTGTCTTCAATCAACTGTGAAGTAAACTCTACTTCTGGAAGTGGCATAGCTCAAGCTAAGCCATCTGGTGTATCTTCTTAGGACAGTTAAAACTACACTCACTGTGGCTAGAAAAATAGATTTGTAAACCGTATGAAAGATTTGTGTTAGGTTTACACATCATATCATTGGACTTACATTTTTTAGAAAACCCATGAAATATATGCCATTTTTAAAGATTAGAGTTCATGTTTAAAATACAGTTTGAGACATAAAGCCCACCCATGACAAGTTTTCCAGTATATGGTCTTTTAGGAGGAAAATGTGAAATAAAAGACGGTGGAATTATATATGACCATAGCTAAGATTTGGCAAACTTTACTTCATATCTTGATAAATTATCCAAACACCAACCAGCATTTGTGTTCAACTGAGATAGAACTAAAATTAATAGGATAATGTCATCCAAGAGTTGTATATTATTAATACTTACTAGCAAGACATTGCTTTCCCTGATTGAGAAATTTAATATTCTGGAATAAGAGTGAAGAGTAATACATTAAGAAATAAGTTCTATTGCTCTATCACACTCCCATACAGGGCCACCTACATACAAAATTGTCATCCTTTTCTTTCCATCATTTATTCATTTTCCTCTTTGGAGTTTTCACCTACTGCCCAAAGTAATGAACCAAAATAGTGTCACAAATGTCACATCTGTACTGGTATAGAGCCATATACCCACTAAATGCTCATTAAATTGATGTCATATTAATGGGATTTTTTGAAAATTCTCCAACTAACATTAAGAGATACAATAGATTGTACTGGTTTAGAGCCATCTTAGTTTGAGTTCATTCTTAAGCAGACCCTGAGACAAAGGTTAAGGTGCTAATAATCTATACATAAGTTGATCCCAGGAAGCACTGAGGAAAAATTAGGGAGTGGGGAGAGGGAAGGGAGGAAAGACAATAAAGGGAAATTAAAGATAAGTTACCTTTGTGGACAGCTGAGGTTCATTCCTGCTGGAGATCCTCTGAGAGACTTTGTGGAACATAGCTCAGAATCATCTGAGTAAAGAGTGAGGAAGTTGGGCTCTTTGTTTCCCAACTCCTGTCCTCATTGACTGAGTGTCTCTTCTATGAGGTTAAATCCCTATACACAGTTCAAACAGATGCCAGTGGCCAGAGAAGGCCCTCACACAGAGATATCCAAAAAGCCTGTAAGCATGTTGAGGAGCTATCCGCAGGCGACTTCCCAGGTAGGCATCTAGGGTGGCTACCTGCTGATGACCTCCTGGATGAGCCAAGGGAATATGGGTGGAGCACTAACCATATCTGCTACAAGAACTCTGGGCAGACTTGGTTCAAATTCTCACTCTAAAACTTTCTAGCTGTTTGGTCTTGGCATGTTAGTTAATCTCTCAAAACCTCAATTCCTCATCTGGAAGAATAACAATAGTACACACCTTGTGGTGGTTCCAGATCCAGAAGTGTTAGGAAGAAGCGCTTAAGGACTAATCTAGAAGCTTCATTTCCAAATTCAGTGCACTGTTCTTTTTGTCTTATGAGAAAGCATGTTTACTTGAGGTGGCTGAAGGAGAATACAGGGTTGCTAAACTCCCCCAAAGCAGGCTCCATGAGGCTGCCATTGTACTTACCTTATAGAACTGCCATAAAGATAAAATGTAAGGCAAATGTGATTCTATTATTTCCATGCTTAAAACTCTTCAATGGTTTCCATTGTTCTCAGGAAAAAAACCAACATCTTTAACACAAGGTACAAGACCCTGTAAACTCTGGCTCCTCCTACCACTCAGACCTTCTTTCTTACTCTGATACTCCTCTCTTCTGCAAGTTTCTTGGATGTCCTATATGTCCATTCGCCACAGGATTTTTACATATGTTGTCCCTCCATAATCCTCAGTTCTTCATGTCCACAGGCTAACCTGACCTTCCACCACTAGTATCTCTCCTTTTTAGTGTAAGGTTCCCACTATTCTCCCTGCCTAAACCTGCTCTGCCTTCACCCCATATCTACCTCACTCTCCTATCATCCATGTCCTCCCTGGAAGGAAGGAAGTTGATTTCTAGGTGCCTTAAACTTCAGCTTCCCAACACAAGGATCATTCCTGGGCTACGGAAGTAAAATAAGAACACAAAGACTTCTTGGGATGGAGAAAGACAGCTACTCCTCATTCACTCCTATAGAACAAAGAAAAAATACAAATTAATATCCTGCCATAATTATGTCATCAAAAGCTGGTTCCAAATTTTATTCATAGCCATTCATTACTAATGTAGGGAAAATGTTTAATGTTGGATATTCCTTTTATATATGTATTATCTTTGCAAAATATTACTACACTTCCCTTCAGTGAAAAACCAGTTCCTTGATCAGAGGCCTTTAACCATGCACCTTTTCTGAGAACATTGTAATCAACGGAACTATGCAGGCCTACCTCAGACATATTGCAGGCTCGGTTCCAAACCATTGAAAGAACATAAGTATGACAATAAAGTAAGTCACACAAGTTTTTTGGTTTCCTAGTGCATAAAAAACTTATGTTTACACTATACTGTAGTCTATTGAGTTTGCAATAGCATTGTGTTTAAAAAAATCAATGTACATACCATAATTTAAAAATACTTTATTGCTAAAAATTCTAACTATTGTCTGAGTCTTTAGTGAGTCATAATCTTTTTTCTGGTGGAGGTCTTGCCTCTATATTGATGAAAATGTAGGATCTGTGAAACACGATACAGCGAAGTTCAATAAAAATAGGTATGTCTGTATTTACTAGTGTTTGCTTTAATTTATCCAGAAGAAAATATTGAATTATCAGTTTCTCTGAATGAAAACTAAAAGCACTTGGAAAACAGGAGACATTATGGCAAAACACAATAATGTGTTTTTTCTAAAATGTTCAGTAATTGCCTTAAAGCCTTGGTAGTGTGATGTCACCTCCTGTCTCCTGTGCTCTAAAACTCAGTTGGCAATCAAGAGCTACATGATTTAAATATATATATATAGACACTGATGATCAGAATGGTGAGAAATATTTGTGTTGTTCCACATGCAACTTTATCTTCTGAAAGGCTAAAAGTAGATATAAAGAGAATGATTATGATTTTCCTCAACTGATTCTATCTTTTTAGTTCTTGAGAATTAAAAAAAAAAAGTTTTTCTTCACATTGGGTTTAATAATGTAGGATTTCAGAACAAGTCACCCAAAGATGTGCTTCTATGATATGCAGAATTTTTTGAGCTAAAGGAAACTGAGATCCTGGGAGCTCAAGAAAATTTCTGCCCCTCCTCTTAACTACTTAAAATAATTTTAATTATGGCCCTTGCTCATAATAGGCGATTATTATAAGAGATAACATTGTTTGACCTATCTATATGGCAGGGCAAACTACTAATAACTATATATCTACTCTTTATTGTCCTGTAATGACCTTCCTCTGCTCTGAAGCCTCAAGGTGATCATTAGCTCAAAATGTGATATATATGTCATTTTCCCTTTCTGTCTTTGAACCTCACATGCACATGCTCTGACTCTTTCATGTATGTGAGGTTTCCATATATATGTATGTAATTGAATTTGGTCATTTTCTTTTATTAATCTATCTCATGTTGATTTAATTATTAGATCAGTCTACGGCCATGCCACCCTGAACAAGCCTGACCCTGTCTGATCTTGGAAGCTAAGCATGGTCAGACCTGGGTAGTACTTGAATGGGAGACCACCTAGGAAGACCAGGTGCTGTAGGCATAAAAAATAAAAAATAAAAATATAAGAGATTGTAAACTGACAAGGTCCTTGCAATTTGTGAGGTCAACAAAGGGTTGCTTCGCTGAAAAAATAAAAAAAATTTTTTTTCATTATTAGATCAGCTGAAAGAACCTTGAGGATAGAGGATCATTTCTTCTTCACCCACAGTAACTTAAAAGAGACTGAAGTTCATGAGAAAGAACATCAAAATAGCACAGACTACATAGTCTCAAAGGATTGCCATGTTGTCATTAATCACATTAGTGTTCTGGCAGCAGCAGTAAAATAGTGCTTACTAAAACTGTTTTGCTGTTGTCATTCTTACTTACACTGAACACCACATATACACGCAATCATGGGATATACAGGCATTTAACCGGGGATCTCATCTGGTAATCAGCAGGTTATAATTAAAGTTTCTAGGGAGGAAGAGAGTAGGGGGCAGCAATACTATTGAGCTTCTAAGATTTATCTTTGTAAATCTGTAAGCCAACATTTTCTCATTGCCATATGATAGACCAACAATTACCCAGAGCCAGGTGCCTAGAATGGTTGCATGATTAGCATAAGACTTTATTTCATCTGCAGGGTGGAGTATTCTCACTCTCCTCGCAATAAAACATTAGACTCAGGAATCACTCCTTTTTAGAAAGGGAAACTCAGCAGCCATGTTTGTGTCATGTGACTTTCCCCCTGGCTAGAGATGACTGAATTAGGTAGGGGTGGATACTTGACCTAAAATGCTCTTAATCATATCCCTTCTCACAGTGATTTGTAATTGAGGAATCTCTTAAAAGGAAAAGACATAAACTTGAGTATTCTGACATGACCATCATAATTCATCACATGACTAGAGATTTAGAGAAAGTAGATCTAGGAAGAGAGATAAAAGTCAAGCAGAAATACTTGAAAACAAAAAAGAGAGGGGAGAAGGAGAGAGAGTTTGGCAGGTTTCCCATGTTTCCTCCGACCCAGCTGTCTCCCTGCCCTTGGGTTCTGTGAGTCACTACTATATTTTTATAATAAATTCCCTTACATGATACATGAAACCAGAATTCCAACTAATAAAAGCATCCAGCTAGTGGTAATCTTTTGTTAAGAAACAAGAGAATAGTGTTTATCAACCCTTTTATGGAAGTGTTTATATTTTACGTGGGTTTTAAAATCAGAATCCTTAAAATATTGTTATTATTGGCAGTGATGGAATTAGAAAAAGTCAGTGACTTGTGAAAGGCCTTTGATAAAGTTGAATTGCACGGATTCTTAGAAATATATATATCTTTTCTCTAGCTTCAGACAAATAGCAAGTTTTTAGCTACTGTTTGTGAGATCATTGTGGGTATTTTTGTGGGCAAATGGGCCCTGATTCTGCATTTGCACTCCTATAATTGATGATCAGTGCAACTAATTTCATCTGCAGAATCATGAGAGGAAGAAGGAGTCCTCCTACAGGTGATTGCCTGGGTCACCAGGATCCAGTCTCTTGTCTGGGGTTCCCACCAGAGAGAGTTTCTCTGGCATCTTCCCAGAGCTATGCCATTGGGTTTGTGCTTGGGTGAAGTGCTACACTTGTGATATGTTGGCTCAATGTCTGGATGTAGATAGAATATACTTCCTCTCAGTACCATTCATAGAAAAAGTTCATCTTTTCATGTGTCTGCTTTCCCAAAAATATAGGCACAAAAGTCATACAAGTATCTTTCTTTCTTTCTTTCTTTCTTTCTTTCTTTCTTTCTTTCTTTCTTTCTTTCTTTCTTTCTTTCTTTCTTTCATTCTTTCTTTCTTTCAACTGATAAATCAGTACATACTGAACGTCAGTGCTAGGTGTTGTGGTGGGCAAACTGTCAGTCAGAATGATCATCCTGGGGATACCCCAGACCATTTCCCTTTGACTTCTTCCATTCTTCCTTCTTTTCAGCTCTCTTGGTTTCTCAACATCCATCTCCCCTTCCCAATTTTATCCTCATTTGTCTTTTCTTGCCATCTTGGCCTTGCTATTTGGAACCCACCTAGGAAACAAGTCCAGGACTCTGACTCTGAGATAATAATGTATATTGATTTCCACAGTAGCCTGGAAGGTTTTTGATGTCAGGGACAAATATTTTCATCTTAGTATCTGGACGTGTTGCTGAAAAAAAAACGAATGGGGCTGTATGAGACACATTCAAGTAGCAGAAATGTATTGATGCTAAGTCTCCTACATTCCTATTGAATGTACTCCAGCTTTAGAGAAGAAAAGAGAGACCAGAGATGAGGGTAGAAAGATTCCGTTTCCTAAAAGCCAGAGGTTCTGTGTCATTCATGGCTGAGCTACTTTAGTGTTTACTCTCATCAGAATCTTTTGAAACTGTTGTCTCCTTCTCTGATAAAACTGAATATTTCATCATGAATTCCACTCTATTTATAGGACTCACCATGTTCTATCCTCTTTGGTGACAGTACTATAATTTCTCTCTGTGCCTCTTATCTGTTACTTTTACTAAAAAAGAAAAAAAGCGTCATTGTCAGTCTCAGTGCCTTTGGAAATGACCCTGTCCCTTCAAGCCACAGACTCTGCTGTTCATTTACTTTGGCATCAGCCACCAGTGGCTCTTTGTAATAAGATCTGTGGCCAAAATTGCTATATGGCTACCTCTGAAATTTACAGTAATCTCTTCAATGCATATTGACCAAATCACTGAGATGGCTTGCAACTCATGGTTGTCAGGCCAATCACTATCTTCAACTTTCATTTACCAGCTATCTAATTCTAATATGATTTGATACCTGAAACTTATTTTATATCCTGCATTTATAGTTTGACACAGTCATTCCACCTGGGTCTCATCAATCCACTGAGTTTTAGTGAGAATTTTTTTGCCATAGCTGCTGCCTTAGGAGATAATGACGTGCAAACCTGAGCTGGGCTCTGAAATGCTCACTCCCTTTACTGTGACATGTGGGTTGACTATGGTGACATTAAAAGGCCAGAGACATGGTAGCCAGACATTAGACTAATTTCTTTATTCTTAAGAAAATTCTATAAAGAACTCACAGGCTTATGTAACTATATTTGGTATCTAGAAGAAGTTAGAAAAGTAAAAACTCAAAATTAAAAAAAAAAAAAACAACCATAAAATCATTTAGTGATTATACAAATTTTCTCATTATACAAATGAGAAAAATGCAAGCTCACAGAAGTTGAGTGAGTTGCCAGGGCCATGTAGATAGTGACAGAATCAGGAATAATTATGGATTTTCCTTTAATGAATGGGGATTTAGTGGACCACTCTTATTCAGAAATCCTGGGCCTCTTGTAACAAGGCAAAGCACAACTATATCTTCTATTGATAGCATAGATCCATTTTCTTCCTTTAAATTGTTTACAGTTCAGCCTATCAACAACCAGAATGGTATTAGAGCTATGCAAAAAGGCTATTGTAAAGATAGTTTAAATCCAGTGTACAGTAGAGCTAATCGTATAGTAGGTTTTATTTAGCACATCCAAAAGAGAAAGATGGTAGCAGCAACAGAAGCAAGAAAAATAGGAGTAAATCTGAATATCAATAGTGAGCACTGTTTAAGTATGGAAACCAAAGGTTGGTGTGGAAAAGAAGGAAGAGGGAAATTTGCAACACAAAAAAAATTTTAGAATTCCTTCTTTTTCTTTTTAAGTTGCCAACAACAAAAGTTAATTGCAAGCAGCAGCAGCAGCAACAGCAACAGCAACATCATCATCAACAACAACAACAGCAACAACAACAACAATAACAACAACAACAAAACCTTACTAAAAGCTACAACCAGAAGCAACACTGTTTATTAAGAAGTTCAGAGGAAGATATCAGTGGCTAGATCAGCATCTCAACAACATCAGCAATGTCTTGGGTTCTTGCACTCTTTCTCCTCCCCTTCCTCAGTGCATTGACTTTTCATCCTTACAGTTACCATCCATGGTAAAGATGGCTGCTGGGTACTCCAAACATCTTTTCCCTCAAATCAGTGTCTCAAGCAGTAAAAAAGGGAACAATATTATGTCCACTAGTTCTCCTTATATGGCTATATTTTATTAGGAGGTAAAATCTGTCCCAGGATTAGCAGCCTCCCTCTTTTATCTCTTTGGCCAGACTGGGCAATGTGGATACTCTTAGCTGTAAGAACAGCTGGGTCCCTGCATAAGGGGCAGAGAGGAATGGGAGTCTATGACTGGTTTATATGTACAATTATTAATCCATTAGGTTGGAGGAGGGGCCTACCTTCTCTGAGGTCAATAGATTTTCTTCCACAAATCAGGGTTCTGTTAATAGGAGAAAAGAGAGATATTAGGTAGGATACAAGTGAAGCCATAAATGTACAGAACTTGCTTTACCATGAAACTTAATTTAGGGGTTACTGCTGTCAGATAATATCTCTTACAGGCCTTTGTTTTCTGGTATCAATGATTTAGGGTTACCGAAGTGAGCCTCCATTTCCTCCAAGAGAATATTTTTTCTTGTTATTCAGGTCTGCATGAAATCTGCAAATGCCTTTACTGTGTATTTTTCTTTTGACTCCTAGACTTATGTCAGTTAAGTTTGGTAGAAAAAACAGACCTGAAATAAAGTGACTTAAATAAATAAAGCAGCTTATTTTTCTTGGTACAGGTATAGAAATAGGTAGTTTAGAGCTGGTATGTGGCTCTGTACACAAACTTGTTGCTCTTGCATAATGCTTTGAAGATAGAATTTTAACCAAGATGGATACTCTAAGAGTAGCCAATATATCTGCATTTGAATCAACAGGAAGGAGGTTGAGAAAAGACAAACTTAAGTTCCATCTGTTTTATAAAAATGGTTGCCACATTATACTTACTCTTACTACCATTAACCAGCACTTAGTCACATCTAGCTGCAAGGGAAGCTGATAAATATTCCTTATTCTGAGTATCCATGGGTCCAGCTAGGATAGGATATACTATTTTCTAAAATGTAAGAGTTCTATTTGTATGAAGAAGAGACTGGTTATTGAAGGACAGCCAGCAGTGTCTGTCTTCCTCTCCTCTCTTTACTTAGTTCACCTGAGCCAAGTCAGAAACTCTTTTAAAATTGAATCCAATGCACTAAATCTCAATAGAGATACAAACAGATTTCATAGAGCTGTTAGTATCAAATGGAAGCCTAGTCATTAATTAAAAGAATATCTAAAACCAGTATATACACATTATAATTATGTAGATCTTAGGAAAATACCTTTGCTTTTAGCATAAATACTCATAAGTATGAGCTTTAAAACTAAAAGACTAGTTAAGGATTTTCAAGAGCAATTGAATGAATACAAGATGTTAACTCTGCCATTTTGATTCTGTGATATTTAGAAAACAATTTCTTAAATGGATTATGACAGCATCTTGAACACCTATGGGACCTAATCAAAACAGATTTCTCTTGTGCAAACCTTCTTGATAGACTTTTGAGATTTATCTTTAAGAAGTAATATGAAAATTAAGGTAAGCCAAAACCAGGTTGGAGAAGTTTGCTGAACTGGATATTTCATATTTACAAGTTGATGGATTCTTTTCATCTAAAGGCCAATGCTGTATTTAAAAATGTCTAAAGACTGAAGGTATGAAAGCAGAAGTAGAGAGTAAAAAAAATGGCAGTGAGTTTTGATTATTTAAATTTTCATTTTTAACCTATTTTTCTATGCAGAGTGTTAATTACCAAATTATGATTGAAAATTAAACATTTGATATTGCTGTGTTTGTGTATCAGAAATGTAAAATGACTTAAAATTTACATTTTCGATGTCTCTTGAGATATTAGAAAATTACACAAAAATATCAGATTTAAACCAGAATATTTCAGATTTAAACCAAAGCATCTCTACTGTAGAATGACACGTCATTATAGTTTTAACTGTTAGGCAAAAAACCCTTCACAGAAAACAACCATATTTGATGTAGACCAGAGCCAAATTGATTTCTTTTTTTAAATTACATTTTTTTAATAATAATTTACTTTGTAAAATGTAACTTTTCTTACATAACCATGAGAAACATGTGAAAAGAAAAAAAGACTGTTGAAGGGCCTCTTTATTCTTATGAGTACAAACAACAATATAAAGTGCCAGCTGAAGCATGGTCATAGTTGGTACTGTATGAATGCCTCAAGAAAACAAGATAGCTCATATCAAGTGATTTGTTGTCTTGGCTCCAGTTGTTTGTTTCAACTGCAATATACAGAATAGTAAGTGCATACTTTTCTAGTTTTCAGAGCTCTTTTTCCTCTGGATGGTAAAAATAAGAAAATTTTTTCGTATCAAGCAACTCTTTATAACTTGTACAAATATATATAAATTACCAGGCTCTTAACATCAATTCAAGCTTTAAAATTCTATTTGAAATATTTAATATAAAAAAAGACTTTTTGCTGGAGAAAATTTAATTGTATCAATTTAATCAATTTTATACCACAGTTCAACTGTTTCTCATTTTTTCCATTAACTAAAATTATTTTTACTGGAATCAGTTCTCATTCTTTTACATGTAAACCTTACACTGATGTTATAATTCTGTATTATTTTTTTTTTCTCTCCATGAAAACTATAGAGATTCTGACATTATGAACTTTTTTGTGTGTGTGGTCAATTAACCAAGACCAATTTTTTTCTACACAAACTTTGTAGGTCAAATTTTGTCAGGAAAATTAGATTTTTTTCACTAATTTTTAATAAATAATAAATTTTACCATGCCTGTTTTTCTCAATTTTCTCCGTTTTCAGTGTTACTAATCAGCAGTTATTTTTCAGTCAGTTTTTACTCTATAACAAAATTGTCTGGTTTTAGCCACTGTTAATTGCACTTTGTATTGATTATTTATATCAAGTTTTTCCCTGTCAACCTTGTTACAGAATCTTTGATATTAAAATAGCAGGCAAAAATCCATATACACAATCAAAAAATGGGAAGTGGACCTGAGGACATACAAATGGTGAAAAAATATATAAAAAGATGCTCAACATTGCTAGCTGTTAGGGAAATGTAAATCAAAACCACAATGAGATACCATCTCTCACCTGTTATAAGAGCTATAATCAACAGGACAAGTAATAAGGAGTGTTGGAGAGGATGTGGAGAAAAAGGAACCCTCACACACTGCTTGTGGGACAGCAAATTGGTACAGCCACTGTGGAAAACAGTATGGAGTTTCCTCAGAAAACTGAGAATTGATCTATCATATAATCCAGCAATCCTTCTACTGGGTATTTACCCCAAAGACTTGAAAAACCCATATCTGAGAAGATATTTACACATTGGTGTTCATAGTAGCATTATTCATGGTGGCCAGGACATGGAAGCAACCGAAGTGTCCTATGATAGATGACTGGATAAAGAAGCTGTGGTACATATATACAATGGAATATCACTCAGCCATAAGAAGAGATGAAATACTGACAACATGGATGGACCTTGAGATAATCATGCTGAGCAAAACAAGCCAGACAGAAAAGGTTGAAAATTACATGATATCACTTATATGTGGGATAGAAACCTAAAAGCACCAAATGAGCAGGACAAACAAATAGAGACTCATGGATATGGACTATAGACTAGTGGTTACCAGAGGACTGTAACATAGTGCTTATTAGTGGGGTGAAGGAGGAGGAGAGAGATAGATGGGGTAAAGGTGGTCAAATATAGGGGGTAGGGGGAGGGTGAAGTGTGTGTAAAGGGGATCAAATATATGGTAGCTGAAGGAAATTGGACTTTGGATGGTAAACACACAATAGACTATACAGATGTCAAATGATAATTATATAATTGTATTAACCAATGTTACCCCAGTAAACTTAATTAAAAAAAAACATAAACAGTTCTAGGCAACTATTATGACATATGTTTGCTTTATTAAACAGAATTTTACAAGTGGAACAGATCTTAGGAATGATTTCATTCAATCCTCTCATTTTACAAGTGAGAAAACTGAGTTGTGAAAAGGTTAAATGACTTGTTCAAAGAGATAATGAATGTTTGGGCAAAGGCAGTTATTAGTAAGGATGGAGGCATCTGGCAGATGTGATAAGTATTGAGTTCAAGATCAGGATGTTTTGGTTGGACAGTGGGAAAGGAAGAGGGATGAGTCCAGGATGTTCCTGGATCATCTTGAGCAACTGAGTAGTTACTGATGATGTTAACTGAAACAAGGAATATTTGAGTAGGTTAGGTTTGAGAAAGGGAGTAGACAACAATTTTGGTCTTTGTCAAGTTTGAGATACCAACTGGACATTTAAGTGGAAGTTGAGTATTTCAGTAAAAAAGTTTTAAAAGTTTTGGGTGGAGAGACATACTTGGGAGTTATCAGTTTATAGGTGGTAGTCACATGAAAGCAGACAAAGTCACCACCCTGGGAAAATACCCACTAAGGAGGCAAAGTTGTGGCCTGCAGGTGTGTGGGTGTTGTGTGTCCAAAACAAAAGTTTAACAAAAGTTGAGTTAGTGACCAATGTTTAAAGTTTAGAAGATTTCATGTAAGTATCAGTAGACTGATTTTTCTTTTAAAATGAGAGGATCTGATATCACAGGATTGGCATTCCTGGCGGACAAAAAATCAACTAAAGCTGAGTAGGGAGACCATGAGTTCCAGTTCTCTACAGTCTCTATCCATGAGCTTCATTCTTTTGTGTTCACTGCCTGGGCACTGAAGAAGTTTGGGTTTACAGACTCTGATGTAGCATAAGAAGATCAAGGGGGGAAAGAGTTCAGGAAAAAGAAAAGAAAGAGGAGCCCCTTCATGGAAACTGAGGAGAGATGGTCAGAAAGGTAAAAGGAGAACCAAGAGGGCTTGATAAGAAAGGGATTCAAAGGAGGAGGAGCAAATCTTTTGAAATATTAGAAACTGTTTTAGCTATATTTTATAGCTATTTGCTCAGGCCTAAAATTTATCAGTCATTTTTCACACTTTTCCTTATCACCCTTATCTAATCTATCTCCATGTTTGTAATATCTATCTCCAGATTACTTCTTATATTTGTCCATTTATCTCAAGAACTGTTTTTTCTTCATTCTTTCTTGCCTTCCAATAGTGCACAGTATATTCAGCAGCCAGGCTAATCTTATAAAACTAGACCTTGACACCTACGTGTTTAAAACTCTTCACTGACTTCCCATCACAGTTAAAAGAAAATCATGCTCCTTATAATAATCCAGAAAATCCCTGAAAGATCAGGACCCTCCTTGCCTTGTTGATCTTATCCTCCATCTTCCCCTAGCCTGCTTTTTTACTTTCTCAAGGGCATCACATTCTGTCCCCTTCCCACAGCTTTCACACACGTTGATCCTTTACGTTGAAACTTCTTGGTTCATCTTCCTCCAGATCTTTACAGAGCCACTCTCCTGAGTTCAATGAGCTCCTCAGAGGAGACTTCTTTGACATCTCAAACTAAAGGGGCACTCTCCCTCCTTTAGTTTTTCAGCAACTGATTTTCCTTCCACACACTTATAATCTCTAAGAAGGCATATGAATTTGTTGAGACATTCAGTTGCTTTCTCAACTAGAAGATAATCTCCGCGAGGCCAAGCACAGTGTCTGTTTCTTTCTCCTTCGTACGTCAGATTCCATAAGAGTGCTTGCCTGGTACATAGGACTTTAATAAATTGTGGTGGAATGAATGAGTATGTAAACAGTTGTATCGTGTTGGCTGGAGAATTACTGTTTAAAAATTAACTACTTGCTGGAAATTACTGTTTGGCTATCGCCATAGGAACATAGGCTACTAACTATGGAAAAAACGTTCTAACAAACTTTCTGCTTCTGTACCCCCACTTGCACACCTGACCAGTGGGTTGACAGGTAGTGAATAGAAGAAAAATAGACATTTGTGTTCAGACAGAATGAAGATTGAGATCTAGGGCTTAAAAACCCTGTACCTCTACATTTCCGGGCTGCTTAATTTGGGGTCTGCGTGCCCCTGGCAGGCCCAGCTGGCTGAATAAAGAGTGTGATTCCTGTAACTCACTGAGTTCTGGTGGTCTGTGCGTGTTCCGGGGGCTGGCGGCCACGACAGTATACAGCAGAGACGAAGCAAAAATGGAATCGTGCACTGTTGCATTTCAATATTTTTTTCCTTAAGTGCCCACAAGATATTGCAATTAGAAGTAGTTTGCTGGGTAACAAGGTAACCCTAGGAAACCCCAGGTAAGGAAGCTGCTCCCGGTGCCCCTGTCCGCGCCTGCGCAGACCGCCCCCCCAGCCCCGCTCGTCTCCAGCGGGCGCCCAGGCCGGCTGCGGCCGGCGCGCGCGGATGACGTCACTGGCGCGTGCCCCCCGCAGCCCGTAGTAACCCGAGTCTGCGGAAGTGGAGACCGCTGGGCGGGCAGCTGAGACAGGTAACCCGCGCGATCCTCACTGAGTCCTTGCCTTCCTCCGCTCCGGCGTCCGGTTGCCGGTGGGGACGGCAGCATCCCGTATGGAAAGCGCCCGGGAGCTTGCCCCTACCCTCATCTGTTTTTCGGTTCTGGATCCCTGTTCCCTTTCAGTCGCCCCCGGTTCCTAGCGGCTGGACCTGTTGTGCGGACTGGGCTGAAGGGGCCACTCTCCTCTGCCTCCGCTTTCGGGGTGCCTATGGCCTCCTACTCTCCTCTCTCGGGTGGCACAAACCCTTTCTCAGCCTGCAGTTGCCATCTCCTGCCTCTCCTGCCTCCAGGCCCAGCTCGCCCTCCCCTCGCTGTTCCTAGCCTCACAGGGCTCATCTGGCTTGTTTAAAGGGACAGAACAGTTTCTGATTCTGTTCATTTCCACTTGCAGCGAAACCTATCAACCCCCTCTCCCTAATACTGCCCCCGCCCCCAGCATCCGTACTGGGAGCACCAAGTTTCGAGTATTGGTGTGCCTGTATAGCATTCGTTCTCTCTCAGTGTGGAGTTTTGCTCAGTAACTCGTGTATTTGTTGGGCAAAGGGGGTGGTGCAGTAATGTCAAAATCTGTTGTGATAATAAATGATGCACATGAGATCCAATCAACTGTTGAGATGGATGCAACAGTTGTAACATGTGATTAAAATGTTTCTGGTTCCTGGATTTCATTTCGGTTTTCAAGCAATGACAATTACCCTTGCAAAGGTAACCATCAAAATAAATACATGCGGAACCCCGGTAGGAATGTTGAGGTGGACGAAAAATAATAGGATTCATGTTGTTGATAAAGGAATACAGGTTGTTATAAAAACAAGAATATATGTGGGAGGAGAATCAGAATTCTGAAATCTTTGGCCTCACTGATGGTTTGGCTTTGTATTGTACTTTTTAGTACGATTCATTTTTGAATAGGGCATATGTTTCATATAGTTATGAGAAGCCTACCAAAAGACTTGCTAATTGAGACGAATTGGTTCTTATTTTTGGGGGACAAAGTAGAATAAGCTTAGGAAATAATAGTAGTCACTCATTATTGACCATCTGCTATATCCCAGGGACTTTGCACGTGTTCACTCCTTTTCAACCTTGTGAGTTAGGAATTACTAACCTTTTAATGTAGAGAGAGGGAAACTGAGGCTCAGTTATTTGAAATTAACTTGTTAAATATAGTAACTAAATAATGAAGCCAGGTTTTAAATTCAGGTTTGTGTATGACTTCAAAGCCTATACTTAAAAAAATAAACAACAGTTAATTATCAAATTCTAGTCTTTTTACAATAATCACACATAATTCTATGAGTTTGTTCACGTATCTATCCAAGGTATTTGACACTTTCTAATATCTTTAGTATTAGGTTCTCATTCCTGGAATTCAGACACCTGGAAAGCTTAATTTATGATTCTCCAACACACACAGCAGCAGCAGCAGCAGTGCCACCACCACCATCACTACCATCCTTATCTTTAAGAATGAGATAAAGGTAAATAACATTGCTTTGCAGAGCCCTTTGGTCTGGAGCTCTCAGGGAATGAGTAATTTTTGATAGTTGAAAGTTTTACACCTTTATAATTGAAAACCATATTTTGACTTTTTTAGATGGAAGAATTTTAAGTGCACTAAACAGTTCCTTTTTAAACACTTAAGTATACTGAACACATTTTAAGCTTCTCTAATTCTCAGAGTAGTTATTACAAATGTCATTTCCTGTCCTGTGTTGTAATATGATGATTTCCTCAGAGCTTTCATTATATTTGATCCCCAAACTGTTTTGCATTTTGAGTTTACCTGTGAAACTTTATATCATCCGTTCTTTAATGTGACCAAGAGATAGTAAATGAATGCAATGACAAGAGTCTAGGGAAACACACTTCCAGGATTTAAGTTCTAGCTCTGCGGCGTACTAGCAAGACAGTGGGCCAGCGTAAGGTAGTTGACCCCCTCTACACCTCAGTTTCCTCATTTGTAAAATGGGAATAATAATACTTTTCTCAGAAGATTGTTGTGAGGATAAAATGAGTTAGTATGTATAAAGAGCTTAGAACAAAACAGGCATATTGTAAGAACAAGGTAAGTGTTTGCTAATATTATTACTAGTCTGGTTTTAGCCTTAGACTCTTTGGAAATTGCATTTTATTTCTTTGGAATTCGTTATTCTGGGAATGATAATTGATATATGGTAATTACCAGATTTATCCTAACTGGAATCCTTTATCCTTAGCCATTCTGGGAATATGTTGATTTATTAAGGTCACTTTTATTGTGTTTTTATAATGCTGTATACCTTTTTCTTGGGATGTTTGGAAGAGAGATATCAAATATTTCACTTTATTATATGTATCAAAATAATGGACTTTTAATTTTTGTTTGAATTTGGGAGATAGTTCAATGGTTTAAATTCTGGTTTACCAATTCATGGGAACCCTCTCTACTTTTGAATTGAATATCAGTAGTTTACACATCTATTTATGGCACCCTTACAGGTGTACTTTTATACTCATGTTATCATGATTCTTTGTGGATAAGCACCTTCTTATAAAACCACTATTATGCATGGGCCACACATAAAGACATCTCTTCAGTATAGTTCTCTATCCTTCTGTCTCCCTTCAAAAGGTAAAACAAAACAAAACAACTCTATCAACAAAGTGAAATAATGTTTCTTATGAAATTTACAAGGTTGCTACCCATTTCAGGCATGTATGTTAAACCAGGGCCAGTTTAGAGTTGATACTGACTCCTTTGGTGTCCATAGGAACTTGAGAATAAGTGATCTATTCTTCATTTTAATACCGTTAAGGCTGATACTCATGTTAAAACTTCCTGTTGAAGATATGGGTTGTATTTTTTTAAAGTATTTTTGTAGTAATTTACTATTTTAACCATTTTTAAGTGTACAGTTCATTGGCATTATTAAGAACATTCACAGTGTTGTTTAATTGTCACCATTATTCATTTCCAGAATTTTTAATCATCCAAAACAGAAACTCTGTACTGATTAAATAATAACTCCACATTCCCCTCACATTCCCCCCAAATCCTCTCCCTGCTCCAGCTCCTGGTAATCACTATTCTACTTTCTGTCTTTGAATTTGCCTATTCTAGTCACTTCATGTAAGTGTAATTATACACTGTCTTTTTGTGTCCGGTTTATTTCACTTGGCATGTTTTCAGAATTCATCCATGTTGTAGCATGTATCAGAATTTCATTTCTTTTTATGACTCAATAATATTCCATTGTATGTGTATACCATATTCTATACTTTTGATGCATATTAAGTTGTTTTTTAATTATTTTCATTTATGTATTTTTAAATTTATTTAAACTTAAAAACAAAAAAAAATTCTTCTAGCCCCCACACTCTGCAACTGGCAGCCATCAGTTGTTCTCTGTATCTATGAGCTTGTTTTTTTAAAATAAATTTATTTATTTTAGATTCCACATGTAAGAGAGGTCATATGGTTTTGTCTTCCTCTATCTGACTTATTTCACTTAATGTAATTCCCTTGATTCCCATCCATGTTTTGCAAATGGCAAGATTTCATTCTTTTTCATGGCTGAATAATTTTCCTGTGTGTGTGTGTGTATGTATATATTTGTATATACATATATATACACACACACATATACATATACATACATACATACATACATACATACATACATACATATATAAAATCAATTTCTTCAGCCATTCATCCATTGATGGTTACTTAGGTTGTTTCCATATCTTGGCTATTGTAAATAATGCTGCAGTGAATATGGCACTTTTTCCCTCTTCTTCTAATAAATACTCAGAAGTGGAATTACTGGATCATATGGTAGTTGTATTTTTAATTTTATAAGGAACTTTCATAGTAGCTGCACCAATTTACATTCCTACCAACAGTACACAAGGATTCTCTTTTCTCCACATCTTCACCAACACTTATTATTTGTAGTCTTTTTGATAATAACCATTGTAACAGGTGTGAGGTGATATCTTATTGTGACTTTGGTTTGCATTTCCCTGATGATTAAAAATGTTGAGCATCTTTTCATGTCCCTGTTGGTATCTGCATTTCCTTTGGAAAAATGTCTATTCATATATTCTGCCCATTTTTAAATCAGATTTTTGTTTGTTTTTGCTATGGAGTTATATGAATTCTTCATATAGTTTGTATATCAACCCTTATCAGATATGTGATTTGCAAATATTTTCTCCCATTCAGTAGGTTGCCTTTTCATTATGCTGATAGTTTTCTTTGCTGTTCAAAGCTTTTTAGTTTGATGTAGTCCCACTTGTTTATTTTTGCTTTTTTTGCTTTTGCTTTTATGTCATTTAAAAAACAAAACAAAACAAAAAACATTACCAAGACCTGTGTCAAAGAGCTTAGCATCTGTGTTTTTTTTCTAGGCATTTTATGGTTTCTGGTCTTATGTTTAGGTCTTTTTTTGAGTAAATTTTTATATCTGGTATAAAATAATGGTTCAGTTTCATTCTTTTGTATGTGGCTGTCCTGTTTTCCCAGCACCATTTATTGAGGAGACTGTCCTTTCCCCATTGTGCGTTCTTGGCTCCTTTGTCATAAATTAATTGGCTATATATGTTTGGGTTTGATCCAGGGCTCTTTATTCTGTTCCATTAATCTATGTGTCTGTTTTTATGTGAATTATGCCTCTTTGTACTTTTCATTTGCTGTGAACTTAATACTTGGTGATTTAATTTGACTGTGAGCTCCTAGCTGAAATAATACCTGGTAACAATGTTAAACTGAAGTCTGAGCATACATTATAGTGTTATTTTTTTTCCTCACCTAACATTTAGTTTAAAAATAGAACGGAAAAAATAATGATAACATTACATAGTATTTCTATAAAATGCTTTTTTACAGTATGCTAGGCATTATTTTAAGCACTTTACCTTTGAAGTAAGTACGATTACTGTTTTGTTTGAAGAAACTGAGGCACAAGAAAGTAAATGAATTGTTAATTATGAGGCTGGTAGATGGTGAAATTGGGATTTGAATTCGGGCTTTGTGGCTGCAGAGTTGATATATTCTGAGTTTTGAGTTGACCCTTAGATCAATATCAGCTTTTCAGTGTAAATTGTTTTACCTGCCACACTGTTCCTATATCTTCTCCTTTTACATCCTCTTTAAAACAGAACCTCACTTCTGAGACTAGTAGGCAATGGAAGAGCAACTGAATCCAAACTGATGAAAGGGTAACAGGTGTCTCTCATTTGATTTGGGTGATAGCATTTTAGTGGAATTCAGACTACATTTTCACAGCTTAGTTCAGATTATCTTTCTCTGGGAGCCTTTTACAGGGAGATCCTGGAATTTTTTATGATCTCATATTGTATATACATCATGTGGGTGTTCAACTTTAGATATTGTACAGTTCCCACACTACTGTTCTGTGGGTAGAAAGAGCTTTTTGTTCCTAATGTTGTTATTGACTGTCACACTTATTTTATTGCTAACTCAGTACTCTGTGATGCTTGATTTCTGAAGAAATTATTTTGAAATAGCATTTATGTATACATATAGTCAATTCCATTATGATTTTTACTTGACTTAATTTTGTGCTTACATTTTCTCTGACATTTGTAACTGACGGTTTAGTTTTTTGAAACTGAAGGGAATCAGGATATGCTTGAGATATATTTTGGCAGCAAAGGAGACATTAGTTTGTTTTTTGGCACCAATAATATCTTGTGTATGTAGCAAGTATGTCACATATTTGGAGGTATGAACTGTTTGAATAATGTCTGGTAGAAATAGAACTATAGAATGAACGTTAGGGTTCTAAGGGTCCTTAGATATATCTCTTTTACCCTTTATTCAGCAGTTGGGAGTCTGAAGTTTGGGGTAATTAAATTATTTGCTTATATTTATAGAGTATTATAATCAATTAAAAAAAAGAATACCAATGTTCTATGTTGTTTTGAATCATTGTTCATTGTATTTGTGTAGTATCCTTACTTGTAGGAAGGGACTCTCAAGTTTTTTACTCATCTGTACTTAATAATTATTCTTATAATAATGTGTTCTGAGCAAGAGATATCACCAAGTTAGATGGGTTGCAGAGAAAATGACCTCATATGAGAGATCCAAGAGACACTTAGTTTAAATTGACAGGATTTTGCAGTTGTTTATTTGTAGGTGAGAGTAAGAAATCTGCGATGATCCCTAGGATTCTAGGGTAACTGTATAGATGATGCTGTTATTCACTGAGAAACCTAGAAGAGATACAGGCAGCACATATAGATTTAAAGTGGATAGAACATGGATCGCATAGACATGTGAAAAAGATTGAAGGTTGAGCTACAGGACACACCAACATCTAAGTAGTGGGAGAAAGAAAGACCCAAAAGGTAGGAAGATAGAGAGGAGAGAATGATATTAGAAATACCAAAAGAGGAGAGAATTTTAAGAATGGCATGGTAATTTGTGTTAATGCTCCACTATTAAGGGCTGGAAGAACCTACTGAAGTTGATAACTAAGAAGTCATTTGCCTCCCCTGTGGAGTTTTAGTGGCAAAGTATGGATGTGAGTAGTGAGTAATGGACTAAGAGGGAGATGGAGTAATAGGGATAGAAAGTGAAAACAGTTCTTTTAAGGAATTTGACTGTGAGGAAAGACAGAAAATTTATCGGGAAGTCTGGAAGTAGGAATGGGTTTGTGTTCATGTGTGTTTTTTTCTCTCCTAAGAAGAGACTGAAACATTCACTTATTTCTGAGGTAAAAAGAGGTGAGAAAGAGGAAGAAGTTGAGGTAGAGGATTTAGGGGGCCAGATGTTCGTTGAAGAAAGGCCCCAGAAGAGGCCAGGGAGGGACAATATCCAGAGCATAGGCAGTTATCAGGGTATGCTGGAAAAGAGGGGACAGTCCTATTCTTCTAGGAAGGATGGGGAGAAGAGTAAGGATAGATGTAAATAAGTTTATAGGATGGGGAAAGAATATGTACAATTTGATGGTAGCAAAATGTCTTAAGTGTAGCAGGTAAATTTGTTGATATTGAATGTTGATTTGGTAGGGTGGGGATTGAGGGGAAAGGTAACTATTGAGTGACTTTTAAAATACTCACTGCGGGGAAAGGACAGGAGTTAAGGGGGTGACTAGAGAGACGAAGGGTTGCCTGCCTGGTAATGCTGAGTCCCACTGATGTTGGAATTTGTGAATATGTAGTGTCAGCCATTTTTGTGGTGTATGATACTTGTTGAGCTCAGTACACCAAGTTTAGAAGTAGTAATTTGGATGATTCAATTGGTTGAGGGTTAGGTTTTGTAGAGCAAGTTTGTCAGAAAGGGCAAGAGAATTGAGGTTAAATGTTCTAAGAGTGATTGAAGAAATGAACCATATTATGTAAGGAAGGCCACAGAGCAGTGATTCTCAACTTCAGAAACATAATTCTCTGCTGTGGGGCTGTCCTATGCATTGTAGGATGTTGAGCATCCCTGGCATCTACTTACTAGATGCCAGTAGCTGGCCCCTCCAGTTTTGACAACCAAAAGTGTTTCCAGACATTGCCAAATGTCCTCTGAAGGGCAGAATCACCCCCAACTGGAACCACTACCCTAGAGTCAGAGTAACAGGTGGATTGGAGAAAATGGAAAACCCAAGCGAGTGTAGTTTCAATGAAATAAGTAAAAGAGCTGAGGAGTAAGCAGGAGAAAGAGTAGGGAGGTAGAGTTCTGAGATTGGATGATGGAAGTTAAATATTTCAGAGGTGTTCCTGATCCAAGTAATGAAAATGTCAAGAATGGACCATTGGTTTGCTGCATGGGATGAAGGTGAAAGTTGTCTTTCTTTTGGTAGAGAAAGAAAATAACCTATATTTATGGAGCAAGTTAAAGAAGCAGCAGAGGAGCAGCCTGAGTTTCTGAAGTGAAACCAGAATTAAGAGTTTCTGGATATTTCTTTCCTTACTCTGCCCACTGAGTGTTTCTCAACTCCTTTTCTAAAGTTATAAGCTCCATGAATTTGTTTCTTACTCCTGGAATGTTAGAAAAAGTCATAAAATTAATCCAGTGTGTTTTTTGTATTTTTTAAGTGAGTGGGTTTTTCATTTGTTTCTTTTTCAACATTTTCTTGGTCTGATTGTGTGGTTCTTTACTTTTAAGTACACTACTTTTCAAAAGGCTCTGGTTCTGTGCTGTCTGATCTAATTTCAGAGCATTTCTTTTGCATTTGGGCATCTCACTATGAAGTCTGCTTTCTTTAGCAGAAGAAATGTCAACGTATCCTTAAATCTTATAACCTCTTAGAGGTGTTCTTCTTTTCTCCTGCCCCACCACCATGCTGTTCTCTTTTGCTCTTTATCATTTCATATTTTTTTAAACATATAATTACACTTATGTACAATGTTGATTGAAAAGTAATTACAATGGACTCTGAGCAGGACATAAACTACTCGAAGAAGAGGCCTTTTTAAACGCTTTTCCTTATGTTCGAAAAATTTAGACTTATAATGGAACTTGCTTGTTTACCTTATTTAATGGGCTTACTCTCCATTATTCATCAAAAAAAGCATTAGACAAACTCATAGATACAGAGTACTGATGGTTGCCAGATGGGAGGTGGGTGGAGGGCTGGGTCAAAAAAGTGAAGGGATTAAGAAGTACAGATTGGTAGTTACAAAATAATCATGGAGATGTAAAATATAGCATAGGGAATGCAGTCAATAATGTCATAACTATATGTACGGAGCAGGTACAGTGTCATGTCAGGTGGGTACTAGTCTTATTGGGATCACTTTGTAAGTTATATAAATGTCTAACCACTGCTGTACACTGAAACTAATATGATATTGAATATCAACTATAATGGAAAAGTAAGTAAAATTAAAAAATAAATAATATCTATTAACTGCCACCTCTTTTACAGAGCATTAAAAAAATCTTATCTACAGATACAAGGTGGACTAGGATTTCTTCTTATATCACAAGTGTTGTCATTGCAAAATAGGAGGTAGGTAGTTAGCATGAAAAGCTCGATAGTTTTACTTGATTCTCATACAAATGATCTTTTGTGAAGCTTATCTATTTGATATACTATAAAGAGCAGCTTCTATTGAAGAATACCCTATGATAGCTAAATCTCCAATTGGTTATTAGCAATACTATGACCTCATTTTCATACTTACATATGAAGATTTCTAAGAAAAAATTAATTTGTCGCTTCAATAAAGAGTGATAACCAATTTTTTCTTGTGGACCTGATTTGCTTTGATGTTTAGGCTCTAACATCTTAAATGAGAAATGGATTGCTCTTTCCAAATTTATGGAAATGTGCATTCATGTTAAGTATGAAAGCATGTCAGAAGCCAGCATTTTGCTAGAAGTTGCACTTTAAAAAGCAGCAGCAGGACATCCCATCGGTTGCTCCCTAGTGGCAAATGACACTAAACGATCTGTGTGCTTGGTCGGCAATCACACTCAGTACTTGGACAAATCTAAGATTCTTCAGTGGTCATATTGGAGCAAATGGATGCCCAAAGAACTTCAACTATCGTTTGTAACAAATCTTTTGATTCGGGACATGGCTTAATATCTTTTCTAATAAAGAGAGTGTTTTAGGTCCTGGAAATACCATGATTACAGTGTATGCAGTGCTTAGTCATTTTCTCACAATGATTTTAAAAAGTCATTTGTTTTATACTACATGGTAAAGTATTAATGTTAGACGGTATTTGCAACATTTAACCAGCTTATGGCTCACACTTTATAAACATTCTTTTATATCGACATATTTCTGTATCAGTTTTCCAGGTTTATACTTTTTCCTTAAGCATATTATCAAAGTGTCAAAGAAAAAAAATGTTTAACCTTACTTTTTAAACTATCTAATTAACATGGTACCCAAATTGTGAGCTATATGTTCAAATTTAAAAGATAATTGGGCTCTTGAAGATCTTCTAAAGATATTTAAGCTATATCAAATTCATTTTCTTATCTTGCTCCTATATATTTTTTAGTTTCTAAGAATTTGTTGAAATTTCTTTTTATGAGAAGGATAAACTACATACATTTTGAATTCACTACTTAGAATCTTATCCTGGGAGTATATTTTAAACCTTGATGAGTTGGATTTGAAAGCCATTTGGAAGTATGGGGTGTCCAATTGTAGTGTGCAAATTCTGGACCTATCTGAAAAGAGAAATCTGTGTATTTATTACCGTGAAAGACTGGAATGTAAATACTGATAACTAAATGCTTCCTACATTTCTAAGAATCTTTGAGTTTATACTTGACCTAATTTTGCCTCTGGATGCAGGACTCCTTCTGAGTTTGTCTGTAGAGCAGTAGCCTTGTGACAATCACCACATAAATCACTAAATGTTGGTAGCCTGTCTTGATTTCTGGCTAAAGGAAGTGTAGTTCCTTAAGACAAGAATGAAGGGACCTCTTGCCCTTCTTTAGTATATAGTTTCCTATTGAGACAGAAAGGTGTCCCTGAAGGGTAGGAAGTAGGTGATAAAAGGTCAGACAGAGGCCGGGGCATTGGAGGAGGGTTAGAAAGGGTGTTTATTCCTGGAGATGCAAAGAAAGGACGAATTTATCAACCATACTACAAGTTTTTATGATGAGAACTTTTTGAAGATACTGAGCAGCACAAGTACTACACAGGAAGCCCTACAGCATGTAGTTAGAGCATTTGCCAGACAGAGCCATTTCTTAGCATCGTTGAACTCCACTGTGAATCATAAATAGTGCCAGTTGGGAGAAGACCGCAGATTAAGCCCATGGTTCTCGAAGTCTGATCTTTGGACCAGCAGTGCCAGAATCACCTGGAACTTGTTAGAAATACAAATTCTTTGAGTCCAGTAATCTGTTTTAACAAGATCTTTAGATGATTCTACATGCACATCAAGTTTGAAAACCACTGGCCAGGCAATTCAAAGTGGTTGAGAACCACTTTGCCTAATTGTGGTGGCAGTCACAATATTGAGAAAAAAATGATGTTGCATCATGCTGCAACATCCTTTAATCTTTATGTAGGTTTGGCATTCCTCTTACAGAGCATGCTATGTTTCAGAAAAAATACTGGTATCTTCACTATAGATGCGAATAATGGGTAATACTGTGCTTGTAAGGTGGAGAACCCCTCCCCCCCTCCGTTCATGGCTGCAACCCGCACTGGAATCTAAATTCTGCTAGACTATTATGGAAGGAAACTTTCACATTGTCTCAATTTTTCATTTTAAATATTTATTCCTTGATGATTTTTTTTTTGTATTTTATATATGCAGTGACTTGTGAGAATTCTATTCCCATGGCTCTGTGATAGCAAGAGTTGGTTCAAGTAGCTAAGTGATTCAGAAACATTAGCGTGTATAAGAATTACCTGGACATCTCGTTTAATGTGAATTGATGGACCCTCTCCCCGGAGAGGCTGCTTTAGTAGAACTGACATAGGGTATTTTTAATAAGCACCACTCCCACCAGCTGGCCCCTCCCCAGATGATTCTAGTGTATGTGATCCTTTGACCACACTTTGAGAAACACTGTGTTAGATCTCTGAGAAGAGTGGTGATTTATCTGATTATAATTTTTAACCCTTATACTATCTGATTATAATTTTACTCTTGGGAGAGCTGTAAGATACAAATGTTTATACAAGTTTCTGAGAATATTTACAAATATGAATCTTAATTGTTAATACTAAAGCTATCTGAATTTTTAATATTTACTGGGAAATTGTACAGAAATGCCAAGGATAAAATTCTTTGTGAAATCATGACTAGTCTTCTTAGGTTAAAAGTGCCCCCAAAGGCCACTTTGACAGTGTAATATTGTAACACAGAACCAATCAGACTTAAAAATTTTGTCGTTCTATAATTAATATTTTCTGAATAATCTTTAGGAAGCCTACCTTTACACTCATGGGGCTACATAATAATTCACACAGTAAAAAAATAAATTAAGTCTTATCTTCTCACAGTCTTAAAATTATGTGCTAGGAACCTAAAAGGTATCAAGAGTGTTAAGAAAATACTGTGTTAATGAGCCTGCAGGCTAATATCCTAAGTTCACTGCTAGAGGCAGTAGATTTATCTAAAATGATGCGTGATTTTTTTTCCCCGCATGGAATTATGTAAAAAATTGTTATATCTAGCTTCCAGAAAGATGTTTAATTAATGAGATTGGGATAGGAACCATCCACCTCCTCCTCTCTCTCCCTCAATGGACAGAGTCTCCAGTTATTGTCTTTCTCTATTCCTCACTACTCCAGGATTCAGTTAGGGCTTCCTAAAGTGTATAAGAACAAAGACAGTGGCATGTTCTTGTTTCACTACACAGAAGGAAGTAGTTGTTCCCTCTTTGCAATGGGAAAAGGAAGTAGAAAGAGGGTGATTAAAATTCTAGTGTCTTCAGTGTGGTTTTTTTCTTTGATGCGAGGTTTTGTGTAGTGACATCCTCTATCAGCAGGTGGGGGTAAGCTCCCTTAGGGAGCTGTTTCAAACCACCCATGGTACTAATAGTTGAAAATGAAATTTAACCCCTATTTCTTTTAGACAGGAGGAACAGGTGTGGTAGAGCTCAGACTCTGTCTCTGTATGACTGTCACTATTTTAAAAGTGGGCTCCTCTGCAGGGTTTCATGACTGGTGTTAGCAGAAAGGAAGCAGGGTCAAAAAAAGCCCTGTCCACCTGATCATTGGTCAGTCTTCTGTGAAGTTCGGCTCTGTTTGATGAGCAGAGCATGGCAGTAGCACCTGAGCTGTATCATACCATACCCAAGAACTGTAGAGAAGACCTAGCATCCGTCTTCTATCAGCTGCTTCCCTCATGGAGGCCTGCTACCTGCCATTTTCTCTACCATCTACTCCAATATTATTCTCAAATAAATTTTCTTGGCTGAGGGTCAGCCCTGGTGCTCCCACTGAACATAATGCCTTTATAAAACCGTACTTTATAAAATAGAACTTTATAGAATAGAGGACATGTTCTGTTTTCTGCATATTCTGATTTTCTCATCATTTTTTTAAAGTGTAGATCTAGATATGTTATGCATCTTTTGATTCTTAGTAGTTAGGTATCTTTTAATATACAGTAGAAAAATGTAAATTGGCAAATCAAACCCATTATTTCATGGCTATTATAAAAGGTACGTCAGTGGTAAAATGGACTGAAGAAAAATATTTAGTAAATAATAACACAGGTAGTGTGAGGATGGCAAAAATGCTGAAGGTGGTACATGACCCACAAGTTTTGAAAATGCTATTTTAAACAAATAAGGCTTATACTCTTTGAAATAGTCTTTAAAATAATATACAAAATAAATTCTAAGATTGAAATGCTATGCCATGTTAGAAGATGTATACTTAACATAGTGTACTTAGTTCTTTAACTGCAACTTCCTATTCATGTTAATATGTACACCTTTTAAATAGTCCTGTAAAACACTAAGCTTACACTCTTGCTAATATCATGTATATGTGTTTACTGAGTCTTTGGTTCCAAATGATGTAATATTTCATATCTTCTGTAGGATACAGGTGAGAAAACTTTCTTTTTTCCCACTTTTTAAACTAACAGCTTTATTCAGATGATTCGCATACCATAAAATTCACTGTTTAAAAGTGTATAATTCAGTGTTTTTTAGTGTATTCACAGAGTTGTGCAGCCATCAGTACTAATTTTAGGATATTGTTATCACTCCAAAAAGAATCTTATTATTCTTAGTCAACTCCCCATTCTCTCTTTTTCCCTGCCCTGGCAACCACTAATCTACGTTCTACCCCTGCAGATCTGCCTATTCTAGACATTTCATATAAGTAGAATCGTATAATATGTGGCCTTTTGTGTCTTCCTTTCACTTGGCATAATGTTTTCAAGTTTCATTCATGTTGTAGTTTGTATCAGTACTTATTCCTTTTTATGACTGAATAACATTCTGTTGCATGAATTGACCACATTTTGTTTATGCATTCATGATTTAATAGACATTTTGTTTGTTTTGTTGTTTTTTAAAACAATATATAGACATACCTGGGGCTTTTGAAATAGATTCTGTAGGTGTGTTGTAGAAGGCATTCATACAGAGTGGGAGCTAGATTTCAAGTACCTTGTTATGTATTTGAGGAGTCTGTAGCTGTCATCTCTTTGTACTTTGATTAATGAGCAGAACACTCATTATTAATAAAGAAACTAATTTCACATTACTTCTTTAAGGACTGAATTTCAAAAATAGCTTCTATTAAAAATAATATTTTTAAAACATTTTTAGAAGAGGAAATCTTACTGAAAAGGCTGATATTTTTGTCTATATTTTCTTTTCCAAATTCTTTATTTTTACCCAACTGAACCCTGTAAACCAACTCTATTAATTCTGATCCTGTTCCCAGTATATGAATATTTATAGGCAATAATAAATTACATTAATTCTTTGAATGGAGTTTTAAAAGTTTTAATTTTATCCTAACATAAAAAAAAAATTCCTGGGTGGTCTGATAAAGCCCTTATCTGTAAATATTAAGCCAGTTCTTTTTATTTTTAAAAGCTATACTAATTGAATTATACCCACAAAAATATTCAATAGTTATTTATATTGGGCTAGTGGTGTGCAAAGCACTTCATGGAATAATAGCCTTTCCTCTTGCATCTGCTGTGGTCATACCTTATTTCAACTATTGTGCTCGAATTCTACAGTGAGGACAGTGAGTGAACTTGAGTGTGACCTGGGATTATGAGGGTTTTAGAGACGGCATCATATGAGAATCAGGTAAAAACTGAGATTGTTCAGTTTTTGAAGAGAAGACTTGGGAAATGTCATGACAGCCCTCCCAGCCATTCAGAGCTTGTCTGTAGAAGTCTTGTACTTCTGGAGACTGCTGAGGGGAAACTTGAGTGAAAGAAGCATATATAAACAAGGCTGGTACTTTTACAGGTTTAGAAGTAGGTCTCAAACGTGAATTTGTTTTTTAATTTTCCATCTTTGTATACTTTGCTACCATCTTCCAATTCCTAGAAATATCTAGTTTCTGATGATAAGAATGGTTTCTGGATAGTATTTTGCCTATTCAGGGATATATGAAACTTTATTACATCATCATTAATACATGATTCTATGTTTAACAAATAAAATATAAACAAGTAAAGTGTTTGGTGTTATGCAGTTTTATATAGTTAAGTTTTATTAGGTTAGGATTAAAATACACCTGTTTTGGTGTATGTATAAGATTTTGTCACAGCTATAACATAGTATAAATCACTTGCCAATAAGCAGCAGAATATGGTATTGTTTAAGAGTAGTGGGGAAGACTCTGGTGATGGTGGGTATTCATGTTTTATGGCTATATAGGGACAGTTCTTGACTTGTTTCAATGTTGCCTGTTTCATTCAGCTTATGGATGTTTTTGATCTAGGCTTAGACTGTACTTCAGGCAATAGAGAATAGTGCTAAGAGTCTGGAATCTGGAGACATATCATATGAATATAAATTTCAACTGTCCCATCTAATAACTGTGAACTTAGGGCAGTATCTTAACCTCTCTGGGCCTCAGTTTACTCATCTGTAAAATGGAAATGATGGACCTATGTCACTGGATAGTGAGGAGTAAATGCAATAATGTACTTATTTTGCCTACCCTGTCTCATAGCAAGTACCCAACAGATATTAGATGCTGTTGCCAGTTGTTAATACTAAGTGTATAAAGGTCAAATCTCAAAAGATTTCTGAATAGTCTAGATGAGTTCTGAATTTACCGAATCCCCAAAGGGGAAAGACTGGTCTACCTGGTCTCTTTAGATTTGTGTTGCTTGCTTGGGGTCAACATGTTCTAGGAAAGTTTTGCATCAGTGGGATTCTTCTGGCTTGCCATAGCCTGGATCTGTTGCACACCTTGTTCTCTGAACCTCTAAAATGTGTGTTTGTGAGGTGGGAGTTATCAGGCATTTTTTTCAGAGAAGCATGGCTGAATGTGTACGTATTTCATAGGAACACTGGACTATCAGAGCAGTTTGCAAAATTATACCACCTTATGCTATGGGGGAAGAGCAGTATATTTGTCTCAAGGGATATATAGAAAGAGACAAGAAAAAAGATTTTAAATTAATGGATAACAAAGTAGACTATCTCTAAAAGCCATGAGTAAGTATGCGAATTTATATGATTAAGGAATCCATTCAACGAGTATTTGTTAAGCATTTATTCATACTGGTTAACTTTGTCTAGGAGAGAGAGTGTGAGGAAACTCCTTGTGTTTTATTACTGAGACTGCTTCTCAAATTCAGGTCTGGATCTTCATGTGCTTTTCCTGGTGGCTGGTTACAGGGGCTTACCCTGATTTTTTCTCTTCTAACAACTGCCGCTACCCACTCCTTTCCTGGAATTTTGTTTTTCCTTGGATCGGCTACAGATTGGCTGCACTTTCATTAGCTTTCATCTTTCTTCATTGCCCATATGGTTATCTTAAGACTCTTTTTTCCTTATAGAAAAAATAGAAAAGAGCTAACAAATGTCAGGTCCTTTAAAGATGTGGAGTTTTGACAATTATAGTTACCAATTCTAAGATAGTGCTAAGATAGTAACTGCTAACGTTGTAATTAGAGGACAAGATGGGCTCCTATCCTTTTGATGCTGAGTGCAAAGCTCATAAACCTATTCTCTTCTATGGACTGCTCCTCTATCTCTTCTTCTATCCACCCTTCCCTCACCTTCCCACCCCCCAAAAAAGTCTTTGCTTCCACCACCAGTGAAGATTAATGAAATCAAGAAAAAGCCATAAGAATCTTTCCTGGACTCAAGTATGTAGTTTGCATTTCTAAGGTCCTCCAGATTAGATGATAATTGTTTTAGAATATACCTGAGATTTGTTTTAATTGGGTATGATAAAGTGACAGACATAGAGACAAACTGACTCTGAAAGAAGAGTTTATTATTTACAGTTTCCAAGAGGAGGGGCCGTGCCACTCAGGGAACTCATGGAAGCACCAGCATCAGGAGGCAGAAAGACAGAAGGGAAAGCATAGGCATGAGACTTGCTTGTGGTTTCTGGGGGAAGACAAAGCTGGGAGTAGAAAACTTGAGTAAGCAGATTTAGAATTGCTAGTTTGAATAATTTTGGAGTACTCTGAGCTATAGGGGTATTCTCTAGTTGTCTGCTTTCTTGCCCTGGAGTGATTTAGGATAGGGGGAATATTAGCTTGGTATGTAAGAGTTAGATAAAGGAGGTGGTTGGGGCTGTGATTGGTTGGTTTGCATATTAGCTAGCTCTGGAAGGAATTGTGTCTCCAGTATCAGCAAGGCCCCATGATGTCAAAGTGTCATAAAATAAATAAAGTTAAATACATGATTAATACAACCTTTTCCCAGGTACTGTGCTTATCATGGAACTTATATTTTTAGTGGTGTTTTCTAATTGAATGGTAACAAAGAATGGTGAAGTGGCTCCCTGCAGTCCAGGAATTTATAGTCTATCTTAGTAGATAAAGCTGCACACATGAAATAGTGACTAGTCATGCAGGGCAGAAAATTATCATGTGCCAGAAAATTCCGCACAGTGCAGGGAGATGGTAGCCTCCTAGAAACACGGAGGGCAGCGGTGAAGAGGAGACTGCTGGGTTCATCAGGCTTCATTTATTAGCTGTGGAACCTTGGGCTAGTTTTTTAGTCCCTATATTTTTGTTTCCTCATCTGTAAATGAGTTTAGTAATGCATACCCACTTCACAGAGTTACTGTGAAGACTGAGTTAATACATCAAAAGTGCTTAGAACAAAACCTAGCACTCAGTATTAAGTAAGTGTTAGCTGTTATTAGGGCTGTGGAAGAAAGTTTACTGGAGCATATGGGTGGGATTGATCTTTATTTTAAAAAGAAGAGATGAAAGTATTCTTCTGTTGGGGCAGGAGCTGCTTATGGGATGGTGGCTAGAAATGAGGTTTGCAAAATCAGGTATTAGGAGGTTGCTCTGGCAGAATAAGGCTGAAAAACAGGTTGATAAGAGCTTTGAATGCTAAATAAAGAGTTTGCATTTTTTTCTTTAAACCATAGAAATTCATTTGAAGCATTTTTTTTTATTTTTTATTTTTTTAAAGCAGGAGCATGGCATTGGTGCTTCAGGACTCAGTCTTGGTAATATGGTTTTGGAGACAGGAGAAGGTTGGTACAGAGTGGATAAGTCAGAGTAGATTAAGTTAGCAGTAATAACAGCTAAAATCTTTGTTTTCTAAAAAAAATAAAATAAAGGTATACTTCTTGCTCAGGCTGCATGTTCATCACAGCTCAACTGGGGTTTCTGCTTATAATCATTCAGGGACCCAAGCTGACAAACTAGCCACCGTCTTGTATTTTGTTTACCTTAAGAGAGGGAAAAGAGCACTCTAGCAGGCCATGCACCAGCAATTAATATTACTAGGGTTAGAAATGATGCACTCCCATTTATAACTCATTAGCCACACCTAGTCATGTTGCATTCACCAATTACAAGGGTTCCAGAAATTGCTATGCTTTTGTGTTTAAGGGGAGGGACCAGAGAGGAATAACTAAATTTACATAATCTTATGGACTACCCCATTGTATACATGAACTGTTTGTGATCGTTATGCTGAATAACCATCCTATTTATATGGCATAAAAACATTTTGATCAAGAACGGACTGCATAAGCAACAGTAGTCCCAAGAGATTATAATGGAGCTGAAAAACTCTTATCACCTCGTGACGTTGTAGCCATCTGATGTTGTAGCATAATATAGTCCATGTCTGTGGTGATGCTGGTGTAAACAAACCCACTGCACTGCCAGTTACATAAAAGTATAGCATATACAATTATGTACAGTGCATGATACTTGATAATGCTAATAAATAACTGTGTTACCGGTTGCTATATTTACTATATGATGCTTTTTATTGTTATTTTAGAGTGTGCTCTTTCTATTATATATAAAAAAGTTTACTATAAAACAGTATGCCTGTGTTTCACCAGCAGCAGCCTCATTTACCTCGTGCTTACCTATCTCGATTCCATCACTTTCTCTTGTGCTTGAGTTAACCTTGTGTTGTTTTATAAAGTTAGTGTAACCCATGTGTACAGTGTTTATAAAGTCTACACCTGAAATTAATATAAAAAATTTTGAATGTCAACTCTAATTGGAAATTTTTTTTAAATACCATCATCTAAAGAGAAAGAAAGAAAGAAAGAAAGAAAGAAAGGAAGGAAGGAAGGAAGGAAGGAAGGAAGGAAGGAAGGAAGGAAGGAAGGAAGGAAGGAAGGAAGGAAGGAAAGAAAGAAAAAGAAAGTCTACACTAGTGCACATTCACTCATCACTCACTCACTCATCCAGAGCAACTTCAAGTCCTGAAAGATTCATTCATGTAAGCACTCTATACATATAGGTGTACCATTTTTTATCTTTTACACTATATTTTAACTATACCTTTTCTTTGTTTAGAAATACAAATGCCATTGTGTTATAGTAACTGTTGGTATTCAGTACAGTAGTATGTACACGTTTGTAGTCTAGGAGCAAAGGGTATACCATACAGCCTATGTGTGTAGTAGACTAAGTTTGTGTTTATTTGCACAACAAAGAAATCACTTAAAGCATTTCTCAGAACATATCCTTGTCATGAAGTGGTGCATGACTGTATTCATAAATAGCACTAAAGACTGCTCACCACACAGTGAGACTCCTTTAGAATGCTGTTGATAATAGTTCAGATAGGTGGTCTTAGTTTCTGGATCAGGGTTTTGCCGTCAATGTGGAGAAGAGTTGGATGAAAGAAAGAACTTGAAGGAAGAATTTAAAAGTTGCTAATCGATTGGGTAGAGTTACAAAAGAGAGCGTTGTTAAAAGGCTTGAAATTGTGACTAAGGGTCCAGCCTAGGAAATTTCTTACTCTGGTGAATGTTCAGTAAACATGAGTACTGAAAAACAAAGTAATGAGGGAAGGAATAAAATGGGGTTACTTAATCCCCAATCATGGTTAAAAGAAGAATAATATGGTAAAAATTGACTTAAGATAAAATTATTTTATTAAACTTATATAATATTTAGAAACAATCATTTCTTAAAAGTATGAAGAGTATAAGTATGATGTTTTAGGTGCTCTAAATCTAAAATTTAAAATGTGACTTAAAACTCATACCTGTCAAAATGATGTATACTAGTTTCTAACTTTGATTCAGCCCTCTTCTAAGTATTAGAATGGGAAGAAAACAGGGCAGAGATGCAATGTCTGTTGTTTGTGCCCACCCCTCTCTTCTCTAACCTAATTAATTATTCTCCCTTCACAGTCTTGAACCCAGCCCTCAGGTTTTCCCTCACCTTTGCTGTTGTCTGTGATGAGCCTCTCATCTTCCAAATGACATTGATACAGGTGGTAGGTATATCATGGTTGCTCTGTAGGGTTGCCATGCAAAAGAGGTCATGGACATAGAGAATAAGAATACTCTGGAGTTTAAGCTGTGAAAACGTCTATTAGAAATAATCAATTTAGAAGAAATAATTGGTACTTGAGTACTTACTATGCAGCTGACACTTTTCTAATCTCTTGCAATCCTTATTCTTTCTACCCCCCCCCCTTTTTTTTTTTAACAAATCTGTGTTTATTAAGACACATCTCCTAATGAGGAATCAGACATTGCAGTTCAGCAGGTAAATAACCTTTCTGCTTTCACTGGTCAGCCTCTATGGGAAAGTATGACTTCTTGAAAAAGGAGTAGAAAAACTGAAATCTTGTTCTCTTTAACTGTAATAAGGTCTCTCAGGAACCTTTTTCTGATCACTCTACTGTAATTTAGTTTAAGTGGCAATCTAGAAACTGAAGCAAGCTCTACTTTGCAAGGAAGTAGCAATCAAAGGGATAAATTCTTTTCTCTTTGAAAATAGAGTGAAATCACTTCCAATCTGGTGTTTGCAACCCAATGCCTGCTGAATATGGGAGCAGAAACACATTAGGCACCAAAGAGGAATGGCATCTGGATGCTAAGATGTGATCAGAATAGCCAGAATAAACACAGTGGCCATCGGAGAAGCTGAATTCCATCCTATCACATCATGTTGAAGCATAATTCAGTATATGATTATGTGACACTGATGTGAGTAAAATCAGTTTTTGTTTGCAGTGTTCACGTTTAGACCTCCCCCTCCCCTTGACTGGGTATAATATATAAATCAAGCCACAGCTGACAGTAATTTGCTTTCTTTATCCGGTAAAAGGTCTTTGACTCTGATTGTGACTTGGCTTTACTGCGTTGATCTTCATCACAAGCGCTTTTTATAATTCCCACAGCAACATTAACTCCAGTTGTTGAGTTTTTTTTTTTTTTTTTTGCATATACATTTCACAATTGGGCCTTTCATTGCATGATCACAAATTATGTGCACTCGTATATGCTTCACGAAAGCAGTAAATTTAAAGAAAAGAGAGACTATTTAAAACTTGAGACCAGAACACAGTTTATCTTATTTACAGTTTGGCTTAAAGATTGGTATTTAAGTTAATATCATACCACATGTGGTAATCCAGCAAAGTGCTACATATTTTTATTTATAGTTAAGGGACTAAAGCAAAATCCCCTTTTCATTATGTTATCTTGCATTATTTACTCAGTGATAAATGACATTGCCTTGTGGGTATGAGTTTTGCCATGAAAGAGTCTATTGTAGCATATATATATATGTGGGGGAGGGGGGTCATTAGAGTTATGGTTCCAGAGGGATTTTAAACTCTAAATATCCTGGTACTTGTTCAGTTAAAACATATAGCTTAATGTTGTTTTAACACTGTGTTTTTATTTGAAGTAAAAGAAAAATAAAAAGGAATGAACAAAGGTGGGAAGCTTGAAGTTAGGATGCTAGAAACTAAATGAAATGACTGAAGGCATATATCCTAAACTCAAAAGATTAAACTTATACCAGAGATAGTGTGATATTTTGATTGGCTTGTTTTTGCTGTTAAAAAACAACTTCAACTTTAAAAGTTTATTAACTGTTTAAGGGCACCATTGAACAATTTCTCTCAGATTGAGGAGATATGAATATGAAGAATTCAAAAGTTCTGAGGAATTGGAGAGCTTAATAGCTGCTGATACCTTTGAGTAGAAACCAGTTCCATGCTATGCCAGTTTGTTCAGTATTCATAAGACTTTCTACTGAAGAAAGAGCTAGATATTTTAGAGGGAGGGTTAATCTTTTAGAATACATTTGTTTAGAAATAGAAGGAAAAAACAGATGAACAAATAAGAGGACATATCAATTTTGAATAAAGTAGAAATTAGTTCAGCTTATAATCATTCAGAATTTTGGATAATTTAACCAGAAATGGGCTGCCATTTTGCTAAGTGTAAAAATAAAGACTTCCTAACAAGTTAATAAAATAAAATTTTAGGACTAATATATTTGAGGCAAATGTGCCCCTTTAATTTATTCAGCACTTAAAAGATATCATACCATTGTTTTTTGGGCCTCTGTTATTTCTGATGAGTAGTCAAGTGTCATTGTGAGGAGAAGCCATCTGTCATTTGTGTCATTGTCACCCTGCATGTACTGTCATTTTGTTCTGCCTGCTTTCAAGATATTTTTTCTTTGTTTTTTAATCAGTTTGATTATGGTGTGCATAGGTGCGATTTCCTTTGCATTCATCCAGCTTGAGTTTGTTCAGATTCTGGAAGCTTTAGATTTGTATCTCTCACCAAATTTGGAAAATTTTAACTAGTTTAAAATAAGTGGATTTTGGGAATACTTTTACATTTACCAAAGAAGGTACAAGGATAGTATAGAGTTCCCACATACTTATCACCCAGATTCCCCTATCGTTAACATCTTACATATAATCATGGCGTATTTGTTAAACTGTAAAAGTAATGTTGGTACAATGCCATTAACTACAGGTTTTCCATTAATGTTCTTTTTTTTCTGTTTCAGGAATCCGGTCTAGGATAGCACTTTACATTTTATATTCATATCCCTGAGTCTTCTCCAATCTGGAACAGTTTTTCAGAATTTATTTGCTTTTTATGGCCATACACTTTTGAAGAGTATGGTCAGGTATTTTTTAGAATGTCCCTTGGTGTGAATTTGTCTGATGTATTCTCATGCTTAGACTGAGATTATGGATTTGGGGAAGAATACTATAGAGGTAAGGTGCCCATCTCATCAAATCAATCAAATGATATTGATATGACTTACTAATGGCGATGATAACCTTAACAATGTGATTAACCTTGAGTCTGCCACAAGGTCTACTGTAAACTTGATATTTTCCTTTTTCATTCTCTAATTTTTGGAGGCAAGTCACTAAGTATGGCTCAAACTCACGGGGAGAGAAATTTCCCTCTAACTCTTGGAAGAGGTAGTATCTATATAATTTGGAATTCTTCCGTAAGAAAGATATATTCCTCAATCCCCATTTATTTTATTTTTTTATTCAATCATTTGTTTATATCAGAATAGAGTCATAGATATTTATTTCATTCTTTGGATTCTAATTCAATACTGTCATTATTTATTTTCTTTAATTGTTCTAGCTTTGGTCATTGGAAGCTCTTTTACGTTTTTTCCTGTGTCCTTTTGAGATACCCCTACTCTTATTCTGTAATGATACCTCCTTCCTCCACCTCCTCTTCCCCTACCTCACCCTTCTCCTTTGGAGGCCTATCTGATGCTCCAGGCCTATCTTGTATTTTTCCTGCTCTTTCTCCAAAGAGTCCTGGTTCCTTTTACTGGAAAATGCTATTTAGAAGCTACACTCTGAATGCTAGTTGTTCACAATGTTCATTATTTTTTGAAGTATTTTTTTTTTGCACGACATTCTCTTTTACCTTTCTTTCCTGGACTTTAATTATGTATATTAAACCTTTTGATTTTGGTTTGAAAGTATCTGAAGCTCCATTCATTCTTTTCAACACTTTTTTTCTCTTTATTCTTCACACTGCGTAATTTCTATATAAATATTTTGAAGTTCACTTACTCTTCCTTCTGTAATCTCTAATCTGTTATGAAACCCCATTCAGTGAAGTTTTAATTTCAGATACAGTATTCTTCAGTTCTAGAATTTCCTTCTTTTAAAATACTAATATCTATTCCTCTGCTGAGTTTTCCTTTTAGTTCATTTATATTACAGCATTTATGCCCTTAACTATAATACTAATAGCTGCTTTAAAGTCTTTGTCTGCTAATTCCAATATTTAGATCTACTCAAGTCAGCTTCATTGATTGCTTTGTTTTTGAGTATGGGTCATATTTTCTTGTTTTTTTTGATGTCTTATAATTTTGGATTTTATCTTACATGTTGTGATTGATACTTTATAGAAACTTTTGTTTCCTTGTGTTCCTTGGAAAAGTATTAATGTTTTGTATTAACAAGCAGTTAATTGCCTGAACGGAAACTTCAACTTTGCCTTCCCTACTGCAAGCAGCAGCAGACATCTCAGTGTAGTTCAGTTCATTTAGCCATGAATGGACTGTTTGGTCTGTCCCATACTTGCATGGTTCAGTTAGAGAATTGGGTGGTTTATATGCAGAATATGAAGCTCTTGCCTTTTCTGAAGTTTTCCTTCTTTACAGCTACTGTCAGTCTTGAGCTCTGTTTTCTTATTCTTCAGCTAGTAAGACTGAAGGTTTCAATTTGAATTTTAGCTGCTTCACATAGCACCAGTTAGGGCCTACACTCTGATGAAAAACTGTAAAATGGGAAACTCAGTGCCATTCCCTTCTCAAATGTCTACTCCCTACATTTTTTAACAATTTTTGCTCACTCTCTTTTTCCATTGTTATCTAGAGATTATAAATGTTATCAATGGGAAGGTTGGTCTTATATAAGCTATTACATGATTACCAGAAGTCGTGCTGCCCTTCATTTAAAGGGAAGGGCGATATTAGTTAAAAAACAAATAAATGTAAAACTAATGCTGTTGTGCTGTGAAGAAGTACATAGTGCTATGAGATCTATTAAGAGGGGAATTTGACTTAATCATTGAGGTCAGGAAAATTTTCCATGAGAACATGGTGAGGCGAGGGAGAGAATTAATAGGAAAAGAGAGAGTAGAAGGGGATTCCACATATTTTTGAATAAATGAATAATATAATCCAGCTTTCTGTGCATCTAGGTTTCTTTCTTGGCACATATTCTTATTCTTTCAATCTTTAATCTTTTCTCTAGGTTTCCATGATGAAGAAAGGGAATCTATAGCTATGATGCCTATAATGTTATACAATTAAGCATATTCTGAATGGAAATTTCTAGAGCAAAAGGAATTATGGGTATGGACCATTTAAGTAGTATAGTAGAGTCCTTGGGCTTTCTGGTCAATATGATCAACTTAGTTGTAAGGAAATTCCACCCCTCTCTTCAAGTATTTATGAATGCTGTATAAAGTTATAACTATAAATATATATGTTTATATAAACACACACACACACACACACACACACACACACACACACACACTCACTCTTATATACATACACAAATTCAAAGCAAGAAAGAGTTATCTTAGTATACCAAAATAGAGAGGGAATGTAAAGAGTCAGTGTGATGGATAGGAGCCCAACCTCATAGGCTTTCACGGAGGAATAGGTGTAAGACTTAATAGTTGGAGGGGATGGGGTACCCAGCCATAGACCCAGTACATGAACCCAGTAGAGAACTGAAACTGAGTTAAATGCATCAAGCCAGAAGCTATGAGGGAGCATTCCCTATGTTAAATGGAAGAAAATTTCATTACACTGTCCCAACAGAGGCAATACAATTTGCTTTCTACTCAGGCTATACATGGAAAGAATACTGAGTCCCTGAATCTTGAGCTGGTCGAATAAGAATAAATCTACATTGAGACATATTAAGTGAACCTGTACAATGTCAAAGATAATGAAAGATATAAAATCTTCCAGGGAGAAAAAAGAGATACGTATCAAGAAATGCAGATTAATACCAACCTCCTATCAGCAAAAAGAGGTGTCAGAAGCAATTTATTCAAAGTGCTAAATAAAAATAACTGTCACCTTTTAAGTCTACATTTAGTTAAGTGATCATTCAGTAGTGAGGATGTAATAAAGACATTTTCAAATGTGTAAGTATTGAAAAAGTTTACTACTCATAAGCTTCTCCCAAAAAAGTTACTAAGGATATACTTAAGTAAAAAAGAAATTGTGGCAGATCGTATTTTCCAAAAATGGCCATAGCAATATCTACCATCCCCAATGCTGTTTTCCTATGTGACTTAGCTACTCCCCATCAAAAGGAATGAATTCCCACTCCTTGCACCTAGACTGGCGTGTGACGCCCTTTTGAAACTAACAGAACATGATAGGAGTGATATCATACTGACTTTCTATTTTAGATCAGAAAAAGTCATTCAGCTTTCAACTGATATCAGGACACTTGCTCTGGTAGCTGCCTGTTGTCATATAAGATGTTCAGCTCTTCTGAGACTTCCATACTAGAATGGCTTTGTGTAGCTATTCTGATCATCAAAAAAGTCTGTCCTGCTGAATACCGCAGAGTGCCATGGTCAGATTCGTAAGATGCAGAAGAATTGCCCAGCTAAGAGTTACACAAATTCCTGACCCACAGAATATAATAAAATGGTTGCTGTCTGCAGCCACAAAGTTTTGGGTTCATTTGTCATGTACCAATAGTAATGAACGAAATTGAACCCTGAAGAAGGGAGTGGAATATATTAATCAGTCAGGAGGAAGAAAGGTGGTGAACAAATAGAAATAAGTATTGACATTTTTTTTTAAGTTGAATGAGGGTTGTTAAAAACAGCGCAATGCTAAGATATAAGCAACAATAACATGGAAGCTGGTACAGGGGTGGGGGAAGGGGAGAGACTGACGATAAAACTTCGTAGGGTCTTTTTATTGTGTTCAGAAGGCTACTAGAGATTGACTTTAAATAGGCATGTTAAAAAAATAGATTATGTCACTTATGAAATAGTTGAGGAAAAAAGAATTCTCAGAGCAGAAAAGTAAAAGCTAAGAAACAAAATTGTGGTAGATAGAAAATACAGAATAAGTTGGCTGAGATAAGAGCTCTTACAATAGTAATCATGATAAATGTAAATAAATTTCAGTTATTAAAAATTATAATTATATATTTTTAAATGTAGCAAGTGTTGCTTTAAAAAGATACCCAAGCAAAACAACTCAGAGCGGTTAAAAATAAAAACAGAGGGATAGAAATGATATCAGGAAAAAGCAAATCAAAAGAAAGCAGATATGACAATGTTGATATCAGGAAAAATGGAATTTCTGGGTGATATACTCAGAAAACATTTATACATGTGCACTAGGAGACATGTACAAGGATATTCAATGCAGCATTTTTTGTAATAATGAAAAACTTTTTAAATGATGGTTTGTTTTCATACTATATATATATATTATTTTTTTAAACATTTTATTTTTTTATTTTCCCCCTGCCCCCTTTTCCCTCCCTTCTGATAGCCACTACTCCATTCTCCATGTCCATGAATCTCTATAGGTCATGTTCATTTGTTGCTTTTAGGGTTATATCCCACATATGTGATATCATGTGATTTTCAACCTTTTCTGTCTGGCTTATTTTGCTTGGTATGATTATTTCAAGGTCCATCCATGTTGTTGCAAATAGCAGTATTTCATCTCCTCTATGGCTGAGTAATATTCCACTGTATATATGTGCCACAGCTTCTTCAGCCAATCATCTATTGTAGGACACTTCAGTTGCTTCTATGTCTTGGCCACTGTGAACAGTGCTGCTCTGAATATTGGTGTGCAAATATCTTTTCACATATGAGTTTTCAAGTCTTTGGGGTAAATACTCAGTAGATCAATTCTCAGTTTTTTGAGGAACCTCCATACTGTTCTCCACAGTGGCTATACCGATTTGCAGTCCCACTAGCAATGTATGTGAGTTCCTATGTCTCCACATCCTCTCCAACACTTGTTATTACTTGTCCTGTTGATTATAGCCATTCTAACAGGTGTGAGATGGTATCTCATTGTGGTTTTGATTTGCATTTTCCTAATAGCTGGTGATGTTGAGCGTCTTTTCATGTATTTGTTGGCTGTTTGTATGTCTTCTAGGGAGAAATGTCTGTTCAAGTCCTCTGCCCACTTTTGGATTGGATTGTTGGGTTTTGTTGTTGTTGTTGTTGAGTCGTATGAGTTCTTTGTATATTTTGAAAATTAGGCCCTTATCAGAAGTGTTGCTTACAAATATATTTTCCCATTCAGAGGGTTGTCTCTTTACCTTGTTGACGGTTTCTTTTGTTGAGCAGAAGATATTTAGTTTGATGTAGTCCCATTCATTTATTTTTGTTTTTACTTCCCTTGCCTTTGAGTTCAAATTCATAAAATCCAAGGCCCTTCAGTTTAGTTTTTATGTTTTCTTCTATGCATTTTATTGTTTCAGATTTTATATTTAGGTCGTTGATCCATTTTGAGTTAATTTTGATATGTAGTGATAGACAATAGTCTACCAGCACCATTTATTGAAGAGGCTTTTCTTTCTCCACTGTATGGTTTTGGCTTTTTTGATGAAAATTAGTGCCTATATTAATATGGGTTTACTTCTGGAATTTCTATTCTGTTCCACTGGTCCATGTGTCTGTTTTGTTGCCAATACCATGCCATTTTGATTAGTGTCTCTTTGTAGTATAATTTGAAGTCAGGCAGAATGATGCCACCAGCCTCGTTCTTTTTTCTCAGGATAGCATTCGCAATTTGGGGTCTTTTGTGCTTCCATACAGATCTGATATTTTTTTTGTTCTATTTCTTTAAAAAATGCTGATGGGATTTGGATGGGGATTGTATTAGATCTGTATAATGCTTTAGGTAATAAGGTCATTTTAACTATGTTGATTCTTCCAACACAAGAACAAGGAATATCTTTTCATTTCTTTGTGTCTTCTTTGATTTCTTTTAATAGGGTTTTATAGTTTTCATTATATAGGTCCTTCACTTGTTTTGTTAGATTTATGCCCAGGTATTTTATTCTTTTTGTTGCAATTGCAAAAGGAATTATTTTTTCCACTTCTTTTTCTGACACTTCGTTATTAGAGTATAGGATGTTATGGATTTTTGAACGTTGATTTTGTATCCAGAGACTTTACTGTATTTACTTACTCTTTCTAATAGTGTTCTTGTGCAGTCTTTAGGGTTTTCTATAGAGAGAATCATGTTATCTGCAAATAGTGACAGTTTGACTTCTTCCTTTCCTTTTTGGATGCCTTTTATATCTTTCTCTTCTCTGATTGCACTCGCTAGGACCTCCAATGTTACATTGAATAAGAATGGTGATAGTGTACTGCCTTGCTTTGTTCCTGATCTTAGAGGGAAGGTTTTTAGTTTTCACCATTAAGTATAATGTTGGCTTAGGGCTTGTCATTCTTAGAGTCACCAGGAGTCAGAGCCTACTCAACAGCATGTTACATACACGAGGAAATACATAAATTGTGGAATATTTATATAGGGACACTAAATGGCAGTTAAAAGAAACAAGCTAGATCTATGTACATCTATATGGTTATATTTCAAAACCATTGAGTAAAAAAAATAATTTACAGAATATATGTCAGTGTTTCATTTCTAAACAAAACGCATTTGCATTTCTAAGATTCTAATTCTGAAATTAGTTTCTCAAATATCACTGCAGTGAGCAATGTTCCTATATGCATATGAGTGTCTGAGGAACTATGCCCAGAAACAGTATACTTCAGCAATAAACTGGCTGTCATTAAGAGTTATTACTGTATCCTAAAGAATGAACAGTCTTGGAAGACCATAAGGCTCTCTTCCTCTGAACAAGTAATCTGTAGAATTAAATATTTTGTAACTACTCACAGTGTGTTCAACACTATGTAATATGTGTATATGCAAAATTTTCTCCTCCTGAGTTGCTTTTAAGAAGAGAGATGTGGCATAAAGAGGTACAGGTATGTATCTGAGAAGAAAAATTAAGAGGTGTTTGTAAGAAGATGTTTGATCATTAAGTAATAACTTTATGCTAGAACCTTACAAGCTAGAATCTCTAATCTGTAAATAACTAGATGTTGAAATCACAAATGACTTCAGGTGTCAATTCCATATATATTTGTTGAGTACCTTCTGTATACAGGGTATCTGCTTAACATGGTCATGAATGCAGAGATGAATCAGGAGTCCCAAGTTGTTTATAGACCAGAAGAAGATGGCGGGAACTAGAAATGAGTCAGGATAAATTAAGGGCCCTGAGAGTGATACACACAGCTTTGTAGCTTGAAAGGAGAATGGAATTGTTTTCTTTAGAGGGATTCAGAATGGATCTACAGAGGCTGTTTGACCCATTTGTCAGTGTATGCATTTCTGTTTGGGTGGTTGAAAGTAGTAGGACAGTTTTTCTCTGTGATATAGCTCTGTTTAGTATTTGATCCTTTTCCTATTCCCTCTCCCCCCTTTAAGAAAAATAATGCTGTATATTAAACCTTTTGAAGCTTTTAATGGTGTTGCTGAGACAATCATTTATGCATTTAAAATACCACATTTTAGAGGCATAGTGATTAGCCACTGGAAACTAATCATTGGATTTGATAAAGGGGAGGGGGAGTTTTATGTTAAAGCTGTTACAGAGAATGGAAAAATACTTTAGTGAGACAGGTTGGCATTTTAAATTGGAGCACAATAATAGCTAAAAGTGCTGAAGTCAACAGACTGCTTAGGAATATGGTTACTATTTGCTGAGAAAGGCCTTTCAAGGTAGCCACCTATACATGTTTGCAACCGCACTGAGTTTAGTTCTTCCCTAAACCTGGGACTGCGACCCCTGATGGATGTTAGTGAGAGTTGTGGACTCACAGAAAAGGGAGATAGAGGTCATCAACAAATCCAAAGCGAGTACAAAGTCAGTGTAATAAGCAACAAGTTATAATAGACTTACACATTACATGTAACTTAGGTTGGAAACCATGCAGAGGTGGTAGTGATCTTCTAATCTTCTGAGGCTGTCTTAAAATTTTTAATTTTTCCCCCAAAGCCATTACAATATAAGTCAATTCTAGTTAATACAACTTGAAGAAGATAAAAAAGATAGAATGGGGATACAAAGACAGTCTTAAGAGGTGATGTTTATATTTGATTTATGACTTGGGTGATATGAAGGAAATGCCATGAGAGCTGGAGGATGAGAATTCTAAGGAAGAGCATCAGCAAATGGAAAAGCAGAAATGGATGACCATGGACAAATTAAGTTTCTTTACCTCTCTGGGTCTCATTGTCTTCATTTGTAAAACTAGAGAGTTGGATTAAGGGAGCCGCCTTAAGGGATTTTCCAGCTCCAAAGTTCAGTGAAATAAGGATGAATTAAAATGGGCAACAGGGCCAAAGTCAAATATAGTTTTTGCTTGTTGTTTTATTGAGATATAATTGACATAACATTGTATTAGTTAAGATCTACAGCATAATGCTTTGATATTTTGTGTGTGTGTGTGTGTGTGTGTGTGTGTGTGTGTGTGTGTGTGTGTGTGTATCATTATTTGTTTTTAAAGATGACGGCCCTGGGGTAGCTGAAACATTGGGAAGATAATGGAGACATGGAAAGGGACAGAATATTGGCAAGAGAAAAAATGTCAAATGAAACATGATTCCAAATTAGTGGGACAGGATGGTGTTAGGGGGAACACTTCTTTCCCATTTCTGATGGCTCCATTTTCATTTTCTTAATTACTGTAACATTCCTATCACTTTATTTCTACCCTCAGGGAGGTAGAGTGACTTATTCTGGTAAATTTGGGAAGAAGAAACTGGGCATGCTCTGCTATATAAATCAACTCAGTGAAGCAGGAGGCCAAAAAACTAGCTGAGAATGATTCAGCAGGCATGGAACTGGAAAGTGAAAAGAAGAAAAAATTTAGCATTTCAACTAGGGGGAGTATACTCAAGAATCCACTGAAAAGGACCAAAGGATTGCCAGGTAGTGTGACAGACAAAGTGATGTTAACAGGCTTGGATGAGTAGAGTTGTAAGGCAGCCTCATTCTCTGCCACCAGGGACAAAAGTGGTGAAAACTGCTCTATAGAATATATTTTATTCTTAAGCTATATTAATTTTCACAAATAAGTGAATAAATCTATTAGGATTAGACAATGAATGGTTATGTCAATACTATTGCAAATGCTAAACTATACTTATTCAAATATAGTTTAGACATGTGCTTGCTTCAGCAGCCCATATACTAAAAATTGGAACAATACAGAGAAAATAGTTTAGACAGTCACTAAATTAACCCTTATCTCAGTTGATTCAGATTTCCGTGTGTGTGTGCATGCACAGAGGTATTTTTTTATAAAACAATTTTTTCAAAAGAGCCTAATCAACAAATTCAGCATGGTAGCAGCCCCAAACATCAGAAGGACGAATTTTTAATGTCCATTGTTTCTCATTACATAGCAATAGTCAATCACTTTATTGAAGGTTATTCTTTATATGACAAATTCAATCCCTCTCGTGCAGAAAAGAAAATACCCTGGCTTATTTCCTTTGCCCATTTGTAGGACCAAAGGGAGTACCACCTTCTCCATAAAGTAATTTCAAACTATTCTTTGCATCTTTGATTTCTCTCAATTCCTATTACACTTAAAAGTCAAAGTGTACAATACCACACACAGTTTGGTAGGAGGAAGAAGAGTAGGGAGCAGGGAAGGATTTGGGGAGGTGGTTGCATTTGAACTGGGTGTTGAAGGAAAATAGAATTTGGCAGGTGGATATGGGAGGCAGGATCCAGGAGCACTCTAGGTATAGCACATTGCTTAATCCAGAAAGCAAGGAGGTGTGGTGTCTTCAGGGAGCAGTCTGTTGAGCAGGCCCTTGGCTAGAGGACAAGGATGCAAAGGGAGTGTGGTCTCTGTGACTGAGCAAATAGCATGAAAACAGATTATACAAGGCTGTAGGAAGCCAGATTTCTTTTTTTAGGCCAGGTGAGATTTTGATGAGGGAATGACTGTGGAGATGTAGAGAATGAAAATTCAATGGACTCGAATGCTGGAATGAGATTCTAGAAGGAAGGGAAGTAAGAGTCCAGTAGACATGCAGATAAAGTCAAAAGGGAAGCCTGGAAGAGTTAAACAATAAAAAGGAGGGCTTAATTTTCCTTGAAAAGTCAAGCAAGTAATCTTTGTAGTTGATAAAAGAATACCTCCTAATATTTATAAATATAACAGTTGTTTTAAATTTACTCTGCTAGAGTTTTTATTTTTCATTTTTGGTAAAAGAATAATAAAAGAACAGCATATGCTGAAAGAAATTAGGCACATAACAAGAACTGAGGTAATTTCAAATAATTTTTCTTTTAGCTGGATTGCTATTATACAATAAGAATACATTTTGATTCAGAACTTTTATGAAGAACTTGAGCATTTTATTACAACATCTGTTTCTACATTTTAATTTCTTTCCTTTTTTATAGGTATTTGCATACTTTTTTTTTTTTCAAATGAGAAGACCTTTTTGTTTGCCACAAGAAGGCTATTATCCAGAATGTTAATGGGTTTTCAGCTATTAAGATGTAATGATATACCTTGAGTATTTAACTATAAATTTGAAAAATCTCCGTGAACAATCTCAAAGGAATACTTAGAATGCACTCCTGGTAAATTGGCTCATTTTCCTGTAATTTACTGGAAGTACTGATATGAGAGTAGTCCTAATGTGAAAAGTACATTAATCCCTGGAGTTACATTGTATGTATTAAATTATTACTCTCAAAGAACAAAACGTATGAGAACGTTTAGCCTTCATTCACATTTGTTACTTAGACTTACAGTAGAGAAACAATCACTTATCTTTGATGCATAAAATTAGAAGTGATATATTTAATATCTTTTAAAACAAGAGGTACTGTGATGCTCAGTTATGCTTTTACATAACAATTGCCCTTTTCCAAAACAAGGACTGTTCTAGTTAGGAGAACAATTCTTCTGGCTTTGTGGAGGCCCTTTTTATTTCTTTGGTAATTGAAATATTTTTAGAAACCCATAATGAAGCTTTCTTTGATGTCAGTCACAAAGATTAGTCTGCCTTCTAGCCATGAGCTCCTAACACATCTAAGAAAGTAGTCAATTGCAGGAGCAGCGGTTGCAGAAGCATTTAGGGTCTTACATAGAATTTTGTCTAATTGTGTTTTTCTTCTTTGCCAGGGGACCGAAAGTTGTGGAACCGTAATTTGTGACATCAGGTTTTTTTTTTCTTTTTTTTTCTTTTTTGGTAAGCAGCCATTTATGATTCTGGGTGATTAAGGCAGATAGGAAGCCCCTCCTGAGAGTTTTAACAAAGCTCTCAACAACCTACGCCATGGACATAAATCTGGACCCTTCTCAAGATGACCTGCCTCTCATGGCCAACACCAGCCACATACTTGTGAAGCACTATGTACTGGATTTAGATGTGGATTTTGAAATTCAAATCATTGAAGGCACCATAGTGCTTTTCTTTGATTCTGGAAACAAATTCAGGAAAAAGAATAGTTCCGCGGAGGAAACCTGCCGATCAGAATTAAATGAAGCCTGCAAATTTAGGATGCTGGAACCATGCCATATTTCTGTGACAAATACAAGGACCTTCTCATCTAAAATGGGATGCAATGATTTTGCAATCTGTGGTAAAGGTGAAAAAGATACTTCAGGTAAAGATGGTAACCATGACAACTGCAAACTGGCCTCTGAGATTTCTAGCTCAAAGTACTGCTGTGACACAGGGAATCATGGGAGTGAAGATTTTTTGCTATTGTTGGACTGCTGTGATTTATCTGTATTAAAGGTTGAGGAGGTGGATGTTGCTGCTGTGCCAGGTATTGAAAAATTTACAAGGTCTCCCAAGCTCACAGTTGTTTCTGAGCTCAGGAATCAGATTGTACATGAACTTGTGACTCTGCCTGCAGATCGTTGGAGGGAGCAGTTAGACTGTTATGCTCACTGCAGCCAGGCTCCTGGCTGTGGGGAACTCCTGTTTGACACTGACACTTGGAGCTTACAGATCAGGAAGACAGGGGCTCAGACAGCTTCTGACTTTCCTCACGCCATAAGGATACAGTACAGAACCAAACCCCAGGGGCGATCAGTTACATGGACCTCAGACCAGAGTGGCAGGTAGGTTATCGGGCACTCTGCAGCCCCCTGCCTATTGATCTTACACACTGGGAGATGAGTCTTTGCAGGAATGCTTTTGGACAGGGGACCAACTCTGCAAAGATGCTCCTCTTAATTCTGTGGCATTACCCATTTATCCTCAAATTCTTAGACCCACAGTAAAGCAGGTAAATTCCCAGGCATGCTCAATTCTTAATAGGATTACTTCCCTTAAGTCAGGATAAAAATATTACTGTGTTAAGCCCCTGCATTTCTGAGTTAGGAGATTGAAAGGCAGTCATTATGAGTAAATCCTGACCCAGCTCTAGGTTAAGATCTCTGCTGGTGACGTCCAGTGCTGTAGATGGGAGTGATATGTATCTCTCTGGATACTTTCTCAAAGTTTCTTCACATTTCCACCAAGGGAGTAGACTGCTGTCAAGCTGAGTTGGTGTGAAGCCTGGCAAAGTGCTTCCAAGTAAAGCCATCTCTGCTTTGTGACTTTCTTATTGTACTTGTCTCTTGGCAGCTATGTCTCCCTGGATTTTGTCAGTTGTCATATAATGTGAACTTGCAAAGTCTTCAAAAGATCTGTTTCTGAGGAATGTGACAGTTCTGTTGATAGTGTATGCTTATTCTTTGGCCATGATTCTCGGTATTGTTAGGAGGGAGACTCCTGGTTTTTAGTGCGTGGAGAGGGAATTAATGAGACATCGATTTCCAGGGAATGTATTTGGGCAGCCACTTGTTGTTTTCTTCTTGCCTCTTTTCCAACAGCTGTTCAGATTTTTTTTAGAATTTGAGAATTTTTAAATCAAACTTCATTGATTCCTCATTTTTGTACCTATTTCTTTGTGCTAATGTGCTGCAAATCAATATGGTAATTATTGCAGAGCTTGGCTGGAAGAACGTTGATCTCTTGTGACCTTATTTTGAGTACCTTTTTAATGGAGGCAGTGGTCTCAGTAAACTGCTTACATCTCTTCCTGACTCACCCCCCAAAAACTTTTTTTAAGTATCACTTTGACTTTGACCTCTAATTATCTGTCCCATTCCTCGCTTCTATACTTACCTCCCGCTCTGGTCTCCTGCCCAGCTTGGAAAGAGTTCACTTCCTGTCTTGTTTCTGCTGGAGTCTGAGGCAGCCTTTTGGAAATTTTAGGGTTGGTACAAACTTACATCAGTACAAAAACATAATGATTTATTTATTGAATAACTTATTGGATATTCTGGAGAGACCATGAGGGGAAAGAAACAGGTGTTCTTATTGTATCTTTAGAACTTTGTGAAATTATTAAAGATGGGTTTTCAATATTTAAGAATGTAACTGTCTCTGAATACTTAACTAGGAAATTATAGTTTTTATATTTTTAGATATTTCATATTTGAATTAAATAATGGGGAAGAAGAAACTTTTGACAGTATTTGGAAGAAATACTCATTTATGGCCCCAAACATGGCTTTCTTCTCAGTGCTCACTACAAAGAAAGTAAACTTGTGAATTAACATTACATGTAAAGTGTTGAGTAGGAATGAGTCATGGATAAATTCTGGTTTCCATAAAGAAACCAAAGAGGTCTTTGGCACAATTTGCTCCTGCAAAGGCTGAATTGGTGAATTTATTTTTGATGTCTCCTTTTCTGATAATTCAATAAAATGCATGATCACAGCTGGAGATTAAACTGTATCCTTGGAAGTTTGTTATTATGTTAGTAAAAGAAGTGGCATTTGTATAATCTTACAAGGATAATTAACATTTGCTTTTTTTTTTTAATCCTTAAGATTTTTTTCTCCTCTTTTTTGGGGGGGGAAAGGATGGTTTATTATAGTCAAAATAATCTTTTGTGAATGGCCACCAAATCTCTGTAAACTCTCCTATGTGCTTAAAAATAAGTTAAGGTATATACTGGCAACTGCTTGGATACATTAAGGACTTTAAAATGCCCAAGGATCCCAGGTTGCTAGACAGAAATCATTTTTTAGTGGTATGAGCAAGTAGTAATCAGGGTTATAATGCTTTATGAATGTAACTGTGAAAATATAAAATTTCACAATTATGTGAAAAATATACTGGGTAGAGCTTTTTTCTTCCAATTAAAACTACATAGTTATTACATTTTTATCCTTGAATGGCAGAATACTATCAGTATACCTATCATAAATTCTAGACTCCTGAATGAGAAACTTCTATTTTTCAAAGAGGGAAATTGAATGAAGTTAATGGAAGATTCTAGAAAAATCCATGTCTAATTATGAAAGGGAGCTACATTTCTTTGATTTTTACCATGTCCTTTACAGTATGTGAAGAGTTCAATACATTTAAAAAATAAATGAATTATGTTAGCTTTATTGTTTGTTTTTTTGTCTGTATTGAAATATAATAGACAATTTGTTACTTGTATTTACATTTCACAGTTCAATGAATTTTATTTTTCCTTTATAGTTGGCATACAATAATATACCAGTTTCAGTTATATAGCATAGTGACCAGAGATCCACATAACTTGCAAAGTGATCATCTCACTTAATCTAGTACCGCTCTTCCCCCTTACAAACTTATTACATTATTAACCATCTTCCTCATGCTACACTCCACATCTCCATGTCTATTCTGCAACTATCCACTTGTACCTCTTAATACCTTTGTCTTTTTTTTGCCTTCCCCCAGTCCTACTCCCATCTAGTAGCCCTCAAAATATCCTCTTTATCTATGAGTTTAATCCACTTTTGTTATTTATTTTGTTCTTTAGAATCCACATATATGTGAAATCACACAAAATTTTCTTTTTCTGTCTGACCCATTTCATTCAGTGCAGTACCCTCTAGGTCCATCAAGGCAGTATCCTTTTCCATTCCTTTCCTTTTAGTCTGTGTGTATCTTTCAATCTAAAGCGAGTCTCTTGTAGGCAGCACATTATAGGGGTCTTGTTTTCTTATCCATTCAGCCACCCTATCCTTTTGTTGGAGCACTTTTTTCCATTTGAAATACTCATTGATAGATATGTAGTTATTACCATTTTTTGTCCATGATTTTGATGCATATTTTTTCTTCTTAAAGAAGTCTTTGCACCATTTCCTGTAATAGCAGCTTTGTGGTAAGAAATTTCTTTAGCTTCTTTTTGTCTGGGAAGCTCTTTATCTGTCCTTCGACTCTAAATGATAGCTTTGCTGGATACAGTATTCTTGGTTGTAGACCCTGGGTTTTCATTATATTGAATGTTTTGTGCCAAGCGTTTCTGTTCTGCATAGTTTCTTTTGAGAAATCAGCTGCCAGTCTTCTGGGTGCTCCCCTATAGGTAACTAACTGCTGCTTTTAAGATTCTCGCTTTCTCTTTAACCTTTGGCATTTTAATTATATGTCTTGGTGTAGGCCTCTTTGGGTTTGTGGTTTTTGGGATTCTCTGAGCTTCCCACAGTTTTATGTCTATTTCCTTCACCAGGTTAGACAAGTTTTCCAGCATTATTTCTTCAAATATATATTCAACTTCTTGCTCTCTCTCTTTAGGTACCCCCACAACATGGATATTTTTACCTTTAATAGTGTCCCATAGGCTCCTTAAATTTTGATTATAGTTTTGGCTTCTTTTTTCTTGCCATTCTGATTGGGTGTTCTTGGCTTTCCCATCCTCTCTATAGGTCATATGATCCTCTTTTTTGTTCACTTTGTTTGTTCCATTTAACGTACTCTTCATCTCAGATAATGTGTTCTTCATTTCTGACTGGTTCCCTTTTATAATTTTCATTTTCATTTTTATGTGTTTGTTTTTTATCTTTGTTAAAGTTCTTACTGAGTTTATCTACACTTCCCAAAAGTTCATTGAGCATGTTTATAAACAGTGTTTTGAACTCTGCACCTGTTAGATTACTTGACCCCATTATTTCTAGATCTCTGTTCTGTTCTCTCATATTGTTTCTACTTCTTTGTCGTCTCATTTTGGCTGCTTTTCCGAGTGTTTTTATGTACTAAGCAAAGCTCCTATGTCTCTTGGTCTTATTAATGCTGTTTTGTGTAGTAGGTGTCCAGTGGCACAATCCTGAGAGGGGTTCAGTTGCAGGCCAAATTTAGCCAAAGCCCTCTGGGGCCACCTGTTAAGATTCAGCAAACAGTCCACAGATGCTGGGCTTATAGTTGTCTCAAAAGGCCATACCAGAAACTGAGGCCAGCTGCCTCCAGTGTGAGTTTAGGTGCTTCTCAGTAAGGAGCACCTGCCTTGCTGAGGTTACACCTGGATGTGGCTTGAGTGGGGCCACGAGTTGGAGGAGGCGGAGTTTCAGGAAATCCTCTGGGTGGAACGACCTCTGTTATCCAGTTGCATGACTTTCCACTATGTTGCTGCTGAGTTGCACACTAGGGACAGGGAATAATGGATACCCCAGGCAGCTCTGTACACAGCGAATCTTGCCTCGGCCATCACTTGGTCGTCTCACTGTCTCCCTGTAAGTCCCTGTTGCCCCCTGAACTGGCGCTGGTGCTCAGAGTGAGCAGGTCTGTCACCGCAAAAGTCCGCTCGCGGACACAGCTCCTTTAAGAGGCGTCTGCAGCTGCTGAGGACCAGGCAGCCTCACCTCCTCACCCCATCCTACCTTCTGCTGTTGCAGGGTGATTTCATAATTCTCTCCCTGGTTGTATGGCTTATTCATCTAGATCCCAGGTGATTTTCCTTGTTTGCTCCTTGTTTCTGTCACAACTTTGATTTGGTCGCCAGAGGGATGAACAGAGCCTCTGTCATCTACACCATTTTCCCCACATCTGTTAGCTTTCAACAAATTTCTATTTTAAGCAGATATTAGAAACTTAAAAAAATTTCTATATTGATTTCTTTCCTTTTGAGTTTCGTCAGTGGCTTCTCCCCTTTCTACCTGTAATTCTACACCTTGTCAAGAATAAAACTTATTTTGTTTAATTATATATAAATATTTAGGAGGTCAGGGGAATCCAGGACGGAATGCAAAATGTGACAAAACAAGCTAACTATATTAAAATATATGAAACAACCTTACTAAAAGGGGTAGGGGGAAAAGGTGCAGATGGAAATCACTTCGGAAACTCATGGAATCTATAAGGAAAAATAATTAGACATAATATCATAGTTTGATAAAGTTGTACCCCATAGACATACAAGTTTACAATTGTGGTATCACTATACATGTGTACTAGAATTGAACAATTAAGTAAATGATGGCAGATGGTTGGAACCAGCTTTCTCACTGTTAAAGTGTGAGGTTAGAATGATCCATGTGAAAATGGATTAGAATTGGAGACATCACTATGAACTCATATTTAGCTTAATAGAGATATGGATGGCTGCACATAGAAAAAATTATAGATATGGTGTTTCCAAAGGTAGCATATAGACATGTATTTCCTTACTTAGCTAAGAGGGTTTAAAAGCAGTGAGCATATCCTAGAGCCTGGATCTTGGAGAAATAGCTAGGAGTGGGGCAGGAAATATACAAAATGAGCCTGGAGCATCATGAACTACCAGAAAATAAGTGCTCAAACAACAGTAACAACCTGCAATTGTGGGTGTAGGTCAAAGGTCAAGGGAGTCATCTGGAAAAGAACTCCTAATGGCCAAAGCTGAACAACAAAACAAAGAAAATAGTGTTAGATGATAACTAAAAGTATAAAATAAATATCTTGAGTTCATACTGATATAAATAAGTGACTGGCTAAATAAGCAAATAGAGGCGAATGAACAAATCCATGGTGCAAAAAATGTTCAAGTTATGTAGATACTCCATCCTCAGTGAGGTGGATCATAACTCCTTACTCCTTAAGCGTGGACTACACACAGTGGCTTCCTTCCAAAGAGGACAGTATGGAAGGGAAAAAAATGTAACTTTACATTGGAGAATACTGATGAACAGGAAGGACCTCAGTGAGATCAAGGTTAATGTGATGAGTCATATTCTTAGTATGTTCCCTTGGTGTGATGTGGTGAACATGGCATCTTTGCGATCTTCCCCAAATCCATAAGCCCAGTCTAACCAGGAGAAAAACAAATAGATCCAAGTTGAGGGACATTCAGTAAAATACCTTACTGGTACTCAAAACTCTCAGGGTCAACAGAAAGAAAGTCTGAAACTGTCATGGTCAAGAGAAGCCTAAGGAGATATGATGATTAAAAGTAATGTAGTATACTGAAACAGAAAAAGGAAATGAGAGAAAAACAAAGGAAATCTGAATAAAATTTTAACTTTAGCTAATAATAACACATCAATATTAGTTTATCAATTGTGACAAATGTAATATACTAATGTAAGATCTTAACAATAGGGAAAACTGGGCATGGGATATAACTCTGTGTTATCTTTCCATTTAAAAATTTTAAATTGTTCTATTTAAAGGATAAATTTAAAATTTGTGCAGAAGTCACCATCTTTCTACTCTGAAATTCCCCTTTAGTAAGGGCTGTCCTCCCATTTTTACTAAGTGGCAGTGTTCTCTGAAGAAGAACTGAAAATATATTTGAAGCTATAAAAGCATATTCCTTCCAATAATTGTCAGTAATTTCTTTCCCGTTATTATTCTAGTTCTAAAATAAAATATCTGGAAGTATAAAAGCTACATTTTTCTACCTTGATTCAGGCATTGTGGGGTTGTGGCAGCTCTCGAATGGAAGTGCTTTTTCTTGCCTTTATCATTCAGTGTTTGGATTTTAGGTGACATTAAAAAACAGCGGATGAAGTAAACACATACATAGTAATCTAATACAACGTGATTCTTTGAAACGATGTTACTTTGTGTAGTATGTGAATATTTGTACACTTTAAAAATATTCTGAAGAGAATATTTGAGAATAGGGACAGGGCCAAGAATGTGTAAAGGTTCTCTTGCTAAACTAGAAAAAAGGGGCCTTGATATCTTTTTGATTTTTAGACTCTTAATATACCTAAGAAAAAAAAAACTTTCAAAATTGGAAATCTTTCTGAAAAGTATGTGTACTTTCTACATTTTCCTTCATTTTTTCCATGCCACTGAATAAATTATTAGTTAAAACTAAAGCATTGTCTCTGTTAACCCATTTCCTTTTTCCTTAGGCTCATTATACTAGTTGTGGAACCAGCCAAGTTGTCTAGGATAGACATCCCTACCTAGCCTTTTAGGCACCAGGGACCATTGCTCCTATGATATGATATGATGCCTGATGATCAGAGATGGAGCTGAGGCAGTGATGCTAGTGCTGGGGGAACGGCTGCAGATATGGATGAAGCTTCGCTTACTTGCCTGCCACTCACCTCCTGCTGTGTGGTCTGGTTCCTAGCAGGCCACGAATTGGTATCCCCAAGGATGGGGCCCCCTGGTTGTAGGGGATCTGGGCTTAAACTGATGACATCACTGAACATGAGTTAAATGGAGGGGAAATTCAGTTAAATATATCAAATTTATTTTAAAAACTATAACTATTTGGATAATTGTTAAAGATAAGGAAACTGACTAGGAAAACACATTATCATTAAAAGTTGTATAAAATTTTAAATTTCCTAAATCACTATGGTGTTTCTTTGTTTTAGATAAGATCAGGATAAAGTTGGCAAAATACTAAGGAGAATGATTTTTTTTCTATTATATTTATTGCTCAGCCATTGGACCAAGAAAGATGTAGACTTTTGAAGTATTTTTAGTTTGATATCAAAACCAGATGTTAAAACATGTTTTTCAACCCTCCTAAAATGGTTCCATTGTTATATATCTCACTGTAATGGAGTGTTTGAAAAGTAATGAGCAGAAGATCTTTCAGAAGAGATTTTAGGTCTAAAAGCAACATTTCTACAGTTAACACCTCCCCCCACCCCCTTATTTCTTTATTTGCTTCAAATGACAAAAACAAAATTCGTGAGAACTGAAGTGGAAATACACACTAATTCTATAAGATTACTATATAACTTCAAAGGAAAAATCGGTAATTCCAAACTTGAAAATATTTGGAAGGGTTCTTTTACTTTTGTCTCTTTCTCCCCTTGCTGCATATTCCAGATCTACCTCTATTTCTCAGAATCCCATTTGAGCCATGGTAGAAAAGTCAGTGTTGGACTGTCTTAAACAAGTACCTAAAATGACCAATCAAATAAGAAAAAAGAATAACCAAGCATCAACAGAAAATAACAAAACACAATAAACTATAACCAAAAGCATAATGTATTGAAAAGAACCTGGAAGGTGAAAGCCAGGAGACCTGAGTACTTGTCAGAGCTGTGTTGCCAACTAGCTGTGTGATTTCAGATAAGTCATTTTATATCTTTGGAGCTTAATTTTCTTGTTTATAAAACAAGAATATCCTATCTGAGGATCTCCAAATGTTTTCCACATAAAATTCTGTTTTCACAAGAGACTTTTAGATGAGAAATACTGTCTTTGCTTTTGTAAGCAGCTTGCCTATTTTGCATCCAAAATACCTCTGGTGAAAAGTGGTGAATTTCTGACTCAAAGCCATTTTCATTCAGTCCAGTCTATTTTGACTATACAGAAAATATGAGTCAGGGCAGCACCATTCTTTGACCTGCCATATGTTCAGTATGATTGATGAATCCTGGATTCAGTAATTGTGCCATGAAGTAGAATGATAATAAGGAAAGGAGGGTGTGTGTGTGTGTGTGTGTGTGTGTGTGTGTGTGTGTGTGTGTGTGTGTGTGTGTGTGTGTGTGTGTGTAGGGGAGAGAATGAGTCATAGCTGATACTTCCTGTTTCAGTAGTCTGGCTCTTGGTTTTTGTGGCACAAGAAAGCAGTTGCTCACCTGCAGTGGAGACTGTAACTTTGGCTTAATGAAAACAAGGAGTCATAAAAAAGATCAGGTGCAGGAAGGAGAACACATGAAGAGGAATTGGTGGGGACCTGAAGGAAACCTATAAAAATGTGACCCATTAAACTGTCATATCAGTGGCCCTCTGGCCTGCAGTGACAAGATAGGTGCCTCAATGTAGGAAAACATCCCATCAAGCCACACCTGTGGCAACTGTGGACTCATCATTTCCTCCTACCTCCTTCTCCTTAGCAGCCTGCCCTCTTCCCAGTTGTTGAATGGTGATAACTTTCTGAAAATGAGTGATTTCATGGAAAATTATGGAACTTAAAACATTTTTTAAACTAAAAGTCATCCCCTTTTTACCCCAACTGCAAAAAGACAAATGCATATAGTAGTCTACTGAAGAGAAAGAAACATGGTTTGAATCAATCCCCTGTAAGTTTTCCTTTGTAGATGGCTCTTCCGTAAGAGGACAAGCAAGCACATAAGAGTTGGTTGACCACTTACCTTGGAAGGCCTTGGTCTCAGTCTGTTCGGGCTACTATAACAAAATGCACAGACTGAGTAGCTTTTAAACAACAAAGTTATTTCTCAAAGTTCTGGAGGCTGGCAGTCTGAGATCAGGGTGCCAGCATGATTGGATTCTGGAGAAGGCCCTCATCTGAGTTGCAGATTGCTGACTTTTTTCTGTTCCCACATGGTAAAAGAGGCTGGAGAGCTCTGTCAGGCTTCTTTTATACAGGCCCTAATGTCATTCTGCCCTCATAGCCTAAGTACCTTTCAAAAGCCCCACCTGCTAATACCATCAGATTGGGCATTAGGATTTCAGGATAAGAGCTTTAGGGGAACACATTCAGATTATAGCAACATGGCTGGTATGTCTCTTTCTTGTTCAACCACTCTTTGAACACACAACATATAACAAGAAACTGAGGTAATTGTTATTCTGACAGGTTCTTCACTTTAGTTTTTTAATGGCAGCAAGCCATGGGCCTGCCTCTCAACCCATCTTACCCTATTTTTTCTGATTTTCAGTGTTCTTCTCTCACTCCTACAACTCCTGTGCAGTTAACTGGGCTCCCCAAGGAGTCTCCCATGCAGCTTGTGAGATGAGCCCTAGTGTCGGAGTTTTCCATTGCATGCTGGAAGGAATTATTCAGTCTGGAAATAATAAAATTATAAGCATCAGAATTTCTGACTGGCACATTTAGAACATGGCCAAGGTGCAAGACTGTGCATGTTGAATAAACACAGCTGCATTTATTTTAGTGATTACACATCCAGATAACTGCGGAGCATGTTTATAAATGCACATAGATTTTTCCTTCCTTCTTGAGTAATGGAAGACACAAAATCAGCTCTCTGTATAGTCCTCATTTGAATGTGTGCATAATGGAAGCCATTTTTACCCTTGAGTTACCATGTATGGTTTTCAGGACTCTATGAAGACTCCATGTTCACCCATTCTCCACTTGCTGCCAGATGTCCAAAATTCCATCTCTAGAGCTTTATCAAAGATAAAGGCTTTCATCCCTGTTATATTACTTAACTTTAAATTGTTTTAAATATTTGCATTATGATGTACACAGGATATCAAGTTATAAGAGCTCGAAAAGCCATTGGTTATAAAGTCCTTGGGTGTGTTGGAAAGGGAGGAGTGAAGATGCAACTTAGAGAAAAAGGCCAAGAAAGGAGCAGGCTGGGAGCACAAAGAGAATCTGCATTTTCAAGAAATTTTGATCTACGGCCATGCTCCCCTTGAACAAGCCCAATCCTGTCTGATCTCGGAAGCTAAGCAGAGTTGGGCATGATTAGTACTTGGATGGGAGACCACCTAGGAAGACCAGGTGCTGTAGGTGTAAAAAATTAAAAAATTAGAAATTGTAAGCTGACAGGGCCCTTGCAATCTGTGAGGTCAACCAAGGGTTGCCTTTCCTAAAAAAAGCAAATAAATTTTGCCTACGGCCTCTCTTCTGTGGTTGTTTTCCGATTTATGAAATTATTCCAATAAGTGATTGATTCTTATATATGACATGGGTATATTTATGGGTGTGGCTTTTAGGCAGATGACTTGATCTACATTTTCAGAGTGTAACTCTGGAAACCAAGTAGAAAGCTAGAAAGAAAACACACAGACGTTAGCAGAAAGGATGCCTCAGCCATATAAAGAAGAGGGTAGGAAAAGAGAATCGTGAGGATATAAGGAGGGTGGAGGCAAGAGCTTCCTGGGGGCCTGGGCCAGGTCTCTTGGCAGGAGAGTTCGGGTGCTCAAGGCACAACATGGCAGAAAGAGCCTTCAAGGGGATGACAGAGGAATCAGGAGAAAACTCTAAAGCAAAATATCTAGAACTAGACTGTTTTAGAGGGGAAATAATACAGAATTTGGAAGGATAGGATGATGATAACATGCTTTTAAAAATTCTTGTTAATGGAAGGATTCTCCCTAATACCCACCCCCCTGAATTGTGTTTGGCACCCAGACTCAAATCTGTCAGCTACATCAACACTTATTACTTCATAAAAATCATTATTCTTAAATTTTCTGACATCAGTCTGATTTCAGCCACTCATTCCTATTGTTGGACAGGTCACTGTTTAGGATTAGGAAATCTCAATCCCTGTGTCCATACCAATATCCTCTGCCATATGGTGTATAAAGCTTTCCATATACAAATCAAATAAGTAGGAACTCTTCTCCCTTCTCTCTTCCTGTGATCTTCTTGTCCTGAGTTTCCTTTGTTGTTTAATAGCTTAATGATTCATCTTATCACTTTAGCCAGAAATCTGAGAAAATTCTTTTATTTATTTCTGGATAACAAATTACCCCAAAACTCAACAACCTAAAAGATTAAAGCATAAACATTTATTATTTCACACAGTTTCTGAGGGTCAAAAATCCAGGAGCAGCTGAACTGAGTGGTTCTGGTTCAGGATCTCTTACAAGTTTGCATTCTACCAGGACTACAGGCCTCAGGTCATCACTGACTGGGCTGAAGGTCTCAGTTTCTACCCCACGGTCCCCTCCATAGGCTGCCAGAGCATCCTCATGACATGGAAGCTAGATTTTCCCCAGAGCAAGTGATAAGAGAGAGAGAGAGAAAAGAACCCCTAAAGTGGAAGCTGCAGGTTTATAAACAATCTAATCTCAGAGGTGATATCTGCCATCTCCCATTGTTCACACAGACCAAACCTGGTACAGCATGCTTGGAGACTACACAGGGAGTGAATATCAGGAAGCAGAGGTGTGTAGGCTGATGGAGGAAGCCTTGGGGTTTGCATACCTAAGGCCACAGGTGGAATGCATATTAATATCCTCTATGGCCTTCAATTCAAGCTTATAGGGAGGAGAGCAAACCTTCTGGCAAGCCAATCTTTTGGGGAGGATTTGTTTCCTGTGCAGGGAAAAGAGGACCTGTAACATTGGAGTTGCCCTGGAGAAATGAGGTGTTGAGCACAACAGGAAGAGAACACGGACACTTTTAGACTTGGCCTAAGCACCTTAGGAATTAAGACCATAATATGGCATCAGCTCCCCTTTTGCATGAGATATCACAAATAGGTTTTTAACTCCACAAGTCTCAGTTTGGAAGTGGCTTCCTAGAGTTCTTGAACTGAGAAAAATTGTAGGGTCCATTCTGCTTTAGTGGGAAAGCAAGCCTTGATTCTCAACGTCTGCCATTATCAGAGGAAGGAGTTGTGCCTGCCATTTGGCCACCGGAAATATATCCTGTTTCCATCAACAATACTCATTTTCTTTTGGGGATGGGGTGGGGAGACCTTCACTAAGATGGGCTTTTTAGGAAAAAAAAATACTAGGTGGAATATTCAGAACTAGGCATACTCAATCCAACCTACCTGAGCTATTTAAGCTGTCACAGCACACCTTCCACCACATACCCACTACCAGTAGCACTATGGGGAGGAGGCAGCTCTGCAGGCCTTCCTCCTTAGGTTCTTAAATAGCCTGAACTGGACAGTTAACTGCGATTGAGTTGGTTAACCAAGGGTCTGAGGGAACCAAGGTGGGAGCTCATATCTTGTTGAGACTGATGGGAGATTCTGGGTCTACCCTGAAATTTGTCTTTGTTCTTGGACCTATAAAGTTGGAATACAGTATGACAGATTTGTGGACCAGAACAGACAATAGAGGTCACCAACTTACACTCCAATCTTATTTTACATGTGACTCAGAAAGGTTGAGGGACTTTTCCACAGTTGTTGAATAAGCTGGTAACCCAGGCAAGACTGGTCTTTTGAATTTCTAATCTTGTTTCCCTGTCCCATGTCGAACCTGCGAGTTATGTACTCTCGTGGGAAGGTAGGCTGCACCTGCCTGTCTGCCCTAAGGTCCATTTTCTGCTCTTATTGTGATTATCTCTGAATGACCACATACCTCATTACCCTGGTCTTCTGTTTCCTGCTAGGTTTGACCAATGCAGGGCACTGATAGAAAAATTTGAGAGCAGGAATTGGTGAGAAACAACTCTCCCCTCCCTGCTTCCTTTGGCATCTTCAGCAGTGACTGAGCCTCCTCTGGTCCCAGTACCCATTGGAAACTCCCCACTGTGACTCCAAATGCTGCCAGATGACCCAGTGACATCAGTAACAGTTTCTCTAACCCAAGGATTCACAACTACTTACTGCTGTGGTTAATCTTAGAGTTGCCTTACTGTCCTTTGTTTGGCTTCTCAGCTATTCTGTCACTTCTATAACCAATTTCCTATGTCAAATCAACTGTTACGACTTTGGCTGCTTTCTCTTTTCTTCACCGACCCCTGACTGATAGTAAAGGATTATCTGTTCTTGTAAATTGTAGGAACATAGTAAACATTCGATCATAGAGATGTTAATCAAGCTGATTGAAACTACATCATATTTGTCCTAATTCCTGAAGAGAAAAAAGTGGAAACATTTTTTTTAAGACACTTTCCCGACAGTCAGTCTTGTGCCTTCTACACTGTAGTGTCAAAAGAATGTATTCCTTTGATCTCACAGATCTTTTTTATTTCTGTCAAGCATAACTTAATCATGGAAGAGATCGTTCTTGGTATGGGTGGGTTTGTAGTTTTTAATTGTAGCAGCATGAGCCCTAATGTCATGCCGTTGGTTTCTTCCACTTGCTTTAGTAACCGCTCAATTGGCCTTTCCGTCACAAGCCTTGTTGTTGTGACCTATAGTCCTGTTTATATGCCAACCCCTATTCTTGGCCTCCACACAAGGATTCCTACAAGGGCTCCATTTGAGATGGCGGTTTCTAAGACTGGGGTATTTGCCCATCAGCACTGGATCTGAGACCACCAGCTTGTTTTTTCAAGCTTTAATATCTCAGTACTCTCCAAACATATTTTCTGTTCCAGAATATTTTCTAAAAGTTTTGTGAGAACATCTCTAAAGCCTTTTCCTTTTAAAGGCATAAGAGCTTAAGGGGTGGGGCAAGGATAATGTAAATTTTAACTTGGTGACTAATATTTAGAACTTTACCCAAAAATAATTTCCCTTAAAAAAAAAAAAACAAACAACAACTCTTTACATATTTAAGAAATTCATTTGGGCGAAATTGCGACTCACCCCGTCCTTGGTGGTTTCAGTTCAAAATGCTTTGAAACAAGTCAACTACAAAGCCTCAAATGTTTTCTCTTTGAAAGCTCAACTTAACCTTCTCTACAATGGTGGTGAGAAAAGTGACAACTTATTTTAAAGATTCTCCCCCTTTGTTTCTTTGTCTTTCTTCTGCAGGCCATGTGTTTATACTATGGGATCGCCCATAAACAACAGGGCCCTTTTTCCATGCCAGGAGCCACCCGTTGCCATGTCAACATGGCAGGCTACAGTCCGAGCAGCTGCATCTTTTGTTGTTTTAATGAGTGGGGAAAATTCTGCCAAGCCAACACAGCTTCAGGAAGGTACTGTACATGTGTTCTGTGCTTCTTTATGTATTGCACACATGCTGGACCCAGGAACCCAATCCACAGTGGTTTTGCAACTTTAAAGAGCTCCTTTATTAGTTGGGTTGGAATGAACATACTATAAAACATCCTGCCAGAGAAAACAGCGGAGGGATGGGGCGGGGCATTTGGGAGCCTGGGCATGTGGGGCTCTTCATGCCAGAGTTATCAATCCCTAGATTATTTCAGCAGTTGCTTTGACCTGGTGGTTTGTGGGCCATAAGCAGGTGGGTGGTCTTGGTCGAAGCTGCTTTGAGCAGGCTAGTGTGTCATGCAAACACCATTACGCTTGAGTTGTCTGTGGTTAGGTCATGGAGCCAGCAGAAGGTTATTCATTATGCTGAGCGATAGTGCTCCTGTTGGCCGGCCCACAGGAATTATCCTGGTAAAGAATCTGTTCAACACACTTTGCCCATGGAGTTCTGAACCAAAGGTATATAAGAAAGATGGGAGGCAAGTGCTAATCTACGAACTACTTGCTAATTGCTATAATTAACTCTTTCGGTTGAGAGCCTGAGCATGTTGATGCCAGGTAAAATTTTTATAATTGTAACATTTCTTCATTTAAAATGTGTCTCCTGCCATATACTTATAGAAACTTGAAAATTTACAGAAAATTAAAAGTAATAAAATTAAATAATTTTAGGGAAAATGTTTGCTAACATTTTCTTGCATTTTCTTCCAGTATTGAAGCTCTGTGGCTATTGTATGTATTATCATTTCAAAATTATTGTCATAGCATGTAACAGTTTTTTCACTTATGGTATATCTTGAATGTTTTTCAAGTCATTAAGTATTTTTCAAAACTGATTTTAATGTTTTCACAATATTTTGATGTATGACTTTATCAGATTTACTTAAGATTTTTATATTAGACCTTTTTTTAAATCATTTTTAGGTTTTTTTCCTATTATAAATAAAGTTGCATTAAATTCCTGAGGAGTCATTTTATATAAAATTAGAATTATTGAGTTAAAAGTGTTGAGTATGTGTAAAGCTGTTGGTACATAGACCCAGTTGTTTTCCAGAAATTGGTACAATTGTATTATTGTACCAATAAATCAATTTACATACATACATCAAGAGTTATGAGGATCCCTGTTTCCTGGGAACTTCATGCATCTGATAGGCAAGAGAAGGTCTCTTTAATTTGGATTACTTCAATTATCAGAGAGGTTTATACATGTCCTTATAGGTTTCTTAACTATTTTCATTTCCTATCTGTTCATTTTCTTTGCCCAGTTTTATACTGAGGCTTTAGTGAAGTGTTCAGGAGTTTGTTTTGTCTTTTAATTTGATTGGCTTTGTAAAAAACAAATCTCATATTCATGAAGAGTTATTTCTCCTAGTTTTCAGTATGCCTTTTAATTTTATATAATGTTTCCGATCTACAGGAGATTTTTATTTTTATGTGAAATCTGTCAAGTTACTCTTTGAAAATCTTCCTTTGATCTAAGAGTTACCTGTTTGGTTCTAATATAATTTATTTAATTTAAAGTTTTTTTGTTTAAACTTTAATTTGTTTAGAGTTTTTTTCTTGTCAGGATTGTGAAATGAAGACTAAACTTTTTTTCCCCAAATAGCTAACCAGTTGCTCCAAGGTCATTTATTGAATCTTTTCTGATTTGTGATATATCCTTTTCATAAACTAGATTTATACAATTTTTTCATAAACTAGATTTATGGAGTCTTGAATGAGTATTTATTTTATTCTCAAAGTAGGAACAAAACAATACATTTAAGAATTTTATTTTTAAAAATAGGTCTCATATGGTTCACTTAAAAATGAACAAAATAAAAAAATAAAGTCTTCTTTTAATTCCTAACTCCCAGCTACCAAGAGACCCTTCGCCAAGGCAGCAAAGGTCACCGGTTTCCTTTGTACAATAAATTTTTTTTCTCTTGTTGCTCAGGTCATAGCACGTGGTACATATTTTTGTATTGTGCTTCTTCCTTTAGAATAACTTTATCTTGTAGATAATTTCATTTCTAAACATAAAGAGCTTCCTCATTATTTTTATGACTATTGGAGTATTTCATAAGTGGACATTTTATAATTTAGTGAACCAATAGCCCTTGACTTCACTCTATATCAAATAAGGATTTTAATGAGCATTTACTTCTATCATTTTTCTTTACCATTCCTCAGTTTTAATTAAAACTAATTAGTACAATTTGGGGTTTAGGACTCATATTATCTCTCTCTATATATATTTTTTATTTTATGTTTTCTTCTAGGAATTATAATCATTGTTTTACATTTTCATCTACTTTCAAATTATATTTACAATAAGTATTTAGATTATCTGTATTCTTGAACTTTTAAGTTTGAATCATCTCTCAGTCAGCTGGGAAATGGTTTCAATTTTTTTTTTCTACAATGGTTAAAGAGTGGTATATTTTATGAGCCCTCCCATGTTTACGTTAGCTTTTTTTGTATTCATTTATGAACAATCTTTGGCTAAAATTTGGTGTAAAATTCTTAGGACTTATTTTCCCTCATAAACAACTATAAACAGTTTTATTATCATTCCTTAATATTTCTGAGGAGAAATCTGATATCAATTACTTAAAAATTCTTTGAAAGTATTCTGATTTTCCTACCTAGAGGCTCATGATTTTTTTAATTTACATAATTCCCAACTTTCTAGAACAAAGGTGGTTGTGGGTGCCTTTATTTTTAATCAACTTTATTAATTTACATATAATTTACATATAATAAAATGCATACAGTTTAAGTCTTGTTCAGTGAGTTTCGACAAATACATGCACTTAATGTAATTAATCAGCACCCCTAAAGAAGATGTAGAACATTTCAATTACCCTAAGACTCTTCTTGTGCCTTTGCCATCCCTCCTTACATCCTGCCTCCCTAACCCCACTCCACTCCATTTTAGCACTGATCTAATTTCCATATTAATAGATTAGTTTTGTCTCTCCTAATAATTCATATAAATGGAGTCATTTCACATGTACTCTTTGGTGTCTAGCTTCTTTTGCTCAGCATAATGTTTATGAGATTCATCCATTCTATTGTGGGTGTCAGTAGTTTATTATTTTTTTAAATTGGTAAACAGTAGTTCAGTATATGAACAAACCATGGTTTCTCTTCTCACCTGTTTATGGATATTTGAATTGTTTTTATTCATTATGAAAAGTAATGCTGTGAACATTCATGTATAAGTCTTTTATAGATACAGATTTTTATTTCTCCTTGGTAAGTACCTAAGAGTGAAATTGGTGGATCATATAAGTACATGTTTAACTTTGTAAGTATCTGCCAATCTATTTCCAAAGTAGTTTTATCATTTTATATACCACCAGCGATAGATAAGAGTCTCGTAGCTATGCATCCTTGCAAACACTGGTGTTGTCAGTCCTTTTAATTTTAGCCTTCCTACTGGGTGTGAAATACTATCTTGTGGTGGTTTGAATTTGCATTTTTCTGATGACTTATAATGGTGAGCAACTTTTCATACTTATTGTACATTCTTACATCTTTCTTTGAAAAGCATCTCTTCAAGTCGTTTACCCATTCACTTAATGTGGGTTTTTGTTGTTGTTGTTTTATTATTAGGTGGTAAGAATACTTTGTAAGTTGTAGATACAAGCCTTTTATCAGATATATGTATTGCAAATATATTCTCCAGTCTATGTAGCTTGCCCTTTCATTTTTTATTTGTACTCTATAACAGTGAACTTAGAGACATTTTGTTCTTTAGTAATTCCGTTTATAGATTTAAATTGTTATTTAAGTTTGCTTGTAGTCCTTCCTTATCTTTTTTATTTACTTTGTTGTCTTTTGAACTTACTCTGTTATACTATTTCAGATTGTTGTCTTCTCATGGCTTTTTACTGTTTTTATTTTTTTTCATAGAACTTACATCTTCTTGCATTGTAATAGGAATGCCAGTTTCCTAAATTGGTTTTGGTTTCTGTAGTAAACTGATTTCCGAGGTTTGTTATTCCTCTGAGTCCTTAGAACAGTTTTTTCTTTTACCTTATTCTGCTGTATTTTTTCCTATAGTGCTCATGGCTTTCCTCTCTGGTGTGTACCAAAGTCTATGAATTTCCTTTTGTTTTCTTCACTGTTCACATGTGTTCCGCCTGAAACCTCCTTTCTGTTCAACAGATGAGAAGTTGCTGATGCATACAGCTCCTTTATCCAGACTCTAATGTCTTGTTGGCAACTGTTTAGTGAAGTTCTGCTGGACTCAGGATCTTTTTCTACCCTCTCTTCTTGGTTCCCTGACATGCTGAATTGATTGAGTCCTTGAAACACTGCAGTCTCAGGCAGGCACTGATACCTGCACTCATCCTGCCTCCATTTCTGCCTATTGAGGTTTAATTGTGATAACTACACTACCTCCCGTGATACTGTGTGGCTCTCCCTACCCTGACTCACCTCACCAAGCCTCCATACTTTCTCATTTATAATTTGTCCCTGCAGTTCAGATGTAAAGACTTGTATTTGGCAGTGTTTCTCAAACTTGAGCGTTATTTTTCTTTTAAGAGGGATAAAAAATAATTTACAGTCCACGAAGTTTCCTTTGAGATTGTCGTGCCTGAGCCCTGCGATAATCTTGTTGTCTACCACTTTTCTTCCATATGCTGGAAAGCTTTTGCTTACACATCATGCTGTGATGCCGTTTAGCCTATACTCATCTAAAGCATCATCTTTATGTTTTTTTTCTCATTATCTCTCAATAATTAAAGCAGTGCTGCATATCCTTGTGCAGTCATATACACTAATGCGTATACGAACTCTGAAATTGTTTGGCAGTGCTCTGTTATATCTGGATAATCAGCCCACTGTCCAAATCCAGCTCACTGGCTGTTTTTGGAAATAAAGTTTTATTGGAACACAGCCCTTGTCTATGGCTGCTTTGATGCTGCAATGGCAGAATTGAACAGTTAAAACCAAGACTGTATGGCTCACAAAACATAAAATATTTACTAACTAGACCTTTGTAGAAAAAGTCTTCTGACCCCTTTAATATCTGTCTGTTGTACTCTTATCTATTTAAAGATTATCATCAAAAATTAAAATAAGGATTGACTTAAAATTTTTCATGGATCATTTTCGCACCTCCAGGAATATATCTATGGACTTTTTTTTTTTTTTTTTTAGAATTAGCTATTTAGGACAGAGTTATAATAAAATACATGCTAATTGGGATTTGCTTATTTTCATACCACTTACACCATATATGGTATTTCAGAGCAGACTTTACCAATTCAAACTGAAGGAGGATTGACAAGGAGAAAGAATTTTATGCCTATAATACTGCAGTTCACCCTGCAGCCCACCGTTGAGTTTATCAGAGGACAACCAGGAAAGAGTACTAAGAAAGCTCTTTGCCTGATTCAAAAATTGCTGTTCTGAGGGTGGAATAATGCCTCTAAATGTCTCTGTACTCCTTAGAAAAAATGGCATGTAAATACAAAATGATACTACTTCCTTTCTAAGTCATGTTTTGTGGAATGGAGGATTGGTCTCATAGGACCTCCACTCTTGTGCATAGTGTCCCTTAAAACGATGAGCTCTCCTTGAAAATATGAGCACCTCACCCTCAAGTCACAGTTTCCATCACAGTGCCACATCAATCTGATTAGCACATTTGCCAGGCACCAGCTGATTTCCTGAAAGAAGCAAAGCACCTGGGAGAATCATAATGTAATGAGACAGATAATAGCAACAGAAATAACAGCAGCCCTTGGGCTGGGGAGTGAAATCAGAAGGCAGACTTCTGAGTCCTTGGTACATGAGGGGAATAATTCCTCCTGGCTGTATTTAAAAAGAAGGTGAATGGTTTAGACTATAGCCTGATGACCATCATAAGAATTTTATTAGCTGAGAAGTCACTATCCTTTTTTAAGGAGGGCTAAGTCAAGCCTAGATTTAGATTGAGTTGTTTGGCTCTTTTATTATTTAACTCCCTCAGCATAACATCATTTAGACCGACAGAAATGTTAGTCTGTTTGTTATTATCAGCCTGTATTTGCTGCCAGATGTAGCTAAGCTATTAAGCACAGAGACCCAGTGCCCAGTACAGTGCTTTGTATGAAATAGGTGCTTAATACTTATTTGTTGAATAAATGTGTTCTGTGTTATTAAATAGAAGTAATATGTTTATGGGAGAAGCATTTAAACCACTACTAATAGTGACAAAAATGATTTCAGGGGCCTTTTTTTTTTTTTTTTTAGCTGTGCTTCTGATTAGAGTTTAGGTGTTTTATCTAAGCTCAATAGATTGTTAAAGGAAAGAAATTGGTATAATACATTCTTTTCCCATTTCTTAATTTTTTGTTTAGTTTTATTTTTGCAGTCTAATTTCACGTACAACAATATTCCACTTATATTTTTCATTAGAAGCCTCAAGTAAATGAACAGGATTTATTTAAGCTCTTTCCAAATGTATGAGAAAAAGCATATGAACAAGTGTAAGGTGTTAAAAACTATACGTGCCCTTACATAGGATCTGATTTTGTTTTTCTATGTAAAAGTAAGAGACTGTAGACATTACTTCATCCTGGGCAAAATGCTACTTTCTTGCCTGCCCAATAGACCAGCTCTCTGACATTCTCTTTCACTTTGTGTGGGAAATTCTAGGGAAAAGCCAAGATTTCAGGGTCCAGACCCTCCTGTGTGCAATTGAAAGCCAACTTTTCTTCCCTCTTGATGGCTCAAAATGAGCAATACTATTTAGACTGCTCCCACAGTGCACAACCAGGAATTACGTATAAGGAAATAGTAAATTAAAGACATTTAGGAATGGATATGATTAAGTGTTTTTACCACAGAGAATGCAAAGTAGAGAAAGCTCCTTGTTTCTAGAACTGAGGAAACTTTATTCTGGGCTAGAGCACATGTATTTCAAGGGGGTAGGAGTACAGAGTGAATGCATTTCTCTTCAGAAAGCTACTGGTGATTGAGGACTGTGTTCTCCTCTGTTACATCTCTCACAAGGGCTCATGTAATGCTTCGCACTTTCTAAATCTTTGTCAGTTCATTCTCTTGTTTGTGATTTGCTTTTGACTAGTTCTTGCTTGCCTTCCTGGTTCTTTACTCACCATACTTGGCAAACAAGGAAGTTATCATGATTTCTTTTGGATAGTGATAATTCTGGCAGGCATGTCTATACCAATTCTTGTTGTGAGGTTTTGTCTTAGGCCTGACATGAATTTTTTTCATGTGGGTAAAGTAATAAAGTGTACCTACCTGTGACCATCTGGAGCAGTACGCTTTGGTGTCCAGTTTGCTGACCCATTTTGTACTTAAGTTTAAGGGGAACTAGATTGTGCCATAGATCAGGATGGCGGCGTTAGAACCAGCATGGTAGGGTTGCGATGTATTCCTTTGGGTATTTCTCAGCCTCTAGGGCAAAACCTCAAAGGCTAGGGAGGCGCTTGTGTGCTCAGTTCAGTAGGTGGCGCTCTGTTACCTGGTTTACAAAAATGATCCTGCAGGTCGTTTTCTCTTGAGTCTCCTGGGCCTGCCTAGGCAGTGTACCATGTTGTGGTGAAGGAAACTCAAAGCCTGGCCGAGTGGCATCCGTGCTTGAGAAGCGGTGGCATGACCTGGCACACGGCCCTTGTTAGGCAGTGCGGGTGCACACCAGCCCAGGGCGTTCTTGCTGTCTTCTTTGTTCTGGTGCCAGTTCCCGCCCTTGAACAACAATGGAGAAGAACTAACGAAAGACAGTCACGCCATAGGTATTCAGGAGGCTGACACTGGTTCATAAAACCAGAATGTATAGGTTTGGCATCTGAAAAGCAGTGAAAGAAAAAGAGCTGAAGTTTGCCGAAAGACCCAAGCACTGGAGAAGGAAGCCAAGAAAGGAAGGGCAACCAAAACTGGGAGCGAAGATTTTCCTGCTTTTCATGTATCTATTAGATGTATTATAATAAATACGCAAAACACGCATAACATATACATTATCTGTAGTATCTATATGCGTTTATAAATACACGTATTCTTATGTATACAGATTGCTAAGCATCTTTAATTTTGTGACACAGAGATGTTCCAAAATAATGAAATGGCTCGATGTATGGGGGAAGTTCTGAAACTAAGAATAGTGGCTATTCTTGAGGTGGGAAAGTAGCAGGGGCTATAATAGAATTGAGTAGAGAAATTTGGTAAGTAAATAAAAGCTTCTGTTAAATTGGTGTTTCTGAATGCTTCATGCTATTTGTCTAACCTACAGTGGAAAAGTTTAAAAGATAAAGTAGATGCTTTTAACAGGGAGAGTTGAAGTGCCTGTTTTAATTTTCAGTGAAAATAATAACTCTTTATAAATACAAGAAATTCTGCAAGATGTTTAACTTTGAGAAGATAAATCATCTGCTTGTACCTCTCTGGAGCAGTGTGAGGTGGCTGTGTGTTTGGTGTGTGCTGAATGAGTTTCTCCAAGAATTCCCTACGAATAGGACAATGACTTTACATAAATTTTGTATTTAATTTACTGTTAGTGGGTGGGCATGATTGATGTGTAAGAATGACTACAGTATCTCGATATTTTTCTGATAATTTTTTTCTTTTTATAAAAATGATTCTCTCAAATAATTAGCAAAGTTTTTTACAGGTTTGCTTAAAAAAAAAATTCCCTCTCTCCATGAACTGAATGATCGATTGTGGTCTTCCTTTTTTCTTCTTCACTCTTCCTCCCTTGGAAGATAAGATCTTCAAAATGATACATAGGACACTTTTTTAGAGTAATAAGTGAAGAAAATAATTATGGTAATTGTTTTAAGACTCTAGTTATAAATATTTTCAAAACTAAATTTGAGACTGCCTTTTAGGATTTGAAAAATGATCTATTTCAAATATTTATTATACCTATAAAAAACACAGTCTTTAAGGGAAATTTCAGTCCTGTTTTAGAGGGGAAAATGTCTATTTGGATCTTATAGCAGCTGCTAGTGTATATCTGATATATTTGTCTTACTAGTGAGATATTGAAATCTAAGAATTTTGCTCCTAAATAACTTTCAGTTTGAGAAGGTGGCGTAGAGGTGTCTGGGAACTTTCTGAGTAGGTCCAGACGGGAAGTGAGCTGGGTGGTGTTCATACCTGGGCTGTTAGGGAGTACCACTTCCTCTGGGCCTCTTCCTATTACCTCCTACTCCCTGTTCATCTTGCTAATGGATCCAGGCCTGGCCCTGAAATCATCCCGTGGTGTGATGGGCTTCTGGCCTCTGCAGAAGAAAAACTCTAGGTTAATTTAAGTATGGCATGTTCTTTGTTTTGCAGCTGGTGTAGTGAGGGAGTCTAGGGCAAGTGGATTGAATCAAGAAGGAAAACGAAGGCATTCACTGTCTATTTCACTGAGGATGGCTCATTTAAAGTAAACACCATTTAAATAGTCTCCAAATGGCCCATTCTATATGAAGTCATGCAGGATGCCCCCTTTTGGGCTGTCATTCTCCTTTAAATGGATCGCTTTGTGTGCACTGCATTTTAATGCCATTCAACCTTAAACCCCATATGTGGGCCTCATCAGGCCACAGGCTTCAGTGCACATGTGGCAGCCATACCTTCAACATTCTTCATCTCTGCTTCCAGAAAGTCAGCCCAAACAGAGGAGGTAGCTGTGAAGACAACAACAGTTAGTAGTTCTTCAGTACTTACTATGTGCCAGTTACTATGCTTAATGATTTCTATATATATTATCTAACTTCATTCTGACATAATCCTATGAGATAGTGACTATGATGATACTCTTGTTATCAATGAGAGAACTGATGCATCAAGAGATTAGGTAATGTGTCCAACCTGGTGAGTGTGGAATAGGGACTTGAACCCCAGCATTCAGATTCCAGAAATGAAACTGAATCAATGGACATATTTAAAAGAAAGATGCTCTCATCAAGCCTTTTTGCAAGATAGGCTTATTTATCTCAAACAACGGGTAATCCAGAAATTATTTCTCTTGCCTTTGGAATGTATACTCTGCATTCTAGCTCCCTGTGGCAGTTGGCAGTCTTCACGCAAGATCGGACTCAGTGGAATAATCTATGAACAGACAACTTAAAAGAGACTTTTCCACCATATGAGGATACTAGACATGCCCTGGTAGTACTGAACTAGTAAATGCCTCCCCCAAAGCACTGGAAACATTCAATTGTAGCAGTGGTCCCAGCATTCTCACTTGGATGGGCAAGAAGCCCAGGGCCAGACACCTTTGAGAAGCTTCTGCAAAGAGTCTAACCAGGGTTCTTGGAAAGTGGGTTTCTGGCTGGTTCTTATTTGGCCCAGCCCATTTATCTGATCCTATTTGACTGTCATGTAAAAGACTTTTTTGCTTTAAAAGCTTGAAGTATGAAGTAGTTTATTCCAAATGAGCTCCACTAATAGAGGAACTTTAGGAATCAAAAAATATTAAAAATCTTGAGGGCTATATAGGAGAAAAATCATCTTGAACATTTAAACTATGGGTTCGAGTAATGTTTTCAGTACATTTCCCAAAAACTCCTATTACCCTTTTCCCGTTACTTAACTTCAGAGAAGACTACGAGAGAGCAATAACAGTTTTTAAATACTTTTGCTGGATTTGACTCTGGATCTGTTATCACTTTTACTGTCTCACTCCCAAACTTCAGGTTATTTAAGGTTTCTGACTTTAAAAATATTGCTAATCTCATTCCTCTTCCTTTCCTTATCCCTTCTTAGCCTCCACTGCCCTCCCCACATCACCTTGAGGGTATAGACATTCTGATAAAGGTGCTGGGACATGACATAATTGGGCACTCTGGATTCTCCAAGACGTTGTGTAGGCATCTAACAGATACTTCTTATTCCATTAGCAGTATTCTCTCTTGAAAGCAGTTTCAGTTCCTGCTTTTTTCATAAACCTCTCCTTGTCCATGTACTAGATGGATGGTGTAAGAACCAGAGAGGCAACACAAAAATCAGCTCAAAAATTCAATACAAAATGTAGGGAGAAAGCTTATCGCGCATAGTGTTTCATTCTTCCCCTGCCCCCAGCTTTATTGAGATAAAAATTGACATATAACAACATATAAGTTTAAGGTGTGCAATGTGATAATTTGATATATGTATGTATTGGGAAATGGTTATCACAATAAGGTTAGTTAACACATCTATGACCTTACATAATTACAGTTTTTTGCATGTGGTGAGAACTTTGAAGATGTACCTTTTTAGTAACCTTCAAATATACAATTCAGTATTGTTAACAGCTATAGTCACCTCTTTGTATATTGCATCCCCAGAACTTATTTTTTGAACCTCTTCACACATTTCTCCTCAACCTCCTCCCAAACCCCCGCCCCTGTCAGCCACCAGTTTTCTCTGTTTTTATGAGTTTGTTTGTTTTTTTAATTCCTCATATAAGTGAGGTCATACAATATTGGTGTTTTCTGTCTTATTTCATTTAGCACAGTGCTCTCAAGTTCTATCCATGTTGTTACAAAAGGCAGGATTTCCTTTTTTATAGCTGAATAATATTCCATTATACATATACATATGTATATCTATATATCACATCGTCTGTATTCATTCATTAGTCAACAGACACTTCGGTCATTTCCATGTCTTGGTCATTGAAAATAATGCCGTAACGAACATGAAAGTGCAGATATTTCTTTGAGTTAGTGATTTAATTTTTTTGGATAAATACCAGAAGTGGAATTGCTGGATCATATGGTAGTTTTGTTTTTAATATTTTGAGGAACTTCCATAAAGTTTTTCATAGTGACTGCACCAGTTTATATTCCCATCAGTAGTGTATGAAGGTTCCCTTTTCTCCATATCCTTACCAACACTTGTTATATCTCGCCTTTTTTGATGATAGCCATTTTAAAAGGTATGAGATGATGTCTCCTTGTGGTTTTCTTTTGCATTTTTTGATATTGATATTGTATATTTTTTCATATATTTGTTGGCCATTTGTAAATCATCTTTGGAGAAATGTCAGTCCAAGCCATTTGCCCATTTTTAAATTGGGTTATTTCAATTTTTGTTGTTGAGTTTTTAGGAATTCTTTGTATATCCTGGATATTAACCCCTTATCTATGATTTGCAAATATTTTCTCCTATTCCATAGATTGCCTTTTCATTTTGTTAATGGTTTCTTTTGTTGTGCAGAAGCTTTTGATGTAGTCACACTTGTTAATTTTTGCTTTTGTTGCTTGTGCTTTTGGTGTCATATTCAAAAAATTATTGCCAGTATTTTACTCTTAAAAGGGTTTCCTAGTAGGATAGTGCCTACTCCTTATCTCCAAATTACCTCTTCCTTCTGAGTTATATTTTATCATTTTAATGGTATCTCAGAACCAAAAATGTTGTCTTTTTCTATTAAGATTACTTTTTAAGTAATTGATTTATTTTACTTGTATGTTAAAAATGAACATATTTTAAAGAGTCAAATAGTTCTATTGGGTTTATTATACTTCCCAGAATAACAGTTCTCAGTACCTCCACTCTGTTTCTTCTGTTTCAGAAGTAGTCACTTTCACCTGGTATAGCTGATTATTTGATTTTTATGACTGTGTCATTCAGTAGGATGTTTGATTGTTCAGGGCTGGTTTTCTCTCTGTGGCAGGTAAGGATTTAGTTCTCTTCTTCACCCATGCCCCATGCCATCACATACATACCCCCTTCTCCAAATCTCACCTTCCCAATATAATTAATATAACTTTTAATATTCTTCATTCATATGACTATATATATGTTTGTTATTAAGAGCTGAGCCTTGTAGTAAAGTTTAGATTTCATCATTATTTCTGTACAACATGTAGTTCTTCATGAAGTTAATAATTGTCTTATTGTTTATTTTCCTATTAGTTTGGTTTTCTGTGTATTTACCAACCCCAGACTCTTTGAAAGTTTTTAAAATTTTTCAAGATGCTCAGATTTATTGGGTTCTCTCTTAATTTCTTCTTCCTGAAGCAGTCTGTCCCCAGGTCCTGTAATCTGCTTCAGTGGGCACAAGTTACCCTTTCTCCTGTGCATGTAGCTGGCCCCTGGGATAGCCCTTCTCTTTCAGTCTGATGGATTGTCAGTCTCCATCAGGTTCCCTCTGTTTCTTTCTTGTATTGGCTTGACTGTCTTCCTCTTTCTTGGTTTACATCTTTTTTTGGAGCATGCTTTGCATATTCTGGTAGCTTCCAGCGAATAAGATGCATGGGAAGTTATTTCTTTATTTGAAACTCTGCTTCTCTGAAAATGTCGTTATCATATGTGTGGTTTTTTTTTTTTTTTCATTTTTTTTTTCTATTTCATTTGTAGACTCTTGTCTTTGTCCCTAGGGTTCTGAATTTCATAGTGATGTATCTTGTTGTGGGTCAGTTTGTATCCAGTGTCCTGGGTATTACGTGTCCTTTCAATCTGGAAACTCACGGCCCCTTAAATTTGGGTAAGTGTTCTCAAATATTTTAGCTGATGCATTTCTCCCTTCTATCTTCTCTGTTATCTTTTGCTGGAGCTTCTGTTACTTGGATATTGGACTTTCTGAAGTCGTTTCCAGATTTTTCTTATCTTTTTAATTTTTTTCTTCAGTTTCTAGATTTCCTCAGCTTTATATTCTATCTTGCTTTATTTATTAAGTTTTTCTTTTTTTCTATCATGTTTTTAACTCTAAGAATGTTCCTTTTTTTATATATCATACTGTTCTTGTCTCAACACACTATAAATTCTCTTAACTCTTATTAGGTGTTTGGTGTTTTTTGAAGTTTTCTTTTCTTTGCATGGCCTCTATCCTCCAAGGTACTTGTTACTCTTTGTTTGGATCTTATTTTAACATTAGGGCTTTCTAAAAATGCCTGGAGGTCTTTGATTTGTCTGCAAACATTTAGGAGTAGAGTGATTGGAAGCTCTGATGTATGTATAGGGTTTGTCAATTGTGAGCTTCATTATAGACAGGTTATAGGAAACTTCCAAAGTCACTATCCTTAGTTGTCTTCTCTTGGACTGGTCAGCTCTTTTCATTCTCCTGCCTGGAGGGTAAAAGCCTAGTTGCTAGCTTTCTGGGAACCAGATAAGGGAAGAGGGCTGGTGCTCTCAGCATCTGATATGCATATGTTCATCTAATCCCATTTATTTGCCTTCATCTGTACCCGAACTACCTGCACTCCAGTCTAGAGGCACTCTCTTTTACTCTCTATAGAAAAATAAACCTCCAGGTATGTAGGGATTGGGAAAATAGCTCAGGTGTGTGGAGTAGGGGAGGCCATCTAGGAATCTAGGCCCTTCTTAGATAGTTGTTCAGCCAAGCCTGCTTAGTTTATAATTCCTCCACCCCCAGCCTTTTGGACCTTCTAGGGAGTAAAATGAGGTGGATCTTTTTCCCCACTGCTAACTTAGGATTCACATCTGCTGTGTCACTTGCCACTCCTCCATCTGCATTTTAACTTCCCATATTTTGCAGCTAGTATCTCCTATTTTATTCTCCCTGTTCTTGTTGATTTATGGCTTTAATAAATTATTTTGCTGTCCTTTACTTGGGTTTTGGGAAGAAACAAAGGTAGCTTCTTGCATTCAATCTTTTATTTTTACCTGAAAGCCTTACCATTGCCATTTATTTTCTGAACCCCCAAGGGTCTGAAGTTTTTAAAAGAAAAATTCAATGTTTTAGAGTGATCAACACTGTAAAACATACTTCAGGGAAAGAAGGACCAGACCATAGTCCTTTGATTATAAGAATTTGGTTATTTGAGATATCTCTTTTAAGTCAAGGTGTTCAAAAAGATTTAGTTCCTCACCCACAACATTTTCCCTCTTCTTTCATCTCCACCTCCCCACAGTTTGACCAGTTCCCATTGTGTCATCCAGTCCAAGTTGAAGTTCTTCATGGACCAACCACAGGGAGGCATTAGTTCGGAGAGAATGAGATAGCTATGAGAAGGTAGAAAAATGAGGGAGATAGGCGCAGTACAGCTTGACCTGTCATATCTATGTCATGCTTTTATCAAGACTGTTGTGACTGTCTGTAGCCTCTTACTGGCTTGGGATCAGAGTAACTATTCTTCAGAAATCTGTGGTTTTCCTTCAAGCCCCATAGAAGCTACACATATCACTCGATTGGCTCCAGCATCACTGAATTTCATTGTCTCTTTAAAGAGGAACGTGCCTTCAGCTAGCTTCTTAGTCAGCAATGGAAAGAGTGATCTCAGAAGTGGCCATTCTGATTCTAGAAGCAAGATGAAACTTACAAGCACATTTGAGAGAACAGCTGCCTCCGTGATGAGTTTTCAGCTGTTGTGAGCATGCCCTTCTATATTCTTCCTTCAAGTTTTCCTCTAATGATTTCCAAGCAATATCATAGCATACTTATTCAAACTTGATATCATATTTATTTTTTCCTTAAGTGTAAGTCTATGTTTCCTATTAGAAATTTTGTTTTTCATCAGAGGAATTCTGCAATATATTTCTTTGGATCTAAGTTGGTAGGGTTTCAGAGGGTAATAAATAATGACCCCTTTATCTCCCTTAGTTCAGAATTAGTTGAGAAACAAAGAAGTCAAGCACATGGAGACCAAAATATAACCTTTATTATTGACTTTTACTGGTAATGCATTTAGAAAAATGTTGTGTTAGGTCTGCTGGCCACTATTAGTGCGTTAATATTTTGACCTGGAATATGACATCTTATCCTCTCACTGGCCAAATTGGACAGTTACAGGCCACTCCATGAGTGTTTAACCCTCTAAAACTTAAAACGAGAGAAGAATAACTCCTTCAAAGGAGTAAGAGGCTAAAAGAGAGGCTAGTGGTGTTACTCTAATGGAACATGAGGAACATGAGGAGTGGAGAACTGCAATGTGATGTGATAACAGTTCCCCTTAAGATGCACCATCAATTTATAGCAAATGCTCAGAAAAAAAAAAATACTGTGTTAAATCAGGTAATATGACACATTCAGATTTTAGAAACATTAAAATAATTTTTCCATCTTAGAAATAAAATAGTATAGTGATGTGAGTTATTGATCAATTGTTTCTGTGGTAAAAATCTTCTTTATGATTTGGAATAAGCAGCAGACACACTCTTGGCTGGGGTGGGGAGCCCCATCTGTAATTCTAGTCTTGTTGCAAACTAGCTGGGAGTCCTTGGCTCCATTGAACCTTTCCAGGCCTGTTTTTCATCTGTTCAATGAGGAATGAAGGACCAGCTGAATATAGTAACAGATAAAAAGGATGAGATAGATAAGAACTGAACTTACACAGCTAATTAGTTTCAGAGTTGAGACTAAAACCCAGATATCTTTCTTCCCAAGTCTCATTATATTCTACCATATCTGTTTTAGATGGACTTAAATTTAGATAAAATAGTTTAGTGGAATAGAAGTGATCATTTGTTCATTCATTCATTTATTCAGTCATTCAACAGAGAATCTTTTTTTAATGTAATGTGCTGTACTAGGCAATAAGGATGGATAAGATATGTTTTTGTCCCTATAGCAGCATACAACCTATGCCTTTATATGTTTGTAGCTATGAGTGACTACCTCAGCCGCCACCATGTATAGTCTCACATGAAGGGCTTCAAACTGATCCCTGGAAGAGATCCAAACCTCCTTGGCTGCTCTGAAACTGTCATCCCTCTTACACTTTCCCTGAGACCTGGAATAATGTCCCTTCAGTTGGCATGACCCACCTTCAGGAATTGGTTCATACCATCTTTGCACACAAGTCCTTCAAGTGTCTAAATAGAAAAAAATGCAGAGTAGTATCCAGAACCAAATATTGACCTCATTATGATTTTTCTCTTTCTGGTTATAGGGTACTTAAGCTGGCATTACTATGTAACCATGCCAATGCCAGCCTCCACCCTCACAATTGCAGTGGGATCCTGGACTGAAATTAAGCCAGAGACCTGCTCATCAAATGATCTGACAGCGGAGAGAAGATCCTTCTCACCTTTGGAGGCTGACTTCAGGTTTGTGTTTGGGAACTTGTTGAAAAACAAACACTTGAATGAGAAGAATGATGCATTTATTCCAAGTACTGGGAATGTGAGTCATCCCTGCTGAGAAACTAAACCAAAATATGATTAATCAAAGCAGGAAAAACCCCACTGGGAGGGAAAAAGAGTTGAAAGGCAGAAATGTGGGCATATTATTTATGCAGAAAGGACGAGAAAAGAAAATAAATGTATATGAAATCCTGTGTGAAATCAGGTGAAATATTTTCATGTGTTTGGTTAAGTGAACAGAATCTTCAGATTCAATACTTTCCCTCTTTCTTTGTCTTTTTACTTTGGGTTTCAGTGCGTATTTGGTCAGAAACAACTTAATAAAAAGAAGTTGTTTGTCTGATGAATGCTGTTTTTGTTTCAGAGACCACTGTTAGCAGTGCACCGAGGGAGGGGCAGTCTTCCCTCGGTGGGGAGAGTCAGCCTTTTTAGGAGCACAGGACACAAGGATGCTGTCACAGGGCCATTGGGTTATGAGAATCTTGCTGGATGAGAACTCTGTTAACTTCAGTAGCAGTTCCTTCTTTTTCAGAGTGTATCAGAGAAAAATCAGTTTAAAGTTTTGAAAAACTTCCCAGATGTTCATCTATTTCTAGCTTGAGACCCCATGGGGGAAAGGGAAATGCATGTAAGAGGTGCAGGGATGTGCTAATAGTGCAGCATGGCATCATGCTACATTCTTAGGACTTTTACACTCAGTTCATTTTATCATTTTTCCATTTACAGGTAGTCACTAAGTGAGTACCTTATGGTGGAGAATACCAAGGTCATGGGACAGATGGTTAGTTCATCCTTGAAAACCTGGAAATTCCTTTTGTGTTGCTTTTACTTTGCCACATTGCTTTTACGCTTTCTGCAGTGACTGTAGTGGTTGGTGTTAGGAAATAAAGGAATTGAGCCCTCTCTCATGATGAGCAGATGTCTTACTGCTTGCATTTTGCTTTTTGAAGGAAGAGGTCATTTTTATTTCCTGATCAGTAACTTGCCTATTTTGGACTATCTTCCCTGAGCTGTAGAGAGTATCCTAGATTGCTTATTGGATTTTACTTATGTACTCTCTCAAGAGAAGAGAATTGTGGACAGAAATGACATATGTTACTTTCATGTGGGAATATTTAATTGCCTGTGAGACCCACTAGTGCTCTTTTCCCCTGCCACTGAGATCACATGGCAGGCCTCATTTTGCAATTCTAGGCAGCCTGAATTTCCGAGGAGAGAGGTCAGGTGCCCTGGAGAGTAACTTGGATCCACAGCAGATTTGGTATGAGCAAGAAATAAACTGTTTTTCGTGTTAAGCCACTGAAATACTGAGAATGTTTGTTATTGTAGCATATCCTAGCCTATTCCAAATTAACACAGAATCCATTGGATTTTGAAATCAGGGAAAGTCTTGTTCTAAATGTCATGTTGGTTAGTCATGAGAATAAGACTGTAAGATAGGTAGGTTTTATTATCTCCCTTATATACATAAAATAAAGATACTGAGACTTCAGACAGGAACAAGTTTGTGTATGTTCATCTCCCTACTGAGTCACAGTACCTGGATTTACATCTGGCCTCTACCATCTAGAGAAGTGATTCAGAAACTTACCTGGGGACTTTTAAAAACTGTGTATAATATCCACACCTCACTCTAAGTCTGATCCACCTTCCCACCTGGAGACTCAGCACCATGATTGAGTCTCTCTTATTGATTGGAATGTGTTGTGTTGGAGCAGAAAACAGAAGTTGAAAGTGCTGTCTTTGGGTGGGTAGTTGCTATCCCTATTGGGTGGGTGTGTTGCTTGTGACAAAGCCACACTGTTCTCTGTAAAGACTTTGCATGGGCCTGGTTCTCAAATTCTTTACAGTGAAGAAGCACTCTACTCTTCACCACAGCCTCAGGACTGACTGACTGTTAGAAGAGGTATGCAGTTGAAAACTGTGCCTTAGTAAGGCTAGGGGAAGGCAAAGAAAGAAATTTGTTATTTTATCCTTCTAGCCATATTCCAAGAGATCTGAGGTGGGAGAAAGGGCAGCAGTCATTTCCTATGCACTCTCTGTGCTGCCCAGAAGCAACTGAAATGGCTTTTCTCTTTCCTTTCAACCATAGTTGAGAAGGGAGAAGGACATGGTCAAATGAAGTAAGGGTTCCAGGAAGATATGATATTCGAAATCCCTGCTAGAGTTTAGGGGAAAGGGTAAATATGACACCTTCCTTTTCCTCCTGAGTTCAGAACCAACTGAAAAACAAATGGAAGGAGAACAATAAAACTTTAATTACTGATAGAAGCTGGACTAAGGGAGCACTCAGGTGTACAGTATTAATGGACTTTCTAATATTCCATTTCCAAATGAGACATACTTTCCCACCCAGCTGGATCACTGCTAACCTCCACAGTATGGATATACATAGCCTGCATCACAGCCAAAAAGTACCCCCTCTGTGGGCAAGCAAATCTGAAAAGAGAAAGTCCAGAGTCTCCCAGTCAATCGGATCAGCTGGAAAGAGAGGTCATCCTTGTTTGAAAATGTGAGGCCTGGGGGATGGACTCCCTCCCATACTTTCCTCCATGTCTGACATGCTATGACTAAGTTTTCCCTTCATTAATCACTGTGCTCGTCTATCAGAAATGTACTGCTGATAAAATAATAGCTTACATTTGTCTAATCCTTCCCTGGCTGCGTGCTTCATATGTGCTGTCTTTAGTCATCGGAGGGTGGCTTTGTGTTTTTATCCATTAAATCTCAGGCTCCATGCTAAGTTTGCCAACAACGGTGCTCTGAAGTGCCAACTGAAGTGGTGTTTTTTGTTACGTTCACATCTGGTCCCCTGGCCTTCCCCAACCCCCCTTTCAACTAAGACTACTAGTTCAATTCACATAAATGTACCTTTTACAGGGGCCTTATATACCACAGGCTTTCATTTGCCTAAAGTATTCATCTGGGTCCCAGAAATTTAGCCAAAGTATTGGTCACTGAACTTTCGATCACTGTTCACATGGGCTAAATTACAGGAAGAACAGTCCCTCTTCCAGCTCCAGTTCCACACACTCTTCAGCCCACTCTGGGAGAGCATTTCAGTAAATACATTAGTTATAAGGCACTTAGATAAACTGTTGAAAGTTTATTAATTTAATTTGACTGTAGTATAACCTTCTTTAGCCACAGCAGAATCTTTGTATTATGTTTAACCTCCTGAGGCCTTTGCTAAAGCATTGTCTTCACTTTGGGACCATACAGTTTAAGCAAGACACTTGGATAAAGTCCAGAAGAACTCAGCAAAAATTATCAAAAACATGAAAATAGTCGCCATGAAGCATAGGAAAACATGGGAAAGGCAATGAGGTTGTTAATCCCAAAGAAAGGTAGGCTTGGTGGGGAAAGAAGTCATCTTTAGAGCTGTAAAGTTGATGAAAAGTTGCCTCATGAACCTTGGAAGATGAGGCACTGTTTCTATCTCTTTGGAATTCTAGAAAAGTAGGAATGGTAGATAATACATAATAGGGGAAAATGCCGATTTCCAGTATGCCCTTCACTGAGAGAGGAGCCTTTCTATATCTTCCTGGCTTGGTTTGATTTCTCCAGCCCTTATTCTCCCAGGGTATTCAGCTTTCTGTCTCATAATGCACATCTCTCATGTTGCACTGTAATGTACTGAATGCCCTAAGGAAACATATCTAGCTTTCAGACACTACTCTATCATCATATGTATTGACATCATTGTCGGCAGTGCATTGGGGCCTGGTGGTAGCAGTCTGAACACTTGTGATTCTTAGCAAATATCTACTTTGCTTCCTAAAATATGTTAATAAATTGTGTAAACATTTTACGTGTCACTGAACTTATCAGAATTAATTTTTTTTTTCTCTCAACAAAACTGTAAACTCCTAAAGGTAGAGTCAGAGTTTATTCATATGTATGTACACAGCAGCATCCGGGGGGTGAGGTGGGGTGGGGAGGTGCCTCGAATAGAACAAGAATGCAGGATATATTTAGTGAATTGTCGTGCTGAACCAAAAAAGTAGTTGTGAAATAAGGGTATGTGTTCCAAAGAGAGAGACTTACCAGTGATTTCTTTCAAACCTATAACAGGGAAACATTTCTGTCAGTTGGTTTCTGTACAGCCCTGTCTTTTTTTTTTTTTTTTTAATAACCTAATAGTAAATCCTGATATAGCCCTATAAGGCCTTTTTCATTTTTGTTGGTTGTATACTATTTTTCCTTTAGCTTTATTAAAATATAATAGACAATTAGTTGCTCATATTTACATTGTGCAATTCAATGAGTTTTTAAAAATTATAGTTGGCATACAGAAATATATCAGTTTCAGTTGTACAGCATAGTGATCAGAGATTCACATAACTCACAAAGTAGTCACCCCACTTAATCTAGTACTCCTTTTCCCCTTACATATTTATTACATTAACCATCTTCCTCATGCTGCACTGTACATCTCCATGTCTGTCCTGCAACTATCCGTTTGTACCGTTTAATAACCCCTTTGCCCTTTTTTTTGGCCGTACCCCCAAACTCCCTCCCATCTAGTAGCCCTCAAAATATCCTCTGTATCTGTGAGTTTACTTCTGGTTTTGTTGTTGTTGTTTATTTTGTTCTTTAGATTTCACTTAAACGTGAAATCACACGATATTCGCCTTTCTCTATTCAACTCATTTGATTCAGCGTAATACCCTCTAGGTCCATCAAGGCAGTATCTTTTCTCATCCCTTTCCTTTAAGGCTGTGTGTGTCTATCAATGTGAAATGAGTCTCTTGTAAGCAGCACATATAGGGGTCTTGTTTTCTTATCCATTCAGCCACTGTATCCTTTGGTTGGGGCACTTAATTCTTTTCTATTTGAAGTACGCGCTGATAGATATATAGTTATTACCATTTTTTTCCATGATTTTGATGCATGTTTTTTTTTCTTAAAGAAGTCTTTGCAACATTTCCTGTAACAGCAGCTTTGTGGTGATGAATTCCTTTAGCCTATTTTTGTCTGGGAAGCTCTTTATCTGTCCTTCACCTCTCAATGATAGCTTTGCTGGATACAGTATTCTTGGTTGTAGATCCTGGGTTTCCATCACGTTGGATGTTTTTGTGCCAGGCTCTTCTGTCCCGCATAGTTTCTTTTGAGAAATCAGCTGCCAGTCTTCTGGGTGCTTCCTTGTAAGTAAGTAACTCTCTTTGTATTTAACCTTTGGCATTTTGATTATGATGTGTCTTGGTGTGGGCCTCTTAGGGTTCCTGATTTTTAGGATTCCCTGAGCTTTCTGGGGTTGTATGTCTGTTTCCTTCACTAAGTGAGAGAAGTTTTCCAACATTATTTCCTCAAATAGCTCTTCAGGATCTTGTTTTCCTTCAGGTACCCCTATGACACAGATATTTTTACATTTAATAGTGTCCCATAGAGTCCTTAAATTATTATTATTATAGTCTTGGCTTCTTTCTCTTGCATTCCGATTGAGTGTCCTTGGCTTCCCCATCCCCTATATCAGTGGTTTGATTGTCTTCTCTATTCACTCTGTTTATTTCCCTAATACACTCTTCATCTCAGATAATGTGTTCTTCATTTCTGACTTGTTCCCTTTTATAGTTTCCATTTTCATTTTTATATATTTGTTATCTCTTTGTTAAAGTTTTCACTGAGTTCATCTACACTCTCCTAAGTTCATTGAGCATGTTTATAACCAGTATTTTGAACTCTACATCTGTTAGATTACTTGACTCCATTATTCCTGGATCTCTGTTCTGTTCTCTCATATATTGTCTGCTTCATCATCTTTCCATTTTGGCTGCCTTTTTGTGTCTGTTTCTATGTACTAAGCAAAGCTCCTAAGTCTCCCTGTCTTATAACCATAGCTTTGTGTAGTAGGTACCCAGCAGCAAAGTCCTGAGAAGGGATCAGCTGCAGGCCAAATTTAGCCCCAGCCTCTGCCCCTCCAGGGCCCCATGTTAAGATTCAACAAGCAACCCACAAATGCTGTGCTTATAGTTGCCTCAGGAAGTCACCAGAACCAAGGCTAGCTGCCACCAGTGAGGGTTTGGAGCTTACTCAGCAAGTTTTACAGGACTCGCTGAGAACATAACTGGATATGGCTGGGGTATGGGCATGATTGGGGAAGATGAAGTTTCAGGGAATCATCTGGGCTGAGTGATCTCTGTTATTCAGATTGATGACATTTCAGTTATGGCAGCACCTGTGTCTGCACACTGGGAGTGAGGAGGGCTCAACAGAGGAACAATGGGTATTGCCAGCATTTCTACTCGGATGAAAGCCTCACCTCCTGCCCTCTCTGAGACAAGTCAGTGTCCCCCTGTAAATCCCTGGTGACCCATGGAGCAGCCTACTGGGCATTGATGCTCAGAACAAGCAGGTCCGTCACTGCAAAAGTCTGGTCACAGATACAGCCCCTTTAAGAGGCGTTTGCAGCTGCCAGCTGCCGCTGCCTCTGCCTGTGTCCCACTCAGCCATTCCGGATCAGGCAGTCTCTTACATCTTTGCTCTCTCCTGCCTACCTCCAACCATTGTACGGTGATTTCTTATTTCTTTCCCTAGTTGTAGGGCTTCTCTTCATCTCGACCCCAGTCAACTCTGGTTGCTGTTTCTTCCATGTTTCTATCACAACTTGATGTGGTTGCAAGAGCAGATGAACAAAGTCTGTATCATCTATGCCATTTCGCCCAGTGTTATATCAGTACAGCACTGTCTTGAAAGAAGAGGATAGCTAAGGAGATCCTCTTGAGGCAGTTTCCAATTTTGTGATTCTGAATAAAACATCATCACTCTTACTCCTTGGAGAGACCTTTTATGAAATAATTTCAGCCCAGCATTGTATAAGAGGGAACCAATGGTCTGGTTCTCATCATTGATTAGCCTAACATATATTCATTCTTCTCCCCACTCTTGGCAATATTAATGTGCAATATTGTTCAGGAAGAACAGGAAACTGAGCTCAGTTTTGAGAAAACTCCAGGATCCAAGTTTACTTAAGAAGCATAGTGAAGTATGTGGAGGAGAATCAGGAGAGAGGAGCTTATAATAATTCACAATGTGATGAATAGTTCTTATTCCTTAGAAATGTTATGTGGATTAACTGGGAGAATGTATATAAAGTATTTAGAACAGTGCTTGGTATCCAGTAAATGTTCGATAAGTGTAAGTAGCAGTTGTGGTTGAAGTTAATATTCTTATTATCATTAGTATTACAAATTATTAATAATTAACAATCAAGTATTGTTATTAATCTTTAAAATGTTTACTCTGATTGCAAGTCTGGCACAAGAAACAGCTTTTTACAAATGCTGGATTTGTTGGTGATATCAAGACTATATAGGAGCAGGCACATATATAATAATTTAACTGACATATATAATAACTGACGGTTAGCCTGAAGGGAAGATAGAGCACATTTGAGTCAATACTGGTTCCATGGAAGACTTTTCATGACTTTATAAAAGTACAATATTCCCTCACCACTTCAGGAACTTGCCTATTGTAGGAAGAGGAGCTCATGTCGTAAGTTGTCATAGAATCATAGTGCCAGAAAAAACCTTAGAAATCATTTCAGTTTTTTCGTTTCTTTGTTTTTAATTGAAATATAATCAACACATAGCAGAGAGCACAGATTTTAAGTGTTCAGTTTGCTGATTTTTTATGATTGTATACATGCTAACACAGAAAACATTCTATCACCCCCATAAGTTTCCTCACACCCCTTTCCAATCAATCTCCTCTCCCCCTCCAGCCTCTTCTGTGAGACCATGTCAGAGGTGAGGAAAAGAGATCCCAGAGACTAAGTTGCTTGCCTCAGGTCACAGTTAACCAGTTGAACAGCCTCAGAAGCCTAGATTTCCTAATCTCCCTGTTGGAACCCACATGTAGCCTCCCTGATGTCTTTTCCATTTTTATTCAGAGACTTAATGGTCTCACTTACCCATAATTTGATTGTCTTAAAATCCTGTATTTTTTCTGAGGCATTGATTATGAAAATAATGCTAATATACCCAATTGGAAAAACCTTTGTTATCTCAGCTAGTGCCATTCCTATCCAGAGAGAATTTAACTCACTTTTTCTCTTGAACAAATTGGCTGTTAAGATAAATCTTTAGCTACCTCAAACTATTCTCTAAATTTTGGGGTTTTGGCCTGCAAAAAAGAGTCCTGCTCCATCGTGTGTTTCTAGATAGGTCAGTGGAATGCTTCTGCAAAATTGTGTCTTCATAGGTAGAATTTAAACTTATGCCCCAACTTTGTCCTGAATATGCCTCTTCACCTCCCAAGTTTTTCATTACATGCACTGAAAGCTTTTCAACAGAGAGTACTTAATACTTGCTTAAATTACTATAGCACATTATATAACTGTGTAAATACATTAGGAAAACGTATTGTGGTGGTAATTTCAATAAATGGCATTTTTTACTTCGTGGGACCTTTGATTGCAATTGGTACACCAGCACAATATTAGTCATTAGGTGGATATTACTGCCTTTTTGGTTAAATGTTTATCAATAGACACTCTTATTCACTTTCTCCATAAAGCAAGATTATCAATCCTGGGACTTTGGCTAGCTTTCAATGTCAATAATTGTATTCTTCCTGTCACCTTCTCCTGACAGAAGTATTTATGGGTCTTCACCCATTATTTTTACCTTCAACTGTGGCAAAATGTTGTGGGTGCTGGAAGCTGTGTTGTGTGTACCATGCTGGTGGAGAGTAAGGCTTATCTCCATAGCAGTGGGCACCTCCTTGGGTAATACTGGTTTTGGGTGGGTGAAAGGCATTTTAGAAATTTGGAGAGGCATTATTATTGCAGTCTGCTCATATTGGGACATATCTGTATTTTAAGTGTTTTCAATATTCACTGTAAATCTAATAATCCCTATAGTTAGAATTATAATTTGTAAATTAAAAGTAGAGGGACTTTTCATTGTGTTGGAATAAAGGACGTGATAACAGGTGGAAAAAATAGGGTTCCCTTTGATGTTGGTTTCTTTGGGTAGATAAGTTCTCTTGAGGCCTGTGAGTCAGATTTTAGGAATTCTTTTCCAGCTCCACCTTTGACAGGATAACTGACAGTGGTCAGATGGTGCGGGCTGGCCTCTGATCTGTTTCCTTAAAAGGTTGATTCCCTGAAATTTGTATTGCAAGTCAAATGGGGAAAATATTATATCAAAAGTACCTCTATTCCTTAACAGCACAACACCTAGATTACTTATCAGTGAATAGATTGTATTCTTTTGAAAAGTTGGAACCTGTACTGTAATTTGGTTCATTGTTTACTGCTTGAGTGCACATCTGTTATTCTAGGAAATTCCAAGATGTTATCTTTATTTTGATTGCACCATTGCTTTCTTTCTGCGTCATCCCTAATTTGGAGAGGAGTTTTTCACATGCCGATGATACCTGAAAGCACATTTCTGAGAGCAGAAAATGTTGTTGTTGTTGTTGTTTTTCTTTTCTTTTCTTTTTTCTTTTTTTTGAAAACTCTTTTCTTTTCTTTTTCTTTTGGTTTTGTTATTTTGTGTTTGGGGGCTTTTTCCTTCTGTTTATTCTAAAACAAGATTTTACTGCTTTCATTTAGCTTAAATTGAAACTATTCGGTTAACTCAGCAAATCAATAAGTATTTTGACCTATAATTTTTCACCACTACTTAGAAACAGACAAACAAAGAAATCAAACTGAACCACTATCTCTTAGAAGTTGTCCATGTCTGTGAGAGTTCCTCTCCTTCATGGGAAGAAGAATAAACTTGATTTACTTTCAAATGCATCTGTTTATTTTGTGTTGTTAGGTGTGTTGGTGTTTGTGGCCATGTGGAATACCCCTGCCGCTTCCAGAATGCTTCTGCCACCACCCAGGAGATCATTCCTCATCGGGTCTTTGCCCCGGTGTGCCTCAAAGGTGCCTGCCAAGAGATCCTTCTGCAGCTGATCCCTCCTTGTCTCTCAGCAGCGCACTCTGTCCTGGGAACACACCCGTTCTCCAGGCTGGATGTACTTATCGTCCCTGCCAACTTTCCAAGTCTGGGGATGGCCAGGTACGTTGTTCCACTGTGGTACTTGGAGAGAATACGCTTCAGAAATCCTTCAACTGTTTCTTGCTTTCTCTGAGCTCTGTCAGAGCTGTCATTTGATTAGAATAAAGAGGCCATGTTTGCTCATGCTTGGACATCTCATTGTTGCCTTGAGGAATGGTTTGTGCATAGATTCCACCATGCATGAGCTTTTGGTTATTTTAGGCTCACTTCAGCTACCTTAAAAATAAAATCACATTGTTGCTAGGGTTGAGAACACGTACTCCCAGAGTGATGTACGTTGGATTGTGGCTGATCAGTGACTGCTTAGCTTATGTGGTGAAAGCATAATGCTAATGAGCCCAAGGTCATAGTTCTGGACAGGGTGATATAACTAGGTTCCATGACCATAGGCCGCTCACCTAATCCTGACCCAGCTGTCTCATCCATTCTCACCATTGGTCACAAGGGCAATGACTTGAGAGCCCCTGTGTCAGAGAGACTGTGGATGAATCAGTGTAAATCCATCACCATGGCTTGAAAAACAGCTCGAAACAGATGGCTTACTGGGGGTGGTGTAGGGGGAAAGAGGTACTTGTCTTCCTACTAATTTTTAATACAGGAAATACATTATTCTTATTGTTGTCTCAGTTTATTTCCTATAGAAATATCAGGACCTGCAAGTTCATTCATTACACCTAAAATTCATTCATTAATACCGTTGTTCATTTAGCAATAGGTAGCTGTGTTTCACTCAGCATTTTACTTGGTTATGCATCAGGATTTTACTTAGTTATATTTCTATTTGAAAAATCTTAATCATTAACAGTGAATATGCTTGACTAAGGATGGGAAAAATAAGCTCATCAAAACATGTGACTTTAAGTTTTTCCCTATTAGTCAAGGAAATTCCTGCTGCCAATTAATTTCCATGCTTTTGAACAGCTGTCATTTGTGGTGTTTTCTCTGAAAACTGCACACATTCTTAGTAAAACCCATGAGTAGAAAAGAACTGACCAGAATATTTGCTTTTGATCTTTACTACATATGTATATTTTTTAAAAGCTGGCTGGCTAGTCTTAATCCTTGAGGAGGTCTGAGAAAGTCATTTGGTCTGATTTTTATCCTATATTTATGAAGATAATGGGAATGTTGAAACTAGGATAATTATATATATTTGGTTACATGCATCATATAATTGTCTTGGATGTCTATATATAGAATTTGTTTTAACAAGGGGTCTTCTTTGGTCCCTTTGAAGAGTCTGCTGGACTTAATTTAAGCAGAATTATTGGCGAAGAAAGGGTCGTTCATTAAATGTTTCTCATTTGTACACAGTTTTGAGGGGCCGTATTTATTTGGGAGTTTTTAGCACTTTATGAGAGTTGTAGTTTTTCAGGGCATGTTTGCTAATAGTTCTAAGTTCTGACCCGAGGGAGCCAAAGATAGAGTATTTTTCTACAGAGGACTTTATTTTCTATAGCTCCTTCCTTACATCAGTCTGCCAAAATCAGAATCTGGTAACCTACAGACTATTCTATAAAGCTTCTCTTTTCAAGTTTGCATGCCCAAGCAGGTTGGCTGTGTGTTTGCTACTTTTTGAGACATTTAGAGTGATTTAAACATGCTTAACTCTGTGTTTTTAAAGCAATAAGCCAAAGTACCCTAAGGCCAAATGGTACTGAGCACAAATGTCAAAAAATGTGATGGTGATAATAATTTAGCAGCAACAAGACTTCTTTTATGCTTAAAAACAGGAGAGCCGTACATTTAAAAATTTGTGGTTTGTTGTCAAATATCATTTTTTCTCATTTCTTTTTTCCTTTTTTTTTTAGATTGTGGAAATAGATGGCCCTGGCCTACATATTTTCCTGGGCTTAGTTACTTACTGTTCCCTGTATTTGAGCTGTGGAGAGGGGATTGTGGTATCTGCCACTGCCAGTGGCGGGTGGGGGAAGTACTCTGTTTTTCCCGTCTCTGACCTAAATTGATTCCACTTGCTTGGCATGACTCTCTTGGGATCCCAACACCTTGAGCCACATGTGACTGAGTGGGATTTATGACTCAGTTGGCTCCTGGGGCCCTGCTGCCTTTGCTTGCAGCTCTGTAAAGCAAAGGTGGAACAAAAATGACAGTCTTGCAGGTCAACTCTGTGCCCTAAACAGGAATAAAGAAATCGCAAGGCCAGTAGGAGCCATCCAGAAAGAAACTCCACACTGAAACTTGCCATTGCCCTGTTGTTATGCTCTAAAGATCAAAGTCTTTCTTGGTAAATTAAATGGTTCTTTCCCTGAGTCCACATTTTATAAATAGGTATGCAAGATTATAAATTCCATACCTCTGAACTTTTTTAGTAATTAGGTCTCAATCATAATGAATACTGTTTTATACCATTTATGCATTCATTTTTGGTAAATGACATTAAACATTCCCACATGAACTAAAATAGATAACTTATTATAATAACCATTTTAACGAGTTTTTAAAATTTTGGATAATATCTGTAATGGTTGCACTGTATTTTAACTATTACATATTATGGGTTGTGAATGGTCTTAAAACTCTTTCTTAGTCTGTTTTTGAACCTAATTCTAATATTTCACTGAAGTGAGAAAAAAACCACATTTTACAACTTGAGTGTATGAAAATGACAAATCAATTTATAAGAAGGTAAATAATACACAAACATCATTTGAGAATTTAGAATCCTGTTCACACATAACAGTAACTAGAACATTTAGCAATACTGCACTTAATGATTTTTGTCACCTATTACTGTAATAGGACCTGTTTAGTATCAATGTTTCCCTCCAATCCTTCTGTGAATCACTGTTCCAGGAAAGAGATGCTTTTATTCTCTTCTGATTCTGAGAAAAATCACCAGTTTATCTTTAAAACACTATTGAAAGTTCCATTCCCATACTTCTCTCATTTAGTAAATGTGAGCTCTTTGTTTTATTTTTGCCTTCCATGGAGGTCGAATCTGCCATATAAGGAACTGTGGAGTGTACATTTCTTGAATTTTGTAATATGAGGTCTATATGAAGATCTGAATACATTTTAAATGAATCTCCAATGTGTAGAACAGCTCTTCATGTTGGTATAATTAGTGTTTCACCATTTTCATTGTGTCTTAGTATTTTCTCAGGTATCTCAGCTAGGGATTGACTAGTAAGCCTGATTTCCTAGATATTGAGAAACACATGAAAGGAGCCCATCATCATGCTTACCCTCTTTGTTATAATAATAATAATGTTAATGGAATAATGTCCTGGAACCAGATTTATGACAGTTGCTTAAAAATTAACACCTTAGTCTTACCTCTGAAAGTGTTTATAATAAATGCTTTGCTTCATCATTTGTCTTTCAGCAGTTTACAATTACACATCACGGGGCGTAATTAGGTTGGCAGAACTCTCTTGCTGACATCCAAATACATTTTTTTTTTCTTTCTCTTCTATTTGAATTTTAAGAATCTCCAACAAATCATTTCAGAGTGGTATTACATTTAGAGCTCTGAATAAAAAAACATGTCTTCTATGGCTCTCTTTCCCAACTCTACCACTTACATGTAGCTTCAGCCCTGGTCCCACTGGGACACTTGGAAAAACGAACAAACAAACAAACAAACAAACAAACAGTCAAACAAACAACACAGCAGCAGTGTGGTTGATGATAGGTAACAGATTCTACTTAGACCTTTTTGTCACCAATTTTGTACTGGGTTGTCTTGTTCATCTGTTCATTGTTTATTTATTCGTTCGTGCAATAAATTTCTATTAAGCACATACTGTATACCTAGTAGGATTTAAGATGCTGAGCCTACAAGGGTGAACAAGATTGATGAGATCTCTCTCTACATGGAACTGACATTCTCATCAGGGGAGGAAATAGTATACATTAAAAACAAATAAGAGGTGTCCTATAAAGAAAATAAAACCAAATAAGTGATTGAGTTTCTTGAGATAGGTAGCATTGGATGGGGAGGCAAAGAGTGACATTTACAATGAGACTGGAGAATAGGAAAGAGACAGCCTTATGATATAGTCTGGTGGAAAAGCAACCCAGGCTGAGATAGTTCAAATCCAAAGGCCGCAAGTTGGGAACCGTTATAATGGACTGGAGGAGCAGAAAGAAGTCCAATGTAGCTGGGGGGCACCGAGCTTTTAGAATAGCCTTCCTTCACCCTCTTCTTAAATTCATTTTTGGAGTGGGAGATTCCAAGGTCCCTCGAGACTTTGTCACCTGAGCTACCCACACACCAGTATTAGGAAGAGTGGGTGGGAGCTGCAGAGAAATGGCAGAGGTGAAGTAGGGATTGATGGTTCCAGGCAGTCACATATTATGGGGAGGACTTGGAAGAAAGGTTAAATCTTTTCTCAGTGTTCTAAGGATCAACAGTGCTATACTATCTCGTGACAGAGTGGTTAGAAGCTGATTTGGTTTAACAGCTGCTGTTCTCAGCAGAATTCTCCATTGCGAGGACATCGGAGCACCTGGCACTCAGACGGGCAACTCTCTCTGTGGAGAAGGGACAAGTCTCAAGTCACCATATTTCCTTTTCCCAGCAGCTGTTGCTTGATTTCTTGCGAGCTTTTTGCACAATAGGTCACAGGGAGGGATGCTGTGTTCATATATTTGCTCATCCTAATTTTTAAGCTTTCAAAAGATTGAACAAAAATAGGATTGATGAAGAGCATAGAGAAATAATCGTCAATTACTTAAAAATCTTCAATGCACTTCACAGCAGAGAAAAACTTTAAAGCTCCCTGTTACACATGGCTTATTCTTAAAAGATTTGATTGTGCAATAAAGGGCTTCTGAATGCTTATAGCAGTTCCTGACTATTGCATGCACAGTTTTCTTAAGTACCTCAATTTGCAAATAAATGTTGTGCACATACATGCCCAAGAATGAACATAACCAGCTTTCCCTCCTCCCCTCCTCCTGGCATTAGACAGGGTGTTGTCCTGTTTATTCTTATCTCTCAGCCAATGTGTAATAGAATCAGCAAAACATAACATGCTGGGACAAAGGACCTCTTGTTTTCAGCCTTCTAATTGTGCTGTTTTCTGCCGGGAAGGAAGCAGTCATAAATTTCTGTCATTATCTTAAATAGCAAGGTTTCACAGCTTTGGGAATTTTTCTTTGCTTGTTCTTTGTTAGCTTCTACTTGAATTTTTTTGATCCCCAAAACAAACCACCATACTTTTAAACAATCCTTTAAATTTCAGGACATGTGACCCCATGGTTTCAAGGCAAGATGCAACCAGAGTGATTCTTTCCTTCAGGAATCTGATTTGAGCTGTAAATTAGTGCACCTTTCTGTTCACCAAGGCTGCTAGCTCTTCTGCTCTCTGACGTGCTAAGGATTTGGGGGGTCTGTTTGTAGGTTTTGTTTCTTCATGATTGTTGTTTTTTCCCAGACGTGAATAAATTCTCAAATTTCTTTCTGCATGGATTACTTTAAAAAATATTTTGAAAGGCATTTCTTTCCCCTGTTTTCCAGCATAACTCTTCTCTGCTTTTTCAAACAGGTGGATGTGAATAATAGAAAGCTGCTTGTACTATCCTTTTTTTCCTGTAAAGTTTTAATGCTTTGTTTACCGGCACTCCTGCCATTGCTGTAGTGAAGAGCAAACAGAACTGGTGGTGATTTGCAATGTCACAGAGGTGGCTTGTACCCCCTCACACACATCCCTTTTGTTGCTTTCTTTGTGTTAATTTCTATTTTTGTTTTTCTTCTTGAGAAAATTATTTGACTTTGTTTCCCTTCTCTCTTATAGAGAAGGAATTTCCCTTTCAAATGTATTCTGGTTCTTTCATTTTTTTTTTCTTGAAATAGGATTTTGTATTTACAAAGTGATGTTCTTCTCGAACTCTGAAAAGCTTGGCCATGATTATTTGGTTAGTCTTGATAATGCCCATTTGTACTGAGGCAGTTAGTGAGAAGGTATGTGTGCACTCCATCCTTTATGGTACAGATGCAGGAGGATAGATGATGTCCCCAGGTCACTTAGGGCTGGAAAGTCACAGAGAGAAGTAAAAGCGCCTCATTCTAGGATAGCTTGTAGAGCCTGGGGTTTCAGACTTAGGCAAGACTTATCTTGTAACCCTTTATGAAGTGTACGTTTGCTTCAGGGCCTCCCCATGTGAGTCATAGTGTCATGGAGTCTACTTAAAGATCAGAGCTCACTGTGGGCTCATTTTGAGGTGGCCATCGAATCTGGGTACAAGGCAAATTCCTGGATCACAGAAGTACGTGGGAGCCAGGCTCGCTCTCTTCTGTTAGAACAAACAGGCAGGGTGAACTCATAGCTTTTGGCTCAGCCAGAATCTTCTTACCATCAAACAGCTGTGATGCTTGTCAGATCCAGAAGAGTATTTTATCATCATTACGCCATGATTCCTCACCCTCTGAAAGATTACACTTAAGTGTTTTGTTTTCTTTGAACTGTTCTCTATACACATAGACTGGCAGCCCTACTTTCAGAGCACTGCTGGGGCCATCCTTCAAGAGAATTTGTCAGGCCTTTGAAAGGCCTTCCTGAAGCAATCATCCCTGTACCTACGTTTCTAATCTTCTCTCTCTCTATTGATGTCATCATAGAGCCCTAATCTCTTCCAGCCCTTGAGCTTGAGATGGTCAGTCATCACTACCTTTCCATTTTTCCATTGCAAAGTAAAGTTTTATCCCCCATGACCCCCCACTATTTCTTTATGGAAGAATCATTGCTGAATAGAGCATACACTTCCTGGGTGAAAAATAACAATTGAATTCAATGTGCCAAGTTGCCATGTTGGAATATTCTTAATCTTGCAGGTTCTCACTCCTCAGACCACTACACATGGTATGAGTGAGCAAATGCTACTGGCTCTGGATGTATTATGCATGCTTGGGGGCATGGAGCCGTGTATGTATTTTTTTTAAGGTTAGACTCATTTTTGGAGAGAACACCAAGTTCAGAAACAGTCCTCAAACAAGGCACCAGCTTTGCTCAGAGGGAATATTCCCTCTGGTTTATTATAGTCAGTATGCACCTGGATCTCTCTGACATCTGAGCCAGAGGGGCGCATTTGCATAAGGTGGGTAGACATTGCCTTGTTGCTTTATCCCACCACTAAAATGTAATTGGAAGACTGTCTAAGCAACATTTTTTATTTTATTTAATTATTTTTTTAAAAAAGTTTCACTTTAAGAGGCCAAAGTTGTAAGGAAACATTCCTTATAAAACGGATTTTTTTAAAAAAAAATTGATTACTTTATGGGGTTTGTATGTATAATGCAAAAGTCAACCCTGATTTAACCTGAGTAGAGCTTGGAGTAGAACATGTTACATTTCTTGGTTAAGTGATCATGCTATTTATAGAGGTGACTACTCAGAAAGTCTAGACCTTGTTCCAGGAAGACGGAATGCCAAATCTGCCCTTCATCTTTGCAGTTAGCTTGCTGAAAATAACTGCCTCCTCTAATCATGAAATGGAAACCTTAGAATTTCATTTCAGGATTGTGTGAATGATCTGTGGGATCCCCAGGCAAGCCTTGGGATGGACAAGGCGGAGGGAGTGCTCTTGTGAGCCTGGCGACCCACCAGTGGGCCTTCGTTGTAAGAGGCCAGCTTGTTGAGTTATGGGGACTGTCGTTGATAGATCCTAGTTTTTGAATTGATGTCCTCTTAGACCCTGATAACCTACTTTCAGAATGAGTCAGCTGCAATTTCTGGCTTTCGTCATGCATGTACAATTTCTGAACATCCTATCGAAAGCTGGTAGTTGGAAAGGGATGGATGGGCAAAGTCAAGAATTTGTCCAATAAATACCTAGTGACTGACAGGTGTGATGAATGCTGATGATTCTGGGTTACAAGGAAATGTGAGACCTTTAGCCTAAATCAGAGTTTTTTACAGTAGGTTTCAGGGAAGACTAGTTTTGTGGAATGTTAATAATGTGGGGAAAGGATCTGTAGGTTAGTTTAGGAAATGAATAGATTAAACAAAGTTAAAAGGAAGTCTTTACTGGAGGGTCTTCTAAGAAAGCCTGTAATATCCTTATTATCTGGACTCAATATCCTGGTGTATATGTGCATCTCAAAGATGGCCAGAATATGCAGTGTTCCCCCAAATGTTGTGCCTGGAGATCCATCCCCCTTTGTGGTACGTATTTGATGGAACCATTGTAGTCCCCAAGAAACCCTTCCCTCAAACCATACTTTGGGAAATGATTCAATTCAGAAGTATCCTGGAGTTTGTTGTATAACTGACTACGGAATCCAGCTTTCATTCTGTAGTTAAGGACCTGCCATGTGTTAGGCACTGGGTGAGGGCCTTGCTTTCATCTCAGTGAGGAAGAGGGCCTCACGATTTAATGCAGGAGGCCCCCATTTTCTAGTTACACATCTCTTTTTGAACAGTCACCCCCTTCTGTGTATTTATATTTACTTATAAGTTGTATGCATTTAGTATAGTATTAATATGTTAGAAACACTATAATATAAACGCAAAAATAGAAATTTTAAAGGATGACGGAAAAACAATTACAGAAGGAAGTGTTGTCCTTTCTCTCTGCACCCTGGTGGATTGGCTTGTGTCCTGAGATCCCTGCAACTGCCCCAGCTCCGCTGTGGAGACTGTAATTCAGAGGGTTGGGGTAGGGTCTTGGCACCTGGAATGTTAACATGCCTGTCCACCCAGATGATTCTACTACAGGTGTTAGAGAGCAGTGTGTGTTTGGTGGGGACTGCGTGGGCATCTCTAGACAGGTAAGTATCTCCCGAAATGCCTTCACAGACTCTGTACCCTGCCATCTTCTCTCAGAGAGAATGTCAGACTGAGGAAGGAGGTGTCAGGGAAGCAACTTGGTGATGCTCCCTGCTTGTCTGTTACCTTAAGGAAGGTGTATGCCTGGATTTCTGGACTGTCACAGGCTGGGATCCCAGGTTAGTCACTGGGCCTCCCTGGCCTACTTTTTTTATTTTCTCTGGACAAGTAAGGGGTTGATTTAGAACTGCCTGCAGAGTATCTTAGAGTCCTAACAGTCTTGATTTAATTGGGTCAGAATTTTTATTTTGAACAAAGGTGGACATGATTCAATTTTGTTCAGCAATTTACATACACATATATTTTCTTTTTGATGTTTGAGCTAGTTAGATCATAAGCCTACGATTTTCTTGTACTCTTACTGCACCTGGGTACAGTAAACATTTAAATTTTAGGCCCACAAGCAGAAGTTTCAGAAGGGGCCTCTTACCCCTCCTAAATTGCAAAATAGACAGATCTCAAGAGCAAGGACACCCTCCTTTCCTAATAACTGCCTCTGTTCTATGCACCATCCATACGAAACAGCATTTCCAAATACCTCATCAGAAGCATGCCCCTTTGGTGAAGACCTTCTTTCAATCAGGCAGTTATGGCTCAGACCTCCACCTCTTACCCAGTCAGAGTTAGCAGCTAACTTTTTCCCCCACCCCTTGTTTTAGCCTCCAGATATCTCCATTTGCAAGCTAATAAGTTGCATATACATTTGTCTGAACAGTCATCAGGCTTATCTGCTGTTCAAACTGGGCTTTGTTGTAAAACAAAGCAACGTGGGGAACCCAGAATGAGGGATAGAAGACTTTTCAGTTGTACCTGCAGGTGGTGTTGTTTTGACCTTGACAGTCAGTTTTAAATGACCTGTCAAGCACCTTTGTGTGCTTCTGGGCACACCCACCTGGAAGATATTATATCCCCTAAACTTTATGTGTCCCAGCAGGCAGGCACCAGGTCTCTGGATTTTGTTCTCAAGGATGGAGGGTTAATACATGCATGGCAGGACTCTCCTTAGAGGGGCCCAGCCACAAACGCTGTTTTCATTTAATTCTGATTTCTCTTCTCCCTTGGCCTAACCCTCACAGCCCTCAGGCCCTCCCCACATCCCATCCATTCTTTTTCCACCCCAGTCAACCTTCCTTGCTCTGTCACCCCCTCTATTTGGCTTCAAACCATTTCATCCCGGCTTTGATATCACCTTGCAGAGCTGCAAGCAGTCAGGAGATTATGGTCCTCAGAGCTCAGCAGGGCACACTGCCTGGTAGGGGCTCAGGCCCCAGTCCCCAGGCTACCATAGGGAATTGGACCCAGAAAGCCAGTTCCCCTCTACCCCAGCCCCTGTTCCTTTTTGGTAACCATGTCCCTTGGGCAAAGAGACACCACCTCAGCCTAAGTATTGTCCAGGAAGACCTCTTTAGGAATGATTCTGACCTATCCTTTATGATCCAGGTCACTTCTGTTGCATCTGTTTGAAGTTTATGTTTTTAAACTTTGAGTCTCTCCCCTGACTTCCAAGGCCATACAAGCTGTTGCCCTGAAGTTGGGGTGAGGAGAGTAAATGGACAAATGAAAGGAGCCCATTGAATTCAGCCTCCTGCCTACCAGTGCTTGGATAGTTTCAAGTTATTTGAAAATACAGATGATGGCTCTTCACCCAGGGAACTCCTCTTACTTGGCTTCTATGTCTAAGGCCCCAAGTTGTTGAAGGAACTCTGTACTACATTTCTAAAGGTAGAGATAAGAGAGGGTGCTTGTTCTCAAGACCAAATGTATACCTTATTGTTCTGTAATACCTCCTCTGAAGTCTGAAAGAAATAGGCCCAAATCTAGATATTTCCCTCTCCAACATGACCACTACTAGAAAACGTGTTCCACCTTTCAGTTAGTTCGCAGAGGTGGCTGGAAGACACATCTGTGCCTGGTCCTCTAGATAACTATACTGAGATCTGACTCAGGATCTGAGAGGAGGACCAGTATTTATCAGCCATTCTCTTCAGGCTCCAGGAACCTTCCTAGGCCATGGCAGTGCATCATACTGTCTCCCTCCAGGGAATACAAACCTCTTACTCTTCATCCCCCCTGCCCTAGGGGCACCTCTGTATTCCCGTCTTATTGCTTAACTTTGGCACAAGTCCCTCCCAGTGATTTCCCAGTAGGAACAAATAGGAGAAGAGGCTGAGAGATGTGTGATATGAGAGTGTCTGGACCAAATTTCCAATGACCGGGAGGAACCTGGTCTCAGAGAATGTAAGAGAAGCAGAAATGTGGGTGAGAAGTGGCATGCACTGTGTGCCCCTGCCCTTCCATCAATCTGTAAGCCCTCAGATTAGGGCTCTATTTGGTCCAAGGTGGTTGAGTTTGGTTTCTGTCATTTACAACCCAGGGCCCTCACGAATTGACAAGGCATACTTTTTCGCTTCTACAGATAAAAGCATTATTAGACCTTAGGTTTGCAAAAAGGGGTCAGTGGCTTTGAGCAACTCTGGATCCTTTTCCTTCCAGACTTCAAATTCTTTACTGACAATGCTACCTGACTTTAACTCTCCGCAGGCTGCCGAATGTCCTCAGATATTTTTTCTCCCATTTGATCCTCACAAACAAGCTCCCTGTCTGTCAAGGCTCCCACAGCTTTTTTCAAGACGAGCCCTATCTTGGTTCTCCCCATCTGTCTGAGACCTGGAGTCCCTGCAACTCCGAGAGGCTTCCCTGCCCAGCCCCTCCTGTGATTTTCCAACCACCAGGCAGGGCACACTCTGCTTTCTGCTCAGCCAAGTAGTTCATCTTGTGGGGTGATGAGTCCCAGCAGGTGCTGACAGCCTGGATCAGGACTGAGGTTTCTGTGACTCTCGGCCTCTGAGGCATAGGGCAAGTGGATCCTAATGATGGGTTGTTTGCTTGAGCTGAGCAGTAGAAACCTGAAGACCCACACATGGGTTGTGAGCGAAGCAAGGGCAAGCCCCAGGCAACCAAGTGCCCTTAATAGCTTCTCATTTCATTTATTTCTTCTTGGCTAACCTTTTGAACCACCATGCTGTTACTACTACGTGCTTCTTCAGAGCCCACATTTATCCTTCTGCCTCTCAGGACTCTATGTAAAGTGATGGAGAGAGAACATAGACTACAGTAAGAAAGACTGGTGGTGCCAGTTCAGCAGTGCCATTGACCGCTGTGAACAATATACTCATTTGTAAAATAGCTAGGACTGCTCACTCACCTCTAGGACTCTCGTGTGCATTAGATAAAATCACATGTAAGATGATGCCTGGTACATAGTAGTCCCTAGGCAGATATTGGTCCCTTGCTTCAGTAAGCTTAGAGAAATTTGGTGGTTTTGTGGATCAAAAAATACCTAAGATTTGTTGCCCATTAGTGTGAATCACAAACTTTAGGATCCCTGCCAACCCAGAATGTCCATGATTCTCTGAAAATGTAGCTCCAGGAAAAAAATAAAAATAAGTTTGACAAGTTACTATGCAGTGTAAAAACATGAATGTTTTGCTATAAAGAGTTGAGTCTAGATCACTCAAACTGTACAAGTGGAATTTCTCTGTGCTCTGAAGGAGCATTTTAGAATAGCACCTATATTCTCACTAGGTCTTTTTTCAAGGATGTAGCTCGAACTTTAGTAGTTTATATGTTAACTCGTCCCACCCCAAAGTGCTGAAGAAGGCAACAGAATAAAACCACTGGACATTTTTGTACTTTTTAGTTCCTTTTTCACATCTACTAACAAATGAAAAGGAATGTTGATCTTCCAGTGATTTGATATCATGCCTGGACTCAGCTGGACTGTCTGAGAATCTCTGGGGCTCTGAGTTGACCAGTTGGCCACAGCTCTGTATCCTTGATCTCTTTTCCCATCACTTTTGATTCAGAAATTAAGCCCTGTTCACTCCCAAAGCAGCTGTCTCTGGTCTGTTCTCAGTGGTATCAGAGGCATTATCTTGTGCTTGAAAGGACTGCGTGACTGTGTGACTGCGTGTGACACCACACTTGCCACTTCCAAGTGGAGCCAGAGAGGCTCTGAGTCCGAAGGAAGGCCAGGATGGAGAAGGTGAGAAGAGTGTCAGGTCACGGTGACCTCCTGAGCTCCTTGCTCTCTTTTGAATACCAGCCCCACTCAGCTGCCTTCCCAAGACCTCTTTCCCAGAAGCACACACAACATTTTGTAAATAATACCTGCCTGTGTTGGTTTAGATAATACTTTAGGCCAGAATAGGAATGATTGAAGATACTTTTGCAAAAGAATCAACCTTAAAACACATGTTTCGAGCTAAGCAAGGGCAAACTTACTAAAGAAAAGTAAGCTTTTTTAGTGAAATTGTTTTCTTTTTTTGTTCCCCACTTCTGTTCCAATCTACCCCATTCCTCTCATTCCTTAGGTACTTATATTAACTTTTTGTATACCCCCCACCCGTGTGTCTTGTTGTGGATGCAATAATAAATAATCAATAAGACTATATAATTATCTCCCCTTTTCTTAAATGAAAGAAGGCAGAGCACACATCCTTGTTTACACTGTGCTTTTATCACTGAACATTATATCCTGGATTTCTTTCTGTTATTAGGCCTTAAAAAGTTTTCTCATCCTTTTTTTTATTTAGTTGCATCATATTCTATCCTACAATGTTCTGTTTATTTTTCCAAAATACGGATCTTTAAGTTTTTCTCAGTATTTTACCATTGTAGACAAAAATGCATCAAGTACTTGGTGCATTTTAAAGAGTCATAAATGCACAGAGAATCTGTTGTTGTACCTTCTATGCTGTGGGAAGTAGGGATGTGCCTGCCTCTTTCTTATTCAATCCCCACTAGTGCTGTAACTATAGGTGGAACCACATGAAATTTCTCTTTTGTGTGGTTCACTAAGACTTGGAAGAATACAGTAAAGCAGGGATGAAAATAAGAATTAGTCTCTCAACCCAAATCTAACATGTCATTGTGGAGCTCTTGCTTATTTTGTCCCAAGTCCTTGTTAGTGAGCCTAGTGGAAGCCATGATGATCCCGTTCTCAGTAGTTTTCTGATGTTGTTTTTCTTCAGATTTTGTCAATTTTAACAACTGTAAAGTTATGTTTATCCTATTCTCAGTAACATTGGAAGTTTAAAGGGAACCTCTTTTTTAAAAAATGAACCCATATGTATGTCATTTTCAAATAACATTAAGAAATGCCATTTTTTGTGTGTGTCAAGAAAACTAGATATTATTTATACAATTTGAACTGCCAGTTTTATTTATTTGCATTGCACCGTGGTGTTGAGTAAATGGTACTAGCTGGTGTGGAGGCCCACAGCTGGGCTTCTAGGAGCAGAACATTTACTTCAGAGACAGGCAAGAGTCTGTGCTGGGCACAGACCAAAAGGCCAGCAACCAGTCTTACAAAATAACCCCACTGTGTAGGTTTCAAATCAGAAAATTGGAAGGCGGAAAAAGGAAAATATTCTTTAACCACACTGAGAAAAAAAACAAAGGAGAAGGCTAAGGCTGTCTTTTTTTTTTTTTTTTTTAAGTAGGAGGATGTTGAGAAGACAGAGATTTTTAATGGTTCTACTCTTCAGACTTGGGCTGAAGGCCAAGCATGATCTGAATACAGAAAAAAATGGAATGAAATGCCAGAAAGGGAAGTGGAAAGTAGTGGGTTATGGAAACAACCAAATGTGTCGGAATTTCCAGGCTCCTCAAGGAATTGGTTGAATTGTGGCAGAACTGCTGAAACATTTTTTAAAGTTTAGTTGAATGTCCACATGCCACCCCTCCCCATAATTCTAGAGCATATCACCCAAAACTCAATTTTAAATAATAGGCAGAGTCTATGCTGCTACCCCATTATGGTTTCCTGTTGGCCAGAATAATCTTTTTTGGTGACATCCATGAGAGGCAAGCAATGGACAAAAATGTTTTTATTAGCATGGTAAATTATTATTTTTTAATCTCTAAAGGGAAGTTATTTTAGTGGGTACAAAATTATATAATCCATAGGCCCCTGCACTGTTTGTGCAAACACACACACACACACACACACACATGCACAAACACAAGCATTCAGCCTGTTCACTTCGCTGGTATTTATTTCCTATAGATACACGCAGAATACAGTGATCTCCACACTGATTTGTCAGGACGGTCATTACTTAAGGGGAACAGACAAAAAGAATTATCACAGAAGGGCTGAGAGGCTCAGGGAGTGCAGTGAGGGGAGCTGCTGGTCATTTTTGTCACTGTTCTCATCGGGAAGGACCTTGCACCCCTTTAAGGATGTTGTGATCTTGTTAGAAGCTGAAGCAGCCACTAGAGAGTCATTTTTCTTGTGCTTCTAATGGATACTTGATTTAATGGGAAATAAACTTGTTCTTGTCTGGTCTCTAAGGCCAAGAGAAATGACTTCATAAAGAGAAAATTATAAGTTCTTTTTTATAGCTAACCTTTGCTCCTCTTGTCTTCAACAACATACCTTCTCTCGTGGCTTAACTCTAGCAGCAGAATAGCTGATCACCCCCATGCTGAATAAAGGGTGCCTTATCGCTTGTTTGCTTTGTTAATAAACCTTCCAGCTTTTGCTTTTCTAGGCTAGATTAATCCCAACAATTTTGAGTTCCTCTTCATAGTTTCTATTTTCCTTTTCTTTAATCATCTCATTTGCTTTCTTCTGGGTCACTTTCTAGTTTTCTTCATCACTTAGAAGTTGAAAAGTCCAAAACCAGGCACAGGAAGCTGCAAAGGTGTCTTCATGGTGAACTTAGATCCATTTATGGAGCTCTTAACCACAGGCACAGCATTGTGCTGAGGACATTTCAGATGTTGTCCCATCTAAGCATTACAACCTGTACAGGGTAGAGACTGTTATTACTGGCATTTTATAGATGAAGAAACCGAGAAAAGAGTAGGTCTGTGTCTCGCCCGTCTCCCAAGTGACACAGCTGAATCTCAACACCCGTCTCTGACTGTGAAGCCTGTAATCAGAACCACTTCTCTCAGGTGCCATGACTTCATTCACCAGTCCCAGATTCTTATATTTAACTCTTAACAACTATGCTGGGCAGCTGACTCGCTTTCCATTTAAAGATCATTACCTCTCCCTTTTATTACTTTATTAATACATGGTTAGTCATCCCTTACTTCAAACTGGTCTGCATGTGTTCCTGGAAATTCATTTTATTTCACCACTTTTCCAAGTTCTTTGATTCTCTCTGAATTATCATTCAGTCCTTTAAGCGGCTTTTAACTCCTCTCAGCTTGACTCCCTGGAAGATCTAATGAGGTCTCTTAACTGGTAAGTTCCCCCCAGGGAGTCCTCGGTGTCCAGTGCCCTCCCCGATGTCATCCCCCATACTTAACTGGCCCTCCCTTAGCTTTCTGTGGCAGACTGAATAGAAGGAGGTATAGAATGAGCAACAGTGTTAGCTGTTCAGTGACTGAATTTTTAAGTGCTATCTATCTATTTAAATTTGGAGAATTCACCAGAATTTCACAGTAACTTTAGAACCAGGGAACTCTAACTTGGATATTGTTTCAAGGCCAGAGTTATTGTGTAGTCATTGCTCTCATTGAGAATCTGGGACACTGCCAAGATGTCAGTTTATGGAAGCCATGCTTTTGGAATGAAAAAACATCGTCTATGAAAATATTCACCTGATGCTGAATTGTATCAGAACCAGCATTCTACACAGTACCAGACATGTAGATGACATTCAGTTACTATTTATAAAGTGATGGAAAGAATGAATGTAGGAATAGCAGTAGCAATGAAAGTAATTTCACTTTTTGACAAAAATACCTGATGTGATTTCCCCAGTGTATGGACACCAGTTTAAGCAGGGGCAAGTAAGACAGGAATTGTTATAATCATAATAAAATATAATAACAATAAAATGTAATGTAATAATAACCACCACTGTTATCCTCAAAATTAAAATTAAAGTAAAAAAAAATTTCTTGTAACATATTTTTTAAGAATAGCAGCAACAACAACAACAATAAATCATTTCCAGAACTTCATTAATCCTCTAAAAAATTTTAGAGGATTTTAAGAGTCTCCAGTCTTTTAGCTTTCCTTTTCTTCCTTTCTTCTCCTTTTCTTGTTTCTTGCCCAGAGGTGTTAAAATCAGCTGAGGATGGTCGCCTGCTCATCACTTATGACTGTATCCATCATTGAAACAATAGCTTGGTGTCTACTGTACTTAACCCAGAGGTACTGGGAAATGCTGCTGGGAATAGTCCTTCACTTTTAGGTGGAGCCAGAATATAAACAGTGTTCGCCTCTGTTTTGCTCTTCCAACCGTTTGTCAAAATTCAGCTCAAAATGGAATCTTGAGTATGGAGTACTTTTTTCTGGTTGCCACATAGCTCAGTTAATCTGTAAAACACAGGAGTATGTTATTGAGAGCATTCATTGAAGGGTGGAACCAGGGGCTCATGGCTTGAGCAAGAAGGTGGCTGGTTATCTACAGAGCAAGGGAATGAAACCCCTGAGATTTGAATTCTACATTTCCTTGAGGGAATTATGGATGCATTCCTTTATCTCAATGAAAGAAAATAATTAAATAAAGAAAACAGCCATCCTTTTACATTTCTTTTTCCTCTTTCAATTCTGCTCTCTAGTTCTTATAATACCCTTCTCAGGTCTTGAAAATACAACTGCTTCCCATTTGGTGAGCTATTTTCTCCCCCTTTTCCATTTGGCAACAGCATTTTCCTGTGTTTTCAATGGCACCAAAATTAACATGGCTGTTTTTATTTAACAGGAACAACTTCAAGTTTTATATTACACGCCCAGCCAAAGAATCTTTGATTCTGCCCTGGCGTTTCCCAAGATGTTAGCGTGGCTTTGAAAACAGGGCTGTTTAACTGCTGTTGCAAAGACAGCAGGGGGAGCATGGCAGATTGGGGAGGAAGGAGTGAGAGAATGAAGGGGCTGAGGGAAATTGGCCTCCCCCAAGATACTATTTTTAAAGTTTGCTTGCCTACTGAATAGCTCAATTTACAAATCCTACTGGATATTGGTTTGACCTTCCCCAGTTTTCTTTCCTGTTGAAAGAGTGATGGATGTGTTGGTGGGAGACAAACCATTTGTTCCAGAGCTTTTGCCATGTGCAGGCTCCTTTATGAACACCAGACCTTCCACTCCCCTCAATATGGAATCCCCACATTGTCAAAGGCATCATGTGGGAGGTATCCAGACCCAGAATTTCTTAGGAGGTGGGATCTCAGATCCCAATTAGAAACACTCCAGGAAACACACATCTTTATTTGTTAAACAAATAGTCTTATGTGAGCCTTGGCAAAGACACTCAGTTATTTTAAATAAGTGAAGTAAACATTACTGTGCAGGGGAGTGCCTCCTTAGGCAGACTAACTTTGAAGCCCAGTTTCAAGCTTTTAAGTTGGAACATGCACTGTTCTTTTCTCCTTGGCTTGGGTTCTAGAGAATGTTGTTTCCTCATTTAGTAATTGGAGAGTTAATGGGGTTCTTTGTGATGATACCGTAGAAGAGAGACTGTTTTATTCAATTCTGGGACTGTAATTAAATTGGCGCCTATTGGCGTGGTTAGAGTTAAGGTTGCTTCAGCTTCTCCAATATAAACTCATATTTCAGGGTTTTATAACCAGCTATAAAAATTTGCTTCTAGCTACAGACCTGGCATATGCAGTGTCAACCTAGGAATAACCTTTACATTTTTTAAAGTCTTTTTAAAAGGATAATTAAAAATTCAGTTTAGCTGTTTATAACTGTTAAGTTATAAGGATGCAAAGAAATAAAAATAGCTTTTTTTTATAAAAAAACAAGCTTATGATCCATTTAAAAGAATGTGGACAGGGTTATTAGGTATTATTTATGTCTTCAAAGGAAAATATAGCAAAATCTCTGTGAAAACTATTTCAAAAGGATATTGTTTCAGTTACCTCATGGCGACAGGCTGGGCACTCATAAATGTCCCCCTTATTTTCCCAAGACATGAGCTTCCCATAGGACTGCTGGCAAAGCAGTTTTGTCAGTGAGTTCCAAGTTCATTGTAACAAAACTCCTGGCTAAGGCGTGCACAGCAGTCTCTTCCTGGCAGGTAGAAGTATGGACAGCCCTTCCGGTTACAAGGCCACGTCTAGTCACTTACCCCACTCAGCCCCAATCTTCTGGGCCCTGTATGTTGGGATACAGTAAGCAGCCCAGGTAAAAAGCCATGTTAGAGACCCACCTGGGAGCCTAGGGAGACTTTTCCCAGCCTTTGCTGAGTCCCATGTGGGGTGAGAAAGGGGAGGAGGGAGTTTGCCTTTCCACAGGTCTTGCTGCAGTTCTGTGGCATTTGTTGCAGCAAGTGACTTTAGGCAGGGCCTTTTTTTTTTTAACTTAAAAGGAAAGAAAATAAAGTCTTTGTATGTACCTTTTTTTTTCTTTTCCGGCTTTATTGAAACATAATAAACAATTAGTTGCTCATATTTACATTGTGCAATTCAATGAGTTTTTAAAAATTATAGTTGGCATACAGAAATATATCAGTTTCAGTTGTACAGCATAGTGATCAGAGATTCACATAACTCACAAAGTAATCACCCCACTTAATCTAGTACTCCTTTTCCCCCTTACATATTTATTACATTAACCATCTTCCTCATGCTGCACTGTACATCTCCATGTCTGTCTTGCAACTATCCGTTTGTACCGTTTAATAACCCCTTTGCCCTTTTTTTTGGCCGTACCCCCAAACTCCCTCCCATCTAGTAGCCCTCAAAATATCCTCTGTATCTGTGAGTTTACTTCTGGTTTTGTTGTTGTTGTTTATTTTGTTCTTTAGATTTCACTTAAACGTGAAATCACACGATATTCGCCTTTCTCTATTCAACTCATTTGATTCAGCGTAATACCCTCTAGGTCCATCAAGGCAGTATCTTTTCCCATCCCTTTCCTTTAAGGCTGTGTGTGTCTATCAATGTGAAGTGAGTCTCTTGTAAGCAGCACATATAGGGGTCTTGTTTTCTTATCCATTCAGCCACTGTATCCTTTGGTTGGGGCACTTAATTTTTTTCTATTTGAAGTACGCGCTGATAGATATATAGTTATTACCATTTTTTTCCATGATTTTGATGCATTTTTTTTTCTTAAAGAAGTCTTTGCAACATTTCCTGTAACAGCAGCTTTGTGGTGATGAATTCCTTTAGCCTATTTTTGTCTAGGAAGCTCTTTATCTGTCCTTCACCTCTCAATGATAGCTTTGCTGGATACAGTATTCTTGGTTGTAGATCCTGGGTTTCCATCACGTTGGATGTTTTTGTGCCAGGCTCTTCTGTCCCGCATAGTTTCTTTTGAGAAATCAGCTGCCAGTCTTCTGGGTGCTTCCTTGTAAGTAAGTAACTCTCTTTGTATTTAACCTTTGGCATTTTGATTATGATGTGTCTTGGTGTGGGCCTCTTAGGGTTCCTGATTTTTAGGATTCCCTGAGCTTTCTGGGGTTGTATGTCTGTTTCCTTCACTAAGTGAGCGAAGTTTTCCAACATTATTTCCTCAAATAGCTCTTCAGGATCTTGTTTTCCTTCAGGTACCCCTATGACACAGATATTTTACATTTAATAGTGTCCCATAGAGTCCTTAAATTATTATTATTATAGTCTTGGCTTCTTTCTCTTGCATTCCGATTGAGTGTCCTTGGCTTCCCCATCCCCTATATCAGTGGTTTGATTGTCTTCTCTATTCACTCTGTTTATTTCACCTAATACACTCTTCATCTCAGATAATGTGTTCTTCATTTCTGACTTGTTCCCTTTTATAGTTTCCATTTCCATTTTTATATATTTTTTATCTTTTTGTTGAAGTTCTCACTGAGTTCATCTACACTCTCCTAAGTTCATTGAGCATCTTTATAACCAGTGTTTTGAACTCTACATCTGTTAGATTACTTGACTCCATTATTCCTGGATCTCTGTTCTGTTCTCTCATATATTGTCTGCTTCATCATCTTTCCATTTTGGCTGCCTTTTTGTGTCTGTTTCTATGTACTAAGCAAAGCTCCTAAGTCTCCCTGTCCTGTTAGTGTGGATTTGTATAATAGGTGTTTAATGGCATAGTCCTGAGAGGGGTTCAGCTGCAAGAGTTTAGCCCCAAACTGTGTCCTTCTGGGGGCCATCTGTTAAGATTCAGCAAAGAATCGACAGTGCTATGCTTATCGGTGCCTCAAAAGGCCACACCAGAAACTGAGGCCAGTTGCCACCACTGTGAGTCTAGGCGCTGCTCAGTAAGGAGCACCTAGCTTGCCAAGGATACACCTGGATGTGGCTTGAGTGGGGCTTCGAGTTGGGGGAGGTGGAGTTTCAGGGAATTCTCTGGGCGGAGTGACCTCTCTTATTCAGTGTGATGACGTCTCCGCTATGGAAGTGCCTGTGTTCACACACTGGGAGTGGGGACGGCTCAACAGAGGAACAATATATACTGCGGACACTTCTGTTTGGGAGAGATCCTTGTCTCTGACCCATACTCTGATAACTCAGTGTCCCCCTGTAAGTCCCTGGTGCCCCCTCCACTCCAGCAATTGACCCATACTTGTGCTCAGAATGATCAGGTCCATCACAGAAAAAGTCTGCTTGTGGACTCAGCCCCTTTAAGAGGCATCTGCCGCTGCTGCAGCCACTGCTACAGCCTCTGCCCCACTCAACTGCTTGGGACGGGGTTTGTGTCTTCGCCCCCTTCTACCTTCTACCGTTGCAGGTTGATTAATTATTTCTCTCCCTAGTTGTAGTGCTTCGGTTCATCTAGATCCCAGGTGACTTTCCTTGCTGTTTGTTCTGTTTCTGTCGTGACTTTGATTTGGTCACAAGAGGGATGAACAAAGCCTCTATCATCTGCGCCATTTTTTTTTTTTTTAATCAAAGGCAGGACCATTTTTATACCTCCTAAGAGATGTGTGTGACACAGTTTGCACAGATGATTCAGAAGTTCTCCAAAGAGAATCTTCTGTAAGGCTTCAGGCTAGTCAGGTTTACCTTTAGCCATTCTTTCTCTAGCAGCCAGTGTCTTGATTGATGCCAGGTGAGGATAATGATGGTAACGGTGGTTGTGGTGGGAGAAGGAGAAATGGCGTATTGGTGGTGGTGATGGTGCTTATTATGTTACCAGCAGAGGTGGTGATGGCCCCCGTGGTTGCCGTGGCAGTACCAACATTAGAAGTCAGGGAAGTGACAGTAATGATGGTAGTCATGGTGGTGATGGCAACAGTGAGAGCTACAGACCTGGCCAAGCAGTTTGCAGAAGCCATTGTTCATCTTTGCAGAAGCATGGAATCTGCTTGTTGTCTCTTTCCAATACACAGCATGCCCAGTGGAGCTAACAAATGGCTTTCGCTTTCCATTGAATAACGTGTTTGGTTTATGGAAAAGATAAGCATGTACCTCTTTTCAGAAGCCGGTCTCCATTTTAGAGTCAGAGAACAACCTGCCTTTTTTCTGTGGCTTTCAGTTTAGGATCAAGGAGCACAGTGACCTGAAGCTCCACAATCTTAGAGCCATCAGTAAAAACATAGCAGGACATATCTAGTATTTCTACCAAAATTGACATGCTCCTGTGTCCTAGGAACCATGCTTGGTGCTTTACGTATGTGACATCTGTATAAATCTTTTCAGCAACTGTAAAGTAGGTTTTAATTATCCCAGTTTTACAGATTAGGAAAGTGAGGCTTGGTACATACGTAGCAAATCTAGGTTTTGAAAACTGTAGTCTTTAAGACCTCCAACCCATTACTTCTTTCTCCACTGAAGCCACCAGATCGCAATTTCAACCCTCCTAGAACATTCTAGAATGTTTCCTATCTGTAGGTAGGTAAAAATATGTGAAGAAATTCATAAAAGAATATTCTACAATTAGTTTTCTTTTCTAACTTAGCATGGGAGCAGAGAATGTCCTTTCTCTCTACATATTTCCTTACAGTCATAGTGTACTCAGATGACCCTTTTAAAATTCATATGGGAACTGTTTGGAGGCTTTTCTTACATGTTTTCAAGGCTGAAACTATGGAGTGATCTTTTCCTGACCTGCCTGGTTTTTGGCCACATAGGACATTGAGCAAGCCAGAAACCAGGCCCCAACAGAAAAAAGCAAATAGAGATAAATATTTATCCTCATCCCAGTGGGATCCCTAGGTTTTCAGGATCAAAGGCCTACTTTGTGTGTGTCTGTCCATAAGCCTTGGCTAAGTATACAGAAGCAGGCAACCTGTGGTATAGTAAGGACTCTGAGGTACTCAGGTTCTTTAACCCAAATTCCCTGGTGACATTAAAAAAAAAAAAAATGAAACAAAAAAAACCCACAGAATTTTATTTATAAAAATAAAAATATAAATGACATCCCCTAGACATAGAATAAGAAAAAGATGGAGAAACAGAGTGGGAACAAAGAGAAAAGAAAGAAGATGAGAAGGAATGGGAAAGAAAGGATCAGAGACAGAAAGCAAGAAAAGGAGAGATGAATGGGCGGTGGTTCTAGAGTTGGTGCCACAGAATACTTTTCTAGGATTTATGGAGGCAGATGCTATGATCGATGTTTATTTTTTCTATTCTGTGGGTTTGGTGTCTTTTTACTTTCTTGATAGTGTCCCTTAAAGCACGAAAGTTTTTATTTTTGATCAAATCTAATTTCTCTGTTTTCTTTTGCTGCTTGTGCTTTTGCTGTCATATCTAAGAATCCATTGCCTGATCCAAGGTCATAAAGATTTACACTTGTGTTTTCTTCTAAGAGTGTTATAGTTTTAGCTCTTACATTTAGGTCTCTAATCCATTTTGAGTTAATTTTTGTATATGTTATGACAGCTTCATCCTTTTGCATTTGGAAGTTTACTTGTTTCAGATTTTTATATCTTAATTCTACAAATACGTGTGATGTACACATTGTATGCCAGGCATTGTACTGGATGTCATGGATAGAACCATTAATAAAATAGTCATCAGTATCAGAGTGTTTCAGAACCTGAAGAGAAAAACAAAAGCAATTCAAGAAATCTGGGAGGTAATATAGACTCTTGGAAGGTTTAGACCCTTGAGGAGAGTTTTTCAAAGTGTAGTACAAGGAAACCTGCATTAGGAATACCTGGATTGCTTGCTAAGAAGGCAAGCAGCTAGGCTTGATTGTTATTTCCTTTTAGATTGTTATCAAATATCTGAATATCACGGATTTATATTTTTCAGCATTAAAAAAAAATAAGACCTTTTCTTTGGCATTATTTTGAGATCCAAAGAAGGGAGACCATTGTCTAAACACATACCAGACTGCAGTTGTGGAAGTTTTGCAAAAGCCTGCTGATGAAGAAAGATTTTAGATGGGAAACATGATATATCTCTGGAAAGAGAAGTAAGAAATTGTTCTCTCAATCCTAAATTGTATGTACTTCACAAAACAGTCCTTGCCTCTATGATGCTAGGGCACTGGGCAGAATTTCCCTGAGCAGCTGGCTGCAGCTGCTCTCTCTACTAATATTCTTCTCTCTTCCATAAAAACACCCACAAAACATCTGTTTAAGTACTCTCTACTCACACTGGCCACTTGGCAGATGCTGATTGGCCCCAAGGAGAATCCATTACCCCCTTGCACCTAGATTTCCTTTGCTGTTCATTTCCTGAATGGAGAGGGAACAAAATGTCTTGACTGAAGCTCTCTCTTGGCATTTGGGGCACTTGGTGGCTTGGATACCATCTGACTCCATGGCTGCAGGTGTCATAGAGGAGCTCTGTAAAGGGGAAACACAATGACACTTATACATGTGACTCTGCACAATCCAAGGTTCACAGGTGTGGAAGAGCAGCAACAGGAGAGTAACTGCATGAAGGACATCAGGTGTTTGACTTTTAAAATGAAAATGAGCTACTTCTAACATGTTGAACTGACTAGACATAAGATTGTGTTTTACATTATCTGAAAGAGTGAAGGGGAAAAGGTGATTATCATTAAAGATGTTATGTTGTGTCCTAAAAGAAAACTTGAGTAAATTCCTTTTTAAACTTGAAAGTAGAAGAAACTAGTTTCAAAGTCCAGAATGAATAACATGAAAAATTGATAAATTAGACTACATGAAATAAAATAAATTTTGCATGTAAAAAAAAATGACTCATTGAGAAAAAATATCTGCATTTATGCCACAGATAAATAATGAGCTTCTAAAAACAGAATAGAAAAATAAACCCACAACCATGTAGAAATGAGCTGGAGGTATAAACAGTTCACAGAAAAGAAATGGAAATATCTCTCAAGCCTATGAAAAGATGCTCAACTTTGTTCATCATAGGAAAAATGCAAGTTTCATATTATTCTTTGCCTATCAGATTAGCAACGATCCATGCATTTGATAACATACTCTGTTGGTGGAGCTGCAGGGAAACAGGCAATCTACGATGCTGATAGAAATGCAAAAGCGATTTAACTTCCACAGAGGGGAATTTATAATATCTAGCAAAATTAGCTAGGTCTTTGATTCAGCAGTCCAACTTCTAAGAAATTATTCTAAAGATACACTGGCAAAAATATGAAGATACTCACATGCATGGTTATTTATTGAGAAAGCAAAAGGCTGGAAACAACCCCAATGCCCATCAACTGGGACCTATTGATAAAAGAACTATGGTACACTATGTATCTGTATAAAGGAATGCAGACTGTCTCTCAAGTCTGTGGTAGTTTTTAGGATATATTGTTAAGTGAAAAGAGCAAGGTGGAAAAAGTGTGTATACTCTGTTAAATATCAAGTCCATTGGAAACAGAAAGTGTCAGGGATAGTGGTAGGAGCTAGACTTTTCCTGACTACATCTTGTTTTGTAGATTTGACTTTGAAACCATATTATTATGACTAGATATTTTTTAAGCAAGCCCTAAAAATTAAGAGCAAAATGAAACAAATGAATTTATCTGTGTTTGTTATTGGTATAACCACAGAGAGTAACTATTCCAAGTGACTTTAAAGTACAGTAATTTGATTATGTACTCCGAGTGGGATTACTCTGTGATTTTAGTATTTTGAGGCTGTTGTCTATTGTAGGATAAAGCAAATGAGTAATTATGTTGGTATCTTTGAGAACTGAGATTTAAGGTATGGGAGAAGGAAAATCCAAATATAAAATCGATGAGGTTACATAATGACTCTGTAGTCATGAATTTGAACGAAAGTGTTTGTGTGAACTTGTCATGTAGTTCATCTTGAGAAAAAATATTTTCTACCTGTGTAAACTGAAAGGCCAAGGAATGATGTCTAATGCAGTAGCAATGAGGATTCCTGGTACACAGTGTGTGGTTTCTTAAAACCATTTGTCACTAAAAGGAACTAGGACTCCTTTTAGAAATGATTGTTTTCAAATTTGGTACAGAAAATGTATAACTTGTAACTGGTCTGTCTTTTCAGACCAGAAAGCTAAGCTCTCTAAGACTGTTAAAGCCATAGCCAAAGGACACAAAAACAAAATTGAAGAGGTTCCCATGGGACAGTTTGAACATCAATAGGATAATAACTGCAATGGTTTAAAACACAGCAAATATGTATAAACCCATGAATTCAAATATTAAAAATAAACTCACATAGTTACCTTTTAAAGATGCCAGAGAATCAACTCATTACTCTGAAAATAGATCATCAAACATTTATACTTACTTTCCTGCATACACTGCATCTCAGCATAATCAAATTATTGAGAAAGGGTGTTTCTCTTTATAGAAAATGTTCAGCTAATAAATTAAGAAGTTATGATAAAATATATGAGTATTATCATTTTGCACTCCCCCAGTTCATTTGTGCTTTCTTATGGGGCTTCACAGTACACCTCAGTTGAAATATTCTTACCCAACTGAAAACTTCCTGAATATGATCAAGCCTCTAAATCTGACCACCAACTTATAGGACATACAGAGGACAGAAAAACAAATTAAATGACGGTACAGGAATACAACGAGCAAAATCCAGGCAGTCTGAAGCTCTATCATATGAATAACCTGGTTTTTTCAATAGTAGATTACAAGGAAAGAGAAATATAGGAAGAACCTAAAAGAAATTTAGAATAATACCAACCAATTCCAATATTTTGATGCCAAGTTGGACAAACCAACTATAAACAAACATTTATGAGACAATCAAGGACATTTGAACACCGACTAGAAAGTTGATGATATTAAATTATTACAATATTTAAGGTATAATAATGACATTATGGTTTGATTTAAAGAGTCCTCTAGAACTATATACTGAAATATTTATTAGAGGGATGCAAGATGTACATCATGAAACAGTTATAGTGAATAGCATAAGAACATATGTTTAATATGTCTATAGAATTATTATTGCCTGCTTACTTTTTTCCACACTAGTCTGTAAGTCTCTGCTCAATGACTCTTTATTTTCATTTCTCTATGCTGGGATTTGTATCAGATTTGCATTAAATCTAGAGTTAGATTTGGAGAGAACTAACATCTTTATGGTGAGTCCTTACTTTGAATCTTCTGGTCTGTGAACAGAATATGTCCCCATTTACTTAGGTCTTCTTTGATTTCCTTCATCAGTCTTTTGTGGTTTACAGCATAAGAGCCCTAAACATGCTTTATTAGATCAAGACCTAAAGTTTTCATTTTTTGGAGTTACTGTAACTGGTATTCTTTTTAAAATTTTGGTTTTTAGTTTTCATAGCTAATATATAGACATAAGATTTTATTTTTGTGAATTGACCTATGTTGTGATATTATTTCTCATTTATTAGTTCTAGGAGTCAATAAATGAGGACAATTTTACTTTTTTTCTAATTTGGATGATTTTTCTTTCTAATGCCTTATTGCTCTCTCAGGACTTCTAGTATGATGTTGAGTAGGAATGGTTAGAGTAGACATCCTTGTCTTGCTCCTAATCTTAAGAAAAAAACATTTTATCTTTCACCATTAAGTATGATGTTAGCTATAGGTTTCTGTGAATGTTTTCCAGGTTGAGGACATGCTTTTCTTCTCCTAGTTTGCTGAGAAATTTTAATATGAATGGATGTTGAACTTTGTTGTATGTTTTTTCTGTATTAATTGATATGATCATGTGGGTTTTTTTTTTCTCTTTAGATTGTCAGTATGGTGGATTACATTGATTAATTTTCTTTAATTTTTATTTTTCACTCAGAGTTTATGTTCAATTCTATTTTATATTAGTTTCATGTAGTGATTAATTTAAAAATACTGAACAAGCTTTACATTTCCAGGATAAACTACACTTGGTTATAGTATATTATTCTTTTTATGTATTGCTGGATTAAATTTGCTAATATTTTATTGAGTATTTTTACACTTATGTTCATGATGGATATTGGCCTACAGTTTTCTTTTCTTATACTATCTTTGGTTTTGATATCAAGATAATTCTTGCTTTATAAACTGAGTTGGGAAGTATTCCTTCCTCTTGTGTTTTCTGGGAAATTGTATATAATTAGTGTTATTTATTCTTTAAATATTTTTAGAAATCATGAGTGAAACCATCTGTCACTGGAGAGATTCTTTTTCTGAAGGTTTATAACTACAAATTCAGTTTCATTAAAGTTGTAGTACTATTCAGGTTATCTATTTCATCTTGGTGGAGTTGTGGTAGTTTGTAGTTTTCATTCAGTTGTGTTCTTTTATCTAAGTTGTATTTACATGCATAGAGTTGTTCATAGTACTCTCTTATTATTCTTTTAATGTCTGCAGAGTCTGTGTTGATAATTTCATTCCTGATATTGGTAATTTGCTTTTTTTTTTCATTATTATCGAGCTAGAGATTTATCACTTTTATTGATCTTTTCTAAGAACTAACTTTTGTTTTCATTGGTTTTTCTCTGTCATTTGTTTTTTCTATTTACAGTTTTTTCTATTTATAGTTGCTTCTTCTGCTTGCTTTGGATTTATTTTGCTCTTATTTTTCTAGCTTCTTAAGGTATAAATTTAGCTTATTGATTTGAGACCTTTCTTCTTTCCTCATTTAAGTATTTAATGGCATAAATTTCCCTTAAGTATGGCTTAAGCCGTATTTCATGCATCTTGATATATTCTATTTTCATTTTTTTCACTTCAATATTTTCTAATTTCTTTACAAATGGCTTGTTTAGGAATGTGTTGTTTAATTTTCAGTTGCTTGCAGATCCTCCTATTGTATTTCTATTTTTGATTTCCAGCTTAGTTTCTATTGTAAGAGACCACATCTTTTGTGATTTCAATTATTTTTTTTAATTTAAGGTTTTTATGACCCAGGATATGTTGTAGCTTGGTGAATGGTCTGTATGCATTTTGAAAGAATTTTTATTCTGCTGTTATTGCATAAGTTATTTATCAAGAATCCCATCCTTCTCCCTTCTCTCTTATGTTGTAGTATTTTATATATTATATCTACAGAGATTATAAATCTCATTAGACAATGCTGTTTATTTTTAATTGTCAAATGTACTTTAAAGACTTTAATGAGAGACTAGTCTATTATTCTTACATAGATTTTTACAGTATATATCTCACACAGACATTTCTCTTGCATTTTCTTCATTCCTTATGTTCCAAGTTTACTTCTGGTTTCATTTTTCTTGTGTTTGAAGAGTTTCTTTTAACAATTCTTTTAGAGCAAATCTGTTGACAAGAAATTATCTTAATTATATTTCATTTTTGTATTTGATATAAATTTTGACATAGAATTCTGGGTAGTTTTTTTTTGTTTGTTTGGGGTTTTTTTGTTTGTTTTTTTCAGTGCTTAAAAAATGTGGTTACTTCCTTCTGGCCCCATAGTTTCTGATGAGAAATATACAGTCATTCAAATCACTGTTCCCTTGTAAGTGATTTCTCTGGCTGCTTTCAAGTGTCTTTTCTTTCTCTCTAGTTTTCAGCAGTTCCATTTCTTTTTTCTTATTTTGTTTAAGCTTTGGCCAAATTTGTGGAGTTGTCAGCCAATATATCTTTACATATTTTTTTCTGTACTACAGTCTTTCTCTCTTCTATAAGACTTTAATGACACAAATATTAGCCTTTTAGTATTATTCCACAAGTTTTGAGGCTTTGAGCATTTAAAAAATACTTTTCTTTCTGTTGTTCAGCAATGAAGAAAAAGAAAAGGAAATCCTGCCATTTGCAACAACATGGATGGACCTTGAGGGCATTACGTTAAGTGAAATAAGTGTGGCAGAGAAAGACAAATACCTAATGATTTCACTTATATGTGGAATCAAAATTAAAAAGCCAAGCTCATAGATGCAGAGAATAGACAGTAGCCAGGGGTCAGAAAATGGGTATAGGTGGTCAAAAGGTACAAACTTCCAGTTATAAAATAAATAAGTCCTGGGGATATAATGTTCAACTTGGTAATTATAATTAATACTACTGCATTATATATTTTAAAGTTGGCTTCTATTACTTCAAGTTTACTGATGCTCCCCTCTGTCACTTCTAATCTGCTACTGAGTCTGTCAAATAAAGTGCTTTTTAAAAAAATCTTGGTTATTATATTTTTCAGTTTTAAAATTTTAATTTGGTTCTGTTTTACGTCTTCTATTTCTTTTTTTAATTGGGATTTAATTGACATGTATTATTATATTACATTCGGGTGTACAACATAATGATTTGATATCTATATATATTGTGAGCTGATCATCACAATAAGTCTAGTTAACTTTATCACCACACGATTACAATTTTTTTTCTTATAATGAGAACTTTTAAGATCTGTTCTCTTAGCAACTTTAAAATATATAATACAGTAGTATTAATTATAATCACCAAGTTGAACATTATATCCCCAGGACTTATTTATTTTATAACTGGAAGTTTGTACCTTTTGACCACCTATACCCATTTTCTGACCCCTGGCTACTGTCTATTCTCTGCATCTATGAGCTTGGCTTTTTAATTTTGATTCCACATATAAGTGAAATCATTAGGTATTTGTCTTTCTCTGCCACACTTATTTCACTTAACGTAATGTCCTCAAGGTCCATCCATGTTGTTGCAAATGGCAGGATTTCCTTTTCTTTTTCTTCATTGCTGAACAATATTCATAGATATGAATATTATGTTTTGCTCTTGTTTTTCTAGCTTAAGGTGGAAATTTAGCTTATTAGCATATATATGTATGCTAATTTTAATATGAATGGATGGTGAACTTTGTCCTATGCTTTCCACCTCTCTGTCTCCACTGGCTGTCACCACATCTACTCAAGATTGCCTGGGGCTGGTATGTGTGAGCACAAGGAGAAAAGGAAGAAAGAGGAAGTGGGGGATTTCTTTTACTCCGTGTCTCTCTGAGCTTTAGAGGTTCTTTCTCCCCAACCTGTTTTCCCTTTAATTAGAGAATTTCTCCAGAATGCTCTCTGTCTTTGGCTTGGTGCCTATCATTGGTTTTCATGATGCTTTGAGTCCAGTCCAGGTGATACTGGAGAAAAATGGAAATTTCTGCATTGTTTCAATAGTATTTTGAATTCTGGACTTCACCTACAACTCCACTGCTATTCTTTATTTTTCAGAGTCTTCAAATAATTCCATTCATTCTGTCAATGTGTTAAACTTTCATTCATTGGGGGAAAAAGGGTATAACTTATAACAAGAACTCCCCTGGACCTATATCCTTTTATTTGACGTTTGGGGACCCTGCATAGACCAAGAGTTTTTCTCAAAGGACTTTATAGTACTCTTCATTTTTGCTTGGAGTCTGCATTATAATGAGACTACTGAGAGCTTATTGAAATTGACTACAGTGGTAGTTTTGAAAATAAAAACTTACTAATCCATTTTTATGCACCAAAACTGAATAAAATTAGAAAATATTTTCATACTGTAACTGGAATATTTATTTTATATGGAAGTAATAATATGTAAGAAAAACACGAAGCATAGGTGGTAACAAAATGTTGACATCTTTAAAAATTCCATGCTTGTCCCCTCCCATAAAAACTTATTTATGTGCCAGTAAACTTATATTGTTAGAAGATTGTAGGGTGCCAAGCCCTGTGGTTTTTCAGTTTCTGTCAGCAAGTGATGTTGACTGTGCCACCTCTGTTTTATTTAATGTAGCCTTTGTGTAGTGCAACAGATGTGGAGGCATAGTACCAGGGAAGCAGTGCTGCTGCCCTTGTGACTTTAGGCCTCCCCAGAGAAGCCAGAGGATAGGGTACTCATACCTATTTTCTCCTCAGGCTGACTCTGGGAGCTTCAGAGAACAGCCTGAGTATTGTCAGCCATGACAATTGAGACCCCCAGTGCAAGGCAGACAGGGATGCAACTGTCTCTTTAACAGCAGTCACCTTCTTTCCTCCCTTCTTTTCTTCTTCTGTCTCAGTTAGTAGCACTATCATCCATTCAATGACTTAAGACACAGACCTCCATGTCAGCCTGAACTTTTGCTGACCTCTCATTCATTCCATCAATCAGTCACCAAGCATTGCCTATTTTTCCTTCAAAGTATCTCTGAAATTGGCCCTCTCCTCTCCCTTCTGTGGGTGCTTCCTGATTAGAGGCCGTGTCATCTCATTGAGCTGCTGCAGAAGTTTTTTCCGGGCAACCCTGCCTCTGGCGTTGCTCCCCTCAAATCCATTCTCTGCACTACTGTCAGAAACATCCTCTTAAAATGCAAACCCGATTATTCAACCTGCCTGAAAAGCAACTAGAATTGGCTGCTTATCACCTTAGCATAACACACAAGGCCCTTCCCTGCCAACCTCTGCCCAGGCTTCAACATGGCACTCAACAGGTACAGGATCTCTTCCATCCAAATTCTTCCACAATCCAAAGTTTTTTGTGTCTCTGCGCCTTTTCACCTCTTGTTCCTTTTGCCTAGCTTGCCCTTCCTGTTTCTCTACCCTCCTTTCCTGATGCCTGGCAAGCTTCTACTCGTCTTTGAAAACGCTGTTCAGCTGTTCCATCCTTGGTAGTCCATCTTTGATCCCCCAGAATAAGTTCATTTCAGCTTCTTCTTTACCCATTGTACATTCATTCCAGATGTCTTATTATTGTACTTTTCATAATCTTTAGTCATGGTCTGTGTTCACGTCACCCTTCTCTTAGCCTCAGTTCTCAGGGAGCTCACAATCTACTATGTCTTATTCAAACTTTTGTCCCCAGTGCCTGGCATAGTTTCTGACATCTAGAAGAGGTTCAACCGCTGAATGAATGGCTGGTTTGTTATTATCATCATTCTTGCTTTTTCAACCTACTGAGTAAGTGGGGTACCAGGCATAGAATGCCCTAGAGCCTTTGCAACCAAGTCTTTATGGAAATTACAGACAAAACTCATTCAGATTAACCAGAACTCTGTTTTTTTCTTGTCTAGTATTATTGTGATGATTATGGTTCTTAAACACTCTCACTCTTCAGAAAAGAAAAGATTATATTGTTTCATAGTTCTTTTCTTTTATAATTTAAACTATATTATTTGCACTTGGCTTTTTGTTTCCCTTCAATATACCTTCACATTTATACACACACACACACACACACACATATACATATATATACACACACATATATAAATATTTACATAAACATTTACATATATATATGTGTGTGTGTGTGTATATGTGTATATATATCAATAAATATATGTACATATATATATATATCTTGGTGTTGTTTTTTTCTATTATTACTTTCTCATTGTTGGTAGGTTTAAGCTATGAAAAATAATGTCTAGATAAATCTAGGTACAGTTATTGCTTCATCTAACTCTATCTAGATTGTTTATTTTTCTTCATAGAGTTGCTCAGTCATAACTGACATATTTAAATTCACACATAATGAAGAGCCAGCCATATTGTGCCAGAAACCCTTAGAACTGAGAATGAAAGATAAATTCAAAATCTGTGCCCTGGAAGAACTTGCAGTCTCAGGCGGCAGATGAGCCTGCTCTGAGGGTTGCTGATGAGGCCAGAGTAGACTAGGACACTGCTTATGGGAGTGGCATTAAGGTGAGATGCGGTGAAGTCTGTTAGGCCAGGGCATAAGTTACCTGTGCCAGTCAATGAGTGCCTTGTGGGAATGAAGTATCCATTTCAGGGAAAAGTAAAGAAGCCCAAGAATTGAATTATTCATTCATCTGTCAATTAACAAATATTTATTGAATAGTTACAAGGTACCAAGTACTATTCAAAGTCCATTTCATCATGGAGCTTAAATTTTGTTGGGGGAGACATAATACACAAATGAATATGTAATATGTATTCAAGTAATGCAAATGCTATGTTGGATAAAGCAGGGTAAGGGAACTAAGAGTGAGGAGACCTGTTATTTTATAAGGAGAGTTTGGATAAAACTTTCTGATAATGTAATATTTGTGCACAGACCTTAATGAAGCCAGGGAGAGGGCCAGGTGAGGCAGAGCCCCTGAGGTATGAATGTACTTAGCAAGTTGGAGGAACTGCAAGAAGGCCAGGCTGCCAGTGTTGAATGAATAGGGGACAGAACGCGCAGTTGGAGACATTGCTGAGGATCCAGTTGAATAGGGCCTTCGAGGTCTTTCATTCTGAGTGACAAGGAGAATCAACCTGAAGGTCTTGTGTAGTGAGTAACATGATTTCATTTAGATCTTGAAAAGATCATTCTGGGTGAATGCCTGATACATTATGTTGGGAGATAGGGACAGGTAAGAGCAGAAACAGACATACAAATTAGAAAGCAAATAGAGAAATCCATGTGAGAGATAAATGGTACCTTGGAATAACGTAAGAAGTTCACATTTGGGGTATTTCGAAGATAGAGCTGATGGGACTTTGGAATGGATTGTATATAAGATGTGAAAGAAAGAGGAGTCAAGAACAGTAAGATTAGGGGCCTGATGTTTGACATTTTATTGAGTTATTGGTGCCATTTTATTAAGATAGAAATGGCAAGGAAAGAGTAAGGTTGTAGGAGAGAATCAAAATGGTTTTGAAATTTGTCGAGTTTGAAATGTCTAAGTGGAAATGTGGCTGGAATTCAAAGGGAAGCTCATGACTGGAGATATAAATTTGGAGGGGGTCTTTAGGATACAGGGGTTTTTAAGGTCATACGGAGCACATATGGAAGGAGATTGAAAGAGAAGGTAAGAGGTGGGAGGACTGAGATATGATGATCAAGTGTGTCAGCCACTGAGCGGTGGAATATATGAGGCCTGAGAATGGACCATGATTTGGTTTAATGGAGGTAACTGGTGTCCTTGATTTAAAAAAAAAAAAAAAGTGGTGATAGAGTGGTGAGAAGGAAAGCTAAATTGGAATGAGCTTAGGAGAGAATGCGGGGCAAGAAAGTTAAGACATTAAGTACAGTAGGCTCTTTCAAGGAGACCTACCATAAAAGAGAATAGAATTGGGAAGTTGCTAAGAAGGATGTGAAGTCAAGTGAGGATGTGTTAAGGACAATGTCAGAGCACATTTGTTTATTGATGATAGTGATCTGAGTGGAGAGGAGAAAACTGATGAGAAAGAAGAGAATGAGAAGACAGGCAATGACTGCTGCAACCATGTGCAGTATTGAGGCACAAGCAACAGGGATCTAGAATGAGTGGAATGGGTCTTTGATGGGCTCACAAATGGTTTTCCCACTGCCAGAGCAGGGGAGGCACACATGGAGTTGGGTACAGATAGGGCAGTAGGTTTGGTGGTGGAAGAGTAAGGGAGTTCTATGTTGACTGCCTGACTACAGGGAGAGCCTAGGGGCACAAGGACAGTCAGAGGTCATTACTGTAGACTAGGTGACATCTCTTTTCGGTTCTTTATGCTGTCGATTTCTTGTTTACACCTACCTTTTTGAAATTGAGTAGATTCTTATAGAAGATTGAAGAAAATGAAATTTATTCAAGAAATAATGAGGCAGAACTATGTTAGCTGCCAGGAAGTAGCTGATTCCCCTAATAGACTGAATCATTAGTGAGGTGGGAGATTGGAGCCTTCGTGTGTGGTAAAAGAGGAAACAGATATGAGTGGGAGAAAATTTGAGTAATGTTGGAACCGAAACAATCTCATTAGTTACTCTTAATATCCTTAGACATTCTATAGGGACAGTTGATATCCTTTAACAAATGAAGAATGAAAGCCCACAGCCTTTCAGTAACTATCCAGAGAACCCAGCAAATTAAAGATAGATCCAGGATTTAAATGAAGTCCTTGAATTTCTGGTTCTTTACTTGGTCCCTAGACTAAAGCAAAGTGATAAATCTTAACTATAAACCACCTACAGGACAGGACATATCACTTAGTTCTTAACATTCAGGCCCTAACTGCTTCACATAATTTCTACAATTTAAAATGGGAATTATTTGGCTACTGGCTCCAGGGAAAATGTAATACTGTAATTAGTCATTCAGTTCCCATTTTAAGGCCCTCTGTGAAAGAGAGCATCTAATCATTATACATTTGGTTAATGAGGGTTAATGAGTAAAACATGGAGCTTGACTTCGCGATGGCTCTAATTGTTGAGCTTCCTCCCTCTGCAAATGCGTCATCAACTTAATAACAATGGGATACACACACCACACACACATAATTATAGTAAACAAAAACATTGAATGCAAAGTGCATCCTGATTTCAGCAATGGTAGGGAAGATCGGAAGGGGAGAAAATGTGTCTTATAACTAGAAATTAGGTAGCTCAGGATTTCACTTTAAAAACAAACATATTATGTTTGAGGTTAGCTTTAACAGTGTTTTACTGATAAACCTGACTCCATAGATTGTTTTAGGATTAAATGAGATAATGCATGTAAGACATTTATAACAGTCTTTAGCACATAGGTTCAATAAATATGCATTGTAAATACTTTTATTATATTTATCTTAATATATTTTATAGGGAGTAATAGATGTTTTTAAATTTCCAATTGTAAATATTACCCTTTCATCAGTAACATTTTTTTGCTGGCACTAAGAAGAAATGGACTTTTTAAATAAGTTATTAATATGGAAAAATACAAATGAACTTATTGAGTGCCTAATTGAGCATGGCACTGTGCTCAGTGCTAACCAGAGACAACCCTTCTATGCTTTCCACAGATCTGATCCCTGCCCATTAGCTGTTTTGTAACTTGTGACAGACACTGTGGAGATGACCACTAACATTTATTAAACCCTAATATGTGCCATAGTATATTCTAAGCACTATGCATTTAACCTCCCAGCAACACTCTGAGTTATGAACTCTTATTATCCTTTTTTTCAGAAAGAAAAAAAAACTGAATTCCACACACCCAGTGAATATACGGTACAGTGGGATTCGAGCCCGCTGACTGGCTCCAGAGTGTGGGCTCTTTAACCACTATGCCTACAGCCTGTTTCTGATATATATGGAGGCAGATCCTATTGGTTGCCTGCTCCAAATGCAATCTCACTTTCTAGCTTGCTAGGAGAGCCTAGGTTTTGTTTCATTGTTTACCCTGTGTATGTGTCTCAGAGAAGATGAATCCTATCCATGTTCATTTAAGCCAATCCTGGTGTCCCATTGCCCCTTGCCAAGAATCTGGTTAGGCAAGGGTGTTTGATAGAATTCTGGCAAAAGGAATATGAAGGATAACTTTCTGTGGGCTTCTGAGAAAAGTTTCTTCATTGAGAAATAGGCATATAAGGAAGGACACCTCTCTTTTTCTCCTGATTTTATCACATCTGGATGTGATGCCTAGTGATGTGGCAGCCATTGTGCCACCAGCTTAAAGAGAGAGCCAAAACCCAGAATAAAGCACAACAAAAATAATGGCAGAGAGGCAGAGCAGAACCTGACATTCTATGCCTGGAGGTGCTCAGCTTCTGCACTTATATGAAGAAATATGACACTCCTTGTTTTGGAAGTTTGAAGTGGTCTTTCTGTTACTGGGAGCTATCCTAATTTGAAATGTCCCCACAGATGTACCTTGGCATGTTCTGCAGATATATGGTATGCTGAGATATAGGTGCTCTCTGCTCTTGGGTGGCCAGGAGGGACCAGGGAGCCAGAGTCCCAGGCCTGTTACCTCAGGCCACAAGTAGCCTTGGTGTTTAACCCAGAGAATTTACAGATATTTTCTATTCATATCATGACATTAAAATTTTAGGGAAGATGAAAAATGCTCCACATCATAAGTCATCAGGGAAATGCAAAATAAAACAACAGTGAGTTACCACTACACACCATATAGAATAGCCGAAATATAGGACACTGACAACATTAAATGCTGGTGAGTATGTGGAGCAACAAGAACTCACAGTCATTGCTAGTGAGAATATGAAATGAATTGGTATAGCCACTTTGGAAAGCAATTTGGTGGTTTCTTACAAAATTAAACATTCTTACTGTAAGATCCAGCAGTTACACTTTTGTTATTTACCCAAAGAAGTTGAAAATTTATGTCCACACAAAAACCTGCACATGTTTATAAAAGCTTTATTCATAACTACCAAAAGTTGGAAGAAAACAAGATGTCTTTCAGTAGCTGAATGGATCAACTGTGGTATATCTATGTAATGGAATCTCAGTCATCAAAAAAAAAAAAAAAAAAAAGAAAGAAATGATCTATCAAGCCATGAAAAAAACATGGAGAAACCTTAAATGCATATTACTAAGGGAAAGAAGCCAACCTATGATTCCAACTACATGACAATCTGTAAAAGGCAAAACTTTGGAAATAGTAAAAAAGATCATGGTTGGCAGGGGTGGCAGCTAGAAAGAGATGCATAGGTAGAACACAGAGAATTTTAGGGCAGTGTAATAATTCTGTATTGTATTCTAATGTTGGACACATGTCATTATAAATTTGTCATAGAATGTACAGCACCAAGAATGACCTCCAATATAAACTGTGGACTTTGGGATATAATATGTTGATGTAAGTTCATCAGTGGTAACAAATGTACCACTATGATGGGACATGTTGATAATGTGTAATGGCAGGAGATATATGGGAAATGTCTGTGCCTTCTGCTTAATTCTTCTGTGAACCTAAAACTGCTCTAAAAAAGTCTGTTAAAAAATAAAAATACGGCTTCATCCAAAAGGCACAGGGATGGTTCAAAATACGCAAATCAATTAATGTGATACACCATATAAACAAATAAAAAAAAAGAACATATGATCATATCAATAGATGCAGAAAAATCCTTTGACAAGACAGAGCATCCATCTGTGATCAAAACACTTAACAAAATTGGTATAGAAGGAAAGTACCTTAACATTATAAAGGCCATATATGACAAGCCCTCAGCCAACATTATACTTAATGGTGATAAACTAAAAACCTTCTCTCTAAGATCAGGAACAAGGCAAGGCTGTCCACTATCACCACTCTTGTTCAACATAACATTGGAGGTCCTAGCGAGTGCAGTCAGACGAGAGAAAGCTATAAAAAGCATCTAAATAGGAAATGAGGAAGTCATACTGTCACTATTTGCAGATGACATGATTCTCTCTGTAGAAAACCCTAAAGACTTCACAAGAACACTACTAAAAACAAGAAGCAAATACAGTAAAGTCTCTGGATACAAAATCAATGTTCAAAAATCCATAGCATTCCTATACTCTAATAATGAAGCATCAGAAAAAGAAGTGAAAAAATAATTCCCTTTGCAATTGCAACAAAAAGAATAAAATACCTAGGAATAAATTTAACAAAACATGTGAAGGAACTATATAATGAAAATGACAAGTCCCTACTAAAAGAAATCAAAGAAGATACAAAGAAATGGAAAGATATTTCGTGTTCTTGGATTGGAATCAACATAGTTAAAATGACCATATTAACTAAAGCACTATACAGATTTAATGCAAGTCTCATCAAAATTCCATTGGCATTTTTTAAAAGAAATAGAACAAAAATCATCAGATTTGTATGAAAGCTCAAAAGACCCCAAATTGCCAAAACCATCCTGAGAAAAAAAGGAGGCTGGAGGCATCACTCTGCCTGACTTCAAATTATACTAAAAAGTGACAGTAATCAAAACAGCATGGTATTGGCAGCAAAACAGATACATGGACCAGTAGAACAGAACAGAGAGTCCAGAAGTAAACCAATATTTATATGGGCAAATAATTTTCAACAAAAAAGCCAAAAACATGCAGTGGAGAAAGGAAAACCTCTTCAATAAATGGTGCTGGGAAAATTGGAAGGCCACATGCAAAAGAATGAAACTAGACTATGGTCTATCACCACACTCCAAAATTAACTCAAAATGGATTAACAACTTGAATATAAGTCTGAAACAATAAAATGCATAGAAGAAAACATAGTATCTAAGCTCAAGGACCTTGGACTTAAAGAGGATTTTATGAATTTGACCTCAAAGGCAAGGGAAGTAAAAGCTAAAATAAATGAATGCGAATACATCAAACTAAAAAGCTTCCGCTCAGCAAAAGAAACGTCAACAAGGTAAAGAGACAACCCTCTGAATGGGAAAATATGTTTGCAAGCAAAGCCTCCAGTAGAGCCTAATGTTCGACATATACAAAGAACTCATGTGACTCAATAACAACAACAAAAAAAACAAATGATCCAATCAAAAAAAATGGGCAGAGGATCTGAACAAATACTTCTCCCTAGAGGACATACAAATAGCCAAGAAATATATGAAAAGATGGTCAACATTGCTAGTTGTTAGGGAAATGCAAACCAAAACCACAATGAGATACCATCTTGTATCTGTTAGGATGGCTATCATCAACAGGATAGGTAATAACAAGTGTTAGAGAGGATGTGGAGACATAGGAACTCTCATACATTGCTGGTGGGACTGCAAATTGATACAGCCACTGTGGAGAACAGTATGGAGGTTCCTCAAAAAACTAAGAATTGACCTACCATATGATCCAGCAATCCCTCTACTGGATATTTGCCCCCAAAACTTCAAAACCCATATCTAAAAAGACATTTGCACACTGATGTTCATAGCAGCATTATTCACAGTGGCCAAGACCTGGAAGCAACTGAAGTGTAAGATGACTGGCTAAAGAAGTTGTGGTACATATAAACAATGGAATTTTACTCAGCCATAGAAGAGATGAAATACTGCCATTTGCAGCAAAATGGATGGACCTCGAGTTAATCATGCTAAGTGAAATAAACCAAACAGAAAAAGATGAAAATCACATGGTATCACTTTTATGTGAGATATAAACCTAAAAGCAACAAACGAGCAGGACAAACAAACAGAGACTCATGGATGTAGACTATATGCTAGTGGTTACCAGAGGACTATAGACTAGTGCTTACTAGTGGGGTGGGAGGGGGGAGGTAGATGGGGAAAAGGGAATCAAATATAATGGGATAAGGGAGGGTGAAATGGGTAAAGGGGATCAAATATATGGTAGCTGAAGGAAACTGGACTTTGGGTGATGAACACACAATAGAATATACAGATGTCAAATGATAATGTACACCTGAAAATTATATAATTGTATTAACCAATGTTACCCCAATAAACAATTTAAAAAGAGAGAAGAAAAAAAACCTGTAATTCTGTACCTTGCAAAATTATCCATCAGAAGTGGAGAAATAACGATTTCATCAGACAAACAAAAAAATAAAAATAAAAACAAAAATATACACACACAACAAAATTTTACAGGGAAAATTAAAATGTACCTATGGCTGTGATAACTAAATATTTTGATAAAAAAAAATGGTTGGGAAACACTGTCCTAATAAAAAAAATATTAGAAACATGTTAGTGTCAATAATAAATATATTTTAAAAGATAAGCATATGTTTATAAGGAAATATTTTTAACCATTACTCTATGGATTTAATGATCCCCAAGACCCTGTTCAGGTACAGATTCCTCTGAGAAGCCCTCCCTAACTTCACAGGTCATTAATTGCTCTCTTCTTTGTGTCCTATGGAAGATTTTTTTCATGTTTCCACTTCATTCAGGGTATTTTAAAGATTGGTTTTCAAGTCTTTCTTTGCCAGTGAGCTGTAAGCTCTTGAATGAAAAAAAGTTTCTTGTTGAGGATGGCTGTCAGGAAGCTCAGAACCAAGCTCAATAGTGGTTGCTAAATTAACAATATTTAGTGGTCATGTAATTAAAGATACTGCAGGCAGAGACTCATGGACATGGACAATAGACTAGTGGTTACCAGAGGGGAAGGGAAGAGGGGAGATAGACAGGGTAAAGGGGGTTAAACATGTGGTGACAGAAAGAAATCTAACTATGGGAGGTCACTGTTAAAATGTACAGCTGAAATGTATTGGATTTCATTAACCAATGTCACCATAAAGGAATTAATTTAATAAAATAATAAATAAATAAAGATACTGCAGGTCCTAGAGTATTGATTCTCAATCTTGGCTCCTTTTTAGCAACACTTATGCCTGGATCCCATACCCAGAGATAATGATTGATTTGCTGTGGAGTATGGCCCCAGTGATTCTGAAGTGCAGTCAGGTGAGAACTGCTCTCGCGGAAGGAGAGAATAACGTAGCCAGAGGAAAATGAAGACTATTTTAAGAACTCTGGTTACAGTAGATGTAAAATGTGCCAGCACCAGTGAATCCACTAGATCCAGAGAATCTAGCAGGGAGCTCGTCACAGTAGTCTTGATAAGAGATGATGATTTCATCAGGTGGGTGCAATCAGTGGCCATCATAACTGAGGAGCTAATGTAGGAGATCCCTTATGGCAGTGTCACCTTATGGCACTGGGAAACTTTTTAAAAACATAAGTACTTTATCCCAGAGATTCTGATTAAATCAATCTGGAATGGATTCTAGGCAGTTGTACTTTAAAAATTTTTTTAAAGCTCTCTAGGTGATTCTAATGAGTTGCTAAACTTGAGAACTACTGCCTTATAAGAATAGCAGTGGAATTTGACCTTACTTCAATGTTAGACATTGAGCAGAGATTATCCCAAGCTTCTTGACTTGAGATGTTGAGGAAAAGCTTGCATAAACAAGAGGTGATGAGAGGGCTGGCTGGAAGTTGGGCATAGGGTAAGGAGTGGAAGGTGAAGATGAATACTTCTTCAAGAGGTTCTGTTTGAGTTGACAGTGGGGTCTGAAATGTATGACAGTTTTTGGCTGGATGTTACATAGATGTAAGTCAGGCTGGAAAGCCAAGAGCAGTTCCTCAGTGTGGCCCCTACGGATTCCCCATACTGAACCCCACCTTATTCTATTAGATGGTCTGTAGATGCTTTGGCAATTTTGGAGGATAAATCATTGAAGTCATTTTATTTACATCTTACTAATTAGAAATAATTCATTATTAATTATTTATACAGGAATCCTGTTCTTAATAATCTATACCCTCTTAAAGATTGTGCTAGAAAGGCTATCAGTCATGTTGTCTTGGATAATACTTGGTCAGCTAAGTAAAGTTTATTTCAGCTGACATATTTTTACATCATCTGCCATTATTGTTCACATAAATTTTTATTTATTACAGTTATACATCATTTTAAAAAATGGCTCAATGATAAAGAGCAAAGCATAGGGGAATGAGTTAGGTAAATATTAGCACCCATAATAATGTTAGAACTATAAATAGTGAACAGGACATGAGTGCAGAGATAAAATATTGTATTAGTTGCTGATAAAACAAGTGATTCCTTGAGGAGAATGATTTAATATAAGAAGGCAAAAAAGGAAGAATGATGATGATCGATATCCGATATTAGATTTTATTAAACCTGCAGTCCGTTCAGTCCCATCTCCCTGCATAACTGCCCTTTTATCAAATAGTGGCATGAAGTCATTGAATCTTTTCTGTCACTTTTAAATATAACATAGTAAATCTATTAATTTTTTCCAGAACAAGTCCAAGATTGTGCTTTTCAAAATGAGATTGTTGAATTCCACAATGAAATCAAACAAGTCAAAACATTGGAACAATGTTCATAGAACAGAGAATAGGGTATTTGGCAAAGTTCTTTCATCAAATGTGTATTGTACAATATGGAAAAGCAGTTACTAGTGTATGTAAATGCTAGCAGATCTTTTACTTCACATTTGGGCAAAATTAGTGATGTGCAGGTAATGAATCAACTCTTGACATATTTACGGTACTTCTTATATGAAAGAAGATTCCTTGATGAGTTTTTGTTGGGCAAAAATTCATGCCATAGGAGAAGAAATTTTGGGTTGGTTAATGATTATAAGTCGTGAGCCATGAATGAGAATGAAAAAGGTAAATTGGGATAAATAGTGACAGGTAAGGAAGGAGAAAGGATTTTGCTGTATGAATAAAATAAGTTGTTCTAATAGGTGAATAACAACATTTTTTATCCTCAGAGAGCAGTTGGTGGTCTGCAGTATGCCTCTTGATCCTGATTATAGTTGAAAGAAATAATGACAAGTGTGACAATTTGTCATAAAATGAAGAAAATGGGAGGCAAGTGGTATACGTTCCTGTTATCTTGTCAGTCTCTGAGAACAGAGACCCTGTCTTGTTGCCTGCTGAGTCCCCACCACCTAGCACTGTCCACAGTGACTCAATAAATATTTGCTGAATAAGTGGATCTTTATTCATTAGTCAGAGAAAAAACTGATGGTAAATATAGGTTGTTTAAAAATCACACCCCAGTACCGCAGCATGTTTGCCAAATGCAACCAAAAAGTACATTAGGGATCTTATTTGTTGCTCTCTTCCTTGATGGAACATTCAGCTCAACTTTCTAGCTTTTGAATCTAATGTGCTCATCAATGATGTTTATTGAGCACTGAAAGAGGTCCTTAGTGAGAAATTACCCCATAATATCTAGTCTTATGCCAAATCTGAACATCTGAATGTATCTGACAGAGCCACCAAACACTTGTAGCTCTTTCTGACAATCCTACATATAAGGATTCACAGTTATAATGTTATTACAGATGTTATTTCAGATATACATTAGCTAAATGCCATAAACCATGTCATCATCTCACTAATATGAACTTATTATTTTAAATAATTTTATAATATTATGTTTTAGTGTATACTTTGTGGAAAAACTTATTTTTAGTTTGCCTAGAATTGGTGGTTGGCATTGAGATCAAATGCCCATTAGGCTTGTTAAATGATGACCTAGAGATAGACAAAATATATTTGGAAATTATTCTTATAAAAACTAGATTATAGGGTTTTCCATCAAGATGATGGAGTAGGTAAACTCTATGCTTGCCTCCTCCCATGACCACATCAGAATTACAGCTGAACTACAGAACAGCTATCATTGAAAATCGCCTGAAGTCTAGCTAAACTGAAGTCCTATAACTAAGGACATACAGAAGAAGTCACATTGAGACTGGTAGGAGCAGCCAAAATGTAGAACTAGCTGGTCTCATACCCATGTGGTTAAAAATTGAGAGGTATATCTCAGCTGTGGAGGTGTCCTCCCTGAGGAGTGAGGGGTCCCAACCCCACACCAAGCTCCTAGCCCAGGGTTCCAGTGCCAAGGAGAGAAATGCCCATAACTTCTGGCTGAAAAAACTAGCATAGATTGTGGGTGAGTGATATGGAGAGCTATGCAGGGATCCCAAGTATTCCTCTTAAAGGGCCCATATAGAGGCTTAACTTGTTGATTGACTCACTTGCTTTGAGCCCCAGCACTGGGGCAGCAGCTCAGAAGGCACCGGGGCATCCTTGGAGGAAGTGAATTGTCTGGCTTCAGTGCACGAGCTGGAGGGACAATTTTCTCCCAGACAGAAGTTCTGGCAGAACCTATTGTTTATTTTTTGAGCTCTCCCTCAACCTAGCCTGCATGTGCAGGCAAGCGCCATACTGAGTCTCCATTGACCTGACTAATACTGTTTGTCCTGCCCTATTGATTCCCTGAGACCCAAGACACCTAACTTGTGGGCCTACACACACCACTTTTGGTGGTTTTCCCATAAAATGGCCTCTCTTGATTCATGCTGTAGACTTTTCTAAAATCACTCAAATGTTCATAACCTCCAGACAATCAGCATCTGGTGTCTAGCCTCAGCATGCCCTGTACCTCTTGCTAAGTAGTCCCAGGCCCAGTACTGGCACCAGCCAGCCTCAGTTCGCAACTTAGCCTCTCCTAGGTGCTCACAAGTGGCAACCATCCACAGATCACTTTGTAGCTTATACCAAGTAGCCCCAGGCAGGCCACAGGCAACAGCTGATCTTGGTCTGCATCAGAGCCCCTCCCAAGAGGCCCCAGAAACAACATAACCAGTGTCCAGCTTCAGACCACACCAGCAAATGACCCAACCACCTCCATAAATGATAGAGCCAAAGAGCAGACTCCAGAGCCCTGCTAAAGTGAATCCTACTTTGTCAGGTCAGCCCCTGCATGACAGCTCCTCCACAATAGCCACGGCCATTCCTCAACACCAACCAGGCTGAGGCTCAATCCCTCTCACTGATGTGCCAACAGCAATCAATGCTCAGCTACCTTAGGAGGGCATACACAAGCCATACGAGGTACACTCCTGGAGCACTGGGCTAAGGAGACTGCACCACTGAGCCCCACAGGACATCTACTACATAAGGCCACTTTACCAAGACTAGGAGATGTCATAGCTCTACCTGATATATAGAAACAAACACAGGGAGGCAGCCAAAATGAGGAGCGGGGGAAGGGGGGAATCCTAAATTAAAGATCAGAACAAAACTCCAGAAAAAGAGCTAAACAAAATGGAGGCAATTTATCAGATGCAGAGCTCAAACACTGGTTATAAGGATACTCAATGATCTCAGTGAGGACTTCAACACAGAGATAGGAAAACATCACAATAGAAATAGAAAACATTAAAGAACCAGTCAGAAATATTACAGTAACTGAAATGAGGAGTCATTAGAAGGAATCAGCAGAAGATCAAATCAGTGATTTGGAAGGTAGCAGAAAACACCCAATCAGAATAGCAAAAAGGAAAAAGAACTCAAAAAAATGGATAGTTTAAGGGGCCTCTGGGACAACATCAAGTGTAGCAACATTTGCATCATAGTGGTACCCGAAGGAGAAGAGAGACAGCAAGGAATCGAAAACCTACTTGAAGGAACAATGACAGAAAACTTCCCTAACTCATAGAAGGAAATAGATATACAAGCCCTGGCAGTGCAGAGCATCCCAAACAGGATGAGCCCAAAGAGGCCCACACCAAGACACATCATAATTAAAATGCTAAGTGTTAAGACAAAGAGAGAACCTAAAAGCTGCAGGAGAAAAGCAGTTAGTTACCTATAGGGAACGCCCATAAGATTATCAATTGATTTCTCAATAGAAACTTTGCAGGCCAGAAGGGATCGGCACTAAATATTAAAAATTTTGAAGAGTAACCAAGATTACTCTACCCAGCAAAGCTATGATTTAGAATCATGGGACAGATAAAGAGCTTCCAAGGCAAGAAAAAGATAAGGAGTTCATCACCACCAAGCCAGTATTACAGGAAATATTGGAGGGAATTCTTTAAGAAGAAGAAAAAAATATGTTTTAAAAATATGAATAATAAAATGGCAATAACTACATATCAGCAATTCAAATAAAAAGAGAAAGGATTAAGAAGTGCAAATCGGTAGTTACAAAATAGTCATGGGGATGTAAAGTATAGCAAAGAGAATATAGTCAATAGTATCGTACTAACTATGTATGGTGTCATATGGGTACTAGGTTTATCAGGGTGATTACTTCACAAATTATATAAATGTCTAATCACTGTGTTGTAACCTTGTAACTAATGTAACGTGTCAACGCTAACTGAAAAATAAATTATTTTTAAAGACTACATTTTAGAAAGGCACAGGTGTCCTCTTCTTGGATTCTGGCATGCGACTCAATATATGATGTGCTCCTGTCATCAGATGTGCATAAATAAGTACTGAGGAGTCATTAGAATAGATCCTGGCAAAGGGACATATACTCCAAGCTTATGCCAAAGGCCAAGAAGCAAACTCTCACTTGGGAGGCTAACACCTCTGGGTACCAGCTCTGGAGTTGGGACACAGCAGCAGAAAGATTAATGCCTTCCAGCACAATGGCTGGGCACATGCCACATCTGATGCAATCAATTCAGGGCACACCTACACAGCTCCTGTGCTAAGCGAAGGTATAATGTCAACACTGGTTGCTCTCTTCAGGGTGTCTGATAATAACTCAGGTTAAAAACTGGGTAGTCTTATAGAAAACAAACAAATTATTTGACCAAATAGCTGTCTACCACAGTGGATATTAAGAGAGAGGCAAAGGGTAAAGGAAAGGGTAAGAAGATGATGGGGTTTTATTTCTTTTGGGGTGTCATGTTGAAAAGAATAGGTAAAGTGAAAAAGAAATCAGCTTTAAGTGGCTTATTATAGAATAAGTTGACAGTGCTTAAAATTAACTTGCATCTAAGAAATAAAAAGTAATTTGTCATTGTTTTTGCTAAGAGACACAACTCTAACATCTGAAGTAATTGTCAAGTGGCAGAGCCCACAGTACCAGAGGAGGGTAAGGCATACCTGAGTGTGAGTTCCGGCTTGGCCACTTGCAGCTACTTGTCCTTGGGAAAGTGACCTAACATTTCTTGGCCTCAGTTTCTTGTCTATAAAATGCGGCAGTTGTGCTAAATGATCTCCAAAGTTTTCTTAACTCTCAAAATATTATGAGTGAAGTGCTGTTTAATATTTCTAACTGCTTCCCAAATATGCTTTTCTGGGCTCTCTGAGAGGCATCTTTACTCAGGAAATTTTCTAACATTGCAGTGTTCTTACCCTCCTGCCTTGCCCTCTGTCAAGACTCAGCAACCTTGAGTCACCTCACCTAATTCCCTCAACCATATTTTTTCTCTCCTCTCAGCATCTAGAGTTCTCTTTATGCTCTCCTACAGCAATTCTTATGGTAGTCATTTCTTCAACTAGATTTTAACTGCTGTGAATTCACTTCGTGTATGTTCATTGCAGAGCCATATTGACAACAGCTTTGAAAATTTCCGATTTCCTTTGGCAGGATTAATTTCCAACAGTTTAATATCCTTTTCCCATCTGGAAGCTCTGAATAAAATAATAGCAAGATGGCTGCTCTGGCAAGAGAGCTATTATCCCTGTCTTTTGGGTGGGAATGCTGAGAGTATATTAAAATGTATTTCTTCACAGTGTGTCTTACCTCATAAATATTATTTAACTTCTTATGATGTTAAAATGAGTCATTGAAAATTCATATTTCTAGGCAATCTTGTCTTATAAAATTATAGATTGTCTTAAAATAGAATGCATTATCTGTGTGCCAAATCTAGACCTTTAATATATGATGCAAAACCATGACCCAAAAGTAGGCTGATAGATGAACTTGAAAGTGTAAGGCCTTTAATTTCATGCAATATTATTCTTTAGCTATTCTAAAGCAATTTTTTAAAATCTATTACAAATTATTTACTGTATTGTAAAAGTGAAAACAGAATATCTCTGTGGATCTAAAAGCATTTTATAAGCAATATTAAGACATTGTTTACTTTGGTTTTTACGTAAGTCCTGAGCTTTGAAGCATTTTTACCCCTCATGGTCAACTGTTTCTTTTATTTTGCCTCATTTTCTCATTCCTCATTGCTAATTCTCGACTTAGGGAATGTATAGTAGAGATGCTGCTAAGAATGGAGATGCCATGTTTATCTGTGGCTGAACAGTATATGGCACAGTACAGATGGGGATCATAGGGAGTAAAACCTTTCCTAGATATAAACCACTATGTTGTAGTTGCATAATGTTATGGATTCTATATTAATTTCTTATGTGTACTATAACAAATTACCACAAATCTGATGGCTTAAAACAATGGAAATTGATCCTCTCCCAGTTCTGGTGGCTGAAAGTCCGAAGTCAGCATGACTGGGCTAACATCAAGGTATCGGCAGGGCCACACTCCCTCCTGAGGCTATAGGGGACAATCTCTTTCTTGACTCTTCCAACTTTTGGTGGCTGCCAACATTCCTTGACTTGTGGATTCATCATGTCAGTCTTCAAGGCCAGCATCTTCAAATTCCTCTCTGCTCTATTTTCATATCTCTGTTTTCCGTTATATGTCAAATCTCCCTCTGCCTCTCTCTTTAAAGGACACTTGTGATTGCATTTAGGGCTCACCTGTACAATTCAGGATAATTTTTTTATCTTAGGATTTTTAATCACCTCTGCAAAGAACCACTCCCCCCGCCACACACACACTCTCTTTTTACCATATAAGGTAACATTCACAAGTTTCAGGGATTAGGATGAGGATATCTTTTAGGAGGTCATTTTTCAGCCTATCACAGACTCCATTTTTTAAAATGAATCAACTAAACATCAAAGTTTATTCTCTCCTATATCTTCCCTCTCTCTTGATGTCATGTGATAAGTGTTAAGAGCATATATAAATTAATTCAAAAAATGTTTATTTCGGACCTACTATGTGCCTGCCATTAAGTTCTCTAGATACAATGATGAACAAGTCAATATGGTCCCTGTCTTCATGGATAGTCTGGCTGGGGAGATACACATTAAACAAATTCTATCAAAAATGTAATATCACAAACTGGTAAATGCTATGCATAAGAAGTGGTTCCCAGCAGGATCTTATCTGAGGAAATAATGTTTATGCTGAGATCTGAAGTGAGCCAGGCTAGGAGTAGAAAGAGGAGCATTTTATGCAGAAGGATAGCCTATAGTTAGAAGGAACTTGGAACTTTGAAGGAACTGAAAGTATTGATAGGATTTAGGGAACTGTGGGAAGATTGGGATGAAATGAGATTGGAGATGTCATCAGGAGTCAGATATGCAGGGTCTTCTAGAAATTTGAGCTTTATCTTAAGTGTATGAGGAAGACCATGGGTGTAAGCAGTGACACGATGGGAATTAGGGGTAGACGTGACATGAGCTGATTTATGTTTTTACAGAATTACTCTGGCTTCTGGTTGGAGATTGAATTGACAGAAATAAGAGTGGTGGCAGTGGGATGGTAAGATCAGAGGTGTGACCATCGTCTCTGCAGGAGGCAGAGGTGGCTTGGACTAGGATGAAGACAGTGTTGGTGGAGAAAATTAGAGATATGAGATGTGCTCTAGCTAAATGACAGGACTTGAGAGTTTTATGTGAGGGAGTCATGAGGAAGTAGGAGGTGTCAAGGATGACTCTCAAGTTCCTGGCATAAGCAGCTAAATGGGTGGGTGTGCCATTGATAAAAGTGGGAGGACAGGAGGAGCAGCAGATTTGGAGAAAAAATCCTGAGTTCAAGTTTGTATATGTTAACCTTTAAGAAGTCACTTAGTGCAGTGTGTGGCACAGAGCACACCATAACTAGTAGCTTCTATTTCAGTCAGACACTTCAAAATCATAATTGGCTTTTGAGTCAGCAGACTTAGGTACTAGCTCTCCTAGACCACTTTAGATAAATAAACTTCTCTGGGCATCATCAGTGTCCTCATTGACAGATTTGAGGCCGTTGAACTGGATGCATTTGTGGTCCCTTTCAGCTTTAATATTGCCTACAATGCTGTGCAGTCCTTCGGTCTTGACCACCTGGAATGCTACTCTAGCCATCTGGATCCACTTCAGAGAGGCTGATGCACTAGGACTCTGCATATGGGTGGCAGTTCCTGGTAGAAACTGACGCAGAGGGAGCTCTGGCCAAGGCAAACTGTGGCTAATAAGGCCTTATGATGAAGGGGAAGGATGTGGTTTGAAGAAGGTAGCAGCCATCACTGTCACCGGAAAGCACGGAATTCATCAAGCTTCAGAGGAGAGTGCAATTGAAGATGACTGTTTATTAATTGGTGAATTAATGTGATTTGGGACATATGGAGAAATGGTGATGGGCAGAAAAGGACATGAAGAGAGAAAAATCATATTTCCTTCTTTCCAGTGCACTCACCTGTTATTGGTATAGAGTCATTGTTGGAGCCACAGTGGGTATCAGGGATAGATCATCTTCAGTTGAACTCCCTTCATTTACAGATAAAGAAATCAAAGTAACAAGTTACAAGGCTGTGGAGCCAAACCAGCATTCAAGTCTCCTCTCATCTGGTCCCCATGATTTCCTGTTCCACAGCGCTGCCAGGAACAATTCCCAGAAGCCATTTTAGGCCCCATTTTGGAAAAAGGTCAAGTTTGGTTTCATTGCCTTAGACCAGACCCCAGAGAGATTATTCACTCCTCCTAACCTCCAGATATAAAAACACTTTATGTAATTTGTTATACTTTGAGTTCTCTCCTAAGTCAGTGCTTTATTACTCAATGGTACACCTGGCGGGGCTTTGATTCCATAGGGATCCTTCTATTTAACTGACCTCATCTGGGTTCTTCAGTGGTCATAACAGCGTTTGCTTTTCCAAAAGCATGTTCTGCATTCAAAGGCTGTGCCCAGGTCTTTTATTAGATTAAACAGTGCTCTTCCTCAAGGTACTGGTTGGTTGATTTTTTAAAGCTGAACAATGGTTTTGTATGTGAAGAGCAGCTGAAAGGGAACTTGTTAGGAAAGTTCTGCTTCATCCTGTGATTGTGGTTAATTTGTGAGTAATTGAATTCCCTGGCCTCTTCTTCGGAAGCAATGACTGGTCAGTCTGTGGCTTTACTGTTATTTCCCAACATAGAGAGTAGAACACACTACTTCTGCCTAACAGTTTATTTTAAACACCTCATCAGAAGATGTGAGCAAAACTTCAGATGTGCCTGTTGCCTAGTAGGAAGCACATTTCTCTAGAAGTCACTACTGTGCTGAAGTCTGAGCAGGATTTTTAAAGAAAAGCAGGGACCTAAGGTCTAGGACATACTGCAGAGTAGGCTCAGGGGAGTCATAAGCTACATCATGCATGTGTTATACGCAAGGCAAGGAAAATCTGGAGCAGAGATTTATCTCCTAAATGTGCTGTGAATGGTGCATAAGCCATCCTTGATGAGGACTCTCTTCAAGGCTGAGAGACCACATTCTGAGAAAAGGGAGGGCTTTGTTTCCTGAGGCCACACATCTGGCTGACCTCCTTCCAGTCTCCTTGAACATTCTGTGCTCATTACTGAAACAGTGTTTTCCCTGCTGTTGGTCCCCACCTTGGGGATACCCAGTCCATTTCCACTGCCTCTGAAAGTTCTGCCCCTCCTACAAGGCTCACCTCAAGTACCAGCTTCTCTCTGGAACCTTCCCTGAGAACTCCAGTTCTCACTGGCCCCTTGGTTTCTGAATTCCTTCTACAATTGCCATCTCACTGCACAATTTCACTTTTAGTTCTTCACTGCCATGTGTTGTTTCCTTGTTGTTTCTCTGGGTGGGTGTGTTGAGAAGGAGGGATGGGGAGTTCATGTGTTTTCTTTTTCACTGGCCAAATCATTAACTTCTTAAGGATAGGAACCCAGACTTTAATTTCTTTATATTCTCTCATAGTATCAGGCTTAATTCTAAAGACAAAATATGTGCTCACAAATAGTTGCTTACTCATTGGAAAGAGTTCTCAATGTGTTTATCAAATACTATATTTAGAAAAACACACATAAGGTCTACCTCTGCCTATTTGTCAGATTATAAACCACATAACTAAAATTTGATTTGACTACATATGACAGAAAATTAAAATAATAGTAATCGTAATGACTAAATAAGACATTTATTTCTTTCTCCATGTAAAAGAAGGGCAGAGGTAAAGAGTCCAAAGTGAAGTGGGACTCTACAGGGCAGGAACACGATCTGCTCTCTTCTTGCTCTGTCATCTTAACATATGACTTTTATTCTTAAGCTCAACAATCCACAATGGCTGTTTGAACTCCAGCCATTAATATGTAGCTGGGGGGAGAGAGGGAGGAAGAAGAAGAGTTTGTAAAGGGCTCATACCAGCTATCTATCAGGGAGCTTTCCAGGTAACTGATGCATGTGCCTTTTTTTTTTTCTTTTTTTTTTTTTTTTTTTGCATTTTATTAGTTCACGCCTAGTGATACATAGCTGCAAGGGAGGCCTGGAGAATATAGTCTTTTTTTCCAGGTGGCCATGTATTCAGTGGAGTGGAAACTTGGGGGTACTAAGGAAGAAGGAGGAAAACAGCCAGAGACTCTGACACATGAGATATGCTGGATAAAGTTAGGTACAGATGAGTCTTTTTAGTTTTATTTTATGAAACCATTCATGAATTCTTCAATGAGCCACTCTTTGCCTTTGCTATTTGCCTGACACCATCCTAAATGTTAGAGATGGAGAAGAACAAGACAGATGTGGTCTTTCTCTCAGAAAATTTACAATTCAAATGAGAGAGATGATAATAAACAGTAGAACAAATAAATGAACAAGATAATATGAGATAATAGTAAGTACTAAAAAGAAAATAAAATCACATGGCCTTAGTTGGTTTCACAAAATATCCATCTATTGGATATGCATAGAGTTGTTTATTACATGAATGAAATATTCAGCCTTCTTCAAAGCTATTTTGGTTTCTCTTTAGGATTGTGCCTGTAAACCTCTGGGAGCTTTTTAGCAGGGAAAATGTGTTGAAAATTGCTTTGCTGGACCATTCATAAGAGGATTTATTTAGACTAGAAAGTTTTAAGCTGACATTTCTAAAAAGTTTATATCTGGGTATGTTTATATTAATTAAGGTTTTATTTATATAATATAAATGCACATTTTCAGGAGCCATTTATTTAAACATGTAAAGACCATTAAGAAAAGTGTTGTCAGTAATAGAAGATATGTGTTTAATAAAGATGCATAATTTATAAAATACTTTAAAAAATGTTAACGTTCTATACTTTTTTTTTCCCATGGGAGGAATTTTTATTTTCCTACATAATATACACAATAGTATGATTCAATTATTTAAATTTTACAGTACATTGCCATTAGAGTCAGATAAGTCTTTGCAAAGGAGGGATTTTTCTTTTTTTTTAAGTGAATAAAACACAACAAAGTTGTCTATCATAGACACTTGTGTGTTTTGATTAATGTGCTTTCTAGTGGTCCGAGTTGATTCTGGAATCTTATAGTAAAATTGTTTAAGGTTAAAGAGATATTTTATGAAACTTTCATTTTATAACTTTTTCATTAACCGGTACTTGAGTAACTTTTTAGTTCCTAATATTACTTTTCAGCTATTTTGATTCATGGCTTATCATTTCTTAGTTATGGTGAAGGCCACAATCTGGAGCAAGAAAGAGAAAATCCAGATTGTTTAGAATATCTTTAAATAAGAAGTCCTGAAGAGCAGATCTGGACTTTACTATAGAAACGTTAATCAACAGCAATAAACTGTGCACTGACGGCATGTTTAAAACAAACCAGGACTTAGGAAAAAAACAGGAAATTTGACCAAAGAACTCTTCCTAGTAACAGGTTTTGTGTGTCTTTGTTAAGATCATCACAGCTTGTTTTAATTCTTTTTTAACTTCCTTTCCAAATTGTGGCATTTTGCAGTTTATGTTTCTTTGCAGTTTTATACACAGCTTCATTTAATAAGCACTTTTCACTTCAAACAAACTGGATTCCTATAACAGAGGAATTGCAAATGAAAGGAATCTGTAATGAAATTATTATGCTGCATAGGCAAATTGTGTTATAAACTGCTAATTAATGAGTCTGTTGCTATGATAGTCTTTGAATAGCCTTCAAGCCCAACTCTTAATTGGTAACATTATCTGGCATTTTTTAGAATGGGAACACATTTTGCTTACCATCCTTACCCTTATTCTTATATTTTTAATTTTAAACTTGACCCTTTATTGTCATTGTAATCCAAGAAACCATTCCCATTTAATCTGGGACAGCAGCATATGTTTAGAGACTATATACATAAATTCTCACAGAAATCTGACCTAAGACGGACAGATGTTTGAACTCTTATGTAAAAATCTATTCTAAACATTCTGGGCTACTGCTAGACAGGAATGCCAAACATTTCCAACCACAAATTATACTTGATAATAACCACCTTGATAGCAGAAAGCAGCAGACCCCCAGTTCCATTTCATGATCTGGAGGAAGATAACAGGTCTTTGGGATTTTAGCTTCAATTTGCTGTATTTACAGATGATTAAGGCCAGTGCAAATTGCATCATTGTGAAAGTTAAAATCCATTAATTCACATACAAAACTTCTATGAGCTAAAATTTTATACTCCTTTCTCCATATAACTGGGCAGGAGCAAAGAACTGCTGACTGAGAAGCAGAGGCAAGTTTAAAACCAGGCAGGCTGAGTACACAAAAAGCCATATGGCTCAAGAGAGGAAATGGACACGTGTTCCTTTTTAAAGTATCTGAAATCAACGTATTCCTAAAGAACCATTTAAATAAGCTCACCAGTATGTTTTATTTTATGAAATATGGGACATGCCGGTTATGTAATGGGAATCCTGAAATGTGATACATCTATCTTAACCAGCTCAGAGTTTTATTCAATTCTTCAAGCTTTAATTCTATTAACTCTCATGCACAAAGGAAATTCGGGGCTCTCTGATGGTTCTGCCCAGGCCTCATGGCATTTGTAAACCAAGTCGTGAATTTTACAGATAAAGCTTATTGGTTGATTAAAAATATGACAAGCATCAGTGAGGTCACTTTTTAAAAAGAATATTTTAGATTGTTTACTAGGCCTTAGAAGAGATTGATGACTTCAATCAGTGTATAGAATTTGAGGATTTTTCAAGCAGGAAATTTGAATATATAGATTTTTGGTGTGAAGCACGTCATATATACAGCATTTTAAAACCAAATGTTTGGTTTTACAACTAAAGCTCATTGGTTGATTAAAAATATAACCATCATAAATGTAACCACTGTTCAAAATAGATTTTTTTTTAGACTGTTTCCTAAAGGGTTTTAGAGAGTTTGATGATTCACAGTCAGTTTATAAAATGTGAGAATTTTTTAAAAGCAACTTTACTGAAGTCAAAATTTTGGTTTGAAATGTATCAGGCTTATTTCTGGCAACATGTCCTTTGGACATAGATCTAACCTAGCAAAATACTAAGATCTGATTATAATGCTGTTAGGAGTTAATCTCATTATAGTGAACATGAGCTAATAACACATTAGTCCATATTATATACTTTTCAGTCTGCGGCCTGCCATTTTGATTAAATTTAGGTATTAAATTCCTACCATTCAAATTTGAAACAATAGTCTTTCTGTTACTACCTATCGAGTTCATAAAGCCTTTCTCAAAATCTTGTCCAATGTAAAATTTTATCTCTAATGTAAAATGAGAGGAAATATTTGCATCCATCCCTTCTCTTTTCAAAAATACTTGCCATTCACAGGTGGTGGGCTGTCATTAAAGCAGCTTGGCCTATGCTGCAGTGGGCTGGAATGTCTAGTCATTTTGGTTTTCATAACAGTTTCACTGGGGTGTTTGCTTTCAGAGGTCACTTCAATGCCAACCTCAGCTGTCCACGCATAAGTCTGCCTGTTCCGCATGATTGGCAAAAGAAAATATTTTATCCAAGGCATTCTTTCTCCCTACTTTCTTTCTTAGCCTAAACTCTTTGAATATATATTAAAAGAGTGGTTAAATTCACCTCATATTCTGAAGAACAGGTTTATTTTTCTGTCTGATTTCCTATTCTGTCTGATTCTTTTCCGGCTGGGAAGGCACCTTTTGAGAGCCAGAGCAGCTGAATGCTTCCTTCCAAATACCTCGGCCTGAAGTTCAGCATGACACCAGGTCAGCACCCCTTATCACCCTCACCCAGGTCCTCCCATCTCTGATAGGATCTCTTCTGACTCAGAGCATCCAGGAACATTCTCTTGGTGAATGAACCTGGCTTCTTCTGTATTAGTGTATTGACTTCCCTGTAGCTGGGTAATTTAAGCCAGTTGCCTTTATTTCAACCATGTCAGAGTATCAAATAAAGCTATAACATCAGACCAGCCAGGAAAATGAGAGGCTGGACAGTAACATGTTTATTACATCTTCCCTGTTTTTTCAACCTTTGTTTCCCTGGCTATTTTCCATTCTGACAGAACACTCTTGGAGATTTGCCTATAAATGACGGGCACCGATTTATGGATTTGTCCATTATTTATTAAGGAAAACTGCACAGCTCAAATAAACAAACCCAGTGCTGGGTAAAACAGTGGACCAAAATCAGTAATTCCCAAGATTCATTAGCATTAATTGCTATAACAACCAGAACAGGCAAGCCTGTGACACTCATTCCCCAGGAAAGCAGTTTAGGGGCCGTAGCTAGACTTCACCTTTTGAGACTCAGATGTCCCAGGTGTCCTGCTGTTCTCCAGTGGGGAGGGCAGTCGGCTGGGAACAAGAATATCTTGAGTCCTTTGATCTCCAAGACCCTGCTTTCTGACCTTGGAGAAAATTCGTTTCAAAACACTGATTTTTCAGTTATTACAGTTACACTTCACATGTCTCTTAGACTTTTGAAACTTTCAAGGAATGTTTGTGAAATGCTGTAAGTAGGATAAATAATAGTAAAACCAGAGACCCAGATTCCTAACTGGGAATCCAAGGAAGAGCCCTAGAGAGTTAACAGTCTGTCCAAAGCAAGGCTTCGGGGGGAGTGGTTCTATTCTAAGCTCCCATGTTGAGTATAACACACACACACACTCTCTCTCTCTCTCTCTCTCTCTCTCTCTCTCTCTCTCTCTCACACACACACACACACGTATTCATAGTACCTTCACCAAAAAGTATAACCATATCTACTTAATGATATTTGGGGGAAAAGGTGGTTTCAGAAGACAATATAATTAACATTGCCAAATAACATTAAGAAAGGAAGTATATATTCCAATTAGAGTACTTCCTTCTCTTCAGAATAGCACTGACTTATCAAATTTTCTTTCTTTTAAAGCATGTATTTAAAACTTACACTTTCCAAGACACTAGCCAGGAGATGCACATAAATACAAATACTATCAATTAACTGAACATTCATTTCAAACTATTAGAAACCAGACTTCCTTTGGAGAGAACTTGCTACTTAAGTATTCCCTGGACTGGCTTTATAATTGGCTGAGCTCACTACAGAATGAAAGGTAGGGCCTCTTATTCAAAAGGGCAGGGGAAAAGATACATTTTAGTTATTCTCTCTTCTTCCCCAGTCTTTCTCTGCTTCTTATGGTGTGCTTTATTAGCCATTTAATGTTTTACGTAAAGAAAAAAAATTAAATTATTAGCATGAGTTTTACTTAGTTTTAAATACAAATAAATTAATTACACAATTAGCTCAAGTACACATGTATTTTTTTCTTACTGGAAAAGAGAAAAAGCTGCACAAAACTCACTGCTTTTATTTTACTTCTTGAAATACAGACATTCTACCAATAGTCTCTACCTTTGACTTACTGATAAAGAATGACTAAAAAAAAAAAAGAACTATAGTTTGCCCTATCTTTCCCATTTCTTCCGTGTCATCATTTTCAGCATAAATGGTTGCCTAATACAAGGAAGTAACAGGAGCAAGAAATGATATAATAGGGTTCCTTGGTTGTTAGTATTTCTTAGAACTCTTTTAACTTCTGTCTTCATTTGAAGAAAATTCTCTTTCAAATGGAAAACATATCTTCTCAGGGCTGCCAGCAATCCCACTTACATGGTCTCAGACATAGTACAGCTACCTTGAACTTGCTGTGCGTCCCACTGACCTCCCACACGTGGTAGATCCACCAGAATTCTTTGTTCATGGGCACTGCAACTGCTATCTGTGCATGGGGTAGCAGGGAATACTGGCAGACACATATATACATGCAGCTCCTCTGCTCATGCATGTGCTCCATTGTCCCATCGGTCTTCACTTACAAAACACAAGTTCAAATATAACATTATTCAGAATTTCGATACAGTGACAATAGATCGATCATTAAGCCGAGCCCAAGGAGCGGGATCCCTGTGTTACTTACACAGGTCACGTGCTCTTGAAGTTGGCCCTTGGACTCCTGTGTTATAGCTGACTTTCAAGGAGAAGATTGTAAAAGGCATGTAGCTTCATACTTCACTTGTCTCATCCTGTTTTGCCTACTAGAAGGATCTTGAGAGCAGGAATGAGTCCATGAGGCTGATACTCTGCTCTGATGCCGGATGCCCTTGCTAATAAGTCTCCCTGCCCCTACCGGGGAGTTGCTCAGGGGGACCTTCTCACTTTTAGCTCAGCTTTCTCGTATCTAACTCTCCCACAATATCCCCCCATCCAAACCAGTGAAATGGAAATAAGGGTTGCTAGAATATATTTTATTATTACTGCTCACTGGTATCATCAAACAGACTTTATTTCTCTCTTGCAGGTCAGTAGTTTTTAGTCATAGAATTATTTTTGTTTTTTATATTTTTAAGTATGAAGTATTTCAGAAATAACAAATATTTAGAGAATTACAAAGTTCCAAGTTTTTGATCTGTAGAGAGCTATTGTTAGTGAATGCCCAATTTCTGGCTCAGGTGGATTACATTTAGTGATTAGCTTTTGAGGCTTTATTTAACCAAAACTTTGGAGACTTTAGTCATCAACCCTTATCTGTTTTATTGGGTTTTCATTCAGCTCATTGTCTGGGCAAAATGTGTGTTGGAAATACTAGTGTCTCTTGGCAGTCATTTGCTGTGGGATGGCATTGCCATGTAGAATGAGATGGGCAATTTGGGGGAGAGGGGGGTTACATTATTTACATTCAAATTAGATTGAATCAGTAAAAAAGGAAGCATGTAGACATGTAGAATCAGAGCCAGATAAGACTCATCTTACTTAGAAGGAGAATGAATGATTGGTTACTCACGTATCTGCTATAAATATCTCTCCACAAAATTATTCTTTTATGTAATCATTTCCCAATCCTGTTGGAGTCTATAACATTGTGTCACCCTTTTGATATAGTGACATTATCAAATTGATTTCTCTCCTAATAGGGAAGATGGGGCCCGATAGGGCTCTTAGCACTTTGGCAGGGGAAGGAATCGAGGCACTGAATTTTTTAAAAAGGGAGAGGGCATAGTCAAAACATGATTTCTTTTTTTAAGGAGAAGAATACAAAGAATCCCTTCTATTTTTAGAATACCAAGCACATGCCCAACACATGCTAAGTATTTTACACACATTCAAACCACATTCATTCCTCACAACAAGCAGCCCCACAAAATAGATATTTGTTTTATCATTTTATAGATAGAAAAGTTCAAAGACATTAAGAAAGTTCCCTCAAGGTCCAGCAATTAGTAATGGAAGGGCTGGATCAGATGTGGCCACAGGCAGGGCCCTTGACACACTCCAGTAAACCAGGCTTGCTGATGCCACAGTTTATAGCTGCAACCTCAGCTCTGCCTTAGGCAAGAGTCACCACTGGTGCCTGGCACAGGCTGATGACTGGATGTATGCTGTGACTTTTGTGGGTAGGGAGAATATAAGTTGGATGTGGGTCGGTTCACTGGGAAAAGAAGTAGAATGTTAGTGGTTGTGTGGTTTCTAAGGAAGAGCCAGAAAAACTAAAAAGTCACCATAATTTGGGTTTTTATAGACCCGCCTTTGGCCTCAAAGTATTGCTGCCCTACTTGAGGTCTGTCTGTGGCTGGCTAGCCGGCCTTCTGAAGCATGGTTGGCCCATCACCTGCCTCTCTCTGGCCGGATTGGGTTAGGCCAGAGTCCACTGCTCCAGCAGTTAAGTAGCTCCCTTTCTCAGCGTCTCAGTGTACCTGGTTGGCCGTTCCTTTTTCTCTTCATCCCTCTCGGCCTTCTGCCCTAACTCTTCTGAAACATGGGCGTAACTCCCAATTCCATTCTCGAAAAAAGTTTGTACCCTGGAGTGCATTCCAATGCCCCACCCTGACACCATATTTTTGAGCCTGCGTCAGCAACCCTTCTACTCACTCTCATTATAGTCCTTTCATATGACCTTGATTCATCTTGCTATCTTTAGCGTTGCTCTCTTAACCATAGGCACAGGTAATGTCACAACTCAAGTGGATCACTTTATCTCCAGGGCTTGGCTACTTTTCAGCCTCTCTGTTTTAAATGTGTCATTTATTTATCATCTACCCAGGAACCTCTCTGGGTTGATGGCATAATCTTCAAACTTCCTGACATTTGAATGGGGCATATACACATCTTCCTTAATGCTGGCTGATTTTAATTTTCTTGACCACAATAAATCTGACACATACCTCAAGCCAGTAGCATGCTTGTCTTGATATTTTGAGCCCTTTTCCTTTACCACAGAGATTGCTTGATTTACGAAAGTAGCTCTGGCATGTACCATTTTTACTGACTTTGGAGTAATAAGTTGGCATTCCAGCACTCTTGAATTTCTGTAGCCTCTTATCAACCTGATTATTCCAGACTTAAAAGTATTTTGCCTATCTGATATTTGCTGGTACTGAAGATCAGTTAAGATTTTGTTTGCTTGTTTTGCCTTTTTTGAATCTCATAGAATAATAAGAAGCATGAAGGGTTGAAGAGTTTTCCTATTAATTTTTTTATAGTCCAACAAGATAACCATAGGAAATAAATGGTTCTGGTGACAATAAAAGTAGTACCTAGAATTTCCATATCATTTTTTTTTTTTCTTCTCTAGGTCTTATTTGGATGACATTTCTCTGGATACCTGAATGAGTGATCCTCCAAGCAGGGCATGTGTTTAAAATAGACTGATGGCAGGGTAAATAATCACGTTTCCTGGAAAAGATATAAATGAGGGCACTAAATCTTTAGTCTTGTTTTTGTTTTGTTTGGTTGGTTTTTAAAGGTCATCTATCCAAGGAGAAAACTGAGGCCAAGAAGGTTGACCTAGTCATAGTTACTCAGATAACTCATGGCAAAAAATGGGCTCGAATCCAGGGCTCCTGAGTTCATATACTCAGAACCTCTAGGAGAGATTTTGAAACTTTACTTCCACATAATATTAGATCACTAACAGATGAAGCGATAGAAATGGCTCTGAGACGAAAGTTCTATATATATTAATCATTTAACCTCTTATAACCCACGTGTCTCCTATATTCTTAAGTAGAAGAGCTTAAATATCTAAATTATCCTCAGGCCCTATTATCCCCAAATGTGGCTATAACTATTTCCATGAGATCTGTCCATTATCCTACTCAATCAGTAAATATTTGTTAAATTTATGCAGTATGTTTTTTAAGGCTTAGATATACTACTATTTTCTGTCCTTGAGCAGCTGCCTATTCAGTTGGAAAGAAAAGACATGAAAGATTATCTAACAGTAATAAAGTGCTAATTGTGTGATACCAATCATTGGTGCCATAGAACTTTAAGGGAAATAAAAATAACTGGCAGTTAGTGCAGTCAGGGTTGGCTTTCAGAGAGGTTTCTCACTTGCAAGGTGGTTAAGGCCTCTACAGGAAGGTTAAGGAGCAAGACAGGAGGATTTGTCAGCGAAGAACCTAGAGGCCAGGTAAAATAATAAGAACAGGAAGTACATCCAGGGGCGGTGAGTTATAACACAAATAAATAGATTGAGGAGGAGAGCAGGATAGCAGAGGTATAGGTGATCCAAAGAAAAGCTAACAAGGAAAGGGTGGGAAAAAGAAACGGTGGTGAGTGGTGAGGTGGGAGGAGGGGGTGGGTTGGTGGGGAGAATGGGGAGGAAAAGATATGAAAATGAATCACCTAATTAATGGGTGGGAATGCAGACTGATGGTTTCCAGGAGCACTAATTCTAGTCCAATTATCTGTCAAAATGCTTTGGCTGCGTGGCCAAAGGAAACTTAGGAGAAAACTCCCTGCTAAAATACTTGAATGCTTTCCCCAAACCTCTAATTTTATTTTTCTTATTTGAAAGAATATGAAAGACAGCATTATACCTTTTGACCAAGAATATAATCTTAAAGTTCTGTTTCTAGAACCCTTTGGAATTAACATACGTTTGGTGTGGTCTTTATCTTGTCACATTGGAAAGCACCTGACATCTTTGGAGCCAGAGTATACCTTAATAAATTATAATTGTCTGAGCGCTTAGGTGATAACTCTGAGAAGGTCAGGACTTTGGCCAGTTGGAGGAAAGAACAAAGAAGAGGGGAAATTGGTGCTCTTGATTTCACTCTTCTCTCCCTTCATGTCTGGTTTGTTCATAAGAATTCATCAGCTTGAAAAGTCTGAACAGTTATTTGTGGACCACAAAGAAAAAAATTAGTTTGTTTTATTCTGTTGATTATACTTACATATTTAATATGTTGACTTAATAAGGGGTGAGACATGCTTAGTACAATTTTTTTCAAACAACTTTTTTGAAATTGTTTCAAAGACAATAAGAATAATATCTTCTTCTCTGTCTCATCAGCATGCTATAAAAAGTTTTAGGAGGTAAATGGTATATTTCCAATGTAATTCAATATAGTCACAGCCACTGTGCTCAGTAAAGTGATATTATATATCCTGCTTTCAATGGAGGATAAATAAACTATTAGTAATTGATTGAGTACATTCTTCCTTATGTGAAGCCTGAATGTGGAATACAGCTTCTCTTAAAAACAAATAATGCCCCCCCACAAAGAATGACCCAGAGCATATAAAGAATATGAGAGAATTTTGAATTCTTTTGAGATCATGGAGAAATGTGGATTCACCTTAAAACTAAATAGAAAAACAAAAGTGAAAAATCATGATTAGAAATGTTCATGTTATAGTTTATTAAGTATGATTGTAAAACTTTGAAGTATATTATACAGTTCTCCAGCATGACCATCCAGGCAGTACCTGGAACATTCTCAAAGGCATTGCTTAGCCACCTTCTCGCTTTTTTCAATCCCAGGAAGTACTAGTGATTTAATGTTCTTTGACAAGGATATCCTACATCTGGTGGTTATTTTTATTTTTAAATTGGTTACAAAAAAATTTTTTTTAAATTACCACAGGAAAATTTAAATATTTTTAAAATGATGATACTTTATACAGATTTATAGTCTTTCATCTAACTTTCGAATACTTTTCAAAAGTTGACTCACCAATCCATGGCACATTTAGAAGATTGGGCAATAAATCTACGTCCATTCAATTTCAAAGAATTTATTGTGTCCTAAGACGTATGGACTTCCTTCCTTCCTTCCTTCCTTCCTTCCTTCCTTCCTTCCTTCCTTCCTTCCTTCCTTCCTGTCTGTCTGTCTTTCTAATTATCTATTTTTCTTTCTTTTTTCTTTCCTCTCTCCCTTCCGTCCTTCTTCCTCTTTCTCTCTCTTTCTTTCCTTCCTCTTTCTTTTTTTTAAGGCCAAAAGAAATCTGGCTTGGACCCAACTCGCTAGGAACTCAGTGTAAGGAAGGAAGGAGCTATAAAAGCTCTCTAAATTCCCAGTAACACATGCTACAACTTAAAAACCAGAAATGGAAATTCTTCATAGTTTTGAAGGGCCCAAAAGGCATTCAGAAGATTTTAAGCCCTAAATAATCCCAAGATACAGAAGGCAGACTTGTTTTGCTGAATTGATATTTTAATAACTTTTTTTTTTAACAGGCAACTGTGTTACTTATAATATTCTTGTCAGGCACGAATTTGTGCCTTTTACCTGTGTAGGGAAAGAGAATCAAAGACGGTTTCTTGTCTGAAAAAAATTCATCTGTAAATATTTACCTGGCTGAGGGCAAGAAAATAGGCTGCCAGCAATTAGAAGTTTTATAAAGTATCCATTAAGATTTTGTTGATTAGTAGTCTCAGGATTTAGCCTCTACTGTCATTCTGATTTCCATTGGTAGATAAAGTTCAATGGCCTTTTTAGCTATTTTTTAAGTTGTTAAAGTAGAAAACTGTGTTGGGAGATATTTTTCAATTCAAGGGCCATATTTTTTCACCAACTTGCTTTTTAATTACTTGACTTCCAGTTCAAGAATGGTGCGAAAATACTGTTTAAGAGTATGCATCACTAAGTATGAACATAATGAAGTTATAGGAATAAGATTCTTACTTCTAAGTATCAGAAAAATGTGTTTCTCTCATCTGTCTAGCATAAGTATATCTAGCATATATTAAAATAAGTTTACTCCTAGCAATTAGTTTACCTCTATGAAACAGTTTGATTTGCTAGCCAAAGACATAAATCAAAAATGTTAAACATGAATTGAGGTTTGCAATAGAGATCAGAGAAATATTATCGATACATTAAATATGGAAAAGGTGAGAGTGGGGACCCCACCCAATGATGGGTATTGGGGAGCCTCTATCCCAGGCAGAGGTATGAAAACTGCAATCTAGGACAGCCTTCTGGCCACCACTTCGTTCCTTAGGACTATACCCCAAGATGGAGTCGCTTCCTGGTGTACTTCCACTTTGGAATTTCAAGAGAAGCATTCCAAGCTCATGTTCATCTGCTTTGAAATGTCAAGCACTGCCTGTATCTTCCCTGTGGACCTCTGTTCTCATCAGCACCAAGCAAGCCACAAACTTTCCCTCTTGGTTAAGAGAGAGATAAGGAGAGGAGGAAACCATGAAATATCTTTTAACAATGCTGTTTACTTCTTCCTTTGCCTTGGATTGCCCACATATATTTGCAGGTAACATTGTTATGAAGAACAATTAAGGATGCTTCAGTGAGGCTTTGAAATTCAAACCTAAGATAGCTGTTCTACCTACCAGCTAAAGAATGAATTTATTGGGAGTTGTCTGTGGCACCCCAACCCAACTGCTAGGAATGCTGAAGATAAGATTCTGTTAGCCATTAAGGACTTTCTAACATATTTAGGCTAAGTTAGAGTTATCATAAAATATGAAACACATGCTACCAATCTGAAAATAATTAGAGTATAATGGAGGCAGTATAGCATAGAGCCCTGACACTGGAGTTGGGACTGTTAACCCGAGCTGTGTGATCTTAGGGAACTTGCTTAACCTCCCTGCACTTCAGTTTCATCATCTGAAAAGTGGGGACAATATTACCTATCTCATAAGGTTATTAAGATGAAACAAGTTAATGCATGTATAGTCGTAAATCAGGGGCTAGCACAAAGTCAGTGCCGTATTAATATTTGCTATAGTTATTATTTTGTACTTAAAAAAATTTTAAATGTCTTATATTAGTTATCTACTGATATTCAGATGGTTGAAGGGGAAAAAACATGTAGGAATACACATAGGAAGTTTTTATGAGCCGGGCTAACATCATTCTTACTCACATTCCATTGGCTAGATCTCAGTCTCATGGCCACACCTTAACTCTTGGGAAGCTGAGAAATACAGCCTAACACTGAGAGTCTAGCAACAAGAGAGGAGAATGTGGATTTTGCTGAGCAAAAGTCTCTGTCACAACCCTAAAATCCACTAATAATCATCCTGCTATTTCTGTCTTTTAAGAGATCAGGGGATTAAAATACATGTGCAATAATCATATTTTGTTACTAAACACTGTAATATGTGGCCTGAAATTTTTTTTTATGATTTCTGAAAACTTTTTATATGGAAAGTCTTACAAAATTACAAAATTTAAATCAATGTGGTTGTACATTCAAGAAAAGAGTTACCTTTATTGAAAAGGATCTCAAAAATAAGAAGAAAAGGACCTCATTGTATGAAATCAGGGCAGTGCCAGAAGATCTGAAACACACTCTCTATTCAATAGCAAACAACTGACCCATCATTATAAAATCCATGTTCACTCTATTGGCTCGATGGCCAGGGTCAGTGTCAGTATGACCTGTGGTTAGTATAGTTGAAATGAAAAGTATTAGTGAAAATTAAAACCACAGAGCATTGTGGAAAATTGAGAAGCCTGGGTGGAACACAAGGGTCAGAGTAATACAAACTTTTCTTATGAAATAGCTCACCCAAAGAGGCAGAAGTAATGTGTATCTGACAGGTGGTGAGTAATGGAATTTCCTTGGCACTTTTTAAAGTATACAAAGTGTGTGTGTGTGTGTGTGTGTGTGTGTGTGTGTGTGTGTGTGTGTGTGTGTGTGTGTACAGATCCAGGATGTACTTTCCTGGATGTATAAACACTCTTGAGAAGATGCCCATAAACTGAATTTGCAAAAATCCAATTTAATGCTTTAGAAAATGTATCTATGTAATTGAGCCCTACAGAAAAGGCTAAAAATCCATTTTATTCACGTGGTCTATAAGTCTAAGCATTTATAATGTGATAATTTTAAAAATCCAAAAAATAAATGGGCTTTGTTTTTTTTTCTTATTAAATTTTCTATTTTAATATATTACTTTTAGAATTAAGAAGAGTAAAAAGAAAATGATATGCAAGATTTTCTTAGGAAAGAAGTTTAGACTGATTTCCTAGTGGAACTGTTCTTTGTTCCATAGTATTATTAAATTGTTTTGGAACTATGGAGTCAGTTTTATACAGGGTTTATAAACATTTTAAATTAAGTTCATGAGTCTAAAATTCTAATAGTTGCAATTATCTTCAAAATCCTTTAAAGCACCCACAATTCTGTGGATTTGTTGATATAAATCTGTCATGTAATATGAATATGTGATATTAGATTAATATACAGTCAATGACAAATATACATGCAAATGTTATAGTGCTATTTAAATTATTGTTCTCTGTTTTTCATTTTGAGTGGGTTTAGTTTAATTCATGTAAGTTAAATTCATACAACATGAAATTTCATGGTATAGACTGGAAAAACACTAAGCTTGAGTTGAATCCTGGCATTTTATTAGGACAAGGTATTTGATCTTTCCAGGTCTTACCTCTGTTGCTTGTGAGATAAGGCTTATACTACTTACTTCATCAGTTGTATGAAAGATCGAATGAAATGGTGTAAACTCTAAATATATCATGAGGTGACTACTAGATTGAGAGTGTCAGGAAGGCAGGCACCATGTCTTACTGCTATTACATTTTCATGCATTTCTGTTGGAAGTTATAGTTGGATGACCAAATCGGTAAGAGTTCCAGTCGATGTTTCTTGCCCAGGGGCAAACGCATTCAGTTGGATCTATGCAGAGTAGTGATACTGTATCTGAAGTAATGAAGGCAAAGGAGGCTCTCTTCTTGAAGTTCAGGTACAGAGAGAAACTAGGGCTGTGCACATTTTAGTAAAATAGATGCAGAGAGAAATTCAGAATAATTCCAAGTTGCCCTCACTAGGCAGTGAACAGTGGGTTTTTATTTGGAATGGAATAGTAATGCTACAAGTTTTCTATTTATAAGGCCATTGTTTGCTTTGACTGACCTGAAAATATGTCTGCTCACCAAACTCATCTTTTTTCCAATATTACATCTTAAAGGGGGGGGGGATATTTTAATTACAGTTGCATGTAACTAATTTAATGACAAGGAGTGGAGTAAAAATGAAAATGAGCAAGAAAATCTATAACAGCTGAAGTGGCAGTGTCAACCAATGAGACTTTTATTCCCTTCTCTATACAATGAAACTAAACATTTTTGGCCATAGTGTTCATAGAATGTTAATCCATCATAGGATAAATTGAGACTATGCATGTGTGTATATGTGTGATTACTTTTTATTTTTAAATAATTATAGAATCAGAGGAATTTGGAAAGAAATGTACAAGGAAGTTCCTATACCCGTCACCCATTCTCCCTCCAGTGTTAGCATTTTGCATAACCATAGTACATTATCAAAACTAGGAAATTGACATTGGTACAAACCACAGACTTTTATCAGATTTCACCAGTTATACATACATTTCTCTGTGCATTCATGTGCAATTCTATGCAATTTTATCATGTGTGTGGCTTCTAGTAACCACTATCACAGTCAAGATAATTTACTATACCCTTACCACAAGGCTCCCTCATCATTCCTTTATGACTATATCTACCCCTTCCCAATCCTAACCTCTGGCACCACTAATCTGTTCTCCTTTTCTGTAATTATGTTATTTCACAAATGTTATATAAATTGTATTATACAGTATGTGTCATTTTGAAATTAGCTTTTATCAATTAGCATAATTTCCTTGAGGTTCATCCAAATTCTTGTATGTATCTGTAGTTTGTGCCTTTTTATGGCTGAGTACAATTCTGTGATATGGATGTACCGCAGTTTTCTTTTAACCATTCACCACTGAAGGACATTTGTGTGGTCTCTTTACAAGTAAAGCTACTGTGAACATTTCTGTACAAGTTTCTGTATGAAAATAAGGTAGTACAACTGTTGGATCATATGGTAAGTCCATTTTCACTTTTGAAAAGAACTACCAAATTATTTCCCAGAGAGGTGGTACCATTTTTCATTCTCATGTGACAGCAATATATGACTGATGTAGTTTTTCCACATCTTCACCAGCATTTAGAGTTATCCCTAGTTTAGCCAATCTGACAGGTATGTAGTAATGTTGCATTTTAGTTTTAATTTGCATTTCTCTAGTGACTGTCAATGTTGAATATCTTTTCATGTGGTTATTTGCCATTCTTGTTTCTTCTTCAGTGAAATGTCAATGAATGTCTTTTGCCCATTTTCTAATTGAAGTATTTCATTAGTGTTGAGTTTTGACAGTTTTCTGTTTCATTAGTTTATGTTTTTTAATACTTTTTCTGCTTGCTGTAGGTTTATTTTGCTCTTCTTTTTCTGGTTTCTTGAGGTAGAAACTTAGATAATTGATTTGAGATCTTCCTTCTCTAGTATAAGTGTTAGTACTATAAAATTGCATCTCAGCCACTGCTTCAGCTACATCCCATAAACTTTGATTTTTTCTTTCTTTTTTTAAATTTCCTTTGAGACTTCCTCTTTGATCCATGGATTATTTAGAAGGGTGTTATATAATTTCCAAGTGTTTGGAGATTTTCCTCATTGATTTCTAGTTTTATTTCATTATGGTCAGAGGATATACTTTGTACTGATTCTTTCAAATTTGTTAATATTTGTTTTGTGATCCAGGGTCCATTGTGATGAACATTGCATGGGAACTTGAAAAGAATATGTATTCTGCTATTATTGGGTAGAATGTTCTATAAATGTCAGATTAGATCTTGTTGGTTGCTAGTTTTATTCATTTCTTTCAAATGCTTACAGATTTTCTGTCTAGTAGTTCTACTAATTGTTGAAAAAGAGATATTGTAGTAACCAACTTTGTTTGTACATTGTCCTATTTATCCTTTCAGCTTTATCAGATTTTGCTTTGTGTACTTTTCATTTTAAGCTCTGTTGTTTGCTATGTACAATTTAGGATAGCTATTCGATTATTTATAATATTTTAAGTATACCATTTTTTAGAGTTTTCTTAGTGGTTTCTCCAAGTGATATCAACTTAATCATAGCCTATTGTTGTTCACATTTTACTCCTTCAACTGAAGCACAGAAACCTTACATTTAAGTAACTTTACCCTCCCACATTAAAAATAGATTTTGCTTAAATATTTTCTATGCATACTGAATACTATATCAGATGGTGTTATAACTTTTGCTCCAACCATAAAATATGTTTAAAGAAACCTATGAGTAAAGGATAGTTCTTTATATTTACTTTTATTTTTACCCATTCTGTTCTTCTTTCCTTTTTGAATGCCCTCGTCTCCTTCTGTTATCATTTTCTTTTTGTAGCAAGAGTTTCCTTTAGCCATACTTTCAGAGTAAATCTGCTAGCAAAAATTTATCTTAATTTACCTTCATCTGAAAATGTTCTTATTTCCCCTTTATTCCCAAAAGATAGTTTCACTATATATAATATTAAGGGTTACATTTCTGTTAGCACTTGAAAAATATTGTGCCACTTCTTTTGTCCTTTTGCTGTCATTTGAATTGGTGTTCCTCTATAGATAATGTGTCATTTCTCTCTCTTTTCAATATTTTTCTTTCTCTTTGGTTTTCAGAAGTTTAATTATGATGTGTCTTATTGTAGATTTCTTTCAGTTTATCCTATTTTGGTTTACTCAATTTCATGGAACTAGAGGTTTATGTCTTTCGCCAAATTTTGGGAGTTTCAATCATTATTTCTTTTTATACTGTTACAGTCCCACATCCAAGCTCCTCTCCTTCAGAGACTTTGAAGATATGAATGTTAGATCTTTTGTTATTTTCCCGTAGAACCCTAAAGCTCTGTTTATTTTTTCAATCTATTTTCTTGCTATTGTTCAAATTAAGTAAATCTTATTGATCTGCCTTTAAGTTTACTGATTCTGTTCTGTTATCTCCATCCTGTGAGTTTTATTTTTTTATTTCAGTTATTGATTTTCAGCTCTATAATTTCCATTGGTTCATTTTTATAACTTTCCTTTCTTTGCTCAGATTTTCTATTTTTTTCATTTGCTTCAAGAGAATATTTAATTGATTATTGAAGCATTTTTTTTATGACATCTGCTTTAAAATCCTTGTAGATAATTTGTTTCTGATTCTTCTTGGAATTGGCCATATTGAAGGGAAATAATTTATTCTAACTTTAAAACTTTTGAAGCCAGTGATAAAGTGAGCCAAACTAAAAATGCAACAAAACCAAGCCACAGTTAGACCACAGGTTATATTGACTTAGCCTGACAGAGAATGGCATGAATCTTATCCTGAGATAAATATGATCTGCTTAAGTCTTTTCTTTACCATCAGTTAAGTATACAAAAAAAAAAAAAAAAAAAGAAAGAAAGAAAGGAAGGAAGGAAGATATGTGAAGAAGCAGGAACATGTTACCCCAATTCTAGGGGGAAAAAATTAGTCATTAGAAGCAGGCCACAGAAAACCCAGATGTTCGAATTAGCAGACAAGGACTTTAAAATAACTATGACAAATATTTAAAGGAGCTAATAGAAAAGGTAGACAATGTATATGAATAGATGAGGAATATCAGCAAAAAAAAAAAAAAAGGAAAGAAAAGGTAACTATAAGAAAGAAACTAAATGAAAAATCTAAAAATGAAAATATCATAAGTTACACTTTTCTAATGAGATTAAAAAAACAGACTAGGCACAGAGATGAAAGGATCAATGTACTTGAAAACAAGTCAGCAGAATTTATCTGAAATAAAATGACTCATAAAGACAAAAAGAATGAAACACTGAACAGAGAGCAACATAGAACTGTAGATTATCAAATAATCTGACAGATATGCAATTGGGATCACAGAAGAAGAAGGGAGAGGAAATGCAGAAACAAAATATTTGACGAGATAATGGCCAAGAATTTTACAAAATTTAACAAAGAAATTGACTCACAGATCTAGGGTGCTTAGCAAACTCTCAGCAGGATAATAGACTACGAACAAAACTGTATCTAAGTAGGTCATTTCAAAATGCTAAATATCAAAGATAAATAGAAAATCTAAAATGTAGCCAGATTAAAAATACACATTACATTCAGGGAACAACATTGGATATGATTGCAGACTTCTCCTTAGAAACAGTGAAAGCTGAACACAGGGTGATATTGCCATAAGGATGATAAATCAGTGGAGCAGAATATAGAACCTAGAAATTAACTATACACATATGATCAATTGTTTTTTCACAAAGAGTCCAAAAGATATCAGTGGATATCATGGAGCTGAAAAACTAGATATCACTATAAAAATAAATGAACCTCAACCCATTTCTTACCCTATAAATAAAAATTAATTTGAGATGGATTATAGAGCTAGATATGAACACTGGAGCCATAATTATTCTAGAAGAAAATGTAAAATATTTTCATGACTTTGGAGTACACACAGATTCCTTAGGACACAAAAAGCACTAACTGCAAATAGTAAAATTAATAAATTAAAAATTTTTATTATGAATTTTTAAAAATGAATAGCTTAGACATAGACTAGGACAAAAATATTCACATTACAAAGGGCTTATATTTAGAATATATAAGCAAGATATCCCAGTTTGAAATATGGAAAAGGCTTGAATATACACAAAAAAGATTTTCAAATATTCAATAAGTACATGAAAAGGTGTACTAAATTAGTTATTGATTGTCAGGAAAATCAAATTCAAACCACTCTTAAATGTCATCTATACCCATAAGAATGGCTCATGGGTGGGTAAGATAGTAGCTAAGATATTATTGTATTTTACCAAATGTTAGCAAGTATGTGGAGAACCTAGAACTCTCATCTATTGCTGGTGGTAGTATAAAATGGTGCAGCCACTTTGGAAGTCTTTTTGGTAGTCTTTTTATAAAGTTAAAAATACACCTACCATATGCCCTAGCAGTCCCACCCTGAAGAATTTATTCAAAAGAAATGAAAATATATCCACAAAAAGACTTGTACAAAAATATTTATAGCATCCTAATTTTTAATAGCCCCAAACTGGAAGCAACCCGAATGCCTACTAACAGGAAAATGAATAAGCATATTGTGGTATATTATTAGTACAATGAAGTACTCTCCAGCAATAAAAAAGAATAAACTACTTAATGACATGCATGTCAAAAACATCTTGAGCAAGAGAGCCAGGTGCAAAAGAAGACATACTGTATAATTCCATTTATATAAAATTCAAAAATAGGAAAGTTAATCTTTATGTGCTGGAACTCAGAAAAGTAGTTGTCTTTAGGGTGGAGGTGAGATTGACTGAAACAAAGCATGAAGGGATTTCCTTGGTAATGGAAATGTTCTATATCTTGATTTGGTAAAATGCAATTTAATTAAAAAAAAAAAAAAACTTTACTAAGTAGACCTGAGTTCTAGGCCTCAACACCATTTACTAGTAATGGCACCTTGGACAAAGTATATAACCTCACTGAACCTTAGTTTCTTTATCTGAAAAATGAGGACTGAAGCAATATCCACCCTTAGGGAATAGTTGAGGAGTAAAGTGATTTTATTCATATAAATCACTTAGCATCGTCCCTGGCATGTTATAAGTATTTATTAAATGTTAGCCATCATTATTATTGTTATTGTTTTTTTAATTGAAGAACTGAGAATGGGTAACTAATTTGCCCAAGGGTACCCATAGTATATACCAGAGGTAGGAAATGAATTCTGTTTCACTCCAGAGCAGTTTTGAAGGCAATTCTGCTGCTCCTAATGACTCTAAGTCCTATATCAATTTTTTTTAGAAAGTACATGAACTTGTGACTGATTGATTCATTGGTTAATTAACCCAATGCAGAGACACGATAGGCAGTTAATCTTGTAATGTTGAACCATACTGTAGGAAGATTCATCTGGCAGTGTTGTATAGGATAGAATGGATCATATATAAATTGGTTAGTTATGAAGCAGTTTGAGTTGTTCTAAGAAGGGGATGGTACAAGACATCTTTACCAGTGGGCAGTAACAATGGGAACAGTAAAGAAAGAATGGATTCCAGGTAGTGGATAGGTAAATTCTTGATGACTTGACAATTGATTGAATGTGGGAATTGAGGGAAAGGTTGGGACCAATGATGACTCAAAATGGAGAATGGCAGGGAGTCAAGGTATGTGCTTAAGTGAATTGAATGTGAGTAATTGGTACAACATCAAAAGATACATTGTGTGTCTGTCAGCCCAGTGTCTGACAGATATTTGGCTGTGTACAGCTGCTCCAGAGGTAGGCCGTGAGGGAGCAGATTAGAGAGACACGTGTCAGTGACAATTGATGTTCTTTGAGAAGAGCAAAAAGGATAGGCGAGAATTGATGATGGCCACATTTGAAGGATGGAGGAGAAAGAAAGCATCGAGCAGGGCAGTTGCTGACCTCTGTATAGAATGATGGTGCTATTGTTGCTTGACTAACTGGAATATGTTTTCTTAGTGTGGTTGCTCCTTTGTAGAATCAGATATATGGCAAAACTATTATAGTTCTTATGCTTTGAAAGGTCTTTAGTGTTCTGGTATAGAAAAGCAAGCCCCAGAGATGTGAAATTACACAGCTAATGTCAGAAGACCATGATGTGGTAGAATGTTAACCAAAGTATTAGTTTCTCTCAACTATATTCATGTTGATGTAGCAGGAATTTATTGAACACTCTTCTGGGTATATTGTAAGATAGAAAGGAATGTAAAATTCTCAACAAGTTTGTAGTTTTACCAGAAAGACATCTGGGTAACAGCGCAAGGCCCTTTGGATCACATACCAAATCAATCTGGTCAGTGAAGGATAGAAAGATGACTCAAAGAGGAGAATGGTAGGGCTATTAGTACAAGTAGAAACATCAGGAAAAGGAATTGATTGCAGGGTGGGGGGCAGGGAATGAAGGAAAGAAAAGGATCTGTGAACTCAGCCTGATTTCATGGATGAGTAAGGACTTAAAATATGAGTAGATGAGCAGATGAGAAGACATTTAAGAAAAAAGAGTATACAACCAGGTTTTAACAACCTGTAAATCAAATTCTGTTTTAACATTTTTTTATTGACTCATTTTACCATGGATCCTTATGAAATTAATGACTTAGTAAGTACATCATCAGTCTTGTGCTGGTGTGAGGAGAAACTGTCTAGAGCCAACTAACCTCAGAAAAATAAGCCCATTGAATACATGTAGGATTCATTCATTCATTAATTCATCCATTCAGCAGCCACTTACTGAACAACAGCTGTGTACCAGTCACAGTACTAGGTAGTAGAGATATAAACATGAATAACATGGATCTCCTGCTCTTAAGAAAACCAATAATGCAGAAGTAACTTTACACTGTTCTTAGAAAGGAAAATGTAAAGTGTGTACTTGTCTACTTTAAAAAATACAGTTTATGGAACATTTATAGACATTAAACATCTGAGGACTAAAAATGTCAATGTGTTCCTTGAAAGTGAAAATAAAACTATGTCTATCCTTAGGGCAATAAAATAATAAAATTGGGAAGTAAAAGAGGAATGATATCCCACAGAAAACCTTTTCTTTTAACTGTTGCATCAAAGAAACATACCTAAACTGCAGAGTATCTAGAAATAGAAGTGAAAACACCACATAACTCAGTCTATGGGGTGTCACTAAAAGTGTTCTTGAAGAAAAAGTAATAGCTCAATATCACTTCTCTGGAGGTTAGAAAATAAAAATAAAATTAACCTAAGGAAATAAAAATAAAATGAATTAATTAAAAAGCATGAAAAAGAAAATCAGAATTGTAAATAAACCCAAAAGGTGATTTTATGACAAACCAATAAACGAAGATAACATTGGCTAGCTTAATTAAGAAGAGATAGGGAAGAACTCACTAATATAGAAGATTAGAAATGAAAATAAAATGACAACAACAGATGCAGAGGAAATTAAAAGAATCATAAATGGTACTTTGTGAACTTTCTAGCAAATAATTTTGACAATCTGGGTAAAATAAATGATTTTCTAAGAACATATGAATCACCAAAAATGAGTGTCAGAAGAACTTTTACTAGATAACTTAAATAAATGATACCCATGGAAGAAATAGAGAGTTATCAAAAGAATATACCCTGGAAAAAATCAGGTGGTTTCATAGGCAAATTTGTTCAAAATTTCAATAGACATAAGTCCATACCATAAAAAATATTTCCATAGAAAAAAAAGCCTTTCAAATTATGTTTGTAAAGCCAGCAAAATATTAATGCTATAAACTGACAACTTAGCATAATATACTATAAACTATTACTATTTCTTAATATCAGTATAAAATTAATTCATAGAGTATTAACAAAAAGAATTCAGTAAGATTTAACATATCAAAGCATGATAATCCATATTTGGGTGTTTTATACCAAAAGTAAGAATGGGTTTATCTTTAGAAATATTAACATAATTTACTATATTTATAAGCCAAAGATGTCAAAGCTCAGTAAAAAGGCAGTTAACATTCTTCAGCAGTATTCCTAACAAATACTTTTAGAGGAAATCTTTACCATTATTGAAGCTATGTGCATGAATGCATGTGTGTTTGTAATTGAAAGTCAGAACATTCTGTTTAAAGTGAAGATTTAAACAAGACAAAATACCCACCATCACCATCATTATATAACAATTTACATTCTAGACCAGTGTCAATAAACTGCCATCTGTGGGACAACTGCCTGTTTTTGTAAATAAAGTTTTATTGGACCACAGTATTGCCCATCATTTATATATCACATCTTCCTTCCTCCACCCCCACTGTAGCAAAGCTGGATAGAGGTGGCTGAGAAGCTTAAAACCAGTGAATGCCAACAGGCATTACTGGAAGGGGTTCAGAGCTGCGAGATCACAAACTTACCTCCTCTGTTCTGCACTCCATAGCTGAGCCTGGTAAAGAAAGCTGAGACACCCCAAGAAGCATAGCAAAAAAGAAAGTACCCTACTTATCACTTGCTGAATCGTTGAAACACTATACCCGATTTGATAACCTAGAAGAAATGGACAAATTGTTAGAAATAACCTTTCTAGACTGAATCATGAAGAACTGGAAAATCTAAATAAACTTATCGCAAGTAAGGAAATGGAAACAGTAATAAAAACAAAAGTCCAGGACCAGATGGCTTCACTAGTAAATTCTACCAAACATTCAAAGACAATTTAATACCAGTTCTCAACCTTCTCCAAAAAATTGAAAAGGAGAGAATACTTCCTAACATACTTTATGAGGCCAACATTATTACCCTGATACCTATACTACACGAGGACAACACACAAAAAAGAAAATTACTGGCCAATATCTCTGATAAACATAGATGGAAAATCCTAAACAAAATACTAGCAAGCTGAATACAATACAAAGATAATACATCACTATTGAGTGGGGTTAATTCCAGGCACAAGGATGATTCAGCATTCACAAATCAATCAATGTGATATACCACATAAACAAAAGGAAAATTTTAATTTTATGATTACATCAGTAGATACAGAAAAAACATTTGATAAGATACAACATCCATTTATGATTTAAAAAACTCAACGAAATGAGTATAGAAGAAAAGTATCTCAATGTAATAAAGGGCATATATGACAGATCTTCACCTAATATCATACTCAATCATGAACAAATGAAAGCTTTTCCTCTAAGATCAGAAAAAAGACAGGGATATTCACTCTCATGACTGTTACTCAACATTGTACTAGAAGTCCTAGCCGGAGCAAATAGACAAGGAAAGGAAATAAAAAGCATTCAAATTGTGAATGAAGAAGAAAAATTGTCACTATTTGCAGATGACATGATTCTAAACATGGAAAACCCTAAAGACTCTATCCAAAAAAAAAAAAAAAGCTATTAGAAACAATAAACAAATATAGTAAAGTTGCAGGATATAGATTCGGCACACAAAAATGTGTTGCATTTCTACACACTAACAATGAAACATCAGATAGAGAAATGAAGAAAATGGTCTCATTTACAATTGCAACAAAAAAGGGTAAAAGACTTAGGAATGAACTTAACAAAAGAAATGAAGGTGAAGGACCTGTACACTGAAAGCTACAAGACATTGTTGAAGGAGATTGGAGACACAGAGAAATGGAAAGGTAGTATATATTTATGGATAAGAAGAATTAACATTGTTAAAATGGGCATATTACCTAAAGCAATATACAAATTTAATGTAATCCCTATCAAAATCCCAATGACATTTTCCACAGAAATTGGACAGAAATCTTCAATTTGTATGGAATAGCCAAAGCAATCCTGAGAAAAAAAGAACAAAGCTGGTTGTGTTATATACTCTTTGACTTCAAACGATACTACAAAGCTACAGCAGTCAAAACACTATGGTACTGACAGAAAAACAGACAGACGGACAAATGGAACGGAATTGAGAGCCTACAAATAAATCCATACATATGTGGGCAACTAATTTTTTGACAAAGAAGGCAAAAACATACAACGGAGAAAGGAAATTCTCTTCAATAAATGGTGTTTGGAAAACTGGAGAGCCACATGCAAAAGAATGAAACTAGACTGCTGTCTGACACCATAAACAAAAAATAACTCAAAATGAATTAAAGACTTGAAACAATAAAATACATAGAAGAAAACGTAGAGACCAAAACATAGGACCATGGTTTCAGAGGGGTTTTATGAACTTGACCCCAAGGACAAGGTAAGTAAAAGCAAAAATAAATGAATGGTACTACATCAACTTAAAAATCTGCACAGCAGAAGAAACTATCAACAAATCATCAAAGGCATCAACTATCAACAAATCAGAGAAGATATTTGCAAATTATACCTCTGATAAGAGGCTAATATCCAAAATATATAAAGAGTTTATACAACTCAGCAACAACAAACAACAACAACAACACCTAACAATCTAATTAAAAATGGGCAGAGGACCTGAACAGACACGTCTCCCAAGGAGATATGAATGGCCAACAGACATTAGAAAAGATGCTCAATATCACTAATCTATCGAGGAAATGCAGATTAAGACTATAATGAGGTATTACTTCATACCTGTCAAAATGGCTAATATCAAAAAGTCAACAGATAACAAGTGCTGGTGAGAATGTGGGGAAGAGAGAACTCAGTCACTGCTGGTGGTAATGTAAACTGGTGCAGCAAATATATAAAACAGTATGGTGGTTCCTCAAAAAATTAAGAATAATGCTACCATATGACCCAGCAGTCCCTCTCTAGGTACCTACCTGAAAAATTTGAAAACTGATTTGCAAAGATATATACACCCCTATGTTCATTGCAGCATTATTTACAATAGCCAAGACATGGAAACAACTAAATGCCCTTTGATGGCTGATTGGATAAAGATTTGGTACATATATACAGTGGAATACTCAGCCATTCAAAAAAGGTGAAATATTGCCATGCTTGATGACACGGATAGATCATGAAAGTGTTATGCTAAGTGAAATCAGACAGAAAATGATAAGAACCATATGATTTCATTTGTATCTGATAAATAAAACAAAAAGCAACAAATGAGCAAACAAAACAAACGAAAAACCATAGATATAGACAATAGAATGGTGGTTACCAGAAGAGAAAGGTGGGATAGGAGAAAGATGAAGGGGCTAAAGGTGGTCAAATATATAGTGATGGAAGGAGAATGAACTTTAGGTGGTAAGCATACGATAGAGTATACAGATGTTGTATTATAAAGTTGTACATCTAAAACTTAATTAATGTTATTAACCAAAATCACCCCAATAAATTTAAGAAATAATAAAATAAAACATTAGTAGGATGTGGGTTGAATTAATGGGAGAAGAGGACTTAAAATGATAATTATATAAAGATATGAATATAAAAATATGTGGAGATATGTGCATATACATGGGTCAGTATTCACACACATATTTATTTATTCTGTAAGTTCAGAGGACCTTGAAGCAAAGAAACCCCAGCAGCAAAGATCACACCTGGCATCCAGATCTAGGTTTCTAATAATATTTTCCAATAAAAGGAACCAGGATTCCTTGGGGGAAATGATTGATTCTAGGCCCGGGGCAGGGAATATGTAAGATAAGCCTGTAGAATCATGTAATACCACAAAGTAGAGAAGTACTAAAAGCAACAAAACCCCCTGAATGATGTGGATATGTCAAAGGGATGCAGGAGCCAACTGAGAGTTCCCAGTGGCCAAATCTGGAACAATTTGAGCAATAAGCAAATAAAGCAGTATTAGGTTATAAACCAAAGTATAAAATAAATAATGATGAGCCTATATTGATATAAACGAATGCTTGAATAACTAATTGGGAGTCAAAAGAGACAAATCTTCTGTGTAGAATTCCAAATACTGTGTGTAAAGTCCCCCCTCTCCCCTCCCCTGCCACCCCGCTTAAGGAGGTGGATCATAACACCTTACCCGTTAAGTGTGGACTGTGCATGGTGACTTCTTCTCAAGGGTGCTGTATGGACAGGGTATAAGAGTAACTTTACATTTAGAGAAATGACAAACACTACTGCCACCTCAGCCGCATGATCCAGGTCAACATCAGCAGTGATGTCATTTTGATAGCATATCCCTTGCTGTAATGAGAATGGCACTTTATGTCTATTCTTTCTTCCCCAAACCTGTAACTCTTGTCTAAGTGAGAGAGAAAAAAACATCACACAATCCCACATTGAAAGACATTCTGTAAAACACCTGACCAGTACTCCTCAAAATTGTCAGGTTCATCAAAAACAAGGAAAGGCTGGGGAACTGTCATAAAAAGCGGAGGCCAAAAAGACATAAAGAATAAATGTAATGTGGTTCTAGATGAGATAAGACAGAGAAGAGACACTAATACAAAACTAAGGAAATATTAATAAACTGTAGACTTTACTAATAATGTATTAATGTTGGTTCATTGTATTATTAGTATGGTACATTTTGACAAATATACTAATGTAAGATGTTAACATTTGGAGAATCTAGATGTGGGGTACATACTATCTTCACAAATTCTCCAAAAATCTAAAACTATCCTAAAGTAAAAAATTTAATGAAATAAAAAGATTAAAATTCTTATGTAAAATATAGTAAGTATATAGATTGGTTTCAATGAATTTCCCAGGCCATGAACATGAAGCAAAAAAATAGAAAAGTAAAAAAATAGATAAAAGGTAGTAAAGGTCATTTGAAAAAAAAATTAACATGAGAACGAATGGGACAGTTCTTTTTAATGATTACTAAAGGGTTCTAGTTCTATCAAACATTAAACCATGTTCCAAAGGTACATTAATGAGAACAGTTTGTAACTGGAAAGGAACTAGCACTTGAAATGTGACAAAATAGAACTCGAATAAATTCAAATACATTTAGGATTTTTTTATATGACAGATTTTTTTATATTTCAGATTAGTGATAGTGAATAAAAGATGGATTGATCAATAAAAGTTATTGAAACAACTGATAAGTAATTTGGAAATGTAGGGGCATAACATATCTCTTTACAAAAATTCAAATTAAACATTTAATGTAAAAAATAATCAAACCACAGCAGTAACAAATATGAATAATTTTATTTAAAATGAGGGAAACTTTCTACAGTCAGATAATAAAATCTAGAAACCATAAAGAGAATGATAAATATGTTTACATTAAATTTTAAACTTGTTTATTGAAAGAAATACAATAAAAAGGCCAAAAGAAATAAAACAAATTGCAACATATGACAAATAAGGGGTTTCATAATTCCTTAATTTATGAAGTGTTTTAACAAATATATATTTAAATCTTTCTCTCCAAAATGGAAATGAAATATAACCCAAAAGAAAAGTGGGTAAATGAAACCCACTCATTTTTTGTGTATGTGTGTATAGAGAGGATAAATTGGTATAACTTCTTTGAGGACAATTTGGAAATATTAAGCAAAGTTTCTAAAGCATATTCTTTTTGACTTAGCACTTGCACTATTAGGAATTTCACCAAAGTAGGTGGGCAAGTGGGCAAGAATGTTCACTTCAGCATTGTTGGTGAAAACAAAACTCCGAAAGCCACCTAAATGTCCATTAGTGGGACCAGGATAAAGGCGCTCTGCGACACCATTCCTTGAACGTTTCTGCAGCCTTTTTAAAAAAATGAGGTAGAACTATATGTGGGACAAGCTTCAACATACAATATCAGCTTAAACAACATGCAATGTTCATAATGCATTTGTCCTATATACTAGAAAATATTTCCTGGAAAGATTTATAAGCTTCTAACAGTAGTTACTGTGGAGAAGAAAGACTTGACATGAAAGACTGGTGAGAAGAGAGTTTTCCTCTTCCTGCAGTAATTTTTTACACCGAGAATTTCTTACTATGTATGTTACCTTATTAATTATTAAAATTACAAAAACAAAAAAATAGGAACAAAGTAGACAACCTTGCCAATAAGCATTACAAAACCTTAAAACATACATTGGTTATGTCCCAACTTATGTTTCTCTAACTAGAATTAACACATTGAGTTAAGGTACATTTAACAAAAAGCAAAGACTTAGGGTTTAATCTGCATTGCATTGCCTTTTTTTCTGCCAGCAAATACATAGATTAAATTTAACTTTTTGAAATACTGAAAATAGTTCATGATTCCCATGGACTTAGAAGACTTGAAGGAGTCAGAAGAAGCCAGGTTAGGAACCACTGTGACAGTATGAAGAGCACGGAGTGTCGGCCCCTTTAACTACTGGCTGCCACCAACACACTTGCTGTGGGCCGTTAGCAAATCCCTTACCCTTTCTGAGCCTTAGTTTTCACTCTGTAAAGTAAAACTATAGGATAAAAGGTGGTGGCAAAAGACTTTTAGCTATCAAATTATGTGATTTATGAATATTCTAATCTGTAAATTCTAAATGCCACCGATTGTGATGATCACAGTAGCCAAGTAATATAAACATTAGTCTTCAAATTGTACCTTCAAGGGCCAAAACAATATTAGTCCTTTATGGAGGTGAGTGCAGAGCTGCTTTTTATCACCAGTTCTGAACTTTCCAGGTCTTTCTGTGCTTCCCTGTGCTTCCCTCCCTCTTAGGAGAATCTCTTGCATTATTTCTTAGTGCTCCTGCCCCACGTTGCATTAGGAAAGGGTTTTATAGTACTGGGGTGGAAGATACTATGGGAAATAAACTGTCATCTCTGGAATAGTGGTCAATATGAATAATTATTTGAAACATTTTCCTGTATGTTAGTCAACTTTCTGCATCTTAGTCAACTTTCAGATTTCTATCTAAATGAGGAAAGTGGAGAGTGTAGATCATCTAAATGTCATATATATTTAGTTTTACAGTGTGTTTTCTACTTAGCTTTGAGTTCTGGTTATATCTGAAAATCTGAGAACTGACTTTAAAAGAAATCACGAAGCTTCCCAGTGAGGACACATCTTACTCACAGTTAAATGGGACACTTTCCAGGACCCATTTCTTAGACCTTGCACAAGTTTTTTCCTACAATAACCCCATGCTTGGATTAGCCAACTTTCTCTTACATCTGGGAGAAACTGACCTTTCCAGTGTTCTCTCATGTCAGAAGGCTATTATCATGTGGGTTTCTATTTCTTATTCATGCAAGATGAGTAAATAGTATGGAACATCACTTTAGTAGGTGGTTAGGTGAGAGACATACCCTAATTGAATGTGATCCCCACTATCAATAAACAAGTAGAATGTGATCCCCACTATCAATAAACAAGAAATCAAAATTTCATAATCTTCTCTGGCTTATATAGAGTTGACTTATATTTATGACATCTCAAATTGAAAAAGAATTGATTGCTTCCTCCTCTGTGCCCCCTTACCCTTTAAAACATTTTTTCATCGTAGCAATTTTAGTAACCTAGCTTAACCTAGTATAGTATCGAATAATGAATGTTTTATTTTTTTTACTTTTTTAAATGTTTTTAATTGAGACATTATCTTAATATAACCTATAACATGTTAATTTCAGGTGTACAACATAATGATTCAATATATGTATATATTGTAAAATGATCACAATAAGTAGTTAACAGCTATCACTAATCATAGTTACAAATTATTTTCTTGTGATAAGAACTTTTAAGATCTACTCTCATAGCAACTTTTGAATATAAAATACAATATTATTAACTATAGTCACTATTGCTGTACATTATATCCCTAGGACTACTTATATTATAACTGGAAGTTTATACCTTTTGACTGCCTTGACCTATTTTGCCCATCTCCCCCACCTTTGGCAACCACCAGTCTGTTCTCTGTATCCATGATTTTTTTAATTCCATTTATAAGTGGTATATGCAGTGTCTGTCTTTCTCTGTCTAACTTATTTTACTTAAGATAATGCTCTCAATATCCATTCATGTTGTTGCAAATAGTAGGATTTCCTTTATTATGGCTGAATAATATTCCATTGTATGTGTGCACCACATTTTCTTTGTCTATGCATCTGTCAGTGGGATTTAGGTTGTTTCCATGTCTTGGATATCATAAATAATGATGCAGTGAACATTGGGATATAAATATTTTTTTTGAGTTATTATTTTTTTTTTCAGTTAAATACCCAGAGGTACAATTACTGGATAATATGGTAGGTCTATATTTAATTTTTTAGGACTCTTCAAACTGTTTTCCATAGTGGTTGCACAAATTTGCATTTTCTCCAGTAGCACACAAGGGATCCCTTTCTTCACATCCCAGCCAACACTAGTTATCTTTTTGTCTTCTAACAGATGTGAGGTGATATCTCATTGTGGTTTTGATTTTCATTTCCCTGATAGCTGGTGATGTTGAGCACCTTTAATATACCATTGGCCATCACTATGTCCTCTTTGGAAAAATGTCTGTTCAGATATTGTGCCCGTTTTTTAAGCAGTTTTTTTTTTTTTTGATGTATTTTGGGTTGAAACCCCTTATCAGATATATGATTAGCAAATATCTTCTCCCATTTGATAGGTTGCTTTTTTTACTTTGTTGGTGGTTCCTTTGCTGTGCAAAAGCTTTTTCATATGATGTAGCCTGTCCTACTTGTTTATTTTTGCTTTTGTTGCCTTTGCTTTTGGTGTTAAATTCAAAAAATCATATCCAAGACTGATGTCAAGGAGCTTACTGTAAGCCTGTGTTTTCTTGTAGAAGTTTTGTGGTTTCAGGTATTATATTCAAGTATGTAATCCATTTTAAGTTGATTTTTGTGTATAGTGTAAGATAGTGGTCCAGTTTCATTCTTTTCCACATGGCTGTCCAGTTTTTCCAACACTATATACTCAAGGTGTCCTTTCTTCATTGTATATTCTTGGCTCTTTGGTCATAAATTAGTCAACCACATATGTCTGGTTTTATTTCTGGGGTCTCTGTTCCGTTATATTGATCTATGTATCTGTTTGATGCCAATACTATACTATTTTGATATCTGTAGCTTTATAATATAGTATGAAATCAGGGAGCATGATGTCTCCAGCTTTGATTTTCCCCCTCAAGATTGCTTTAGCTATTCAAGGTTTTTTGTGGTTCTTTACAAATTTTAGGATTGTTCTATTTCTGTGAAAAATGCTGTTGGGATTTTGATAGGGATTGCATTGAATCTGTAGATTTCTTTGGGTAGTATGAACATTTTAACAATATTCTTTCAGTCTGCGAGCACAGAATGTCCTTTCATTTATTTGTATCTAATTCAACTTCTTTCATAAATGTCTTATAGTGTACAGATAGTTTTCTTCATTGGTTAAATTTATTTCTAGGTATTTTATTCTTTTGGACACAATCATAAATGGAATGGTTTCTTAATTTCTCTTTCTGATAGTTTGTTGTTAGTATACAGGAACATAACTCATTTTTGAATGTTGATTTTGTGTACTACAACTTTACTGAATGTGTATATTGTAACAGAATTTTGGTGGCATCTTTAGGGTTTTCTATAAAATAATATCATGTCATCTGCAAAGAATGACAATGTTATTTCTTCCTTTTCAAATTGGATACCTTTTATTTTTTTTTCTCTTGACTAATTGCTTTGGCTAGGACTTCCAATAATATGCTGAATGAAAGTGGTAAAGGTGCATATCATTGTCTTGTTTCTGAACGTAGAGGAAAAGTTTTCAGCTTTTCACCATTGAATATGGGCTTGTCATATGATTTTTGTTATTATCATTTAATTGAAGAAATGATTAAAAAATTTTTTTCTCCCATCTACCTCCCCCTAATAAATGTTTTAAATGGAGGAACAGACCCTCTCCACCTGGCCCAATGTTTTAATATGGTTCGTGTTCATCTGATAATTGTTAAACATGGAGTTTATCTCCTGAATATGGAATTAACACTACTGTTCAGTGTCCCACACACTTTTACTGTCCACAAGAGAACAAAAAAAACAAACAAACAAAATACAGCTTCTTCAACCACTTTCACTTAAAATGCATATACTTTTCACTTAGGAAAGTGCTTCTAACCTTTTAACGTGCATATAAATCAACTGGGGATCTTAAATGTAGATTCTCATTTGGTAGTTCTGAGATGGGGCCACGATTCTTCATTTCTAATAAGCCACCAGGAGATGCCAGTGGTCCTGTTCCCAGACAACACTTTGAGTATCAAGAACATAGAGTTGACTTGTATGTGTTGTTAATTGACTGAGTGTGTAAACGGGGAAGAAAGACACGTGTTACTTTCCCAGTGAATGTGTCATTTAATATTTCTTTCACACGTAGATATAGAAAGGGGTGAAGGGTTGAAGAAGGGTTAATAGGATTCAGTGTGGATGATGTTCAGAAGATGAGAAAGGACAATAATGAAGCTGGCTGGATCTTGCTTTTGTGTGCTGTGCTTCAGCTCACAAATGGGTCCAGAGTGGCAGTAGGGTAATAGGGTCAGCTAGTAAAACACAGGTTACTGTGTGGGTGAAACACAGCAGCTCTTTAATGTTTCCTCCAATAGCACACCCCCGTTTGGGACTGGAAGCCTAGGAGTGTATTGTATCCAAAAGAAATTACAAGGGCTGGCATTTAAGATAGGCAGGTAGCAATTGGTCAACTGGGAATTTACCAAAGATATCAGCAGTGTGATTTGTGTGACTTATCTCTACAAAGAGGTGTTTTTTTACCTCTTTTGCCACAATTCAGGTTCATCTTCTGGCCCTCAGTTTTCTAGTATTTTCTTAGATAGAAGTGTGTGTGTGTGTGTGTGTGTGTGTGTGTGTGTGTGTGTGTGTGTGTGTGTGAGAGAGAGAGAGAGAGAGAGAGAGAGAGAGAGAGAGAGAAGGAGAGAGAGCGCGCCATTTAAAGAAGAAAATGAGAAACTCAGGTTTATCTTTCTGTGATAACTTTTTGCATTTCAAGTTCCTTGAAATAGCTTAGCTTGCTTCCTTCTGTTTTAAAGAAGGGCAGCAGGTAGGCAGGCACCCGGGGTGGGGGAAATGATCATGAAAAGCTCTGAGGATGTACTCAGCAGATGTCTTCCTCACCCTCTCTTTACAGTAATTGAATTCATTGAAGATACATGGGAATCCAAACTGGATACACTTTTAAAAATATTAGTACAACACTTGTGGTTGCCATTTGATGGCCATTTGATGCCATTTGACTGCACATCATAGCTACTCAATTTCTTCTTCTTTGTCCAAAATGGTGCTCTTTGCTGCTTCTTCAGTTGAGCTCCTCACAGCCCAGCTAAATTAATCTCTCTAAAAGTTAAAGAGGTGAAATAAAATGATCTGAGGAGAGTCTGGCCAAGACATTTATGTTTCCAAAATATACATGACACTGGAAATCCTTATAGCTTCTCTGCAAAGTGGTTATGATGTTCATTTTAGAGATAGGACAGTGAGTCCCATAGAGGTAAAGAACATGGCCTAAACACAGTTATGCACTTAAGCCAAAAACTCAAGTATGTCTGGCTGTGAGTCCTCTAGGGCACTGTCAGTTGAAGCTGTTTTTTAAAAAAATTACAGGCATACCTTATTCAGAGGCTCTCTATCTCACCGTGCAGATAGAGCCCTGTACCTCAGCATGGCCTACTCCCCTGTTTCTTTCAGGCTTTTTAAAAAAGTATGTGGAATGTGATAGTCTCAGTTAAATATCTTTTTTTATTTTTAATCATTATCAACAATAAAAATTAGGAAGATCCGCTCATTGGATATTTTATATCTTAAGAATTTCATTTTGCTATAATTGCTCATATTGGACTGAGTTCTAAGGTCATCTCTAGGATGTCAATTTTATTTTCAAGTTTCTTTTCTTATCCACCTGAAATGCATCTATCTGGTTATACTGCCACTTTTTATTAAAAATAGGTACCCTCATAGAATTTCTAGTAGTTTGGAAGTAGTACTAGAATCATAGTAAGCATTTCAGCTGCACTATTAGCATTCTAGCTAAAGGGAATTTATTGTTCCAGTTTTAGTCATCATAATGCAGTCCTGTTTAATATTGCATGATCTGTGGGCTGCCATAAACTTGGTACAAATTGGATTGCTGATATAACATGAAATGAAGCGCCTTGTCTGAATGTTGCTTTTGTTTTGCATTTAACAAATTAGTATGTTGACATTTGTCACTGATGGATTTCATTATTTGCTGAAAGGGTTTTAGGGGGTTTGACAGCATGAATGGTTTGTCCTACAGACTTTTGAGAATTGATAAAAGCATCTTTGTTCTTTGTACAAAAGCACAACAGATACCTTATTGATGGACATACAAAAAGGGATGGCTTGTGTAGCTGCAACATAAAATAAACCAAGACAATAATTTTTGAGTTGCTACTTATGCTTTTATGTGATTCTTCCTCATCCTTTTTTTTTCTCTTTAAAGAATGCATTTCATTTATCTCAATAACAAACTCAAGAGCAATCAGTGATCTTTTAGTGAATTTAAAATCTTTGTCTCTTTATATTCCACTTACATATTGTTTAAGAAAGGTATTTTGAAAACGTTATAAAAGGAATTATTGTGTAGGGATTGCATTAAATAACAGTACTGAATCTCCAGATAACAGAAGAGATGGAGGAGTCAGCCTGTGGAACAAGAAACTAAGAGTTGCCTATAGACAAGAAGAAAAGATAAAATTTGATATAAAATTCTAGTTTAATAAAAACAGTAAAAATACACGTTCTTCTGTAATTTCTTTTCTGTAGTTATATTTAGAGGGACAGCCTTGTCATTCAAATATATCTTCCCTATACATATCATTGAGTCTTTATTGGAAAGCTGCTTGCTTCACACCTTTTCCCCAACCTGAGACAATTTACTCTAGGACACTCACACACACACTTCCAGTAAAAGCCATAATAGAAAGCTACAAATAATGAAATCTATCGGTGATCAGATAATAACACCCATCACTAACAACTGCCAACACTCAGACTAAGGCAGTCAGACACTGTGCAGAACCATCCATCACTCCTGTCATTTCTTCAGGGAGGGGAAAGTGGGGCCTGGAGGGGAGGGACTGTAGAGTCTGGGAGTGAGCAGAATGTAAACCAGGGAGGTGCAGATCCAAACATGACCCAAAGTTTCTACTGTGAAAACACAAGAACCAAGAGAGAATGAGAAGTGAATGATTTAATACAGAAGTAAACATTTTGTTTATTGACTATCTCCCCCACTAGACTGTCATCTCCATGAGGTCCCCAGTCCCTGTCCCTTTTGTTTGTTAGTATATTCTAAGCATCGAGCACAGGGCCTGGCACTTAGCAGGCTCTCAGTATAAATATTTGCTGAGGGAATAAACTAATGGCTCAGCATCAGTATCCACCTTTGATGTCCTGTTTTTCCAACCCAATCTTGGACCAAGAACTTATGGTCCCTACATGAAATCACTTGCTGTACCACAGAACCAAAGCTGGTCCCACTGCGTGCACATTCAGAGTGATGGAAATAAGAGCTGGGCTTCAATTCCAGCTCTGCCACTCCTGAGCTTTCTGTTCCAGGTCAGTTTTTTCCTCTCTCTAAGCCTCCATTTTCTCACCTGAAAGTTAAAAATCCAAAACTCTCACATAACCTTTACAGTTCAGTTAAAAAGAGAAAAGATGAATGTGAAGAGCCTTTAAAATATAAAATATAAAAATTATAGAATACAAGAGTGGTGATAGTTTTATGTTATAAAATTATGAGTATCATTTTATTAACTGAAGGAGTTTAGGGGGAGGAGGTCACCAATGGGAGAGTTCGTTTACTAAGGAAAATACACAGTTTTGTGAGTGACATAATAGTATTTTTAAATCAGGCTTACCTGGGTTCCTGAAGACACAGGGAAGAGCCGAACGTGCAGCTGTATATGGAACATGTGGACAGCCCTGCTTTGTGACTCCTCAGTTGTCCCCTAGCCTCGGGGTCCTTTCTGCAGAGGAGAAAACTGAAAAGCCGATAGACCCAGTAGTTGACCTCAGTCTCCGTGCATTCTGGCTCCCAGAGTTCCAGGCTGCAGGGTTCACTGCCAGGTGTGCTCAGTCCCACACATCTGGCTATTTTCTATGGGCAAAGATATAAGAGGGAGCAGGCTGCCTAGTTGTGTGCCCCTTACACACACACACACACACACACACACACACACACACACACACACACACACACACGCGCCTCTCCAGAGCGTCTTCCCAAGGAAGATCTGTGGGCTGAGAGTGCCAGTGGGCCAGGACGGTTCTCCCCTTAGCCATCTAGGAGTGTCCATTGAAACAACCCCTCTGCAAACTGGAATGCGAGGTACTTTCTCCTTTGAGCCCAGAGGAGGCAAAGGTGCAGGCACTTGGCTTTGTGACAGCAGTATGGCTATCCTGGAAATCCAGGGCGAGGTTCATCCCCCAACCTGCTCTGAGCCTCAGTCTCCTTATTTGCTATTGGAAAGTGGAGTTTACACCGAATAACCATCAAGCGTCTTTCCAGCTTGAAGACTCATGGACCGTAGGTTTCTTCCTTTCCAACTTATGGAAATTATTTTCCCCACTTTTCCTGAGAGGGGAAGTATAAGACCCCAGGCTGTCTCCTGCAACTGCCAAAGCGGCTGTTTTTTATTGGAAAGTCAGCTTCCTTCTCAGGTTGCTTAACATAGCAGAAGCTTCTTGAGAACAGAGAAGCCCAATGTTTCCCTCTAGCTTTTTGACGTCATTTGCCTGTGGGTGGGTTCCCATCCACCCCGCCTCTCCAACCACACCAAATTTTATTGCACAGATTTAAAAAACACACATCAGTGTGGCAGGCCACCTAAAGGAGCACTTTAGCTCAGGAACCCTGCAACAAAGCCGTGGCCGAGAGAACTAGTTTCGGTCCAGCTCCGACTGTGCCAAGATTCTGTCTGGAGGAGTAAATTAGCCATCATTCCCCACCCAGCCCCCCGACAATAAAAGCGGAATGCTCATTTATACTCTCTCATGGGGGATTTGAAGAATCAATTCTAAACATGGACATGGAAGCACTTAGCAATCTAAGAAAGCGTAAGAGGGAGGAACTAACATTTGTGGCATGCTTATTGTGTGCCAGGTACTAAGGTGGGCACTTGATTTTCATTCTCTGTTTAACTCAGCTGTATAATCATCATACACAAAACTGTCAGACAGTTGGATTTTAAGCTACTGAGGACTTAAGCTTATCAAGAAAATAGTGGACAAGCAGAGGGACAGAAGGGGAAACGAGACCTCCTATAAGCTCCCGGAAAGCTGAATGTCTTTGGTATACTTCACACCGTCACGCAAAGTTTAAAATCGAATTATGTCCATTTGCAGTACACAAATATGAGGCATTGAAAATACCTTCTTGAACACAAACGTTTGCCTTTTTGGTGCTTTCCACTGTCAGAAAGTTCAGCCGAGTGATTGTAGATCTAGCCACTGATAAATTGCAGAGATATTAATTTTATTCCACTATTTTCCTTTCATAGTTAAAAATAATTTTGCCAACCCTCCTAGTACGTGTTTAGGTGATTAGTATTAAAATGTGTAATAGTCGATCAGTTCAGGAGAACTGAACTTGGTCGCCAAAATAAGCAATGTTGCTCGTGACATTATGGAATAAAAACACACACTGGGCTTGGTCTCGCCTGCTCTGAGGCTTCCATCACCTAGTAACGTGAGCAGTGTTCACAGTGAGAGGGACGTGTGGAAATCGCGCCACACGAAAACTGTGACTCAGGTCTGTTCTCAGAAGAACTGAGGTAATGGCTATTAATATTTTATTTCATACATTATAGCATTTGCAAAAGCAAACACTGTAGTTAAGGTTACCTGCACCGACACTCCAGCATAACCCAGTTTTTATTTGTGCCAGGTTTGCTTTCTGCAGATGTGTTCAACCTAAAGGTGAATTTTCAGAGCCTTAAAAAGAAGGAGGAAAAAAAGAAGAAACGAGAGAAAATTTGTAAACAATTAGTTAAACCACTGCAGTTACACAACTGTGAAACATATAACACTTTTATACTTAGAAAATAGTATGAAATGTTTTTTTGTTGTTGTTGTTTGTTGTTATTTTCTCCCCACATGAAACCGGTGAATAACAATAACAAACCAATGTGATTAAAACTCTTAAGGGTGGCCCTTTGTGAGCGGAAGAAATAGCCGAGTCTTAATGGAGTGAACATTTTAGTAATCAGCTGCTTTACGTGCTTTAACATCCATCTCAGAAGTATTTTGCGATTGTGGCTACAGAGGATGGCATATGCTGATTTCTGCCCTCAGTTGCGAGTCACCAGTTTGAGGCAAGGGGACTCCTCTGGTACTGCTGTGACTGGGATTTTGTAATACAGTTTTGAATAAAATGTCCCACAGACTTAGGTCTGACGTGAACCTCACAGAGGCAGCTCCCACCATATGGCACAGGAACACTGGCTTTCTGGGTCTTTGTTTTCCTATTTGTAGAATAGAGAGGGGTGGACAGCTAAGATCCCTTTTGGATCAAGTGTCCAGAGATTCCAGAACTAGTCTCACACCTTCCCCAACTTCAGTGTTAGCACATCTCTCCACCCCAAGGCATCTCGCCTGTTACGGCTGCAGCAGAACTGCTGTGAGCCAGATTCTGTGCAGGCCTTGGCATCCGCATGGCCCTGCCCCAGAGTTGCTCATCTTCCCCCTGTCATGGACTAATTTTCTTCTCCTTGACAATGCTCCCTACACTCTCGTCTTTCCTCCTCACCTTCATTCCTCCATCAAAATGAACCTGTTCTCTTTCCCAGGTTGGCAGCTGGCTAATGAATGTGGCATGCATGTTCACCTTGTGCAGAGCAGCTATGAAAGAGCATGCTGCCTCCTGCAGGGCCCTGGGACTGTGTAATGTCTGAACCCACTCAGGGTTGATTTCATTGTGGAAGGGTCAGATATCTGCAACAGGTGGTTGCCTGAAGTCACCCCGCTGAGATTCCAGCTTCTCTGCAGGGATGTCCCAGCCTGGTTCCTTCAGGCATAGAGGCACAGACATGATTCTTGGGTGGCCTCGCAGCACACAGCACATCAGCTACAGATCCACGCCACCTCCCTCAAGGCTTGGGGCTGATTGCTCCTCCAGTCTTTCTTCTTCGGCCACTCCTTCTTCTGCTGCTGACTTGCGGATCTGCTTCTAACCCAAGCACATAGCTTCCCACTGAGATGGCAAAACACAGAGGGGTCGCTGACCTAAGGTCCAGCCCTTCCTGAGGACTGCGTAGTGTCATTTATCCAGGACCTGTCCTCTGCACTTTTCCACAGTGGGATACAGTGGCGTTTCTGATTTTCCTCTGCTTGAGAAGTATGGGAATTCCCCTAGGTCTTGTGGTAGCTCCTGACATTTTTGCAGAGAAGGGTCTTGGATGAGGGAGGGACAGTCTATCGGGATTAGCCATATGAAGTTGCCCACTTTTGGGGGTTGAAAATAGTCAAATATCAACAATTTCATATGGTCATCCTAAAAGCTGAAAAGATGGAGGAGCCTCAGGGCCTTGGTCTGATGTTATCTTTGCATAATAAGCATCCTGGGTTTTGCCTCGAGCATTATGTTATAGGACATTGATATGCTACATCAAAGAATATTACCATAGTATTCTAGTTACTACTGTTATTACAATTACTACTACTAGTTGTGCCATTATGGCTACTACTTCTTGAGATCACTTTAGAAACAATTAGCAGAGACAAAAGGAACTCTGAACCATCTCCTGGGAGCCACCACTGCCCTAGTCTTTCATCTCTCTGGAACTATTTATTTAAAATGAGCTCTCCCCTGCTTCCATTCTTGTCCTGTTTTGGCCAATGTAGTTAGTTTCAGAGGTAAGGGATGTTGAATGATCAATGGCCTTAGACCATGTAGCTGCCTTGGTTTCATTTTCAAAATGTCATGGCAATAAAAAGCCATTTGCTAATAAAAAGGGTGGGATTCATTGCCGAGTGACTATCACATTCATGCTGTCGCTGCCTCACCCAGATTTCTCAGAGCAGCTGTTGGCTCCGTGTCATAGCCGAATGATGTCATTTCAGTCATAACGTAATTTTCCAGCTGCCCAGGATGGAAAAGGGGTTTATTATTGTGGCATGTTTTCCACTGTGTCTGAAAGAAAATGAAACAGACATGGATATATGACAGTATTCGTTCTGTTTTTACAGGTGTGTCTGAAGGATACAAGGTACCTTTCATTTGCAAGAGAAATGTGACTCTATGGCAAAAGCAAATGAAAACAAAACTTTTCTTTAAGAGATTTTAAAAATATATATGTAATTAACGTTGGGAACTGGCCTTGAGTGTATATTCAACTTGAAGGACAGTGGGGCACGCTGCCCAGTCTCTATCTCATTTCTATTCCAATGGATGGGGCTTTGGCTTAATCTTTGCCTTGATTTCTCCAAGGAGAAAATAGAGACCTCCCAAAATATTTCTTTATATGTTTGTTTTCAACTTCTCATGGAAGCAAAACATGTGCAGGAAGTACATGCATGTCTCAAGGGCACAGCTCATCGAATGTTCACAAACTGTATGCATCTCTGTAACCAGCACGCTGATCAAGATCAGAACATGATCAACACCCCAGAAGACACCATTGCCCCCTTCCAGTTCTCTCCCACCTGGCACACACAAGGACCTGACTTCTAAGAGCATAGATTTTCACCCAGTGAGACCCGTGTCAGACTTCTGACCCGCAGAACTGTAAAATGATAAACTAGTGTTGTTTTAAGCTACTAAGTTTGTGGTAATTTGTTACAGCTGCAATTGAAAACGGCTACAGTGATGCAGCTGCTAAGTGAGAGAGCCAGGAGTCAAACCCAGGGCTCTGCTCCCAAAGCCTGAGTTCTTAAAAACCACCGTTATATTTAGTCTTGCCTTTAGCTTTAATAGGTTTTAGGTCTTCCATGAAGAGTGAGAAAGTAAAATGAAAGTCCAGATGCCAGCCACCATCTGTTTAAGTTGGGAAATAGGTAGACTGTGTCCTTGACGTATCTTTACTTGCCCATCCCACAGTCCCCATGTTCAGTATGCCTCCTGTCTAGAAAAATAATGTGATAGGTTGGTAACACTTCAGTGTGAATTATCTTAGTGTATTATCCCTTCCAGAAGTATTTGAATTTTAAAAGATGACCCAAGGGATGACTCTAATATTTATGAGAAAGAACACTATGCTAGAGTCCCGTGGCCAGCCCTGTTGGTTGATGAGCCCAACACCCATAAGCAGACCCCTTCTTCCTGCCCTCTTGCACCAGAGAATCAGAAAAAAGCCACGGGTCCTCTTTGCCATGCTAAGGGAGTATTAGCCGGGAGTAACCGATGAGTAGAAATCTGCTGTGGGCTTTCTAGGAAGAGCTGTGCTTTCCTGATGAGAGGGCTAGTGGTTGCTGGCACGGCACCCCTTTTATTTTGTGTTGAACTTGAAGGTGTTACCTGAAACTGTCGTGGCCAACTTGTGACCAGGAGGTCGCAAGCATGAGGGCAAGAGTACACACAGTAAGGGTGGCAAAGTTGGAAGATAGAAGGACCTAGAGCTCTGACTACATTGCTGAGTCCCTGAACCAAGCCCAGCAACTGCCCTCCTCCAGAGGCCTTGTTACAAGAAAGAGAAAACTCCTGCCTGTGTGTGCTAGCGTTAGCTGTCTTTCTGTTACCTGCAGCTGAATACGTTCCAGATGGGTCCAAGTACCTTCCAAGTCACAATACGGCAACCACCCAGGAATGGGGACGTGGGCAACAATTATTTAGGAGAGGACTTCTGTGACCCACCCCCACAATTTCATGGTGAACACATCCAAGAATGACAGATTCGGGGAACCATCCCAGAGAAATAGGATATGACTATAGATATCCAGTAAACCTGATGCATTCCACTTGGAGAGAAGAAATACAGGGCTCGTAATTTTAAATGAAAGGTTAGTTAAAACCAGGAAACTCTGGAGAGCAAAAACTTTTATTTGTTTATTTTTGTTTCTGGTGAGTTTATTACCTTTCAAAAGAAAGTGCTTTTAAGTTGAATACCTCTGAGAATGACCATCTGTCCCCTCCTTTCTAGGACCACCCTGGAAAATGTGAGGCATCTTGTCCCTTTATCTCCACAATCATCTGGAATTGGTCTATTCATGGAATCACAATTTGAGATTAAGAAATATATAGCTCTTGTTCCTAAAAGGTCTGTTATTTATGAACCAACCCCCAATAGCCAGGTGATCACTTATCCTTAATGGCACTTATTGATGCAGACCAGTACTTTAAAGTAATTCAGAGAGACCTTCACTTTGTAAGTGACTACTAAGATCTCAGACTGGATAAAGATAACTGGAGCAGGCTAATCCTTTTAACAAAGGTGGTGATATATATTGTGGCAGTTGAATGCTCCTTTACAGCCCAGGGAGAATAATCAACGATTCATTCATTTAATTCATGAATTTTCCTTCTGTTTGCACTTTAAACAGACTTGCCAGTTGTTTGCTTAGCTAACAAGCTCTGCCTTCATTATAAGCCATTAGTGGCTAGTAATATTGAAACTGTGTTTGGATTTCCTAAATACAATTAATTCTACTCTTAATAATATGGAATGTGTAGGACTGACTTGAACAAGGCCAAAATTTGTGTCTTTGCCCTCTCCAAGAAACAAGTTTGCTAAACCATTTTATAGCCATAAACAAGGCTAATAGTAGAATTGTTCATAAGGAAAACTAAACAAGAGGTTAAATCCAGGTGCCTATAAGGAATCAGGCAGCAGATATAAATGACTGCAAGAGCAGAGCATCCTCTAAGAAACACTTGGTCTTCTCTGCCTACTTGTAATAGAGATGTGGATAGAAGAAATTTTTAACTTTTCTTTTAATCCTGCTATAGAGAAGCGGGGAAAGAAGCACATACGTGATTATAAATGACAAGTGGACTCAGCCAGACAAGAAGGAATGGTGGAGAGATGGGGAGCTGAACCCCCTCTAAAAGGGCCAGCTGCTATTCAGCTGCAGTTGCTACATGGGGTCGTTGGCTTAGCATGGCCAAATTTTTCAGATTTTCAGTATAATTTGAAAATCTGGATTTCTAGGTGAAATCTTCCCATTTATAGGCTTTGGCGATGGATTTTTCTTTTTCCTTTTCTTACTTTTTTCTTTCTTTCTTTTTTCTTTTCTTTCTTTCTTTCTTTCTTTCTTTCTTTCTTTCTTTTTTTTTTTTTTAAGTTAATACTGTGCAGCCACCACAGTGCAAATGGGTGGCTTTCTGAGTGTGGTCCCTAGATCAGCAACTTCAGCCTCTTCTGGGAACTCAATAGTAATGCAGATTCTTAGGTGCCACTCTGGCCTAAAAATTAGACTCTCTGGAGGTGGGGGCCCAGTGATCTGTTTTAACAAGCACCCCAGATAGGTTTGCCAGGTTTAGCAAATATTGCATTGGACGTACACTGGAAAAGTATTTGTTGTTTATCTGAAATTCAGATTGAGTTGGGTGTCTAAAGATTCCCAGAGTGCCAGACTGGAACATGGATGCTTGCTCTCAGTGGCAGAAGCAACTGATGTCCCCTCACCAATTAAATTCCAAGTACTCTGGGAAATCTCCACATTTTCTTTAGACAAGGAAAATGGGAAGACTTGATTTGTGGAGCCAAAGATCCACACCCTCTTATTCCAGAGAAAACCCCTAACCACACTGTTCTTACTGAGGGTGGTGCAAGCTGCCCGAGCATGTCCCTTCATGAAGCAGCTTTCTAAGCTTCCACATGACCACAAATGACAGACTTGTACGCACAGTGAAAACCAACTGGATGAGCTATTATGGTTCTCAGTTGCACCATTTGTTATGGGAGTGAAGCAAAATGGATTATTTTATTAAATAAAGATTTTCCCTAGATCACAGTGGAGGCTAATTTTATTAGCTCTTGTTATGGGAACAACAACACCCTGGTTGGGGAAGACATGAGTAGGAGTTGAAGGAATGGAGAGAATCATATTTTGTCATACATGCACTCCAAAGGAGGCTGCCAGCACGTTTGAATTTGTAATTACTTACCAGAAAGGTTCTCCAGATCCTGCAGAAATGTACAGTATTTCAGAGATGATTCAAAAGACATGTTCAACTACAATTAATATAGTTTGGGTTTGGTTGTGAGTGTGTCCCTGGTGTCCAAAACACCAGAGTGTTCAGTAACTTCAAAAGTGTTATTTCTTTGTTTTCTTCTGTGAGAATCCAGAGACTCCATAGTTTGAACACATACCTTAAGATTCAGAAGGAAAGGAGTCCACAGCATGTTGGAAAACCCAATCAGATACTGTTTTTGCCCCTGATTCTTTAGCTTTAAAACCTGAAACATCCACTTGCAGCTTTATTTAGCTTTTTAGATGAGCATAGACAGTAGATACTAACCCCTACCACCTTCCTCAGGAAGGGTAGCCAGAGTTAGGGTGGCCAATTCCTAATAATTCGGTGCTAGCCCTGCGTCTACCTAGTGTGCGTGTCTGAGGGCTGGACAGTATTGTCTGTGGACAAATTTCCCGGTGGCGCAGCACTCTGCCAAAGGTGATCTCTGTGTTTTGTTGTTGCTGTGTGATTTTTTTTCCCATTAGCAATAGGCCAAGGCCAACTCTAAACAAATCATGAAGCTGACAGGAATGTTTTGGTGTCCCTCCTTGTGCCTCACTAGGAGACACCCATGCTCCTCACTGTCATCTATGCTCTGCTTTAGAGCCTTTCCCTGTCATCCAGGAGCACCTGAGCAGAAGCCTGTAGGATGCAAGCTCTGGTCCCTACACCTTAATGTGCGGTGAAACTATAAGCTGCTTCTAAGGTCACTGCTTCAACCAGAGGTTATAAACTTGTAGCCCTGTCCACGGGTTTGTTTGTTTTAGCATAGTGTTGTTGTTGTTGTTGTTGTTGTTGTTGTTGTTGGTTTTAATTGTCTCCTTCCCTTCCACATTTACCTATTTCCCTATATTGTTATCACTTCCCTAATCTCACTATCTATCTGCTTCCTTCATCTTGTTATCCACTTCCTATCTTGTCTTCTTTCTTCCTTTTATCAGGCTTTCCTGGGTTCACCTGTTTAACACCTCTCATAATCTGCTTCCACCATCTCCTTGTCTACTTGCCCCACCTCCTTGTCTACTTCCCTCATCAACTTGTCTACTTCCCCCATCAACTTGTCTGCTTTCCTCATCTCCTTGTCTGCTTCCCTCAGCTTATCTGCCCCCCCCCATCTCATCATCTAATTCCCCTTCTTGTTATCTGCTTTCCTCAATTTTTTTTCTTCTGGGCTCCGATGGCCCTCTGAATTTGTGACCTGCTTTAAAGCATCTCTTCTTGAAAAGAATGGAAGAGGATTTTGAGGGCAGTGAAACTGCTCTGTATGATACTATAATGGTGGATACATGTCATTACGTATTGATCTGAGATCATAGAATATACAACACTGAGAGTGAACTCTCATGTAAACTATGTACTCCTGGTAATAATGATGCATTAGTGTGGGTACATGGGTTTTAACACATGTTCCACTCTGGCAAGTGATGTTGATAGTGGGGGAGCCTGTGCATGTGTGGAGCATGGAATATATGGGATATCTCTGTACCTTCTGTTCAGGTTTGCTGTGAATCTAAAACCGCTCTAAAAAATAAAGTCTGTTTAGGAAAAAAAAAAAAAATGACTATCAGGCTTTAGCAAAAGTGGGTGGGAAGTAAAGGCCAGGGATAGGCAATAGGCAGTAGACAACCTGGTGTGTTTCCTTTCCTGGGTTCCTAGAATCATATACTAGGCACAGACCTAAGCACTCTTGTCACCTGCTTGTCTAGGCTTCTTCCCCTTGCAGTAGCCCATGAGGGACCCCTGGCATAGGACAGGGTTAGGAAGAACCAGGTGTTGTGTTTGGGAATTCAGCTACTTTGGGGGTATCAGCAGTGGAGCAGAGATGCTACTACCCTTTTCCTGCTCCCTCTTCCTTTCTTATCCGAGTTCTTACCAGAAGAGATTGAAGTTTGTTGTTCAAAGACAGCTCTGGCTATGATGTAGATTTAAGGAACAGAAGTCTCAGGGTATGACTGGTGACTTCCCTTGGGAGGACTCTGAAGATGTGGCTCCTAGGAGAACAACGATCATTGCACCCCTGGGCTTGAGCTGGCATAGTGATGGGAACCCAGAAGTCAAAGGTCTAAACCCAGTGACCCTGGGTAGAGTGGGGCAGAATAAGCTTCAGGGTCAAGACTGTTTGAGTTAACATACTGGCTCCATTACTTATCAGCTGTATGATCTTGATTTACCTCTCTTTGTCTCATTTTTATCATCTGTAAAATTGCAATAATAAAAATCTATCTCCTGAGGTCATGGGGTAGATTAAATGAGTTTAAGTATGTAAAATACAGTGCACAGCAAATAGATTTTAAGAAAATATGAGTCTCTGGATTGTAGCTCTGGGGCTTCCTTCTATTACTCTCTGCTGTAGTCACATTTAGCAATTAGAACCAAAATTCATTTACATAAATGAGTAGATATTTTGCTGCCTATTTTCTATTCAGAATTTTTAATGAAAACCCTATACTGACTAAGGTTATCTTTTTCTCTTAAACCGAGATCCTTGTGTTGATCAAATATAGTATGTTTTTCTCAAGTTTTTAGAACTGGTTTCACCTCAGGCTACTAAAAGTCCCATATTCCCCAAAATTGCATTCCTTCATCTCCTAAGCCTATGTTTCAAGACTATACTTTGTGGCCACAGTGGGATGCCAGATGGGGCAAAAGAAAGTGACTAGTGCCTACAGAGCAGTCTCAGGGCCAGAGGGCAACAGGGACCCTGCCAGGTCATCCAGGCCACCCTTTTGCCTTTGGGACAACAGATGCATCCCCTATATTAGACTATATCCAAGAGAAAAGGACTAAGATATTTCCTTGCAGAGGTGAAGGGGCAGGAGCTGAGCATTTGATTTGAAGTGCTGGCATATATCATGTCACACCTTGTGAAGGAAAGAGAAATGTGTTCTTAACCTGAGGGAGGGGTCCACATTTGTCCTCTTTCAGATTACCCCAGGCTACTTACTGTGAGTTTGCCTTTCTGTTGTCCAAATTAAATTAGCAACTAATTAAGTCATGCAAGTAAAAGGTGCTTTCATGTGCTTCTGAGACCCTCTAAACTCTCCAGTTTGATTTTGGAGGGAAAGGAGCCTCAGTTTCCCTCTTTCTTGGTTCTTCCTTCCCCTCTATAATGGGAAATTGGGCTCTGTGTGTCACTGAAACTGAAAAACTCTGAACCCACAAGAAGTTCAGGCTTTATGAATATAGATGTGTTTCATGGAAGCAGGCACCCCCCCCCATCTGTATAAAAAGTTAATCTGCTTCCCCTGAGGGGAATTGGGATCCGCCCCCCTCCCCGTCTAGGAGGCGTGGCCTGAGGCTCTTCTTGTCTGTAACCAAAAGCAATTTCCCGGCCTTTTGGTCCCACCATAGCTTGCTCTGACCAGCTGAGGTAGTAGCAGTGCCGAGCTGGAGCCTGTGTGTGCTGAACAGCAAGATGGCTTAGGCCGGCCACATCTCCCTGGACAAAGCAAAAATAAATCACACACCATCTCCTGCTTAAGATCTGATGAAATTCTCCATTTCCGCTCCAAATTGAATTCCTCCCAAAGGACTGGACCGGCTCCTGAGAGCAATGAAGGCACTCCTTCCTCCCCTGCTAGAAGCATGTTTCACATTAACCGACACAGCCTTCTAGTCTGGGCGGGGAGGTAGCTCTTAGGAGCAGCCTTGAGAAACTGTTTTCAGACCAGAAATGATATTTTGAATCTCAGAGGGGCAGGGCGGCAATACTATGTGGCCTTTGTGGGAAGGCACCCTGCTGGTGGTCTCTCGAGAAAGAATGGGAACACGTGTCCTGCTGTCACTCTTGGCCCACAGTCTCCCTGCTCTGCCCCCCTGTTTTCCTCCTCTGTCCCTTGTAGTGAAAGATAATTTATTATGGATAATACAAACAAAAGGGCTTGTGCTTTCTGAGAGTTGAAAATATTACTTTCCTGCCTATCTCTTACTTGGAAAAAATGATAAACTGATTTAAAAAAAGAAAAAATACATTTTTAGGATGAAGATATCATTGAAGTGATTATCTTCCTTCCCATGTAATGATGATGAATCGACAATTTGGCATTTGTAGAGGCAGTTGACACAGGCCTTTTCAGGGTGAGGAAAAGAAAAAAGGAAACCGTTTTCAAATGGGCCCTGTCAGAATGAAGACTGATGACCTGCTGGCTGATTAGGATCATGAATAAGAGTCTGAGAAAGGGGAATGTGTGAGGAGCCCAGGGGTTAAACTTATAAATCAAGGTTAAGGTAGGAGTAGAAAATTCTAAACATTCATTCTGTTTTGAAGGTGGGCATAAAGGAATATTTAATATTACTCTTTGAAGTAAATTTAAGAACATTATATTTTTCTCCACTAACTTAAAAAAGAGCAGTTTAAAAATTCTACTTAACATGACAATTTCTGATTTTGAGAGTCAAAAGAAAAAGAGGAAATTTTTGAAAGATAATTTTATTAGTCCTTTGATGTCAGAATTTCGTTAACAACCCTTGGAGAAGGTTATCAAAACCTCACTCCATATTTTAATTTAAGAAAGAAGTTTTAAGAAAGAAGCCATTTCCTTCATAAGGATATATAACCCCAGAATATCCCACAGATAAAACCCAACCTTAGAAAACAAACTTTACTGTAGGAGGATTTGGGGTCTGGTTTCCAACTGGAAAATTGCTTTTCAGAGAGAAGTTTTCCACTGATAATAGGGTGGATCATTTATATCCAGTGAACCGCCCTTCCTTCCTATCCAGGAGGATGTTTAAGCTTTTTCAGAGGACAATGGGAAATACATTTATCCCTGGCCAGAAGAAAGAATTGAGAATGGGAAGTGGGAATGTAGGTGGGATTCCCTCGATGTCAGGGCCTGTCTGGAACACAGGCAAGATGTGCCAGGGCCTGGAAGGTGTCTCCCCAATACAGGCAGCTTGGGAAGGAGTCTGCTGGAGAGGACAAACTGCCAGAGGAGAAAAATTAAAGGGCAGAGAAACACAATGTCACCCCCCCACACACACACATCTGCTTTTCTACATTCCTTCAGGCCCTCTCACACTTCGATATTTGCATAAATGGGCCTTCAATTGGCTTCCCCACTGGGACAAAACAGCTAGTGGGTCACTGAGGACGGGGCAGGCTTTTTCTTCCTGAACAGTCGTCAACCTGTGTAACCTTCCTGGGTGGAGCAGAGGGGTCAGCCTTAGAAAGTCTCTGTAACTACGGTGGGTGTACCGTCTGAGTCTCTGGCCCGCAGACCCTTCTGATGCAGGCTTGTCTTTGAGCCTGTTTATAAGGCCTGATGTTACTTGTGTTTTGTTTTAACCAAAAGGGTGAAGTGCTGCCAGCAGTATGTCTGGAATGTTATTTACTTGGTACATTTCTGTGGCTTTTCTTTGTAGCACTACGCATGCCAGAGGAAGGGGTCATTTACTTAAAAAATGCCAGGTTGCACTGTCTGTCTTCTCCACGGTCTTTTTCAGTAAGCTCCTATGACTCTCAGTTCCCTCCTTCCCCCTATCCTTTCCTTTTTTTTCTCCCTCCTTCCTTCCTTCCTTCCTTCCTTCCTTCCTTCCTTCCTTCCTTCCTTCCTTCCTTCCCTTTTCCCCCCTGAGTTAGTGCTCTAAACTACTGTTGGTACTTGCTACATTTCATCCTGTGTCCTACATGCCCCCAATGCACTTTTAATATCTGGAGTTTCTGGTGGACTCTGCCAAGAGCCTGGCAGACGCTTTTTCATTTGCGTGTCTGCCCTGTTATTATTTCACATAAAAGCTGTCTATTTTGGCACTCGACTCCTGTGATTTCAGTTGGACTCTCTGAGCTGAATGGGTGATGTTGTGCAAGGGAAATACAGGTGGGGTTTTCTCTACTGGTGGCCATGGGGGTGGAGGACAAATCTGCACGCAGTCCCGGCCTGTGCAGAGCTGACATGATGACTAACGAATGGCTTTTGAAGGAAGAAACCAGTGTGTACAGTTCTTAATTTGGGAGGTTTCACAACTGTTTCTGTTCAGTTGATAGAGGAGAGATTTTTTTTTTTTTAAGAGCAAATTCTACATTAATAAGATTGCAAACAAGTCCTGGATAATGAGAAAAGCCAAAGGAGGAAGCACAGGCAGTACATCGTTTACCTCTTCTCTCTTCTCCCTCCTTTTTCATCTGTGCAGTTCTAATCATGGTATTTTGCATCTTAAAACAAAACATGGAAAATGAGATTAGATAAATCTCCCAAGCTGGTGCCAGCCCTGGGGCCACTTGCATACCTGGGTGGGTTAAATCCATTCTCTCTCTCTCTCTCTCTCTCTCTCTCTCTCTCTCTCATTTTCTCTCATAGTTTTCTTATGCCCTCTGAATGTGTACACATCTAGAGAAAGAAAACGATGGTATTGAAAATATTTGCCTTACAGAAATTCGGCTTTTATCAGAGTCTCTTGGAAAGTCACCCGTCCATGGCACCTATTTGTTAACTCTGGAACCAGCCCCAGTCTGAAGTGGAAAATTTTCGGTTCTATTCTTCTCGGCTTTTCCTGTCCTTCTGCATGACTTCTCAATTTGTTCCTAAGCTGCTTGGATTTTTGGCTGAAGGGTCTTCTTTGATCATCTCCTGACAGCAGGGGCTTCACATTCTCACACCTGCTCTTCTTTTACAGTCCAGATTTCCAAGTAAATGCTTCCATTGCCTTGTAATTTCTTCGGTGTAAACTGGGGTACAGGTTACTTATTACAGGTAATAGCTGTTTGATGATGGAGGCAACTGCTTGGCAGAAACGGCGACCTGAACCGCTGCCAGAAATGTAAACTGCCACTTTATGTATTTCTAAAAGCATCTAAGCTTTCAGCCTATCGGTCATGATCTAGCATGCACATGATAATAACAGGCTCGCCGGGCTGACAACGCCTCCCCATGGGGCAGCCACAGAGGACAAGCTCTAACAAGACTCCGGCGTGTTTTCTCTCCTATTATCCACAGCCCACACATCGTCTTCCTCTCGCAGAGCACCTTGACTGGAAGGAGCCATCTCTGTGGGACCCGTCTCTGCCATGAAATTGCTCATTCCTGGTTTGGCCTCGCCATTGGGGCCCGTGACTGGACGGAAGAGTGGCTGAGTGAAGGGTTTGCCACTCACTTGGAAGATGTGTTCTGGGCCAAAGCGCAGCAGGTGGGTTTAAAGTGACCCTAAGCATTTCACTCCCTGGAGTCAGACTCTATTCCTAGTCTTTTCGTTCACTCCACAGCTATGTACTGAGTGCTTATGCATGAGGCACTGTCATTTTTCACCGGGGAGAGAGAAAAGTCCCTGCACCCTGTGGGGTTCACAATCTAGAATAGGACAGAGACTCGACAAAGGCACACATCTGTAGTGAGTCAGGTGATGATGAGTACTGCAAAGGAAAATGAAACCAGGTAAAGAATGGTGGGGGAAGTGCTGTTTTAGAAGGCCTCTCTGATGAGGGCACATTTGAGCAAAGACTTGCAGAAAAGGTCATGCTGAGGCTACTCAAGTATTCCTTTGTATTTATGGTTGTGGTGACATTGACAGGGTTTTATTTTGTTTTTTTTTTTTTTTAAACAATGAGATTTAGTAAGTCAGGACTCAGTCTCGAATGCCTGCTGGCAAGTAATGAAGAATAAAGCTCTTGGTGTTAGAGATTAAGGAATGGTGAGGACTTTGGCAAACTGGCAGCTGCTCCTTAGTTCTGACCAATTGTTGTCATGTTGAAGAGAGGGCTCGAGATAGCCTAGACTCTTAGTTTTTTAAAGAAAGTTATTAATCTGGATTTTTATGTGAAATTTACTAATTTAAAAAATACTGTGCAAACCAAACATACCCAGAAGCCAGACCTGGTCAACAGGCTCCCAGTACAACCTCTACTTTAAAGAACTGACCCCAGACTCTAATGAGGATATAACAGCTAAACGGCTTCCTGCTTATTTTACCAGTTGCTAATATTTGGTCACTTGTTTTCTCTACTACCCCCACCCCTTACACACTTGACTGTTTAACATTTTCTGAAGTTCCCAAGTTTGTGCATACCTGTGTGATTTTGTTCAAGTTCCTTCTACCTGTTGAAGTCCTATGGATTTTTCACCAACCAGGCTCAAGGTCACCTCTGCAGAGTACAGACTGATCATTCCACTCGCAATTCAATGCTACTCTTCTAGAAACTGAACTCCCACAGTTTTTGGTACTTACCTCTTTTTTCTCTCAATTTTTTCTTCTTTCTTTTCTCCTCACCACTATTAGACTCTGACCTCTTTCAAAGCAGAGCTGTATCTTACTCAGCTTTCTACCCCCATAGAGCTAGCAGTGTGCATATCTGTGTCCCCTGCCACATGGAGCCCTGTGAAGGGAGGCCACATGGAGGATTTGTAGGAGGTGGCTGTGTTCAGAGTCTTACCAGGCTTGGAGTATCAGCTTTGCTGTTCACCAGCCTCCTCATTTGTAAAATGGGTGTGAGAATGCTTACCTTTGCAAGGTGAATACGATAATGTGTAAATGAGCTTAGCACAGTGCCTGGCACACAGTAGGCATTCAGCAAAGGTAAATAGGTTTCCTATAAATGTGCTGCTATCACCATCCCTTTTCTGGGGTGCTTCCATCCTGAAACAATCAGATTTGTGCTGTTCTTGGAAATTGTCAATGTATATCAGGCATTTGATGATGATTTTTCTGTCCTTTGTCTCCTGTATTCCTAGAGAGCGCTCCTCTTTTACCTTCCCCCACCCTCTACTCCCCCCACCCCCGCCTGAGCTTCCAGGGCATCACTCCAAAGTCTCTTTGCATGGATCCTGCTTTTAACTGCCCTGAGTATGTCTGTTTCCACCCACAGAGGCACAAAGCTGGCCTCATTGCCTCTCACAGCTGAAAACCTTCCCTGTGTCCATTTTGTGCTAGATCTGTAGGGATAGAAGGCTGAATAAGAAAGACAGCCCTGCTCTGAAAGAGGTCATAGTCTAATCATAGAGATAAGAAAAACACACAGTGGCTGGAAGAAGAAAATAAGAAGAGAGGGAAACATCAAATGTTATACAAGTTCAAAGGTACGAAAGGCCAGGTCTGAGAAGATCAATGAAGTCTTAATGGAGAAGGTGACTTCTGACATGGACTCAAAGGGAAAGTAGGAGCTGAGGTTTCTCTATCCCTCCTTTTCTCCTAACCTGGCACCAGGTGATGATGGCCTGGCTCATCATCCTTCAAGGTTCATGCAGTAACTCTTCAATATGTGAAGACACAAACACCGCCGAGGCAGAGTGGCATTTCTAGAGCCCTCACAAAGTTTGGAAGTATTCCCAGAGCATGTCCATCACTCAGACCCCTTCCTTGAAGGATGAGTGAGACTCAGCTGCTGCTGGTCCCTGAGAAGTGCCTGTAGACCTTCCAGGCAGGAGAGAAGTGCTCTTTGGGCAGATAAGCATGGACCACCTAATGGCACCCTCCTGGTCAGCCACAGGTTCCCTCAGTGAGGAGGACATGAGGGCACATTGGTCACTCTGTAGCATGGAGCATGAGCAAACATGGCAGAGTTGGGGGAGTGAGAAATCACTGAATAAGGAGATGGAGCTCAGCATTCTGCTCGGAGTTGCATTCTGTGGGGAGAAGGGAATTGAGTTAGTTGCAAGACTGAGCTGTATAACTTGTCATCAATACGGATAAAGTCTAAAGTCTGTCACAGGTGTCTTAATCAGTTCGGGCTGCCATAACAAAATACCACAGACTGAGAGGCTTAAACAGACATTTGTTTTCTCACAGTTCTGGAGGCTAGAAGTCCAATGTCAAGGTGCTGACAGGCTCGGTTTCTCTCTTCCCTGGCTTGGTGACAGCCACCTTCTCACTGTGTCTTCACATGGCCTCTCCTCCTCTGCTCTGGTGTCCTCTTCTTATAAGGACACCAGTCCCGATGACCTTCATACCCTTAATTATCTCCTTTAAGGCCTCATTTCCAACTGTCACATTTTGGGGGGTAGAACTTCAACGTATGAATTTGGAGAGGGCATGACTCATTTCATAACAACAGGACACACAAGTCTGTTGATCACCTGGCCTCTGCTGGCTTCTCGGCATCCCTGTCTGCCTCTGGATGGAAGCCTGCTCCTCGCCTGACCACATCCTCTGCCATTCTCTAAATACATCATGCTCTTTCCAGGCCCCCTGAGCCTTGCACATGATTTCCCTCTTCCTAAAATGTCTCCTCCCCTGGCTGACTCCTGCTTTCCCTGGTGACCAGCTTCGACCCTGCCACCTTCTCAGGAAAGCCTTCTGACCACCGTCGTTGGTCTTTCACCTCTATCATCACGGAACTCTGATGTCAGTGTTCTTATCTCCCCACTCCTCCGGCTACCCCCCATCCAGACCCGATGGGGTAGGGACTGTGTTCATAATGTCCCAGGTCCTAGCAGAGGCTTGGCAAATATCTGTTGGCTGAACTATTAGAAATCTTTAATTTCAAGAAATGCCTCTAGATACTGACATCTCCATCCCCAGTGGATGCCCGGCTGCCCCGCCTTAAGGAGGTTACAGCCATGGGGTTTGGTGAGCACATCTAGTGACAGCAGCTGATTCTGACCAGTAGGGATGGGTGCAGTGGCCTTCTCTCTCCTGCAGAACGAGCCCAGGCAGTACACTGTTTCTGATTATATGCAAACAGAATCATCTGGGTTGCATTAGCAGGCTCCACTGTAAACAGCCTTTAACAAAACTGAGGGCTAGGAAAATAGGAGGCAAATGGGGGACCTTCCTCGCCCTGTGCAGAAAGACAAAGCAGGAAAGGGCTAGATGGAATCAGAGTAGAAATGGCCCTCTAGGGAAGCCTGTACTCTTCAGGGTGGGGTTGGTTCTGGGACCAGGGGGCACCTCCTAAACAGGCAGCAAGAGTGGGCAGCTGGTTCTTTGTTTGAGGACCTAAGAGGCCCCTTTGGCTCCCCGACTTTTCTGATGGAGCGCAAGGTGCAACGGGGAGGCAGTCTGTGCCATCCTCCTTGAAACAGAGCCAGCTGCTCCGTCGTAGGTTCTGACCTTGCAGGAGGACAACAGTGACCGTGTTTTGTGTTTTGTGTTTTGTGTTTTGTGTTTTGTGTGTGTGTTTATGTGTCGTGGCCCAAGCAGCTGGCCCCCAGCGAGGCCCAGGAGCAGCAGCAGCTGCGGGCTGTCCTGCGCTGGCGTCGCCTCCAGGATGAGGTACGGAACTCCCCGGAGGAGATGCAGGTGTTGAGGTAAAGTTCCCTGCAACCCCTTTACCTCCTCTGCTCTCCCTCGCACAGCTCCTTCTCTGCTGGACACATCCCAGCTATCTCTAAGATCTGCTGTGTTTCCTTTTTAAATTAAATTGGACTAGGTTACTCATCCTCCCAGGGACATGATTGTTAGGTTTTAAGTCTTTCAGGGTGGGAGTTTGGATTTGCCTTCTGACATTTTCCTGGTGTCTCTATTCAGGAAAAAACAAGCACAAGGCCATTTCTGGGACCAGATTCTTTTGAAGTTCTAATAGTCACTCCATGTGGTAGCTGTGGGTCTGGGAGAAGGTTGGGTTTGGTAGCCTGGCAGACAGTAAAAGGAAAGCCAAAAGAAAAAAAAAACACTTAGGAAAATATTGATTTCTAAGTGTTTAGTAGTAACAGATGTTGTGTCATGGGGCCTTTTGTTCCGGATAAGTCCCAGCAGGAGGCCACTCCTGTGGGAGGGCTCTGCTCCCAGCTCCTGCACTTTGTTTTCAGAGTGTATCTTGCAGCACTTGTGGGATTACTTCTTGCCATTTTTCCATTTTTGTCCCTCTCTGCTTTGCTCATTTTCTCCTCTTCTCTGAATAGCTGTTTATCTGAAACCTTGAGCCTAGGCCCCAGGAGCACTGCAGTTGCTGTGGCAACAGAAGCTTTAATCCTGCCCCCTTTCGACTATAGCCAAGTCTTTGGAATCCAAAATCAGACAGGTGGGAAGGCAGCCATCCAGGAATCATCTCCACTTTAGAGAGCAGCCTTGAAGTCTAGTTCATCTCCTGAGGAGAAGCCTGCCTGAAACGGTTCTGTGTTGTCGCTGTTTTTAACTAAATGCCCCCCACTCCTCAGTAACTGCCCACTGAGGTCCACATCTGAGGGAACTGCCGAGCCTGCCCCAAACCGGAGGCTTGCTGGCGCTTCTGTGCAGCACAACGGCATGGGCTGGCCTCTTTTCCCACGGAGAAGTCCCCACTCACACGCTAGCTGCTGGCATCAGTGCTGATTCATCTATTGTTGAGGAAAGCCTGATTCTGGAGCCTTGCAGTCCCCACCCTATGCCAGCGTTCTTGCCTTTGTTCACTCAGCTAGTGAGACAGCTACATCCACAACCCACATGCACAGGGGCCCTGCTCTCACAAAGCTTCCATTCAGTGGAGAGACCCTGTCGCATGTATAGCTAATTACAGGTGATGAGAAGTGTGAAGAGGACACAGTGATTTATAGTGAGCAGGTTGGGGAATGCCTCTCAGAGGAGCACAGAGGCCTCAAGGCAGGAAAGAGGTTGGCTTGCAGGTGCAGGACACCAGAAACAGCAGTGTGGCTGGAAGGGTGAGGAGAGCAAGCGGGAGCCAGGTGCTTGAGACTTACTCCAAGTGCAATGGAAGATGCCCCAGGGCCTTCAGCAGAAAAGGCTTTTGGTCTGTCTTACAGTGTTGCGGTACTGCTTTGGCTGCTGCATGGGATGGACCGCGGGCAGCACACTGAAAGCCAGCAGAAATGTTGGAATATTGCAGTCATCCATTCAAGAGGTCCTGGTAGTAGCAGTGACAGACTCAAGAAGCAGACCTATTTGACACATGGAACTGGCAGATCTTGGGTCGATTGAATGTGGAGAAGAGGGAAATGAGAGCGTCCAGAATGATTTCTAGACTTTGGACTTGAGCAGCTGAATTGTTAGTGAGATAGCACAGACTTTGAGAGGAGCAGGCTTTGGAGGGAAATATAAAGATTCCAGTTCCACATGCATGAAGTTTGAGATGTCAAATAGCTATTCAATATTGAGAACTTAGTAGGGCCTATAAGTCAGGTGCTCATTGGAAAGCTTGAAACATTTGACCTTATTATAAATACTTAAAATTCTGAGCACATTGAAATCCCTCGGGAGAGAGGAAAGTAAGAGGAGAGGTTGACAGGAAATTGAGGAGTCAGCACAGGAACTGGGGAAATCAGTATAGAGAAAACCTGGATACCAGGGCTCATGGAAGCCAGGAAAGAAAGTCAAGAAGGTGGGAGTAGGGTGTTGGCTGCTGCTGAGGGATGTGTAAAAGGGAGGGCGAGAAGTGACCTTTGGGTTGGAGCACAGAAAGACATCGTGTCCTTGACATGCATTCATCTATTCATGAGTGGTGAAGGAGGAAGCCAGATTGAAGTGGGTAGAAGAGCGAATGGGTGGTCAGGAAGTGGAGATGGTGAGTGTGGACTTTGTGAGGGGAATTGTTTGTGTTCAGCGGGGGGGAGGCAGGTGAAGGTCAGAGACATTTGTTTTAGTGGGGCTGATGCAGGCTCATGCTTACGTGGGAGCTATATATCTGTGCCTATTCTGTCACCTGTCAAAACTCAGGTTCTCCATTTTCCAAGTCTCTAAGTTCTCCGATGCCTCCAGTTCTGCATGGCCATCATCCTTCAGCAGGGTAGAAGCATAATAATTAACATAAGTTGATGAAATGTGTTTCTAGTTTCTAAGCAGTCAGCCTGCACCCTGGAAAGTCTACACAGGTGAAGAGAGCCTGATCTGTGGACTCCACGGGGCTTGGTCAACCCAGCTGCTGGGGGCCAACGAGTTTCCCCGTGTATAGGGAGCGCGAGAAGGAACCCACCGTTGTTAGATCTGTGTGCTGGAAGACTAATGGTGGCATTTGTTTTTCTTTGTGTTGGTGTTCAGAAATTATATTTGCCTAAACTTAGGCTAACTACAAAATGACTGCATTTAAAAGACTTGTACATCACTGCAGAAAATATTGTTTTCAGGTGTGCTTACAATGAAGTGGAAATTTTTCTGAGCCTGCCCAAATTATATAGTCTAGGTTTAGTTTACTCCAATCTCTTAGCATTTTCCCTTAAGCGGGCACAGAAAACCTAGAAATCACTGAAAGTGGAAAGAGGAACCAGGGTTGTAAAAATTTCTTCTCAGATATTTTTTTGTTTTAATATGCAATAAGACCTTAGGAGAAAAGCCTCTTAAAACAATACAGTGATCAAAGATGCTATCTTTTTTTTTTTTTTTTTTTTTCTTTTGAGATACCCCCTGGTCTTGAAATAATGGACCAAGAACAATTTAGATGTCTTGGTATGTGTCTGAATAATTTCTTCACTGTGCCAGATGCAGTGGAAACTTTTTACCCATCTTTGCAGCTGCTTTCAAACATGGGTGACCACTCCTTTTTAACACTTGCTTCTCTGGCCTTCTGTGTCCCACACTCTCTTTGATTTCCTTCTGCTTCGTGGGCCAGTCCTGCTCTACCTCTCCTGCTGCCTATTTAACATTTCCACTGAGATGTCTCAAGGCTCAGAAAGACTATAAGGTGTCCAACATGGTACAGCTGATGAAGAGCAGAGCGAGGGGTTGAAACTACTCTCTTTTCCCTACTCCATCTTCCTACCTTCAAGGGAGTCAATATCACATTTAGTTGCTTTAAAATAAAAATACTCTATGTATCTTGAACTGAGAGGAAAGACATAAAGGTCGGGGTAAAAAAAAGTAACCTTGGACCAAGCAGTTTTCGCCCGATTTTGAGAGCGTGTGCCTGATTTTTTCAGGAGGCATTGGAAAAAAAGAAAGCTCAACCTCGTATTGATTATAGTTACTGGAGTATTAACAAGCGGAGAAGTAAAATACTAAAATTTTGTTTGGCTCCGACTTACTGATTTCAGTAATTTATAAGAAATGGTTTTCCATTTGTGCTTTCCATGCAGCCAGTGTTGAATCGTGGCTCTCATCAAACATGTCTTAGATTGCCATGGTTGTAAGTTTTCTTTGGTTACCAACGTACTTCATGTCCTCCCAGTCTTCTCAGCTTTCCTCTGCTGGGGAGCCTGCAATGTGGCTGCAGGCTGTGGAGGCGATTCACTCAGAGTTTCGAAAGGCTGGGGGTCACCTTACTGACTCCATCCATTTTCTCATTTGTTAATTATTAAAGCTGCCTTTCTCACAGACAGATCCCAGTGGCTCTCTCCAGACTCCCTCACTGCCCCCAGCCCTAGGCAGCTCTCTGTGCCAGGTGAGGCCTGCTTTGGATGCTATTTTACTCTGTCCTGCCTGGACACCACCTCTTCACCTTCTCCTGTTGTCCCCCACCCCTCGGCCTAAAGACTTCCCTCTTGAGCAGTGCTGCAGTACTGACTCCTGCCAAGGAAGAGGCTGGGGGGCTTCCAAAAGGCTCTGGTGCCTTTGTCTCTGGGGCACAGCTAGATTCCCACATTTTCTCTCTAAGTGCATTGAGTTAGATATTCTGACAGGCTGGTGGGACTGGAGATGCTGCAGAATCAGGGTCAGAAGAAATCTCCATTGGTTTTCATTGTTTATGATTTATTACCACGCCCTCTTTTTATCTGGATTCATTGTTAAAGTCAAGCTGGTGCTGAGAAAAACATCAAAATATATCACGTTGAAGAGACTCTGACAAGCCTGAAGTGGCTTTTTCTCCTGTTTGCCATCTCCATAGTCGATACAATTCTAGAGACATGCAGACGTCTTTTCCTACCTTCCTCATGAATGCCTCATCGCCCTGGGCACAATGACATCATAATAATAAGGAAAAAAAACTAAATATGTAACTCGGTCCATAGCCAAAATGAAATGTGTGTGCCACAAGTTCTGTGAGGTGTACCATGCCTAAGCACTGTATGTTCCATTTAACTCAGTAAAACTTTTAAAGTTAAAAGCCCATGTGTAAACCTTCTCTAAAATGCATGAAGTTTTCAACTCTAAGGTTTTTCTCAAAATTTTTATTTCTAATCCTTGAGTAACATGACAGTCTTTTCCCATACGTAGGTGTCCACTGGCAGGCGCATAAGTCTGCCTCAGGAAAAGCTCTTCTCCTTCAAAAGTCCCTTGCTGCTGTCACATCTCCACCTCTAGCACAGTCTTCTCCACTGCTCCTCTAGCCTAGGGCTGAGAGCTCCCCAAGGCCTTACTTAAGTCTCCACTGGCCCTGCTAGACCCAGCAAACCTTTTCATTCCTCCTTGGACAGCCCCCCTTTCCATTGCCTTTGGCATTTATTCCAGACCTTCCCCACTCTCTCTTTCTCTTTTGCTTCCTGCCCCACAGGGAAAATTTAGGCCATCAGTCTGTTCTCCCTTCAATTATATAAATGCATCAACATCCACATCTACCCTCACCTCTCAGATGCCAGAGTGCCAACTTGTCAGTCTTAATACAGTTACATTTCTAATTTCAGAGGTGGAACTGGAAATGAGTGTGCCTTAACACAGATGCTAGACTAAGGGGGGGTGGGGGATAGAAAAATAAAAAACATATTTAAAACCCTGTGCCCATGAGGAAGAGGAAATAGAAGGCCGTATACCAAGGGGGAATGACGCTCTCATCGCTTTGGACCAGGGATCAGGGTCATAAGTGTAGGCAAACTGTTTTTTCCTGAGGTCATTGTGCCCCATGATCACCAGATTCTGTAAACATATTTCAATTACTGTCTTTTAGACATTTCTGCTTTGTGTGGTACCATTGATAGCTCTTGCTGTCTGGGAATTTCTGTCACCTGGCTTTCATGGCAACCCCTCTTGTAGTTCTCCTTGTCTCCCTTTGCCATGTTCCTTCAGCTCTTTAACAGTCTGCTCTTTGTTTGCCTGCTTCTCCAGAGTTGGTGTCCCCAGGAGGCTCCCCTCTCTTGGCTGTATATTCTCTTGGAGTGGTTTCATTTTTACCACCTGTCTTAGCTGGGGTTTCCCAGAAACAGACCCTCAGACAAGATTCATGTGAAAGGGGTTATTAGGAAGTAGTCCTGGGTATGTGGGGGATGAGGGGGAACAGAAGGGGAAGTAGAAATAAGGAGAGAAGGAGACCAAGCTGGGGTGCCATAGTGTTGAGTCAGTTCACACAGGATTTCTGTGAAGGCAGTGTGGGTCAGCCCCAGAGTTGTCCCCATCAGGGGCAAGGGGCCCAGAGCATGTATACCCCTGCCCCTGTTGTCATTGCCTGGAGAGATGTACGTTCCCAGGTACTTCCTGCTCTTACGTTCACAGGCGAAACAGGCTCAGGCGACCTGAGAGCCAGATCTGACAGAGTCACAGAGAACAACATGCCGAGAGCTGATGTGCATACAGATGATAAAAGCCCCACGGATGTGAGTGGGGCACGGGCACTGCTGGCCAAACCTCCCATCTGTGCTGGAGGCTCCCAAGTCTCCAGGCCAGCCCCGCTCAGCTGTTTTAAAGATCAGATGTGAATGCTTAACTTTCCATTTGACATCATCTCTTCTTAGCCTCTGTATAGGCATCTCACACTGGCAGTCCTCTCTCTCCACCCCAACTGCTAATGTCCTTTAGTGTCGAACTCATAGATGGAAACCTGGGAGCCTTCCAGCTCCTCCCTCCCCATCTCTTTTCTCCTGAGAGGGTTTGAGCTATCACTCTGAACTCACTTCATAAGTATTTCTCATTTCTCAACCCCTAACACCACTGTCTCTCTGTTTAGAATTTAAGGGCTTATACGCACCAATCCAACAGCCTCTGAATTGCTTTTTCTGCCTCTAGTCTGGCCCCATCAAATCCATCTTTCTCACTTCCATTAGGGAGCTCTACTTAAAACACCTTATGGTTCTACCACCTCCTAGCTTACAACCCTCTAAAAGCTTCCCCTCACCTCCAACTTAGCTCCTTGATTGATTATGGAAATGAGCCTTAAATGAGAATGGGTTTACTAGAGAGGATAGCCATTAAGAACCTGTGAGACTGAAGGTGGACCAGGGAAGGACAGGCCGGAGTAAGTACCGGAGTTCCTTAGCTGCCGAATTCAAGAGTGCATGTGTCTACCCAGGCAATGGGGAGCTATTTTCAGTTCCAAGAATGACACAAGAAAAATGGAGTTCTGGGATGATCACCCAGATTTGGGGGTGACACGTGATCAGAGAGACACAGTCTAGAGGCCAGATAGCATTAGGTGGCTGTTTCAGGAACACAGGCCAGAGTTAAGAAGAGCTGGGGATTCTCTTTCTTTGTTGGTCTAAGGCTCTGACTGAGGTTGTCGCTCATTTGGGGCTATTCAAAACTGATTGAAATGTCAATACATCTTCACAGAAGGCTTCTAATAATGTGATGTAAAGCTGTTCCTGCCTGCAGGTAAAGATTGATCCACTAAAGGAACTGGTTGAATATGTAAGTTTTGTGAAATTTGTTATGACTTTGAACAAAGTTAAACACACCCCCAGTTTTTTTCTGCCTCATTTTAGAGAAACGTCATCTGAAGACGCAGGCCTGAACTCTCTCCAGATCTTGTCAGTCTTCAGTCTCAACCCAGGAAAGTAGTATAGGGTTTGTGGGAGTAAGTCTGGAAGCCCAGTTGTCTAGACTTGAGTCCAGTTATGACTCTACTATAGACTGTATAACCTTGCAAGGGTTTCATGACCACGTCGAGCTTTAGTCTTCCTCTCTATAAAATAATTCTACCTGATAGGTGAGTGTGAGGAATACAGGTGATGAAAACATGCAAGTCATTTAGAACATTTGTGTTAGATTGAATCACAGGAAATTGCCATTTTGGTACATCTAAACTGGCTGAATATTGTCAGTTCCCTATTGTTCAATCTACAATAAATACTTAAAATGTGTTGGATACTATCATCTAGACTCTCTGGCATTTGGCAAATGTTTGCCCAAGAAGTGGCACAAGGACACAAGAATGCAGCCTCACAGCCAGCCCCACTCTCCCGCCTAGCTTATTCTGGTTTTCTCATTCTGCCTCATTCCCTCTGCTCCCCAAGGCTCTGAGCTGAGCCAGTCACTTCTCTCACTTATGCCACCTTCTCCTGGCAACTACAAAGGGCATCCTATCCCTGTCTCTACCATCCAGGGCCTGGAAACACCTGCCTTTCCTCGTGACAAACTTAACAATTGGTTGGAGGGTTCACAAAGTTAATTTTACCAAGAAATGAAGATGGCATTAAAAAAAAAGAAAGCACAAGGATGCTTGGTTACAAGTAAAAAGGATGGGATTAAAAGCAAAAAACTAAAATAAATCTGAATGTTAAACAAAGATATTCAAACTAATAGCTTGAGGTAAGAAATTAAATTAGCAACATTTCTAAGATGAATAAGATTCTTATACTCTTCCATCTTCTGGTCTAATCTCTACATACGGGCCATTCTGGTGTACCCTCTGACTCTGCTCTGTATAGCTCCCCTGGCTTTTGTGCAGATTCAGACCCTGAGAAGAAAAAAGTTCTTGCCTCTGTGGCCTTTAAGAGTTCTTACCCAAACTCAGACCACCAGCACTGGCCTGAGCAGTTTTTAACGTCTCTGCATCTCTCTCTTAGAATTCCAGCTCTCCATCCTCCATTCCTCAGGCCTGGGATCCCCTCCACCTTCTCCCTGTCCAGTTTTCTGTATTTGAATCACACACACTAACAAGCTAGCTGTGTAGACTGTTTCTCCTCTTTCGTGACAAGAGAGTGCTATACCTATGCCAGCCAGCATTTTCTGAAAAATGGTAAGGCTTTTAGCCAGCCAGGAACCGCCTCTGCCTTTTCCTTTTTGAAAGGCCAGCTCCACCCCTCTGAGCTCCCCACTCAGTTCCTGTTTCCTGCTGGAGGGGACACCCTTAGCTCACACTTCTTTTACCCAGCAAAGGGGACTGACATGTCCTGAATAGCTGAACTCAAGTAACCCTCCCTATTTACTTTTCTAGATCATTCCCTGGTTATTCATCACTCAGGTATTTCCAAGGGAGGGATAGAATTCTCCTCTCTAGACCCCTAATTGACATAACGTACTGTACAGGCTGTTTCCATTTTGCAATAACATTTGGTAGGTATTTTTTTTTAATATAGAAAAACATAAATAAGGAAGAAAGTAGTCTATAATCATTGCTTAGTTAACCATGATTTTTTGAAAAAATAAAAGTATATAACAGGAAAATTCAACAGTTTAGAAAGGTATAAAATTGTATCTCCACCACTATAGTCCTCGCCCTAAAATAATCACTGCTAGCATTTTCTTGTGAACCTTTCTGAAAATAAATTTTATTTTATGAGCATATGCGTATATTTTTTGTGTATTGTTGACCTGTGTGGTACTGATTCACTATAACACCATTTGTCTATGAAATATTTTCCTAAAAAATAATTCATAAACCAATCTATAATAGTTTCCTCTCATGTTGCCCATCCTCTGAGGATATCACATGCACTCAGCCAGTCCTAGCACTCTGTACATTTTATTCTTGGCTAATTAGTGTTAGTTTCCCATTCGGAAAAACACCCAGAGAGTGAATGCTTTCTCATGTAATTCTAAATTGACTTTGTTCTACAAAGTACTTGTTTACCCCCGCAACCCAGCCTCACCACCCCATTTAGCCTATGTTTTAGCCAATGGTTTTTATCCAGGATGGGTGACAGAGACTGTTACAAATTCTTGTCCTTACCTGCTGCAAAGACATGAAAGAAGAATAACCTTCTAACATGTGAAAATCCAGTTTTCTAGGGATTCTTCCCCCTTTCAAATCAGTGGTTGAAGAAAAGATAAAAAAGAGGGACTGTATTTCTGCTCAACATTGGAGGTTCTAGCCAAGCCAATTAGGCAATAAAGTGGAGTAAAAGTCAACCAATTGGAAAGGAAGCAGTAAAACTGTCAATCTTTTTTTGCAGATGACATGATCTTGTACATAGAAAATCCTAAGGAATTCTCTCCCCCTCCGAAAAAACTATTAGAACTAATAAACTAGTTCAGTAAAGTTGCAGGATACATCAATAGACAAAAGTCAGGTATGTTTCTATATGTTAGTTATAAATAATCTGAAAATGAGATTTTAAAAAAAATTTCATGTATAATAACATCAAAAATAATAAAATACTAAGGAATAAATTTAACAAAAGAAGTGCAACACATGTGCTGGATACTATAAAACATTGTTGAAAGAAATTAAAGAATTAAATGGCAAGACATCTATCTTCATAAATTAGAAGACTTAAAATTGTTAAAATGGCAATACTTCCCAACTGATCTATGAAGCCACTGTAATCCATGTCAAAATGTCAACTGCCTTTTTTGTTGCAAAAATGGACAAGTTGATCCTAAAATTTATGCAAAAATTCAAGAGACTTAATATAGCCAAAACAATCTTGAAAAACAGCAAAGTTTGAGGATTCACACTTCTCAATTTCAATACTTAACTACAAAGACAATGTGATACTGGCTTAAGGACAGAAATATAGGTCAATGGAATAAAATTGAGAGTCTAGAAACAAACCCTTTCATTTATGATTAGTTGGTTTTGACAGAGGCGCCAGAGCCATTCAGTGGGAGAAGGATTAGTCTTTTCAACAAATGATCGTGGGATGGCTGTTTAACCACATGTAGAAGAATGAAGTTAGACCCTCTGCTTTATAGCACATACAAAAATTAACTCAACATGGATCAAAGATCTAAATGTAAGAGCTGAAACTATAGAACTATTAGGAAAAGAACCCGTAGGTAGAAATCTTCATGATCTTGGATTAGGCAACATTTTCTTAGATAGAATACCTAAAGCACAGGCAACCAAAGTGGGGGAGACCAATAAGTTGGACTTCATCAAAATTAAAACTTGTGTTTCAAAAGACTCCATCAAGAAAGAAAAGACAACCCACAGAATGAGCAAAAATATATCTGAGGGGATTGTATCCAAGATATATAAAGAACTCTTATAACTCAACAATAGAAAAAGGCAACCGAATTTAAAAATGGGCAAAGGGTCTAAATAGACATTTCTCAAAAAAAAAAAAAAAATATATATATATATGTACAAATGGCCAATAAGCACACACCAAAAAATGGCTGACATTATTAGCCATCAAGCAAATGCCAATCAAAACTTCAGCGAGATACCACTTCGTACCTGCTAGGATGACTATAATGAAAAAGACAGCCAAGAACAAGTGTTAATGAGGACTTAGAGAAATTAGAAGCCTCCTACACTGTTGATGGGAATGTAAAACTGGTACCGCTCCTTTAGGAAGCAACCTGGCAGATCCCCAGAAGGCTAAACATAGTTACCATACAACCCAGCAATTCCACTCCTAGGTATATACCCAAGAGAAATGAAAACGTAAACCATACAACAGCATGTACTCAGGTGTTCATAGAAGCATTGTTCTTTTTTCTTCCTTTTTTAATTAATTTTTTTGAGGTAACTAACATTGGATAATACATTATGTAAATTTGAGACATATACATTCTAATTTGATATCTGTGTACTCTATTATATGCTCTCCATCAGAAGTCTAGTTTTCCTCTGTTACCATATATTTGACTCCTTTCACCCATTTTACTCACCCCTTGCCCCTCTGGTAACCACCATTCTGTTGTCTGTATCTATGAGTTTGTTATTGTTTTATTTTGTTCTTCGTTTGTTACTTTTTTGTTTTATACTTCACACCTGACTGAAATCATATGGTTTTTCTCCTTTTCCATCTGACTTATTTCCCTTAGCATGATACCCTTAAGATCCATCCATGTTGTCCCAAATAACGGTATTTCTTTATAGATGTTATAGATTCACACACACATATTCATACATGCATACATATAAACCCCATCTTGTCTATCCATTTATCGGTCATGTACACTTTGGTTGTTTCCATATCTTTGCTATTGTAAACAATGTTACAATGAACATAAGGGTACATACATCTTTTAAAATTAGCATATTCGTATTCTAGAAACATTCTTAATAGCTAAAAAGTGGAAACAGTACTAATGTCCATCAACAGATGAATGAATAAATGTGTCATATCCGTACAATGGAATATTAATCAGCCATACAAGGAATGAAGTACCGATGTATGCTACAAAAATGGAAAAATCTTGAAAATATTATGCTAGGTGAAAGAAGCCAGACACAAAAAGCCACATATCAATGATTGCATTTACTTCAGATATTCAGAATAGGCAAATCCATAGAGACAGGTAGATTAATGGTTGTTGGGGCCTGAGGGGAGGGGGAAATGGGAAGTCACGGCCAATGGGTCTGAGGATTTTTTGCGAGTGATGAAGATGTTCTGAAAATAGGTACTTGTGATGGTTACACAACCTTATAAATATACTAAAAACCACTGATAGATCTTCCTTCCTTTCTTTCTTTTTTTCTTCCCTCCTCCTTCCCTCCCTCCCTCCCTCCCTCCCCCATCTCTCTCTCTTTCTCTCTCTCTCTTTCTTTCTTTCTTTCTTTCTTTCTTTCTTTCTTTCTTTCTTTCTTTCTTTCTTTTCACATATAATTATTCATTTACTTAAATATTGAATATGATTTTATAATATAGAATAATTATAACTTAAGAATTTCATTATCATTGAACATTTATAGGTATTTAGTTTTGGGGATGATATAAGAGAAAGTTTTCTCCCTATGCTTTAGTAGGCCCAGAAATTACATATGCAAAAATTATTTTTGCTGCTTTTGATTATTACTGTTGGTGGTACTCATTTCATTAACATCTTTTATCATTAGTCATTTGATCATATATTTATTTATTATTTATTATTATTATTTATGCTTACAGAGTCTGGTCTTTCTAGGTGGTCTCCCATGTGAGTACTAACCAGGCCCAACCTTGTTTAGTTCCTGAAATCAGACATTGGGCTTGTTCAGGTTGGCTTGGTCATAGACTATGGTCCGTGGCTCTGCTGGGGCATGAACCTAGGACCTTCCGTGTGTAAAGCAGATGTCCTAACTGCTACACTATAGAACCAGGTCCAGATGGTACATTTTTTAAATGGTGCATTTTATGATATGTGAATTATATTTTAATTTTTTTAAAAAAAGAGAGGGATTGATGGAAATCAATGGATGTTTTATAATATCTCATAACGGCACTGTAGCCTTAGTGGGGTTGACCAGCAATAGCCTAAAGGAAAGTTGGAAGAAGAAATTATGGCATTAGGCAGCTGGTATTCTCAGGGCATCAGATGAAATCCAAGGGGCCATTTCCAGTGCTGGGTGCCAGGAGGACATCTCCATAGTGTCTGTGGCATGACAACCCCACACAGAGATGTTTCAGAGCCAAGAAAGTGCCCCTCAAGTACAAGTATCTACGTACAAGTATGTGTTTCAATTTTTTTCACCCCATGCAGTACCCTCAATTTTTCTCTTAATAATACAATACTGACTATTGTTCTGTTATCAACACTGTAGGTCTTTTATTTTCAACTGCTGCAGAATATCCCAGGATATGAACATTTCATAACTATAGTCTGCAGCCATACCACCCCAAACATGCCCAATCTCATCATAACTATCTAACCATTTGTTAACCATTGGATATTTTGGCAATTTCTAATTTTTTTCCTTCACAAACAAAGCTGTGGTTAATGGTCTTACACTTACTGTTAGTGCACAGCATGTTAAGTATAAGACCTCAGTAGTACCCAGTTGTCCATAAGAATGAGAAGGGGAGCTGCTCTCCTGATGGCTCATTCTGTTTTACATCCTGATGTACATTGGGCTTCAAAACTAGGCAAGTCACTGAGGAGGGAAAAGTCCTTCTTCAGTTCCCACAGACCATCTGCTCCTCTTTGAGTCATAAGAGGAGACAAGCCTTCTTATTATCTTGGCACACGGCACCACACATGGTGTTGGTGTTCAAAACGTGCTTCTGGTCTCCCTTGTAAAATGAAACTGGTGTTTGTCTCATTTGCCTTTTTCTGGGATGAAGTCATGGTTTTTTTTTTTTTGTTTTTTGGGGTTTTTTTTTTTTTACATAGTACAAAAAAAGTTTTCCATTTTTATCCTTTCTACTTTTGCTTCCTGTAATTTTCAGGTTCTCTATATTCCTGTGTTCTGAATTCGTGTAGCAGACTGACAGCCTGGGCTTTATTATGATCACCATAGCATTGAATAGAGTGAGAGGCCGCTTTTAAGCTGACTAATGAGGATACCAGGTCAGGTATAGGGTATATATAACTCTCTTTCTTCCACCGTCTCCCCAAGAATATAGCACTATAAAGGTATAATGAAAGCCTTGTGCTTGGCTCCTATACTCTTAAGCTAAATCTATCTCCAAATCTATATGGTTGAATAAAATTCAGATGAGTTTTCTCTAATTCATTTATGTTTTCTTTATTTTTCTAATCATAATTACCCTAGATGTTGATTTAGGAAGGCCAAGGCTACATAGCAAACCTCCTGACTCCACCACAGTGGATAAACAAAGCTTTACTTCTAAATGCTGCAGCTTAAACATATTCCAGCTTATTTCATCTTTTAAAATCATAGAACACTAGTGTCTGAAAAGACCTTAAAAGTGATTTTGCTTAACCTCCTGTATCCCTGACAGTCAGCCACCCAGCTTCTGCCTGAGTATGTCCAAGATCCAGATCTCATTGTTGCAACAAGGAGCAGCATCCCCGCGGGAACAGCCCGTCTGAGAATGGCTTTGTAAGATCATCCAGAACCTGCCTGTTCGGTAGGGTCTGCCTGGTCTTCTCAGTCCTGACATCACATCCAGAGTTGCACAAGATTCACGTTGTTTTCACCTAGACAATCTACATATCTGAAGACCATCTTCTTTCCTGTCCTGGTCATAGGTCACAGGTTTTAGTATTTTGTCATACTGCAGGTTGGGAGAACGTTTACCTGCTTGGGCTTAGTCCTGTGTTGTTACTTTCTCTGAATATAGCACCTGAACTGAAAACAGCACTCAGGTTACTCTTGTGAAGGATGCAGTGGGACAAGACTGCTTCCCTTGATCTGGATAGTCTAGAAAAGAAAGGGCAAGAGTTAAGCAAGTTGAATGCACTCACGTATATACCATATTTCTTTTTAAAACCCAGTATGATGCCCCGTCTCATGGCAGCCTTACCATTCCAACTCCCATACATTTTTTTTTCTCCTTAGTAACATTCACTGAGTGCTTCTAATGTGCCAAACACTGTTTAAGCACTCTAGATACTTCATCTCATTTAAGTGTCAAAATGGCTCTGTGAGATAGGTACCAGTATCATCTTCTTCCCCATTTGATAGGTAAGGTAACATACCTGAAGATGATAAGCAATTGGCCATGTTTCCAGAGCAAGTAAGTGGCAGGGCTGTGATGAAGCAGAGGAAAGGTGGGCTCCAGAGCCCAGGTTTTAAGCATAGCTCTCCACTCTGTCTGACACCATCCCAGCAGTACTTCCCACTGCATCCTCATCACTCCTCCACCTCACCTACCATCATGTTTATTGTTTTGGAAGCCACATCAGTCTCCTCTTGCTGCATGTTGAATTTACAGACAATTTAATCTACTAAATCTTCTTTTCTAGGTAAAACTTAATTTTAAAAACCTCTTTGTCCTTATTAAGTATTGTTTCATGTGTAATGCTGAATGCTCATTCCAGCCTGTGGATACTGTCTGTCAATCAACCAGCTAGACTCCCAGCTTTGACTCTTATGCAAATCTATCAGACCAGTAAGCCATCATTCCTTGGGTATAGCCCTAAGGACTCTCTCCTGGTTGTATAGCTAGTAATTAATCAGTAGCCTTGGTGTTCTGCTTTTTAACTTTCCGTAAAGCCACAAAACAACCACCTTGCACTCACCACCACATCCGTTCTGCCAACCCTCTTGTGGAAGTCAGGATGCCTGATGCCCGCAGTGAATTTCTGGAAGCAGCTCTTGAGATCCCATGCAACTTCATCAGTTAAAGGTGTACACCTTTTGTCTAATTCTCTTTGGTAGCGCTGTCCAAAGGCAAGTCAGCGTCCAATGTTCTCCATGCATACTTTTTAAAATAGAAAAAGAGTTGTAAAAACAAATGGAGGATATAACATTCCTGTACTTTCAATTTTCTGCTTCCCTTTTTCACCCAGGATTTTAATAATTATTTCACATAGTGGTGTAGACTGTGGTGTGTGTGTAAGGAATTTGCCCAGACCTATCTTACTCTAACTTTAAGCAACACCTGAACTTTGTTGTTTCCTTTTTTTTTTTTTCAATGATGATGTGGCATGGAGCAGGCTTAAAGAGCAACCCCTAAAGGACTTACATTCAAAATCAAGGGTCTCACAAATGAAAAGTGTAAGACTACATTTATGTGTCATCTTTTTTAAAAAATTGTTTTATTTTGGAATAATTTTAGACTCATGTGAAGTTACCAAAATCATAGACAGAGTTTCTTTGTACCCTTCACCCAGCATCCCCCAATGATAGCATCGTATACACATAACTGTAGGATGATATCTTCTTAATGTCTTTGCTTGTCAGAGAAAGAGCTGGCATTCCCTGAACCCTAATCAGAGTGCATTATGATAATAATAGTACATTTATATTAAGTACTAAATGCCAACAAGAGCTCTGGATAAGCATTCTTAGATACCACAACAGCCTAATGAGGTGCCTCGGTCACTATCCTGGTCCCCTTTTTACATACAAAGGAACTGGGCTTCATGGGGTTGGGTGACTCACTCAAGATCATGTGGCACTTAAGAGTCAAGATTCAGGCCCAAACTCCTAACCAGTGTGTTATGCTGCTTCCCCTATAGATCTCACTTGTGCTTTAGGGGCTCAGATCAGTACTGTGGGGCCAATGTATACACAAAAGTAATTTTTAACTTCCTTGTTATTGTGGGTGAGTGAGACCCTGCTCCCGGACCATCAAATCTGTGGGGCAGCTGCAAGTTATGCAGACACCAATGATGAAATGCTGACTAGTCCCTTCCACTCTTATTTCTGGGATGCTTAGTCCTGGGTTCAAGCACTCCAGTAGTTAGTTTATAGACGAACATACCTTGTGCCAAGGAGTGTGAGATGGATAACTCTGGCAGATGGCCCATCTGGGCTGCGCCTAAGTAAGTGTTCATACCAAACCCGACACACATGAGCACCTTTCAGAGGCATTTTCCCAAATCCCACCCTTTGGTGATAGTCCTGCAGAACCAGTCCTTTCTTCAAGAGCTTTGATTCCAAATCAAATCACTACATGTCAAGTATCACCACCATCTGACAGCTCTTTAAATGTTTGTATTGCTTCTGGGAGTGCAGTGGAAAATGAAGGAGGTGTGTGGGGGAAGGTCATGCTAATCTCAGTTGTTACATTTGGTGCCAGGTACAACAGAAACCAAGGGCATTTCAGCCCAAATGACCTTTGTAACTTGATCTCTTACATTCCATGTATTCCAGCCAAAGAAATAAACACTGGCGCATAATGCCTAAGAAATGCTTAAAACTTTTGGTTTACAAAGTGCTTTCATGTTATCTGAGTCTCCTCACACTCTTTACAGGTGAAGAAACTGAGCTTCAGGGAGGGTAAGCAGTGTGTCGAAGGTTCTCCACTTAGTATTTAGAACAGCCAAGGTGGGGGCATAGATCTTGGGGAGGCCCCAGCAAGGACTTTGGTCTTTTGTAGACCTGGGTTCCAGCCTCAGTCCTGTCACTGAGTAGCTTTGTAGTTATCTGCAGGCCTCATTCTCCTCCACTTTTCAATGGGTACCTGCTCCATAGTACCTGTTGGGTTCTTGTGAAAGTAGAAGGGCGTGATACACAAGAAGAGTATGGCAGGGTACCTAGCCCAGGGGATTACAGGAAATGGGAGCTGTTAGTATGAGTTTAATTCCCATTCAATAGGAATGAATGTAGCTGCAATTGATAGAATAGTGAGCAGTGCTGACTTAAACAAAGGGGGGTTAATTTTCTCACATAAGAAGAAGTTTGAAAGCAGGGAGGCTTGGGCAGTCAGCAGCAGATGATACTGTCAAAAACCATTTGCCTTTCATTCTTTTCTGGTCTCCATAGCACACTGATTTGCTGCTTCATAGTTGCAAGGTGGCTGCTGCAGCTCCATCCACCACGTTTGTGGGGAAGAGGTGCTGTACCAATCATATTTCTCCCTTTCATAAGGAAAGATAAAGCTTTCCCAGAACCCCACCCTCAACCACAGCAGACTTCTGCTTTTGTCTCATTGGCCAGGACATGTCTTCTGACTATTTGTAGCTGCAAGGACACTTGGAAAGTGAGCATTTAAATTTTTCAGATTTGATTGTATAAGTGGCAAGGAAGAAGGTGGATGAAAATGGAGTAGATTGGGCCAATTGTATTTGCCACAGTTCTTCTTGTCTCTCACACTGTTTAAAATATATATATATATATCATTGGTCCTCAGGTATAGAGGCCTTAGTTAGGCTCTTCTAGATTGATTCCCTTTTACTCTTACAAAATATATACTGTTTCATGTACATCTGTTTTTCTCAACTTTTTATTAAAATATGCATATGCTAAAATGCACATATTTCTAGATGGCTTGATAGATTTTTACTCTTTATCGTCATGAAAGCACCACTCAGATCGATATATGGAACATTCTCAGCATCCCAGAAACCGTTCTCTGTTTCCCAATCTGTCAATACTCCCTTCCAAAGGTAAACATCTTTCTGATCTCTATCCCCATAGCTTTGTTTTGCCTGTTCTTTGATTCCATCTAAATGGAACTGTACATTTGCATGCACAGTACTCTCCCCCTACTTCATCCACAAAGGATATGTTCCAAGACCTCCAGTGGATGCCTGAAACCATGGATAGTACCAAGCTCCTATGTGTAGTATGGTTTTTCATATATATATTCTTTTCACTTAAATTAAGCATTTTGTGGCTTCTCTCTGGTATATCCAAATTGCCAGCATCACTACTCTTGTGCTTTGGGATCATTATGAAGTAAAATAAGGGTTACTTGAACACAAGCACTGCGATACCGTGACAGCCGATCTGATCACTAAGAAGGCTGCCAAATGAATTACAGGACAAAAAGCATATAACAATGTGAATGCACTGAACAAAGGGATGATTCACGTCCCAGTGGGACAGAGTGGAAAGGCATGAGATTTCATCGCAGGACTCAGGATGGCATGCCGTTTAAAACTTATAAATTGTTTATTCTGGAATTTGCCATTTAATATTTTCAGACCTTGGTCTACAGCAGGTAATTGAAACCATGGAAAGCAAAACCATGTGATAAGGGGGGACTACTGTACTCGTTTGGGGTGCAACTTCTTTACTCACCTGTGAGAGTTGTCTGTTCTTAGATATAGTGGGAGTTCATTTGTTTCCTGCTTTCTCTCTGTGCATTGTCTCTGTACAGACCTGGGATAAATGGCATTATGAGAACCAGTGTAGCACAGAAATGGAAGTCAGCCCTTTTTCACTTGTGGAGTGTCTTTTCTTCGTAAACCCACCCCTTTCTATTTCTTGCAAAGCTTGCCTGGGAACTGCTCCCTCCAGCACCACATCTACTTTAAAAGGAATATCTTAGGGACTTGTACGTTTGCCTTCGATGCTGTCAGCATAAAAGAATTTTCTTGAACACTTCTTCATTTGGAGAGGGTGGAAAAAGAATAAAAGAGGGATGCTTTCTGGAAGGACATTTTTAGGCAAAGGGAAAAAGCACCAGCTAAAAGAGTCATCGGGAACTTGAGCCTGGAAGCCAGGCTTCAGTGCCGAGATTTACATTGGTCTTCTGTGTCCCCCAGCCCCCTCCTTCTAGTAGTCTAATTCAGAGCTCAGGGCTTAAGAAACTTGCTTACAGCAACTCTGTCTCTCTTGGGACGGAGCAAACTGGTCTGAAGTTAGTCCGACTTTGAGAAGCCTTGCTCCCTGTGAGGCTGTGGGTGGTGAGCTTTCCCTATCAAAGCCAGTGTGGTTTTCTTTATAAAAGCACTCAACCCCAGGACAAACTTGAGAACAGGAATAAAGCTGATGCTTTTCAGTGGAGTTTTAAGTGTAGATGAAAGGGACTAGTTATTCCTGCAAGTATGGTCATGTAGGTAAATTGGGGATAAGTAGAAAAATTGCAACTATGCAGTTTGCTCTAGCAGCTGGTCGTTGTCTTTCGTTGAGGTATCTGCCGGTTCTGGCCTTCAGCAGAGACTTACTTATTCTTTGCTTGGTAGCTAGGGCACACTGCAGAGGGACTGATTTGGCAACTGGGTCCTCCTCAGTCACTTCCGTTTAGGTCCCACATTCTCACATGTTGTGTCTGTGGACATAGGGGATTGAGTGAAAGAACAGCCTAAATCCTCTAACATCAGATGACTATCTTTGAATTTAGCAATATTTGTTGCTAACAATTTTAGAATATTTTATTGTTTATTGAGTAATTTCTGTATGCTTGGTCCTTGGTAGGGATTTTGCATATATTATTTCAGTTATTCCCCACAGGACCTGAAGGGATAGGATAATTCCCATTTCACAGTGAATAAATTGAAGATTAGAGAATTTAACTAATCTGCTGATAAATAAGAGATCTAAGAAGTAGGGTTGAGATTCAACACTAGGTCTCTTGGATTCCAAAGGCCATGTCCCTTGAACTGCACCAAACTACCTTTTAAATATCACCACCACCACCAGCCTTTCTGACATGCTAGTCCTCTCGTCTGCCCTTGCCTTCCACTCACACCCACATATACTCTTCAGTGTTGGTCTAATGAGGGACTGGTTTTAGAACAGCTGGAAACTGCAGATACACATATTTTGATTTTAGCTAATTGTTAAAGCTTCACTGTAACGCGATTATATTTTATTAAAGGAATTTTAAAAAATATTTAAAACCACAGAGCATAATGGAAAACACTGAAAATGAGACTTTGGTTTCAGAGGCCTCAGATGTAGACTTAATTCCCGTGTGCCTCAGTTTTCCTTGTTTATAAAAATGAGGAGCTTGAAGTATGTGGTTATTGCCTGTTGTAAAAACCTGGGCTTGTATGACTTTTTGTTTTTGCAATTCTAAAATGGCTTCAGAGCACAAATATTTCTTAAAGGAGCCTTATTTACTAAATGCAAATCAAGAAAAGTGGATTAACATTGGGGCTTTCAAATTTTTTTGAAAAAACTGTGTTCTTTACTCTTCCAAGTAGAGCTACATTTTCCATTTCATTTTCCAACCCATCATTCCCACCAAAAGAAAAGCACATAGGTTCTTAAATAATTCATATTGCAGCTTAGATTCCTTGAGGGTCTGGCAAGCTTTAATCTTGGATAAGATGATATAAAATGTGCCAATAGTCAACCCCAGGTTGCCAACCCAAATATAAATCCCTCCTTGTTCAGTAAATGAATTTATAATGTAAACAGTTTTAAATTATACCTTACTATCGAATAGAATTAAGACACTGTTAAGCAACTTTGAAAATAAGAACTAAAATGATATTATGATCTAATCAGTTACGAATGTGCTATACTTAAAGTTTTACTGCATCATTTTAGACCCAATAAAGAGAAAACTGGCCACATAAGTGACTCAGGATCATCTATCATCAAACATGGGCTCAATCCGGAGAAGGTCTTCATGCAAGTTCACTATTTAAAGGTAAGAACATCTAAGTGGCAGAAGCCAGTTATTATGGTACAACATTTTTTAGGTTATACATATAAAAATAAATTATCAACATTGTAATGACAGTTGACGGAGCAGATGTCTGATTGCCCAATAATTAAAGCACTTCATACCCCCCAAATGAGGCACGAGTAAAAGGAAGCCGAACTGTTTCCTGTCCCATACATTTCTTGTTCCTGCTTCATGTCAGCTTAGAGGACCAGGATCTTAAATTACTGTCAGGGTTCAACTAGAAGATGGGAGTAAGAAGGAAATATTGGAAGGTGTTCAGTCCTTCCCTGACAGCTGAGGGAAGGAGAAGCTGAGCCCCTCTTCCCTTTTGGTCCCTGATGGACAACCAGGCTTTGTGTGAACAAGGAAAGACAAGATGGTGTTGTCATTAACAGATGAACTGAAAGCAAAGTAGTTGATCCTTAAATCCTAGGTCCAACCTTACTACTGTAAATATAAAGGGCAGCCTGGGACACATCAGATGGAACATTCTAGATGTGCACAAAGCACTGGCAGATGAGTTAGAATTGACTGTGTAAACATTTTTCTGACGAACCCATGATGGACATCTTTTTCTTCTTCCTTCCTTTCTAGGGCTATTTTCTTCTCCGTTTCCTTGCCAGAAAACTTGGAGATGACACCTATTTTTCATTTTTAAGAAAATTTGTGCATACATTTCATGGGCAGTTGATTCTTTCCCAGGTAATTTATGAGTGTGATATACATTTAGAGAGGGTGTGGCCATGTGGGGACTAGATAATATGAGTATTAAAAAATAGGGAAAAGATTTACAATTTAATGCATTGGGAAAAATGAGAAGTTAATGAAGTGGGAACAGGGAAGTGTTGTTTCATGGAGGATGATCCCCCTGTAGTTCTGGGACAGTCTGTGACCCAAAGCTGTCATGTGTACAGTGATATGGATAGTTGCAACTAAAGTGACCTTATAAACAAAAACAAAACAATTCTGCTGTTCCTCTCCCTGGAGTGATCTTTGAAAGGTTGATGCCTTCTTATTCTTTTGTCTCAGCTTGAATGCCATAGTCTCAGAGTCACCCAGCTACACATTTATGCATCTACCCTGTTATTCTCTACTCTTTGCCATTTTTATTGCCTTCATTGTTATTGCCTTCATTTATAATTAATATTAATGGGTGCATTTGTTTTTTTCTAATACCTCCATTTTATATATAAGCTTATCAAGGCCAGGCTGTTCTCTTTATTTCACCAGTGCTTAATCCATATATGGCATACAGTATATACACCATACTTATTTGATAAACAGATAGATTAATGACAAGACGCACTGAAACATTCAGACAGCCTGAGCACAAAACTATCGGAGAAATACTCTGTCAGATTATACGGGGTTGGGGCCAAGCTGAGCATAGCAAGAAAGTTAACAAAGAAGGAACAGCTCTGAAAACGGTGCATGTAACCGCAGATATTAGAGGATGCAGCCACAGCGCAGATTGGACTGATGGATATTATTAGTTTTTGATGGTTGTGCTCATATACAGTTTCGAGGTCACATTGTTTGGTCTACAATGTTGGATGTAAGGGATGTGCATGTGTGATTTGAATACATGGAGGCAAGAGCATGAGTATAACAAGACTAGATATCTATTTCACATCTCTACATTCTTAGATGACTATTTCACATCTCTACATTCTTCTCATTCTTTTGGTTGGGGGAGGAGATTTTCCTAAACATGTATTTGGAAAGGTGACTTGAAAACTGGCTCAGAAGTTTAATATGCTTTGTTGACTGATTAGCAGAAATTCCTATTGCTAAACACCATTCAGTGAAATCATCTTAATTGTTTCTTTAGACACATTTTTTTTCTTGAAGATGATCAGTTACCCTTATTATGCTTTTGTCTTTTTGTTCTTCGTGGCATGTGTTTATCTCAAATGACATTATTATTTTTATTATTATTAATATCATTATAACATTATAATATCATTATTAATGTTTTTTCTTTAATATCTTTTCTTTTCCTTGACATTTCTGTTTTATTAATGCTCCTATGCTGGTATTATTTTGGTCCTTGATTTATTTCCTTTGCTTTGAAATGTCTCCTTTTATCTCATTTTCTTTCGTGATGTTATCTTTGAGCTTTCATTTACTAAATTTATGTTCTTCTTATGACCCTGTGCTAATTTATTTTAGAGTGTAATGCATTCACGGAGAATTTTCTTCTGATCCTTAGATTATGTTTTGTTCAAGACTGGATTCTTTGTCTTTTATGTTATGCTTTTTATTTCTCTCTCTCTCTTTTGGTGGGCTTTCCCTGTATTAGTTTGCATACTTTTCTTTTTGCTCATTCTCAGCATGAGTAGCACTGTCCTGACCTTTTATTTATTCTCATACTCGTTGGAATATTATCCTAGATTTCTCTCACAACTCATAGTAGACATGTTTTTCTTCCCTTCTGAGCTACGGTTTGAAGCTTGGATATTACATGTGGAGGGGACAGAGAGGAAGAGCTCCATGGAGATGTATACAGTCTTTGTTGCAAGAATTTGGCTCCACTAACTCTCGAGATTTTGTTAATTGTCACCAGCCAAGATTCTTCTTACCTAATTTGGGTGTAACTTTTTCCCACTGCAGCTACTCTCTCAATATTGTTCCACCAATGCAGCTTGGAGCTGTAGACTTACATAGTTCATTTATTTCCCAGGTATTGCTCATTTTTTCCAGCAAACATTTCCAGTCTCTCCCAGTCAAAGACAAAAAAAAAAAAAAAAAAGAAAAAGAAAGATAAAGATATTCTTGTTTCCTTCCAAATGTGTGGGTATTTGTGGGAATTCGCAGGGTTTGGGCAATTCACCAGTCCTACTACTTCTAAGCGTAAGAGAGAGGGTTGGAAACTGTGCTGGAATCTTACATTTCTTTCCTTAGTTGTCTCTGAAGTTTATACCACAAGGTTGTACTTCTTCCCTTGTTTGGTTACTGCTGGTGAAGTTTTTGCTGATTTTTTTAAATGGATTGTGCTATTTGCTAGATAGTTATTGATGAGGAAGGCTATAATCCAGTTTCTTTCAGAAGTCCTTCAGTTTCTTCTTTTTCCAATTTACTTCTTAATCATTTTCCTTCTGAACACACAACCTGTCCAGCATTTTAGTATTATCATCTTTCTGGCCCCAACTAAACTGCCCTCTTGAGCTAGGCAATGACTTCTTCCTGGCCATTTAGTTTCTTCTCCGTTCTTACCCTGCCAACACTGTCCTTGCTTCAACATTTTGATTTTTTGTTTTGCCTCTCCTACCTCCCCTTCCCCATGACCATGGTACTCATTCATAAAATATCTAACAGAAACTGCTAATCCTGTGTAACTATCAAGCCAATGACAGTTTGTCCAGTAGTATTTATGCACCTGCTTTTCATTGAATACTTTCACTAAGAAATAATCACCAAATTAGCCATATACCAAAATCAATGTATTTTTTTTTATCATAATGTTTAATTTAGTCTTGTTAGGAATTAATCAAAATAAGATCTATGGGACTGATCTAATTAGCAGACAGATTATTAGAAGGTAGGAAATGAAAAAAAAAAATCCTGAAAAATGTATTTTTGACTGGGGTGTGGGCTTGAAACAATTACCCGGAATCTAGATAAAATTTCATCCCAGCCCACAGTCAGAACAGCGGGGTTTTTGTTGTTGTTATTTTGCCTTCGGTTTTAATTTTTTTTTTTCAGGCATACTGTACAGGTGGCATTCATTGCTAGCTGACTTTGTCAGTGATTCTAGATCAAGTTCAGTGTCCTAAATCCTAACAATGATCCTAGAATCAGCCATGAAGGAAAGTCTCCTTGTCTAATTAAGATTTGTAAGTTACTTTTATGAAAGTGCCAACACACTGAAGGAAAGAGTGAAGCCAGAGGAGAGAATTGAAGAGAGGCGGTGAGGAAAAGAATAATCATGAAAGATATCTTTCTTTTTATGTCATTCTGTTGTGGAGAGTGGGAAAAGTCCCTATGATGAGTCTACTTCAGGGATATATGCCAATTTACAGAAACGAACAAGTAAAACAAATAACAAACAAACAAAAACAGGAAAACTAGCATTTCATGGTTAAAAACTAGGTCTATAAAAGAAGTAAGAAAGGCCGGTTGGTCTGATAACATTGCTAGACAGTGCAATGACTGCCTAGACGAGATCAACTGACTCCTTGTATTAGATGGGTCCCAGGACAGAGGAACATCTACCAGTGCAGATGGACATTCATGTAGCATGTCTTAGAGATGTTTGAGTTGTTGGTTTTTTGTGACACAGTGTGATTCTCTGAACCTGTTATCCTCAGCACTGGTTGGCAGCTTTCAACTAGCTGCTGTGTGGCCTGCAGGTCTGAGCTCTGAGGCAGGAAGAGGCCAATGGCCACTTGGTAGGAGGTGGGATAGGTATCTTTCTTAAAAAATTAAGTGGGTCCTTTGGGGACCTCCTGGACTTTTCTGATATTTATACAAAATTCTGAAACATTGTGCTCTGCAGTTTTGTAAAGAAAGATCCAATTGTAATTGGAAAATGCAAAAGGCAGAATTAGGATTGGCTCTGCCCTTCCTGCTTCTTACGCAATTCTCTTCTTTGCCACTGAGTTAATATAATCTCCCCTCACATAACTAAGCATAAATTATGGATAAATATGGGATGAGTCGATATGATCTAAAAGGAGATAATGAAGTGAAAGTAGTAAGAAATTATATTTACAGTAATTGGATTTTTAAGAACCAAAAATACTACCCTTTAGCCAATGAAAAATCTGCAGTTATCTATTAATAGATCAGATTGTGATAAATTAATAACCATAAAATAATAAAAATAATGACTTTAAGAATCTCAAGCCAAAGTATTTCTTCACATTCTAAATATTGCTCTTAGTTCCTTTGGTATTTTTCTCCATATACTGTATCACTGAAGGTGCAAGAAGGAGCTTCAGATGTGAGGCATTATTCTGTCTGGGGTTGTCCCCTTCCATCTTGTCTTCATGATCCATGCTTTATGTATTAGTTTTGGTATTCTTTGTATCATTTATTTTGGGTGATGCAGCAATAGACTAATAAAGCCTTAGAAGTAGAACTGAGGCTGCAAGAAATAAATTTTTCATTAGTACTCTTAATATGGAGACTTTGCTTCTGGAAGAAATGGACCTAACCACCCTTAAACTCATAGAAAAGGGACTATTCGCTTTGCCAGTGTAGTAATGGCTATGCTTAGTGCGATGATAGAAAAAGAACACCTTGTCATACAAATTGTTTGCAGATTTCCATTCCTCTGTAATTCCATCTGTTTGTGATCTGAAGTTCTGCTCTGCTGCGTCCATCACACACTCTGAGTTAATGGATCTCACCAGAGCCCTGAGCTGACCTTGGATCTGCAGGCTTGGTTCTGGGGCGGTGTGGGGGGAGGGGGCGTCAACCTGAAGGGACGCTCATTTGGTGGTATCATAGTTGGTCATCTGACCTTATACGCATGCGCCCTCTTGAAAGGACTCATTTTAAAAGATTTTTTAATTTATTAAAAGAAAAAATTCAAGTAGATCCCGAGAAAATTAAATATTGTTCTTGTTTGTTTCATGTTCTGTATTTTTCCAAAATATATTTCATCCAACCTTCATATGTTAGAGGGTTAGCACTAATTTAGCAAATAAAAATGTACAACTTTCAGTTAACTTTGAATTTCAGATAAACAGCAAATAATTTTTTAGCATAAGTAAGGCCCCAATTTAACTGGATGTCCTTTATTTTATCTGACAAACTAGTTGAGACCAAATCAGGAATTCCAGAATTAGATGGACTGGAAAGATTGGTCACAATATTCAAAGTGCAAATTAAAAGTGATTTTGAACATTCATATATGAAGTTTTTTTAGGCCTATGGTATTGTGGTTATGTTTTAAGAGTCTTTATGTTTTAGAGATATTTACTGAAACATTGATTGATGGAATTATGTAATGTTTGGGATTCATTCTAAATAACACAGGAGGCAGATAGATGGGGCAGATTGGCTGTGGGTTGATGGGTACATGAAGGATAATTATACTCTTTTGTCTACTTTTGAATGTATTTGAAATTTTTCATAGTAAAGGAAACAATAGATGTGTGTGTTAAATTGTGCCTTTAGGTTTAGAAAATCTATTATTGAAACATTCTAAAAGTGAAACAATTGTGGAGTTGCACAGTGGTACTAGAAGAGGCTACAGATGGAGACAGGGACTGTGAACCATTTCTGGAATTGTGACATCTTTGTTCCTCCACTGGGATATTAACTGTCTGGTTAGTCATTAGCCTTTGAGAGCTGAAATTGTTCAGTTTGTAACAAGATCTCTAGGGAAAGTTCATAAAAATGAGAATGTAGTTAAGTAGAGGGAGACAGCCTTTTGAAAATAGTTAAATACAAAATGAAATAAACTATTGGGTTAGGACAAAATAATAAACATTACATTTTTCAATTTGTTTGCGGTTTTTGCAAAACAAATCTCTTTAACTGGTTGGCTCGAAGCCCTGATAAATTAATAAATTGACTGTATAGTCTAATGATTCAGCATCGGCCTCGCTTCTCTAGCAGGTGAGCTGTCAGCAGCTGGGAACTCTCGGTCTCTGGCACGACTCCTGGAAGTTATTCACTGATAGACATCTCTAATGGTTTGCTTTTTTCTTATGCCAGGATTTCCTTCAAATGCTGTTGGAGAACATCCCAGAAGAAAAAAGGTAAGGATCAATTTAGGAATTAAGAGTCCAGTTTTACTTTTAATGTTAAAAATGACCCCGTCATTGTTCGGTTCATTACAACTGAGAAAGTTCAGTCTTCCTCTCAGTCGTGGTGGGGACCTAGACCAGTCATCAGGAGTCCTAGTGCCATCAACCAAACTTAGAAGTGGGCCCATGTGTATATTGGGAGCCAGCAGACACAGTGGGGAGCCCCAGAATCAGGAGCCCCCAAAGTGGTATATGAGGTGAGCCAAGGACAGACACTCTGCGACTTTGGCTGCTATGGAAAAGAATGGAAAAAAAGTTCTAAAAGTTAGGGTGACTCCGGTTAATAGGCCTTAACATAAGGAAATTATTTAATTGAAGGTGAAAACGTGGCGTAGTAAGTAATAAGAGCCTGGGATTTGAAGTCAGGTTCTTCAAGGTTCTATGCCCAGCTCTGCCCCTTTCCAACTATAACATTTGGAGCAGGTCACTTCATCCCTCAAAATTTCAGTTGTCCACACTCTGGCAGGGTTTCACGGAGGATTGCAGGAGATAATGTATGTGAAAAGTTGGTGCTCATTTAATGATTGACACAGTTATAATCATCATCATCTTCTGTGTATCAGGCATAATATACAGGATCTGCCTGCAGTAGATCATTGGATCTTCTACAACACTTCTTCCCCTCTGCCTCTTCCTTCATGAGTTTTACAAGCCAACACTCGGGAGAGGTTACTATATACAGGCACTCAGTAAATCCTCCAGATGACGCTATCTAGTGCATTGTGTTTCCATCCCTGTTTCACCAGTGGGAGGAATGAGGTACCGAGGTGCTGAGTGAGCAGCCGGGGGGCTATGTGTGACAGGGATGGGATTTGCTCCCAGGCAGCCTGTCTCTGCGACCTCTCTGCTTATCCACAGTGTTCCAGATGAGGAAACTGAGGCTCTCAGAGATTAAGTAACTTTCCAAAATCCCTTAGTTAGCAAGGGAGCTAGTGTAGGTGGTAACACAGTCTGCCTGGCCCTCACTCATGCTCTTCGCTGCCCTGGAAAGAAGGAGAGCCTCTTCCTTGGAGGTGTCCACTTTTATTCTGGCTGAGCTCCTACAGGGATTCATGCAAGAGGTTTAAGACTGACATCAAAGTTTAGATTAGATTCACTCCAACCCTTCCCTCCTTATTTTCTATCTTAATTGAGGTGCTAAAAGTGAACACCCTGAAACATAATTTCTAATAGCAAAGTTGGTATTCAAACATTAAAGGGGGCATCTTGAGAAATTAAACATTTCTTTGAAGGAATGTTGATACTACTCTCCTTTCTAGCCCACAGTTTTAGCCATGTTTTTATGCTTGGAACAGATTTTCAAATGTGGAAACGAATTATTTCGCACAATCAACTTAGAGCCATACAAGGCCAGACATGCCCATGTCGATGAGCCTGTCTTATAGGCAGCCAAATCTGAGGTTTTTAAGGGTAAGGTGTCAGGGCTTATGCTACCAGGAGGTGACATGATATTCAGGGGAAAATCCAGGGGCCATGAGGATGTGGAGATATTTTTCTAAGCATTAGATTTTTGCTCGGCCTTTTTGTTTAAACTTCCCATCTTCCACCTTCCACCTCCAATTCTTGCTTCAGTAGTTGGGAGTGTTATGGTTAGGCGGTGGTGGCTGCTGCTGCTGCTGCTGCTGCTGCTGCTGCTGCTGCTGCTGCTGCTGCTGATACTGCTGCTGATACTGCTGCTGCTGCTCCTCCTCCTCCTCCTCCTCCTCCTCCTCCTCCTCCTCCTCCTCCTCTTCCTCCTCTTTCGTCTTGGAACACAGAAAGAGATAGAGCAAACCAGTGCATTATACTGAATTAACATAGCCATATTATTCGAGAATTTCTTTCATTTCTACCTTGTTCATGCGTTTGATGCTGAAGGAAGCCTTATCCAGGGAGATTGCATGGGGCTGTAGTCACTGGCCAAGATAATTAGCTTTTTCAGGAGGCTGCTCGAAGGAAGTGTGGCTTGTTTTAAAAGGTCTGAAATGTTTCAGGTTGACCAGCTTTTCTTTTTAGCAGAAATACAGGTTTTCTTCATGAAAAAAAATCACATTGGATGTGGTCATTATTCCTAAGGTCAAGAACAGTCCTTTACTTGCAGTATATTTTTTTCCCTTTTCTTTCATACTGCCCTGGCATAACTTTTCAGGTCCTCTGATAGAATGGAAGCATTTCCTTAAGAACTAGTGCAGACGGGTAAAAAGAAGAAAAGAAAATTAGTAGAAATGGTATATTACCTCCTGATACCAAGGGCCATTTCTGAGTAAAGACTGTGTGTTCTTTCAGAATAATTTCTTAGGGCACAGATACAGTAATCTTTACTGGAAGGAACTAATTGAGTTTGTAGTTTGGGAAGTCGTCTTTCTTTTTATCTTTTCCAAATAAGGTCATGGAGTTCATTTGATAGCTCCAAGCCCTCCGGCTCTGGGGGACCTGTATTTTATCATTGTGAATATTTATTGAGGTGACACACTGTGGGCCACAAAGAGACTTTTACTGTGATTGTGGAAGAGCCGCATGTATCTCTGTTTAATGGTGGCCAACGACCACCAACCTTCCCCATTTGAGAAGTTCCTTCTCTCAGGATCATGTTTTGGCCAGCAGATTTAAGTTTCTTTTAAAAATTCTCCTTAAAAGTTAAGGCAGTTTCATTCCCACAGTAAACTCTTTTAGCAAGTATACTGGAATATTTTTTGAAACTCAAACATCTTCTTTCCTGCTAACTAACCTCAGAATCTAATTCAGCTATTGAAACAGACTGTTTACCCACTTACCTATGCAGCATATTGTACCAATTTTATCTAGGTCTCCAAAGGCCCCACACCTATCCCCAGAGCCTCTAATCTTTGGCCCTGTTGCAAAATGATCCTCAGGCACATCTGTTAGGCACGTGAGCGGTTCTGAATAGGGCAAGGTTTTTCAGATTAGACCAGCCAGTCAGTATTCAGGGGCCAGTACCCTCTGTGTCATACGGCCTTTGCATGTTCTCTTGCTTCGATTAATTTAACTTTCTCTCTTAAGCACCTCCCATACCAGGCTCTAGGTTAGACACTAGGGCAGCAGTCCCCAACTTTTTTGGTACCAGGGACCGATGCTCCTAGGAGAATCTAATGCCTGATGATCTGAGGTTGAGCTGAGATGATGACGTTAGCACTGGGGAGTAGCTGCAAATGCAGATGAAGCTTTGCTTGCTCGCTTCTTGCTGTGTGGCCTGGTAACCTGCACTAGGGAACAGAAAGGAATAAATTTATTTCATGCCTAGCTCTCTGGGAACTTGGAGTCTACTGCTGAAAACATACATGAAACAGATCATTATGACCTAGTGTAGGAAGTATTCTGGGGAGCTTCGCAGTCCTGGGTATGCAGCAAAAAGTGTCCCTCCAGCCTTCAGGCAAAGAGGTACCACTTAAGGTTTTAAGTAGAAGAGTGTCATCAGCAGACTGGAAAGATAGATGGTAGTGTGGAAGGTAGATGGGGGCAGGGAGAACTAGAAGTCGGGAGACCAATTAGAAATCAATATAGCAGTTCACTCAAGAGATGAAGAGCTGGAACCATGGCTGGGATGGTGGTGGAGGCCGTGGGGTTTGAGAGTAACAAGCAGAGATATTGCAGAGAGGTGCCACAGATAAGACCTGGTTGATAGGCTGTGGAAGTTGAGTGAAGGAATCCAGCAAGAGCCCAACCTTCCCTTCTTGGCCACTCAGTCATACTCTGAAGTTGCGCTATAAGTACTGGGGCAGCTGTTGTGTTTTGGGAATCGGTATGGCACAGAGGAAGTGAGTGGGAGGAGATGTATTTGAAAATGGAAGTGCGAAGATGAGTAATTGTGTTTTAGACATCTTCAGAGAGAGGTTCCATTTAAAAGCTGATGTTTTTATGAGACCCAGGGAAGGAAAAGCTAGAAGTGCTTGGAAAGAAATCCAGAAAATCCTGGATGCTGACTTGTTCTGACAAAAGAGTGCTTTAGGGAGTACCTTAACCAATATACCCTGCCACCTGATATTCCAACAGTATCAACAGCTACCAATTCTTCTTTGCTCATCACTTCGTGTGTGTGTGTGTGTGTGTGTGTGTGTGTGTGTGTGTGTGTGTGAGTGTGTGTGTTCCTATGCTGGTTTGAATTCCTTACTTTTCCAACCCTGCGGAGCTAGGGAGTACTCGTTTATAAACGTTACATCGGCAACCTTCATTGTTTACCCAAACACAAATAACTTTTTTTGATTAGTAAAATAAATAACCATGTGCAAAGCGTTGAGATATATACTATCTATACCCACATGTAGAGAGGACACTTAAAAACATAAATTACGAAAATTTAAAACCCACATCGAAGGTGAGTTACACTCCAGGACAAGAACATTTTCCATTTCAGACCTGAGCACTGAAGTTCCCGGAGCTTGCCTCCATTCAGTAACCATGCTCCCATCTTCTTTAGCTCATGTTGGAGTTGCTAGGCCATGTGCTCTCCTCTAGAGGCTTGGATAGAATGTGACTTTTAGAATCTCAAGGGGCTGAAGATGGGACTCAGGGAAGGATAACGACATTTCTCCTGATTAGTGACAGACACAGTAGCAGACATGGCCAATACTCAGCTCCCCATCCTCGTCACTCCACCCTCAGGGATCAACCGACCACCCTCAGGGGTCAACCGAATGAGCGGCATGGCATGTGCAATGCCATTTTCACACAAGCCTGGGTCTATTTCTGTTCTTTAACATCATGAAGAGAGGAGCAATTGATTGCTTTCTTGGCTTCTAACCAGCATCTTGCCAGGACATGGAGCATATTCTCTCCCCTGCTGCATTAACTCTGTGTGGCCACGTTTCTAGCCCACAGGGACTAGAGAGGGACCTCTAAAATGCACAGAGTTACCTCCACAGGATGTAGGAGTCCAGCAAGGGAACTCTCTAACCAGAGGTTTGACCCACCTGCTACTCCAGAGACCCCAGGGCTCCAGGCAAGAGGCAGAAGTGCCGCTCATGGGCACCAGTCCTTGGAGGATATGCAGCCGCAGTCTGTGCACTTTTAGCCAGCTGTAGAAAATCAATTTTCATAGTGATCGGACATGCAGAAGAGTAATTTCCTGTAAGTCCTGGGTCCCAGGGAGGTGGAAGTGCGTCTGCTTGTCTGTCATTATGATTTAAGCCACATCATCCCAGGGATTAATGGTCACCATTGGCTTAGACCCTAAGTGTCTTGATTTGGGGAAAAAAGTCAACTTTCACTTTTCACTGCTATATAGCCATATCCAGACCTAAAAATTTACTCATACTGTCATCTCAATAGCTGTGACCAAAAAGTGAAAACTACATACATGCTCCCTTTTTTTCCTAAAACATACAGTTTTCTTCCTTGAAAATTAAGCATTTCGCACAGTCTCTCATAATTTCCTTGGAAGTAAGGCCACTTATAGTATCCTAAAGCAATTTTTAGCAGCTGGAGTTAATGCTTTCATCTTCTTCTCAGAGTTTAACACCTTGTGCCACATGAGCAATCCGCAGATAGGCGTAGGTGCGGTGCGATGTCTGCTCCGATACGAGGAGTCCGGAAACTCCGTCTTGTCTTCAGCCCTTTGTCTTGGTTGACGTTGGCCAGTCTTCTTATGCTGCAGTTTCTCCATCTGCTAAAAAGCCCGATAACAATTGACACCCACTTCACAAGGATATTAGGAGGAATGAAGTGATAATGGTTATAAGATGCTTTGAACCTTTCCAAAGGAAAGTGATCTGAAAACACATGTTCTCTTCCCTCAAGGGGGAGTGTCTTTTGCTTCTGGAAGCAGCTGAATGATGAACTCTCCCGCCCTCACACTTTTGCCCCTCCCAAGGGTCTCCCCATCTCTTCAGAACTCCAATCCAAGGGTAGAGGAACAGGGCAGCCACAGCAGGGACCAGGCCATATTTCGCAGGAGAAGATATGAGCAAGGAGGGAAGGGGTCAGCATTGTTGCAGCAGGCTTGTCTGCACCATAAATCACAGAGCTATGTATCGTGACATTTGAATTTGGCACAGAAAGAAAAGGGGGATCTTTGCAGCCAGACAACATAGTTTAGTTTTGAATACCAATTGTGTAGCCTTGGATAAGTCCCCTAACCTCTCGGAACCTTTATTGGTGCATCACTTAGATGGGGATAATATTGGTCTGCACAGATGTTGTAACATTTAAATGAGATTTCGTTTGTAGTGTGTGGTACATAGTAGGTGTTTAGTAAGCCACAGGTACTCCTTTTACACCTTTACTTGGTGGTGGATAGAGGAGTTTTGTTTGTTTTGTTTTGAGTGCCACGATAATAGTAATTATGTGTACAAATACAAAACATGGCAAAGCAAAATGTCTTACCACTTTCCAATGAAATAATCCTCATAGTTGGCCTGGCCAGTTGTCCAGGTTGTAGACTGTCCATGAGCGTATACATTCTATGGAAGGTCGTCTTGCAGAGAGCTACAGGCTCGTTATCCACACACCAGAACTCACCCAGGATTGCCCTCTACTTTCAAATGCTGCATCCCACCTCCACCTAGGCCTCCTCTCATCACCTATTATTTAAACACATTCACAGCCCCTCACTTGGTCTCTCTGCCTCCAGCTTATTTTCTCTTAGTTATTATTCTTCCTCAGCTCCATTCCGTTCACGCCATGTTTCCTTGATGTAGCCAAGGCCCTTGGCAGGCCTCGTGGGGTCCTCACAGGACACCCTATTTTCTTTCTCATCTCATTCTGTGTGCCAGCCCAACTGACCATGGCTCTGAGCTCCTGCCTCTGCTCTCCTTACCCTGCCTGTGCTTTCATTCCATTTCCACTGGTCTTGCCCCATCGTTCGGGACAACACAGCCTTCCTCCATGACAATTCAAGCCTGCCTCCTTTACGAAGACTCCCCTAATTCCTTCCTGTTGTCCTCTTTCCTGGTGTCCCACCTGAAGCAGTGAGACTCCTTTGCACACACATAGAGTCAAGCACAGGCAGCATTCTGACTCGTGTCCTCCTATGTTCTTATCAGACAGCGTGGCCTGGGGTTTCCCATCTTGGCCTCCCACAAAACTTTGTACCCGGTAGGTATCCACTGAATGTTTGCCACACAGAGAAGGCTCCGGTGAAGACTTGGATCTCACTCAGTAACATTCCAGCACTCACCTCCCCAGCGCCTCCCCATGCCACTCCTACAGATTGGTCTTCCAGCTAAAATTCCCCAAAGGAAATTTATGTCTATGTCCTCTTACGCACTCTTTCATGGGGATGCAAAACAGCTGTTCACCATCTTTTATAAAATCACTCGGAAATGGCTATGAAGTCACTCTCCAGACTTCTCTACTTTAGGATATTTAATCCCAGTTCCCTTGACCTCTCTTTGGATTCAGTGTGCTTACCTCTTTGATCATCTCTCCTGTTCTTTTCTAAATTCTTTCTAAAATCTTCCTCTTAAGTTGAGGAAGGTTTAAGAATGCCATTCTCCTGGAATGCTACAGCACAGTAAAGCCAAGGTCAGAGTCAGCCTCTTCTTACTACAGCTTTCCTGAGTATCCTTTGAAGGACAGGTGACTGGAGCTTTTGGCCCCAGGGCCCCGGACACAAGAGTGTCCCTCTCTGGCTGGAAAGGAAGTAAATGAATGGGCTGCTTAGAAGGAAGCACCAGTGAAGGTAGGACAGGGAAGAAAAATGGGCCTTGTCTCTAAATCGTGGTAGACAATATAGAGCCCCTGCAGGACCTCCACAGCTGCTCAAGCCGTGGGGAGGAAACTTGACCCCAACAAATGACTGCACCCTCCCCCCCACACACACACACATGCCAGACAAGGTGGGGGGATGATCTGCATTCATTTTAAGTAAGACTAGGCCTTCGTTGAGCATCTCATCCTCAACGAAAATTGTAAAATTCATCTTACCTTCTAACCTTATACTTGCCACAAAAAAACAACTTCAAGTCTCCTTGGACACTTATTTAAGTGGCCCCTTCAGTTCGACTTTTCTTTTCGTGGCAGAACAGTTATGCCAACCTTTAAGGCCATTTCCAGCTCCCCCACTGCGGCCTACCAAATGAATCAAGTCCAAGAAAGAATCAATGATCTCAATGTAAGGCGCCCTGAGAGCTGCCTCTTCTTGTCCAGTCACCCCCATGCCAACCTCCCGCCACCTGTGTGTGCACACACTCACAGGCACATGAGTGCACACACACCTCCACACTCTCATAACTTGAGGAGACTTGGCCATTCGAATTGAGTTTGACACTTAAATGACAACAAAAAAGTAATGGGGAAAGGCCCAGGGACAGTGGCACCTGGCCTATTATATGAGGCATATCCAGTACCATCATTGAGTCTGGGAACCTGGACCAGCGGCCTCGGGAGGGAGGTCACCATCTTCCTCCAGAGATTCACTTCTGCCTCTTTTTTTGGCCTGTCGTCTCATAGATGGGCATCATCTTGAACATAAATCCAAATCATTTTCCTTGCATAGTCTCTCTTTCGCTCTGAGTATTTTTTCTGTTTTGAAATAGCAACAGTCACTTCTTTCAGCAGCTTTTGTTTTTGCCCTGGCCAGGGGGGATAAAATGTATCAGTGACATGCTTCTCCCTGGGGAAGAAAAGGAAGGGAAAGTACCAGTCAATTCCCTCCTTCCAGTCCCCACCTAGACCAGCTCCCTGCCACCCTTTATCCCTGGACCCAGCAAGGCAAGGCAAGCACTGGTCCTTCCACACCTTAACAAATGCAAATAGGGCCCATCTTTCCACAACTTCTTTTACAATTTCAAAAGGAAGAGAAGGAGAGAATATTATACATAGAAAATGTACTATATAAAATACAAAATAGAAAAGATACACATTTTAACAACTTGGGAATATCTTACTGGGAAAGGTGATTATTGTTTTAAAAAGGAATAATTTTTATTGCGTTAACAGTAAAATGTGTTTTCATTCATTCAAATAAGAAGATCTACTGGGATCCTATTTTACACCAAGAACTATTTCAAGTGCTGGGTTATAAAGTAAGACAGGGATGGACCCCGATTTCAGAGAACTTTGATCCAATGAGGAGACAGTTAAAAGTCAAGTAACCAAAAAAATCACAATCAGAAACCATGATGGATGCCATGGCATGGAGGACAGGGAGCATGGTGATATGGCACAGCCTCGAGGAAGGCTTCTGTGAGTGGAGAGACTGGGCATGAGTGGGAGTTGTCTAGAAATGAGAGAGGAATTGCTTTAAACTTCAGGAAGACACAGCCTAAAGGCCATTGACCCTAAATCAACTGGATACTTAGTACATCTGAGGAGAATTCGAATCCACAGGGCATGAAACCAAAATTATTTCAGCTGACTTTGGACCAGACGTAACAGTCATTATATAATATTTCAAATAAAGGGGAATGTGGGCCTGCTTAAACGCAGAAGCCGTAGAAGCCTCACGTGTTCCATGCATCCGAGCTTCTCTCCAATAGTGATTTGTATCGTTTTTACTTGTCAGAGCTCATTGTCACTATGAAGTTTGAATTTCATTCGGATGCACTAAGTGTTGTTATGTTCATATTTTACTTTGCTGCACCATCTCAGGAAGCCGTCAAGCCTGATGTGTCTTATGAACATGACCTGGCCTCCCCAAATTGGCTCCCAGCCAAAACATCCCTCTCAGGGCAGGAAAGGCACCTATCATGGTCTGCCTCTGAGCTTTAGCTTTCATCTGACTGACTGAAGATAAGCTGTACTGAGTGTGACCAGGTCCCCTTTCATACTTTAACCTGTGACAGTGGTGCTCCTTCTACATCTCCAGAAGATCAGTGCTATGCTGTGCCCAAATAGTTAGAGACCCTTCTGTGTCGTCAGTGCTCTGTAACTTTTAACCCTTGCTGTTCTTGTTTTATTTTTAAAGGCTTGAGTTGTCTGTTGAAAGCATCTTTCGAGACTGGCTTGAGAGTTCTGGAGTACCACAGGTGAGCTCCAGGTAACCCCTACAGGGGAGGCAATGGAGAAGAGTTTGCCGCTTAATGTATTAGTCATGACAATGATTTATTTATATATTTATAAATATAAAAGTAATCATCTTTCTGAGCTGGAGTATCCCTAAGTCAGGAAAAGGATAGTCTCCCACCCCTTCTCAGCCTGCCTCGGGCCTCTGCCTCAAGTGACCTCGTGTCATACATAGGTGGACATGCTGCTCTCCCCTGAACTGTGTGTAAATGAGCTCTTGCAAAACGTGGTGTATATTTTGGGTGGCATTACCAGGCCATAGTTCAGTGCCGCCAGTGGGTTTGTAGCTGGCCTCCAGCTCTGCTCTTTGGATGCAGCCAGTGAGCTGACTGCCTGTAGCTTTCCATTGACCTGGCCCACTCATGGTTCTCTTGTTTCTCTTAGCATTTCATGGTGCTGCTGCCTCTCGGCTTCCCCCCGAGTTCTGTATCCCTGCCTCAAGCTGGTTTCTCATCTGAATGAGCTTTCTAGATTCATTTCTGTCTTAAGAACTAGGACCTTCCATTCTGATGGTTTTGCTTTTCCCCTTCCTTTCAGCTCTGGGCAATGCTGCAGGAGGCAGTTCCCAGACGCCCGAGGGCTCCTGCTCTGTGTCTGTGGGAATCACCTGGCCTGGGGTCTTCTCTCTTTTCTACCTCCCCACCCCCCTTGCCTATACTTCCTGAATCCTAGAGGGTATCCCTGGCCCCTCACCAGCATGAGTGCTATCCCTCTCTAGAGTCTGGGCCCTGGAAAGTCTCAGGGTGGGATACTGGATGGGGCTGGTCAAAGGACCCTGCAGGCCTGGAGCTTTTCTATTTGGGGCCGCCCCCAGTGTGGCTGCAGACCCATCATAGTAGGCCCCCCTGTCTGAGTGGACTCCCACAGTGGTGAGAAACTGCCCTGGACCCAGGCAAGCAGCCTCGTTAGCCTGCTCGTTTCTGGTTTCATGGCTGGTTATACGAGCTTCCCCTTGGGAGTGTCTAAATGTCAATGAATGTCTGTGAACCATGAAATTAAGAAACAGGAGGGGCTGTTCTCCATTACCTTTTCATCCCCCTCCTCAAATCTTTGTCCTGTTCTACACAGGACAATGTCGGCCACCAGCCACCACGACTCATTCCTAAGAAAGACTTTAGATCAGAAATGTGTGTCACCTGTTACAAGTTACTTATTTGGCACAGTTCTTTTTGGAGCAAAAGAAAAAAAAAGAAAAAAGAAAAAAACCCTGAGCCCTAAAAAGGCCAAACAAAGTGAGGGTGGGTAAGGCAGCACCTGGTCCTGGAAGGCAGTGCTTTCAACTCATATGTATTATAATGAGCTCCTGTGCTTTCTAAGATGGTGGCTTCCAAACCAGGCTGCTTGCTAAGTACAAAAATCCTGGGGAAACAAGGTTTTGGTCCGTCTGATCCTAAAGAGTAAAGCCTTGCCCTTGTTTTAGGCGGGGGCAGGGGCATCCCCTGAAGCCATCTGCCTGGTGTTTACTGGGCCAGGCTGTAGCATGGCTCCTAGACATTCTTATGGTGGCCTGGGCTGGGGAGAGCTGGGAGTTCAGAGAGCAGAATCCCGAATTTCCTGGCTCCAAACAACAAGGCGGCTGTGTTCGACAGTTGGCCCCGAGGGAAGAGAGCAGAAAGAGTCCCTAATCTATGCCCAGAAGCAGGCGCACCCCACTCGGCTGTAGCACTGGGGCTGACCCTCTCACTCCCAGGAGGCTCCTAATTTCCCCTGAAGAGGCGGAGGCTTTGCCACCAGGAGGAGGCTTTTGCTTTTCATTAAAAGGGGGAGGAGAACGTGGAGAGAAGAGATTTGCCTCTGAGCGGAATGTTTCTTCCAAAGGTCTCGTTGCGTTAGTGACAGCTTAGAGTGTAGACAAGAATCTCTGCTATAAACTGACTAAACCTGCTGTCAAAACACGGCCAGGTGGAGGCCAACCCAGCTATAAATTGTGTTTAAGACCCAACTGGTATTTCCTTGGGTGCTTAACTGTTCGGTAAAAACAACAGCCTCAGACAGGAAAGACCCTGATTTAGTGCATACCTTTTCACTGGTGAATGATCAGATGGCATCTTTTCATCTCTTTACCCTTTTCTGCCATTATTTATATGGTTGATGATGATTTACCTGCTAGCAGCCTTTTCACACTCCTTGAGAATTCCAAGGCTCTGCAAGGACTGGGACCCTCTGGTTACAGGAGCCTGGCAGTGAATGAGACACCTTGTTCTTTGTCTCCATCATTATTATATAAAGTTACTAGTCTGCTTAGCCTGGATTGACAACCAGAGTACTGAAATCACTCCAGTGCTCTTTGTTCTCGTTAAAAATTTCTGTCCACCCGCAATTGATTAAAGCCATCCATGACAAAAGAGTCACGTTCTACCAGTGAAGTTTTCATTCCACAGGTTACAGAAGCTTTTTGTCCTCTCTCAGGAAGGTTTGGCTTATTGTTGGCCTCGATTTTCCTTTTTAGCCACATTGAATGGAAATCATTTTTTAAAAATGTGGAAACAGCTTCAGCAGCAATAAAAGTAAGCATAAACCCCAAAGAAGTAAAAAAAATTAGATCCAAAGAACACACAACCCTCTATAACCTTTGGCATTGCAAACAGATTTAAAATTAATCGTAGCATTGGTATTATAGATTATTTCATTTAAGACTTTTTTTGATTATAGAAGTATTATATGTTTTAGAATATTAAAAAGTTTATAATAAAATAAAAATGACCCAAAGATAATTTTTAAAATACATCCTTTCAGTCATTTTTCTGTATGAATATAGTTTACCCTTTTCTTTGCCGCCCTTTTTAAAAATAATATGTTCTCTATAGCAAGTTCAAGTAATAGCAAAATATAAAACAAAGCCCTTACACACTTCAATCTTACCTCCCAGAGATAATCCATGCCTATCAACAGTTTGGTATTCTTCCTTCCATACATTTTCTGTGCTGTATAGCAAGTAGGTGCATATTCCTTTTAAACAAAACTGGAATTTTATTATCAATACTTAAAGTCTTCATTTAAAAATATATCCTAAGCAAATGGTGTTGGGAAAACTTGACAAATACATGCAAAAAGAAAGAAAGAGAGAGAGAGAGAGAGAAACAACTTGGACCACCTTCTTACACCATATACAAATATAAACTCAAAATGGATTAAAGATTTAAATGTAAGGCCTGAAACCATGAAACTCCTAAAAGAAAACAATAGGTAAAGTCTGGCATTGCTCTTAGCAATATCTTATTGGATATGTCTCCTCAGGCAACGGCAACAAAAGAAAAAATAAACAAATGAGACTATATCAAATTAAAGAGTATTTGCACAGCAAAGGAAACCATCAACAAAAGGAAAAGACAACCCACTGAATGGGAGAAGATATTTACTAATGATACATCAATAAGGGGTTAATGTCCAAAATATATAAAGAACTCATACAACTTAACATCAAAAAAAAAAAAAAAGAAAGAAAAAAATCCTATTTAGAAATAGGCAGAGGACCTGAATAGACATTTCTCCAAAGAGGACATGCAGATGACCAGTAGACATACAAAAGGCTCAACATCACAAACCATCAGAGAAATGCAAAAAAAAGTCACAATGCGATGTCACCTCTCGCCCCGTCAGAATGACTATCATCAATACGTCAACAAATAACAAGTGCTGGAGAGGATGCGGAAAGGAGGGAACCCTGGTACACCTCTGATGGGACTGTGCAGCCACTATAGAGAACAGTATAGAGATTCCTCAAAATTAAAAATAAAGCTGCCTTATGATCCAGCAATTCCACTTCTGGATATTTATCTGAAGAAAACATAAACACTAGTTTTAAGAAATATATGCACCCCTATGTTCATTGCAGCATTATTTACAATAGCCAAGATATGGAAGCATCCTAAGTGTCCATCTTTAGACAAATGGATAAAGAAGTTGTGATATATTATGTACAATAGAATGTCACTCAACCATAAAAAAAGAATTAAATCTTGCCACTTGGGATAACATGGATGGACCTAGAGGGTATTATGTAAGTGAAATAAGTCAGAAAGACAAATACCATATGATTTCACTTATATGTGGAATCTAAAAAAACAAAACAAATGAATAAACAGAACAAAACAGAAACAGATTCATAGAGAACAAACTAATGATTACCAAAGGGAAGCGGGGGGGGGATGGGAATATAAAAATAGTCCATAGTTTACTTTATTCTTTACCAGCTGTGTGACTTCCAGCAAATTTAACAAAAAAAAGGCAACTATTAGCCTTTTATATTTCTCAAAAAAATCAGTTTCTTCTACTTGTGTTATCACAATTATTATACAAAAAATGGATTTTATTCTATTGTGCTCTCAATTATAATCGTTATTATATTTGCCTGATTACCCAAAATGTTAACTAGCTGAAGAATTAACATTACATTTAGTACCTAGCCGATTTTAGAAGTAGGAAATTAAAAATCACCATATTAAGTCTGTATAAAAAGGAATCTTACATCTAATAGTCGATAATATATATGCACCCAAGAAAGCATGCATTAAAAGAACAGCAAGAAGTGAATATTCAGTGTGCCACATGGGGACTTTGCTATGTGATTTCCATTATAGTTAATGGGTGTTTGGTAACTAACTGTGCCTCTCTAACCCTGTATATGCGACTAAGGGCTAGACATAAAACCGGAGTGATTTGGGAACTTCTAAGCTTTCTGAATTAGTGCTCTTCTTCAAAAAATAAATGAAAGCAAAACACAAAGGGAAAAAAAGCTGTTTTCCATATCCCTTGATACAATTCAAGAGCAATAATTTTTAACAGCTGCATAGCTTTCTAATGAATAGTACCATAATTTAATTTACTCAGACCCTGGCTGTTGGAATAGTAAACATTATTTTATAAGAAAGATGCCTATTCTGCTAATTTGACAGTTCTATAAACAAATCTTGATTTCTTTTTGTCTCTGCCCAAAGGTCTCCACCACCCCAACCCATATGTATATATATTCCAATCTTTTAAAGCTTTTATATGCAAATATATAAGAAGTATATATTTTCCCATCTAGCCTTTTTTTTCTGTACTGCTTTATTTTCATTGCTGCAGAACTCTCTGACTCCTCCCTTGCTTTGATTCCCTGCCCATATTGCCAGGTCCTAATGTCCTTTTTTGTATACTTATAAATTTTTAAGTTTTCTTTCCTTTTCTAGCACCTCCCCCAGTTTTTTTTTTTATTATTATTATATTTTGCTTGGGCTAGTGCAGTAGTTAATGGGTCTTTTAGCCACTAGACCGTCCCCCTTTCCATCATCATCCACATCAGTATAAGTGAACCTGCTGTAAACACAGCTGAGATCCATCTTCAACAGAAACCTTCCCATTAGCAATACATTTAGAACAAACTTTGGCCTGCTTTTTCACGCTGTCAGCAGAACTGCCCCAAGCTACCTTTTAAAACTTTATTTGCTACTACTTCTACTATAATTACCAGTCTCCTAAAATTGGTGAGCTTTACCACTAGCCTTTCTTTGTACATATCCTTTTCTCTTCCTTGGACTGCTTTCCTTTCTCTGCATTTAGCAAGTATCATAAGAACTTGCCTTACGTTGTTGCTATTTGTATTTGTCTCACATCCTCTCCCCCACCCCTGGAAACAAAGGTTCTCTCTGACTCATCCTTGTCTTACCTGCTGTGGTGTACTTGGTAGAGGTGCTCAAAGGCTCACTGTCCAGTACAATAGATATTAGCCACACATTGTTGTTAAGCACTTGAAAAATAACCTAGTGCACCTGGAGGGCTGAATTTTTAATTTAATTTAATCTAAATTTAAATTTAAAATCTAATAATCCAGTTATTATTTAGAGTAACTTAGGTATGTGAATGAATGAATCTACTTTTTCAGCATAAATTTTATGAAATCAGAATATAGACGAAGTATTTCTGATTAAAATTCAGCATCCAAATTTTGGACTGTGAAAACACATCAGTACAAAAAAAAGAAGCTAAAGTATCTCATTAATTGTTTTTTAAATATTGCTCACATGTTGAAATAATATTTTAGATAATTCATAACCCAATGTATATCTACCCAATAAAATGAATTATTAAAATTATTTTTAGTTGCTACATTTTACTTTTTTAATATGGTAGCTAGAAAATTTTAAATGATAAATATGGCTTGCATATATCCCTACTGAATGATGCTACTGTAAAGCTATTAGTTGAATTAAAGTCCAAATGTATAATGCCTTAAAACCCCTCACCTAATAGGTATTATTTTGTCAAATACACAGAGAAAGATAGAGCTGACCAATCCCTAGACGACACCCTTCAGTCTTATGTGACAGTACAGATGATCGTAACCCACCTATGGGGGAGCTTGTACACAGTGGGCACTCAGAAGGGCAGGAACAAATTAGCTTCGCTTTGGGTCTTAATTTTCATTCCAAGGCGACCTGTTTCCCAAGGTACTAACAAGTAGCCCACAGAAGCCCAGGACTCTCACAACCCTTCTGTGGTTCCTCCTACTACCCTTTGGGGAAAATGCTCAGCCATTAAATGGCAAAATTATAGGCAGCAGTGGCAGCAACAAGGGTAGAGACGGCGGGTAACAGCCGACCACGTATAGTGTCCTAGAGATAGACAGAAATCCACTCAAGCTCCCAGACTTGCTCCTGAATCACAGAATTTAGAACAGCAGGTTATTGTGCCATCTTGGAAAATGTCACTTCTTTCCAGGCCAACACCTGCAAGTTGCCAAAGGCCACACAAGCAAATGGTGGAAAACTTTTAACTCTTGTAGGGAAAATGCTGTAGTCACAAAATTGAGGAAACTTGTAAGAGACTTTCTGTCATTGGAACTCTTAGCACTGAGGAATCCAGGTAGTTTAATAAGGGAATAACTTGTAGACTTCTTTTTAGTGCACATTATTTAGTATTACCAACATAATTCTAAGGCCCATTAGGATGTTCAGTCTCAGTGGTATCTATAAGAATTTATACATTTAATGATCATTCAAGAAAATTTAGACTAGTTATTTTGCAAATTCTAGAGAAATTATATTTTTAAATTATATATGCTTTGAGATTCTTGGTGTTTTTTGTTGTTTTTGTTTGTTTTTATGTTGATAAAAACAGTTATGTGCTGTGCTTTGGGGCTTCTAATAGTTTTGCTGTCATTTTTGTCCAAGGTCCATTTTCCCAAAGAGAAGTAGGTTACTGAAGGTCTGTACTGGGAATTGCGTATCATTAGGGGCCTCTTGTTTGACACTGTCCAAATGTGTTGGCTTCTTCACAGCAAAGGCACCATGTTGAAACACAAGATATTTTCCTTTAGTGCTCCACATGAAAACTCTGTGTCCTTCCTTCTTTTCTCTTTCTTCCAAGACCTGATTTCAGAAAGAATTTGAACCTCATTCACTGTAGTTAAGATGAGACTCCAAATGGATAATGAAAATGAAAAGTATTTTCTCTTCCTTGAGAAAACTGTGGAAAGAAATCCAATGTGTGCTTGATGGACTAAGGATGAACTTGTTCTCCCCTGTGGGAAGGAAGGAAAAGGAAGCAGGAACCACAGCCTTGAAATGCCTTTTTGGCTCAGTCCAGTCGATGGAGACAGTTGGTCGTGGCCTATGCAAACATAGATTTAAATAAAGAGATAAGGCTGGGTACTTTCCAGAAGCATGGCTTTACAGGCATGGGTTAGAGGCCCTCAGGGTCACATAGCCCAGTTATGACAAGATCTGGTTATCAGAATTATCCAGAAACCTGTTTAAAATAACAGATCCTGAACTCAGCCTGTACCTGCTGAAGATGGATCTCCATAAGAAGAACTGGGACCAATATTGTGTCAAAAAGAAGGTTCCCACTTTTCTGAGTATAATTTAAACTCTTAGAGTCCCTCAATTTTACATTCTTCTTAAAATTTATTGGCTTAGTGGTTTAGTTTGTAGGTTCAACCAATATGGTGAGAGTTGTACTGGTCAGTGGGCATACAAAGCCCTTGCCCATGAACTCATGATCCGTGGGGGCATCTATAAACCAACCTCTGTTCAAGGCATGCACAAGGGGCCTCTGCCTGGAGTTGGGACCTGGGAGGAGACGTAGTGGTCAGCTTCCTATATTTGCAATGCTCGGCAGAACCAGAGACTGGGCGCATTAGAAGACAACGTGCTTGCAGGCTAGGGACCTGGCTGCACCACACTCGGTCACAAGTCATCCAGTTCATTGTGCAAGGAAGTCAGTGTGATTGTCCTCAAGGTGCAAAGTTCGGAGGGACATGTTCAGACATATGGGCATTACCTGTTTTTCAGGTTCATATATACTATGCAGCCACAGAGAGTATCCCTTAAGTGAGGACATTAAGCTCTTGTAAAGAGTGATACTGTTTAATAAGCTCTTGCTGTAATAGTGCTTCATCTATTTTGTAGAGAGATCTTCAGAAAAAGGAGCAACATAAACTCAAAGAATTAGGACACAGATGTCAGCTTTGGACTGTAAACTTTGTGTCAGTAAAAACATCTCGTTCTACTTTTTAAGAAGAGCCAACCCCATTCTCTTTTTTATTAGGCTGAAGACATACACTGGTAGGCTCTTCATCAAAGGCATATTGCTCTCTATCTGCATTATGCTCTTGCCACGTCTAGGGGTAATGGCACCCTGGGACCCAGCAATGCATTGAGCTATGTACGTGGGCGCAGGCACGCATTGCACAGCTGCTGGTGGTCAGGTCTGCACTCCGGGCTTTGGGCAGTGGCTCCAACTGTGGCCCTCTGATGCTCTTGGAGACTTTCACCACATCTGCCACCAGAGCCCCTGTTGACAAGGAAAGCTATTAGAGACACTTGGCTACTTTTAAAACACTGCTTTTTTACGGAAAGGCTGCTTTTTTTATGGAGAGCCATTATGTCATACGAAATAGGCATATAATGTATTTAATATCTGTGTGGTAGATGTTTCTTAGGCATGGCCTGTATTGCTTTATAGTTAAGTATTAGTCTTTTCTGGTGTTGCACGACTTTCAGTCTGCTTTAGGATCCTAGGTAGGAGTGAGTTTTGGAGAAGAATTTGTATCTTCAGCACTCGGGAAGCTGCACCCCAGGGTGGGGTGGACTCATCTGCCCAAGGTCACTGCCCTAGTTAGCAGCAGAGCTGGGGCACTTATCCAGGACCCTCGGTCTTCAGTGCATCTAACTAAGGCATTTTATGTTTTTAGCAAGTTTCTCTTTATCCCAAATCAGCTTGGTCCCATCCTTGCCTTAGTTTTTATAAGCCCATTTATTATAAGAGATAATAAATGAATACAGCAGAGGGCCCTAAGCAGTGATGATTCTTAATCTAATCAATGACTGCTCTTTTTCCTGAAACTGTTCTTTAATGAACAAAATAGTGCTTTGTGCACGCAGTAATGTGAACCTCACTTTCTAGGGCTTTTCATGAATATGTGTCATGGGAATACATGTCCTTCTTCCATTTAGGTATTTCTAAATGGTCTCCCTGTGTATCTGACTGAATATTTTGCATAGGAAACGCTGGGCTTTATTGCATCAAATTGCTGATTTTTTTTTTTTTTTTTTTTTTTTTTTTTTGGTGTGAATGAATGTGAGCACACGTAGAGATTAGTTTAGGTCTTTACCTTGGGAGAGATGCAGCTATTTCTCTCTTGAGATGGAAACTAAATTAGATAATAAATACCAGATCACCAAAACAGTAAAGGAGAAAAAGTAATTGGTTGAAGAAAAAAGTTGTCTACATACCTTCTAACGCATTTAAAGGATGTTTCTCATATCCTCTTGTTTGCTTTCAAAAGCAAACTCCAACTAGAGTCCCTTGCTTTTGCCCTCTTTTTGTCCCCTCGTTGATCCAGAGCAGGAGAGTTTCAGGGGCACTGCCCAGTGGCAGCCAGCCAGCGTGTCATAGGTCAGGGTAACAGTCAGTGATTCTCAAACTGCCCAAGTCCAAATGAGTGTTTAAAAGGGGCAGCATTCGTGTCACACATGTATCTATCTCTGTATGGCCGTTGTCCACACTTTATTGGCACTCAGGAATGAGTGTGTTCAGCTCATTCAGCAGAAGACGCCATCTTTCCAGGCCAGTCCTGTGGCTTGGGCCTTTAGGAGTTCAGTGATCCTCTATAGTTATAACCACCACCATCACACTCTAAGTGGGGTCTAGACAATTTGATGCATAAAATGCAAGGCTGCATATTTTGAGGTTAATGAGCAAGAGTGGAGGCTGGGTAGAGTAGAGTCAATTGTGTTAGACCCGCTTTGCTATTTACACAGGGCAGTGTGTAGTGAAGTATTTTTCTGCAAACTTAATACTATATTACAGCAGTCCCCAACCTTTTTGGCACCAGGGACCAGTGCTCCTATGAGAATCTAATGCCTGACGATCTGAGGTGGAGCTGAGGCGGTGAAGCTATTGCTGGGGAGTGCCTGCAAACACAGATGAAGCTTTGCTTGTTGGCCTGCTGATCACCTCCTGGTGTGCGACCTGGTTCCTAACAGGCCACTGATGGATGCCAGTCTGTGGCCTGGGGGTTGGGGACCCCTATCATAATGAATAAAGGAGGAATTGATACAGTAGATAAAGCTTTGGAGGCAGCCCTACACCACTAAACTGTGTGGCCACAGGTGAGCCACTTGCCTTCTCTGAGTCCTCACGGCCTCTTTGTGGGGTGAGGGGAGCTTGCCAGGCTAAAGACCAGACCAGCTTTGTACCTCATGTCACCACATGCTGTGCCTGGTACTTCTTTGAGACCTGAGCTGCAAGTGTGCCTGAGCACCTCTGAGAGGAGGGAAGTCTGAATTTACCTTTCCTTTAAGTGTCTTCCTTTCTTCCCTGAGAACCTGATGAATTGCCCTCAGACTGAAAACTTACCCTTAGTTTGGAGTGATGTTTTACAGTTTTCATATGTTTCATCCAGAGTTGTTTTTTTACAAATGTACACTGACAAGAAACCCTGTTGGTGCGTTTCTTTTCTCTCTCACTGAAAAATTGCTATTTGAAAGATTATTGAGAGAGATCTTAAGTAATAATCAATCTGCAAGAGTATTTATGCGGGTTGATCATTGAAGAATAGGCCTGCTTGTAATTCAAATCAATTATTCACAGATATTAACCTGTCTGACCAGCAGGAGATGAAAAAAGTTTTTCTAGGGTTGTTAACATCTTGAAATTCCTGCAAATCAATAAGAATTGCAGGTGACTTTTACCTTGAATAGTGGCAACTATTATTTCTAGGATCCATTTGGATACATAAAAATAAGTACTTGTTTTTGTCCGTTGCCTAAATGGCCTTGGGGGAAAAAGCCCAGTGAGTTCTAGTTCTAGGTTGCTGTTTGAAGGAGGGGAAAACATGGGAGCCAAATGCTCCAGAAGGAGAACCCCATTTTTTATGCTGCTTTTATATTTAAATCATTAGAGATTTGCTGCTTTGAAAAATAAAAACAAGCCAGTAATGAAATGTTTATGAGAAATCCCTACAGTGGTGACAGCATAGCTTGCAGCAGACTGGTGCCATGTTCCTTATATTGAAAAAGTAGAACCTATTTGGGGGGTGAGGTATAACAAGAAATGATCAAACCCAGATGCTTTTCTAAAATTATATTTTCAGTGCATTTATATGTCTGTTACAAAGTGTGCTACATGCTAAAAATATTTTCCTTTGTTGGTCGAGAGAAATTTCAAACTGCATTGAGGGCTACATAGATCAGATGGTTTTTCTTAAGAGCGTTAAGGGGCTTCCTGGTTGTTATTAGCCCTGACTTTCCAATATGACTTTATTTATGCCAAAAAGCTTCACAATCCAATTCCTCTTTAATTTCAGCAACTTTATTGGCATTAAAATGCAGGGATGGGAGGCCAGAGTCAGTACATTAGAGATGAGGACTAAGACTCCAGGGCGACGGGTGATAGTGGAACGGGACTGGAGAAAGCACCTTCATCCCTGCGGCCCATTTCCCTGGGGAGAAGTTGCCTCCCTTGTCTCCATCCTTCTCTCCAAGTGTTCTGTCTCCCTTTCTCTCTATGCTCTCTTCCTTTTTTCTCACTTGTGCATGCATCACTTTTCATTATTCCGTGCAGCCAAGCAAAGATTCGCTCTCTGACTCTTCTTGGTTGTATTTATTACAAAGTGGACTTTTCCTGAGTCCTCAATGTGTCTCTTCTCCTCAAATTATATTTCTTCATCGATGACATTGATTTTGTAATTGAAGGATATCTGTCTGGATTTAGCATAAATGCTTCTAGTGAATTAAGCTATAAATGTGTCAGTCGAGAATGTACATGTTGTATCACTCTATTAAATTATATTTTTTATTTAATTCTCCCCTCTTCCTTTTCCCCCAATATACTTGGTAAATTATTTTATGCATTAGAATATCAAGAAAAAAAAACTATCATTTTATCAGTAACATTGGTTTTAAATGCATGTAGCTACTATTAGGATTTTTGATGTGTTTGCATCTAGCGCATAATCATGCTGGTACCTTCAGAGAACAATGTAGAAATGTCCGTTTTTATTTAGTGATCTTTTTGTAACAATAGTGGGCTTATTTATTTGAGTGAATGGGACTGGAAAGGGAATAGTCTCCTCTATAATAAGGCAAACATGAAAGACAACTGCTTCCTTGTGTCTACCAGTCCTTTGGGCGGGGGACGGACGGGCACTTGCTGGCTGTGCCTCAGATGTGCCATATCTCTGCAGTCTCTATCCAACTGCATCATGTCTATGTGGTGGTCAGGTGAGGCTTTTTATTACGATGTCATAACCCAGTAATTTGAGACCTTTGAAAGTTTACTTAGGCTCAAAATGCCATTTGGGCTTTCGTTTTGGAAGGAATGAGCATTTACTGGTGTACGTTGTACCTCTGGCTTCAGGTGCCGTCTCATTTCATCCTCACCACAGCTCTGTGAAGCAGACAGCATTTCATAGGCACAGAGAGGTTGTGTGACATGCTTGAGGTCATACAGCTTCTAGGCGGCAAGGACAGAGGGTGCCTGAGTCTGAGTTTTCATCACACATTGCTTTGTGCAGAGAAAGGTCAGTCACATTCATTGGACAGCACTTAGAAACAACAGCAGCACATTTGGTTGTACAGCAGCCTGATTTCCAATGCCCTGGAATCTCAAAGAGCAAGGCGGTGAAATAGAAGCACTCAAATAGCAGGCAACACTAAAACAGACCATAGTATTTACACTACAGATTGAAATCCAAAATTATAAAAACAGTCAGGAAGGACCAGAAGATTCTTAGGTTTAAGAGAAGCTAATATACCTAATGTTGATATGAATGTAAATCAACTGGGGGGGGAGCTCTTAAATTTGGCATATTAGATGGTGTTTATGTTGGGTCTAATAAAGCACTAATGTTCTGGGTTCTTTTCCATCTCTCACACTACTGAGCACAAAAGTGTGTTGTGTGAAGAATGGCTGAGTTTATCCCTGGTAGAAAGAAGTTATGTTTGGTATCTAAAGAACAATAAGAGTTTGCTGCTTGGCTGATCAATGCTGGATCAAGTTCACATTCCCGGCTCCTACTCTCCCACCTACACATGTGGTGGTGGGGCGGGGGATGGGGGAGGGTGGAAGCAGAGCAAAGGGAGGGAGGACACAGATCCTTTTTCACAGAGTGGGGGAGGGACGGGGAAGGAGAAAGAGTGAGAAGGAGGGAGGGAGGGATGGGGGGGAGAGAGAGAGACAGACAGAGGAGTGTGTGGGAGGGAGCTGTTCTAATATGAAGACAGCTGGGCCTGGGTAGCCTTAAACACTGATTTAATCCACTGCTGGGAGAAACATCCTACAAAAGGTAAAGAGATCAACAGCCAATCCATTCTGACCTTTCCCATTGTTTTTCTGGAATACCTCATATGGATCTAAGTGTTTGTTGAACAAACATTCTGTAAAATAGCTTACTCATATATCATTTATATTTGGGACAGCCACCCCACCCCTAACTGTGATAGATTGTACTTTTATTATTGTGTGTGTGTGTGTGTGTGTGTGTGTGTATCTTACTTCTGAATAGAGATAGGATGATTCACACCCGTTCTTCTTACTTACAGATATGACTAAATTGTGTACCTTTGGGAGGCCAGATGATGGGCAACCCAGTCTGAGTGCCAAAGTTTTTCAAAATAGACATTAAATATAATTTAATAGAGTGATACAACATGTACATTCTGTGCCAGGGGTCACAGACTCTTGATGCCCAACCTCCTTGAATGGCACTGTGGAACACAGGTTCTCCATGTGCATAGACTCACAGATACCATACCCATTCTATTTTACAGAATGACTGAAGGGACCGAGACATACCTGTTTGCTTTCCAAGCTCATGAAATGTCAACATATATGTTTGTGTTTCTAGTTAATTAGTAATATCTTTTGTAAGGTATTTCTAGAGTAGTTTTTCTATAGCATCAATGTAGTGTGTCTTTTCTAAACAAGGAGGCCCATTTGGTAAGAACACGGTGCCCAAGACTCAAAGGATGTTCAACCTGGGTTGCTTCCCCTTTGCAACAGTAGCTTTTATACACAGCAAAGGGTCTTTTGCATTGGTACACACTGTCCCCTAATCCTAGCCATCAATCTTCCAAATGCAAATGTTTGTTTCCAGGTAATTAGTGGCAGGCATCGACATAATCAGAACATTGTTTGCAGAGGATAAGTGGGCAGTACTACCTCATGTATACAGCCTTCCAGGTCAGCACTAAATTTAGATTCCCTGAAGACAAAGATCTATGCTGTTTTCACTCAGGACCCAGAATCCTATTAACCATGAACCTGGAAAAAACTCTAAAAAGTCAAATATCCATTTATTCTTACCTCCCTTTTGGGAGGTGTTGAAATCTACTTCTTTTTAAGTGCACACACATGTGCTTAACTGATCTTGGCAACAAGTTTAGGCCTAAGTGTAAGGTATAAGAAATGCTGTCCTGGGTCAGCCTGACAGCCAAGCCCACCCAACATTGTGTCTCCTATCTGCCCAAAGGCACTTAGCATAATAGAACATAAGAGGTGGCTGTCCTTTGTGGCAGTAACCTTGAAATTTTGATGTCTCCCAAACATCTGAAATTTCTTCATAGTAACATTTTAGAGATAGATCATCATTAAAATAATCTAAATCAGTAGTTCTCAATACTGGCTGCAAAATGGAATCCCTGGGGAGTGGGGAGTTGGGTTGGGGGAGGGTTTTAAAAAATGATGCCTGAGCCCTACTCTCAGAGATGAGACTGTAAGTGGTCTGGAGTGCCACCTGGGCATTGGGATTTATAAACCTCCCTGGTGATTCTAATAAGCAGTCAGGGAGAGGAATCACTGACCTGCAGCCACTCCTACATAATTTTATATTTCACCTGTGAACCTCTTTAAGTTTATAGTGTCCACGAATCTTAATCTCCTGTAAAGAATTGCAGTCATACAGGTGTTGAGGGGGATATACTGACATCTGTTTTCTAAAATGGCTGTTTCAGTAGACTTTTGTGGGATGGGATTGTATTTTATGGGCTGTGTTTTGATCTGAGGTTGAGCTGATCTACATAATACGCAAATATTTACAAGCAAGATGGTCATGCTAGATGTTCCCTAAGCTCTGGTGCTAGAGTAGAAAGAGCACTGCGTTTTCAGCCAGGACATGTAAGTGACAATATGAAGTCCTAAAGGTACTAAAATTTCTTGAGACTCGGTTTCTTCACCCTGAAGATGCAACCATGTGAGACATAAACAGAACAGCTTGTATATGGAAGTGCTTTGTAAACTAGTTCTGTACAAAATTGGCCACTCTGGTTCTTTCTACCTGTTCTGAGGTTCCATGATCTCAGATATATGTAGTGCTTAAATACTTTTTTGGTCTTTAGGTCACTTCCCTTCATATTCTATGATGCTTTTTGCTGCTTAGTTCCAGTAGCCTCGAATTTGATAAGTAACAACTGCCTCCTCTTGTAAGAACATCACATGTGTCATTTGATCTTCACAACTCTATGAGAAAGGAGGCTCAGAAAGTGAATATATGGCAAAGCCTGGATTCAAACCCAGACAGGCTGTCTGTGTGCCTCGCTACTGCCTGGTCATACGAGTCTCCTGAAGACAGGGATGGTGCCTTATTCATCTTGGTGTTGACAAAGTCGAGTGCTCTGCTTTGCAGAAGGCACTCAGTATATTTCTTAAGTAAATAACCTATCTATGTCCAATTTACATTCCTCTTCCTGCAATCTAAGCCCATTTTCTCTGGTTTTGAGATCAAAAAGAGATAAAATACTTGGTTAACTTTTTGTATAGTATTATATTTTTTAAATAGCTCTTGTTCTTGAATTTTATAAGTAGGGTATAATCATATGTCCTTACCTTCTACACTTCACCTCTAAATGTTGTTAATGGAGAGATTTATTAGAACTAGGAAATGTTTTTAGACTCTCTACCTCTAAAAAAGAAAAAGAAAGTTAAAGAAAGAAAAAGTAAACCCAGTATATTTTATGTATTCATACTCCTCTTCGTCCAAAATGTACTTAAGGCAGCTTCCAAAGCAAAATATAGCATAATGAAAAATAAGAAAAATGAAGCAACACGAAAATAATGTTAGGAAATGAGTTGGAGGCAAGAATTAGCATGTATTATGCACATCTAAAGTTCCTATGCTTGGTTTAAAGTAGGGTAAGAGCGCTTTCTAAAAGAGGGGAAAGGGAACAATCACAGGGTCCATGAGGTAAAACAGACCAGTACCCTAAGTCCAACTGTTGCTGATGTTGATACCGGGGAGAAGTTTTTCCTGTATGTCATCACAGAAAACTATTTAATGTAATAAACAACCCTCTAAAACAATCCTTACAGTAAGTGTTGTGATGGATTTTATGGGGCTGTTTCTTATAAGGCTCTGCTATAAAGGTTGATGGCTCCTTACTAGAACATAATGCATTAAAAGGAATTTCATAGAGAACCAGTAAGGTGCAGTGCAGCGCCCGCTATATCGCGGCCTGCCCTGATCAGAGAGGATCTCAGGTAGGAGTTTGGGCATCAGAAAAACCTGTGAACCTCCTGACAACTGATGTGTGTGAGGAATGATGGGAGGACAGCATGTGATGTAGCTGTGTTTTCTGTGGAGGGCTAATAGCTGACAGCTAATGTTTCATCAGGTTCTAAGGGCCGGGGGAGGGGATCAAGATATTAAAGAACTGAGCATGCTCCCTCGGACAAGCTCTGTATAAACAACAGTGAGCTCAGGGTTATGGTTACTGAGAGAAAGAGGTTTGGTTAGCCAGGTCAATGCAGAGCAAAAGTGGGATGGATTTTCTTTTTAGAAAACCATGTTTTATAAGGACTTCCACTAAGAGGTCCATTTAACAGGGCCAAAATCCTCTTCAGAAAGAAATTAGGTTTTCATTCTAACACAGAGGCAACATGGGCAGTAATATAAATTATACACAATTTTTCTAAAATCAACTAAAAAGATAGCATAAAGGAATGTTGCATTTGAAAAAAATGAAGAGCAAACTTTAAAGACATTGGTGTTTGATAACTTTGCCCCTAACATTTACTTGCTATTATTTGCAACTTAAATTAACCTTGAGTTTATTCCCAGACCTGTGTAGACTCTTACTTTGTAATTCACCCTAAATATATGTTGGCTCTAGAGCCCTTCTGAAGCCAGCCAAAGCTTCAGGACCTCTCTACCTTATTTGATATTAAAAGGTCTTTTGACTTCTTAGAGTGGACAGTGCCCAAGGGCGTGTACTTTGCCATCTGATGTAGTTTGGTATAATTAAAGGACTCCCCTTGTCTGCCTTTCTGGCCTTCTGGTTGACTAATATGGTATGTTGCTACTTTTCATTCTGTCTATTATACCTCTTCACGAGGCAGAAGCACACATCCATACGAATAATATGAAATTGGCATCACTGTCATTTTCCAGTGAAAGAAGTCATTTTTTCTCTAAAACAAATCAGAAGAAAACAGAAAAAAGTTTTTCCTCCGAAAGTAATTTCCAGACGCTAGGTTAAGTAATGCTTTTATTTTAGAGCAATGGCATTTTCCTCAGTCTCTGAAATTGTCTTCAGCTATTACAAACTGCTCTGACAAGAAGTTTCTTAGAACAGCTTCCTTTCAAAACTTGCATCTCTACTGGACAAAGCATTTTTATAGACATAATTCAAATAGAAAACATCTGTTTTTGAAAGATAGCTTTAAAGTGCTTTCACCACATTCCCAAAGGTAGTTATTAGAGTATCCATCCTTGACTACAGAATTCCAGTTTTTAAAGTCACCTTCCTGCAGTTTCTCCACACCCTATCTTCACTGGGGTCAGCCCCTGAAGAAAGGGAGATTCAGATAGACAAAAAGAAGAAATATGTTGAAATTATATTGAGTACAACAAGAATTAATATTTTTCCAGTGTCATACAATATGTTAAATTTTTATTCTGGGTTACATTCAGCTCGTAACACCAATTTGGAATATAATTTTAATGATTGTGAGGGAATTGTGAATCTTTATTTCTCATTTTCTTTTTTTTCCTAAAAAATGTCATTTGAGAAGTACTCTGGCAATAACTGATGTCCCATGGTCTCTTTCAAAAATTGCACAATTCTCTGCTCTTTATTAATTAAGACTTTTTAGTGGAGGAACTAACAGTTAATTAGAAAGATTTTCATCTTAAGACTCTCCTCCTTGACATTTTATGTGCCTTTCATTCAGTCCTTTGTTTTTTTCCTTTATATTTAGTTACTTAACATATTTATTGAGCATTTACTATGTGCCAGGTAGTATTTTTTAGTGATTGGACAAAAATCAAGAACAAAAGACAAAATCTCTTTCTTCCTGGATCTTAAAGTCCAGTCAGGAAAATAGACATACAGAAAATTAATTTTAAAAAATAGCTGTGAGACATGTACAACACAAAGAGTGAACCCTAATGTAAACTATGGATTTTAATTATTAATCATGTATCAAATATTGGTTCATAAGTTGTTACAGGAATGCAAGATGTTAATAATAAAAGAAACTGTGTTATGTTGGTATATCAGAACTCTGCCTTCAATGCAAATTTTTTTAACTGCTATTAAAAAAATAAAATCATTAAAAATAAAAATGTTAAATAGCTATAAAAAATAAGCACTTTATAGGAAATAAACAGGATGCTATTAGAAAAGTGAGGTGACATAATTTGGATCAGGGAGTAAAGAAAGTGTTGTTTAAGCCCAGACCTAGAGAAGTAGGAGCCCACTAGGCAAAGAGAAGGAAACACATTCTCAGTAAAGCAAAATGATATTTGAACTACCTTTGCAAATATTGTTCTGGTTTTTCTGTAGAGGATGGATTGTGGGAGTGGGGTTGGGGATGCATGAGTATAAAGGAGACAAAGATAGGAGGCACCTAGAATGCACCACAGCTTCCCCTCTCCACTCCAAGTACTAGAAGAGCAGAGTGACAGGGATGTTTCCTTGCCTCAGCTTATGCCAGAACCAATTAGGGTTGGGTGCTAGGAAAAAAGGAAGTCTGTCAATGGCAGCAAGAAAGTGTTCCCAGGTCTCAGTTTCTAAGATCTTTCCAGTGGCTAGAAGGAAGAACGTGTGAGAGAGACAGAGAGACAGAGACAGAGAGACAGAGAGAGATAGAGAGACACTGACTGCAACCAGGTGAGAATTATAAGGGGCGAGGAAAGCCTTTAAGTATTAACTACCCAGCTGTAACAAGAGATTTTCATAGAAGTCTAAGATTTAATTTGCAATAGTTATCTTTATTCCTGCTACTGGATTTTTGGAATTTATTTTGTTTGTTGTTTCTTTAAAGACTACATGTTTTAAAATTGTTGCTAAATCAACAAAGAGGGCACTTAAGGAAGGTCCATTTAGGCAGGGCACTGTTTTAGTACATCAATATTGAACTGTTTGTTTCAGAGTTCTTAGGGATGGTGAAGTTTCAGGGAAAACAATTCTAGTGGGTAAAAGGAAATGTCAGCCTGTAATAGATTTCTATTGAATCTGAAACTGCTTTTTTATTATTAAAATTATCAGGGTGACATTGGTTAATAAAATCATATAGGTTTCAAGTGTACAACTCAGTAACACATATGTATATTGTATTGTGTTCACCACCCAAAGGTAATTTCCTTCGGTTATTAGTAACATGGAAGCTGAAATAGTTGTTTTAGTTCCATTTAAAATTAAGCGGCTCTGCAATTACATAATCCTGTTCATTTGTCAGTTTTACCTGCTTATGTGTATGTGCACTAGATATTTGTAAGTCAGTAACTATTTTTATGTATTTTACGGTAGAAAAATGGTATATGATGGTTGTACATTATATATAAGAACTTCTTATAACATTGAAAAATCCTTAGCAAAGGAGAATGCATTTTGTAGCACTTAGCTAATAAGGCTACAAAATGGTTAATCTGTCTATTCTATAGTTTCATATTCCTGGAAACATTAAGAATTCCCAATTTGAGCAGACCTGTTGTTTATTTTAGGAAATAAAAGTGCATTATTAATGTAATTTTAAGTATGTCAGTTGCGAATATAGGATGAAGGGATAAAATAAAGTTTTCCATTGTGATGTCTCCATTAAGAAGCTCCTCTTTGTGTAAAATACTCCATGGCAAAGTTGCTTCTATTTAAAGTAGAGAGTTTGATCTGGGCTTTGATCTAAAGCTTTTGATCTTGAAAGAAGGAGTAGCAATAAAGCGAGGGCAAAGCAGATTTTCTGTAAAGAAACGTGATAAAGTTAAAGGGATGGTCAAGATCAGCAAACACGAGTGCGACCGGACTCCTTCCCAAAGCGCTCACGCCAATTTCGGATGCGGATGGGAAGGAAAGCCTTTCGGGAGGCGGCAGCAAACCTTGGGGCATCACACGATTTTATAACTAATTGGAAACTTTCCCCCTAATTGTGAAGACATTGCCCCCGTTTTAAATTCTCCCGAGTCGGCCGGGCCAGTGCGGCGGCGGCTGTGCTTAGCCAGAGCGCATTTGCCCCCGCGACTCGCGGGCCGAGCGCGGGGCTCGCCCTGAACGCACTCCCCCGGCTTCTACCCCAGAGGGGGCACCTGCCACCGCCCAGGAGCCCCGAGGGGCCACTGAGAAACATTTACTTCGACATTTCATTCGCCCCCAAAGGAGACTCCATTAGGAAAGACTCCTTCCCTCCGCGGAGGCTATCTGGGCACCTCGGTTTTCTGCCCCGGGAAGCGCGCCGAGGCTGGCCGCGGAGGTGAGGTCGCTTTTCGCGCTAAACCCTTCTGCTCGCGGGCGAGCCGCACGCCGGCTCCCACGGCGGCCGAGAGACGCTCCCGCGGGCCCCCGGGGCTTGCGGGGCTGGGGCCAGGCGTGCGCGCCCGCCTCGGCGCGCGTTCGGGGGCGCGGGCCGGACGCGGGCCAGGACGGAAGGTGTTCGCAAAGGGAACAATGATGTCGCGGGGGCGGGGGCGACCTGGGGCGAGCGCGGCGCCTATACCTTTAAGGCAGGCCCCGCCCCGCCCCGCGCCCGCCCGCGCCGCCGCCTCGGCCCCGCGCCGCCCGCCGCCCGCGCTGCGCCGGAGGCGTCGCGGCCCCGAGTGCCCGCTGCTCTCGGCCGGGTCGGCCGGGCCCGGGCCCCGGCTGCAGCGCCCCAGCCCGCGCCCACGGCAGGCGAGGTACCGGGTCGGCGCGCCGCGGGGATCGGCGCGGGGCCGGGGGCCGGGGCGGCCCCGGGTAAACTAACTTGACTGTCTCCTTCCCCCGCAGCCTCTGCGGACGGAGCGCCGGGCCGGGCCGGAGTGCGAGCTGGCGCGGCGAGTGGGCGTGGAGGTGAGCGCGAGCCGCGCGGCTCCCGGGGCCCCTCCCTCCCGGGGCGGGGGTCCCGCGCCCCGTCCCACCCGCGGAGCCTGCGCGTGCAGCGGGGCGTGAGCTGGCCCGGGCTTGGGGCTCCGACGCGCCCCGGAGCGGGGCGGCGACCCGGACCCAAGGTGTGAGGGAGCGGCCCGGCCAAGGGCGCAGCCTGGGCGCCCCGCAGCCCCGCGCGCCCGCCCAGCCCCGCGCGCCCAGGCGGCCCCGCGCGCCCCCGCAGCCCCGCGCGCCTCCCGGCCCGGCGCACGCCCCCAGCCCCGCGCGCCCCGCAGCCCCGCGCGCCCCCCAGCCCCACGCGCCCCCAGCCCCGCGCGCCCCCCGGCCCCGCAGCCCGGACTGGCGCCTGTGGCTTCTCCAGGGGAAGCCGGAAAGGCTGCGTCGCGAGGCCGTCGAGCGCCGCTCACGCCGAGGGTGGCCCTTAGGACCCTTGGTCCTACCTAAAATGCTGTGTGGTTTTCGAACTTCAGGTCGCGAAATGGACTCGAGTGAACCGGAGACCCCGAAAACGGAAACGAAAGGGGACAGAAGTGTTTGAAAAGGTAGGGGTCCCCGAAAGAGCGCACGGGGTGGAGTTCTGGAAAAACCTCCCTGTCTGCCCCCGAGGACTTGGTCACAGCTGTAGGGTAGCATTCTTTAAAAAGTTGTAATTAGACGCACAGCAGATCGTAAATATACGTGGATACTTGTATAGAAATACTGGCCTGCCATCCTAATGATTATCAACACATTATATTCTTAGGAAGTAATAATGACCCGGGGTCGAGATTTGTTCCATGATCAATAAATAAGTAGAACTGTAGGCTGTGAGTGAGTTCCATTATCGTATTAGGCCAGTAGTATTTATTATGGCAATGTTAATGTACCCCTAAAACAGGGGAGCTTCTGAATAAATCACCCACTATCAAGTATCTTCGTTTGGTTGTGACAGATACAATAGCACACTCACTCATTTAGACTTTAATCTCAAAAATGGAGAAGCTGAAAAAAGTAGATTACTTTGAAATGCTAGGAGGGATTTTATCCAATGTAGAACAACTGGGAAATTTGTTTTCTGAAATTTAGAGTTTCAGTGTGTTACTTTGCAGAAGTTTGGACTACCTATTTTCTCCTGAAATTGTCTTAAGTTAAAACTTGATGTGTCATTGTAATATTGTGAAATAAGGTAAGTAGTCTGGTGTCTTCTAAATAACTTATTGAGAACTCTCAAAAGTGAATAGTGTTTTTACAGTGTTACAGCAGATAAGATTTTTGTTGCTTTAAAAATTACTGTTTTTTGATTCTTGATAGCACCAAGGGATTAAAATAGCGGTGTGTTGTTTTTCTGCTGCTAGAATGTATGATGAATCACTCCTGTTTCTGAAGCCAAATTCTTGCTGATAGCATTGCTGCCAACTTGTGTGATGTGTTGCCTTAGTATGGGCATTGCAGCGTCCGAGAATGTGCACAAAGCACATCATAATGAAGGTGATACCAAAGTTCCAGAGTGCATTTAAGGATACCAAGGGCGGCTTCTAAGAGAATTGGAAAAGAAACTGGCTAGGAGTATAGCCATTTGTAGCTAGACGTTCCATATGTGGAAAGTAGTACCCCAGCTTTTCCCTGTTTAAAACAAGTCATATATGTCGTTTGGTTAAACAGTAGTAATAGAAGAAGTCAGTTTGAACAGATTTGAGTTTTCTGACCATACCTCAGCATGTTATGGTAGGTTGTGTTTAACTTTTATGGTCTAGGTGTTTTTAAAAATGTTTGTGAGGTGATGAAGGAGATCATAAAATGTCCAAAAAAGGAGAAAAAATTATGGCTTGCTTAGTATTTAAAATATTTTCAAGCTATTTTTTAAACTGAAAATAAGATTATCCAAGTACAGTGTGTCATGCATTAAAGAAGAGGAAAGCTGTCATCTTTGTGGATTACTAGGTACCATCACTACCAAAATCTGAACTTGAATTAACTATGTTTGTGACACCCATGGTCTGATCACCACCTTCTGCATCTGAGAAGAGGTGGGTGGGGGACTGAGGATTTTACTTCCCAAGCAAAAGGGAGCCCTTCCCTGAGTCTTTTCGTTGAGAGACTGTTGTGTTAAAGCTTAGGAGGAGGACACACATTTGCCTTTTCTTTTTTGAAAATGTGGGCAGCAGTCTCAAAGAGGATATGAAAATGAAGTAGGTTGGGACCAACATGGTGAAATGAACTTTCATTCAAGGAATGAAGCTTAAAGCTAATAAGCTTTGAGGGTGAAGGTGGGGAGGGCCAGAAGATGGGAACTTTAAGAGAATATTGATAATTACCAATGTCTGTAGTCTTCCCTCCTGACTGTGCAGCAGCCAAGCCCCTTGCCTGCTGTTTGCCTCTTCTATGCCTAGGAGAGGGTTTGGAGCTCACTGAGGCAAAGCATGCGATATTTTCAAGGGCAAGGTTGAAAAGGAGCGTGATCAGCAACCAAGAGCCTTAAAACAAGTTCTGAAAGGATCAGAAGCTATCCTGCACCTGGTAGCCATGTGTCTATTCCAAAATACAGATTGAATTTTGTGTGGTAATAAGTATTCAGACCGAAGTTATATCTTAACCTTTTGTTAGGATTTGAATCTGTTATTAGTAGGTATCTAGGTAATTAACTTACTGTTTCATTTTAATATGTTTTTTAAATGTCTGCCACAAATAGAAGCAGATTAGTCAGTTTTGCCTTTTTTTGTGCATCCACTGTATTTTTGTACAACAGTAAAACTGACCTTTTCTTCTGGTATTTATTTTATATTGCTGTAAGAGACTGGGTTTGAGTTATTTCTGATAGGTGTACATTTTAAATCTAGCTGTTTCTTTTAATTGGCTGCTTTGTGTCTTTAAAGCCCCGTTTCCCTTCTTGCTATCCTATCCTGCATCCCCTAGTCTCTGCATCTTCAGTTCTCAGGCAGGATTCAGCCTAGCTGAATGAACTTGGTTAACTAGTCTATATTTAACTCTGCTAGGGTAATATTTTTCCTCCGATTTTTACTGACTTGTGGAAAGCAAGCTTCTGCCTGAGGAAGGAAAACAAAGCAATGGTGCAAGGCCAGGGTCTGCAACAGGCACTGGATGAGCAATTACACTTGAAGAATGTACTCTTACAGGAGATATTGGTATTCGCTCTTAAAGGAGATCCTGAAGAAGCTAAGTGATAGGCACAGCCTGATGTAATTTGAAATACTGTACTAGTCGAGTTTTTCAGTGAACTCAGAAGGGAAGCAAAACAAACTTACCCTGTGCTCAGCTGTGGGTTAAAATAACGAATAATGAAATAAAGTAAACTGGGTGAGTGAGAGATACCACACAGAGGAGTGATTTAAAATGCTCTCCTTTTCTGGCCTGTTGTGTTGTGTCGTGTCATGTTGTGTTGTGTCGTGTCGTGTCATGTCATGTCATGTCATTCCCACTCACCCACCCACCAGATAGCTCTCCTGTCTTTCAGTGCTGTTTAAAAGATTTTCATATCTTTCTGAAGATACAGCATTCTCTTACATATTTTCTACTTTCTGTGATGTTTATTTTCATTTTATTTTCATATGTTAGCTCTTTTCCACTGCTATAACTGATTTTCTAATACTTTTTTTCTCCTTCATATTAAATGACAAGACTCACCTCTTTTCTGGTTCTCAGGTACTTTCTCTTTATATTCTGAGATTCTTTCTTTTTCATTATTTCAAGTTCCTTTTATTTAGTTTGAACAGTTTGTGCAACAGAAAGGCAAGGGAAACATGAACAACTACACAAAGAACAATCAGGGTGAATGGATCAGCCTGTTCTGCAAGGGCTGGTTAAACAATGAGGATTGCAACAATGAGTTGTATAATGTGTGTTTTTTAAAATAATGTTAATAGATTTTACTAAATGGCTGTTAGTTTTGGAAGAACACAATTTTTTTGTTTTTTAGTCAACGAGAAATGCAAATTATCCATCGCATTCAAAGAAAAAGGCATAATGTTTTCTATAAATATGCATTTAAAGTAATATAAAGTTTTTATTTTATCAGTACTCTGAGGCCTAGGGATATACTGTAGATTAATCTATAAATAAATTAATATATAAATTATATATCTGAGGAAAGTATATGAATGGCGTATGATTCTTTTAGAGGAAGAAAAAACCCAATTTTCAGATTCAGAAGAAGCACTCTTTCTACTTTATATATATATCTAATAATATATGAAGAACAAATTTTAAAATACTCATTTCTGGTCATCGATAAGTATACATGATGATGATGTCAGAAGTATTCATGGTATATTTTCAAAACATTGACAATTCAGCAATACTAAGGTTGGCTGTGTTATTACTAAATGTTTTTGTATGCGTTTGTTTCAAAGTTAGTGGTCTTGGTGCAGGTGAGGTTGTCTGGCCTCTGTTTTGGTTAGTCATAAGGAGCACTATGTGCAAGTGGTTTCCAGCAAAAGCACCCTTGTGAAGCTGACCTTAATTATTATTTTCTGCCAGAATCTGAAAAACAGTACTCTTGAGTATAAAATTGTTTAAAATTTGGTGAAGTTTTTCTTGATATAGTGAGTGAAACGTAAAAGTCTGGAACGATGGGTCTGAAAAAGTGGGCTTTGTAGTATTTAGCAGCCATTTTATTTGGAGTCAAAAGATAAATTCTGTTTTCTGAGTGTTTGAGAAAAAATATGCTAAAACTATTTTCTTTGTGCTAATATCCTTCCTAAATTCTGAAGCATTTTCACTCAACTTTTATTTGTTCTTTTCACACACTTGATTCTGAACAGAGACCAGTAATAATCTTAATATGAATAATAGCTCACAGATTATTAAAATTATGTCTAAAGCCCAAATTTGTGCATTTTGCCAGAATTATTTCTCCTTTAAAAATTTTATACATTGTAGGAGAATGCTTTTATCACAATTCTAATATTGACATATTCAATATGGTAAAGGTAAGTACAAATTTTAAACTACTTAACAAAGTGATTTACTGTTGTTTGTCTTTGTGGCCAAGGTGTTTTGTATTTGGTTTATGATTTCTGGAAAACAGTATTTAAGAGTAATAAAAATTATCTGGCTCTTTCTTGGACCCAAAATTGCAGCTTGGGGACTGTGTTAGGCTTAACTCCGGAGCTGTCAGACTGCAAAGCTTGGTAAAATGGCACACTATGAATTTAGGGAGTGCTGAACCAAGGGTCCCGTCACCTTACAGGAACTACCCCAGGGGCAGCCACTTTTATGCAACTCAGGCAGCATTTGTGTTGAGTGGTTTCCCAGGCATTGGTGCCCTTGTCTCTTTTTGAAAGTACTCTTGCCCTGTGAGAATTCATAACTAGCCTACATTTATATAGCTGTAATCTCTTACAATAGCTTCATTGATACTTGATCTCCATAGAAAAGCTTTATGGATTCTAATGAGTCAGGGCTCTTGAGGCACCAGCCACCCTCTCTTCTTGCTCCCTCCCTATCAGTGGCTTTGTGTCCCGAGTTGTGCTGATTGTACCTTTGGATGACAACTTAACTTGAGTGATGGGGAAGGCAGAGTAATTTATTAAAAATAATTACAAAGAAACCAAACAAAAGGAGTGATTACAGTGCTGTTAATATGCAATTTGTTATTTTATTGCTGAAATATTTGAAACTTGGTCTTATGAGTGGGTCTCCCTTTTTACACTGTAAACCCCTAGCAAATGCATAATTTATTAAATTCCCTGTATCCAGATCTCAAGTTAGATCCAGTTTCACAAGATCTTGGTCTTTTTTTTTTTTTCTTTTCTACCTTTTTTTTTTTTTTTAAAGCGGGACCAAGAAAAATTTGCTTATAAAATGCGTTTTTGGTAGCCTCGGAAGGAAATCTGATCTGTATAATTTTTATCATTAAATTTTCATATGTACATTTGTTTTTTTTAAAGAATGTAGTTTAAAGAAATATTCTAAAAATTCTGAGTATTAAAATTTCCTGTTTTCAACTAGAATAACAGGAAAATCAAAGAATAGTCACCCACTTATTCTCACATGCTTATTTACATATTTTAAAAAGAATCTTTGAATGGAACTATTCATATAATAATAGCTGACACTTATCATGTGTCAAGCGCTCTGCTGAGTGCTTTCCATGTATCGGCTCATGTAAATGTACATTACAGTAGTGTCACAAACCAGCAATGTGATATGAGAGTGGCGTAGACTAAGTCAAATGCTTTATTGAAAGTAGATAAGGTACAAATCAAATGATCCCTATAGAAAAGAATGCTTCGGGTCAGATATAAAAATTCTTTTTAGCCCAGGCTATTGATAGCCCTAGACCACCAGCATAAAGCACACATTTCTAGCTAGGAAAATCCCAACTGGCATGTATTTTGAAAGCACTTGGAAGTGTGCAGGTAATTACCCTATTGTTGATTTTAGCAGATTTGATGCCAGTAGCCAACAACTCTTCTGTGCCATGGAAGATGAAAGCAATTTTAATATAAAGCTTAAGAGTTTAGCTGGAAAAGTGAGGTGGGCAAAGAAAAATTCTGTGACCTTTTAGTTACTTTTATAGGAAGCATTAGTCCACTCTTGTGACAGAATTCTTGACATGGCAATCATCTCATCTTTGGCATTTTAATGAGCTTCAGTTTTGTGCTGGTTTCATATGGCACTAAGAAGATGCATTATTTTACTAGCACCTACTGGTGTCAGTATAGTTTAGGGCCTATTATTGTTTCCATTAATTTTCTATTTTAGGAGGCTGACACTAGCATGTATCTTAAAATCCTGCAACATGTATTTTAGTTATATTTCTGGTTCACTGCACACAGGAAAAATGACACTCAAGCCTTGAATCTCCACTACTTGGAAAATGACCTGATCACATGTGGCCTTGATAAATATTTGTTGCATGAATTGAATGAATTATAAAAATAACGTTTATCTTATAAATTCATACCTGGCGATTGCATTTAAAATGTTTAATGTTTATTTTTATTTAATTATTTTGTTCCTTAAAGCATATTTACTAGAACTTTCTTGGCTTGTGGGTCGTCTTTTTTTTTCATCTCTTCTATGAAGAGAGCTCAGAGCCAGGAAGACCTGACACTGATCCCAACTCTGCCACCTACTGTGTGCTCCTTGAGTTTGTCACTTGACTTTTGCTTTCATCTGAAAAATCCTTTTATTTAATGGTCTAGTTAAGCCAGTTATATTAATTATAAAATTAATATTTTGCCTTAGTTTTTTAGTATAGTTTTATGATAGATTTTTTCCTCTTGTCCACTTTTTGATATTTAGAAAGGCTTATATTTTTGTTTTAATGGTTATTTTAACAGAGCACATTTTTACTTTGACCACTTTTTTTTTTCCTCTTGTGTGTTGATTCCTTGCTGTGAGGAATAGTGAGATTAGATATTGACCTTTCCTTGCCCTTTACCTCTTTATTTTCTGTCATGTGACTTGCAATGTTTTTTTTTTTTAAATTTCAGATAAATACCTTTAACACAATCAACCAGTTCATTGTATTTCTCACATATTCCTCACCCTGTCCCACAGGCACATACACAATTTGTGGTAGCTGTAACCCTATATACAATGTCAGAGCATGTAGACAATACACACTGTACTGTATCTTTTATAAAGTCACTTAGTTTTAACTCTGCAAGTAAATCTGTTTAATGCTCATCATCCACCTTTTATTGATCTTCAGTCGTTCAGGTTTTTTGAAGCTAGTAGATTTCTCAGAAAGAGCTTGAGGCAGCTGTTCCCTGAGTTCTTGCATTTTTATAAGTTTGTGTTCTTTATAGTTGGAGGTAGTTCAACTAGAAATAAAATCCTTGGTTCATTTTCTTTTTCAAGTATCTTAAACATGTTGATTTGTTATCTTGCATAAAGTCTGATGCGGGTCTCATTTCTTTCCCTCGCAGTGACCTGGTCTTTTCTCCTGGATGCCCATATATTTTTCCAAAATTTTTTCTCTTACTATGTGGACCAGTTTTCCAGTTGTCACTTGCCTTTTGAGCTTTATTTTCCTCATTTGTATAACAAGAATAGTGCTAACTTTTTTGCCTGCTCACAGAGTAAATTTAAAGACCAAACGAGATACTATATATAAAGTGCTTTAAATGGATTTTCTTGTTGTTAGGAACTTTAAAATTTAGAGTACTTCATTTTATGGGTAGCTGAACTTGAGTTAGCTTTATATTTGTGAGACATCTAAAGTGGACAGTCTGAAGATTTCTGTCTCTACCCTGGCGGTAAGTAAACTCACCCTGATTCCGTGTGGCAAGCTGTCTGTATGGTTGACTACTGGCCTGAAAGCAGTGGTCCTTTTTGAAAGTATTTTATTTAGAAAACTCCATCTCATTTTATTTTGCTTATACTCTTGTCAGTTTGTCATATTGTTAGTTTACCACACAAAATTCTGGATTTACATAATCTTAGTTTATATGTGCATAGAACAATACACAGAAAAAAAAAAGACTCTTATTTTTCAGTCTAGTCAGCCAACATGTTTTCTTGGATTTATTGTACATAAGAGCCTGTGTAAGAAGCTGCTGGAAAATACCAAAGAAACAGGAGATGTCATTTCTGGCCATCGGAGATAAAACACACAACATATCAAAGATCATTTACAAAGCAGCATGTGATAAATAAATCCAAACCAGTGTAGCATAAACTAAGGACATGCCTATGTGATGCATTTTTACCTGAGGCTTCCCTGCACTAGAGTTTCCATGCCTGGGCCTTGTTTTGATAAAGCGACCCTTTAAGCATGCAGCCTGGAAGTTATGGTGGGAAATTGGGTAATTGAATCAACTGAATCCATTTTAATGCTTTTACCTGATTTGTAAGCACAGATAGGGGGTTGATTGATGTATATATAAATAATGTTAGTGTTTTTATATGAATATGTGATTTTTAAAAATAAATTCGTCCATGTTTTGCAAGTAAAGCTGGAACCCATCATAGAAATTCTGCTCACACTAATAAACCAGGATGATTTGGAAACCCAAGGCTAGAAATATAATACTGTCTATAATTCTGTGTATAACACATTCCTTATTAAATTCTACATTTATTTAAACAATTTATTTTCTAACTTTATTGCGTATCCTCAGCATACAAAACACTCAGTAAGGAGTAGAGTACAAAAATGAATGGAAAATAGTCCTCAAAGTGTTCATAGTTGAGAAGTAAAAAACTATAGGGTAGAAAATAGAATTGAATCGAACCTGTATCAGAGATGCAATTTAGATAGATCTCCAAAAGGAAAGGAAGTTAGAGCACTTAGGCTTTTTGCATTATCTGTAAGCCTTCAGACTGATAGCAGGATACAAATGTTTGTTTCAGTTCATTCAATTTGTAAAAAGAGTATTTCTCTTTGGCTCACTAATGTGAAATAAAAAGTGCTGCAGCCAGTTTTTAGGTTCCCTCTGAACTTGGGAACATAAAGTTTTCAGTCTGTTTCACACTTTACTTTTTCCCTTTTATTTGCATTAAGTTTGGGGTGTTTTTTTCTTCTACTAAATGTTAGTTTCATGGCATAGCAAGAGACGATCTCTTCAGAGTCTTTCTCTTGTGATTTTTGAATGCTGTGTTCTGTCATTAAAAAAGGATCCCACATCTTCAGCACCACAGCTACAACATTTTTTTAAAGGTACTAAAAAAAAAATAGTTATATGTCCCCTTTTATGTTCCTGATGATGAGAACAAATGTACTTGTCAAGTGAGCCACAAAAATGGCAGTAAGTATATATCCAGATCATTGAACATTTTATGTATTTTTCTGTAAATCAAGAAACATTAATTTTTCAGAGTGAAGATTTACTTTTGAAGATTCATATTTTATATATATGAAAGCAGGTAAACAAACTGGTACGTGATAATACCAGGGAAACCGTATAAAATGAGAAAATGGTCTTAGAATATATATTTTTACTTTCCTGGCATTTTCATAGAAAAGGCAACAGTAGTCATTTTATGTGGCCTCATTTATAACTGAAAGTCATAAAGCTCATGCTTTTAATTTTCTGTGAAGGGCATGAGATATTAAAGAGAAACAGAAAGAATTTAGAAGAGAAACAGAACATAATGTCTGGATTGTGTTCACATATAGTTTGATTTCAGATTTTTTTTCTCAACTCACACACAAGCTTTAGTTTTCAGTGTTGAAGATACACCCTTAACATTCATAACAATAAAGGTAAAGGATGCTGAGTACTCCCATAGACAGTGGCAGATAGTGGTTCTGATTCTCTCAACAACTTTAGTTATATGTCATTTATATTTTACATGCCATGAAATTCACCCATATACAGTTTGTTGAGTGTTAAGATATGGATACAGTTGTGAACCATCACCACAATTCAGTGTTAGTCCGTTTCCATCACCAAAAAGTTCCCTTCTGTCCATCTGTGGTCAAGTCCCCTCTCCACACTTAGCCCCAGGCAACTGCTAATCTGCTTTTCATCTTTATAGTTTTGCCTTTTCTAAAACTTTCATGTAAATGGAACCAATATAGCACTTTAGTTTTGGATCTGGCTTCTTTCATTTACCATCGTGCTGTGAGGTTCAACATTGTTGTATGTATCATAAAGTTATATTCTGTTGTATGGATGTACTGCATTTTGTTTATCCGTTTGTTGGTTGACAAGATGTTTGTTTTTTGGCAACTGTGAATAGCAGTTTAATGATCTTTGTGTAGACATACTTCTCTTGGGTAGGTTCCTAGGACTGGCATGGCTTGGCCATAAGGTAGGTCTGTGTTTAACTTTTCAAGAAACTGCTAAACCTTTTCCAAAGTGGCTGCATCACTTTACATCCTCACCAGCAAAGTTTCAGGTTCCCAGTTTTTTTTCTGCCTTCTTATCAGGATTTTCGGTATCATCAGACTTCTTTATTTTCGCCATTCTTGTGGGTGTTGAATCATGCTTTTATATTTAATGCTTTTATTCCTTGAGGGGATCTGAAAGTGTCCACATACCCTAATATGCTTCTGTCCTCCATTTCACAGATCAGAAGGCGGTAGAGCAACGAGTAGAAATTCTGAGTGTCTCACCCAGGATCCCCAAATGAGTCACTGAGCCTGCAGTCCTCATGCCTCTGTTAGAGTTGCAACAACCTGCTTTTGTTCAGACTTTTGGCTCCCTGTGACTTGGGGTCCTCTGTGTCTTCATAGCCTTGTTAGGTGTGGCTTTCTTTTGATCTTTGTAGAATGAGTCATTCTTATCCTCTCTGGAATTTTGCTTGATGAAATCCAGTTGTTTTCTGCAGAGGTGTGTTTGTGTCTTTGAAATTTAACTCTGCTCCTTACTTGAAATGCACAGGCCTTGGGTGGCTTAGGCGAGCTTTCCAAAGGGGTCCCATGTTGAATGTGCCACTGAGTGTCATCCTGTCTAAGGGGGTACGTTTTTTTTGGCGCAAGTGTAGCAAGTACGTTACCAGAGTCTTGTGGGAGTTAAGTGAAATGACTTATCTAAGACAGCTGACCCTTACTAAATATTTAATACATTTACAGCACCTCTTCAGAAAGATTGTGAAAGGCTGATTACCTGATGACATGTGGATGGCAACACCATTCGTATTTTTCTTCTTTATGACAATGAGACGGGAATATTCTTAAAATTAATTAAAAATTAAAACGGTATTAGCCTTGGTTTCTTCCTGTAACTGTTCTTTGATTTGTAGCAGGTATAGCAGTATTACTTTTGCAAGTCTGTGTTTTGTCCTGTATTTTGCTTTATATTCCAGATGACTAGTTGTATTTCTCAGAGCTACTGCATTGTTTCATTTACATCTCTCTCCATTTTGTCCACGGCAGTAGAACGAATTGTCATTATTCCTGTTCCGAATTAGAAACACCCAAAGTATTCTTCAGGCTGTTGGTAAGGTTTGTTTTCTAGCAGAGCTCCATTTTAGATCAATTGATAATCATTTTTATACCCAATAAGGCATTGCTTTTATTATTTTGCTCAAACCACTTCACTTTGAAATTCCTGTGCAGGTTGGTGGAGCTTATACAGATACCTAGCCAGTAAGAATTACTTAATATTGGCCACATCTCTTCCTCCATTGTCACTTTACAGTATATTTCTTGTCTGTGGGAAGGTTGCAGCCACCTTTTGCTAGACAGGATTGCACCATTTCATTTCATGACAAAAAGTGTAAATTCTAGTACAAGTAATTGTGAAGTGATTATTTTCTCTGGAATTCTTTGTCATGTTGAGTTTCTGTATGTTAAAGAGAACATAGTTTTTGGATCTGTGGAAATCTCATCATGCCGCACGGGACATCAGGAAGAACTAGAGTCGAGGTAATTCAGAAAATAAAATAGCCACCTGCAAGGAGCTGTCTAAAATAATGACAAATTCTAAATCAAAGCAACTGGAGGAGTATGCTGGTGACTGTAGGGTCACGACCACTACTTGATGTCCTAAATACTTGGGTGTGCTGGGCCACAGAGGAAACGGAAGGAGGACATCACATGGGAAGTTGAACAACTTAAATTCCACTTTGACACTTTATTTGGAATGCTGCACAGGAGCTGTTAGACCTGGTAAAGGCCTTACAGCTTTTCTAATTCCGATTCTTATTTTACACGCAAGAACATGGAGGCCCTGAGTGGTTTTAGGTCACATGCCAGAGCACTGGCCTGAGACTAGAGACAGGAGTGACTCCCCCCCACCCTTTTCAACTGTCTCTGTGTGGGCAGCTCCCCATACATAGTAAGGTGTGAAGAAGGGGCACCTGTAGGTTCCAGGTAAGGAGAGGAGTCAAGTGGTATTTGTTGTGTTGTGGGGCATAGATTCTGAGGGAAGCAGGGAAAGAAGGTTGGAGAGACTCAGGATGCCTCTACAAGGCCATATCCAGTGGCCCAGAAACATTCATGAAGGCCTTTGGCCCGGCTTACAGATGACCTGTTCATCTTGGCTTGGTTAGATTTTTGAGGGCTGTTGGCAGGGCAAAGTAGGAATACAGTATTGTGGTTTAGGGGGAAAAGCTGCTTGTGTTTTTTCTGTAATACAGCTGGCATATAGAGAAGGATAGTGCCTGAAATGGGCAGGTGAAAAAAAGAGGTAGTGAGCGGCTTCAGGTTTATAGAATATGCCCTCCGCTCCCAGCAAAATGAATGGTGCTGGAGAGAAGACACCAGGTGATACTCCTGTGATGCTAACCCTGGCGTACTTGGAATCTTTATTAGAGATTGAGTCAATGATATGTTCATCAATAACATTACCCAGTCGTAGTTCACCAGACAATCTAAATGATGCTGAAGTATCTTCCAACAAAGGATTACTGATGTACCAGTGTGCGTGTATGACTCGGGTGTATGTGCATGCAAACAAACACTATCTGTTTCATTGGCCTTTGACCTTCAAGCAGGGGAGGTTTGGACCGAGGCGCACTATGTAACCACTGTCTCCCATCTTGGAGGGAAGCTGCAGGCGCTAGCTATTTCCAGAGCTAGCACTGCGTGCATCTGACTTTGATTCATGCTCCCAGAGAATTGCCTCGTGCATAATGCAAAGTCATTGCCATCATGAGCCATCCTGGGGAGAGGCTCAGTGGAAAAAGTGAAGGGGGAGCAAACCAGGCTCAAGAACTTCAGAAGGCACAGGGTATTTTTTTTTGTTGTTGTTGTTGTTTTTTTAGTTTTAGAGACTCGTAATCCTGATGGAGTTCAAGATAATACAAGAGAGGAAATCTGACTTGTTGCTACAGGACTTTTTGCTCTTGTGTTCAAATTCTTAAGCAGGATATGGGTAGGAGAGTAAAATAATCACAAATGATTGTAGATTCTGAATGTATATTCATAATTTTTCAATTTTTTATTTTTTGTCTCAAAAAACAAACCTGTTTTGCAATCACACACTGTTACAGAGAAGAGAGGGGGGACGTATTATAAATATATGTGACCTTCAGTATTCTTAGTAGTTGTCTTTAGAATAATCTTCCAGCATCTGGAGGGCACATCATGAGGATTCTGTGCAAAGAAGAATTATGGTGGTATTTTTGGTGAGACTTTTTCAGTGAAAAACTGTTACCAGCATATTTGGAAATACTTTATTTTTTTTTAAGACAGTTATGATAAATCTTAATATTGGAAATAATTAAAAGTTAAAATAAAGTAGCTGTTTTAACAAGAGATCAGTTAGAGAAGCTTCATTTGTTAGGAGCATTTGCTTCCAAGCAATTTTCCAACTCTAGTTTTCTTTGCAAGAGAATGTTAGTCTCTTGTGGATGGATACTTTTTTTTGTTTGTTTTTTGTTTTCCCCAAAACGTGTGATTTGAAGTAACTTCCTTCTCCACAGAACTTTAGAGATGGCTGCAGTTGAATCCTGTGGGTCATTTATGCTCTTAGCATTAAGTTGAAATCGTAAAGTACATTTCTTCCCTCTAGAGTCCTTCAGGACATGGAATTGATGGTCAGATGGGCAGATCGAAATCCCATCTTCACCCCTCACTAGCTTTTGTACCTTGGACAAACTAGCCTGTGTAAGCCTTGACTTCCATATCTATAAAAGAGTTTCTGTAAGTATTTAGCAAGAGCTGCCAGTGAGTCATTGCTCATGTTGTTAGTAATATTAATGACAGTAGTTATTAATGTTATTGGTGATGAGCTATTCCATTATCGGAGTTAAAAATCCTTTGTCACCTGTGGTGTATTATAAGAAGAGAAGGAACGCTGAGAACCAGTAGGATAGTCCAAGAAATGCAGCCACAGGAAGAGTGGCCATAAGAGTGTGTGTTCAGAACATCAGCATGTTGTCGATTGGCCATCTCAAGTGTCCCCAACATTAAGACCAGGATGGCAGCCCGATTACTCCTCCAGCAGGTCCCATTTACTCCTGGTGTCTCCCAGGCTGATCCAGGGAGTCTGCTGTGTGGGGCCACTCTGTCCCTGGCAAATACTACCTCAGGTTTTATTGGAAGTTTCCACTGGGCTCTTCCAAAGAGAGTTTTAGTCATCAGAGCTATTTTATTGATTTTGGTTCAAGTCTTAAAGTGATCACAATTTGCAGAAGGTGTGGACATCCAGAAATACAGTGCTTGCTGGTTTCCTGAGCTCCAGGAAGCTTTCAAAAACAAGTGCTGAGATATTCCCACCTCCTACCTCTCCACTCTCCCACCCCCGCCCAGCAACTGTAGAGGTCTGAGTTTACAATAACTATCATTCTTATGTGTTCCTGGCTCACGGGAATCCCCAGGCGCTGACTCACTAATAGAAACCCACTTAGACACAGAAGAAATGGGCCTGCTGTTTGTCTCAACTATGAGTAATGTGTTATATGATTTGAAAAGGCTTCACAGAATGTCCTTGCTTCTGTAAGTCAGGATCAATATTTTTTCAGAGAGAAGGCTTTATAGATAAGACATAGCATTATTTGATAATCAGACATAATTTCAAGTAGTTAAAAGGGTCATCGGACAAAACTCAGTGGACTGACTTTGGCCTCCTAATTTTAAGGATTGAAATGCCACATCCCCTTTAAGTTGTGAGTATGCTTGAATTTTTTATGAGGAAAGATTTTTTTTTTAAATGTCAGATAATTTTCCTGTCAAATGTTATGTTAACCAGCTAGCTCTCTCAGATTCTACAGGTTGCCACTTTTACTCACCTGATCTCTACTTTTCTCTTGTGAAGTTTATTTTAAATAGAGATGGAGTGACAGGAAGTGGGAAGGGACGGAGGGGAGTGAATCCTGAGATAACACTGCTTGTCACTGTTCTTCTTCCTTGGCATTCTGGAATATTCTTACCTCAGCTGGCAGAGAGCAGCAGTTCAGCTGCAGTTTCTCAGGCACAACGGGCAGTGGGTGTGGAGGAGACAGCTGGAACATTCTCCCTGTTTTCTCCCGGGCAGTGTTCTACCTCTCCATTTGCCATAAGAGTGACCGGAAGGATTTCATAGGCTCATAGCTACAGCAGTGTGAAGACGTGCACTCACGTGACCCTGTGTGAGTGCTGACTACCATAGAGACGGTGCTGTACTCAGGGCCTGAGCCTGAGGCCTGCCCTGCCAGTGGCATCTGCTGACCAGTTTGCCTGCCAGTGTCTCTGAGTGGAGGGAGAATGTTGGTAGGGAGAACGGTTTTATTGCTGCCTTCTCAAAATAGAGGAAATACTCAAGGGTGGTAGGAGAGAAGGGGATAAATATAGCATTTCCGTTTTCCTGCCCATTTGAGTCTTTTCCTCAGCATTTCGTTTCTCATAATATGAATGTTTGCCCTATCAGTTTCAACTAAAAATAATTCCATACCGTTCATCAGATTGGCCCGCTTACCACTTACATACTATCATTTTTTTTTTTCTTAGAAACTTTGGTACAGGGATGTATAAAATGATCTTAAGATGCTTGTATTCTGGTTATGGCACATGGGCCGAGGCTTCTGGCTGGGACCTTCTATGAGTAAGTGGCAGGGTCAATCTTATGTCCTGGCTGTGGATTGTCTTCCATGACCTGTTTCCCAGCAGGGGCATTTCGTATGTTTGCTGCCTTGCCCCTTCCAACCTTCCATCAGTGAGTACTGTCAGCCCGTAGCTCTCAGACAGGGCCCCAGAGCCTGGTCTTCGTCCACAGCAACAGTGCCAGATGCTGTGCATTCCCTTGTCCTGTTGAGAAGGGGTCTGTCATGAGTCTGCAAAGCAGACCTGGCAAATTGACTGTACGGTCCTGCCTGCCTGCCTGCCTGCCAGCCTGCCTGCCTGCCTGCGTAAAGCATTGATGAGTGCACATAGCGGGTACTTGGTAAAAGTTCTCTCACTAGGAGACAAGAGGGGAAGGCAAGATAGGTCAGTCGTCTTAGGGAGCTGTACATGTTGTGTCTGCTTACCAGATTGAGGTTTTTCATTATGCAAAATTATTAAGTTGTTACTGATTTTAACAAATGAAACCTAACCTCAAGGTTTTTAGAGGTAAGTGGCTTTTATTAGATTTTAGTACGTGAACTAAACAAGAATTTCCTGAGTTTCTCATTTCCTGCTTGTTTGGAGTTCCTGAGTTTCTCATTTCCTGCTTGTTTGGAGTGTCTGTTATCATACTTAGTGTCGTGCCTGGCCTCGGTTTGCCCATTTCAAAGGGCCTATGTTCATAGGGCAGTGGACCCTCTGATCCCAGGCCCAGCACTGCCCCTCCTGCAGCAGGCAGTAATAAGTAAGCTCCTCGTGGTTACCGGCTAATAGGGCTGTGACCAGATTTGAACTCTGTAATGAGGAAAGAACAAATTTATTTGCTCCCCCCGAGCGCCTCCCTACTCCCATGTTCCGTTATTATCTTTAAGAGGAAATTGAATAGCACAATTCTGCATTCTCATAATGTTAATGGCCTGATGTCATCTTTTTTACTCTGTAGCAAAGTAAGAGGGACAACAAAACACAAATGTAACACTTCGTAGCTAGCTGCCCAGTGCTTCAGCTGTGTGTGGGTGTGGGGGTGTGTGTGTGTGAGTGTGTATTAACAGGTGTAATTCACATACCTTAAAATTCAGTGTACAATTCACTGATTTTTAGTAAATTTTTCAGGTTGTGCAGTCATTACCAGAATCCAGTTTTAGAACATTTCTATCATCCCAGTAAGATCCCTGGTGCCCATTAGCAGTCACTCCTCATGTCCCCTCTCTCTCTATCCCTAGACAGCTGGTAATCTACTTTCTGTTTCTGTAGATTTGCCTTTTCTGGACATTTCATATCAGTGAAATCATATAATATGTGGTCTGATGTGTTTGTATTTGTTCACATAGCATACTGTTTTTGAGATTCATCCATGGTGTAGCATGTTGCAGTGGTTCCTGTTTATTCCTGAATAATATTCCGTTGCATGCATGTATCACATTTTGTCTGTTCAACAGTTGATGGACATTTGGATGGTTTCCAGTTTGGGACTGTCATAAATGATGCTGTTATAAAGACTCACAAGTTTTTGTAGTTCTCTTGAGTAGATACCTAGGAGTTATATAGTAAATTTATGTTTAACTTTTTTAGAAATTGCCAAATTATTTTCCAAAATTTCTGTACCATGTTACATTCCCAGCAGTGATGTATGAGGGTTATAATGTCTCCACATCCTTACCACAGTCTTTCTTCAAGGAATAATATTAACCTTTGACTTACTTGATATTTTTATGAGCAAAAAAAAAAAAGCCAAGAACTACTTTAAGGCTTTTGCAATTTTTCAAGCATTGTTAACACATGCTAACTAAAATTGTAGTTCTTGGTACAGTATCCCATGTAGTCTCTAGGTTCTGCTACCAGTTGTGCTTGTACTAGTTCAACAACATTCTATTTATTGATTTTTTTTAACGTAAACTTGATACAAAGTATGGAGGGGTGCCTACGTGCGTGGGTGAGTGTGTGTGTGTGTGTGGGGGGGTGATGTTAATTGTCTAAACATTAAATTAGTTTACTTTGAAAAACGATTTTTTTTGGACTTTTTTTAGTTTTTCTATTCAAACTGTAAGGTGTAAGTTTATATTTCTGATTATACACATCGTTTTAATATAGACACACATGTCTGTAGAACCATGTTTTATGGTACTTTAAATAAATGGTAAAGTTTCTAGTTTATAGATTAGGTACTTTTAAGGGTTATTTATTAAAAATGCATTTAGGGTTGTTTCCAGAGGCCTCAAAAAAGCTGTACAGGAAGAATTTATCACATCATTTCACATGGCAGGGATTGCTGTACATTTTCAAGATCAGATGATGAAAGTTGCTCTTTAGGATTTGCGGGTGTGTTTTATTTTGGCAATGAGCTTAACAAATAAACTTATTTTTCTAAATAAGTCATATAACCAGTCATGGCTGCATATTCCAGTAAAACAGCCCTTCAGGGGTGGGTGAGGTCCATGACTGCTCTTTGGGGATGAACAGAAAAGCATGTATCTCAGAGGACTCATTGAAGGCCGATTTGTCTTTTGAATTTATGCTTGTCCAAAGTTGGTTTTAGCAGTGAGCAGGTGTAAAAGGGGCACATGACCTACTAAGAGGAAAGGATGAGGGGCACCCAAGTGACAGAATCTGTGGAAGGGAAATAGCATCAGAGATGATTTTCTTACAGTCTGGTGTCTTAATAGACAAGCTCAACTGAACATAATTTGCATGGCTTATTCTGGCCTTGGTTGGCACTTTGTCAGATGGGGGCAATTTGGTATGAAGGAGTGGTTTTCCATGGGGCAGAATCACCGCTATGTGGGTGTCACAGTGATTGGGAGTGCTCCTTGCCTTTAGTGGGCTGAGCCTAGGATCATCATGCCTGCCAGGCACAGCAGTTTCCAGCATAGTGAAGATTATACCAACTCCCGCAAAGCCTTCAGGTGCTTGCTTGCTGGAGAATTTTACAGGTGAAAAACCTGTACTTCGAACCTAACTCTTTTGTATGCATGGTTCTAATATGTGCTAAAATTTCTAGGAATGTAACTGCTTGGTAAATCTTGAAAAATTGTACTTTGTTGAATTTTTCTAGGAGTTTTTGAGGTATTTCAGAAAATCTTGTTACCAGTGGAGATGCTTTTGTGGCTATGTAACTACACAGCACACACCCACTTCAGTTTGTGTGAAAAGCTCTGTGATCATGGGCATTCAGGCCTCTCATTGCTTCATATATCTTATAAGGTATTCTGACCCACTTTTCTTTTAATTTGCCTTTACATTATAGATGGGGCATTGGATTAAGGTCCCTCCTCCCCCGTCGTACATATGCTAGAGTATCTAAGAATTCCATTTCAAGATAGTTTTAAAAGAGGGATTTTTTTGATACTGTGAGAGAGCCATTGGCTCCAGGTTATGATAGGCTTTAGGTCCATGTTGCTGAAATATTTAATTGATGTGTATGTGGAGGGAAGTGGCAGAGGTAGATGGGAGGCAGGAGGATGCAGGGAGCAAAGCTTCCAGGTAATTGTGGGGGGTGAGGGGCTCCCTGTCATTGAGCTGTGCTCATTTTCTATGAATTGATTCTCTAATAGGCTCTGTGTGATAGTATTCCCAGGACTCAGCCTTCTGTACTTGCCACCTCCAGCGCAGAATCCTCCCATCACCATGTAGTACCCTCCCAGGGGAAAACGGGGTATTAAGAGGCCAGCCTCATATTTCTGAGAAGAGATGTGGCTGAGAGGTATAGGGCAGAGATGAGAGTGAAGAATCAAGCTTTCTGGCCCCTATGCCAAACCGAGTGGCCCCTTCCGAAGCCTGTGTTTCCTCTGCAGGATAAAGTAACTTGTCATTGTCATTCCTGCATGCTGCATTTTGTCCTCCTGTGCTCTCATTGCCCTCCTGGTTCTCAGATCCCTGCCTTCCATTCATCACTCCAGGCCACTGGTGCCATGCCAGTCACTCCTTCACCCCTGGGTTTGAGAGACATGGTGCTTTACCAGCGCCTCATGATTTTAGCACTGATCAGAGGTTATAGGTTTTCCAATTATCATTACTCTCCTCTTCCTCCTTCTATTGTCATTGATATTTCAGACTTCTCAGTGTTTACAAGCACCTTCTCCAGAAGCCTATCAGGGACACAGTGAAGAAGAAAGCTAATTCATCCAGTTCCTGAGGAGGGTTTACTCAGGAGCATGAGGCTGGAATGCCTTTTAGTTTGGTTTCTTTTGTAATAACCAGCTCTACTCTTAATATTAAAACTTGAGTTTCAAATAGGTGTTGGCATATGCCTTTGAAAATCTTTTAGCTGAACCTGAGTAATGCAGGGTGACACTGGCTACAGCGTACCCAGTAGGCTGATCGGGCAGGCTCCCTGGGGACTCTAGTTTGTATTGCTCAAATTGTTGAACTCTAGAGTGAGTATTGAGTTGGCTGTTGCAGCTGTGTAGCACGTTCCCAGTTTCTACAAAAAGTAACAAAATTTTGCTTTCTGTCGTGGCACCTATCCTATCTTTTTATTTTAGTTCAGTTTATTTTGCCCCCCATCTAGTTTTAAACAAACCAACTTGAGCCAAGAAAATTAACATTTTTTTCCTCCTTATAAAAATGATACTATCTAGTAGAGAAAATTTAGAAGGTAAAGGAAAGTATAATGTATATTGAAAACTACCAGTAGTCCAGTCATTCAGAGAGCTACTTACTCCTAATATTTTGGTGTTTGTCCTTTAAGTCTTACAGAAAATAATTATTGAAAACCAAAGGGAATGTATTTTATATTTGTGCCATCTACTTTGTGACTCCTCAGGTGATATATTCAGGCCTTTTTTTTTTTTAATTCATTGATTTTTGAAATTAGCTTTTTGGAAATATCTGTGTGTACCTTCCATTAAAGTAACTTGATGGATGATGAATACTGGAAGTCAGCATTTATCTGTAGCTGTGGTCCTGGCTTTTCCGAGGTCTTGTACACCTTACTTAACTCAGTGGTTACCAACCTTTCTGGCTCCAGGGACTAGTGCTCCTATGAGAATTTAATGCCTGATGATCTGAGGTGGTGATGCTAGTGCTGGTGAGCAGCTGCAAATACAGATGAAGCTTTACTTGCTTGCCGGCTGCTCACCTTCTGCTGTGTGGCCCAGTTCCTAACAAGCCACTGACTGGTCCCGGTCTACGGCCTAGGGGATGGGGACCCCTGCGTTAACTAAATCCATTTGAAATCCATCCCCTGTATACTGGAGTAGACTTTTGTAAATGCGGGCTGCTATCTGATTTCATAATCTCATGAATGGATGATAGGATTGGGTGATGAGGGTTTGTGGATTATAGGCACATCTCAGAAATATTGTGGGTTCGGTTCCACACCACAATGAAGAGAATTGTAATGTTTTTGTTGGTGGAGGGTTTTGCCTCACTTTGTAAATAACACCTCTGTGAGGTGCAATAAAATGAAGCACAATAAAATGAGGTAAGCCCACAGTCCTTTTTGTGTGTGATCGTTGATGTAAAAAGTGGCAGCAGCCCTGCTGTGTTTCCTCTTCCTGTCCCAATGTGATTCAGACTGACATCCAATTCAAGATCTTAGGGTATGCTGCCAATTCACCTCATGACTTGTGTATGGAGTTTGTAGTCACAATATGGAAATTATAGATGAGCCTCAGTTTAGCAATTAACTGTGGGGCTATATCTGTTCTACTTTAAGAGTAAGGGCTGAAATGGATACTCTCCTAATTTATTTCTAAGGAATATGGAGCTACACAGCTGTCTCCTGTTTTCTGGCTTTTACTGAAATGAAAGTAGACTTGACTTCATAGTAGCATAATCAAATTCTGAAAGAGGTTATAACGCTGATGCTTTAACTCTTTTTTGGTATTTTTGTTTTATTGTCGGCCTGGCTGGATTTTCTGATCATCTCACTCTATATTGGTGAGAACTGTTCTGGCAAGCATGCTCCCAGGCTAGTGGGAAGTGTAGTATATGAATTGCCCAGTTCATCCCTGGGCACTTCAACCCACATACAAAGTGCATGTCAAATACAAATTTGGGTGACAGGCATTGATTATTTTGGTAATTGACAGATTTCTCTGCATTTGCCTGTATTAAATGAAATGGACTCAGTGCATTTCTCTGCTTTCACTCTTCATGTATCTTCTCCTTTTGGTTTAAAAAGGATGTCATGAAACAAGTGGGCTCTCTTTTCTCACAAACATCCAAGTAGCAGAACATATTCTGATTGGGTGTGCTACACATGCTCCCGGAATATCAGAAGAACATGATGTCATGTAGGTAGGTCTTCATTTTAATGTGAGAAGGAAATAGGTCCCTCAGAGCGATTTTTTATAGAAACTGATAACCAATTGAAATGTCACCATCCATCAAAGTCCAGGAGCACAGCTCTTTGCCGACACCCTGGAAGTGGCCAGCTGGTGGAGCATGAAGTCAGAACTGCACGCCCCTAAAGATGAAAGTGTCTTTTGTGTTACACTCCGACGAAGAACCAAACAATTGTTAAAGCTCACCTGTGCACCTCAGATCTTGTTCCAGCCCAACTCCCAGAGGGTGAGAGAGTGAAAACATAAAGCTTCCTAAACATTGCTGGATTGTGTCATTTTAGATTCACTCTCGGAAATGTATCTCCGTTCAGTTAAGTGAATTCTGTTTGCTGTCTGGTATGTCAACATGTCCCAGATAGCTGGAGGATTTTCCTGTTTGATATTCCACAGCTCCCACCCCTTCTTTGGATTACATGTGTTTCTGCTAAAGGCACCTTTTTCCAGTGTTTACGGGGACATGAATAAATTTCTTGGTCCTTTTTAGCTTTTTGTACCTTTTGGTTTCTCTCATCCTGTTGTATTAACCATAACATGGAAAGGGGCCTTACCCAAATGCCCATGTCTCAGATCATCACACTAATGTGTGGTGTCCCAGAAACGATGTGGCACGACCTGGAGTGGACCTGGAAACACGTGTTATAGTGTGTGTCTGAGAAAACCCCACTGGCCCCACATAACCAAGGCCAGCTGCTGGGAGTATGTCTTCTTTCCCAGGTCATCCCTCCCACGTCCTGGCCCTCATGGGGTGCTGGCGCTGCGTAGGTCTTCCGTAGGTACAGGGGAACTGATCTGGGCCTCTGGTGCCCATCGGAATGCCTGGCCCTTTAGGTCTAGAGCAGGCTTCTGCCCCCAGAAAAAGAAGGTGGGTCCTACAGCACTGTTTTTGAAAGGTCCTTCTCAGGTATGTTTTCAGTTAAGAAAGTTCTGCCATTCTAAGGTGTTTCTATTGACACAGAAGCCACAGGGTGAAATCGGAGATGTTTTCCTGTGTCTTTGGGGGGGGGAGGGGTCATCAGAAGACGGTGTTGTTCACCCTCACTGCAGCTGTCCCATGGAAACAGTCTGAAGAGCTGACATTCTCTCAGCGTACTATCCACTCTGTAGGTCACTTGGAGACACAAGACTTCATTTTGGTATATTTCATTAGCTCCAGAGGCTAGTTTATAACTTGTAAATAATAGGCATTCTTTAGGAATAAATAACATGTTCACTGAAACAAACCCATGAATCCATGACTGAATAAAGTCAGGGCTGGGTGATTTGTAGCTCCCACTTCTGTGCTTTTATTCCACGATAAAATAGCCTACCACTGATTTTATAGGTTGTGCTTCCCCGAGAGATCCCCACGGTCTTTCTTTACTGATGAGGGATGTGTGTGAGTGTGTTTGTGTGTGTAATGAGGATAAAGATTTTCCTAACATTGTGCCAGGAGCTAGGACACTGGAGTTCATTTTAGAATGGCTGTTTGTAGGGTACCAGTGTAACTTCCAAGGAGGTTTCAGCTGGGAACAGTGCAGTGGGAGGCACATCTGACCTGTGGTCTAGGGGAAGGAGCTTTTAAAGGCAACTTTAGCCAACACAGATAGCTAAGAATAGTCCTGCCGCTGGGTGCTGTTAATCTCTGAGGCAGTCCTTTACCACTGGGGCACGGCTGGCACAGTTGAGGTGCCTGCCTGGTGTGTCCTCATTTCACCTCTTCTTTTGATACCCTTGCTTCCTTTTCTGGTGCTAGTCTCTTCCCCAGCCTGAAAATTCAGGTGCCACATCTCCTCCAAGTGCCCAGCATGTCTCTCCGTTCTCATCTCATTCTGTAATACTCCTTCCCTCCCACAGAACCTTCTCACCCAGGCCCCCTCTCCCTCCACTCCTCAGTGTTCTTCTAGCTTGTCTTTCTTCCACAGGTGCTATGATAAACCAAAAGAAATAATGGGCTTATGTATGTGTGGTCCTCTCTCTATCGGTCAGTGATTCTTCGTGTTAAGAGAGATTTGCTGAAGATACAGTTCCATAACTCAGAGTTTACCCTTCCTTAAAAATGAAATTCTAGTCGATACTATGAAACTATAATTAGTAATAAATTTAATCTACTTAATATGCCTTTCACCAAAAAAGTCACATTGGAGATTTTTGACATTTAAAAATATGAGATTTACGTTGAGTCTTTGGCAAGATTCAGTGAATCACAATATTAGGTTGTTTTTGTTTTGGGTTTTTTTTGTGTGTGTTTATTTAGTGGTGTTTCAGAAATGGAAATAGAGTATGAAATACAAAATGATTCTACAGACAGAAAGTAAAAATTATACTGTATAGCCAGAAGTTAAATGTCCAAAATTCAATGTGTGAGCAATTTATAATATCAAATTACATTATTTTCTTAACCAAATGGGAATTTAAAATTTTTGTATGTTCTATTCCGTTTTGCTGTCAGCTGTGTTAGTACAGTGAAGCCATCGAAAATGAGAGAATTGCTTTCTAAGTGACATGTCAAGGACATGCCCCCACTTTATCTTCTAATAGAAGTTTCTGAGTGCTGGCATTCATAGTGCTTTGTTTTTAGGGTACACATTTGAAGGCCAGGGATTTTTCAGTTATATTTGAAATATAATAATATTCTGGTTCTTGCTCAAAACCAAGATGTAGGCAGTAATTATTTCAACTTTATTCTTATTATACTTTTGGATAATGGCTTGGACAGGCATCTTCATAAAGGAGATCCTTGTCAAAGAAAGATCCAGACACCCACTAAAACACACTATTTTCTCCTTCCTTGCAACATTGGTCTATTTGATAGCATAGCTTCAGGATGCCAGAGGAAAAAACTGGTTTATGCAAACTGAGTTCTCTGACATGGAGATAGATATGAGAGACCACACTTCTAATAGTTTGAGAATTATAAATGGATCAGAAATGACCAGAGGGGTAAGGTTGAAACAGTTTAAACATAAAGATGAGCTAATCTTTAAACTCAGGTATTGATAATTGTGCCATTAAACCACATACTGTGTCCTTTGAGGCCGTATTTGGCTCATCATTTTTTATGTGGCCTAATAAAGGCATTTATTTGGAAGATGTAAATATCATGTTTTAAATGGAGAAAGATTGTAACATTCTTTCAGTTCTGATCAACTGACAGTCTTTGATTTTACACTAGCCATGCTGAGATAAGTAGATACTATTTTGATGATTTAATATGATGATGAAATATGGTGATGATGTAACATGATGGTAAAAGAGGAGCTGGACAAGCAGGCCTTCCTGTGGATTGGATTGATGAACACGATTCTGGTTTTGCTATGAACCTGCAAGAGAAAAGTGGGAAGAAATCGTACATACCTGGCATTTCATTTAATAACTGGGAGGAAAACCATTTTCAACAATAATCACACCCCAATTTTCTCCTAAAACTCATGATTAATTACTGGCATATTTGAAAAATCTGCCTTTCTTATGCATCCTGTAGGAGTAGTTGATAACCAGAGCTACCAGTTTGACTCAAGTTGAGGACCAGTTGAAACATCTTGAAAACCTAAGCGGAAGTAAATCTCTAAGGAGTTTCATCAGACCAGTGATTTGCTGTTTCTTAAGTGAATCCCTTCAGCACCAGATTCAGATGATATTTTTTAAAGAAATTGCTGCATGGCATTCATAGTTCATCTCAGTAAAAGCAGGCACGCATCCCTACCCCCATCATTCTCTCAGACCCCTCCTGCCATGTCTTTCAGGTGATTCACCCAGGAAATGGGCATGAGAGTACTGACTACAGACCCCAATGAGAGGTTCCTGTGACACTGGAAGCACTGAGTTTCTTGAATACAAAGGATTATACAAATATCTGTGTTTAAATCTCCCCAGATTTTGCTAGCTAGTGATTGAGGTGTTTTAAAGAATTTCTGTTGGGTTTTAAGGCTTCCTTTATGAGAATGTACATATGATCCTTTTCTCTAAGTCTGAGCTTGAGGGCAGTTAGAATCTTCCTGTGACCTTGCTTCCTTTTTTCCAGATCTTACCACTGATTTCTCAGGACATTTTAAAAAAATTATTTGAAAATATAGAAATAAAATATTTTGATTTTGCATTTTGAAGTTACAATTTATGAAGATAGAATTTATCTGGTAGGTTTTACTTGCTTATAATCTTTACCTATGGAAAAATAATCCTAAATTTTAAATAAATTCCTAAGAGTAGCAATCCTTAAATTGACAAGAAACATACTGGAGTTGGGGAGAGGTCTTTTGTCCCCTATAAAGGTATTTAATCTTTTTTTTAAAAGCTTTAAAAAACAAAAGTAGGGGCATTTCATTATTTTCAGCAGATGTCAGAATGGTGGGAAGTCGTCTTTTTTTTTTTTTTTTTTTTTTTTTTTTGGTAAACCTGGGACGAACACTGTAGTTTGTTATAAATATCACCAGTCATGACATAGTGAGAGATGGAGGAGAGCTGACCTTCAGACATTGGGCTTGATGTCTGCCTGTGGGACTGCAGGTTTTAGAGCCCTATGATCTTGTTCTTTAGCCTGGCCACAAGCTTGCCTTAGCAGTCAGTGTCGTGAGTGTCATCTCTTGCCCATTCAGTTGTATTGGGATCAGATGCTCACTGCAGTCTGGCAGGATGTGCATTCTGAATGTGCCACTTGCAGAAAGTATTAACATCCGTTAAACTTCTGAAGCAGGTATCCTGCCACTTAGTTTGAACATCACAGTGGTATGAGGTATGTTCAGCCTAAGAGAGAGCATGAGAACAGTAGAGATCCCATAGAGGCTTTTGAAAGTTTTTACCAAAGAAGCCTCAGAGCACTATTGATAGTTTGGTTATGAGTAACTGTTTTAAGAAGTTTCAGGAATAGTATTTTTTTGTCCACCTTTTAGCCTTTATTGTGACTTAAAAAAAAAAAAAGAGATTTTCTTTTATTAATCTCTAACCATTTTATCTTAAGAATTCTTTCAGAATTCATCCTTTGTTTATTTAAACCAGAAAGCTGATAAGGAGTTCATTGTTAGAAAATGACAGGGTGAACAAATAACCATGAAAAATATTTTTGTCCTTGGCACCTAAAAGTCATCCAGAATATTGCCACATTTGGTTGTAAAGGATGTGCAGGGCTTTATTATTTGAGATTATGGTATAAAAAGCGTAGCATCTTGGGCACCAAAGCCCAATGAATTTGGGTGTTTTCCTTGAAATTTAATTTGCATTTTTTTCCCCTAGGATATTCACATTTCTCTTCCACCCCTCACTTTGTGAAATAAATGAGGCATAACATTCATACTGCACACAGTTTCTTCTACGGAAAGAGGATTTCAGGAGTAGTAAACAGTCCAGCCTGATAAACTATAAAGGAAAGCCTGGAGCACTGTTCATTCCTCTTCAGCTATCTGCAAGCCCTTAGACACTCTTGGAGAAGGGAAGCTCTTAGTCCTGAGAACTATGGCAACATTACAATCACAAGCTATTTATCTAACTAACGTGGTCCTTTACCTGGTGGAACAAGAAGCTAATAAGCACCTAAGGGTTGATCTGGCTTCACTTTCTAATTGACAGTGATCCTGACCAGCTTTCTGACTGAGCCCACATTTACAAAAATGTGACCAGGAGTGTGATGACATGGTGGGGAGTAGTGGCACCTCAGACACACATGAAATACATGAAGTTCTTTAGATAAAAGTTGCTCAGTGTGGGAATGGCTTTAGTGTGAGAAACCAACCTTCCTCCTTTCCTTCCTCCTTTCCTTCCTCCCTTCCTTCGACCTATCAGTCCATCTGTCCATCCATCCATCCATCTATTCATCCTTTGTGTGAAGCAGGTTCTCTGCCACTTAGGACTGTATCACCCAAATTTAAAGTTATATATACTGTCTTGACACAGGGGAAGATATGTAAGTTTCCTAAAGAGTAGAGTGTACTCAAGCAGGGTTTAAAAAAAAGAATGATTTCTCTCCAGTTTTACCAAATGATGGTATAACTAAACTAACTCCCTGGAAAGCTAGATATCATCAACCGTGAATGATGGGGTAGATTGGAATGAGCCCAGCCCAGAGTGTGTTTGGGAAACATACTGTTTGTAGCAGCTGCAATTTAACATGCATTAGGCTGTGAATTATTTTGCACCATGGTTTCTAGGCAGCTTGCACAAATTTTAAATCTTGCACCCCCCAAAAAATACCTCAATAAAATGATAGCCTAATGATATAGTCCCTGCTTGTTACAACCTTTGGTAACACAGCAAACACATCCAGGCCACTACCCGGCTGTTTAGAGATTCTGGTGGTGAAACTTAGGAAATGAAGACAAAGCAGTTGTAAAGAACCTCTTTTGTTGAAAAATGATTAATATTTCTGCAGTGCAAGCAGATCATGGGTACTCTGCCTCCAGGGTCCCCTGCAAGAGAATTGATCTCCACATGGGTATAGTTTTTATTGTTAGGGAGGTTTCTTTTCCTGTACTTTTAATTAGTCCTGCATTAAGATTCTGAGAAGTTGTAGCTCTTGTTATTGCCAGCAGCAAGCCCTGTTTGTGAAAGACCACGCAATGGTTTCCTGAATGTTGACTTTATTGGTCTTCCCCAGTCATTACTTCTGGGTGGGCAGGTGCTCATCAGTGCCTCCTCTGCCACCAGGAGGGGGATGACAGGAGCAATCCCAGAGTCACTGTGGCTTAATGCTGTTGTTGGAGATTTGGACTTGAAGATAACCTTGGTGAGTTTATCAACAGGGCAGATTTAATAAGGTTGCCAGTAAATTTGGTAATTTAAGGGCTCTTGTACAACCAGGCACTATTTAGAGTCACATGGGGGAACTGACCAGCTCTAGATTTGAAAGAAGGGTTATTGTGGACCTCCTGGATGGACAGAAATCAGATGGAACACCTGTGGGTATGTGTTCAGTGCCTTTAAATATTAGTTATATAACGTCAGGGAGGGTTAGAAGAGGATTAGCCAGGCTACTTTATAGGCTTTTGAAGTCTGCATCTTGAGCAACGTGGATCAGCTGAGACAGGCCCAAATAAAAGTAATATTGTAGGGATAAAAAAATAAGACCTAGAAGAATAGTTTTTAAAAATTGAATTTGTTCTCTCTAGTGATAGCAACATTCAGGGCTTTGGGGATGAGCTGGCACCAGGCTTCTAACGTTTGTGCCTCCAGACAAGTCATTCGGGACCTCTCGGCTTAAAATAAAACTGCTATAAAGAGGAAGCCAGGACATCCTGCCTTCTTTACCTTTATTCCAGTATTCAAAGGAGGTGATCATGACTTACTCACCAAAATTAAGGAACTGAAATTGCATTGGCAGGTTTAAGAATAGTTTTTGCAAATAATAAGTCAGTAATAAATATACTGTCCTAATAGAAACATGGCTGTCTTCAATGTTAATTGTTGGTGGCTTTGCTAAAAACTGGATCACAATTTTAAGTAAGTCCCATTCTGCCAGCAAAACAACATTTTACTTTGAGAGAATACTTTTCTCAAAAGCTTTAGGGCATCTTGCACAAACTTTAAATCTGAATTAAATTGTATACAAACAACTTATGAGTTTGCTGTTTTGTTTATTCCTGCTACAGGCATCACATTTGTTTATTCAGTCAGTCATTCATTTTTCATGTTAATTTAATACATCTTTAAAGTAGCCACTGATATTATTTACTGTCAAGAACAAGGATCTGTGATGCTGACATTACTTTTTATTCTTCAGAGTTTGTAAAAACAGTTTGGGGGATGTTAAGTTTTTGTAGTTACTACACAATGATATAGTTCCTTTTCCCACAAAACTAAAGCATGTTAAAAATTTATTTAATTCTGGGAATATAATAAGAATAGCATTAGGGGCTTATAAGGAGAACTAGAAGAGAGCATAGGCCTTGTTAGCCCTGCCTCACAGAGCAGCAAGAGGTCGCTGCCTAATTTCTCCTCAGTCCCAGAGGACTTTAATCAGGGAGAATGGAGCACAGGGCCAGACATCTTTGAGGCCACAGCCTCACTAGGGGTTTGCACCTACGTTGATAGGAACAATTGCCCATACAAAAATCAAACAGTCATTACTTTCCTGTATTTTATAAAATTTAATGTGCAGCCTCTTTATGCTGCATTTTATTTCCCCCTTTAGAATTGCATTGCTACTAGGAATGGTTTTCTGAGAACTAGAGACAAGGAAGGCTGTGTTGCAATTCTCTTAATAAAAGAGAGGATCAAACACCAAGCCATATTTAGCTTCTAGCATTAGACCTTTGTAAAGCCACATGATAAGCACCTTTTTCTAAAGGAAAAATGTCCAGGCCTGGGTCCAGGTGTATTTCATCTTGGGCTGCTTCCCACTGCCTGAGGCTTCATATTATCCAGTTCTTTCCCAGAACCTGTCTCCATCCCTGAGATTAAAGGGTAGAGCAGGGAGATCTGTCTTCCTTATGCTACTCTCCTTCACTTATTTCTGACATGGTGCTCAAAGAGATGTTTAATGGTGATCCACACTTACCTTTTCCCTCCATGTTGCATGTTCATGGAGGTGGGGCCACACACAGCAGAACCACCCCCAACTCAGCCTCCCTCTTGCAGTGGTACAGGGTCTTAATTTTCAGTGATCCCAACTCTTCTAATGCCAGTTCAGTTCCACAGACAGTAATGCCAAATGAGAGCCAATGATAGGAAAAGCACTAAGTGAAAAATGATCAGGAAAAAAATTGCTTTTCTAAAGTAAGACACAGTAAAGAATTGCATGTTATTCCTCAGTGAAGAGTTTACTTGGGAGGTGGGGAGAAAGCTGGTTGATTCTTTCCTTTTGGAAAATGTCATAACCAGGCAGTTCAATGACAGAGTCGCTACATCACAACAAAGGAAAATATTGGCATTGATCTTGGGGCATGTGAGTTGCTCCAGCCTCTTACCCATTCTGTTTACTACTTAGACATTTTGTCAGGCTTCTCAAACCAAAATGACGTATGCCATTCAGGAACTTACCAGGTTTAACATATGTAAATGAATTATTTGGGGGCAAAGGCAGACACTGTTAGGAGCCCTTTGTGTTACCCAAAGGTAACATGCCCTTTGTACAGTGTAGGAAATGGCCTAATGGAAAGACCAATTTATGCTGGAAAAAAAATAGTAGTAATAATAAAATAGAAAGTAAGGTTGAAATAAGATTGTCTTTTAAACTGATATATGAAATGTAAAATCCGATACAGTCATATTGTAATTGCAATGCTGTGTACACCGTGTGTAAGAGAGAGGGGAAGAGATTAATTGATTGATTGATTGGTTGATGGGAGGGAGGGAGGGGGAAGTGCCACATCAAAAACCTACAGTAAACCAGGCTGTGATCTCACCATATGTGTTGAATTGAACACAACTCTTCTGCGTTTAATGAAGACTTTAGCCTTTAGGGGTAAATAAAACAGGGATGGCCTGAATATTTTTTACTGGCTGTAATAATTAAAGCCATGAAAAGGTGGTGGGGTGTGTTACTTATTAACTTGAATCACTCTTAGATTTGATCAAGACGCGGTTGCCCATGGCGTTTTGTTTCATGCTTGTCCTTTGTTTCATTGACATGCTCTGCCCTGGCCTTTGTGGCACTATAAAAGCAGCTAAGCAGTCAGGAACCAAACCCAACAAGGCCTTAGACCTCCTATTCAGCTCTCTTCTCCTCCGCCATCCCACCAACAGCAAATGTTCAGCCACTAGAATTGAGCCTGAAATCCCCTATAAAGCTGTATACTTGGTGGGGAGGTGAACAGAGGGACTTGGAAGAAGCCTTCTCCCCTTAGGAGAAAACTTATCAGAGTTCAGGTATAACTGAGAGCTTTTAAAGAGTAATTTTACTTCCTCACATGGTGAGCCAAACATCATGAAGCAGTGAGGCTGAATGTAAGAGGGGCTTGGAGCTCAGATATATTAGTTTCCTATTGCTGCTGTATCATTACCACAAGCCTAGTGACTTACAACACAGATTTATTATCTTATAATATCTGGAGGTCACATGTCCACAGTTAGTCTCACTAGGCTAAAATCAAGGCGTGAGCAGGCCTTGGTTCCTCTCTGGAGGTTCTAATGGAGAATTCGTTTCCTTGCCTTCTCCAGCTTTCAGAGGTCCCTGTATTTCTTGGCCCATGACCCCTTCCTCCATCTTCAGAGCCAGCAAGGTCAGGCAGAGGAGTCCTTCACATGTTGCTATCTGATTTCTTCATTTATAAGGACCTTGTTATTGCCTGGGGTTCGCTTGGATAATCTAGGATCATCTCCCCATCGCCAGGGCAGCTAATCAACAACCTTAACTCCCCTATGCCATGTAACTTAACATGTTAACAGGTGTCAGGGATTTAGATGTGGCCATTGTCATGCTTACCACGTCAGAGAATGTTGGTACTGTAAAGGGTAGTGAATAGAAGAGTTCATAGGATTGGATAGTAGATATAGGGTGTACTATTAGAAGTGAATTTTTATAGCTTTTTATAACTTCTTATAACTGCTGTCAGGAAATATATGTGCATACACACATATGCTGTAACAGAAAAAGTCATTTGTAATTTTTGTTTATGTAGTATTCTATATTATGTCATTATCTAATGTCACCTACTGAATATAGATTTTAAGTGACAAATAATTCTTAAATTTAATTGGGAGGAAATTGGCAGTTCTATTATATTTAAAAGAATGGTCCAACTTTCAAGTTTTATTGACCTAAGAATATTTGTATTAATCTTGTTTTGTCTTATGAATTTTTTGTGCTATAATTTGTGTTTTTACTAACACTTAACTTCAGAGGGAAACCTCCAATAAAAATACTATATTTTTAACACTATAAACATCCTTTTTGGCACTCACATCTGTAAAATTTTTACATAGTTTTAACTGCCATGTATGTGTTCTTCGTGCTAAGTGGCTTGATTTTTCTCTTTCCTCTTTGCCAATCATCTCTTTTAAAACTGTGGGTAGTGTGTGCCCCTGTCTGCACAGCCATGGCAGAGTCCACTTAAATAACAGATGTTTGAACTTCTCGGGGAGAAAAGCACCACCTGCATTTGCGTAAGCAGAGCTACAGGAGTTAAGCTGTCAACAGCTTCTTAGTAGAAAATGTCCCTGAAATAGATGACATTTACCTGTAATGGCTTTGCCTGCAGAAATAATGGTGTAAAGCTTTTTAAAAAACAAAAACAAAAACAAAAAACTATTTTTGAATTTCTCTTTTACAGTCAATCCTGCTTTAACAAATTTTTATCATTTAGTTGCTAAAAATTAGTGCTAATGGGTACCAGATTGAAACTTACTACAAGGCTATTAATTTAAAATGAGTTGTGCTGGGTGCTTGGAAATGGGGAGATTATGTTAAAAAGACATCCCAGGACTTCAGGGAACTCAGAAATTTGAGCCTATGACAGTGGCATGCTAATATTCTGTTATATGGCAGAATAGAACTGTCCACATTGGGAATAAATGAGAGGATAAAACCCAGAAAGCAAAAACAGCCAGCCCCTGGAAGGGGTTTTGGAAAAGGTAGCCTTTGAAAAGTGTGTGGGGGTGGGGGATTCCCAGCAGAGGGACTGATATTAGCAATTCCTGTCAGTTTGCAGAAAAAGTTTGTTGACTGGTTGAGGAGAGGATTGGAACTGTAAATGAGCATATTGAATGACATACATTGGGGCATCCAGGTCACTGTTTCAGTCAGAAGATAGAGAAGGATCAAGTCGTGCTTTAGCAAAACTCACCTTGCATGGCGATGGTGGGCAAAGTCAGTTTCTTATTTGGATCCTTGGAGAAAATGCAGGGTCAGCACGGAAGAGGGCCACTGGAAATAGGGAAGGAAGAAGAATGGCGTCTGGTTTACGTTTCGTTTGGTGGTTAGCTGGGTAGGGAGGGACACCTTACCCCACGCTATTTGTACCATTAGTGTCTAAGGCAAGAGTTTAAATTCAGGCACAGGAGCAGAGTGGGCCTTTTGTGCCAAAACTGTTTCCTGACACTCTTGAGAGCTGTGTTAAGTTTTTACCAAAGTTGCAGAGCTAGTTAGTGCCCAAGGTCAGTAAGTAGGTGCGTAGCCAGGCAGGATTAGACCTGAGTTCTAAGCGACTCTGCAGATGAAGGTGCCCCTGGATGTCTCCTGTTTGTGTTAGGAGGCAAGGACACCAGCTTTTAAAGAAGCGGGAGTTTCACCACCTTCACTAAGCAAGAACAGTGTCCAGGTGGTGCTGGTTGCCTAGAGAGCTAGTCAGATGCCAGGACACTGCGGGGCAGGGACGCGGTGGGGCCAGGACACCACCTGTGGTGGGTGCCCCATGTCCCCACCCCACATCCCCGCCCACCACCGACTCCCTCCCCCCCTCCCCCCAGCTGCCAGGTGGATGGACGCTGGGACCACGAGGCCACCCTGGGCACTGGCACAACCGCGGGGCTTTAGGCAGGGCCTGGAGGCTGGTGTCAGGTGAGGGTCCCAGGTGTGGAGGACGAACCGCGCTGCCCCTTGGGCCCCGGGGCTGATATGACTGGCTCGATTAAAACTTTCTTGTGTTAGGCTACTCCCAGCTTGGGAGCCAGGCTTTTGGACATACATGAGACTCCCTAAATCCCGTTCGTCCAGCGTTTTCCCTGCGGGGACCTACTGCCCGTCCTGGTGGATGCGGGCAGCTGGGAGCTCCCCGCGAAGGTCTTCTGTTCTCATGTCGAGGGCTCCCCAGCGGCCTCCCAGGGCCTCGGCTTCGGAACTGGAGAGAGGTGCTCCCCTCACAGATCGCTGCACAGCAGTGTACCTCTTCTCAGAGCTAGGTAATTTAATTTTTGTTCGTGCTTCTAATTCAGGTCATTCTCTGCTTTCAGAAAAGAACGTGTTGCAGGGACAGTTTTCAGTGTAGCTCTCGTCATTAAACTTAGGTGACGGTAATTGAGAGCGGGGAGCAAGATTTGTCGATTTAGGACAGCATCGCCCAGTGGGCCCTGTGGAATTGATAGTGGCATTTGGGGACTTGCCTTTGAAAAGCCTTGGAAAGGTGTCAGCGCCCTGTTGGAGAGGTGGGAGCTCAGGGTGATAAGCAGGGGGGCTCCTGCGCTGCTGCCTAGCAGAGGATTGCGATCTGCGTATAAAGAAAGGAAACATTTCCCAGATGCTGTTTCTTAGAGGAAAAAAAAAAAAAAGTATGGGGTAGGGCTACTACTGAGTTGACTTCCAAAAGGAGAAATGGTCATAAAAATACGGGTGAACAAATAGTATTGAAATCAATGAGAAAAGGTATCTGCAATGTTGGTGAGAACTCTCTAAGTGAAGATACTCTCGGGACAGTATGGGATTTTATCTTAAGTCTTGCTCTCTACCTTTTAAAATTGTGGATTTGACCAACAACTTAAATCGGCAGTGGCTTTTTGCTTTTAAAAGTGAATGCAAAATAAGCTTGTGTTAGCGATAAGACTAACTGAATGGGTGCTCAGCTATTAAATGTTTACTTTTTACAAGAACATTTGGTATATTTTGTAAAATTTATTTTCGTCTCTTACTGCAGAGTATTTATGTTTATTATGTGAAGGTAGATATGGATTTTTCTAACTGAAAATTGTTTTATTGAAAGATTTTAATGTTCTTATATACTTCAAAACATGTATAATGCTTATAAATGTTAAGGGAGGTGTCCTGTCTCATACACCGAGGTTGACTTTAAAGCTATTTTAAAATTTTAGACCTTGACTCAGGAATTTTGGAAGTATATGTTTTTGGGGAATATTGTATTTTTCTCTAAAGGAGCTTTTTATGTTGTCACTTACTCATTGTGTTTATTTCATCTGCAGAACAAGTGTTTAGGAGTCTTTTCTATATTTTTATTTCCCACACACCTGGTTCCCTTAGTTTAAACATTTAAGGATGTCTTCTTTTCAGGGCATTAGAGTTTTAAGCAAGGTGGGCACATTAGCATTTGAAATTGTTTGCATTTGAATTTGTGTCTTTCTACTTGTTTTAACTTGAAATTAGTTGAGGTTCGTGTTTAAGAGACTAGCTTTTAAAATGGTTACCACAATGAAACTCTAAATTGTGTGAGAAGCAAACTTAGCTTCTAAACAAAAAATAGCGTTTTCTAACAAAATAAGGTAGTAAATTAATTTTCCATACTGTGAACAGGTAAGATTTCCTGCGTTTAAAAATTAAGAGATTTTAGAGGCTATCCTGGTAAATGCACAGAGTGAAACTGGCACTGAAAACTATACTTAACTGAAATTTTGAAAAAGTTAAAATGTTTTTGAAAAAAAATGTGCAAGTGGAAGATATCTGAGTCATAAAACCTATTTTAGGCAACATTTTTGTAGTGGTTGTTTTTATTTCCTACTCCATTTAATAGTTGATTGCCTGTGTATTTTTTTGTTGTTGTTAATCTTTAACATAAACTTCTAGGTTGTTCAGTAATTCTTCTAAAATGGATACAGATCGCTTTAAAGATCAAACCAGTACTACAAAATAAAAAGGTTTTTGTTTGTTTTGGTGTTTTGTTGTATTTTTCCAAGCACATATTTACAGTTGTAATTTTGCTCATTTTGAAAATTCCACTCTACATTTAAAACTAGATTGAAGAGTTTAATACTCACAATTGAGAATGGACTATTTTAATTTTCTAGGGAAAACAGGCCTGATCACTTCCCTTCCTGAGCTTTTCTCTCACTTATTCCCAATAAATAAATTTCCCCATATTCTTTGATATAGTTCTAGTTGATAATTGCAGTTTTCTTATTTTGTTGTTGGAATCTATTCTGGTCACCTTTATCTACTGGGATTTCTCTAAGATTGGAAACAAAACTGGCCTGTGGTGTGCTCTTGGAATGTTCTGGTGGTTTTTGGTGATGAGACAGTCATTAGGCATGAAAGCTATCCTTGCGCCCAGGAAACTGAATCCTAGCATTTGGTGTTTTATTCGTTGGAGGGACAAGTAGCCGTCCAACTGATATTAGTACGAACAATTAGCAACCTCCACCAATACGAATTAAGAACTGTGCAGATTGTTCCCTAGAAAGATAGTATAGTTTTTTTTTTTTTTTCTGGGTAGTTTCCCTTTTATTCACATAATCCAAACTATGAGAATGCAGCCCTCCCACACGCACCTCTGTACCTTTTGCTCATTTCCAGCATGTGGTCCAGGAACATTTGTTCTTCAGAAGGGACCAAACTGTCAAGTTTACATTTTTGTTTTGTTTTTTCGCAGTGGCTTTTCTTTTTCTGTTAGTTGTAGCCAGCGTGGTCTGGCAAGTTTCTCCACAGAAATGCTAATACCCTTATGAAATGGCACGTACCTTAGAGGTTAAACTTTTTAAACAAATGTGAAGCACAGTGTGCAGTGAGAGGAGGTCTTCACGTTGTACTATAAGTGAGAGGCAGAATCGCTACAGCTCTGCTGGCCTTTGTTCTCGAAGCCGTTTGAATTGCAGGCTCTGCTGGAACTGGTTCGCAGGTACTTCGTTTACCTGCTGAGGCCAAAACTTCCAATTAGAGTAATTACTGGGTGGGAGCTGACGGGCGGGGCGGGGCCCGGGGTGTGGCTGGGAAGGGGCGCGGCGCGGTGGGAACCGGGCCGACGGGCTGCGCGGGGCGGGGCGGGGCGGCCTCTGCGGGGATTGGCCAGCGCCTAGGGGGCGGAGCTGCGGGGCGGGGATTGGCCAGCGCCGAGGGGCGGGGCGGGGATTGGCCGCCCGAGGGGGCGGGGCGCGGGCCACCGCGGGACTTAGCGGCCGGCGGCGCCCAGGACGGCCGGGCGGGCTCCGGGCTGCGCCCTGCGCCCCGCGCCCGGCGCCGCCGGGGAGGCCGCCGCGGCGAGTGAGCCCCTCCCCCCCAGGCCGGGCCGCGCGCCGCTGCGTGTGAGGAGAGTCAGGGTGGCTTCGTCTCCGTCTGCCGAACCTCTTCGCGTTCTCCTCTCTCCAGCCTCAGCCTTCCCACCGAACGAGCCCGGAGCAGGGAGAGGGCCGAGCCGCGCTCACGACCCTTCTCGCGCGCCCCCGGCCCGGTTGGTGGCGTCGGCGCGACCGCTGCCGCGACGCCGTCGTTGGGTGCGAGCGAGCGCGCCCGTGGCCTTCCGGAGTGCGACGGAGGCAGGGGGCTGCCGCCTCCGTTCACGCTCTGCACTTGTGGGCACGTGAGACTGCAGAGTTCCGTCAGGGGCGCGGGCCTCGATGTTGGGATCTCCGTGTCGCGTCTGCCCAGCCTGCAAGGGAATAGACTAGGTAAGCACACCTCGGTGCTCCCAGGGAAGCTCACGGAGACAGGACACGTGCAGCGGGAAAGGTAGCGCAAACGACGGCTCCGGGCGAGGCCTGCCTTAGAAAGGCTCTGCCGGCTCACGCTCGTCCCCAGAGAGGGCATCCTCCTCCTCTTCCCCCCTGTCGAGGCTGTGTGCTGGCCTGGCGGCCTTCCGGTCGGGGTCTCAGTCCCCAGCGAGGACTCTGACGGAAACGTGACCCCAGTGCCGGACGGCTGACCACACGCAGTAGAAGAAGCCGTGTTTTAAACTTCGGCTCCAAGGGGAGGCTTGAGTTGCCCCGTCCCCGATGTGACTGGTCAAGGTCTGAGACGGGACCCCGCACGGTGACAGCAGTAGAAACCTGGTTCCCAACCTGGGAGGCGGTCGCGTGGAATAATTTTGAAATCTGTATGTCTGCCTTTCCTTTTTGGGGGGATCTGTGTTTTCTGGTTCTTCAAGTTGATTTGTTTTAAATAAGTTTCACTTGGGGATAGAACGTGTAGGTTAAAGTTGGTGTATTGTAACTTCAATAGGTTCAAAAGCAACGTAGCTGAAATTTCGTTAAAAGGTGAAGAGTAAACATTGTATTGTAAAGTTTTTTTTAGTTTTAAGTATATGAGAAAAATTTCTAAAAACCTGTGTAAAGAAAACTATGATTTTTAAAAAGATAAATTCCAAATTAATTTATACAGATAAATTAAGTTGGAATACAGAGGGGAAGGAAAAGTTTGGTTTTCCAGACTATTTCCTATTAAAGTCAAATGAACAATCAGAAAATTTAGAAATCCAGACACGTTTTCTATAATTTACAAAGGTTTTGCACTGTTAAAACATGCCAATAAAACAATTCTGACTTTCTGTAACATGAGCCCATTATGCACGCATAAAGGCAGATATGAAAGGAATAGAAATGCTAAAACTTAACTACAAGATTTACAAAATTTCTTTAGGTGTCTGTTAGGAATAACTAAATAGAATCCCAAGCGTTGGGATTTTAGATTGCAACTAAAAAAACACATCTTAGGTTTAATCATGGTCATGCCAACACTTTTAGATCCATGATTTAAAAGTATGTGTTTTGTATCTTCAAAGACTTACTTCTGTGGGTTGACTTTCAAGTTGACTTGAACTCACATGAGAAAATATTCCATGGCAGCAAACAAGGCCTCATTTCAGATTTCCTGCACCCATATCAGCTTCAGGCTGCTGTGGGGCCAAGTCCAAGTTAGTAAACGTAAGATTATAATGTCTGAACTCTCATAGCAGTAAAGTGGATGTTTTGTTTCAAAAGAACACTTTCCTAACACTATTTCAGTCTACTTGTTCAGTTGGGAATAGTTCCTATTGTTTTGGGAAGTACATTAATTTATGAATTATTCAGCCATTTGTACAGAGCATGCAGCCTTGGGGTAAACAAACCTGGTATCATTCATGTCCATGTAGTTTTATTATGTTTCCCATTCACCTGTTTGTTTTACCTTTTCATGTGATATGCATCCACCAGATAGCCATTTTTCTTTTCATGCAGAATGCTCAGCCACTAAAAGCTTTCATTCCCTTCAGATGAGCTGTTATTGAGGTGGAAGAGAGAGAAAAGAAGTTAAAAATGGAGTAAACGCTTCTTTAAAGTATGCGAAGATTGTTTTCTGCATTTCTTTTTTCTTGAAGTTCTTAAGTCCATATCTTTTAAAATATGTGTACACACACACACACACACATATTTCTGTGTTGAAGTGACCTGTAAATTAATCCTTTGCTTTATTACTCAAAAAACTTTTCAGAGTTAATCCAGAATATAAGATGTCTGAATTAGACTCCAAAAGTATACAGGATTTGATTGAAGCCCAACTCCTGTGCTTTATATACATTAAACCATTATGAGAAAAAAACACTGAGACATTGGATAGTAACATATGCAGTACTCCTAACACATTTTTATTAAATAAAAACAACTTCATTCCTATTTTTTTCCATCAGTAATTCATGGAGTTTTTACTCCTTACCCTCTTCTACCTCATACCCCCTCCCCATAATTCCTCTTTAGTTGTGGTTGGTTATTCATATATTAAAGGATATGTTTCTTTGTTGACTCTATGACAGAAACCACAACAAATTGTGGACATGTGGCCAAATATTATGCTTAGTTGGGATTTGGTAGAAAATATAGAAAGAGTATTAGAAAATGAAATCTAACCAAAAAGATATTTCTGTTGTTTTGACTATGAGCCTATGAAGAAGGAAGGACAGGAACCAGGAGTAATGGAATGTCAGTATTTTAGACCAGAAGAAATACCCAAGTGAAATTTTTTTATAAATTGTGTTTTTTGCTTAAAAATATGTTTAGTGTATGTATGTGTGCCCATGCCTGAGTGGTTGACTTGGTTTCTCCTTCCTTATGTTTGTCTTTTTCTCACCTGGTAACTCTTGTTAATATCATTGTCCACATGCTCTTGGGACTTGCTTTCTTTTTCCAGCTGTTAATTTTGATAATTTGGGGGAAAAAATATTACAAAACTTTAATGACAAATTTAAATAAGGAGATGGAAAGCAAAGAAACAGATCTCAGAGATCCTATTGAATTTTTGCACTTAGAGCAAAATGGGTTGTTACTACTGACACAATCTAAGTTATTTTTTAGCTTTTTAAAAACACTGCAGAGCCATTATTTTATTGATTATAGTCAATTACAGTTAAAGAGATATTTCAGTTGTGTTACCATTAGCTATTAAAATAAGAATCATCTGCCACATCTGTTGTTCTATGGGATGTTTAGAAAACTTTTTAAGTGGATATATTTGTGTATATATTATAGATTTGTTTTAGTTTTGAAGTGAGAATCTTCTGACCTGAATTTTCATGTATAGCTATATAAGTTTTTTTAATAGACTTAAATCACCGAGTTGTTGATTGAGAGCTATCTTGCAGTCATTTTTACTGTTATTACTCCATCTTAACAATGTTGGACATCAAGGACATTAAGTCCTTTATTTAAATTTGATAAACTTGTGAGTATCGGGCATGGTGTAGGTGGCACATGAAATGAGCAAGACCGGGTTCCATTATTTAAGGCGTTTCCTTGAAAATGTACATTCTTTTTATAGAAGTTTTGTTTGAACTCAGTTATTCTTTGTTTAAACTTAAAATAGGAGGATTCTTTTTTTGTCCATAGATCCTGAAGAACCTATTTTCACTACGGCTTTAGCTTTTTTCCCATTTGCTGATCACTTGTAATTTAGAGGAAAATCTGTTTTCAGACTGAATGTTCCTGAGGATTGCATATTTGTGAATATGAACACCTTAGTTTTGTGCATGCTATAGATCACTTTAACTAGGAACACAGGGCTGTAATAAAGAAGAATCTAATATTGATACAGTTACTAAAAGTGTTAAATTTTAATAATCCCATACAGACTCTCTGATTTTGACATGGGGCAATATAGGAAGTTAAAGGAAAAAAAGTCAGGATTTGTGTGAAATTACAGTTACTGTTTTTTCTCTGGCGAAATTCTGAAAATATTCGATAGTTCTTTTGTATCGTAAGTGACGACATAAAAGTCTGAGCATGCAACTGATGCAATACTTTTATACATATTTGCAAAGCACTTGGAAAATTTAATATCCTTCCAATATCTGTGACTTGCTCAACAGAACTTAATGTCCTATAGTTGGTGATATTAGCATTCATCTCTTTGTAGAAGTATGGAAATCAGAACTGTTGAGATCTATGTTATCTTCAAATTATGACTGAGAAGAGACACTGATAGGTGTCTTGGCACACACTAATGCTAGGGTATCTGCCTGTAACTCACTGGACCTGCTTTATTAGAAGCCCCTGGTTTCCACTCAGCACCCATTAGTGTATGTGCTTAAACATTTGTGAATTTCAGTGCTCTTAGATTAGATTGCAGTATTAACTTTTTTCGTAAAGTAGATCTTCTCTCCATTAAGTAAAATTTTGGAAAATACTTTAAACATGATTTAAGAAAAATAGTTCAGCTTGAGTTGGAGGCAGGGAAAAAAAGAAAAAGACCAGACAGCTCATATAGGTTACTCAGTAAAAATTGACTTAAAGAGTTACTTAATTTCTTTTTATATATTTTTGGGAAGTTATTTACACAAATTCAGACTTATTCTGCATTCTGTTGTTAACTTTGTCCTTCACTTAATAACATTTCTTGACATCTTAACCAACTTACAGAAACAGTTCCATCTCATTCTTTTTAATAGGTGCATAGTATTCCATTGTGTGGGTTATATGCTATAGCCATAATTTTGACACACAAAACCAGCTGACAGTTTTCATAATAAAGGTACATTATGAGAACTGTATAGTCATTTGATGGACCTTAAGGAGTCATAAATCAGTATGCAATTACAATTTTGAGTTAGAAAATATCACTATAAGGTAAAAACTCGGGTTCATAAAAATAAAATCAGTTATTAAATACAGTGTTAACTTAGAGCATTAATTCTAAGGACATGAGAAGCAGATTTAAAAAAAAAAACAATACAAGAAAAGTTGCAAGTATTTTCTGATATTTTCAAGTGTTCTAAATTCCTGTAGAAAGCCTGAAATACACCCAACATTGATCATGCCATTGTTGTCATGGCAGGGTGAGTTGGCTCAGTCACTCAGGAATTTATAGTTTCTGATTCATGAACAGTGATTTTCTTAAGAAGCATAAAATTCAGATCAGGAATGGTGTCACTTTGGCCCCTTTGGTTCTTGATCTGGCAGGTTTCTGAGAAGAGAAACAAGAAGACCTCAAGCACCTCTTGTAAGATACTTGGGAATCTTCACTTTGAGTGTTTACAATTATTTATTTCCCAAAATGTGTTCTATAAACCGTTAGTGTGCACATGGTTTTAAGAGATCCAGTTGCCAAGAGGATTACATTTTGTGCAGTTTAAATAATATGCTTTCTGTCAAATTGTATGTATATAGTTTGGATGAGACCTTCATAAAAGTTAGGGAAATGTCCACACATGAAAATTTGACCCTTATTATCTGGAAGTGTGAGAATAATTTATACCAATAAATTATTTCAGATACTTTTTGCTAATGATGTCTGTTTTAGTCACTGTGGTGCTAGTTTTGCAAGCACCGTGACCAAACCATGGTTCGGAAATGCAGTAGTCTTTTTAAATAGTAGCTTTTAGAATTGTTTCCCAAAAAAATATAGTAAATATGCTTTTTTTTCCCTCTGCGAAATGAATTATATGAATATTTGCTTCTGTTTGAATTTTCTTTCCCAAATTTGCAACCATACTCCCTAAAGAATATTTGATAATCAAAAATAACATTTTGCTGGACAAATATATGCCTCTTGTTTTATTTTGAAGAAAATTATTTTCACTTTTAATTAATTTGGTGCCTTTCATCTCCTGGCAACTGAAATTTTGTGTCCCCAAAATAATGTGAACTATAGACGTTTATACTTGGCGGTTTTTTAAAGTGTATCAAGGTTTCACTTCAACACATAAAGGATAGTCTTTCTTAAGTTTTGTTTTTAGTAGCAATTGTTTTTGGTAACAGTTCACACCAATGCTGTTTTTTCTCTATACAAGTTACCACTTTAGACTAAAAATACTTTAATTATATTATGATATCCTATTAACAGCAGCTCTTGGGCACACTCTTGCCTGTATACATATTATTAAATATTTCATTTTTGACATTTAAAAAAGTGTCATTGAGAAAGTGACAGATGAAAGAAGATTATATAACATTGATGTGAAGAACATGGTCCTCGCCAGTATTTGGAATAGACAAGGTCAGCTGCAACTCTGTAGTTCTGATACTCTTAGGATTTTGTGTTTCTTTTTGGGTTATGAGAAAGGAGAACTCTTTTATTTTGAGGAACTTCATTAATTATTTACCCCATTTTTAAAAAATCATATGAAAATTTATACCGCTTAGAGGTTTTTGTTTATTTTGGTTACAGTTCTGTCTTGTGTCCTGTAGTCAGTTCCTTGTTGCCCCCAATGAGAAAACTGTATGAATGGGAGCTATTCGCTCTCCTGCCTGTGGACTGTGGAGGCACCTGAGAGTGTATAGTGTGGTTGAATGTGTTTTCTGAGGAGAGTTGGAAGGGACTTGTTAGTCTTTAAAGAAGTCTTATTAAAAAAGCACATTTTATGTCTGTGGGATTTCCTTTTTAATCCAAGGGGCAAAGGAGAACTGGTATCTCAATTGTGCTCCTACACCAGAAAGCTTTCTGCATGTGACTTTCAAAGGTCAGCCACTTCAAGTCTGGTTTGGACCCTACTCGTGTTGAATTTGAGCCAGCAAGTCTCCAGCATGAAGGAGAATTTGAGATTTTCTCCCTCCCCATTTCTTCTGTTTTTGTTCAGTGTAAACAGTTCCTGCCGTAGAAACATAGACAAATATAGCAGAGAATACTTTTCTGGAAGAAGAATGCTCCCTAAGCATTTTTTAACCATTTTTGGGAAGAATTGATCTTTCTGTGTATTTCAGACAGACTGAAAGAGAGGGAGGCCATTGCTGTAAATTGAAGTGACATCATATGTATTGCCCCCATTGATCTGCTTTTAGTCTCCAGCCAGGATAAAAGGAAATGGCATCAGGGAGGAAGCATGCTTCATTTAGGCACAGATCCCAGAGTGATAATGGGGTAATAATAGAACTCAACGCCACTGTCAGTCGGTGGCTGCATTAGTCCCAGGCTCCTTCCCGGTCTGGGAGCCTCTCAGAGACTTCCTTCATGGCTGCAGCCGCCAGCTGGGCCACGACGGGAGGTGCTCTTCTTTGCTTTTGAAGGGTTGCAGGCCGAGGGGCTCAGACATTCGGACATTCGCGGGCACCGTATTCCTTGTGTCGGCGCCTGCCCGTGGAAGGTCAGTAGTGGGACACATCCGTGACATTTTCTGTAGGAGACGAGCTGGCCTTTTCTGCGTCCTGCTAATGGAAGAGATGGCGGAGGGTCTCAGTTGTGTGGGTGGTCCTTCTGGGAGCCAGGGGTGAGTGATGTCCCCTGTGACAGCAGTAAGAGGCTTCTGGAAGAGTCAGGGTTTGTTTTCTTTGTGCTACTTGTAGACTGGGCGAGTGCATTTGGAAAATTCATATTTTCTTTCTAAGAGTCTACATGGAAACTCTTTAAACCCGGGTTGTTCAAAGTTGTGTGGCTTGCCTCAACTCTTAAGTTGAATAGGAAAAATACCAGGTAGACTTTTCTTTTTCTTCATACATTTCTGGTTAGTTAGCAGCTACGAAATCCTTCATGTTTAGAGCAAGAATACAGACTTCTAAATCCTTAACAAATAGCATTTGTATTGACTGACCTCCTTTAGCATTTTGGTTTTTTGTATTTGAGTTAGTTTACAGTGTTGTGGAGTTCTCTATTTCAAGCACCCACATGACTTTGGCACCCATAGCCTTATTTTTGTCTAAGTTTCCGAGGAAGATGCATTTTAAAAATACTGACTGGTTTCTGTATGGAAAAAAATAACCGCATCTTGAATTCCTTGTTTTTGCAAAGGACAGGATTTTTCTATTCCTGTCACTGTTGAACTGTGCCTGTGAGCACTGTAAGACCCTCAGAAATGAAGGCTGGTTCTTTTTATAATGTTCAAAAGAGCTGTTTTTTTCAAGAGAGAATATTCTAAAACATGTATTTTGTCTTTCTTAATCACCCCATAGTGTGACTAAAGCCATGTTTGTTTCCCCCAGTACCACTGTTTTAAAACACAGTTGGCCTAGGAGTCATGTGAAATTTAATTTGATTTCTATGTAGGTGGGATTGGAATGACCCACACATTTCCCATTGCCACTGTGCCAGCTTCCAGGGCGAGCCGCCTGGCACTGCATCTGAGCTCATTTGTAGTGTATCTCTCTCAGTTGCTTTGCAGACTTTTGGTTTATTACGTAGTACTTCTTTTTCATTGTAGGGAGGCTTTATTTTGTAAGGAGTAAATGTTGATTTTGCAAAGAGAAATGTACTGTATTAAAGCGAGCTACTCACCACATTTTTGCTTTAATATCCTCTTCAAGGTTTGTACTTACATGTAAAAATTATGTAGCGGTTACTTACTCATTTGTGAATGAAAGATACTGAATTGGTTTTATTCTCTGTGTTCTAAAATAGCATTTGATTAATGATTTTCTCTACTTTTCTCATTGGTAAGAAACTGCATTCTCCAGGAATTAGGAGAGCTAAAGTTGAAAGGCAGATGGCTAGTTTGTTTACTGAACGAGAGTCACTTACACAGCCCATTCTGGAGAGTGGACCCAGCAGCAATCACAGCACCGGGCAGGGCTCAGGGCTGCGTGCTCGTCCTGGTGGTTCTGCCCACTCTGAACAAACCAGCTCTTGCAGCACAGCAGTCTGCTGGCACCTCCAAGCTGAGGAGGGCTACCTGGCGGGCTGCGTGCGCTCTTTACCTATCTCCAATTAGAGTAAATTAATCTTATTAAAGAATCGCAAAGGTTCGACTCCTTCCATTCCATCTCAGATGTTTATCTTTAGTCAGGGGGCTTAAGCTTCAAATATTTTTTCCATTGTGTAAAGTTAGGACAGGACCAAAATGATCACCGATCCTATTGTTTTGTTTCCGTGTGCAGATGCATGAACTTTTACTTAGAGAAAGCTACAAGAGATATAAAAGTATGAATCCAGATATTTTGATAGGTTCACATATTAGTAATTCTTCTTTTCTAAGCTGGAATTGCGTTTATTAGTTAATCCTAGTTAGGGGTAAGTTGAAGACCAAGCTCATGATCTTCCTCAAGGGTTTCTTTCCTCTCTGAGTCTCTGGTTTAAACCAAATCCCAAATGGGAGTTCCAACAATAGACCTCTTTGTGAGCTTGGCACATAATAGGGAGATGCTTTTCTTCTTCTCTGTCCTTCCCTGTAATTCTGCAATTTGCAAATTGCCAGGCTGGTTCCTGCTGTATTTAGTTAGTGAACCAGGCCCCTACCCCCAGCCAATGGGTGTTCTGCTCTCTATCAGTCTGGGCCCTTCTCCAGAAGCCATCTTCTGTGTCCAGAGTGGCCTCAACATTTGAGCTGTTGCTGCCCTGGGCTTGGCTGCTGACCAGTTTTGAGAGTACCTGTGGGGGAACAAGCCTGGGTGACTACTCTGACCCAGTCTGGAGCCCTTCCCACTCCAGCTCCCATAGAGGCAGGTGGACTGCTCCATGATGGGCATTCAGGCCAGGCCACCTTGGGATGGGGGTCGTATGGAGAACACTAGAAAGGGATGAGAGGTGGGTAGGGAGAGACCATGATGAGGGAGAAAAGGCAGGTTCTGTGACGATGGTTCAGTTGCAGGACAGTTGGGGAGTGACTATAGGAGTGTGAGGGATGCACTCACGGCCGGGCTGAAGGCTCAACCTCCACTGGCAAAAGGCCCCTCTTGGAACTCAAGGAAGAAAGGTCCGGAGAGAGAGGTTAGGCAGGAGGTCCAGGGAGCCTGGGTGCTGGCCGAGCTACTAGTCAGAGGAAGCAGAGGGCTCATGGTGTAACTGGGTGAGGAAGTTCTCTAAAGGCTTGTGGCCCTGAATTTGGCCATTTTATGAAACAGATTTCTTTTAATATAAAAGTAGCCTCATGTGTCTCTAACTATAGAAAATGGAAAACCAGTGTTCTCATTGTTAGTTTTTATGTAGTAACTTGATATCTTTAAAGCATCTTACAGGCACATGACTTCTAAGGAAAGGAAATTAAGTGTTAAGCATTGTGAGTCCTTGTGGAGAACCTCATGGGTCAGTGCTGGTTGTAACCCTCTGTTTTGGCTGAAGGCCTCTCTAGTTCCTCCTGTCATCCTGAGAGAGGATTCACAGCACAACTCTTAAATACATGGAGTGATGTTATAAAGTAAAACGCCCGTCTGTGAGGAAGTGGGTATTTTATTAGAACTTAGGCGGGCAAGGTGAAGAAATACAATAAATACTTTCTTTGTGGCTTTACATGACTAATGTTGTATGTACAGTCCACCTGATTTTTCCCCTCTCGCATTTTGGGAAAGTGTGTGCGTGCGTGTGTGTGCGTGTGTGTGTATTTGTGTATGGGGGCAGGCAGAGTGCACACTTGGGAGCAGAAAGGAAAAGAAAAGTAGAGAAGCCAATAATTTAAAAAATTTCTTTGAGGTGTTCTTACAAATATCCTGTTGGCCTAGTATTGACTTTCATACTTGTAAATTTGGGTTCGTTGACAGGAACTACCTTGGCATAAGGAGGGATAGAGAAAAGCTAAATGTAGAGAGTAGTGGAATTCATAACAATATTTTAAAACATTAATCATAGAAAATTTTTCATTTTCCACAAGATATACATGTATTTTTTCCTTCATTTATAGTTTACGTGAGTTCTGTCTGCTCTAGGGCCTGATCTAGGTACTACTGCATGCAGCACAGTAGTGAATAAGAAAGTTTCAGCTCTTAGATTTCACAGATCTTGTTTGTTTATAAAATAGTTTTCACTGTTTTTAGACCGTACAAAAACACCCTCCTCTCTTTGCCCTTAACTGTTAGTAACACCATTTCTTACCTAGCCTATAGGAAAACAGGAATATATGAGTGACTCTGTACATGTGTAATCGTGTGCATTTTATTTTTTTTATGGAATAATAAACGTATAATTTTTTATAATGGATTGTGAGACATGTTCTTGTTTCATTACATGCTCTTTATTTCTTCATGTACATTTATTTGCAGGGTTCAGGCGGTAAGGAAGGAAATCTGAAAGCGGCTTCTTATTTCTGTTATTCCAATATGTTTGCCTAAGGTCAATGGTTTTTTGAATGTTTGTCTAGGCTAAATGACATTTGTGGCATAGGCATGCCATGAAGGAAGGAATCTAATAAACCATGAGAATTTTTAATAAAATAATACAGTCTTTATCATTTCACAGTGTAGGTGTGCACTAAATCATCTTGTACACCTTAAAAAATCACGTTGTACCAACCTAAAAAAAGAAAAAAAAGATAAACACAGTTTTGAACTACTGTAAATATAGAAGTTACATGACAAGGCATAAAGAATTGAGCTTAATCAGGCCCCAGAATGCATTGTCTTTGGGGATATAATGTAAACCCTGTGGTTTTACCAAAATCAAGTTTACAGTCTTCCCCTGTTTCAGACATCTGCTGAAATACCTAGGTTACCTTGGATTTGCTGTGTTTGTTCTAAATGTTTGGGTTTATTTCTTGTAAGCTGAATGGCATTTTCACTGGCTGTTTGGTTTTGTCCTTAGCTTCTTCCAGACCAGTTGGTCTTGCTTCTGGAGCATCTCTTGGAGCAGAAGACCCTAAACCCCAGAACTCTGCAGAGCCTGGAAAGGACGTACCACCTCCCCCAGCAGGATGCAGAGGTAAGCCAAGAACGGCCTGCCCTCAGGGTTGTGAAGAAAGATGATCCCATCATGTCCCAAACTGTTGAAACTGCTGAAACTGCTATTTATTTCCATTACCATAATCCCAGCAGGGTTCCCTGGAACCTGGTTGTTACTGGGGTATTCTAAGGTTCTAAGTTTTTCCCTCTTAGATCATAAAGAGAGACATAAGTTTCCTAAAGGAGTGGGCAGGCAGGGTGGAGTGCTTTTGAATTGTAAGCGCGGGTGGGTCATTTGGTGCATGACGGTGGCGCCGTCCTTTTGCACATTAACGAAACTTGTCTCAGATGTGCCAGAGTTTCTTGGTTGCATTCAGTTAGGACAGGAAAGGAGCCATGTGTAAAGGAAATGAAAACTAAATCTAACAGCCGTGGTTTAAAAAACAAAATTGGATGCCTGTGGGAAAGCAGTGTGGTTCTTAATATCTTTTAGCTTATCGTGAAGAATGCAATGTGAATCCTAAGATGAGTTCCAGGGTTTTTTATTTTTATGTATATAAAATAATAAGTATTTATTGTATTTAGTCATCTTAAGTAAAAAAAACAAGCACAGAGTCAAAAAGAGAAAAGCTTTTTTATATAAAACTCCTAAAATGTAAGTAAGTTTGGTTTGTTGAAAATGATTGAACATTTTAAAACCGTGCAGTCCAGTATGGCAGCTATCGGGCATGTGTGGCTGCTGAGCACTTGGTACAGGGCAGTTTTGAATTTGATATGCTATGAGTGTGTGTGAAATACACAGTGGATACTGAAGATGTGGTATAGTAAAAAAAAAAAAAAACAACAAATCAAAACAATAATTTATTATTGATTAAAATGTGAAAATGATATTTTGGATATTTTGGGTTAAATAAAATACTATTAAAATTAGTTTCGTGGTCATTAAAATGGAGTAAATGGAAAAAAGCTAACTAATTATTAGATTAAAAGGTAAGATAGACAATGTTATACATTTTTAAGCCTCATAAATTCAGGAATTAATGGAAAAGCTTCAGAGAAGATAGTTTTTTTGCCCACCTGAGCATAGATCAGCTATGCAGCTGTTGCTTTTTATTTTAGCTCTTATATTTTTGTTTATAGAAATTTCCAAATGCCAGCCTTTTATTTTTAATTAGTGTTTAAAAGATGTTTCTATTTATAGGCAGGAGGTTAAGTTTTAATCAGAGCTGGATACCACCGAAATGCCAGGCCCCTGTGAGGGTCAGTGGACAGTCAAAGGCGGGAAGATCAAAGCTGGCGCCAGGCACCTGTCACTCTGCCCAGAAACCGTGGGGTGGTCGACCCTTTTTGCCCCTTCCTTTTGGCATAAAACACATTGTATTCTTAACTTACATTACAGCCCAGTTTAGTTGTTATATTTAACCTCTTTAATATTTGAGAAGTATAACAGGTTTTAATTGGTGGTTCTCTGACAAACAAACTACACCATGATGCCCAAAGCCAGGGCAGTCTCTTCAGCTTAGATCTCTGGTGACAGGAGACTGGGGCCTGAATATGGCTTTGTCCCATTTATATAACTAGCGTGGTCACTGTTCATAGAGTTCACAAATATTCTGCTAGGCACTAGAGATTCAGTAGTGGGCACGACAGGTGAGGGTCTCCCTGAGGAAGGGCAGCTCATAAGTAAATGAATAAGACAATTTTAGGTAAGAGCTATGTAGAAGATAGACAAGTGAGGCTGGGGGAGTTGTCTCTAGATAAAGTATTCAGGAAAGGCCATGCAGACAAGGTGACATTCGAGCCAGGACATAAGGACAAGTAGGAACTGACCATACAAAGCCTCCATAGAAAGGCAATAACAGCAAGTGCAAACGTGAGAGCGTGGCATGTGCCAGGATAGGGGTCAGCAAACTTTTTCTGTAAAGGAACAGATTGTTAATATTTCAGGCCATACGATTTCTGTCACAGCTATTCACTTTTGCAGTTGTAGTGTGAAAACTGCCATAGACAGCACGTGAGTGAACAGATGTGCCTATACTCCAGTAAACCTGTTTATGGACCCTGAAACTTGAAATGCATGTAATTATCATGTCTCAAGATAATTCTTTTTGTTGTCATCGTTGTTCCTTCTTCAAACTATTTTAAAACATGTACACCACTTCTAGCTGTGGCCTGATTTGGCCTGCCTGCCCCATCTAGAGTTTGTTGACCCCTACACCGGGGTGGGCAGGGGCCAGACCAGGGAGGGCCTGGGCGCCATGTGCCCAGTGGGATTTCATTCCAACAGTGTGCCTCCTTCCCTGCTCTTGTCCTGGCATGTAGTTAGTTATACTGACGGCTAATCTCACTGTAATGTTTCCTTGAAATGTCACTCAGAACCAGAAGAGCAATAGGATTTTGGCCAACTGGGGTGTTTTCTAGAAACTTTATTAGTTAAGTGTGATTTATTTTGACATCGATTAGCCGGAATTTAGTTGAATAACCTTCTGCCTTTATTTTAAGTGATAGAACATTTTATGGAAGAGTTGTTCTTTGGTGGGAAAAGTCTTAAGGATTCTGACTTTATTCTCAGTGCTTCTCCTTGACCTTAACAAATAAGGATAGTCTCTTTCAGTTGTTATCAGGGCTTTTAAATATTTAATAAATAGAAAGCATTTGAAAGCTGTCCAAAGATCCTGGAGTGTGGCAAGTTGTATGTGGAGCATCCCTATGGGAAAACGTTCTAGAAGTATTTTCCTGGCAAGGAGCACTGTGAGTTATGGCCCTTATGCTCTTTGTTCAGGGTGCTTGCCTCTGGCCCCTGGGACCATGGTGTTGAATTAGATGTCTGTGCAGAAAAACTTCAGTATGGAGCCAGGGAGGGCTCATGACTTGGGGGGAGCCAGGAGTGTGTTACCCGTATTTCTAAGAGGTACAGAAAGGTTCCTTACTCTTTCCTGGACTAGTGTTTTTCCCATAGACTAGGGCTCTGCAACCTGTGGACTGTGGACTGATACCGGTCCGTGGCTTTTTAGAAACCAGGCTGCATGGCAGGAGCTGAGCAGCAGGCAGTGAGCGAGCAAGCGAAGCTTCATCTATATTCACAGCCGCTCCCTCAGCACTAGCATCACCGCCTCAGCTCCACCTCAGATCATTCATTAGGCATTAGATTCTTAAAGAAGCATCAATTCCTGGTGCCAAAAAGTTTGGGAACCGCTGCCTTAGAGCATATACATATGTAAAGATTCCTTTTAGAAGGCAAACCTGCAATCCCCACTGCTCATTTAAAGCTGTGATTTTGCTCCTTATGCCCAATTGTCCAGTTCGCTGTGGAACTCTCTTGTTGGCAGTTACGGATATTCTTGACGCATTAGACCAAAAGAATCCCAGGTGCGTAAGAAGCCTATCCGATCACGAATCAGGGGGCCCTCCATTCAGTAGTTTCCTTTAGCTTCTTTGCTGTCATTTCCCCTTGTCCCTTTCCTCCTTCCTTCCCTGTCAGTGGGTGGGCCAGTGCAGTCGCACTGGGAAGTATATTTTTAATGATTCTCTTTATGTAGTTCAATTTTTGTGTCACTTGTGTTGCTTCTGTGTTTTGGTTCTCTTCACAGAATGTCTCCTCTGTTGGTCAGGATTTCTGAGCATGGTTCCTAGTCTGATGTTGTTTGTCAGCTGTGCTTACATGTCAGGGGTGGTAGGTTACATGGCCCTTGTCTTTCATGTGCCTATATCACATGTGGTGTGAAGCCCCAGGTATGCTCTGGGGGAAGGGATTCCACATGTTCAGAATCTTAAAGGAAAAATGCACCAGAACAAACACAGTAAGAAGCTGGGAGAGTAAAGCATGTCATCCTAAGCCATCTTGAGGGAGAACGTTTGCATTTCACAGCCTGAAAAATAACACTGATTATAGGAGTAAACCATCTTTCACATCCTGAGTCAAAGACCCTACTAACCATATGCCGGGTAATTTTAACCAGAACAGAAAATGAGCTGACGGAAACCTTAGTTCATAGGAATACACTGCTTTCAGTTTTGAGCATACCAACTCAAAGAGCCATAGAAGTTTAAAAATATGTTGGACATCTGATTCTTGGAACAAAAGATATTTTCTAAGATCTTTCTTTCTTTCTTTTTTTTTTTTTTTTTTTTTTTTTGAGTAATGAATTTCCTACCCTCGTTTACAGGTCTCTTAAGCCTTAGAAATAGCTGTTCCATGTTAGCAAGGTGAAGACCCATGGAACTAGGCTCTGTGACCTTTCCCCGCCAAGAGCCCACAAAACAACTTTATTTCTTTAGACTACAGTTGAGCGCTTAAAATTTGGAGGCACACCTCAAGTGATTTTTTGGAAAATTCAGAAACAGCAACTTACTGTCTTATCTGTCATAATTGGGAGAGGTGGACATTTGTCAGAAGTTCCCCATGGTAGCATGCTCTGCTCTGATGTTTCACCTGGTAGGTTGAACCAGAAAATTAACTTTCTAGGAGAGACCGTTACCAGCATCAGTTCATCCTCTCACTGTATTTAGAGAAACTCTGTTGGTTTAGCTTAGGAGGAAGACTGGTTAGACTGGAGTGGGAAAGTGTGGGTATCATGTCCCTGTCTTCCCTCCAGTCCTCCTCCAGGGGTACCACACCGTCATGGCTGACCCCATGTGAAGAGAAGAATAACACCTGTTTATGTGCATCTGAGCAGCTCTTCCATGTCTTGATCTCATGAAACACCCAAAACAATTACCTGGTATTGGCCCAGGCATTGACTTCACAATGAATGGACTTGGGTCCCAGCGCCCCATTTTCCTCGTCTGCACAGCGGTGCGTGGACTGCTGGTTTCCCAACTTTTTGGCCATAGCCAGCTGTTAAAAAAAAGTTTTGCGATGCTATCTTTACACTTAAATTTTCTATTTTCTATTTTATTTCCTTAAAAATGTGTGTTGTGGTACAATAAATTGAGTTTGTAATACACATACGGTTGTAGTCCACAGTTTGAAAAATACTGGACAATGTCACGGTCCTCGCTGGCTCTCCTGTTTCCTCCTTGTGGACTGTGACCAAGGGTCCTGCAACTCCATCTCCTCCGGATTAAAATGGAGCCAAAACCCCTTATTCACAAGATTGTTACTGTGACATGAGAAAGTGTTAGTGAGCATCCACGGTTTTAACGTAATTTCTGTGCGTACACAATTCATCATCTTATTTTGTATGAAACAATCAAGTTTTGTTATTTAGCCAATCTCTCTTAATTTGTCAGGACTGGTAGGGAGAAAGAGAAAAGTAGTATAATCTCCCCAGCTATTAGAAGGCCCTAAGTTTCCAGTCAAAGAATTCTTGATCTTTGGGAGCTTCATGGGTTTTGGGGTGGGAGAACCTTGCTCTAAATCAAGACTTCTTAATCTTAGCACAACTGACTTTTTTGACTAGATCTCTGTCGTGGGGGCTGCTTTGTGTATTATAGGATGTTTTCATCCCTGATCTTTACCATGAAATGACAGTATCAATCCTACCCCAGTTTTGGCAATCAAAAATGTCTTCAGACATTGCCAAATGTCTGACAGGGGCAAAGCCACTCTGATTAAGAAACACTGGTCTAAAGCAGCAACTAATTCACAAAAGATAATCTTTCATCTCATCTGAGAGTACCTGACAACGGGTTACATACAGCATGTAATGGGGGAGCTAGAAAGGTGGTTCGCAACATTGAGAGGCTGCCGTCTGCCAGCTTGTCTCTCCCAAGGTTCCAAAGAAGGTAACCTTGGGAGAGGTGAACACAGACTCTGTAAGAAGGAAGAAAAAGAAGGAATTGCAAACTAAAGTAGTAGTAGTAGCGAATAAATCTAAGGAAACAGATCAGTAAGTAAGGACAAACCTGTTTAACCACTAGTACACAGAGAGCCACGCCAGCAGCTGTCTGCATTCTGCTCTGAAAAGGACACTTTCAAGGTTGATTGCAAATGGAAAAACATCTACCTTGCAGGTCTTTTCCCTCACCACTGCCTTTCTTCTGGCTCTGGCTGAAGAGCCCTTGAAAACCACATAAAATGGCCTCCTCCCATGGTGGGCTTTACATGCAGAGAGGACATGGATTTTAATAATATTGGTAAGAACTCATTGCTTGCTTGATAACACCACAGCATTTACTTGAAGTCCAGAGTTGGAAGGTGTGACTTCAGGAATCCAACAGTCTGACAGCTTTGATTCTCATTTTTAAATTTTATTTGGGCCCAAAACATAGTTTCTGTGAATTGAGAGCATTTTGTGATTAATAGACATCTAGAGAGGCATATTTAAAAAGGTAGAGAATAAAGGTTGAGCTACATATCATGTCTCTGAATTCTAAAATTGATCAGTAGCTGTGATTCTACCCCATTCCCTGTAATGCTAAAACTCCTTCTCTTCAGGGTGACCAGTGTTGGGGCTGTGTTCCCCATTCACCCTTGGTTGCTTTTTGGTAATATGCTGGCTACAGAATAAACATTTCTCTTTTGTTTCCCTCACAGAAGAGTTTAGAGGGGAGGTGAGGTATAATCTCTTGGGCCCCGGTGACCCTTCAGGAAGCTCACCAGCTTCTATTTAGAAAAATGCTGTGTCCAGACTTTGGTGCTTCTGTCCTCTTCAGTCTGCCTAGATGCAGAATCGAAGCAGCGTAGAAGCAGAACCGGGCCTCACTGACGTCAGAGCCCATAATCGTAGTGTGTGAGAGTAGCCTGCAGGGATGAGAGGACTGTGTAAGGACTTGAGGCCCAAACATAGGAAAGGTGCCAGAGCACCGCCCCATCTCAGCACTGCTCCAGTGACCGGTGCCACTTACTCTTCTTCCTCCCGCCGTCCTGGAGGCTGCCCCGTGTGCATGCACGTCATCACCAGTACTGTCAGGCACCGTCGTGGAGCCCACAGGCAGATTTCCAGATTGGACATCAAAAAGAACCATTGTGGAGTGTCAGAGTGGTGTGTGGCAGTTAGAGAAGTGGTTCTTCAGGGTAACATACAAGGGCCCAGATGGGATAGGAGCTTCCGGAAAGGAAAGGCAGTTTGACACGTGCTGTATTCAGTATGGAGCCGTTTGTCACAATTTCTTTGCAGGGACAGGGGTCTGGCTTGTTGGCCCCTTGACATGGTCAGGCTCAGGTTACAATCAGAGGTCAAATGCTGATGAATCTGAACCTTAGGGTGAAAGCTATAAATAGTGGGACTTAATACTCTTTTTTTAAAAAAGCCAAGACAGCACTGTGAGGGGCCCAGCTGCCCCTTTAACACAGCATTGTAATTCCTTTCTTAGAGTTTGAAAGCTTGCTGGGGTATGGACTGAAAAAATGGAGAATTTTTTTTTTTAGTTGCTTTTGTCTTAATCTGTCTTTTTAAACCATGTGCCTTTAATGATGTGGGAAAGAACAGAGCTCTTATATATTTCTTTAGTTATATTTGTGTATCCTTTCTTTTATTCGGTTTATGAAACAGTGTTTTAGAACATCTTCAGAATTGGGATGATACCTCTAGGCGTTTAATCTTGAAGCTTGCTCTGTTATTCAGTCCAGCGCCCCAGAACTGTTCCTTGAAACCCTTGCAACAAGTTAAGTCTCCCCTGCTATATTGCAATTAAGGGATTTTTCCAAAGCTGATCTAAAATGACAAAATAAAAAACTCTAACCTTTCAGATCAATATTCCTCTTGTTCCTCTCATTTCCATAGGCCAGGGAGTGTGTTTGTTTACCATGAATTGCTGCAGCATGTTGGAGCTGGTCAGATGTTTGTTAAATAATGAAGATAAAGGAGAAAATAAGCCATTAATGGCAAAATCTGCCTGATTTTTCTTAAAAGCCTCTTTCAAATAAACAGTTATAATTAATTCATAATATTTAGAATTTGTAAATAAAAGGAAAAGAGCATTTAATATGCGGGCTTTTAGCTATAGGTTCAGTCAGACTTTATTAGAAAAGCTCTTGGTTGCTTATTCTTTGCTCTTTGCTCCTGCCACCATACCACTGTACTCAGCAGCAGGTCCTATTGTACAGAGGCTTTAAGGGGCCTTATCTAGTCTGACTGTATATGTTCTCCCATCCTTCCCTCCTCCTCCGCCATCCTGTACAGATGTTCTCGAGATGGGGAGATATACACATTTTCTGGGGTTATAAATCACTTTGCCCTGATGTTCTTCTTTCTATATGGCTGCAAATGCAGCTACATCTCATCATGTTCGTTGTGTCTTAAAGGTCTCAAGGGTGAAATCAACGCGTGGTATTTTATTGGTACTTCTGGCTTTTTTATACTTGCATCAGTAGTTTACATATTTTTGTATTAGATTTCTGCGCTAAAATCCATGCCGAGAAAGCATACAGTTTTCTGTGAACACGGCCATTTTCTTTCACAGCTGCAAACCGGACCATATTCCCATGTAACGTGTGCTTTACATGCCCTAAAACAGAAGTCTCATTTTTCCAAAGTACTCAAATGTCTTTCCAGATGGTTCTCTTCTCTCCAGTGCCTTTTCCTGTCCACCATTCTCTACCGTCTAGTTTCACGTACTCCAGGATTTGAGAATTCAATTTGTCAGGCCTTGGAGCTGCAAACTGCCGTTAGGATAAGCTCTTCTGGCAGTGTTTGCCAGCAGCTGGAGGGTGGTCCCCGAGCCTGCCCTGCAGAGAGGGGACAGCGCTCTGGACATCCCACATGTTCCCTGGCAGTTTATGCCTCTCACATTGGAATGTTTGTGCTGGTGCCTGAGAGCAAAAAGAAAGCAATTAGACGGGATTAAAATTGTTTAAAAAGTGAAAAGACACCTATTCTTGTGCAAATGATGGTATTTTGTGTGTATGTCAGGGTATGAAATTTTAAGATCAACTGAACTTACAAGGTGCACTATAAATGAATTTTAAGCTACCTGGTCTGCGTGTTGCTGTTGCTTTGCTGCAGCCTTGAAACACCTGGAACTATGTGCCATAGACCAGCTGGTCTCTCGCCCATCTTGGGTAGAAGCAAACGCCCAGGCCCAGCACAGGAATTCTGCAAGCACTGGGGACCAGCCAGCCAGCCAGCGGCTGCCGAGTCAGCTCAGCTACTAGGACACCAGGTAGTGTCCTTAGGAATGGACTATGTAAAATTAGTACCCTTTTGCTCAAACAGCTTTTCTCAGCCTGACTCTTGATGTGATTTTAGTGACCTTTATGGGAAATAATTCATACACTGTGTACAGTTCACCCATTTAAAGTGTACAGTTCAAGGATTTTTAGTTTATTCACAATTGCACCATCACCACAATCAATTGTAGAACATTTTCATCATCCCCAGAAGAAACCCTTTATTAGCTCTCATTCCCATCTCTCCTCTGCCCTCAGCCTAGGCACCCACACTAATTTTCCTGCCTCAGTAGATTTGCTTATTCTGGACTTTCATGTAAATGGAATTGCATACAATATGTGACTTTCATGACTGGCTGCATATTGTGTCCAGGAATCATCCACGTTTCAGCATGTACCAGTACTTTTTTTATTTTTTTAATCACCAGATATTTTCATTTGTATAAGTACACAGTATCTGTTTGTTCATTCACCAGTTGATGGACATTTGGGTTGTTTCCACTTTTTGGCTATTGTGTATAATGCTGGTATGAACACATGGGTGTACATGTTTTCATGTGGATGTATGTTTTCACTTCTCTTGGGCCTGTATCTCGGAGTGGATTTGCTGGGTCATACGATAACTGTTTATCCTTTTGAGGAACTGCCAGACCGTTTTTACAATGTTAGTGTACCATTTTACATTCTCCCCAGGAATGTCTGAGGGTTCCAGTTTTTCTTTGTCCTTACCAACACTTAGTATTGTCTTTTATTTTAGCCATCCTATCAGGTGTGAAGGACTCTCATTGTGGTTTTGATTTTCTTTTCCCTCATAACATCATCTCGAACATTTTTTTTATTATCCATTTGTACAGCTTTGGAGAAATGTCTAGTCAGATGTTTTGCTCATTTTTAGATTGGTTTATTTATCTTTATTATTGAGGTATAGTCATCATATATTTCAGATACAAGTCCTTTTATCAAGTATATGACTTGTAAAAGCATTCTTTTCACTTTCTTGATGGTATCCTTCAAAGCACAAAAGTTTTAATTTTGATAAAATCCAGTTTATCTTATTTTTTTCTTTTTTTGCTTGTGCTTTTGGTATCATCTAGGAAGCCATTGCCTAATTCAAGCTCTGGACGATTTATACCTATGTCTTCTCCAAGTGTTTTATAGTTTTAGTTCTTAAATTGAAGTCTTGGGGTTTATTTTTAAAAGTCCATTTCTCTAGCTCCCATAAGGAAGGATAGTGGGAGAAATAGCCATTAAGAAGAGAGAGGGTGCTTAGGACACCCTGCCCAGTAACATATGTCTTTTCCTCCTTCAGGTCTCAGTTCACATGGCCCCGTCGTAGGGAGTCCTCTGACCACATCTCCGGCACATCCCCACTTCCCTTATTGTACCGTTATGTCTGTCCATGTCATTTACCACCAACATAAGAGTCTGTACCTGCCGGCTTACTGAATTTTTCTTAGACTTTCTACTTAACTGTAACCTCCAAGAGGGCTTAACTGGTTTATTCACCACTTTCACCTCAATATCCAATACTTTTTTTTTTTTTTTTTTTTTTGAGAATGACTTTTCCTTGATCTCAGGTGTTCTGTAATAGCAGGTACTGGTGTCTGACACGGCAAGGTGATTGGAATAACTAAGACCGTGGTGAAACCACCTTGGCGAGGCCCTCCGCAGTTGAGTCTGCCTCTGAAGAGAGCACGGGAAGGCACTGGTGTCCCTTCTGAGATTATCGGAGGAGGTAACCCATAGTCACTTTTCTGACAACAATAAAAATCCTTTTTTAAGCAAAAAGTCCTTTTTCAGCAAAGGCCATGTGTCACCTGTTAACAAAATGAAGAACAAAGGTGGAGGGCATTATTTCCTAGTTACCGAATCACATATTGGTGTATTGCCATTTGAGCATAGTTTCGATAGGGAAGGGTATCAAACTGCCATGTTTCAAAGCAGATTCCCAAGTTTTCATTTTTGGAGCCATCTGTGTGTAATAGAATTAGTGTCACTAAATAAAAATAATAGCTCCATTGGAGAAGGAAGAAAGGTTAGAATTTGCCATTTGTGGTGACGTGTGTCATCACGTTTGACCCTCACTGTCACTCCCCATGTACATGTCAAGTGTGATGATCCCGATAGCAGTTTCAGAAGATCTTGTTTTTCATGCTGCTATGGCTCTGGTTATAACTGGTTAAAACCAGTTATGAGCAGTGAACATACAGACAAAAGCTTTAGGGACTGACTGGAACAAGGTTAGTAAGAACCCCGGAAAAAGAGCCTAGAGTCTCTGATCCCTCATTTGTGGTCTTAACCCCTGGCCTAGGGATTTATTAACCTGGCCTTGTGACAGCAAATAGAGTAACTTTTAATTTCCTGTACTTAAAAAGAAATATGTTAAGATCGCAGTCCTTTGAGTAAGGCGAGAAAGAAAATGAGAAGTGCTAGAATCAAAATACAAATGTTGGGAATCTTCATGTGACAACCACAAAGGTGATGATTATTTTTATTTTTTCAGAAGAATGAACAGATAAGACATACGGATGCATCGCAGATGCACCTAAACACAGTGCTTTCTGGAAGTGCAGCCTGTCTTAGTGCTGCCTTCCCACTCCAGGCAGGCTCCCTTACCAGCAGTAAGCCCACTTTTAAAGCAAAGTTAAATCTAATTTAAGAACACAAATTGAAAAAGCAGGTTTGTTTATTGCAGTGTTAGACTTATTAACTCACAAAAGCCATGAGCCTTGGTCTTTCTGTTTACAGATATAAAATGGAACTCTAAATGAGGTTTAATGGGCTTCTCAGATCATGTTCCCTGGACAGATTTCTTTCCCCTTCAATAGTAAATTTTTAAATCAAAAGAACTGAAAAGAAAGGGGAGTGCTTCCTGTCATAAATAGGATGGGGTGGCATTCTTCAAAGCATTTTACAGCTTCCAACTGTGCATTTTAATTTCAGAGTAGCTGAAAAGCATTGAGTTTTTTAAAGTAGTACATTCATTCAGAAACATTTATCAAGCACATGCTAGGCACCAGGCATTGAGATAGGGCCTGGAGATGGTCTAAAGGTGCCCAGATCCCTGCTTTCACCAAGCTTACCTTTTAGTGAAAATAAATACATGAACAAGCGAACAAGGAAACACGAGTGTCCGAGAGCACTGTGAGTTGGAGAGATTCCAAGACACTGTGAGAGTGACCGATGGGGAAACGGGGAGGGGCTGATGAGCTCTGGGCGGAAGAGGTGAATTAAGCGGTGCTGACCTGTTAGGTCATTCGACTCAATGTGGGTGTGGTAGATGAGGTGCAGCCACAGCGGTGCCATCTAGAGTGACCGAAGGCTGGTCCTCACAGCCTTCTTCTAAAGGCTGTTAACACAGTTTGGGACTTCCTGAGACACGCTTCAGACTTTCTGGCAGTAAGAGAGTGATGGAGTGATGGAGCTCTAATATATTAACAGAAGGGAATACGTTGTCATGGGTTTTTAAGTGAAAGAATGTAGGCTGCGCTAAGCTAGTGAATCCAACAGTGGTAAGTGGAGAGACGGCAGAACACAGTATATCCATTCTGACTGCTGTGTTGTAAAGATCAGAAGTGAATTTGGTCAAATGGCTAGGTTTTCACATTCATCGTGTTCTCTATTTTTTACCTGTTTATAATTGTGAAACATTTAAAAATAAAGCAAAGGAAGCAGCTACTTACAAGAGCCATAGATGCTTTTCAGGCGTGGCAGTGAGTATACACCAAATCAGACCCTGGCTCCAGGATTGCGGTGACAGAAGCAACACGGTTGGTTCACTCTCTGTGACTTTGACTGTCTCATATACCTTATTGATGGCACAGTGGCTATCAGAACAAAGTTGGGGGTATTAGTTATTAGAAGTTATTAGAACTAATTTATTGTCTTCTGCCTATAGCAGTGTCTGCCCAGCCTCTGTGATTCCATTTGTTCTGCAGGCACAGTAATGCTTTTGTAAGATGCTAGTTTTCAAACTCCACCTCCAAGGAACCCAGGACCCCACAGAGGAGTTTCCTGTTTAACAGTGTTTTTTACCTGACATGAATATTTAAACTGCTTGAAGAACCCACTGACATTCTTTTCTTTAATCTGTCTTTATATACTGGAGTTCCACTTACATTTTTATTAAAAGTTAGAAGAATTATGTTCAAGAAAAGTTTGAAAACCACTTTGGAAAATTATTTTATTAGATAATAAACAAGCTATTTGGCACATTCCCATGTAAAAATTTTTACTTCTTAGAAGTAATTTCATGAAAAACAATCTAAAATTGAAATTAGATAAAAAGGTTTGAGATAAAATTTTTTATAAAAGATCATTGGGAATTGTAAAATGTTAATAAATCTGGGATTTAAAGTATGTAGCGATTCACAGAGGGGTGTCTTGTTGGCATGGAGAGAATCGGAGTGAGCTGACTTAGGGATTACTCTTCTTAAAGGCTGTATCTCACTGTCAGGGTCACTACCCACATGCAGCACCTTACATCTGCATTTGTGCTGGGCTCGTTGGCCTGAGAGATGCTCTGCTTCAGAAGGAGGAATGCCAGAGCATGTCTGCGTGTGTAGAAGGAATTTAATCCATAGAGAAGGAGATAGGATTTGAAGGCCCCGAGTTCAATTACGCTCTTGTGCGTTCCTGACTGGGCAAGGCTGAAACTGGCCAGAACCAACTCATGAGGTTCTGCAACATCGTGCTGGTAGATTTGGGGTGTTAAAATTCAATGACATACCATTGCCTGTGCCTCTGAAAGCCTAGGGCAAGGGCCTCTGAGATAGAGCAAGGGCCAGTGAACTGGAGCTAGACAAGTCCACCCTGTCGCCTATTTTTGTAAATGAAGTTTACAAATGCTCATTCACATATTGTCTAGGGCTGCTTTTGTGATATGATGCCAAATGGGCTGAAAAACCAAAAGTGCTCACTCTCTGGCCTTTGACAGAAAACATTTGCTGACTCCATTCTAGAGTCTAGTAGGAAATGGGTTCCAGATCCATTAAAATATCTCAGGACGAGAAGAGATTGAGGTGTAGGGAGTAGGGTTGTCCTTTAACAATTTTTCTCCCCCATTTCCAGGATAGAGCAGTTGATGTGAGGGAGGCCCAGCATGTTCTGCTTAAGGTCATGGTTGTAACCACGGAGGTACCTGTTCAGTCACAGGACTTGTCCTCTGAATCTGAGACATGGTTTGCGAATACAGAGACCCTTCAGGGCAGCTACCATTTTTTCAGGCATTGGTTGAAATCAGAGAAGAGGCTTCATTCATCTTGTACTGTGTATTTCTGAGTCAGAAGTCAGCTCAGCCAAGCCTTTTAGGGTAGTGAGAACCTTCTTGAAATGGCAGAGGTGCCGTGCAACTGGGGGTGATGCTGGTGCAAGGCCGAGCAATCTGTCTTTACAAATTCCCAAGCCTCTGGGCCCTTCCTTGGTGCCACCCCCTGCTTCCTGTGCTCTGTTGGGAATCTGAGGCTCAGTCCAGCCTTCTCCTGCCCCCTGAGCCCGGCCCTTCCCTGTTGGTGCCTTTTTTCCGCACATCCTCTTCCTCACACATGTGCAGGGCCACCCTCAGCCAGCAGCAGTCACCTGACAGCCACCTTGCTCTGTCATTTCACCAGTTAAGAAACACTTCTTGGAATTAATACTTTCAAGGTTTTTACAGATTTAGTAAATAATGAATTTTGAAGTAGCCAAATCCAGAAACATGCTATAAGCACTTACTATGTGAGAATCACTAAGCTAGCACTTGCCTGGGTGCCCTTGGTGGGTTCCCATTGCAGCCCAGAGGGGCTGAAGCTCTTCCAACACCCATCCTAGGGAGGGGAGCAGGATCAGTGAGGAGTGCTTAGAGTAGCAAGCCAAACTTACAGGCCCAGTGAGTGACAGACCCAGGCCTTTAGTTTGGGGTATCCAAACACAGTAGGTCATGAAATCAGTTTAGCAGGTTACCAACCAGCATTAAAAAAAAGAAAGAAAATATCAATGTGTTGAGTGTCGTGAGAGAAAGTATAGAAAAAAAGAAACTGGTTTCCGTGTGTGCATACATGTGCATGTTGTATTCATATGTGTGTTGGCTACTGTGAATGTGTTTGGAATGAATGAGCCACCAGCCTTATAGCCAGCACCCTGTGTTTTTTGTGTTAACGCAACAAAATACCTTTTGTATATCCAGGCCCAAGGGGTCTGCTCAGGTCTCCCCAGTGGCTAACACCTGTGGCCACAGACACACACCATCCTCCTGGTGGGAATCCATGCTGTGGGTCGGAGGCCAACCATCCAGGAGCAGTTATATGGTTCATTAGAAGGTTATTTCTGTCTTTAAATGTGGGCCTGACATGAATTGGCTTCTGCATACCTACACTTTATTTGTCCCATCCCTAATTCTAAGACCTCATCTGTACCCAACCCCAAAGAACCGGTCATATTATTGAGCACTCTTGGGAGAACACTGATGTCTGTGCACTCATCACTTTCTGTTCGGGGAGGCTTCAGAAACCCACATAATTCTAGAATCCACTTGCAATGATATGGCCTAGCACTGCTCTCTTAAAACCCACCTATCTACTCAGGGCAACACCCACATCTTTCTGTTCAGTGTCCCTCGAGCAGAACACTTTGTAAAACAGAATTCCAAAGTGACTTTTATTAGACCTAAGTATTTATAAGTACACACCTGTACCTACACTTTGTATATCACAATTTCATTGCGACTTTGTGGGAAGAATTGGGGACCTAAATTCCCTTTCTTCTTCCTACCTTATTTGTGTGCCAGGCACTGTACTTTCACACATGGTATGGAATCCTCAGCACTGCTGAGTGCGGTGGGGACATGTGTCCTGGCCCTGGCTGGCAGGGGGTGGGGCCAGGTCTAGCTGCTATTTGCCCTGAAGACTCTGAAGAAAAGCTGGGGGTGCGTGCTCAGGAAGCAAGCAGGCTCTGCCCTTCGCCACAGCTCTGCTCTTCCCACTCCTACACAGCCCTGCTTCTGATTTTCTCCAGCTTTTTCACTCTCTTCCTGCCCTCCTGCCTCCATCTGCCCCTCGTCTCTCCCTGCCTCCTTGCCCTTTGTCGTCCTTGCCCCTTATTTCTTGTCTGCCCAACCTGACCGTATTGCTGGTGTTCAGCTAACATGTTTGCTGACTCCAGGCTTCCAGTGATTTCTAGCATGAGTTTAGTGTGACTTTGTGAATTTAAGCCATTGAAAAGTCATTAAATCTTTTCATCTCTCTTGAGACACAGTTGAAATATAATAAAATATGAATATTTAAAGTGTGACTGATAAATCACAGGCTGTGTGCGCACATATGAGGCAATGGCACTGAACGAACAGAACCAAGAAGCCGCAGATGGAGTGGAGGCTTGCTGTGGACATGTCTGATGTTTTTTGTTTTTCTTTTTAATCTCACTGGAAGTTAAAAGACAAGGTGACCACTACTCCCATTAATTAACCTGTTGGAAAATAAAGAAGAGCAAAATCTGCAGAACAGGCAGCTCTCTTTTGGGAGATCTGCTTCTGAATTTTTTGTCTTGTCCTCCCCAGCACTGAGAAGTCCACTTTCCTCCACTGCCGGTGGAGAAAGGAGCTTGGTACAAGGATGTGACAGATTGTCAAGGATTTTTTTAAGTTTCTCAGTGACCTGGAGAAAGGGCGCTGTTCCATTAGTGCCCACTGTGGAAATACTGCTGGGGAAAATTGAGGCAAATGTTACTTTGCTACTGCATTTCAGAAGACCGCCGTTCCACATGATGGCAAGTGGTTAAGCAGATTTCAAAGGTGATAAAAACAATTTAGGGGATTAAAAAACTAGGGATTTTCTTTGTTTCTCAGAGAAATACTAAGAGAAGTAAAAACGCTGTCCTGGAGCAAGAAATATCTGTTGGGCCCTCATCCTCACACAGCATCTCTGCTGTCTTTTAAACATCCTGTCATTAAAATATTGAAATGCATTGAGCTCTTTTGCAATGAAAAGGCTTGTTGTTTTTTTTCTGTTCTTCGTGGAGAGGGAGGTTGGTCTGTACTTCCTGGATGCCATGTCAGCCTTCAGAGGTCAGAAGACTAGATCTCTTATTAATTGTGACAATAAACTATTTTTAACAGTAAGAGAAATGGAAATGCTGACTTCATATTGATTGTGAAAGAGCCTCTTTCACTAGGCTGCCCCTGGACCGCCCAGCCTCCTGCCCACCCCTCTAGGGGCCTTATCCTACTGAGAAATAGGCTTTAATTTATGCTTTGTTGTTTCTGTATGCGTGAATAAGATGAAGGATAGCACAGGAAGGAAAAATGACTGGCCAAACCCTCTTTTCTAAAAGTCAAATCTGAAAAATAAACTTGCCCCCAAGTTTTAGAGTGACAAACAGCAGTCATTGTCAGAGGCATGGTGTGCTCAGGTCACATAAATCTAAGTCGTTCAATCATTCTGAAGCTGACAGTTTTCCCATACATGTCCACACTCAAAGTTGGTGCAAAGACTGTGTTCGCAGTGTGCAGTTGTGAGGAGTGAGGCTCTGCTCCGAGGGCCCAGAGCAGGTGGCAGAGCAGCATCCTTGGTCTTCGACTGTCTCTCCTGTGTGGTGGCCCTCGGGGCTCACAAACAAGAGACACTCCTGGGACATGGTCAGTGGCTGGTGGTGTCTGAGGCATTTAGATGACCATGACTTGGGGGAGAATAAAAGGGCTAGGTAGAGGCTCCCAAGAGAGCCATTTGGGTTTCTCCACTGCGTGGCCTTGGCACTGGGGCCACAGCATGGGGATCCGATTTTTCTGATGTCTCCCTCAGACTGGTGTGGTGTGAGGAGCTGGCTCCTCTGAGCTCTTCGCTTGTTCTTTCTGCTCATAGTATTTCAGGGGACGCCTTTCCCTTTTATTGTCCACTGTTAATTTCTATTGATTGTATAGGAAAGAACATTTTAGTGAAGATTGAAAGACTTTCGATATCCAACTAGTCTGAGTGGCTTCTTCCCTTTTGTTGTTGTAATGGTCTGGAGTCATTAGCTCATTTCCATGCACCTCTGAAATTCCTTCAGGGATGTGAACATTGGTTGGGTACTCTGCCCTTACAAGTGCAAAGGGCCTGGCTGCCCAAAAGCAAAGGACAGGGCCACCAGAGTCCCCAAATTAACACCCTGTCTGGGAGCTCACTCTAGCCTTGGGGAAAGATTCTTTCCAAAAGATTTGCTTCTTTCCTTCATTCCTAATTGTTGGCATGTAAATACATTTAGAGCAGATTAAAGGAGAGATCGGGCCTGGTCACTGGGTAATGATATAATTTATAGGGGCCCCAACCAAAATGATGAAATTGCTTATATTTTACTGTTGCCACAAATGGATTCCTTTAAAGGGTCTCCCTCTTTCAAAGGCAGTAAAAACAAAGAGTGATGGAAAGAGGCCATTTCAAACACACATAATCACTTCCATGTATGGCTAGTGTTGAACTGACGATGGAATATAAAATGGTAGACTGCTAAAATGGGTGTGACTGTAACAGGGCTTCGATGCCAGTAGAAAATGGCCTGAAACTGGATTCTGAAAACCAAATTCAGGTAGAATTTCCCGTAAAGAATGTGTCTCAAGTGTCGAGAGATGCTGGGAGCTCTGCTTCTGTCATCAAAGGCAGACAGTACTGGGATCAGACTTCCATTTTGTCATAGGGGTATTTGTGTGTATGTGTGGGGTGGGTGTTCCTGGCAAATAACTGCTGGTAGACCTTCAGTAAAGTGTATCTTCACTAAACAGCGTCCAGAGTTAGCTTGCCTGTTTTTAGTGTGTTGTACAAACCTGCAGCAGGGGCTACTTGCATCAAGGCGGTCTTCCTTTCCCCTCTGGCAGGCACCCCAAAATTCCTTAGAAGGCACACTTTGCGTCTACTCAGGAATGTGAAAAGCAGTGTTTTTCTGCTTTACTGTGTTTATTGTTAAAATGGACGGCATTGAACCATACTGGTTATTTCAGGAAATTAAGTAGTTGTGGTCGGAAACCTTCACTGACAGCAAACTGCAGGGCACGGCACCAGCTGCCTTAGGATGTGCATTTCCTTTCCTAGTTACATTTTGTGTTTACCTTTATCTTTCAAATTTGTGTTTAAAAACATCAGAATAGCCAGCTGAAATAGGCACTTTTCTCCCCTAAAGTTGACTAACAACCCTCCTGTTACAAAGGAACTTTGTAAAAGAAAACTAAATTGAAACTTAAAAATTAAAAGTATTAACATCGTTAATATACTTTAGAGAATACAGTAGTCCCCCATTATCTGAGGTTTCAGTTACTCACTGTCAACTGTAGTCTGAAAACATTAAATGGAAAATTCCAGAAATAAACAGTTCTTAAATTTTATATTGCATGCTGTTATGAGTAGCATGATGAAATCTCACTCCATCCCACTTTGTCCCACCCAGGACATGACTCACCCCTTTGTCCCGTGTCTACATGTTGTGTGTGCTCCCTCCCTCAGTCACTAAGTAGCCACCTCAGCAGTCAGATCGACTGTCACAGTATCTTGCAGTGCTTGGGTCCAGCTCACCCTCATTTTACTTAATGATGGCCCGGAAGAGCACAAGCGTAGTGATACCGAGAATTCGGATATGCCAAAGAGAAGCCATAAAGTACTTCCTTTAAGTGCAAAGGAAGTGCACTTAAGGAAGTGTTCTTGACCTCATAAGGAAAGAAAAAATAAACGGAGGTTGCTAAGGTCTGTAGCAAGAAGGAAAATTCTGTGAAATTGTGAAGGAGAAAGTTTTGCTTGATGGGAACTAGAACGTATCCCCTGAGGACGAGGGGACCACTGTAACTTTTCCTAACGCAGAGGCACTCGATCATTAAACTCATTTGGCTAAGAAGACCTACGAGTTTGTTGCTTACTGGATTTTCTCTCATTTCTTAAGGTTCGCCATCGGTGGTGTGAACTCATTGTTAAGCACAAATACACAAAAGCGTACAAAAACGTGGAGAGATTCCTTCAGGAGGATCAGGTAAGTTTCACTTTTCAGCCAACGAGGTTCTCTAAGTGCTGTCCCCCTGACTCCCGTATACTTAACGAAGGGGCCAAGTTGTAGACATCTTTTGTAACGAATGTTTAAACATTTTCCAGAGATATTTAGGAAGTGGACAGTAGCTTACCTGGCCCACTCTTGAGCTAATTTTCCCTCTCTCGGTGTCCCTTTAGCACTGAGCCAAGCGCCTTCGAGGTGCTCTTGGTTTGACCTTGCTGTTGACCTTGACTGTTACCAAGCGAACCTTGCTGACAGCACAGCACCACCAACCCTCAGATCAAGTTTGTGGCTTGGTGCTGCCGCGTCTGTGTCTTCACTTGGCCCCCATCTAAATTATGTGTGAAGAATTGACTGGGAGAGCCCTGATTGGCCTGAACAGTCTGGGCTGTGTTTGCGCCAGTCCCTGCCGGCCAGGCCCCTGGAGCGAGTGTCTTTCCTATGAGAACTTGCCTTGGCATTCACCAGGGGAAAGCAGTCATCTTCCAAGGGGCAGCGGGAAGCATGTGCATGTGTGGCCATTTGGGGATGTCCTCCTTGCCACCTCTGCACCCACCCACGCCTGTCCCAGTGTGGCCGTCGATGGCAGTGCATGCGCCATGGGCTCTGCTGCTGGAAGTCGGCCTGCTGCCCATCCCCGTTGGCGGGATCACTGTGTGCCGTGAGCGAGCTTGCTGCCGAGCACTGTGGGCTGATAGAATAGAGCCATGTTTCATTGGGGCGGAGAGTGGGGTGAGGGCAAACAAAAGGACTTTTGAAAGGGCCCAAGTATGGGGGGCTGCCAGCAAGTAAGGGCTCAGCATTCCCACAGAAGAAAATTCATGACTTTGTACCAGAAGAAATGTCACATTTGCACAGGAGAGCAGGAGGTGTTTGGAAACATGGGAGGGAGTAAAAGGACAAAATGCAAGAGAAGCTTAAGGTTTATTTGGAAAACCACAATTAACTGCAGTATACTTAGAACCATGGTCTTGGCCAAATAAGGGTGACCAGATCTCAGCCTTTTCAGGAAAGAATTTTTGAACTGCAACTAGACCAAGTTGTTGTCTTACACTACCTATGAGATCCTCCTTTAAATTTGCTCCAACAGAATGTAATCCATGGCATAATTAAGCTTGGAACAAGAGAAGGCAGAACCAAAGGGGTCTTTTGGTCTTCCAGAACATTTTTCCTACGGTTTTAACAACGGCCAGTTATGCAGATGTGAGTCTTTGCAGCGCTGTGTTTGAAACAGAAGGGCCAGTGTTTGCCGTAGGGGTGGAGTGGTTGAGGGAACACGGTCAGGCTGGGCTAGAGCAGCAGGCAGCCCTTCCCAGTGGCGCAGTGATCCTTCCCACCCGTGGCTGCCATGTGGCATAGCGGTATTCATTTCCCAGCAGTGCCCGGGGACACACTTCGCTGGGAGAAGAGCTGTGTCTTTGTGACATCTGCACAGCCCCTAGGTGCTTCTTTCCCCTGCACAGGCTTCGGCGGTGGTGGTAATCGGACCCTCTCTGTCTCTGTCCAGAGCGATCCTGACACGTCACTAGAGAAGTGTTCACTGTAGAATCGGTTTGTGGCCGGTGAAATCACTAGGGTTCTGTTGACAGAGCTGATAAGAATTCCTTGGAGTTTCAGTGAAAGCAAGAAAGGGATGGGAATTGAAAGCTCCAAGTTCTTAAAGTACAACTGTTCAACTGTCTTTCTCTTCTAGAGTCTCCGTAATTTCCAGACCAGCAAGTGTGCGTGAAACCAGCACAGACTATGTACGTGTGGGTGCGTAGTTTCTTTTTCTCACACCCTCTGTCCACTCTTCCCTCCCCACAGGCCATGGGCATATATCTCTACGGGGAGCTGATGGTGAGTGAGGATGCCCGGCAGCAGCAGCTTGCCCGAACCTGCTTTGAACTGACCAAGGCGCAGATGGATAGATGCTCAGCTCAGGTGGTGGCAGAGATGTTATTTTAAGAGGTAATTCCCTCCCATTCCTTTCTCCATTGTTTTTTCTACCGGAGATTTCCATAGGAGCCAAATAAATCAACCAAATTGTGAGCCGAGAGCACCCACAGCATCAGTCCTCCGCTCCGCCTCGGGTGTCCTGGTGGCCTCGGAGAACAGGGTGCCTTCTGGTGGCTTAAGGCTGAGTCCCTGCGGCACTCATCTGGTGAGTGGCCACCAGAAAGCAGAGGCGGCCCACCCCAGGTGGGACGGCTCTCCTCAGCCTTGTTTTGGCCAGTTCGGTTTGACATGTAGGAACAAAAGTCAGGGGAGGAGAACATCTCGAGTGGGGTTAAAGGGTGGCCTGGGAAGCCCCGTGAGAGTGAAGGCTGACCCGGGGGCGCATTACCAGGTTACTCCAAACCCTGAGCTGCACGCAGACATTTTGTCGTCCTGGGCTTCACGAGAACTTGGGGTTCTTCAGGGTGTCCCTGCCTGCCTGAGGAGGCTGGCAGGAGGTCCTCCCACCCCAGGGCCACACACGTCTCCACGCCACGTGACTCGGGCTAGGTCGCCATTTACCTTGCGTTGGAGCGGCACCTCGCCTCAGCGTGCGTGGCGATGGGGGTCCTGGATCGCTTACGTTGCTGCTTGTTAATTGCGTTTGGAATCGACCTGTTAGGTTTACAGTTAGGTTTTAAATGTAAGTTTCTGAGTTTTAAAGGTAGCTAAGCAATGGTATATAAAGTTTTAATGTAGAACCGTGAGATTATAAGTGTATTTTTTGCACTAACTGATCATTTCTGTGTCTTCTCAGCTTCTCTTCAAAGCCTTACATGCTATAATAGGGTATGTCTAATTTTGTGATTTTTTTAAAGCTTAACATCATATCTCAAGCTGTTTTTCATGTTATGTAGCTTCTCTATGAACACAGTTCTGTTGGATATTTAATATTTTGTGCTGGCCTTCTTAACCTATTGTTGGACATTAGTTTGCTTCTAATATTTTGCTCTAGCAAATCCATTTTTGTCTAGTATGTTTAAGTATCTTATTTATCTGAAAGAACTTTAGTGCTGAGAAGAGAAAAGACGTTTTTCCAAAGTATGATCCTCTGCTTCCAGAAGAGCGAAGGAACCACACGTGCCAGGAAGAGGAAGTAGCAGCAGTAGTGGCACTAGTGGCAGTGACTGTCCCTCTCGTAGTGAGATCGCTGCGTACAGACACTCCCCAGACCGACCCCACCTCCCAGGCCAGCCCCAGGTCCTCATCACAGACAGGCCAGTTTAAAAAACAGCGGCCTTGCTGCCAGCCTCACACAGTAATCAGTATGAATCATGTCTCTTTCGATGTTTGATTTCATGGAGAGTGTGTGTTTCTTGAAGTCTGTGGCACTACGCAGAGCAGACCAGACAGCTCCGTTCGTGTGTTTTAAGTTGTGGGAGCCACAGCGGGCACACAGCTCGTGTGAATCGCGTGTTTTTCACCTCAGGCAGAGGACTGGTCCTGGTGACAAGTCCGCTGTGTTCTCTCCTCCCCTCTGAAATCATCCTTCCTGTTCCTTCCAAGTGAACGGGGGTCACGTGCATGCCCCTGACCCCCACTTTCACTTTCTCAGTGAAGATGAGTCACTTGCACTTCTAGCAGTTGGGGATCCTTCCCAGCCTGAGAGCCCGCCTGCCCCCCCACACACACACACACCTCAGACCACTTAGAATCTGTGCCTTAAGGGCTGAAGGCAAGGACAGCCAGCCATCTCTTTACTACCACTGCCACGGAGTCTAGTCGGTGCATTTTCATGTCACGTCCCAGAACTGCACTGGCCTTTGCCTGGTTATCTCTGAGTCCTTTTGATTTAAAAAGTTATACCTCTAGGATGTAAAATAAATGAACACCAAGAGAATCAAACCCATTCGGTAGCACAGCAGGCCTGGAGCTGGTGTCATCACCTCGTGTCCGAGGACCCCGGCGCGTGCGGGTGGGCTGTGAGCGTGCAGGCACGGCGGCTCCAGAGTGCTCTGGCTGCTTGGGTTCCTGGCATGCTGATTTGTGACTTAAGATTAAAATCACATTGCCAGGGATTACCACGCAACCATGACCTTGGCTGCTCCTCCAGAAGCCATAGTCACTTTCTCTCTGCAGTTTGGAGAACAGACGCATCGCGTAGCTCTTGTCTGGAAGCAGAAGAAGCCAGCAACCGTGGAAGACACTCACCGGCCCTTTCATTAAGCCCAGCCGACGACCTCTCTGATGAGGTGCAGAGCTTAGCTGATTGGTGAACAGTGACTGGTTTCCGCTTTGTTCACAGTGGCTAAGTTCTGCACCTGAAGAGAAGGTGAGATGGGGACAGTTAAGTTGAAGCCGCTGGGGCAGAGGCCACTGCTGAGTGAGTGGTCAGCTCAGGGGCCGAGCACGATTCTGGAGGAGGAGAGACCTGCTCGGCCCCAAGGATGCACTTTCTCCTGTCGCGAATGCAAGGAATATACCAAAAGTCTACAGAACTATAAATCTGCTAACTAGATTTCTCCCTGAAAGGTCAAATGTGTCAAAAGCTGCAAAAAAATTAATCTTACGGAAAGCTAAAACCAAACGCATCACAAAAGCCGAGTAAAACTGTCAGCTGTCGGTTGCATGTGAGTTGGGCCGGGTGCTTTCACCGCAGAGCCTTGTTTACTGCCCTGAGCACCGTGACTCTCTCTTATATTTGCAGCCCAGGTTTCTGTGTCTTCTGCAGCGCCCAGCGGACAACGCCGAGCAGCTCCAAGCTGAGGCACTGCTTCTCCGGGCTGTCGATTGGACCCGCCCTCCGGTGCCTACTGAGCTGATATCAGTTCTCATTTTACACACTGGCTCAGTTCAGCAGGAACAGGAGTCGAGCCCTCGAGCAAAAAGCCTTCCTGTGTTTAAGTGCCCAGAGGCTCAGGAGATGGGACTCTACTCACCGCAGGACGGGCCGCACCGCCGGCCACCAGGCCCCAGCAGCAGCCGCGGCGTCCATCTGTATGTGGTCCTGTGTTGTGGATGTTGGTAGAATCGTAAGCCTCCTCAGGAAGGAGGTCCACCCCTGCAGGCAGAATGCGCGTAGCGCCACACAGGCGTGCCGTGGGCAGTGCCCACATCTGTCACGGTGCAGCTGAGACTGTCTGAAAGCAGTTGGAGCGAATGCAGGCCTGAAACAGGCTCTCTCTCTCGTGTCCGTCTTGTGAATGGCCTAAGTGATAGCGCTGGCTTTCACAGCCCCGTGTGAGCACGGCAAATGGCTGTGGTTCAGCTGTAAACCCCATTTTCAGGGCGGTGAGATGTGGCCTGGGTCTCATCCTGTCCTCCACCCACAGTTCTCTCTCCAGAGCGGAGGGCAGAGCCCCGCAAAGGTACTCGTTTACAGGAATTCCTCCGTTGTGACTGGGCAATAAATTTTATTGCTGTTTCCTTTGCAGGAAAGATCACAGGGAGATTCTTTCTCATAATCTCCTCGTTGCCCTGATGGGACCAGGATTGCATTGACCCTGGACATCAAAGAAGAGATTACGGGGCTGCTAAAGTCATCAGTCGACAACGTCCGCGTCTTGGTGCTTCTCTTTCCAGAGCTGCTCCCTCCACAGCACGTGTGAAAGGCGCATCCTCGTAAATGATCCCCACAGGGCTGTGGGCTCTTTGTCCCCACCCTGAACATGCCACCTCAACACACTGAACCAGAATTCAGTCTCTTCTGTGTGTTGAAGGCAGTTCTTTCACACAAGTAACTAAAGATATCTGAGACATTAAAAAACCCTGCTGAACTTCTTGCATCAGTCCCACCAGCATATCGCTACGTTGGATATTTCTGTAATTCCAGAAAGCCACAGAGTTTCTAGATACTGGGACCAGTGAACACCATTTGACATTCTCCTCAGGGTCATTTCAGAATTATTATGATTGATATGACCATCGTTTATATTTTTCCCAAAACTTTGGTACCTCTTGGTAAAAGAACAAGATAAGATCTAAGGTATATTAACAATCAAATAAAATGCACTGGGTTAGTATTTTTGTAAACTTGTTTGCTTCTGAATTTAATAGTTTTTTAAGTGGATTAAAAGGCAGCCTTGATATCTTGGAAGGCTGACGGGCAATGTGAGGGGCACCCCTGTTCCGCATGGAGGTATAGGCAGCTCCAGGGAGAGGGGGCCTGTCTATGCCAATGTCACTTTTCTCACAAATGTTGTAAGTTAAAAAAAAAGACGGAAAACAAACTGAACTTCCAAGTACCCAACCAGAGGGCAGGGTGGTTTAAAATGCCGTGGGAAACTACAGTGGTCGGTGCTATCACAATGGCATGGGCTGGGCCGCACAAGAATGGACTTGAACCCATGCCCGCTCTGGGGCTGCGTTCACCTGACTCTGCATCTGGCCTATCAGAGTGAAGTGTGGCTTTAACACATTCCTTCGTGCAAAGCCTCTGGTCCTCAGAACTGTTTAGCAGTGACCGCCATCCCAGAAGGGTTTGCACGGTGCTCTGCGTGTGATTATGTGCTGTGTTTACCGAGTTGGTAAAACAATCAAGATTGTTGAATTTGAATAAATATAAGAATGCTACTTTCTGTGAAGAATAAACGATGTCTCCTCTCTGTTTGACCTTCGCCTCCGAGGATGTGGGCACCAGTGGGCCCAGCAGTTTGGTTTGGCCTTGTTTTTCCAGAAAGTCGAAGCCACACTGTTGCCTTTAGAAATCACTGAGGCAAAGCTCAACTGTCATATTTGTGAGATTTTGCACGAAGATGGCTGATTGTCTTCTGTGGCCTCTGGTTTGAGAACTGGTCATGGTCAGCGGGTGTTGGTCAACCATGGGAGAGAGCCATCGGGACCCACACCCCAAGTCTGAGCTAGTCCCATGGGTGGTGTGCCTATGCTGTCAGCAGACACGGCACCTCACGTCAGGGGTTGTCCCCACAGAGGTGAGGGGGGGAAGGGTGAGCCAGCCTCCGAAGAGCACCTACCCGTCTGCCCTCCAGCCGCCCCCAGGTCCTCAGCGCGTCTGAGTTCCCACAGCCCGACTGGGTTTTCCTTGCCCCTCCAACTGTCTCCTGAGAGGTGTAGAGAGCGGGCTGGAGAGGAACCTGTGCCAGGGCTGCCAGTCAGTGAGGAGACAGATATGTACGATGAGAACTCTGTACTTTTAAGTAATTCATCTGGGGTTTTTTTGTTTTATTTAAAAAAAAAAAAAAAGCTCCATGTCGGTTACTGGCAGACCAACTACCCTGGGCTTGTGACGACGTCTGAGTCCTAAACTGGCTGTGCCCCTCTTGGGTGCTTTCTCACCGCATCCGTGGCACCTTCCAAGAGCTGCCTTGGTCCCAGCAGCAGCGTTTGCCGAGAACTCAGGAGCCCCGGGGACAGAGGATGTGCTGTGCCCGTGTGGGAGGGAGACTGCCCTTCCCAGGTTCCCACTGGGGATCAGGCCTGGGTAGGGTTCACTCTAACCGCGGGTCGTGTACTAATCGACGGGGAGGATGTGAGTGTGGGTCCACGTGTCTCGGGGTCTTCCTGCCACTGTGTCGGTGTGAGCCGTTCGTCAGTAATACACTCGGGGGCCCTTCATGTTGTCACTCAGCCAAGGTTTGAGAGCCCCTCACTTCTGATTGTTTGCTGTAAAGATGGGTGAGGATCAGGGCCGGGTGGCCCTTGGCTTGGCCGACATGGAAACTTGAACTTCAGTCATCTGCACAAGTCGCCATGGAAAGACACGAAGACCTGTCCGCACGGGAGTCCGGCACGCTTCCTTCGCACAGTTCCCGGTCTCTGCTCCCCGGGCTGAGCACAGGGTGCACTGGTGAGAACGAGCCTGTTGCCCTGCGGTGGTTTTCATGGAGCGGAGGGGCGAAGACAGAGGCTCTCACAAACCACAGGTCCCCTGGGCTGGTGAAAGCAACTCCAGCCCCTTCTTCCTGTCGCTTCCGTTTCCTTAAGCAGCCCTGGGCATTGGCTGGTCGTTCCACAGGGGCTGCTGTGGGCCCCCACCTACAGGTGGACTCTGCGGTGGTGACCCCCAGGCCCGGCACTCAGGCACAGCATCAGCCGCGTTTTTACTCAGTGGGTTCTCAGGCTTATTAAAGGGGTGAGGAGAGGCAGCCTTGTCCTCTGAGCAAGTTAATTGGTTCATTGCCAAGCAGCTGTCCCGGGGGAACAAAGGGCTGCGGAAGTGCAAGTTCTCTGACCCTTAAAGCCCGGGCCCTGGCCCTTCTCGGAGCAGGTTGGCCAGGACAAAGCAAACAGGCCAGGTCATCCTGTGGTCGGATCTCGACGGGCTGGCCGCGATGTCAGCTGGTCGCTCTACATGGGGGAAGTGGCCGTGCCCCCCTGGCCAGCTGCATGCAGCCCTGGCCCCTCTGTACCAGGTTGGCCCAAGGGGCTGAGCTTTAAAACGAGGGGCATCGTGGGCACCCCAGGAACCCTCACCACTGTCGGGCTCCCAGCGCCAGCCCTGAGGCTTTGGGCAGCAGCCAGGGTAGGAGAGGCCGGGAGCTCTGGCCTGACCAAGGCAGGAAATGGAGGTGGGAGGAGACGGGAAAGAAAGGCAAGAGAAGATGATTCATTTCTCCCTCTTGGCCTCTGTTTTAGGATTAAAGGGTTTTAAAGCATTTTTACTGGAATTTCCAATAAATACATTGAAATAATAGTCTGCACCTCAAGCAAGGTACAGAGATGTCACTTTAGCAGGCAGAACCCAGGGTGTCAAGTGTAGAAAGGAGAAACATGAGCTGCTTCCGAGACACTGAGGCTTTCTCCCCTGATCCCCCGGACACTCAGCAAAGCTCCCGAGGCCTGGGGCGGGGGCAGGGAAGCCGTGTATGCTGTCTGCTTGGACAGCGTTCGCCCCACTGCAGTCAGTGTTACCCAAGACAGCTGTAAGCACAGGCTGGCTAGAAAGCAAAGCCTAGTGACTTACGGTCAAGGGTCAGCTCTTCTCAGTTTTTCATTCTAGGCGGCCACCCCCTCAGCCTGCGGACAGAGCTGTCTGGGTGGGGGAATGAGGAATGTGAGAAGGAATCACCCGCCCTGGCAAGACAGTCCGTACCAGCATGTCTCCTGCCAAGCAGAATTCTGGGTGTCCCAGATCTGTGGCCTCCACTGGCTGTGGCTGACCTGAGGTGACACGGCCCGCCACACCCATTCCGGAGAAATCAAGGCGGGAATGCTGCCCCTAGCACTTTGCCAGCAAGTGACAAGTACGGCATGTTGGGCTGCATCACCTCTGGGAGTACAAAGAGGGTGGGCAGCCCTCTGTGCAGCGCCTGGCCACGGCAACGACTCCGTACACAGGTGCCCAGGCGGTTGGTGTCAGACCTACGCCTGGACGTCCAGGGCTGTCTTAGCCTGAAGTCCCAGGGACCTGGTGGTTTGGAGGGCAGCCTGCACCTCCCAGGGCAGTGCCTAGAGACCGAGCTCAGTGGAGACAGCACTGAACTCTTAACCCCCAGCCACTGGGTGACTGTAACCTTGCCTCCCCTCCCCCCACCCCACCCTCAGCTGGATCTGGGGGTTTGCAAGGTGGAAGGGAGGAGAGGCCTTTTGGGGCTATTAAAGGTGAGGTTTTGTAGGATTGTTCCCACCCTATCGTGCTGTCTGGGAGAGTGATCTGTTAATAAGGCGTTTCTGTTCCAGTCCGATGACTAGTGGGTGTGAAGAAAGAGGGAGGAGGCCATCATAAAACTACGAAAGGTCCTGGGACTGGCACTGGCCTCAGAGCCTGAGGTGGGGTGGGCGTCCGGACAGCTGGCATCAGAGCAGAGGCAAACCTGGCCCTGGGAGTCCCAGCCAAAGAAGCCACTCTTGGGGGCTGGGGCTGGGAAACCAGAAAGCCCCTCGTGTGTGTATGTGTGGGGGTGCACATGCGAGCGCAGCAGGGCTGAATGCAGAAATGCAGGTAAAAGCCTCTGACCACACATTTCCATCTTCTCCAGACAGCTCACATGGAACAATTCTGGTCCCTGCCAAGTGGCGTCTGAGAAGAAACAAGTTCAGGGGTTTGGCTTCTGAGCCCCAAAGACTGGGATGGGAAATAGGAAAACTGCTCCAAAAGCCCGTCCCAAGCCCCTCCCACGGGTTCACCCAGCCAGTGTGTCCCGGCTGAGGGGCGGAGCACAGAGGGTCCCTCTGCAAGATGCAGGCCTGGGGGAGCCTCTTGGCCAGCTGCCCACACAGCCCCTCCGGCTGGGAGAATCTTCCCTCATGCTCCTCCTGTCTGGAATCTTCCTCAGCTCAGGCCTTCGGGGATTGTTCCGCTGCTGAAAGCCCGGCCCAGGAGGTGTTCTTGCTGTGGGGCGATGGGGGAGCTACTGCAATTGCCCAGAGCCCCGAAGTTCTCCTGTTGAATCGTCCTCCCTTGCTGCACCAGGTCTGGCAGAACAGGCTCGGGAAGCAGAAGTGGGTATCCGGAGGCTGGAGAGGACACTCTTGGCAAGATTTGAAAAGCAGCCCTCGGGTTAAGACCCCGGGGCCTTTCACCCCGTGCCTCAGGTTTCCACATTCTGGTTGTGAGAATTAAGTCTCACAACACTTTAACAGAACTTCAGGAGGGAGGCTGAAGGAAAATGTGACTTCTGAGGGAGAAATATGAGATTGAGTAGGAGCCTTTTCAGTGTTTGCCATTGGGATGGGATACGTGTGTGTGTATGTCGGGTTTATAAAGAAGAGGCAGATACGAGAAAGGAATTGTAGCTTTGTGATTTTACATGCTTTAACAAGTTACACGTCAAGGAAGACAGAACTACAAAAGTTGTGACAAGTGCAGAGAAGGCTTTTGTAGAGCAGGAGAGTGATTATTTGTCATCACAGAAGGTGGACAGATAGGCCTTTGCCAAGTTGGGTCACAGCCCACAAAGTGTCCCAATGGGGGGTGCTCAAGGAGCCCCAGTCCCTCAGGACACCCTCCCGCTATATCAGGGTACATGGATCCAACCATAATGAGCAAATCTTGTTCTAGAAAACTCTTACACCCAATGCTGCAATGTAAGTCCTACCACGAAGCTATAACAATGCCACCACGCCGAAGAAACTGTCAGCACCAGCGCAGACGTCTCCTTCTAAGGTTACACATGGTGCCCAGGTCTCCTTTCCTTCATGGCATCATTTGACAGGAAGCCTCTCCGGGAACAGACAAACACGAATCCTTTATTTATTGACAATTACAACTTTGGGGGCGGGGCAGGGCATACATCAGATGTGCAAACAAATGTAAACACCATGTAAGCAAAAAGTTAGTTTTCTTCCACCCGCTCCCTTCTCCAAACCCGTCGTGGTTGGGAGATTGATGGGGAAGATTAAGGATGCGCTCCATGCCCCCTGGCTGCATGCATGAATGGGAGCAGAGTGGACATTACTTCTCCGTGTAGCAGAAGAGCTCGAGACTGGCTCGTGCGTAGACCTTTGCCTCTATCTGATGGCTCCATTTCCAAGTGTCACATAACTTGAGAGGCAATATGAGTGGAATCATGCAATATTTGTCTTTTCGTGACTGGCCTGTTTCACATAGCAAAATATCCTCAAGTTCATCCACGTTGTCGCATTTGTCAGCCCTTCACGTGTCTTCCACTCACCTATTGACAGACGTGGGGATTGTTTCTACCTTCTACCTTTTGGGGACTGTGAGTAATGCTGCTATGAACGTGCGTGGACGAATACCTCTCCGAGCCTCTGCTTTCGATTCGTTTTGTGTCTGTGTGCTTGTTACTTTTATTTTTTTAGTCTTTACTTTCCAGTTTGAGCTGACATTCGTAGCATTAGTTTCCGGTGTACAGCATGGTAGTTGGACATGTGCGTAACGTATGACGTGATCCCCCGGATCAGTCTAGTAGTCACTGCATCCTTACTGACTCTCGTCCCTGAGCCGTCCTGCTGCTTTCAGTTCTTGTGGGGATCCGTCTGCGAGTACAACTGCTGGGTCATATGGCGATTCTGCTATCCTACTATTTCCAGGATGTATAAATTTTAAATGTTAAAATTTTTCCTTTTTCCAACCTGATATGGAAAATAATTTTCATTTTTTGGAAGCTGTGCCATTTTTAAAAAGCCTTTCCGAAGGATTGTGTATTTCTCTCGCTGTTAATTTGTATGCAGTGTCTGTGTCCCAGGCCCACAAGTCTCTGTGTCGATGGCCTTTTTCTTGTTGATTTATAGAAAGAAGCACTTTAGAAGTTGGAAAATTAGTTTTTTGTCATGTGTTGCAAATATTTTCCCCAATTTGTTATTTCTATTTTGATTTTTTGGTTGTTTTGTTTTTTATTTCTGTATGCTTAATTTTATCCATCTTCTGTGGTTTCTTGCATAGAAAGAGCCCGGAGGTGGGGGTGGGGGGTGGGGGGGTGGAATGGAGGATTCCTGGAAGTCTGCAAGCGATGTGGTCTGTGGTGGAGCCTCAGGCCCCTCCCCACCCCCTCCTCCCCTTTCCCCTGCTGTTCCCAAGAGGACTGAGAAGTCTTCTTGCAGCACTGACCCCCGCAGAGGCTTTGAACTTGCAGACCCCAGGCAGCGACTTGGGTGCTGGGAGAGCGGGGAGCTCAAATACTGAAAACAGGGTTTCTGTGGAAGTCCATAAACCAGAGATGAGCAGAAATTCTATACGAACTATAGAAACATTCTTTCCACATTCTGGGAACAGGAAAGTTCTGATTTTTATGAACTAACTTTTTATTTATCCAAGTAATAGACTGTCTTCCCGGAGCAGCAGCAGCCTTCCTACCACCCCCGACCCTCCTCTCTTTCGAAGCAAGAGAGCTGCTAGAGCCTTCTCTGGAGAAAACCCACAACCCCAGAGAGCAGACTGCCAGATCCTGACAGTTGGCTGAGCATTTTGTTTTTGATGTTTATTTCCATCTCAGAAGTAGAGATCCAACTTGATTGTCTGCTACCATCTTTTCCCTGTTAATGGGAATGCCTTTATCGTACACTAAATCCCCATGCAGATTAATTCAACCAATATTTCCTGTATGCCTGCAACTATTCCAGGCACTGGTAGCAGAAATGGTTAAGGAAGAGTAAACCCAATTCATAATTTATTATAATTATTGTAATAAATGAGTAAACATAATACATATTGTGGTGTCCAGAAAGTGTCGTGTGTTAGGGACAAAAGCTGAGGCACTGCAGGCTAAGGGACTGGCCATGTGTGTGGGTGGGGTTTCAGCAAAACCCATGCAAAGGCCCTGGGGTTGGAATGCATTTGAGTAACTGTCGGGGGGCTCAGGGGGCTGGAGCAGGTGTGTGAAGGGGCCCTAGGGAATATGAGATGAAGTCAAACAGGGAAAAAGGTTCAGATTATCTAGGGCCTTGAAAGCCACTTTACGAACGTTGGCCTTTGAGTGAAGCGGGTAGCTTCTGGCGCGCTTTCAGCAGCGCTGTGACGTGGTCACACTGGAAAGCAAGTCCTGCAGTCTCGGAGAGCCAGCAGGGTGCAAGGGTAGGAGGGAAACCAGGCTGAGGGTGGTGGCAGCGGTGGAGGGCAAGGAATGGTCAAGTTAAGAAATGTCTTAATGGACGTGAGGTAGGGTGACACGGAAGAATCCAAAGTAAGTACAGAATCGGGCCCAAGTCACTGGAAAGATGGAGTTACCGTCAACCGCCTTGGGGACACTGTGTGTTCGGGGGGATGGGCGGGGCTGGTAGAACCGGCTTTGGACGTGTTTCCTGCGATACTCGGCTGACCTCCAGGTGGGCAGTGGGTCCAGGAGTGTGGTCCCTCTCTGCACAGAGATGACACCAGGAAGAGGTCAGCATTTGGGGGCTGAAGAGAAGCCGAAGGACACTGTCGGGGAGGGGTGGGCCTGACAGGTCAGGCGCTGCCCAGACCAGTGAGAGGAGGCTGAGGACAGTTGGCTGGAGTCACGGGGAGGATATTCTCCAGTGCTCGCTCTCTTGGGTCCCACCAAACCGTTTTAATAACTCGGGCTTTAGAAATGTGCCAGCACGGGGTGCACTTTGTTCCACTCCACTACACTCACTGCTTTCCTGACTGACCTTAATGTTTACTTTTCCATATGAATTTTGGAATCAGATTATCTAGGTGTCTCATTAGGATCCCATTACATCTAGTTCATATCTCTGTTAACAGTTAGCACTTCTATGCAGATGGATGTCTTTCCAGAAGAAAGCCACCAGTTGGAGCAGTGGTTCTCAATTGTGGGACCAGGACATGGTTTTCTCCAGGGGACATGAGGTAATGTCAGCAGGAAGTTCTGATTGTCCCTACTGGGCTGGCACCTAGTGGGGAGAGGCCAGGGATGCAGATCACAAGCTACGATGCACACAGACCTAGTGGCCCACACGGCTGACAGTGTCGCACTGGGGCAACGTGGCTTCAGAGGCCTGCAGACTGGCTTGGTGCCAAGGGCTCCCCTCTGCCTTTCCTGAGTGTGGGCTATTTCATGGGATTCGTTCTTCCCAACTGCTCTAGAAGAGACTTGAAGAGTAGATGGTACACAGTATTGGGGACATTTTTCATTCTTTTCTGCTGCTCAGGCTCTGAGCCCTTCTTGGACGTGGAAGGTACCCTTGGGTGGCTCCCCCAGTCTGACACACCAGTGGAGACTGGTCAGTGCTTCAGAGTGGGGCACAGGGGCCTGTCTCCGTATCGGAGGAACAGACGTTGAGCTACAGAGGGTCAGTGCAGGATTCGGTTCTGGAGCAGGAGTCTCCTCGTGAGGCCGTTCTGAAGCGGGGTTGGGGGTGCTGCTGCTAGCTGGCCGGCACTTGGTCTTGTCTGCCTGATAATTCTGTGGGCTTTTAAGTACCCTTTTGATAAATCCCCTTCTTTCAACATTGTGTCTGTTTCTGTTGCTTCTGGCCAAGAATCCTGGTTGACAAGTATGGGTTCACACTGTGAGAAGCACCAGAGGCCAATGAGATTTCCACACGGATTCCTGAGACGTTTACTCCTACAGAAGAGTTAAGGCATATGAAACTCGCAGAATCAGAGGGAAAAGTTTCCTACCCCAAACACCACATACAGGAAGATGCCGGGATCGTGTCCAGCTTCCTCTGATTCGTGTGTATGTGAGGGCTACGACCAGACCCACGGTATGAACTGGAGTTTGGAAGGCAGCTTGAGGATACACATTTCTTTTGCCGTAATTTTGGTTCTGCAGGAGTGAAATGGTGTGCTAATGATTAATAACTCAGAATTGTTTGGCAGAGTCTGTGGAGTCCGTGTTAAAACCCAGTGTCAGTCAGAGGAAAGAGGCCCATTGCCAGCACTTTCAGCAGCGGGTAGGGATGGTAACAGGTAGAAAGAGAGGAAAAGAGAAAGGCGAGAAGAGGGGCACAGCTAACACTCATTTCTCTTCTTCCTTGGAAAGCAAAATCAACTGGGACTCCTTGTTCCCCACGCTTGTTCTCAGTCCGCATGTCGTGCGGCGCTGCCCCCACCGCTTGGGAACAGGACAGGCTCAGGTCCGATTTTCCTCGCGTTCCTGGCCCGCTGCTGCGCTCGCATCTTCTCCACCTCCCCGCTTTCAAGGCCCTGTTCTTTTCCCTTTCTTCCATGCCTTTCTTCCGTCCCCTGGACATTTTCCCACTTTTGTCCCAGCGCTCCTGTCCCACCACCGAGTAGGGCTAAAAACACCAATAAAACAGAGCCGGCCCCTGGGATGCTCGGGGGCTTATCCATCTGCCATCTGCTTTCTCAGGTGCCTTCTGGAAAGGATCAGAGGCCCCCAGTGTCCCATGTCAGGAAGAAAAGTGACCATTCAGAAAGCTCATGTACGCTGTCTGGCCTCAGTACCGCAGGGCCACCTGGGTCCTGTAAGCAGCCACAGTGAAGCGTGAGCCACCACATGGGGCTGGGCGGATTCCGTCTCTCAGGGCGGCCTGCGGAGGCTGCAGCGCAAGGGCCAAGAATCTGCGAAACAGCAGAGCGAGCGCAAGGATGTGGGCTGTGCTTTGTGGGGCAAGTGCTGTTTTGAGAGACGGGGAACAATGTACAGAACAATTCAGTTAGTGCTGAGTGGTGACAGTCACAGCAGGCTTATGGAGAGACACACGTGTGCATTATACATTTCATCTGGCTTGAGAAACCCCTGCCTGCCCTGCAGTCGCTCTTTTCTCCCTTGGCAATGGGACCCCAGCCTTTAGGTATCTGGTGGCAGTACTCCCAGGCCCAGAGGGCAAACCGTGGTCGGTCTTTTCCAGGGACAGAGCTATAGAGGCCTTAGGCAGCCTGAAGCTTCTATAATTGGGGAGTGAAGTTTTTTCTAAGATTTTATTTTATAAATACAGAGGTAGGCACAACTGTGACTTATTTAGAATGAAATAATATAGGACAAATGATAAACTTTATGATGGTAACAATTCTACAAATGTCACAAGGTCCCAGTGCATAATGTAAACTATGTCAATGCCTTTTTTCTCTACAGATTTTGGCTCTGTTCTTTGATCACCTTTTCTTAGGACAGTGATTTTCTGCATTTTCTATAAAGAGGAGAGAAAGATAATTCAGTCTTTTCTCCAGCATGCTGTATAGAAAACTTCATTATTGAGACTTAAGAAAATTTCTCTGAGCATCACAGCTATTAGTTATGTAAAATTTTAGAGCTGTTGTCAGATCTCTGAAAATCTGTCAAATTCGTCCCAGACCCAAACTATAGGACTGAGGAGGATTCCCCGGACAAATCCCTCTTCGTTTCTCCTGAGCACCCACAGACCTCAGGTGACATTGCCCTCGGACCTACATCTGCGTCTCAGGCCAAAATACAGTTATTGGAAGCTGTTCTTTCACTGGGATGGCCAGAGTGACTGTGCTCTAAAGTGATGGTCAGCCACCTCAGAGTCCCCTCAGCGGAACCCGGAAGTGCCCACAGCCACCCCTGCGATGCCCAGTAGGTAGGAAGGTACCGACTTATTTTTAATGGTTGCAGTTAAAATCTCTTTACACATTTTACAAAAATTGAATGACCAAGGGAGCTGGGGCCTCTTCCAGAGCCTTGGAAGTGGCCGGGCAGTGAAAGGGCCTGAAGTTCAAGCTTCACTGGTGTCCTGAGAAGTCTGACGTTGGTCTCAGCCCATCAGGGCAGCCACGTTCCCATCCTTCTGTGGCTGGGTTCTGCCTGTGACGTAAGGACAGGTCTGGTGTACCCGGGGGGAAGATGGGGAAACCTGCTGTCCCTTTCCTTCTCAGATGTTGCCAGCAAAGCACGGGCTTGGTAGCCTTCTCGCAACGTGGAGAGGAAAGCCAGCAGAGGTTCAGCAGGGCCAACCCCAAGCTGCGACACTGCTGAGTGGCTGAATGTGCTAGTTTTCTGAGAGTCTGTGACTGAGGCCATCAGGTGTCTTCCTCGTTTAAGCCACCTTTCGTCGGATATTCTGCTGGTGAAAGCAGAAGGCATATGCCTGGCTCAGACACTGTGCTGGAAAGAACCCCACTTCCAGTAACCCCCAGTGTGGCCTAGTCTCAGCCATGCCACTTGACATGCACCTCAAGCCTCAATGCTCAGGTCTCCAGTGAGGGAACAAGGCTTGGTGGCCTTCGTGGGTTCACTGTGCGTTTTCACCAGAGCCCATTTTTAGCTCGATTTTTACTTCTATGAACATGTTTCAAAAAACTGAAAGAACCCATGTGTCTGAACTTTCCTGAAAGTTTAAGGCAACAGGAAAAGGAGGTAGACTCTAGTGAATGCATCCCAGCCCGCCTCTTTCTGTGCTGACTGGGTTCTTTCCTGGAGGCTGGGCGTGGGCCTGCTGAAGAGCTGAGGACACACCCAGGATCAGTCTTTGGTTTTCAAGGGGAGGGTGCGCTCCCCGCCATCCTCACAACAGTGAACCGAGTCAGCGACAACGTAGGCGTGGCTTCCCGGCTCCTCATCTGGGTTGGGGGACACCACCCCCCACACGCGGCTTTCCTTCGTTTCCACTGGGCGCCTTCCTCCCCACGTCAGCCCCTTTGTCAGGCCAGGGGAGGGCAAAGGGAGAAAATAGCATCAGTAACTCATCCAGAGCCTACGACCTCCTTGTAGAAAGTCCTCAGGGACAGTGAGGAGGCACTGAAGACAGGGCACGGCCAGGCTGTTGGGCATTCACCGAGGTGAAGACTGAAGCTCCGCCAGCTCAGACAGTCTACTCGGTGGCTGGCTCAAATGGTCGGGGCTTGGGAGAACTTAGAGGCTGTGTAAAGGGCTTGGCACATACTACAAACAGGCCGAGGTGTGGTCGGGCCAGGAAAGAAACGTTCCAGAATCCAGTTTCAGTGGTCTGAGGTGGAGAACCATCTTGTTCTTACTGTTGGCCACGAAACACAGTGTGGATGGGTGTCCGCGTGGAAGCACATCCCACAGAGGAGGCCAGTTTCGGTGGGCGCGCGCTTCGAGTTGTTGGCCACCACCACACTGAGCCTTTTCTCCATGTCCACAGAGAAGGGTCACAGCTTCCGTGGCAAAGGTCAGCACAGGCAAGGTGTCCTGAACTCCCCGTGAAGCACATGAAAGTGATGATGATGGCGGTCGGGGTGAAAGTGCTTTAAAGGGAAACCTTTCACACGGCAACATTTCTCAAAAGGCAGGCTCGGGTCAGAAGTTCTTGGAATTTTTCAGATCTGTGGCTGGATGTATGAACTGAAACAAATAACTCTCCTAAAAGCTCAACCTCCAATCCAACAAAACTTTACTCATCCTTCAAACAGAAGCCAAGACGGGGAGATTCCGAGGTTACCGATACATATATCAAATGCATAAAAGAAAGTCTGACTCACTGGACAGAATATACACAAAAGAGCTTACAATCAATACAAGAATAAACCTAAAAAGACAAAGTATCTTCCACTCACGTGAAACAAATATTAACCTTGGAGATACCAATTCCTTATTAGAATTTTCCAGTTCCCGTTGCACTTAACAAGACAAACTGGTATGTAATCTCTTCCGTTTCTAGAACAAGCCATGTACCCTCCCACCAGCCACCTTTGAGGCAGTGTGAACCCTTTCGGTAGCAGTCAGTGTTAACGTAGACATAAAGCAAAGAGGCAGCACTGGAACCGTTTTGATCTCATTGCTAAGCACAGCTGCTCTCCACGGCAGGGCCGGCACACTTGCCTGCCATTCACCAGTGGTCGCTGTCGCAACTACTTGCTACTGGGCTTGAGTGGGCTCTCCTTCCCCTTGGCCTGCCTAGGGGGTGCCCCAGGGGAATGCTCATTGCTGAAGAATTTCTTAGGGAAGCAAGAGAGTGTGACTTTATCTCCAATCTCTGTGGATTAAAAGAAACCCCAGGAGGCTACAGCCCTCTCTGGTATAACCCATTTCTCTTGAAATATACTTCAATAAATCTTACTTTTCCTACACTTTGCTGATCTCTAATTCTTTACTGTGTCAGCAGAAAGGACCAAGGCCCCCCAGCACCACCAGGACAATGACAGACTTAGATCACCCCCAATGGTAACTGAGGGAAAAAGCCTCAGGTCTACTGACCACAGAAACAGTTTTGGTCAAACTAAAGATGACGTCCTGTAGCTCCACACCCATGAAGATGGAGAGACCCGACTAGCATCCCCTTGAAACCAGACTGAACGACACCATGACTGACATCAGGACCTGATGCAATGACCAACTGCCTCCTATCCTAGCGCCGACCGATCAGTAGAGTCCACGACCCCAGCTCCCTCAGCTACTCATGAGTTTTCCTCTATAATAACCTGTCCCCTAGAGGCCTTTGGGGAACCAGGTCTTTCGGTGCTTAGCTCTGCTGTGTCTCCTGGCTTGGCACCATTTCCTTAAATAAACCTCTACTTTGCTGCAAACATAAAAATAAAAATAAAAAATAAAACAAAAGAAACACCCCAAACGACCTGACTTCTGAAAAAGAGATCTGTGGAAAAGGATTAAGATAACTTTCTAAACTGATCGCTGGTTCATATCAAGTCCTTAATCAAAAGACTGAAACACTCAAATGAATAGTTGTGTTCCTTATATGATGAGGGAAAAACAGGAAACAAAAACCTGTCCTGCCATCCAAGCCTTTTCCTTAGTGAGTCTCTAACTGACATCGAAGTTGAGTAGGAACAGAGTGCTAAAGGCATAATCCAAGTTATCAGTGAATAAATCTGACTGAGTTTGGGCTAAAGGACTCGTCTTCCCATTTCCTAAACTGTATGCGACCAGATCTTGCCACGATATTTGTGGCTCATTGTTACAACTCACAGAGGCTGCGCATTACACAGAGTGACCCCATTATCTCAGCAAGCGGCTCCCGTGAGCCTGGGCCCCGCGTGGCAGCGACACCTTCAGCAGGTCTGGTGCTGGGCTTCTGCGTGCAGCTCGGTGAGGAGCTCTCTGGCCAGTTTTCTCGATGTTGGGGCTTCCACGCAAAGCCGATCCCATCTGTACAAGGTCTGGTCGAGAAAGCCAATAATCTCACGGGTTACCGCATCAGTTTGAGCCATCTGCAACAAGGACAGAGAGAAGCCAAATTAAAACACTTTCCAGACAGATTCGTCTCCTTGTCCAGTGGACCAGCTGTACCCATCCTGTCTCCGAAGAGCAGCTGCATTCCAGTCAGCTCCAAAGGGCTCTTGTTTTGTTTTCAAGGTGACTAGCAAAGCACGTCTGTTCTCAGAGGCTGGCCATCCACCGAGCAGAGTCATTTCCTGATGATCACTCTGTCCTGAAAGAATGGCCACAAGCAAGCAGCACAGTTCCTGGAATGCCAGTCACACGCTCTGGGGAGAAAAAGCAAATAAACATGCTGGGGCTTGACTTTCTGTAAAAGGCTTACACTAATGTGAGAACTGGAAAATGCTGAAAGGAAAATGCCACCAGTTTTCACATGAACAGCTTTACAAATGGCATTCTGGGGTCAGCAACCAGGCCACTTGTTTTTTAAAGGCATGAGGTTCTAACACCTGATTCGCAAGGGAAGCAGGAAATGAAGGAATTGTTAGTCCCACTAAATACAGCCTCAAGGCATTCTGAGTTTTTAGTGCCCACAGGTATTTTCCTAAGAGCAGAAAGGGAAGGGTAAGAATCTCCGAATTTAGCTGCATGAAGAATTTATTGTGATTTTCTTTAGACAGGTGCCACATTAAGAAGCCAGTGATTTTGGGAAGTAATCCACATGTTGGTTTTATGGGTAGTAGTTTACATTGAATTCCCCATCAGATGTTTAAGTAGCCACAGCAGTCCACAGCCAGCTTCCTCTCTGTCTCCACATCAGGCCCTTCTGGTAGGGTGACCAGCCATCCTGGTTCCCCTGGAATTACCCTAAGGCCAACACACCCTTCCTAGCACCCATCTCTGTCAGTCAAGACAGACAGTCTGGCCTCGTGTGAGCTCGGTGAGCACCGCGCGGGAGGGGTGGGGCATACTTCCAGCATTAGACTCAACCATCTACTGGGGCTCTGCTAGAGGGAGGAGGAGGCAGGCTGCCAGCTCAGGTGGGGTTCAGTATGGCTCTTGGTGGCTGTATTGTCATCACTTGGTTTTTACTCAGAAACTACAGATTCTGTAAATGAGTTTTGTCACATGCAGTCTCTGTCCTTTGTGGATGAAATGTGAGCCTCCCTGGGACGCCTCAAAAACAAAACAATCTACTACCTAGAACATGTGTAGGTAAAGACTGCCTCTTGCACCACTGCCCAGTGATCCCAGGGGCTCCCCCAAGCCAGAAGCAGGGCAACATAGCCATTACAGATGACTGTGGAGGTCACCTGATCTAAGTACGCATCATCTTTACGAAGCATCTCAACTCCCACACTGCACCATTGAAGGTCTCCAATCGCGTACAGAAGCCTGCCTCACTGCAGCTGAGGTCGGAAACTGCATCCTTACAGGGCTTGGTCGAGGTGTTTCTGGAGATGGGTTAAGTTCCATTTCGAGTTCAGCAACTAAAGGACTGAACTCCATATTTCAGACTCTAGCTAACTTTTAGCTGTTATTGCTATGGTCCAGCAACCAAGGACGGAAGGAGAAGGTGAGAGAAACATGAACTCAGGCCAGGCCAGGAGGCAGGAGAGGATGAACCTCAAGGGCAGGAGGAATCCGGACACCAACCAGGCTGCTCTTGCGTCATCCTCATCAGAGGTGCAGAGAAGAAAGTAAAGACGGTAGACAAAGAGAAGAGAGTGGGGCAAAAAAGCAGGACAAGAGATAGGAAGGCACGGGGAATCTGAAGAATGAATTAGGTGTCAACTCCCAGAAGCCCAAGTCCAGCGGGAGTGGATCCTGGGGCCTGTGTGAAGAGCCCCAGGAAGCAGTAGGCTGGCAGAGGCTGGGCAGGGGTAGGGGAAGGACAGCAGCGGGAGATAGAGGAACAGGCGCCTATAATGAAATGGCGCTACTCAGTAGGGTGGGACCCCCACTCAGAGAGGGCATGGAAGGCAATGAAGAGGCAGGGCTCAGAGACACAGCCCCTGCTGTCAGGTCCCCCAGCCGGGAGCATTCACAGCTCTCCAAAGCTGATGCCGAGACAAAAGGGACAAGACCAGGACCCAGGCAATGGGGGCTGGCTCTGCTGGGGCCTGAGTTCACATCAGAGCTGGGCCTAGGCCTAGGTCCCAGACTGGTGAAGCCAGAGCCGCTGGCACAGAGAGGCTTTCCCACCAAAGCCAATTATGTCTACAGACTGGCCACCACCTGCTCCCAAGCCAAGCAGACCTGACTCAGGGCTCTTTCCAGGGTGATTGCAGAGAGAGGAACTGACAAGACGGGAGAAGGTGAGGAGAAGTCCAGGGGAGGCTGGCACTGTGCAGGACTCTTCCATCTGTCCTGTCTGTAGCTGCATTAGCCAGGCTGCCTTTGGCCTGTCAGGTGGACACTGCAGAAAGCTTTCGAGTTAGGAAGGCTGGTATGTTAGTAAAAACAGTTTCAGAACATCTGCAAGGACAGTGTCCAGAAATGCTCTCTGAGCTATGATGGGCTCAAGATGCCCAAATGGTTAGCACCCACCGGCTAAGAAGCCAGTGCATGAAGAGAGACACTGGCATTTTATCCTTCAATGAATTTTTGCAGCTGAGCGACTTATAAAATTTAATGAAGATGCACTGGGGTTTTCCGTGTTCCCTCAGCATCAAGTGTTAACGTATGGCTGAGGCTGAACTGTTTCCTGGCACAGGCAGCAAACTTGAACTCTGTGACATGCTCTAACTTCTTCAGCACAGCAGCTTCTCTGTGAGTGAGAACTGAGCATGGTCCATTTTTAATGTGGACTGTTTGCCTGGAACAGATGGAAATGAGGCTGAGACGACTGAGGCACAGATTTGGGTATCTCCGAAGAGCTTTATTTGGGTCACATTCTCTCACACGCCATAGGCAGCACTGGGCTGTGATCTCCACAGCCTGTGTTCCCACTCCCAGGGTGACAGGATGGGAGAGAAGAACAGGTGCTCCCCAGGGAGAGAGAGGGGGCAGGCTCCCACAGGTGTCCAGAGCATGGGTAGGAGGTCAGCAGTCACATGACAAAACTGCTGCCAATACTTTCATGATTCAAAAATATCTGCCACTTTTTAAAACAACTTGTTTTTGAAAGTTTTAGATTTATAGTTTTACTGAAAAGATAATTCAGAGATCACACATCCCCCACATCCAGTTTTCCCATTATTAACATCTTACATTAGTATGGTATATTTGTCAGACTTAATGAACCAATAGTGATATATTTTTATTAACCAAAAAGTCCAAACTTATTCAGATTTTCTCTGTTTTTCCCTAATGTCCTCCTGTTTCAGGATCCCACCTAAGATTTCACATTACATTTAGTTGTCCCGTCTCCTTACGCTCCTCTTGGCTATGACAGCTTCTTAGACTTTCCTTGTTTTTGATGACCTGGGCAGATATTTTGTCAAATGTCCATCAGTTGGGGTTTGTGGGTTTTTTCCTCATGATTAGACTGGGGTTATACGTTTTGGGGAAGAAGACTACAGAGGTAAAGTAACACTTTCATCACAGTACATCAAGCGTACATGCTGTCAACACGATTTACCCCTGCTGATGTTGACCCTGATCACCAGGGAGTGGCTGAAGGGTGGCTATTACAACTTATACCTGGACAGAGATAAAAGTGTGTGGTACAAAGTTCTACAGACATACTGACATTTTTAGCTTTCATCAATGGAGTACTCCTACCCCAAATGGCTTTCAAAGGTGTGCAATCTGTAAATGAACACACAGCAGATCACTGTGTACAATTCACTAGCTTGAAATATATTCACAACCTCGTACAACCACAGCCACTATCCAAACAGGAACTCTGTACCCATTAAACACCAACTCTCCCCATCTTTCCCTCCCCTCAGCCCCTGGTAACCTCTCTTCTACTTTCTGTCTCTATAAACTTACCTATTCTAGGTGTCTTGTATAAGTGGAATCATACAATATTTATCCTTCTGTGACTGGTTTATTTCACTTGGCATATGCCCTGAAGGCATATCCATGTTGTAGCATAAGTCAAAGCTTCATTCGTTCTGAATAATATTCCATCGTATGTACGGGCAACATTCTGTTCACCCATCATCACCTGCGGATGGACATTTGGGACGTGTCCACCTTTTGGCTATGTTTTGTTTACAGTAACCACCCTGAGTGTGGAGTGACACCTCATTGTGGTTTTGATTTGAATTTCCCGAATAGCTAGTGATGCTGAACATTTTTTCTTGTGCTTATTAGCTATGTGTACATCTTCTTTGGAGAAAGGCCTGTTCAAATCCATTGCGCATTTTTAAATTAGGTTTTTCTTTTGAGTTGTAAGAATACCTCACATAGTTTACACACTAAACCCATACCAGATATGTGATTTTCAAATATTTTCCTCCCATTCCATGATTTGTTTTTCTACTCTTTTGGGAGTGTTCTTTGATGCACACAAGTTTTTAGTTTTGATGAAGTTCAGTTCATCCATTTTTTCTTTTGATGCTTGTGCCTTCACTGTTATTATCCAAGAAATCACTGGCAAATCCAGTGCTATGAATGTTGCTCACTTTTGACCTGAACCATTCTTTAACCCTTGTGTCAGCTAGACTTCAGGAAGAATTCTTTGTACTTAATGAAAAAAATTCTTTGAACTATTGCAGTGAGCACATTCTCACTGAAGTCTTATTTCTCTTCATGCATTGAAGGAGGAGACAGGAGACCTAACTTTTACTAAAGGCTCTGGCAGTAAGCCATGTGACCTGGGAGAAGTCACCTCATTTCTCTGGGCCTCCATTTTCTCTTCTGTGACATGAAGCTATTGTGCTGGGCAGATTCTGGGGTCTGTCCCAGCTGTCCACCTCACTGCCTACCCATCCATGATTGGACAGCATCCTGGTACACACAAACACACTCTTCAAAGGCCTGACCCTTGGGTAGAATATGAATGAGAATTAGGATGCTAGAAAAGGTGAGACTTACGAGGCTGATGACTTCCCGGGCAACTGCATGGCCTCCAGGAGCCCAGAGCAGGAAGTTCAGGAGGAGGCACCTGATCAACTGTTGACAGGCAGGTGGCCTGGGATCACCGCCTTGGCTCTCTCCTGCTATTGTCTGTAGCTCCCTGGCTGAGAGGTTTGGCCTTCTGAACAGCTTCATGAGGCAGCCAAGTACTGACTTCACCTCTACCTGGGAAGTATGATTTCAAAGGTGAGAGATTAAAGAGTCAGGACGTGTATGATTCTATGATTTATCTGGAGCTCTGAAGCAACCCCCTGAAAGAGAAGAGGACCGGTGCCTGAGGGAGGGCAGACAGAGGTGGCCCATGTCTCAGTTTACACATTGTTCCACACAAATTCAAATGGGTGGAATGGAATTTTTTTGACTTTCTTTCGCCTTGCTCACTAAGCAGCTAGGGCACCATGCCAGGAATTGACCATTTTTTTTTGTATGAAAGGAAATGGAGAAAAGTCTTCAGTAAAATGTAGTCAGATTTTTATTTTGTGAGAAAAAGAACAAAAGCCTCCTTGAAGGCTCGCTCACTATCACAGCCGCAGATCAGTTCAAGCCCCATGCAAGCAGACTGCCACTGTGCCAGTGTTTGGGTAAGAATGAGGTTTGCCTTTAGCCTTTTGCTATCATTGGGGGTGGGGTGGGAAGGAGGAGGACACAGACACACACACACACACACACGGTTTTGTTTTAGACACTGGGATAGTCTGTTCATACATGTTTAAAGCTCAAGCAGTAGTCATGAGTCTGTGGAATCCACATACTAATGTTGATTGTTATAGGTATGTGCGCTATTTTTACATAAAAAATATTTATTTCATGCTGAGACTTCAGCTTGCTATAAGAATGGTACATCAAGTTGTAACTTAGAAAACAAAGCAAAGAACTGAAAGCCTTAGAACCAAAATGCCACATGGAACTCATGAACAGCTATATTCCATCATTTTTGAAAGAATACTTAGGCCTATTCTGAGAATTCCCATGACCAAGTTTATAGATTTTGTGTTGGTCTTTTTTTCTGGACGTTGAGGCCTCATTCAATGAAGTCTGTCATAAACTCCAGTACGCTGAGTGCTGTGTGAGCTATTCTAGTAACATCGGACCGTGAGAAACTGCACCACGTGGCTCTTCCACAGAGAATGGCAATGTTTCAACAGGAGAGGGCCACTCTTACCACCTCTCTTCTCTCAGCTGGGCCTAGCCTGCTCTTGGCTGATGGCCATCTATAGGAGCCCAAGACCGTCTTGTGATGTAAATGGGTCTACAAAAATATCAGAGCTTAAAAGTTATGCCTTCACATCCATTTTCTTTTTGTCCAGTATTCCCTAAGACTTGATCATCTTCCTTTCTATTTCATCCCAAACTGTCTTCTTCTCTTCAAATGCCTCCCATATGCCAATAGCTTTAAATGCTTTCTAATTTTTTTCAGGAGAAAGAAATAAGCATTCTTTTCTAAGTGTTACTTTTTATCCTGCATTATGAAAATTTATATATGCTCACTGTAGAAAATGTAAGCAAAAGGTAAAAAGAAAAAAATTAAAATGACCTATAACTCCACTATCAAGAGACTCACTGTTAAAAACTAGGTTTATAGCATTCTCATCTTTTTTCTATGCCTTGTGAACACAGAAATCACTACACACAATATTTTCTATCTTAAAGTTTTCTCTTCACAATGTACTTTAAGCAATTTACCATATCTACAGCATAGACTCTTTGAGAACATAATTTTTCATGGTAGAATGCTATTCCATAGCTAGCATGTACCTTACTATTGAAGGTTTAGGTCATTTCCAATTTTTGCAATCACAAACAATGCTGTGATGATATTCTTGTATAGAAATCTTCATATGGATGTTTAATTGCTTCCTTAGAATAATTGCCAGGAATGGAATGATAGGGTTAAACTGTATGAACTCTTGCCTAATTCTTAAGAGTATACAAACACAGACTTTTTTTTTTTTTTTTAATCACGATCCAGTTCAAAGTTAGCAAAGGAAAATGAATACTGGCTGTCAAAAATATGGCCTTTGTACAGCAGTGCACATCCCGGGCAGGGACAGTTACTCCTTGCTACACTTATTGTGAACCTCAAGGATGGCCAGCAGAGGCAACAATTCCAGCCATGGTATCCTACTGTGTATAACACAGTACCTGATTTAATTGCTCCTTTTAAGGCAAAGGCACAGAGATATTGTCGAGCTTGATCAAAGCTCACAGTAATGCTTTCAAAAGACAGTTTTTCAAGTCACCCAACAGACCAACAGTATTAAAGCTCACAAATCTAGGAGAGTGGGAGGTATGTATTACTAGTTAAACTACGGAAACTGGGCCCCACCTGCTCCATGGCACAGCACACACACCAATACCTCAGGTGGGGCACCAAGGAGGAAGAGATTCTGGGATTAAAACGTGAAGCAGGACTTCAATCCCAAGGTAAAATAAATGGCTACCTCTGATGGAACAGCTAGGAAGGAAATGGACATAATGGCACTAACCTACTCTGAGTGTGCTAGTCCATTTTTATCCAGGACACCAAAGCATCCTCCGAGTAAGAACTCTGCATAGGTTTTATTTTAAAAAGGAGCAACATAACTAGTGGAAGAAATGTGCCAATGCAGAACTTTCTAGAAATACATCTTATTGGATGATTTAGTTCTCTGTACTTCAAAAGTGAATCTGTTAGTTTCTATGACTGATATGGAATTTAACACATAATTTACCAACTTAGCTTATACAAATATAAAGTATACATAAGAAGGCTTTAGGAATCAACAGAGCTTCACACATTTTAATTACTATCCAAATTAAGATCATGAAAACATATATTAGGATTTTCCTTCATTAGCTGAATGTGATATTTTAAGAGGGAAGAAATAGTAGGCTTTCCTTTTAATCAGATAGTGACCTCAAATACATATGTAGATTTATGATAGTTTCTAAATAGTGTTCTATATTTTATCCAAAATAAATTATTGCCAAACTTTAACTTTTTAAAATCCCAAACTCTTTACCCTGTCATGTAAGCCTTTAAACAAGTATAATAGACAGACATATCTGTACTGGTCTCTGTTTTTTTCAAACAACAGAAAACATCCAGCAAATAGGAGTGCTATTCTTTACATAAAGGAACCTGCTCCCTTTAATTATTAAAATCAGCAAAAAGCACTGGCAGTTGAAGTTTTAAAAACCAACAAATAAATGTTTGCAAGGGAGGTGCCAATGCCTTTAATCAGAGCATTGCTTCCTGTAATTATTATATTCCATATAAAATAACAACTGTCTTGGCCACAGACAGTTAGCCAGGCCTGTATTTAGCTGCTCTATTATTTAGGAAATGACCAGGTCCTTTTTCAGAAGCAAAGTGGTTAATATCATGTGATTACTTTAGTAGGAATTCTAAACAAAGCCAGTAATGTGAGGATCTGTTGAACGATCCAAGAGAGCAGTAAGTGAAGACAGAAGCAGACACAGCCAGGACGCTGATCAGAAAGAGGACAGGGCTCCTCAGAAGAGTGGTCAGACTATGCACAGCATCCCCTGGAGGGTGCGGCCCCGGGTCAGGCATGTCTGTAGTTGGGGGCAGCCAGGGCAGCTGAGCAAGAACAGATAGAATGACCTGGGGGACTGGAGGGCTGCACCTCATCTTCTCAGTGCTTCCCAGGAGAGCAGAGTGGCAATGCCTGGTTTCTAGACAACTCTGTGAAGACAGGAAACTGTCTCCAACCACCAGCCCCCCACTCAGTCACTCATCCAGGTGACATCTCCATGCTACTGTAGTGCTGGGAACTGGAGTGCTCAGTGCTTAGATACCTGGGGGTCAGTGGAAGCCAAACTCACCATAGGGTCCCTTCCTATATGACCCTTTCAATTCTGGGGAGACCAACCCTGAATGCCACATATAGTGGGTACTGGCCACCCACCATGGTCTGTGCTCTCTTTTGACTCCCATCATGTGGGCTGTAGCTGAATGCCAAGAGCCACAGCAAGGCCTCAGGGGGTTCACCTTCTGACATCAGTAACTGCTCAGCTGCGATATCAGCCCATCCTCCAAAGTGAACGAACAAAAACCAGCTTTCAAAGGGGCCTCCGTAGGACCTGGAACAGAACCAAAACACATGGCAGCCAGGCAACTTGATTTCTTTTTCCTTTTGGTTCTTAAAGCAACTGTAATGTTTGTGAACAGTTGGTTTAAATTGTTTTTATCAGTGAAGTACAACTTGCAAGGAATACAAGTTAGATGCAGAAAAACAGCTCACAATGCCACTCTGAACCCTTCAAAGGCATGCCTCTCAAAACCCCACGTGCCCCGGGAACTTCAGACATTTAAATCTTTATGTCCAGGGAACCTGAGTGAGTACAGATCTTTGAAAGTAAGATTCTCCTGGCCCGTGACCGGCAGCAGTGATGCGAGATGAGAGCCTGCAGGTGTGCCTCTGGGCCTTCTGCAGTGGCCTGCACAGCTGGGCTGATGGGGAGAGTGGGACCTCCCTGCCACAAGGCAGACACTTAGGTAGCTGCAGAGCAAGAAAGGAGGGGAACCCCTAGGGTCCAGATGTAGACCAGGGATGGGGCACAGGCAGAAACATGCTGTTTCTTTTCTGATGACACAAGGTTCTGGTCAATATTTTAGCAATTATGAATTTTTAGTGAGCTACATATTGTGTTCTTTTCTGTCATCACAAATACATAAAGGCTGAAAAGTTAGAGCCTTTGTGAAGCTATTCTTTTGTCACATTAGGAACTGGGAGTTGGAATACCTGTTTAAAGGGTAGAATCTGCTCAAGGTAAGCACCCATTAATTTTGCACAGTTACAATATCAGCAGTTTAACATTACCCTGGAAAAAATGGAGCAGGACTAGCCTGAGATCGCATTAGCTCTGAACTTTCCTTAAGAACCAGGGAAGTCCCTGGAACAGAAGAGCTCTGGGATCCTCTGCAGTGCGGGTCTATACTCCTCTGCCTGGCTCATGGAAGCTCTATGCTCTAAGCACTGTCTTCACCTTCCCTGGTTACTGCTTTTCTCCTGTCCAAGTTCTCCCCAGAATGGATGAAATGTTCTAAAGTTTAGCTTGTAAGACGAGGAGGGAAAGAAGGAAGGGGAGTCTTACTCTTTCCCACAAGAGGAGGAACTGACGTTCCGGGGGCCATGTTAGTGGTGGGCTTGGTTATGATAACTCAAAAGCAAGAAAGAGGCTCCATGGGGTCTCTTCTCTGCAGATCTCATGGACAGTGAGCTTAGCACTCCCTACTTCCACATGGGCATCAGGCCAGGATCCAGTTCCAGACCCACATTGCAAAGATGGGCCTGGTCATTCGCTCCCTCTTTTCTAGCAGTAACTGAGTGTGTGAGGCAGTCCCATATGGCTGGCTAAGAAAGAAACATTCCATCCTACTGTACAGAACCCCTCACAGAGCCCTCCCTGCATGTGTTTAAGGCAGATCTATGTTAAGTTGGAGTCCCATGAGGTTTTGGATATCGATTGTGCTCTTCAACAGAGAAAGGATACAGGTGGGGCTGCCAGGTGGGACAGGTCTTAACATGGCCAACACTCTGGTCCCTACTTGGCCACTAATTCTTTTTGTCTCTTCTATTGGAAAGAGTCTCAGTGGAGGGAAGGAGCGAATAACTGGCACCCATTCCTGCATCAGTGATCATGAACACAAGAGCAATGCGCATAATCTGTGATGGCTCTGTGATGAGATTACAGAGAATTTCAAGAGGGAAAACTGGCAAACGGAATAAATCAAGACAGTTTTGTAAGCTAGACAGACAATGAATAAAATATTTATACTCTAAAAGCAAGGAAGTTAAGAGGAAGCTGAAGGGTGTTATGTTACAAAGAACTTTGCAAAGCCTAAGTGTGACTGATTCTAGGAAAATAACACATATAAGAGGGTACTTAATATTATAATATTAGAAAGAATTTTTAAATTTTAGATAGCTATTACAAAGAAGGAGGAAAAGAAATATTTCATTCTACTGTACAGGAGATGTTTAGAATTTTTCTTTCTTGGAGAGAAGACCAAAGGACCAGAGAGGTATCTTTCTTCTGCACAGCTGGGGGATTTTCAGCATGTGGGCACTACTTTTTTCTAGGGCCTATTCTTTTTATTATTATGCTTAAATATTTTTCGAAATCTATTACTAGCCATAACTCAGAACAGTTTCTATACAGAGTATTTACATATTCATGCCTGTTTATTCTGAGCTGATCAAAGTGACCGTGAAGCTCTGTGCTTCCTTCCTCCAGTTCTTACTCAGTGGTGTGTTTACCTGTCTGACATGGTCTCAGACCAATAATGCCTGGCAGCCTTGCTACAGGGAAGAAAAAGGTCCAGCAAAACCACATGTGAAGCAGACCTAGAAGTCATCAGCATTTGCTTACCTGTGAGTCTGGTCTTCAACTACTTCTCTGAGCATTTCAGAAATATGTTTCAGTGGTTGGTGCCACAGTCCTTGTGGGATATCTGTGGGTAGAAGGAGAACAGAGGAGAAATGAAGAAAAGTCAAACCTGTTAGGTAGGAATCATCTGCAGCTAAGACTGGAAGGGTTTTGGGGAAAGGCCATTTTTTTCCCTGGTCAATGGAACCAACACCACCTCTCTCAGGCCTGCCAATACCTATCTCTCAAGCCTGGGAAGGAAGATCCATTGCTGTTACACAGCTTAGCTTTGGGAGCTTTTTAACTCAGGTCCATAGGAGTGGACACATACTGCATGGGCAGCCCGCCCTAGGATTTAGAAATGCTGTATTGCAGATGCCTCAGGATTTTTTCTTTTCTACCTACCCAATCCCTCCTCTATCACTAACAATTTGTGATTTCAAAATATGTGGAGACTGTAATTAAAGTCAAAAAGGAATTGTAAATAGGATGTCTAACTGTTTGTCTATGATTTGTGATGAATTAAAAATATGATTTCAGGTTTATAGTAAAGAAAAGGCTCAGAAAAAATACAAACAAATATCATACAAACAAATGCCTTTTCTTGAGTTAGTGTTTCTGGTTCCACAATTATCCTGTGGTTTTAAACACATCTGAGCATGTACGTTCTGCAGTTTGAAACAGCATCTGAAAAAGGTTACCACATTTGCATGTAGTGATAGGTTCTGTAATTAAGCAGATGAGGAAGACAATGTAAGTGAATAGAGTAACCACTGCTCCTCCACAAACTTTACAGATTAAAGGATCATAAATTCCCTCCCTCCCTCATCTGAACTCCCCTAACTCTTGATTTGCAGCTTTTTAAGGCATTTTCATTTTCTTCTATCAGTTGTTTAGATACTTATTTTATGTCCTCTCTACCTATAGGTCCTAGATAGTCAGGGCTCATAAAGGATCTCTCTTTTATGCCCCAAAGGGCTTTACAGTGGGAACAAAATCCATTTCTGATAAATAGAAGAGTCAACTATTAAAGACAGCTCAGTTTGTATATATAACATTATTTTTTCTAAAAGTAATATGTAAAAAACTGTTCTAGAAACTAGCATAGGGAGTCCTTGTACTTCTGCTTTAATTTACTTATTTTGGGACATAAATCTAGGACAATCGCACCAAAGAAAAGGCAAGCAGGCCAAGTTTGTGCCCATATATTATCTTAATCTTTTGTTTATAGATTTCCAAATTTAAAAAATAACACCACCAATACTTTTTCTGGAGCTCATTCAGGTTCTCGTGCAAACTGACTTTAGGCTTTGGTAATCTGACTTAAGCTCTGGAAAGTGAATCACTGCCTTTTCTGTCTCATCATTAAAGTTTTCCCATTGTGTTTCCACAGATTAAGTTTCACAAAATGTTGACCAGACATCCTACCGGGCCCTTCACCATCTCCACCTCTAGCATCTGAAAGGGCAGTGTCAGATGGGGACTTTGGATGAGAAACTATGTCTTGTAGAATAAGGAAGAATAATTTTGATTATACAAAATGCCATGAAACTTTGAATCATTTCCTTTCCTTAATTTAATCTACTTACTCAAGTCTCAGGAAAAAGGCAGGCAAAAAATGGCATAAAAAGGAAATGCTATTGGTTGTACTACTCTTTCCTCTTCCTCTTTCCTTCTATGATCAGATAAAATGCCTTCTCCTCTGGCAGTCTGTTCTTGTGTCAGTGTTGCCTTTCCTTCAGATTCAGGCTTTAGAGGGAAAAGGATGTCTTTATTCTCTATTTCTGAAATGTTTCCTAAATACAGGCATGTTAACGGATCAACTCCAGTTGAATTAAGGATGGAGTCATCATTTCCTCAACTGGATATGGCCTGTAGAAGGCTGGCAAATGAAATCAGAGAAGGCTGTGGTCTAATATACGTAATGAATTCTTTCAAAAGCATTCCCCTGGCTTGGTTCCCCTAAATTTTCTTGGCTTCATTTATCCTTTTATCTTTTCTTTTGCAACAAGGGGTGTGGGGTAGAAAGAATGAAATACAAATAAAGGTAATGTTATATTCTAACTCAGCCAAGTCTTAGCCTGTTCTTGGCATCTAGGTGGATCAGGCTGGCACCAGCAGAGGCCTTGTGTTATCTGAAGAAGACTATCAAAACTTCAAAAGAGGACTTTTTTTTTTTCCTTTTCCTGTTTTCTTTCTTTTCGTAAACGATCCTAATGAGGAAGTTAAGCATATTCTCACATCAAAATCCACAGAATGTGAGACCCTGAGAGCTTAAAGAGAGGTGAGAGATGACCAATTCCATCTCCCTTGTTTTATAGATAAGGAACTTGGAGGTAAGTGCTGTTTCCCAGAAATTATTTTAAGACAGGCAGAATAAACCTTCACGTACCTTTCGGGTATTGGAGAAGCACCATGACAAGAGATGGAGAAGCGTAAGGAAAGTAGGTCTTGAGTGCAAACTTCAGCTACAATAGAATCAGAAATGTCAAACTGTATGACATTAGGATTGGAAGGAGTGTTAAGAAAATATTAAAATTTGCATCCTCTGTCCCAAAAGGACCCACTAGTACTAACATGATCAGAATGCTTTCTTAAACATTTATTTCTTTAAAAAATATGGTTCTAATAACCTCATAAATATTTTCCAGAAAAAATAAACCTTCTACAAGAAACTTCTAGGACTTAAGAAAAATAAAGTTATGCTCCTGATGTCTTTATGTCAATTCTTTACCTTACATGAACCTAATTGTACACTTAAATCTTCTATTTAAGTCAGAATTTGCTGTGAGATGGTTTTTTAACAACAAAACAAGCAGAAAATGACAAGGGAACTCACAATACTGTGAGAGCCCAACTGCTATAACTATCTGTGCCCTCAGAAGACACTTAATTTTGAAGTACTCTTGTGAAAAGCTGAGGTAGAATCTAGAAACAGTGAAGTGCACAGGCATTAAGAGTATAATCTGATGAGTGTTGTTAAGTGTGTAAATCCAATGTGACTACTACTCCAATTAAGACACAGAACATTTCTGTCACCCCAAAAGAGTTGCCTTCTGGCTGTTACAGTCAATCCCTCCACCCAACCCTGGCAACCAACACTTTGACTTAGATGAGAGAGATTAGCTTTGCTTATTCTTGAATTTCATATAGACAGAATCATAAGAGTGTGTATTCTTTTGTGCCTGGCTTCTTTGGCTTAACATGTCTTTTTTGAGATTCATCCATGTTACTGTGTATAAGTAGTTTATTATATTTTTATTGCTTATTATATTTTTATGGTACATTGTATGAATGTACCATAATCTGTTTATTCATTCTCCTACTGATGGGTATTTGGGTTGTTCCCAGTTTGGGATTATTATGAATAAAGCTGTAATTAACATTCATATTTATGTCTTTTTGTGGATGCGTGCTTTTATTTTTCTTAGGTAAATACTATAGGAATGGAATTACTGGGTCAAAGAGTAGATGCTTGTTTAACTTTATAAGAAACTGCCATACAATTTTCTAAATGCTTGTACCATTACATACTGCCATCAGCAATTTGAGAATTCCAGTTGTTCTACATACTCACCAACATTTGGTATTGGTAACCAAATCTTACTATCTTTACTATTCTAATAGGTGTAAATGTTACCTCATTATGGCCTTACTATTCATTTTCCTGATGGCAAATGATGTTGAACCATTTCATTTTTTTTATTGCCAATTTATATGTATTTTTTGATGTATTTTGTCCATTTTTAAAAATTGAGTTGCTATGGAGCTATAAGTTTTATATATTCTGGACACAAATCCTCTGTCAGATATATGTATTAAAAATATTTTCTCCCAGCTGGTGGATTGCTTTTTCATTTTCTAAAAACTTCCATCAAAGAACAGAAGTTATATCTCATTTATCTATTTTTTATGAAGTCTAATTTATCTATTTTTTCTCATATGGTTAGTGCTTTTCTGCATCTAAGAAATCTTAGATTATCCCAACATCAAAAAAAATTTTCTCATTTTCTTCTAAGAGTTTTCTAGTAATTTAGCATTAATCTGAAATCTATGATCTGTCTCAAATTAATTCTTGTACTTTGTAAGGTAGAGGTTCATTTTTTCCCATATGGATATCTAGTTGTGTTGACACTATTTGCTGAAAACTTCCTTTTCCCCATGTAGTTGGCTTTAGTATCTCTATCAAAAATAAGTTCACCATAGAATCCTCTGGGGGTTTTTGCTTTTGTTTTTTAAAACTATTCTGGCTACTATAGGTCCTTTGCATTTCCATGTAAATTTTAAAATCAGCCTGTTGATTTCTGTTTTAAAATGCCTGCTGGGATTTTGACTGGAATCACACTGAAGCTATAGATCAAATTTGGGGAGAGCAGGCATCTTAATTCATGGCTATGGTTTCTCTCTTCATATATTTAAATGTTCTTTAGTTTCTTTCAGCAGTGTTTTGTAGTTTTCTTTGTAGAGGCCTTATACAACATTTGTTATATTTAATCCTAAGTATTTTTACGTGTGACTAGATATGTCTATTTCTCTTTTTCCATTAGTTTTCACTTCATAGATATCAAGGTTCTGTTATAGGCACATATCTATTTCTAACTGGTATTTTTACAAGTATAAACTGAATACCTGTCATTACAAAATGTTCCTCTTTATCTCTGGACATATTTCTTGTCTTGAAGTCTCATCTATTTACCTCTAGTAGAATCATATTAGCTTTCTTGTGCTTATGAGTCTTTTGAAAACAACATATAGTTGCATCTTGGTTTTTCATTCAGTCAGTCTGAACTATTTGCCTTTTTCCACAATATTTAGTTAATTTTCACCTAACTTTTGTAATTAATGTACTTGTAGGTTTGTTGGGGTTTAGGTCTATCTTTTGATAGTAGTTTCTTTTTTCTCACATATATATTTTTTGTTCTTCTGGCAGCCACAGCACTATCTTTTAACACCTCAAGTCAATCAGATTGTGTCTTGAGTTCTGCCACCACCTGATCCCAGCAATTCCCCTTCCATCCTTCACGTGAGAGCCCTCAGGAGAAAGTAAGAGAATATCCAAAGACGTTTCCTTTTTCAAGGGCTGAGTCCCCTGTTTCTACCTGCTTTTTTGGTTATTCTCCAGTACCTTCAAATAGTTTTTAAAAAATATTTTCCCCAGAGTTTATAATTTTTATCTGTGGGAGATTTAGTCTAGTACATAATTAGACTCTGCCACTACTAGAACTAGGACCTGAACTGATTGCTGTTTGTATTGAGCTATTATGCAAGCTCAGAAAAACCGGCTTATTATGACAATCTTAAATATTTGCCTACTAGTCCGATTGGGCACATAGGTGGAGCTGCACTGTGCTCTCCAAATAAAACAAGAGTGAGAGGAAAGGATAAAAAGAGAATGAGAACCAGTAAAGATAAACATTTCTGACAATGGAAAAGAATGTGGATTAATGGGATTTCTCATAAACTGCTGGGGGGAGTATAAACAGGCATAGCAGCTGAATCTTTGCATACCTAGGTAACCAACACTTCCATTCTTGAATGTACATTTGAGAATTTTCCAAGCAACACTATTTGTGAAAGAAAACAAAATCTGGAAACAACCTAAATGCCCACCGCCAGGAAATGGCTCCCCTGTGACATAGTTTCCCAATGGAATACTATACAGCAACATTCTACCACAGCCACATACAACATAAAACAATCCTGGTAACAATGCTGAGTGGAAAAAGCAAGGCTCAAAAGAATGCATGCAATATGCTACTCTTGTTTGTTTTGTTTTATAGAGCGCAAAAATAACCACAAAGAAAACATGGTTTAGGAAATCATATATATATGATCAGACTATTTCTAGAAAAAGCAAAAGAATGATAAACATAAAATCAAGACAGTGGTTACCTGAGGGAAGAAGGGTAAGGTGACAGAATGGAGGTGGAACACATGCACACAACTAAGTTATTATTATTAGTCCAGGTCTTGTTTGGATGTCAGGTTCATAGATATTCATTTTATTAAGAATGAATACATAAAGGAATGAAGAGAACACAGAAAGAGAAGAAGGTAATACATGCAACAAATAGGACACAGGGTATTATACATCAAAGATTATGATTAATCTAAAAATAGTCAATCAAGAAGGCAGGGAATCAATGATGAGAATGTCCATTGATTAGAAAGGAAGGCAATCGGGAACAGCCTTAGGAAGAGAAATGACATATGTAAACAAAGGCATTTGCAAAGGCAAAAGGTTATTGTCCTCTTATATTCTGACCCCAAGGTGAGGGTAATGAATTCCTGCTTCTTTTTGGATCCCTGCTCTGCTTTCCACTAGAATGCAGCATGTGCCTAAATACCACTAAACATACATCTCCTGGTCAAGCTACTACTCTAAATTAAAAGTGATGAAAATAAAACAATCTTAAATTTTGCATGGAACCACAAAAGACCCTGAATAGCCAAAGCAATCTTAATAAAGAACAAAGCTGGAGTCATCATGCTCTTTGTTTTCAAACTTTATTACAAAGCTATAATAATCAAAACAGTATAGCACTGGCGTAAAAACAACCATGCAGATCAATGTAACAGAATAGAGAGTCCAGAAATAAAGCCATGCATTATGGTCAATTAACTAAAACAAAAGGGACAAAAATATACAATGGAAAAAAGACAGTCTCTTCAATAAATGGTACTGGAAAACAGAGCAGCCACATTGAAAAAAATGAATCTGAACCACTATCTTACTCCATGCACAAAAATTAACTCAAAATGGGTCTGCCTCCCAAAGCAAAGGGAACAAAAGCCAAAGTAAACAGTGGGATACATCCAACTAAAAAGCTTCTACACCATCAAAAAAATGAAAAAGCAGCCTACTGAAGGGGAGAAAATATTTTCAAATCATTTATCCATCAGGGGTTAATATTTAAAACATATAAAGAACTCATACAACTCAGCAAAAAAACCAAACAGTATGATTTAAAATTAGGCAGAACATATGAACAGACATTTTTCCAGAGAAGATATGCAGATGTTAACAGGTACATGAAAATATATTCAATATCATTAATCATCTGGGAAACGCATATCAAAACCACAATGAGCTATTACCTCACATCTGTCAGAATGGCTATTATCAAAAAGACAAGAAATAACAAATGTTGGTGAGGATGTGGAGAAAAAGGAACCCTTGTGCACCACCTAGAGTGGAAGTTGTGGAGACACTGGTGCAGCCTCTATGGAAAACAGTGTGAGGTTCCTCAAAAAATTAAAACTACAACTGCCATATGACTCAGCAATTCCACTTCTGGGTATTTAGCTGAAGAAAATGAAAACATTTACTCAAAAAGATAAATGCACTCCAATGTTCACTGCAGCATTATTTGCAATATCCAAACTATGGAAACAACCTAAGTGCCCTCAGTGGGTGAAAGCATAAAGAAAATACACACACATACAGTGGAATATTATTCAGCCATAAAAAAAAAATGAAATCTTGCCATTTGCAACAACACAGATAAATCTCAAGGGCATTATGTTAAGTGACATAAGTCAGACAGAGAAAGACAATTATCACGAGCAATATAAAAAAGAAAAAGAAAAAAAGAGAGAAAGAGAGAGAGAGAGAGAGAGAGAGAGAGAGAGAGAGAGAGAGAAAGAAAGAAAGAAAGAAAGAAAGAAAGAAAGAAAGAAAGAAAGAAAGAAAGAAAGAAAGACACAAACAAACAAACAAACCAAGCTCACAGATACAGAGACCAGATTAATGGTTGCCAGAGGTGGGGATGGGTGGTGGGCAAAATGGGTTGAAGGAAGTCAACAGGTATAAACATCCAGCTATAATAAACTAAATAAGTCATGAGGATGTAATGCACAGAATGGTTGACTATAGTTAATACTATAGTTAATACTGTACTGAATATTTCAAAATTGCTAATATAGATCTTAAAGTTCTCATTACAAGAAAAAAATTTGTAACTATGTATGGTGACAGACATTAACAAGGCTTATTGTGGAGATCATTTCACAATATATATAAATATTGAATCATAATGTTGTACACCTGAAACTAATAGAATATGTCAATTATGCATTAATAAAAAATAGATAAAAATAAATTAGTTAAAAGCAACTGCAAATCCAGTGCAAATTTATAGTGCCCAAGGCCAACACTCGAGATAAAAACTGGTAAAAACAGACCCAAACTAATGCTAAAGAGCAATACTTTCACCAGTGTCCTCCACCCCATCCTAGATGTGTTCTAGGAGTCAAAGGCAGAGGTTTTCTAGAGGTAGATTCCTAATTGGGAATACAAAGAATTGCATAAGGGAGGATAAAAGAGATTTATAGTTATGCCTCAAAATAAGTGTGGGGACCAGCCAGTGCCTTTCAGCAGACCTCTCCTCCCAAATTCCAGGCTGGGTACCATTGATAACGCTGTTTGCTACAGTCTAGTTAACTTCCCTAGGGAAAGAGAAGGTGAGAAAAAATGCATCGCAAATATTTATCACTGCCTTAAAAAACAATGATAAAATCTGATTTTTCTGGCACAGGGGTGTGTAGGATTTTATCAGAGCCAAGCATCATACAATACTGCTCTCCTAAGTCAAACTGCTGATAGCATTACAGGGACCATGCCTCACAGGGAGCTGCAAGTGGACCCAGGCACCTGAGTAGGCAAAGCGCCAAACAGACTTACAGGCCAGTTAAAATGCCCAAAGAAGAGACCTCTCTGGTAGAAAAGGTTCCTGTTGCACTTTAATTGATCAGTGGTCCTTGCCCGCTATTGTCTGGCCTCTGCTGATGGAGCCTAGTCATGCAAGTCTTCCTGCAGCCCCCTGTGCTTTGCTTCTTCCCTTATTGACTGGGTCCAACTTGTTCTTCCTGGTCACTGATTTTCTAAGCTCCTCCTCTACAATTAATTCAAATCTTTCCTTATTGTTCTTACGACCTCCTTTCTCTCTTGGAATCTAATTCACATTTGGGTCTCTCATAGAAATGGAAATTCTAATAATTAAGACTGTCCAGTATTGCTTTATAACAAGTGGCATTTCCTTCCTAGCACATAACATGTAGATTTCAGATTGCCTATTGCTGGACTGGGAGAGGCAGAGTCCCACTTGGCAGACAGGAGACACACAAGCCTAGAAAATTCATCCTCTCGGGCTGGCATGATAGTTCTGACACAACAGTATATAAATGTTTCTGGATTCTAGGGTATAGGGCAGATGGAAACTTCTTTACTTTCAATTAAAATGGTCCTACCTTTGCAGGGGCATTCATTTGGAAGCTTTCTTTGTGAGCAAGACAGTCTCTTAAAATCATTGAAACAAATGCACCCATTTCTCATGATTAACCAAATACTCTTAGCAGTCTTTTTTTTTGGGAGAATGCATTATATATGCAATATAACAAACCTGTTTGTTTTCTTTGTCCAGAGCTTCTACAAAGCACCATGTAAACACCTGAATGGTGGCTAGTACTTCTGGGGCTCCATCAGTTTCCAGGAGTGCATACCTGAGCAATGCAATGCCATATCACAAGACATGTAATAATTAATCTGGCAAAGAGGTGAATCTTAACTGTAAAAGCAAAGAGTGGAAACATCCTTTTTGTGCCATGAACTTCAGCAGTACACCCAACTCATCAGATTTCACTTTGTGTGAATGTAGAAGTTTGTCACTCCTTTACTAAATATTTTAAAATTACAATGTGCAACATTCTCTTTGTTGATTTTTAAATTATTAAGCTCTGCGTATCCTTTCCACATAGGCCTCAATGCTCTTTACAAACATTTGTACACTATATGCACGGATATGCAACATCAATAGACCTCTTGCTTTCTCAAGTGGAGAAAGAGGTGCCCAAGGGTATAACATGGCTTAGTCAAATCTACCCACCAAAGTGGTAGAAGAATCTACATGTATCTGGTTTATTCTACATGCATTTTTCATACAACTAAATTTTCTTTATGTTTAAACAAATAACAAAAAAAATCAAGTCCAACTTTGTTAGCTTTAAACTAAAAATACCATTTTGACTTCTTATTTCTATGCTTATTTAGCTTAAAGTTGGCATGTTTCAAGACCAACCTAAATACTGGGTTATGTGCTATTAAAATTTCTTTCTCCAGTGTCTGCTTTCTGCCTTGAACCCTCTACTGCTGAGAGTGAGAGGGATGAAAGGGAGATGGCAGATACAATGGCTCTACCAGCACCTCTGAAAGAGGCGGAAAAACCTTTCTAGGTGACAAGTTCCCTTAGAGAAGTCCAGTCTCTCACTAATTGCCAGCCATAATTCAACCTGGTGTCCAGTGGTCTCATCTCTCATTACTTGTAAATTCAATGCAATTTAGAGAAGTACTTGTATTTGGAAAAAAAAAAAAAAAGAATGTTGTAAGATGACTTGCATAACTGATTTGCCTTTCAGGAGAGTTCTGTTAGGATGGCATTATTTATTTATTTTTCTTGGTTTTCCTTAACTTTAAAATCCTTTAAAAAGATTGGTCAGCCCTCATGTGGTGAATGAAGTATACTGCTAGCCTTTATTTTGAGCAGAGCAAAATCCTACAAGAATATTTAATTTTTAAATTAATTCTACTTTCTATCATTATTAGAACTTTAAAAGGTTGAAAAAAGAAAGTTATCTTAATTCTTAAGCACTGACTTTTAAATATACACTGACACTAGAGTTTTACCAAAAGCTCAGAGGGGTAAAATGGACTCAATCTAATTTCCCCACAATATAGCCAGAGACTACAACAGAATTTTAAATTTATATTTAGAAAATGAGCATTTTAAAATCAATTATTAATAGAAACAGCATAACATTTACCTGAACATTTCATCAACAATTCTGAATATGGCAGGGTGGCAGGCTGCTTCAGGCTGTAAAGGAAAAGACCAGGAGAAGGTAAAATGTCAGAAGCATTTCATCAATAATAATTTGCTATTATCAGGCAAATGAGTTTTCCAGAACTGCTGAAAATGAGCATATTCCTTTGCATTAGAAAAAATGGAAAAAGCTCTGCGTACAAATACAAACAGTGATTTTCTGGGGGCAAGGGAATTATGGGCAAACTTTATAAACCTACCTGCATGTCCCACATTTTCTACAATAAGCCTATATGATCCAGAAAAAAACAGTCACTAAATATCACGGAAAATTGAAAAACACTCTTTCAGCATGCTGTAGTAAAGACACAGAGCCTGCCTGTGTTGCTAGTTTTAAGTAACGTGCCTGACCTATGCACGTGACCTAGAAGTGCCTCAGGGTCAGACTTGAGCCTATCTTTTCATTCATGCCTATTAGGTAACAAGTACATAATGATTTAGAGTTGTTATTGAGGAAAGCAGTGACCACTGCCATGCTGGACTAAATAATATCGCATCTTAGTGCAGTATGAATTTTAGCAGTTAAATTATTTAAGACAAAAAGAGGGTTGTTAAAAAAATTAAGATACCTTCATCTTGAATGATGAAAGTAATCTAATTTATTCCATGAATATTTTTGTGACAGGTTTCGATGGTTTAAATCTGTAGCCTGGATGGGGCATCAGTGGGCCTGACCTAGGTTCTGTATCTTTTTGGCCAGAGCTCAAAGCATGAGATTAAGCCAGATGAAAATGTCATTTGTGTTCTAAATCGGATATTTTACACTAGCATCCAAGTGTTACTGAATTAGGCTCTACATGGAATTTCTTCAAGTCATATTACCCTTGATATGGCTAGGTTATGCTATGTCTCAAGTTTTCTGACCACACAGAAGAATGGTGCCCATCACCATACACTTTTTTTCTGCTATCTGTTCTGTACTGGTGTTTGAATTGTAACATTGAACGTGTGCCATCTAGTGTTCACACACTGCCACTACAGATTGTCACAAAAGGCCCCAGGCAAGAACATCTCTTGTTAAAAAGATGGGATGATTTCCTTTTAATTATTTGACGAGACTTGCAATTTGTAAATTACAAATATCTACTCTTTTAAGTAGAGTAATCCATGCTCCATAATTCTTCGCTGATATGCATTTTTACCTAAAAAATACCAACTAAAAATGCTCATAGATAAATTCATTATGTATGTACTCAAGAAAGTAATTTGCCAGAACCATGCTTCAACAACAGAAGAAAGGCAGGTTATTTTTTGGTTTTGATCTCAGGCAAGTCAGTTAACTTCCCTGCTTCTCAGCGTTACTATAAATAATAAGTTATTAACAGATTACTGGAAATATGCCCAGAAAATATCATAAAAGTTTCTAAGTATTCATAATGGAAAAATTAAATAAGAAGTGAAAAGCAAACTGCATGTCTTGAAAAAATATGATTCATCAAATTTGCCAGAACAGTTTTTCAACGTTTCACATATAGACAATATGCCTCCTGAATAAGCGTGTTTAAGACCAAACAACACTACTATGTGCCGGACAGGCAAGGACCATTCCTTTTGTTCTAAATGGTCTAACCACTCCAGAGCCACTCTATAAATTTGATGGTAGTAGAAAATCATTCAGTACTAAGTATAGGAATTTCAAAGTGGCAAAGAAAAGGGTGATCCAATGTGTAGAATAGGGCTACCATGAAAATCAAGGGAAGAAGGTTCTAATTCAATTTGTTAAAAGAGGATTGGAGCTTGGACATATTTTTATGCAATGTTTTTCCAGCAAAACAGCTCAATCCAATATTTTAAACATCACCAGACTATGGAATCTGCCTATTTTTTCCATACCATTGCACTTGCCTTTTTCTTCTGTTCAAATATTTGAGACCTTTGGTTGCTCTCAACCTGCTTCCACAACTTGTTTTATCTTTTAAAACAGATAAGATGCTGGTAAGCAGGGAACCCTGCTGAAACAGCAATAACAGAAATTTTGATTTTAAAACCAGTCTCCCTTGCTGCCCCAGAGCTGTGAAGCTTTTTCTCATCCTCGGCCTTTACTGATGGTTTTAAAAATGAGACTCTTTACACTTTCTGAGCACATAATTTCAGGGTCATTGAGTACCCTCATGAAGCCCAGTGTGTTCACAGACCAGGCATGCGTCCTAGTGACATCAAATCACAAAAGCAAACTTAAGCTGCTTTTCTTATCAAGGGAATCCTCCAAATAGGTTTAAATTCTTAATTTATGCTTCTTTGGAAGCTATAAATTGCTCCCTTAAATCTTTACAGCATCCTTATGAGGAAAAAGGCAAACATTTAACCCTCTCTGTCTGTCTGATTTATAAAATGGGCCACAACACAAACCACTCTGCAGCCCAGAGTCCAGAGCCTACCCCCAAACCCTACAATCCAGGCTATTATCTTTCCTATGAAAATAAGAAAAGAAAAAATCTTTCTTGGGTTCCATCTGTTTGTATGTTTTTCTCCATCCTACCAAAATCTGTTCCTTCTCAAGCTCTTCTCTTCTCTATATGGCTTAACAATTTCCATGTACAGATTATTTCAAGTCTAGGGAAACTATGTCACCAGGAGGCCATCAATAACATGAGTTTTGTCCCCCGTCCCCGCCCCACTGTCCCTCCTGACACCACCCTCAGTCTTTTCACTAAATGTCAAAGGATGAACAGATGATGATGATGAAGAGCTCCAGACTCTGGCTTCCTTTTCTTATGGACCAAATTGTTCTGTTGAGTGTGCATCCCCTTCCCATCTCCCGCAGCTACCCAGAACTGCATTGTTTATCTTCTCTCTGCCAAGAAAGACAGCCCTTTCCCATCCCTCAACAAAACACAGAAAAACAAAGTCAACACAGGAGAAATGTGCAGTGGTTGGGTTCTCTAGGCCTGAGTTGTGAGGAAAGGTGAGGGAGAGGCCAACTTGTCACTCTGTACCATGAATTGTACAAATAACATCAATGCTTGCTTGTTGCCCTCAGTGTCTACTCTTATTTTCATCCTGATTCATCAATGATTATTATAAGCCATGTGCCACTTGAAAGAGGCCTGAGAACATAGAAGAACAGAATTCTCAGGTAGAAATCTTATCTTCTATAATTTTGATTGTGTGTGTGTGTGTGTGTGTGTGTGTGTGTGTGTGTGTGTGTGTGTGTGAAAGAGAAAGTGGCGGGGTGGAGAGAATGTGAACTGGTGGGGAGAGAATACAAACCAGAAGGAAATTATACTATGATTTGAGGTAATTCACAGACAAAACTGAATGGCTCATATAAAAAATAAAAAAAGCAGTGAAGAAACACAAAATATCAATAAATATTTTTTTCCTAAGTAAAGAAGAGAGAAACTGCAGATGAGAGATAAGAAGATGAAATTCTGTAAACCTGGAACAGAATCACTTTTATAGTCTATTTTAGTGTAGTTTAAATATTTTACTCAGGAATAGTCTTTTTTTTTTTTTAATGGCTGATGAGCTTTCCCTCCAGTTTACCCACCAGCCAGCAATCCTGTCCCACTGTGTAAGAAACTCCTTCAAATCCTTAAAATGTAGGAGTCCTTATGTTAACATATGTATGTAAAGGGGACTATGTTCATTAAAAAATAACTTTATTCTAAAAAAAGGATTCTTCATAAGATTCATTTCAACAGTAAAACCCCTTTATTGAGTTCAAAAACAATTTGTTTAAAAAAATCTACTTAAATAAAGCCTTCACATTTATCACATAAAATAAGTATATATGTATTTTTTATTTGCCATTTTCTTCTACTTTCAAAATACTAAATGTAAAACTATAAATATCTCTTTTATATGTTAGGATCTATTTTGTTTCAAAACATTCAAGTTTCTTTCAACAAATTTGAGATGGAAAAATATTCTTTCTTTTTAATCTTTACCAGATGTTGTTTATACTACAAGCAACTTTTTCAGTACTCCCCAATGTAATTATCGTTTAATTAGTGATAAATCTGTCATTTCTGAGCTTTAAAAAAACTAAACAAGTACCAAATGTACTTTTGTGTTTTAAGTTTACCTACACACTCTCAGACTATTAAGACACAAGGATACTGGTTCTAGAAGCTGAACAAAATCCCCCAAATCTGAAGTTCCTCTTTCTAGCCTGGCCCAGCACCTCCTACCCAGTCAGCTTGTGCAGACTGAGCGGGAAGACAGCTCCTCAGCACCCTGCTGCTTCTCAGCTCAGCCTCTGAGTGGCAGTGACCTCCCAGATTGACCACTGCCCTGTTTTTATTATTTATTTAATTTTTTCTCTCTCCCTTCATCTTTGACTGGTTGCAAAATTCTCCATCTCCAACAGTGAAAACAGAACTTAGAATTTGGGCCTCTTTCTTCAGACAATGCTGGGTGATCTGGTGCCCCCCTGAGGTCGACGCTGGGAAGTGCAATTACTGTCCGAGATGCAGATTCTTTACCTTTGAGCCACAAGCATAAGTCACGAGCGCACTTCCCTCATTAGACCTAAATTACCTACTTCACCTTTTGTTAAATTACACTTATCACACTGAAGAACTTGAAAAAGAAATGGTTAAAAGATTGCTAAAGAAAAAGCAGGAAAAGAAAACCCTAGAACATTAGTAAGAAATTATTCAATCACAGAAAACTGACATCACCCAGGACGTGGAGTTAATTATTCGGTATAATCTTTTATTAAAGGGGAACTGTGTTTGGAATTTTGTGTGAAGGAAGTTTCTTTTTCTTTTTGAAGTGGCTGTGATTGCTCTCTGGAGAATGAAGACAAGAATGCATCAGGGGATCAAGGAGGACATGCTGGGATGGGGGTACCTACATTTTTTTTTATTATGATTCTTAATCTCTTATTAGATCAAGAACTAATTTTCCCCCACTTCTATTGAAGCATACTTGACGAGAACTACTTTAAACTGAGCAATGAAGACTTTCAGGTAGGAGAAAATATCGAGTATTTTTTAAAATATGAATAAACAAAACCAACCCTGCTTGCTTCTCCCCTCTACCCTTCTCTGCTACCTGCTCTCTCATGCACAAGTCTGTCTGTGAAGACGAAGGAGCTGAGACTCTGGACCCAGCTTGAGGGGCAGGCGGCATGCAGGATCTGCCAGCAAAGAGTGACTGGGAGGGCATGGGAACCAGGCTACATCTCAGCCTTGGTGTACAGCAGAGCAGTCAAGCACAGTGCCACCCTGCCACTAGCCAGCACTTTTCATTCAAATGTGAAATACAAACAATAGCTTTCTGGGCTCCACAAACAGAACTGTTACTGGAAAACATAACATCCTTCTGATCCGGGGCCAGCCTTGGGAAACCAAACGGTCAAGAAAGCTGCATAATTAGCAAGTGGCTTTCACCGCTTTTGGGGACAACGGTTTTTAAGGCCAGGTCTGAAGCTATGGATTATGGTCTTCTAGTGCCTGTTCCATCATGGAAACACAAGACTATCTGCTTTTGAAAAGTATCAGTTTTCACAGTAAATGACAAATTGACATTAATACTGTGATTTATTTAGGAGCCACCACATGCGGCAGGTGACCACGTACTTGGGGGCATTCCAGCCAATGGAAGCCTAAGGGTGAAATTTAAAAGCAAACATTTTTATAAGTCATGTGTTGTGTGTGTATGTATGTATATATACATTTAGAATTAAGGTAGGTTAGTGTCGTATTATTCAGTCTTAATGGAAAATTCCAAGCCTCTGAGTCCCTGAGAACCCAAAGAATATTTGGAGAAATCATTTCACTGTGTATAACCTGTACCACACTTTTATCTTTTGTTTTTGCAACATATTGGTAACTATAGAATTTCCAGAGCTAATTCTGGATAGTCCCAAGAGATGGAAACATAATTAACAGTGCTCCATATAAAATACAAGTTATGCAGACCATCACACTTTAATTACTCTCAGAATCCAACTCTAATGTAATAGGTATCAAGTTTCTTCTGGAGGAAAAAGCACAGCAGTCCCATGCTATCGGAGTCTTTGAGATCTCTCTGATACTTCTGCAAGGTCCTGTCACTGCACCAAGATACTGTGCAATGATAAATGAATCAGATGATGCAATTAGGAAGCAGGTTCTTCAGGTTACCCTTCTAATCACTCAATCATGTCACAGACTTATTCTATCCTGCTTTCTGGCACTGCAGGCCCAGGATGTCCGAGGAGAGCAGCCCACGCCAATCAGGAACTTCCACTCTGTACTGTAATTACCTCCTTGAACCGTAAGGCACAGAGAGGTCACATCCTGCCAATGCCACAATAAATTAAACCAAATAATACCTTCTGGAATCCCCCTTAAACCATATGAAATCTCTGAATCTGTACATACGTGATCTTGATAAAAGCTTTTATTCATCAACTGACTTTGAAGCTGTTCAACTGGGGAAGATTATTTTAAACTGTAAACTGGCAGCTGACAGTTATACAACGTAATGTTTAATGGGAGTGCCTGCTTTCTCCTTCATTTGCAGTGATATCTTGTGCTTACAGGGTGTTGTTCAGGCCTGATGGCCACAGGTAAAGAGGACATGAAGAAGGTCCAAAGAAGGACCATAAAAACCAATGAAAGGTCACAGAATCAAAACAAATCAGAAAAGTCAATGGAACTGGAATTTCTCTATAGAGAGAAGACTTAAAGAAAATTGAGTAAAGGCCTTGAAAGCAAGGAAATAGTTCAGTCATTATATTTTGCCACTAAAAAAAGGACCAAAGAAAATTATAGCATGTTCATGTAAGCTAGAAATACATAGATCTCCCTGATAATGAAAGTAATGCTTGCAATGAGATGCCAGCAAGCTTCTAAAAGCTTTATTTTAAATTTTGTTGTGATTATTTTTATATAAGGCACATCTCATTTTTTACCTTACTATGCAACTCTTTTCAATGGTGAGGTCAATAGTAATGTTCCTAAAAAAAACTCTCTTTAGGCTCCCTCAATCTTTATACCTATCTTCCTTCCTCTTTTTTTCCTATCAAACATTGTAAATTTCCAAACCAGCTGGGTTCGATCTGAGCCTCCAAACTTACAAGTGAAAGCTACAGGTGACCACAACCCAAGCCACAGTCACCAGCGAGGACCCATAACGTGAAGGCAAAGAGGAGCCTAGGACATAAAGGGAAAAGCAAGCATGGCCATGGACAATCACACACATACAATGGTGGGAAATGATCACATCATAAAACGAGTAATTCAGGAATATAGGAAGAAGGCAACTGATTCAATTATGATTTCCTTACATAACCTCTAATTTGAAAGAGAAAGAAAACAGGAAGTTCCAACTAAATCCAACAAATTGAAGGTGTCTGAAAGGTGGGGGCTGAGTAAACTCAGCCAACCTCAGAGCACCCTGGGTACAGGGCTTTGGGCCTACCAAGTCTCAGCTTTTTGGGAGGGTGAACACTTTCTCCTGCCCAATCTCTTGGCCAACAGCTTAATAACTGACTGTTCTCCATCTCCCTCTGAACTAATTTTCTCCATCTGTACAACAGGAAGAAATTCTCTGTGCCACATCTCCTCAAGGTTATGAAAGCTAATGAGAAAGCATGTTAGAGCCACTGAGATTCCTCTAAGACAGATGCCCTAGGAGCATCACATGTCCTTGTAGTTTTAGAATTGTTTCTTCAGAGGGTGTTGGTATTTATCTCTGTTCTTACAAAAATGCACATAAATTCCAGAGCTGCCTTCCACAGAGGGAAAATGCTCAGAATGGTCAGGTTCTGAGGACTGCCTGGGAGCCCGGCCCCCTGAGCCCAACTTCCCAGACCTGAGAAGTTCTGAGAACAAGGAAGACTAGCAGCCACTGCACAGAGCTAGGGTTCAAAGTGGGCAGGCTTACACCAAAAGAAAACTTACAGAATTCTTAAGTTGTTTTTGTTGTTTTAACCATATTTCTGGGGTTTTAGTTTCTCTTATTTTATTTTTCCTCTAGTGAAAGTTTATTTTTAAATGTTTTTCTTTGTTAATTGATTCTTCCTCTCATTAATAAGATCCTCATTTTTAAAAACTTATTTGTTGTGTGAAAATAAGAAATTATAGTTTTAAAGAAGTTTGTCATCAAATGTTAGTTCCTGTGAATATGCAATATAAGGTGCAACAGTCAAGTAAATTTTTAATCTCTCCCTATTTTCAATATATGCTCTAAGCATGCAGAAAAACACCACACTGAATATTTTTAAAATAAAAGGTAAACACATCATTTTAAAGGATGTCAATTGCTCTTTTGTTCACATTTTTTCCCTTACTCTGATTAAATGAAATGATACCCATCATCTTAAGAATTTTTCTCATCAAAGTTTAGCACGTACCAGCAATGAATCTTTCATAAAGCATTCGATCTCTCTCAGAAAATTTCTCTCACTGGAGGTTAGCTTTTCAAAAAGATGCAGCATTGCTTTTTCAAGGCTGGGAAGGTGTCGTAGCCAGAGGCAGACTATAGTCGACTTGGAGAGAGTAATCTTCTTCCTTTCAGTAAAAAATAAAATTGTAATTAGAAATGAGTTACAGGGGAAAAAAAAGATTAAGAGAGTTCAAAATGCAAAAATGAATCTAATTTGTGAATCTTTTCTTCATGGTCATAGAAACAGTTAATATTTATAGTAGCAGTGAATATTTACCAAGTACCTATTTGTAAAATAATGTGAATATATTTCTATTTCAACTCAAGAAATTAGAGAAATGCTCAAATAAAAAAAATGTTTTCAAAAAGGATAAACAAATATATAGTGATGAAAAACAGAGTTGATAAAAAATAAGCTAGAAAGAGACCTTTAGAGATCTAGGTAAATACAGTCAGAGACTTTTAGAGATCTAGGTAAATACAGTCCCTGATTTCAGAAACAGTTATGTTTGAAAGTGCATCATGATGGTTTAAAGAATGGAATCATACCTGGGTTTGAGTCCCAGAGCTACCACCTACTATGACCTTGAGAAAGTTACTTAACCTCTAAACTTCAGTTTACATATCTGTAAAATGGGCCTCTCTCTCTTTTAGTATTATAAGAAGGATCAAATGCAATAACACATGGACAGTGATTAGCACAGTGCTTGACACCTAGTAAATATATTCAATAACTGTATCTGTAAATCTATTGCTTGAAAGTTAAGACATTTTTCTTTAGTAACAATTTCATATATGGCCATAACCATGGCCTGCTTGACCCATAGTTGATCCATAGCATGATACCCTATAGACCACAACCATTTTGTGTAGCTCAGTTTCTATAGGAAACTGTATTTGGAAGTTCCTCCTGTGTCAGGTCAGTAAATCAAGGGTTTTATTTTCCCTCCTGGGAGAGAACATAAGGGGGACATCTGTCTAACTCTGAGCCATTGGGCCTATTCTGGCCTATTGGGATTTGTCTGTCTTCTTTTAGCCCTTCTTTGCCAAGGCCTCCTGTCCTTTCACCTGCAGCATCACAGGCAGCAGAGTGCTTTCCAGGTTCTGCCAAAGATGTTTACTGCTTTTAATAAGGAAAACAAAAGCTGGGGCACAAAGGTTCCCCATTACCCACCAACCCTTTCAATGTCTTTCCCTTCACCCATCATTTCTGGGTCATTTCTCTGCAGGAACTGGCGTGAAGCCCAGGGAATGGGTTCAGGGCAGGAAATGAATAGACAGGAGACACAGGGTAGCAATTTCTCGTGGTTTCTCTTTTTCTTCTCCCTCAGCTTTACGTCTGTAGACCTTGTCCTGGATTAACTCTTGGGCAAGACTAGAAGAAGCTGACATGTAGTAGAGTCTGTCACAGGAGCAGGCAGAAGAGAAGGAGAGAGGGAAGGAGGGATAGCCTTCCCCTGACCTGCTTTCTGATCTCACATTCTCACCTTGAGTTTCACATCCTTTCGGAAGTCTTGTGGAACCCCTTTCCCAAAGCTCTTCACACCTGGCAAAAAAGAGTTGCCACTGTGTCCCCAACCTCACATGACATGGCATATTCTGAGGCCACACTATGGATGTCTTCTATTATGGCATCAGTGCTTTGGGCTGCCATTCCCATGGCACCTCCCTTATCATTAATGGCAAAGAGCTAGGTGTCATTCAAAGATGATGACTGAGCATCTCCTGTGTGGAACTCAATGTGCAAGGTGCAGGCCAAATAAATGAAAACAAACAGACCTAAACTGTGCCCTTAGCAATTCAGGGCCCAGTGGGAGCTACACATACATACACATCAAACTGTAATCAAGGTTATGAAGGAAAAGTACAGGTAGAGGTAAAAGAGGATAATAGGAAGGGCCTAATTTAGATCAGGTGGTCTGGGATTAGTTTAGTGAAAAGTAGTGAGATGAGAATTCTAGCAGATAAGGCTAGATGGCCCTGAGAAAGATCAAAAAAGCCCCAGAAAGCAAAGGGGAGGTGACTTGCGATGAGGCTCTCCAGTACCACAGGCCAAGGGATTTTATTCTGTGAATATTCTGGCCCAAGGATTTTAAACAGAGAAGTGCAAGGAAGTAATTTACATTTCAAAGATCACTCTCACTACAGTATGGAGAATGAATGCAGTGACTAGAGTGGCTGCAGGAAAACCAGGAGTCTGGAGGAGCTGATACTGGCTGGGACCTGAGTGGCAGTGCAGGAGTGAAGAGTACGTGTAATGTATTTTAGCAACACTACCAAGAGAAACTGGCAATGAATTTGATGAGAGGGGCTAATTTGATGATGAGGTAGGAATAAAGGCATTCCAGGTTTCTTGAGCAATGAGATGGATGGACAAACTACTCAGATGGAAAGATGAGAAGATCTATAAAGAATTAACTAGGAGCTCAATTTGAGGTGTGTGAATTTTGTACATGAAGGAACAGTCCAACCGGGATATGAAATAGGTCCTTGAATATCTAAGTTGGAAGTTCTGGGGTGAGGTCTAGGCTGAAGGTACACATTAGGGAGCTGTGAGGTGCATGGAAAGGCAGGAGAATGAATGAAAACTCTGAGGGAGAAAGTTCTGAGTGGGGAGGAGAGGGCCAGGGTCTGTGCCCCCAGGACTGCCAACACACAAAGTGGAAGAGGAGGAGCTGCAGACAGAAGGGGGCAGGCGACGCTCAAGGAACTATGTCACTGAGAAAGAGAAGGGAGGCCTGGCTGTGTCTGACACTGCTGAAAGAACATGGGGAGGGAACCACAAGCACTGCATTGGGCAGGCTCTTTGGGATCTTCCCAAGAATACAGTTTTAACGGAGTGCTGGAAGCTGAATGTAGAGTCAATGAGGAGAGAAAGTGGAACTGTAGCCAGTATTGCAGACAGGTCCTCAGAAGGATGGCTGTGAAGGGAGTGCCACCAGAAGGCAGGACAGGGGTGGCAGTCAGCTGACTGCTGACAGCTGAAGATGAAGAGGAGCAGGGGAAGCTGAAGGACACATAGCTGCCATTTATTAAGGGCTTACCTGGAACAATGTTAAACATTACACACACCTGTATTTTAATCCTCATAACAACCCTACAAAACAAGTACTCTTATTATCCTTATTTTATAGACAAGGCAACTGAGGTCAGAGAGGGACCACGGACTTACAGCTATGATTTGAATCCAGGAGGTCTGACACTAGAGTTGGTCCTCAGCCTCGGGTTATATATGTCTCTTCACTCTACAGGAAGGGGAGTAGAAAGCACTTTTCAAAAGACAGGGCCTGAGCCCTGGGGGGAGGAGCAGAGGCTTCCCAAACATAAGTCAGATATCTAGACCCTGTGTTCACTCCCTTTGTGTTTAGAGAAGTTTTTTCAAAGTTCAGGCTGTCAGTCAGTTTTAGCTACAATAATGAACCCCTAGGAAGGACTTTCTGTCCAGCTTTCTAAAGGAAGTAGAACACCCCTTAAAGTGGTGGAAGGGTCCTATAGCTATGTCCCAGAGCCAGAAAGCTCCCAAGAGGCAGGAAGCTCTGACGTACAGTGAAGAGGGGAGAACTTGGCAGGCTGTTCAGTGGCTCCTTCCTTCCCAAATAGCAGGAATGGTTTTTAAACTGCTCTCATTACACCTGATCTTTTTTTCAGTATCCACATGAAAGAAATATGTACATCATTAGACAAGTTTCTCACTTCAGAGTTCCTCAGAGGTGGCACCACTGCTAAGCCCTCTGAGCAGCCATGTGCATTGTGATTTCTACCATTAGGTCACAGTGGCTGAGCAATGCCCGGCAGTTCAAAGGTACAAGCTTTTGAGAATGAGCAGTAGATAAATATGAACAAATGTAAAAACGAATTTAGTGTAAAATAATAGTTCCATCAAATATCTGAATTAAAAGACACTGCTTAGTTAACAAACTTACATAAGAGTTACAGAAGTCCTATAATCAAGACAAGTGCATACAGTAGTCCTCCCTCATCTGTGGGAGTATTTTCCAAGATCCCCAGTGGATGCCTAAAACTGTAGATAGTACTGAACTCTATATATACTGTTTTCCCCCATCCATACATACCTATGATAAAATTTAACTTATAAACCAGGCACAGTGAGAGGTTAACTAATAAAACAGAACAATTATAACAATATACTACAATAAAAGTTATGTGAATGTGGTCTTTCTCTCAAAATATCTTACTTTACTGGACTCTTCTTTCTGTGATACTGAGAGATGATATAAAGCCTATGTGATGAGATGAAGTGGGGTAAATGTGCTGGACAAAGAGATGATTCATACCCTGGGAAGGATAGGGTGAGATGAAGCAGAATAGGGTCAGATTTCATTGTGCTACTCAGAATGGTACGTAATTTAAAAACTTATGAATCGTTTATTTCTGTAATTTCCTATTTAATATTCTTGGATTGTGGTTGACTGTGGGTAACAGAAACCGTGGAAAATGAAACCACCCGCAGATAAGGGGGGACTACTCTAATATTTTTGTTCTATTCTCAGACACACTTTGTAAAATGTGTACATTAACAACTGTCTTTTTTATTAGATCCTGATCCCAAGCACACTGTACTAATCACTGTAAACAATTGAATTTACGGATCCATGTATAATATGTGAATCATCTATTATCAATAAAATCTATTTTGCTCTAAAACATTGAAGACTTAACTCTTTATAGAAATTTTGGATGAAGAAATCACAAAAGCAATATGATCTTAATAAACTTTCATAACAACACTTGGTTCAGCTAACACATTCATATTACATATAATGTTCTAAATGTGTACCAGGTTTCTTTTGAAATAAAAAAGGCAAATTACATTTTATGTCAATTTTATTTTTTAAAAACAGAAAAAAAGGCAAATCACAGAGGAAGAAATGCATATTGCCAATACAAGTATACAAATATATAAAAATTTTCATCCTTAATAAGAGTAAAAAAAGATAAACTAACACATTAAGGAGGTATCATTTTTCACTCTCATGTCAGCACATGTTGAGAAATGATATGCAATGCTGATGTAGGTCCATTAGAGGTAGGGCAGGTAAGGGCTTTGCCCTTTTGGTTAAGTCACGTGATACCACCAATAAAGTATACAATACACATATCCCTGGCCTTAATAATCATACTTTTGTGAATCTGCCTAGCAGAAATAAAAGCATCAGCTGAAGGATATTTACTGCCCCAATATTCTAAAAGCAAAATTCAAAGCAACTTAAATGTATCCATTGGCAAATAGCTAAAAATATGTTCTGTTTGTATCAGGAAATATGTTCCAATTTTTTAAAATGAGCTGAATACCCCGAGGAATATCCAAAATATGCTGGTTAAAAGGAAGAATAAAAGAAGAAAATATTTTAGGGACACTGAAAATTTTCATTCTAAGGCTCTCTTTTTCTCATCTAACTATACTGTTCCATCCATTCGGTCTGCATACTGATCAAAATGACAAATTCAAGAGAAACAGTATTAGATAAAACTTAGCTCTCCAAAATTCCTACCTAATAATCATGGGGAGTTTCCTGCATTAAAATTATGTTTTAGGAAAATAATAGGGCACTTGGACTTACGTTCAATACACTGTAATTTTCTCTTTTAAAATACTGAGCAATAGACTCCTAGTCAGTGCTTTTATGTAGAAATCTGAGTTTTAGTAACAATTTCTGACACAGGTAGGAGATGCCTGGACAGGACAGACGCCCTGTCCAACATCTTTTGTATTAGACTCTTCTAGACAGGTGCCTCCTTCACATTTAAAAAATTATTTTGTTTCTCCCAAATACTCAATTTAGTGAGGCAACTGTTTGTTCCATCCTCTTCAAAAAAAGGTAGTAGGTAAAGAAATTGGTCCAGCTGCTTATTAAATACTTTTAATACTTTTGGCTCAATTTTTTTTTTTATAGCTACAATAAAAAACCAGAATGTGGGATCCAGTTCTTTGCAAGGAAAGTTCTTGATAAGGGTGGTGCCTGCAGTGGGAAATGCATTCTAAAGCTATCTTAGAGGCAGAAGAGAAGAAGGAACCACCTCATATGTGGCAAACACCATATTTCTTCACCTTTCCAAACAAGAAAGAGATCAAGGGCTGCTTGGCCTGGCAGAGAAGCCCATAAAAATAGGGACCAGCTCTTGTGGAGAACTACTTAAAACCAAGGAATTGGAAGAATGCTTTCTATTATATCTCAAGGACATACTTCCATGAAAACCTGATCTAATAAGTATATTAAATTGAGGAAACTGTGCTATCATTATCACTTATACTTGCAGGGATGTCACTTCTCAAACAAAGAACAACAAAACCAAGCGAAGGAAATGTCCAAGCCCAAGCATACTGGTGTATCTATTACAAATCAGTATCACCAGGTTTTTATTTGAAAAGTAAACATTTTCAATGACTTATTTTGTGACGATGTCACATTAAGATTAAAAAAACAGTCAGGAAGTCTCAATAAATGGATAAAAATGAGAGAGTTTCAGTTACTACTTTTTTGCTAACTGTCCTTGATGTTATTACCAACCTTTCTTCCTTTAGACAGTTGCCCATATTATTCGACAACATTTAAAGCATGATTTTTCTTATCTGAGCTGAAAAAAAACACAAAACTAGAAGCTTGGCTTGAAGGTAAGCCTTTTCTTGTGATTTCTTTTGTTTTCTTATTATCTTTGGAAGCTGTATTAGCTTTTTCAGCAATGGGAACTTCGCTTATATCTGGCCTTAGTTCAATGATATTTTCATTAGGAAAAGAGATATAAGCTTGAATAAACCTAATAAAACATTACAATAAATAACAATTTTTATTAAAGTCAATAATAACAATAATAATAATAATGACAACATGCTAATAGTTAGTCTGCATGCCTGGCACTGTGCTAAGCATATTATAGACATTGGACCCCTTTAAATGTTTCAGTGTGCCTGGCACAAGTTAAAGTTTGTTATCACACCATAATTATAAAAGGCACCTCTTTTAACTCTCAAAAGTGCTATAGTCTAACATTTATAAATGTATGGTTACTTAACACACAGTTACCCCAAGAGGTCTATTGGTTGGTCAGTCATGTATCCATTCTTTTTTTCATTTGTTCATTGGCTCATTCATTCCAAGTACACAGAAAAAATATTCCATTTACTCATCAAACTTCTCAATATTTTTGAAGCAAAAGATTTAGATTTGCCTCAGAGGACATGTCATATGAAATTACTTCTCCTTCCAGAAAGGTTTTATGCACTCTCCTATCTCTAGGTGGCTATGTTAGCAACCCCAGGTATAGACTCAAGAAGTCAGGTTTGACACTGAGGCCAAGAAATTCAAAAGCAGGGTATCTAAACTATACAGAGGGGCAAGCATCTGCTGTTTAAAAAATATAGGCATGTATTTTGAAAATACATGACTGTGTTTGGAAGCCAAGGCCAAAGACACCCAGCCAACTGTAAAACAGATGAAGTTCCACTGGTGTATTGTGGTAAGCAAATAGCTGAAAGACTAAATACAGGGCAGGGCACACTGGTCAAAGTATGTGGTTTCTAAATGACCACGTAGCACATCTGAGGAACTGCTCAAGGGGCTAGGGGCAGGCGGATGCTGGAGCTGGGGTGGTAATTTGCGCTGGTTGACTGAATCAGCCTCCCTGTGTCAACATGTGGCTAGGATGCTCTATCTATGGGAAAGTGTCCATGGAAAGGCTCCAGCCCTTACGCCACTGCTTGGGGAACTTGTTAAGCTGAAACCACAGGAATTGGAAGAGCTGAAGACCACCCAGCATTTCTGGACAGTCTATCCCCTATGGATTTTCCAAACTGAATAACTTTTATTAGTTGCTGAGGGAAAATGTGCTATCACAAGTAAAATAAATAGCAAAGGAGGAGTTCAGCCTACTCATGGAATCATTGCCTTCCGTCTGAGCATTAGTAAAGTAGCTACTCTCTAACATATCTCTTCCTTGCCAGAAATTTCTGCAACAGTTTTGTGGAGTTTCGCAGAGGATGTAGAGGGGCAATCTCTCATTTCCTTTCTATTCAACACTTGATGAAAAAGTATGACTGGAAATATAGGATGCTAAGATCATATATTCAATGAAATGTATTACTAAATAAATCAGGAATAGAGCTGCCAAGGTGAAAGGCAAAGAGTATTTTAATTAAAAGTAAATACTTCGAAAACTTGCTTTGGAGTGTGAAAAATGTTAAGTTAGTGGGATAAATCATTGTTACCTGTAGTGTACACTCAGGCAAATAATGTGAGGGTACAAGCATGTGAAGTATACTTATCACATTGCGCAGACTTTCAAATGAATTACTGCTAAATATCTTACACAAATAACAAAGATAATTAATCAGACTCCTCAGGAAATTCAGACTCATTGGGTAAATTCTGACAGAGGTTTACAGTAGGTAGAAAAAAAAGACTTTACATTTTAACTATGAAAATTATGTTCTTACCTTTTTAAATAACCTCAAATGATTTAACTTTCTATTTCTTTATCTAAATCTTACCTTAACAAATTCCTGGATTATAACATTTTATAAAAGTGAAATTAAAATATATATTTCAATTTTTAAGAATTATATATGAAAAACAGCAAATACTCTACTGGTAACGATTTCCTTTGAAGTAACTAAAAAAAATGATGGTGGTTTTGAGGTTGTTCATTTTCCAAATGCAATGATATAATAAAAAAAATTTTAAAGATGGAGGAAGATCCATTTGTTAAAACCAAAAATAAAAACAAAAAATACAATAAAACCTTAGGAATAAAAATGTCTATAACATCTTTTATTTTTTGGTCTATAAAGGAGACAACAAAATCCTATCAGATTCAAATTATGCCAAATTTCTGATCATAGACTTATTAAATTCTTTGAAATATCTTGTGAGGTTTCAGGCTAAATAAACATCCTTAGAAAATAAAGAAAATATATAAAACAATTCTTTAAGATCACAAAAGTAAATCTGAACAAATAGAAAGATGTAAGTGTTCTTGGACAAGTGAATAAAATAACTTAACATTATAAATATGCCAGTCCTCCCTCAGTTAATCTATATAATTTACTTAATCTATGAATTTACACAAGCCTCCCCACAAATAATACTAGCTGTCTTACCTGAAGCTAGACAAATTGGTTTTAAAGTTTATTTGAAAGATAAAACAACCAAGAATTCCCCCAAAAAACTCTAAAAAAAAAGAGAAACGAGTGGGAATGAGCCCTATTTTATATTAAGCATATTAAATGACTCTATCATAAAAACAAAGTATACTGGTACATGAATACATAATAGACTGAAGAACAGGTCAGAAAAGAACAAAACAGACCTAGCTGCATATAGCAATTGCATGTATGATTAAGGGAGCATCTTAATTGGGTAAGGGTTTGGTGGGATGCTCTGTACCTGAGAGTGGGGAACAGCAACCATATTGCTTCAACAAATTATTTGCAAAACAAAAACAAAAAAGAACTGGGAACATACAGATTGAGACTTTTGAACCTATCAACCAAAGGCAATGTGTGGGCTTTGGACTCTGATTCCAACAAACCAACTATAAATTAAAAATTGAGAGTGCATGTGAAGGAAAAATGGCAGAGTGAAAGACATCCCCAGAAATCTCCCCTTGAAACACAGTAACCTGAATATCTAAAACTCAACAAAAAATACCCAAAATGCACACCAGCACATCTGAGCATGGAATCTGTTCATAAGAGCTACCACAGGTCAGAAACCCAGGTGTCTCACAATAGACTGGGAGAAACAAAGAAGCTGCCTCTGGCAGCCAGAGCTCCCTGCAGGAGGAAGGGGAGGGGAGAAGGTGCAGTGAGTTCTTGTGGCGAGTTCCCTGGACAGCCTTTCCTGGGAGAGTTGTGAGTTCCATGCAGTCAGTGGTAGGGCCCAGTCATCAGGGCAGAAAGCAGAGAAGTGAACAGCAGAGAAACAACAGTAGATTTTTACCAGCCATGTTTACAAAACAGAGGCTGAGCTGCAGTCCCCAATCACCAGCCCAGAGGACTCCTTCCCCCATACCCTCCAAAACCATCACCGCAGAGCCCCAGGGGAATCTGAGCAAATGCAACGGAAACTATTGCTAACACTGACAGGGAATGAAAGAGAATATTGAGCATGATTAAATATCTACAAGAAAATAAAGGCATTATATAAAGGCATCAAGGCTTTCTATAAAGCAGGGATCCAAGAGGCTTAGACGCCACCTTCTCTTATATAAAGAGAGATCTTTATATAATAAATTTTCTTTCTGGAAAAAAGCAGAATACATTTCCATTAATGCCCAGGTGGAGAAATAGTCCATTAAACACCATGAGTAACCAAGGTGATATGGCATCTCAGAAAGAAAGACATCTCCAGAAAATAAGCTTACAGACATAGAAATACGTAACTTTAATGTCAGAGAATTCAGGATGGTACTTGTGAAAAAACTCTATGAGATCTGAAACGAATGATATCAACAATTTCAGGAATTGAAAAAACAACTAGATGAACAGAGCAAGGTGACTGATACCCTCAAAACGAACAGAGCAGATCTTCTAGAGACAGAACACACTGCAAGAGCTGAAAAATGAAATAGCAAGCTTGGGAAATAGAGTTGACCAAATGGAGGAAAGGATCAGTGATATTAATGACAGAAATCTAGAAATAAATCAGAAGAAAAAGAGAAACCAAAGAATGAAAAATGATGAAAGAGAAATACAAGAACTAGCTAATACCATCAGGAGAGGAAACATAAGAATAATGGCCATTATCTAAGATGAGGAAAAGGAGCAGGGATTAGAAAGCATTTTAACACAAATAGTGGGCAAGAATTTCCCAAATCTAAGGAATGAGCTGGAGCTTGGAATTCAAGAAGTCAACAGAACACTCAATTATCTCAACCCAAAAAAGCCTTCACCAAGACACATTATATTAAAATTATCAAAAATCAATGACAAAGATAGGATTCTCAGGGCAGCCAGAGAGAAGAAAACGGTAACTTATAAAGAAAAACCCATTAGATTATCCTCAGATTTCTCAGTGCAGGTCTTACAAGACAGAAAAGAATGGAATCAAATACTTAACCTATTAAGTGAAAGGTATTACCAGCTTAGAATAATGTATCCAGCTAAGCTCTCCTTTAGATATGGAGGAAAAATTAAGACCTTTCCAGACATACAAAAAATCGAGGAAATTCTCCACTACGAGGCCTTCACTACAAAAAAATACTGAAAGGGGTCAGCTGACCTAAAATAAAATGACCCCCCCCCAAAAAAAAACAAAAACAAGAAACAAACCACAATTAGGAGTAAAGTGATTATCAAAAGAAGCAGAGGAGTGCAACCCCTACTAAGAACAGGGCATTATAAGCTTAAAAAAAATGAGACAGGAGAACTTGCTCTTTCCCTAAATATATAATGATAAAGAATTAGTGTCATTTTTTAGATATAATAATGATATTGTAGTTATTTTTTTTAATGTACCATATAGAGGCTTTCAGTTTCTTATTCCACGCGTAATGAGCTTAGAAGTCAACACTCTTCCTAACAAGGAAAAGGAGAACAGACTGAAAATTCAATAACTCTCTGACATTCTTAAGAGAAAACTTTGGTCTGCAACACTGGCAAGACAAGTGGATACAAGGAACAGTGGCTGATGTGAGTGGGATCCTCAAGTAGAAATCACTACATGAACCTGTTCCAGGTCAGGGAAACCTGAATTATAATTAGCAACTGGTTGGAGGCTAAGGCGAACAAACTCTGGCAGTTAAAAACTCCAGACTTAGTCACAGAGGGGCACCTGAAATATTGTGAGATTTCCCTCTAGAAGCTTGACCAGGTTCTCACAATAAAAAATAAAGAAAAACCCACTCTTGCTTTAAGCAGGAAGAGGTGTAAAGGAAACATTTTAAATACAACAGAGCACACTGTTCTTAACAAGGCCTGCCCTCAGGTGAAACTAATTAACCAAAGCAAACCTGCTGTGGTATATCAGAGCCTAACTGACTTGGGGGAAGGGAAACAACCTATTCCAGTTGGTGCCAGATATCTGGTCCCACCTATGAGGGAGAAAAAACTGAGAAACTCTTATAAGGTTTACAATCCAGAGGCATAAACTCACACAACAAGACTAAGACCTAATCACAGGACTACAGAACACTTTCCCTCCCCTCATATCTCACCACCACATTACAAAAAGCTTATCTACAGCAGTTCTTTTTACCTAGTACATTATGCTTAGCCATTAGGAAAAAAAAAATTGTAAGGTCTATCAAAAGGAAAAAAAACAATCTGGACAGACAGAGCAAGAATCAGAACCAAATATGGCAGAGATGTTAGAATTGTCAGACAGGGAATTAAAAATAACTATGATTTTTGAGGAATCTCCATAATGTTTTCCATAGTGGCTACACCAATTTACATTTTTAACAACAGTATATGAGGGTTCCCTTTTCTCCACATCCTCTCCAACCCTTATTTTTTTGTCTTTTTGATAATAGCATTCTCACAGGTGTGGTTTTGTTTTGTATTTCCTTGATCATTAGTGACACTGAGCATCTTTTCATGTGCCTGTTGGTCATCTGTATGTCTTCATGGAAAAAATGTCTATTCAGATCCTTTAACCATTTTCTAATTGGGTTGTTTTTTGCTGTTGAGTTGTAATAGCTAAAAAAGGTAAGGGGATTCCTCAAAAAATTAAGAACAGAACAATTATATGATCCAGTTATCCCATTTCTGGATATTTATTTAAAGAATATTAAAGATATATGCACCACTATGTTCACTGAAGCACTATTTATAATAGCCAAGAAATAAAAACAACCTAAGTGTCCATCAGTGGATGAATGGATAAAGATGTCTGATACACACACACACAAAATGGAATATTTATGCATAAAAAGAAGAATATCTTGCCATTTGTGACAACATGAATAGACTTTTAGGGTTCATACTAGTGAAATAAGTCAGATGGAGAAAGACAAATACCATATAATTTCACTTATATATGGAATCTAAAAATAAAAAAAAAAAAGAAAAAACAAACTCACAGATATGAGAATAGACTGGTGGTTAGCAGAGGGTAAATGGGTTGGAGAGTGGGAGAAATGGGTGAAAAGGGTCAAATGTATGGTGATGGATGGTAACGACTTATGGTAATAACTTTGCAGCACATACAAAATATTGAATTATAATGCTGTACACCTGAAACTTCTATAATGTTAGATACCTATTTTATCTCAAAAAATAAAAGAGTAGATCCCTCATAGAATTGTTGTGAAGCAGTAATGAGAAAGTACATAAAAAAACCTTTAGAACACCTCCTGAAACCTAGAAAACAATCAATAAATGTTAGCCATCATTATTAAAAACAAACAAACCTGTGGTTCGTATGCAAAGGGCTCTCTAATGGGTCAAATAGACAATACGCAGGAACAGATGAGTAATATCAGCAGAAAGATGTAAATAATAAGAACCCCCCCCCCAAAAGATACTAAAGAAATACAGTAACAGAAATGAATGTCTGATGGACATATTCACAGACTAAGAACCTCAGAGCTAAAGGATATATCAATGTAAACCCTAAAAACCAAAAAGCAAAGAGAACAAAGACAAAAAAAATAACAAAATATTCAAGGAATGTGGGACAACTACAAAAGATGTAACATGTGTGTAATGGGTGTAACAGAAAAGAAAAAACAAACAGAAGAAATATTTGAAACAATAATGACTGAAAATTTTTCTAAATTAATGTCAGCTATCAAACCACAGTTTCAGGAAGCTTACAGCTACACCTAGGCATATCATTCAGAAACTACAAAAATATCAAAGATAAAGAAAAGTCCTGAAAGAAGCTGCCAGAGGAAAGAAATCTTACCTGCAGAGGAACAACAGTAAGACTACATCCAACTTCTCAGAAACCATGCAAGCAAGGAAAGAGTAGAATGAAATATTTAAAATACTGAGAGAGAAAAAACACCATGTAGAATTTTGTACACTGCAAAATCATTCTTTAAAAGTGAAGAAGAAATAAAGATTTTCTCAGACAAACAAGCATTGGGGGGATTTGTTGTCAGTAGACTTGCCTTGCAAGAAACGATAAAGTTCTTTTAAAAATAATTCTTCAGAGAAGGAAAACTCAGATCTACATACAGAACATTGAAGAGAGAAAACCTAATGGCAAAATAAAAACTTGTATTTTTTTCCATTCTTAATTGATGTAACTAAGAAAGTACGTAAAATAGAATCATGTAAAACACTCAATTAAAACCACAAAAGACAGATAGTGGAAGACAAGAGAAACAAATAACAAGGAGCACAAATGTAAAACAATAATGAATAGATGTTAATCCAACTATTTCAATAACATTTTGAACTAGTCTAAATGCACCAATTAAAAGAATGAGATTGACAGAGTGCATCAAAAAACAGGATCCAACTATGCCTTGTCTACAAAAAACCCATATTAAATATAGAGATACATAAATTAAAATTAAATGTATGGAAAAATATAGAGCATACTAACTAATCAAAAAAAGCCCAAGTGAAAACCAAAAATAAAAAATGGCGTAGATGATAGAGGTCCGGTTCATCCCTCTGGTGACCAAATCAAAATTGTGATGGAAACAAGGAGCAACAGCAAGGAAAAAGTGCCTGGGATCTAGATGGACAAGACATACAACTAGGGAGAAATCCAAGAAATCACCTTGCAATGGCAGAAAGTAGGACGGGGCGGGGACATGTGGCTGCCCAGTCTACAGTGGCTGAGTGAGACAGAGGCTGCGGCAGATGCTTCTTAAAGAGGCCACATCTGCAGCAGATTTTTATGGTGACAGACCTGCTCATTCTGAGCACCAGTGCCGATAGGCTGTGCGCAGGGAGCACCAGGTACTTACAGGGAGACACTGTCGGAGTGATGGTACAGGTGAGACTCTTCTGTACAGGGTACAGGTGAGACTCGTCTGTACAGAAGTGCCAGCTGTATCCATTGTTCCCTGTTGAGCTCTCCCTCATACCAGTACATCAGACACACGCCACCATAGCCCTGACATCATCCAGAGGATTCCCTGAAACCCTGTCTCCCTCAACTCACGGCCCCACCCAAGCCACATTCAGGTGTGTCCTCATTTAGTCAGGTGCCCCTTGCTGACTCACGCTGGTGGCAGCTGGCCTTGGTTTCTGGTGTGGCCTTTTGAGGCAACTATAAGTACAGCATCTGTGGATTGCTTGCTGAATCTTAACAGGTGGCCCTGGAGGGGTAGAGGCTTGGACTAAATTTGGCCTGCAGCTGAACCCTTCTCAGGACTGTGCCACTGGACACCTACTTCACAAATCCACCCTAAGAAGATCGAGAGATTTAGGAGACTGGCTAAGTACATAGAAACAGACAGACACCGAAAGGCAGTCAAAATGGGAAGGCAAAGAAGCAGAAACTACATGAGAGAACAGAATAGAGATCCAGAAATAATGGAGTCAAGTAATCTAACAGATGCAGAGTTCAAAACACTGGTTATAAAGATCCTCAATGAACTTAGGGGAAGTGTAGATGAATTCAGTGATAACTTCAACAGAGATAAAAAACATAAAAATAGAAATGAAAATTATAAAAGGGAACCAGTCAGAAATGAAGAACACATTATCTAAGATAAGAAGTATATTAAATGGAATAAACAAGGGAATAAACAAAGTGAATAAAGAAAAGGATCAAACGCCCTATCTAGAGGATGGGAAGGCCAAGGACACTCAATCAGAATAGCAAGAGATAAGATGCCAAGACTATAAAAATAATTTAAGGAGAATATGGGATACTATTAAGGTTCCAAATATCCATCTGATTGGCATACCTGAAGAAAATCAAGATTTTGAAAAACTATTTGAAATAATGATAAGAAACTTCCCTAACCTGGTGAAGGAAATGAATATAAAACCCCAGGAAGCTCAGAGAATTCCAAAAACCAGGGATCCAAAGAGGTCCACACCAAGACACATCATAATTAAAATGCCAAAGTTTAAATAAGAAAGAATATTAAAAGCAGAAAGAGAAAAGCAGATAGTTACTTACAAGGGAACACCTGTAAGATTAGCAGCTTATTTCTCAAAAGAAAGCATGCTGGGCAGAAAGGCCTTGCAAAAAATATTCGACAGGATGAAGACCCAGGATCTATAACCAAGAATACTTTATCCAGCAAAGCTAACATTTAGAGTCAAAGGACAGATAAAGAGCTTCCCAGATAAAAATAAGCTAAAGAAATTTATCACCACAAGCCAGTATTACAGGAGGGACTTCTTTAAGAAGAAAAAACATGTATCGAAATCTGGAATAAATATAGTGGACAATTTGGTGATGGTCAGAGGGGAGGGATTTGGGGGCGCTGGGAGAATGGGGTGAAGTGTTAAAGAAGTACAAATTAGTAGCTGATGGATGGTCACAGGGATGGGGAGCACGGCATAGGGAATGCAGCTAGCATTAATACATTGGCTAGGTGGAGGATCAGGGGAGGGAGGGAGCAATGAGAGGAATTGTTTTACAAACTATATAGATGTCTAACCAATGTACTGTATACTTGAAACTAATTAAAATAAATTTTTAAAAAATAAAAAAAAGCCAAAGTAGCTGTATTAATTTTAACTGGAGCAGATTTCAAAGCAAGGAACGTTATAAACAAAGATGCTTATTATATAACAGTAAAGGGGTTAATTTTCCAAGAAGATATAACAATCCTTAACTTGTATGTGCCTAAAAAAGAGAATGTCCAATTATATGAGGAAAAACCAAAAAGAAATAGATGAATCCACTATCATAGATAAAGACCTCAATATCCCTCTATCAGAAATGAACTGAGCCAGCAGGCAGAAAATCCATAAAGACATAGATGAACTCAATATAAACCTCAATCAACTGGATAAAACTGCCAGCTATAGACTCCTTCATCCAACCACAGCAGTATATACATTCTCCTTAGGCTCACAAGGAACATTCACCAAGATATACCACATTGGGTGCTATAAGACACACCTTAACAAATTTAAAAGAATAGAAATCAAACAATGTCTGCTCTCAGACCACAATGGAATTAAACTAGAAATGAATAACAGAAAGATAACATGAAAATCCCACATGATATGGAGATTCAAAAACACATTTTTAAGCAACACACAGATCAAAGAAGAAATCTTAAGAGAAATTTAAAATTATTTTGAACTGAATAAAAATGAAAACATAACTTATAAAAACTTGTGGGATGCAGTGAAAGCAGTGCCTAGAAGAAAATTTATAGCACTGAATTCATATTTAGAAAAGAAGAAAAATCAAAAATCTAAGTTTCCACCTCAGGCAACTAGAAAAAAGATCAAATTAAATCCAAAATAAGCAGAAGAAAAGAGTAATAAGAATTAAAGCTGAAATCAATAAAATTGAAAGTAGGAAATCAACAGAAAAAAATCAATGAAACCAAAACCTGGGTCTTGGAAAAGACCAATAAAATCAATAAACCTCTAGCCAGGCTAAGAAAAAAGAGAGGACACAAATTGCTAATGTCAGAAATGAAAGGAGAGACATCACTACAGATCCTATAAGTATTAAAAGGATAATAAAGGAATATAAGGAATAACTCTACGCTGACAAATTTGATTACCTAAATAAAATGAATCAATTCCTTGAAAGACACAATCTACCAAACTCACACAAAAAAAAGTACACTATCTGATTAGGCTTATTTCTATTAAAGAAATCAAATGAACAACTAATAATCTTTCAAAACAGAAAGCACCAAGCCAGATGAATTCACTGGTGAGCTCCACTAAACATTTTTTAAAAAAATTATACCAATTCTCTATATTCTTGTTCAGAGGATAGAAGCACAGGGAATACTCCCTAACTCATTCTATGAGGCCAGAATTACACTAGCACCAAAAGCAGACAAAGACATTATAATATAAATGCAAAAATCCTCAACAAAATATTAGTAAATTGAAACTAACAATGTATTAAGAGAATTATACACTATGACCAAGAAGAATTTATCCTAGATAATTCACCTTTTGAAATACAATTAGTGTAATTTACCACATCAACAGGATAAAAAAGAAAAAACTACATGATCGTATTAACAGATGCAGAAAAAGTATTTGATGAAAGCCTGTTCAATACAGCAACTCTCAGTAAACTAGAAATAGAGATGAACTTCCTCAAAATGACTGACATTTGAAGTGGAGGACTGAACCATTTTCCTGTGGAATCTGATGCTATCTCTGGGTTGACAGTATCAGCACTGAGTTGAATTCTTGGTCACCCTACTGGTGTCTGAAAACTGTTTACTACACATGTACAAGCGTGTGCATGCACGCACACACTCATGTACCAGAAACCTAATTTAATGACCAAGTATTACTTATTCATAGCATAAAAGGATGGTCAACATTTGCAAATTAATCATTGTGATAAACATTAACAAAATGAAAGGTAAAAAGGTCATATCATCATTTCAATAGATGTAGGAAAAGCATTTGACAAAACTTAAAACCCATTCATGATTAAAAAAAAAAAAAACACCTCTCAACAAGTGGGTCTAGAGGAAAGGTACTTCAAAATAATAAAGGCTATAAATGACAGGTGATATTATACACAATGGTGAAAAACTGAAAGCTTTTCCTCAAATGTCAGGAACAAGACACAGATGTCCATTCTAGCCACTCATATTCAACATAGTACTGGAAGTCCTAGCCAGAGCAATTAGGTAAGAAAGAGAAATAAAGGTATTCAGTACCGAAAAGGGAAAAGCAAAATTTTCTTTATTTGCAAAGGACAGGATATTATATATACAAAGCTTTAAAGACTCCACCAAAAACTGTTATAATAAACAAATACAGTAAAGTTGGAGAATACAAAAACAATATAGAAAAGTCAGTTATGTATATATACATTAACAATGAACTATCTGAAAAATTTAAAAAAAATCCCATTACTAATTATATCAAAAATAATAAAATATCTAGAAATAAATTTAACCAAGGAGGTGAATGATCTGTTCTCTGAAAACTATGACACTGATGAAAGAAACTGAAGTTGATACAAACAAATGAAAAGACATTCCATACTCATGAATTGGAAAAGTTAATGTTAAAGTGTCCATGCTACCCAAAGCAATCTACAGATTCAATGCAACCCTTATCAAAATTCTTATACAACTTTTCACAGAAACAGAAAAACAATCCTAAAATTTTTATGGAACCAAAAAAGACCCAAAGAGCCACAGCAATTTGAGAAAGAACAAAGCTAGAGGCAGCACAGTTCCTTATTTCAAATTATATTACAAAGCTATAGTAATCAAAACCAGAGCACTAGCATAAACACACAAACAGGTCAATGGAACAGGATAGAGCCAGAAATAAATCCATGACTTTTTGGTCAATTAAATTACAACAAAGAAGCCTAGCATATACAATGGGGAAAGTACAGTTGCTTCAAAAAATGGTATTGGGGAAACTGAATAGCCACATGAGAAAGAATAAAACTGGACCCCTATCTTATACCAGACACAAAAGTCAACTCAAAATAATTGAACATAAGCTCTGAAACTGTAAAACCACCTAGAATAAAATTAAGGAGATAAACTCCTTGACATTGGTCTTGGCAATAATCTTTTTGATTTGATACCAAAAGCAAAGGCAAAAAAAAGCAAAAATAAAAAAGTGAATGACAATAAACTAAAAGCTTCTATATAGCCAAAAACTTCTATACCAACACAATGAAAAGGCAACATACAAAATGGAAGAAAATACTTGCAAATCATATATCTGATAAAGAGTTAAAATATATAAAGAACTCATACAACGATAGAAAAAAAATCTGATTAAAAAAATGGGCAAAGTAACTGAATAGACATTTCTCCAAAGAAGACATGCAAACACTGTCAAGGTACATAAAAGGTACTGAAGATCACTAATCACCAGGGAAATGCAAATAAAAACCTCGATGAGATATCACCTCATACACCTATTAGAACAACTATCATCAAAAAGACAAGAAATAACAAATGTTGGTGAGAATGTAGACAACAAACCTTTGTGCATAGCTGCTGGGAATGTAAACTGGTACAGCCACTATGAAAAACAGTATGAAGGTGACTCAAAACAGTAAAACCAGAACTACCACATGATCCAAAAATCTCACTTTTGGATATATATCCGAAGGAAATAAAAACAGGGTATCAAAAAGATACCTGCACTCACAAGTTTATTGCAGCATTATTCACAATAGTCAAGATATAGAAACAACCTAAGTGTTCATCAGTGGATGAATGGATAAAGACACATACCCACACGTGCGTGCGCACACACACACAGAATGGAATATTATTAAGCCATAGGAGGAAATCCTCTCATTTGTGATAACATGGATGGACATTGAGGGCATTAACGCTAAGTGAAATAAGTCAGACAGAGAAATACAAATACTGTATGATACCACTTTATGTGTAATCTACAAGAGCTACATTCACAAAATAAAGACTAGAATGATGGTTACCAGGGACTGGGGGTAGGGAGGAATAGGGAAATGTTGGTCAAAGAGTACAAATTTCCATTTACAAGATGAATAAGTTCTGGGGATCTAATGTACAGCATGGTGATTATAGTTACTAACACTGTTATTATATACTGGAAAGTCACTAAGAGAGTAGAACTCAAATGTTATTACCACAAAAGAGAAATAGTAATTATATGATGGGATGGAGACATTAGCTAATCTATGGTAGTAGTCATTTTACAATATAAAGGTGTATGAAATTAACTCATACATCTTAAACTTACATAATGTTATATGTCAATTATATCTCGAAGCTGGAAAAAATGTAAAAAAAGTGATATCGTTCTCATTTCTACATGAAACATAAAAGAACTGAATACACTGTCTTATTTTATATTTTTAATTTTTGAAAACTTTTCTAAATTTTATATAATTTATTTTAGATACATATTTTATGTATTTTATGTACATATAAACCTTTTTATTTATATATAAGTATAAATTTTAGGTTTTTAAAAAGAATTTTATATTTTATTAAAAAATAAAAATTTATATTTTCTTATAGTTAAGAATGGCTTTGCAAAGGAGAATTAAAATATTTACTTTCTCATCCCACAGCTGTTTCATTGGGAAAAGATGAAACCAATATGTACCAGAGATTTTTCTGGCTCATGAGAGGGAAATATCTACTCCAGAGAAAGTGGGCTAAACTATAAATGAAAAGCATATATGAGAAAAGTTATTTTCCCTTGGCTTTATAGATGTTTATAAATTACCTTATTGTACCTTATTCAATAGATCATTTTCAAATACTATTATAGTGCAATTTTATTGCAGCATCAATTTGAGACCATTCAGTCTACAAAAAGAATTAAACAACTCAAACGTAGATGTGATGAATTAATAGTTTCTCAATAGAACTGTACTTCTGCCTTAAAATGGAAACTCTAGATATGGCTCAACTACCTGTGCAGCTTGTATTCATATGGTATCAACCCCAACTAAGGACAAGAGTTATTTTAGGTGAACTTAGCAATATACACATGTGGTAAAGAAAGACTTAAAGAGTTGAGTAATTATTTTAAATCTCATAGTTTTTCCTAGAACTGTGCTGATGCTTGCATTCACAGTGCAGAAGCAACAGTGGTAATGCTGCTTTGCCTAGCACAAATCAAAGCAAGGGCAATAATTGTATTCTTTACCACTATATTCTCCCAGTAAAAGCACTGCCAGTTTATATTAAAAAAATGTGTTTTACAAAACAGTATAAAATATTATTTTTATTAAATTTTTGCCTTTAGAATACATTTTATTTAAAAAAGTATGTGTGGTAAAAAGAGAAGTATACATAAAGCACTTCTGCTACATACATAACAAAAAATGCTGGTTGTCTAGAAGCAAAGCACTTGCACAACTGATTTGCAAGATTAACTAGCCACTTTTTTTCCACGAAAACTTACTAGAAAGACTGGTAAACAAACAATGGTTATTCAGACATGTGTATTTAGCATGTATTTTCTCAAAATTTAATGAAGTGACCTAGTAGTTCAAGTACAACAACTGCCAGTATTCGTATACAATGATAAATTTGAGTTTTTAAGCAGAAATTAGAATTTTGGAAAATTTATTTTTGTCAAAATGAGCTTGACAGCTTCCCAGTACTTAAAGACATTCCTGATGAGATTGGTGGTGATAGGAAGAATGTAAGTTGTGATACTGTAAAATGAAAATGTTAGTGTTTGGAAGATCTGTATAACAATGGACCAATATTTTCCAAATGAACCATGCACAAAACTATAAAGTCCTGCATGGACAAAAGATCCATTAAAAATGCAAGACACATCAGGAAGTTTTAATCTATCAGTATGAAAAGCTCACTGATATAATTTCAGATTCCACATCACAACTAAACTTCAAAAAAACCCACAATTTTCAAATACTGGTGAGGTATGCAAGGAGAATATCCATAATCATCTAAGATGGCAATCATAATATTCTTCTCTTCTGACTACATATCTGTCTGAGGCTGGATTTTCTTCATAGACTTCAACCAAGACAACATATTGCACCAGACTGAATACAGAAATATGTATGAGAACCCAGTGTCTTTTAAGTCAGATAATAAAGATTTGCAAAAATGTAAAATGATTCCACTCTTGTTAAACAACTTTTTGGCTTGGAAAAGGTCATTGTTTTTCATAAAAATATGCTACTTGTGTTGATATGTAATAAACTTATTATTATTTTTAAATGAAGTAAAAATTTTTAAACTTTGTGTTTTAATTTCAAATATGATAAATACTGACAGATACAACCCACATGTTAAAAAAGTTAAGTGGTATCCTCAATAATGTTTGAGAATATAAAGTGGGCATGGACAAAACCATTTGAAAATTGCATTTTCAACATACTACAGTTTTCTAAGAAAAGAAAAGGCAAAGTTGGGCGATAGGGTAAATGCATATCACTTACAGCAAAAAGGCCTCATTCACAGCATCAAAGAACTCAGGCCAGAGCATTTCCTGAGGTTCATGTCCATCGTAGGTGAGCAAAGCCTCTACTAGTGGTTCGAAATCTGGCAGAGTGACAAGTGGAACACAAACTCGTGATAGGGATCTTACTCGGTCAGGAGCCATTCTATGGAATAAATAAAGTAAGAAATTATCCAAATTGTAGAGCCACAAGTAATTAAAGACATATCGATTCTTCATTTTATATGAAAAGATTGATGACAGGTCATTTGTTCTGCCCTTCACATAAGAGGGCTATTCTAATGCCATCTATGAATGTTCTTTTCTTACTCAATTCTCTAGAAAGAAACTGTTTAACTGCAGTTCCCATTTAACACCACTTGTTGTCAGGACTTTGGCATAACTATGGGCACCTCTAACTTGTGTGTTATGTGCCACTGAGTCAGCTCTAAATCCTGGCAAATCCTATGAATGAGTGATGTCCACAATGTCCTCCTGTCTTCAAAATCCCTGCTCAGCCCCTATACACTCATGCCTTCTTTAATGGAGTCAATCCATCACATATTTGGTCTTCCTCTTTTCCTGCTGCCTTCTATTTTTCCCAGCATTACCATCTTTCCTAAAGAACCCTTTTCTTTTATGATGTACCCAAAGAAAGGTAGCTTCAGTTTTGTCATTTTTGCCTCCAGGAATGTTTCAGGTTTAATTTACTCTAGGACCCATGTATTAGTCTCTAACCTACCACACCCTAAACAGAACTCTTGAATTCCTTGCCCAAATGTTCTCTTCCCTCAGTGCTCTCTATCTCATTTGATCACGCCAAAACCCTTAAAGTCCATTCCTGATGCTCCCTTTCTCTTACGGCCCTCATGTGATCCAGCAGGAAATACTGTCAATTCATTTGACCCCCTCTCAACACTTCTATTACTTCCCCCTAATTCACTATCATCTCCAGTATTGGTTACTGTAGGAGCCTCCTAACTTTCTCCCTGTTTCTGACCTCACCCCCATTGTTTATTATTGGAACAGTTCCAACAACTCTAACAAATTTAGATCACCGCACTTGACTGCCCAAAGCTTAGCAATATCTTCCCACCTCACACAGATCATGCAAAGTCTTTTACTAACCACCAAGGCCTTTCATGGTGGGACTGCCTTCTGTTTCTCTGGCTTCATTTACTTCCAATCTTACCTTGTTTATTTAATTCCAGCTTTACAGGCTTCTAACTATACCAGATAAGGTCCTGTTTTTCACTCTGCACAGCTAGTTCCTTCATTTCACATAGCTCTCAGTTTCAATGTTGCTTTATGTAAGGACTTCCCTGACCATCCCATGTAAATGCACTAATATGGCAGCAATCAGCATATGTGGCAATTTACATTTATTTAAATGAAATAAGATTTAAAGTTCCATTCCTCAGTTGTTCTAGTCATACACCCAGTGCTCAACAGTTACATGAGGTTAATGGCTTACAGTATGGGATAGTGCAAATTTACAGGACTTGTCCTTTATTGCAGAAAGCTCCACTGGACATTAGAGTTAAACATATCAAGTGCCCTCCCACCCCACTGTGTACTTCCTATCTCTCTTACTGTTTTACTTTTCCTCAGAGTATTATATTTGCTTGTTTATTGTTCATGGTCTGTTTCATTCTACTAGGATATCAACTCAATAAGCACAGGTACTTTTTTCTATTTTGCTCATTGCTCTATTCCTAGCTTGTAGGCACAACTACTTACACATACTACATGCTCAAGAAATATATGTTAAAAAGTTAACAACTGTAGAGCAATAAAGCAATAGTTTGAAATGTATGCTATTAGATCTTTTCTAGGTATTTTCATATGTAATCATAAATCTAGTTAGTCTTTGTTTTGTGAAACAAATGGAACCACAACATAGAAAATATAGATGTCCCTTATTTTTTTTTTTACTTGCTATTATTTAAAAATATGTGATTCAACAATGCCTCTATTTATAGACATTTAGGTTGTATTTAATTGTTCACTATTACAAACACTGCTGCAGAGGTATCCTTGCACAAGTCTTTCTGTGTTACATCTGTATATGTACATATTAAACTGTATCCCAAAAGACTACCAGTTTATTTTTCCATTTTTGTCAGTGATATTACCGTCAGTGTTTTTAATTCTTGCTAATCTGTACAAAAATTATCTCATTGTTTTCATTTGCATTTTCCTGATAACTTTCAAGATTATTTATATTTGTTACCACTTGTATTTCCTCTTTGACGAATGTTTTTAAATTAGTCTTATTCAGTAAATACTTTATTCAAAGCTGTCTGTAGTTGTTTGTGACACAAAAGCAAAGAAAGAAACAAAGCCTGGTAATGGAGAAAATAAAATGCCAGGTGATATCAGATGCCATGATGAAAAGTAAAGCAACTGTGTGTCTAAGGAGGGCAGAAATTTACTGAGGGGTACATTTGAGCAGAGATCTAAAGGAAGTATGTTAGCAAACCATGTAAATGTCTGGGTGGAAAATGCTGCAGGCAGATACAAAGGAAATGCAAAGGTCCTGAGTAACTAGATACAACATGGAGGCCAAAGTGGTTGAGACCTCAGTAAATGTGGGAGGGGAGGAGGAAATCAATTTTTCGTAGACTATCTAAGAGCCTGGGATAGTCTTGCCTTTTTTTTCTTTTCTTTTTTCTCCTCCTCCTCCTCCTTTCTTCTTCTTCCTCCTCCTCCTTCTTTCTCCTCCAAGAGTACTTCCACCCCCATTTTCTGATCTCAGAGGCAACCACTTTTAAGTGTAACTCATTCTTTAGATATTTGATATTTTTTTTAGTCTGTGTTAAATGACTCTTACTTGGCTTGTTTGCTCATTTTTCTTTGTACTGATTATTTTAACCCCAAACTCCCACCCAAGTGTGTAATCTTCTTGCAATCTATTCAGACATATCTGACATTCTACCATTATCATCTTCTTAAAGAAATTTTTCTTAGAACCTTTTAACCTTTTCCAACTGGGACAGTTTGCTTTTTACTCCCTTTGCACAGTAATTATCTTGGGATCTTCATCTTGGGAATTCTCTTCACTTCTTTCCTGGATCTCATATCTTCTTTCTTGGTTCATTTTCTTATGTAGGAAACGGTACATGAGAAGTAAAGTATCTGAGATCTTGCATATCTGAAAATATATTTTACTCTCACACTTGATTGACACTTTGGCTGAGTATAGAATTATGGTAATTTTCCTACAGAATTGTATAAGTGTGGTTCTACTATCATTTAGCTTCCAGTTCTTGAGAAGTCCCAGGCTATTATGAATTCTGATCCTTAAATTTGTAAGATCTGTTTTTACATCCTGGAGGCTTTTGGATATCCTTTGAGAAATTTCACAATAATATGTCTTGGTATAGATTTATTTTTATTCATTGTGCTGGGCACTCACTAAACTTTAAATGACCAAAGTTCTTTTGAATTATTCCTTTGATGTTTTCCTACCCATTCTTTTCTCTATTCTCTTTTTCTACCAACTCCAAATTTTTGGATATTGAACTTCCTGGACAGTTCTCTTTTCTTGTCATATTTTGGTCTTTTTGCTCTTTTTGGAATTTGGGATTCCATATTGTTTTTCCATGAATGCTCTGCTTAATGTGGTCTGTCTCCATTACTTGTGGAGAGGGTCAGAATGTAGAGTTCATTGGGGTTGCCAATAAATGGCATTCTGAGCACAAGAGCACCCCAAAATTGCTGGGGACTGATAGCTATTTGTGCTTGCTTCTCCAACAAGTGTCTTCCCTCCGTCCTGTCGGAAACAATCTTGTTTGGGGATAGTGGATAAGGAGGGAGAGTGTATGAAGCCTAGCCGACTGGTTGCTATTACTGAAGTAGCCCAACAAATTATCTTGTTGGCTGCCAGGTACCCTCCTACTCCTTGAATCCACCCCAAAAGTAACTTTTACCTTTTGCAGTAGTCCTCACTAGCAAGCTTTTGGGACTGTGCTATTTTCCTTCAAATATATCCAATACCTACCATTTTAAGCCTTTCTCATAATTTGTGGGTCATCAAAAGCGCCTCCTCCCATTTTATACAGTATCATATATTTGTTAAAATTCTCTGTCATTTCTAGGAGCTGAAAGTATAATGTGAATGCTAGGTCATTCATGAACATGGTTCATCAGTTGGCTTAGTTTCTTACATTTTCATTTTATTCTCTCCTGTCTGAGAGTTGCCATCCTTCACAGGTCTTGTATTTTAGTCATTAGGATCTGTCCAAGTTCTCGATATCAGAGCTACTCAAAGTATCGTCTTCCAAATCAGCAGCATCAGCATCCCTGGGAGTGAGGCCAAAAATCCATCTGTGTATGTTTTCCAAGGAATTCTTACACACACTAAAGTTTGAGAAACACTGCTCTACATTACATTAGTAGCAGTCCCCAGAATTAGACATCAATCTCTAGTAATGATCCGAGTATATTAAGGGAATGCAACAGAATTATATTTAAGGTTTACATTTTATTGATGAATTTCTGTAAATTAGTTCAGCTGTATTATTTTTTTGATAATCAACAGTATTATTTTTTTGTTGAACTACACAATAATTTTCTTAGTGTAAATACTTTGCCTTTCTCTTCAAATAATCACCTTTTTAAAAAATTCATTTCTTGTTCCTTACCACTTTTCAAAATAACAAAGTCTCTTCAACAACACTTGTCTTCCACAGTGCTCTAACATCTTTCTCTAACTCACTATAAAAGTGGTTTTAGACCTAAAATTAACGTTTTGAGGTCTATCATCAAAGTTATTAATGAAAAGAAATATTGAGCTTGAGTTGTAAACACTTTAAATTTTTGGAATATATGAGTTTACTGGGTGGGCTTAGAGAGGAGGAAAGTTGTTGTGTGTGAAACACAGAATGTTTTTTCAAATATTTATTTTGCACAGCCACTACTAGCAGAATATTTTGCATAGAGTAAGGGCTCTATAAATATTTGAGAAATTAAAAAATATGCCTGAGAGTTATGTGTACTCATAATAAATTGAGAACTCTGAAATAAAGAAGCAGGGAAGTAGGTTATCAACCTTCTCTCTAAAAGAGTAAGTGCAGCTTTTCTCTCATTATCTGAAAAGAAAGGAGGTAAGTCAGAGACTAGCTCTGGTGACTGGGTGGGTGGAAAAGATAACCTTTGCAACAAGGGCATTTATCAAACACTGAAGCTTATGGGCTGCAGACTGTATCTCCTAAGTACACTGAAACAGGTCCAAGACAATTTTCCTAAAAAATTCTTAGGTCTGATGTAAACTTAGAGGAGTTCTTGGTATGACCAAAACACAAGCAGGCCAAATGATAATCTTCTGAAAGGCTTCAAAGTGCTCACAGCCTTCACAGCTCCCTCTTTTGGCCTGAAGCTTGCTAGAGCATAAAGATCCAGCTTCAACTGGAGTTATGCAACACTTTCCAGACTGGATTATACCAAACATGAGGTCTTGACTGATTGCCAGAGCAGCACTCCCAAATGATTTTTGCATAAGAATTAAACTGCAGAAAGATCAACAGTAATCATAGACTGCTAGAAACATCCTTCCCATGTAGCTGTACTGAAGCTTCCAAACCATCTGTAGCAAACCACAGAACAAGATAAACTGATGATACTCAGAGAGTCTACAATGTCGTTCCTTCCAGACAGTTTGTAGTAAAGAACAAGAGAGAATTTAAACATTGTCACTGAATTGTTGATTTTACTTGGTGGCAAGTGAAACTCTATTTAAAACACTATGACAAGACCATCTATCAGGCCTTTAAAAAATAATGTAAAGGGAAACTAAAAAATTTTCCTCTTTTTTTTGTTCCTCTGACAATTTATGCATCAGAGTTATAAGATTATTTTCTGTATTTTCTACAGGAATTTTGGATGTCGCAGAAATTCAAATTAAAGTTTAATTAAACTTTAAGCATTTGAGTGGCAAAAAGTAAAAAAAAATATGGATGCTCTCTATTAAAAAAAACAATAAAGCATTGTTTATAAGGTGTATAAGTTTGGGAAGCTCTTGGCAGCTGGAACATTTATAGTAATAGTCATGGAAGAAAAGTAATGATTAAACTCAAGTTTCGTAAATAATGGGATTATCTGGATTCGAGCACACCAGAAAGTAGTTTGCCGCCTGTGCTATATTGACTCAAATTTTTTGACTTTAAAATCTTAAAAATATACAGATAACCCTAGGTAGAAGAAATTAACATATAATTTGATACATATTTTAATTATTATATCTTATTACAGCAGCAACTATTAGCAGCTCCAGCATGTTTGGCAGCTCTTTCAAATGTTATCATGCCATCATTCCACTACCTGATTTCATGAAATCCATTTTTATGTGAGACAAAGCACACACACTTGGTTAAATTTATAACACACTAGAGAATTGTGGACTTAAGATTTCTGATTCTCACACAAGGTTTTACAGATCTGGGTTATTTTATGAACGAAGAATAGAACTTCCTGGCTTTAGGTCTTAAAAGTAGGACTTTAAAAGCTCATAAAGAGACTCAAAAGTATGCTGGGCATCAAATTGCTTTTTAAATTCAATTTTTTGATAAGAATAATTGATTTTAACCAAACAGATTGAATTTCCTTAAAAACTATGTATGGGTTCAACACATTCAGAGAAATACCTGCAAGAAATTTTTGTAGAATTCTAAAATTATTTCTACAAAGAAAAAGACTCCATAGTAAAGATCATTCAACAGAGAAAATTAGGAATGTATCAGATGTGTCAGCGTGCAGGGAAGATTCTACACAGGCATCTCATATTCTTGGTAAATTCAGTTATGAATTTTACTAATTCCATCATAGGTTTCCTTTGATTAAAAATATCCTAAACTACTAACCAATGTAATTGCCATTTTATCCGTGTTGCTACTGCGAGCTGGGGTGCAAGCATGGACACTGTTTAGTAGACTTTGTTCTGCACCAGGGAATTTATTCATATTGTTTTGAAAAATAAACATCTTTAATGAAGAAACAGTCATGAGTTTAGGAATGAACATGCCCCCTAAAATGACCCAATCAGGCATAAATGGAAGCCTTTCAGCTAGAAAGAGCCTATCAGCTAATACCTTCCACCAGCCTCTAATTGTGGTCAGTGGAGTTTGGATGCCTTTCTGAACTGTCTTCTCCTGTTTATGGCTGAGAAAATGAAAAGCACAAATAACTCCAGGTAAAGAATCTGAAGTCTATGGCCATGCTATCCTGAACAACCCTGATCCTGTCTGATTTCGGAAGCTAAGCAGGGTTAGACCTGGTTAGTACTTGGATGGGAGACCACCTGGGAAGACCAGGCACTATAGGTGTAAAAAATAAAAAATAAGAGATTGTAAACTGACTCAGTCCTTGCAATCTGTGAGGTCAACCAAGAATTGCCTTGCCTAAAAAAAAAAAAAAAAAAAAAATCTGAAGAGACTAATATAATCAAATAATGGATACAGTGAAAAAGGATGTGAATAAAGGTCAAAAAAATACTGCTAAGAGGAATAAATACTAAGTAATCTAAAGCTGAGTAAAGATGATTATTTTTTCATGAACTACACCTGCTATTTTGCAAACAAGACTCTGAGAAAGGAAATAATTCCTTTATTAGATTATCTTTTCATTTTCAATATTTTACTAGGTAAGGTAACACTATACTTTCCCATCCCATTCCTCTTCCACTTCCCAGGACTTAGCACTCCCCAAAGCTGGTGTAGGTCTTTTGATCTAGTTTTAACACTTCTACTTTATGAATATGTGCTGTTTTGAGTGTTTTAAGTTTTTATATAAAAAATGACATTCTGGAGATCTTTCTGAAACTTCCTTGATATTCTTTCCATGGATCTATATGTTTGGCTTTCTGCCAGTAGCAAACCTTTGATGCCTCTAGCTTTGTAACATATTTTGAAATGAGGAAACGTGAGGTCTCCAACTCTGTTTTCTTTTTTAAGATTGTTTTGGTTATTTGGACTCCTTTGAGGTTCTATATGAATTAAATTTTTTTTTCTATTTTAGCAAAAGAAAAATGTCATTTGAATTTTGAAAGGATTAAATAGTATCTATAGACTGCTTTGAGTAGTACGGACATTAAGACTTCCAATTTATGAACACAGGATATCATTCCATTTATTTGTCATGCTAATTTCTTTCAGCAATGTTATGTAATTTGCAGTGTATGAGTCTTTCATCTCCTTGATTAAATTTATTCCTAAGTATTTTGTTCTTTTTGATGCTATCATTGGTGGGATTGTTTTTTTATTTTCTTTTTTGGATTGTTGTTAGTATATAGAAACACAACTAATTTTTGAATGTTGATTTTGTATCCTGCAACTTTACTGAATTTGTTTATTAGTTCTGACGGTTTTTCTGTGGCATCTTTCTGGGACTCCCACAATGCATATAATTGGTCCACTTGAGAGTGTCTCATAAGCTCTTAAGAGTTAACTTACTCTCTTTTCTTTTTATTCTCCTGACTTGATAATTTCAAATGACTTGTGTCTGAGTCAACATCTTAATAATGTCTACTGCTGAACCATTCTACTGAATTTTTCAATTCAGTTATTGTATTCTTCAGTTCCAGAATGTTTGGAATACCATATATATTTTTTTCAAGTTTAATTTCTTTTATTGTGGTAAAACATGTAATAGTTATCATTTTAACCATTTGTAAGTGGTTACCATTCAGTGGCACTAAATACATTCATGGGCTGTGTGCTCATCACCATAATCTATACCGAAAGCTTCTTATCATTCCCAATACAAACTTTGTACACATTAAACAGTTATTCCATTGCCTCCACATACTGATAATCTCTTTTCTGCTTTTTGTCTCTATGAATTTGCCTATTCTAGATACCTCATATAAGGGGAATCATACAATATTTGTCCTTCTACAACTGGCTTATTTTACTAAGCATGATATTTTCAAAGTCTATCCTTGAATATACAAAAATTTTATTCCTTTTCATGGCTGAACAGCATTCAATTATATTTGTATACACGTTATTTATCCATCCATCTGTCCATAAGAACGTGGGTTGTTTCTACCTTACAGCTATTGTGAATAATGCTGCTATGAATACTGGCATATAGGTAAGTGTTAGAGTTCCTGCTTTTGAATATGTAACTTTTGAATATACACCTAGGAGTGAAATTTCTGAGTCTCGTGTAATTCTGTGGTCAACTCTTTGATGAACCACCAAAACGTTTTCCACAGTGGCTATACCATTTTCCATTCTGTCAGCAATGCACAAGAGTTCTACTTTCTCCACATTTTTGCCAACATTTATTATGTTTCATTTTTTATTTTCTATAAACTACATTATACTAGTAGGTGTGATGTGGTATCCCATTGTGATTTTGATTTTTGTTTCCATAATAATTAGTAATGTTGTGCAACTTTCCATCTGCTTATTGTCCAGTTGTATACATTCTTTGGAGAAATATCTAGTTAAGTCTGTTGGCCATTTTTAAATTGATTTTTTTGTTACTGAGTTTTAGGAATTCTTTATATATTCTGGATATTTAAGACGTTATCAGATATATGATTTCCAAATGTTTTCATTCATTCAGTAGGCTATTTTTTTGCTTTTTTCATGGTATCCCATGATTTATAAAAGTTCTTAATTTTAATGCAGTCCAATTTATCTAGTTTTTCTTGTTATTGCTTGTGCTTTTGCTGTCATATCCAAAAAATCACTGCCAAATCCAATGTCATGAAGATTTTCCAGTGTTTTTGTCTAAGCATTTTATAGTTTAAGGGTTAAATGCAAAGGATTCTAAGGGCTAATGGCAAACACCATTTCTGATAGAGCTTTAATTGGCAATAGCTCTACAAAAATAATCATAATATGTCTTGGTCTTCAGAATCTTAGTTAATGACTTGTTAAAAATGAAATGGTCAATGAAAACTTAAAATTCCCTCCTATAGTGAAAAGACATTTTGTAATGTGATTAATTGCCTTTTAATTTGTCCTGAGTCTATTTGATTTTAGTATAAATTTTGAAATATTATGTTTCTTAATATAGATCTTATAGGTCATATGTGTCACATCAAATAATCTGTTGCCTTGTAAATATCTTGATTGTGTGTGTGAAGTATACACATACACACTGAGCTGAATGCATCTTTCTTGTGTGTTATCTACTGTATATGTAGGGCTTTTTTCTCAATGGGTGCCTAAGAGGTATCACATGATTTTACTGCCCCACGAGAGCTAAGAGAATAGTCATTTTTTAAAAGTTTGATAAATTCACCAATCTTCCATGTATTCCACTAAAATAATCTTTCTACATGGAATATAACCATAACTATGAACATGCATTTCCTAAGAATTATAAAATTTTTCTCTAATAATCAAACTGACACATTTTGAAACTTGAGAAGAGGGATGTTTAGTTTGACACCTACCGCCTTTGAGTGTTAAATCCATTAAGATGATTCTCTCTGAGTTCAGACAATAATGATAAAACCATCTGTAAAACAAAATCAGTTACAGGTTAACTTGCACTGAAAACAATTACATCAGTTCTGTTTTTTTTGCTGTGAGTGGTATTTCCATTGAGATTTCCTACCCTCTCCTACCCGTCCTCTCCTTGTTTTTTTTTTACTTTGTCAAAGTGAAAAAAAAAAATCAGTGCCATGTTACATTTACTAATAATTTGGATTTTATGTTTACTGTTTGTTATTCTAAATTTCTATTTAAGCAAACGAACAACAAACGGGCTATTAATTTCCTGAGAATTAAAACCAAACCCATTACAAATAAAACCATGCTAGATTAATTTTTCTTAATTTAATTTTTAAAAACACACTATTCATGTATAAAGCTTCCAAAAGGCCAGAATAGTCAAAAAAAAAAAAAAAAACATTCAAGTCTCATAATGCTTTTTAGAAGAGGTATGTCAAGACCATAAGTTAAAATTTCTTCAATTTAGCTAAAATCTAATGCAGAAGTAAAAACAGCTTTAACACTAAGATATAAATATATATAATAGTATTTACAAGGTTGTTATTTATTGTATATTTTGCTTTAACATAAAATACCTATCAGGTTAAATACAAAATTTGTCTAAGAGTAAAAGGCTGTGTTTGCATAAGTTAAGGAACTCTCATTTCCCAAAAACCTTTGAGTGAATAAATGTAATGTGTTAAAAGACAGAGAGGTTGGCTGATTTAGAATAACCCTCTTGGTTTCTCTCTACTTTCTCATAATCTTGCATTTCTTTCTTCCTTACAAGGCCATAAGTTTTCCCAAGGTAAGAAGAGATAAACATAGGAAAGTTAAACATCTCTCCTGGAGAAGTGAAATATTTCCATTTACTCTTTATGCTGATGATACATTAACCAATGAAAACTTCAACAGTAATAAATTAAAAATACTCACATTTTTAAGCAAACTAGGATAGTAATCCACAGGTGCATACCCAAGACTTTGAGTAAAAAGGCCAACCTCTTTTGTATTAAGTCTGAATGCTGAAAGTATATGAGATAACAACCCCTAAAAAACATAAATGGAAAGAGAAAAAAGTTCTTGAAAGTGGATGCAAGTACCTATTATGTATAATGCCAAGAATCTGGGTCATATGTAACTGGGATGATCTCTATGGAACAAGTAATCTTAATGTGTCCTATTTAATACATCTTCTATTTAATACATTTTCCAGTTTCCTATATGTGTGCGCACTTCTTTTATAATCTGGGGAAAACATTTAGTTTTTGAAAAAGTGTATTTGAAAATATTTTATTTTTAACAGCTTTGAGATATAATACATATACCATAAAATTTACCCCTTTAAAGTGTACAACACAGCAGTTTTCAGTATATTCACAGGGAAATAGTCATTTTACATTTTTAAAAAGTCCTGCACCCCATTTTGTGAGAATGCATTGAGATAAAATGAATTTGTATATATGCATATAAATGTGTGTGAATTCATATGCAAAAATGTGCAGAGGACAGATGAACCTAGGGAAGAGGCTCTATAACTTCATGAAGGATAAGCTACACAAGACCAGGAGAAGACATAATCATACCAGTAATGCCCAGAGTAGGTTTCACTAATCCATTCTGGTACTCATTTCAATTTTATCATAAATGATTTCACATATTAAAAAAGATATAAAATAAAATGACAATTTTTTTCCACCATCGAACTTAGTAAGCATTAGAAACACCAAGGGAGGAGACTTCTGGGCCATCCTCCCTTTCCCCACAGTTTTAGAGGCGTCTTTCCTTATGAGTAAAATTCTACCCTAGATCTAGTGTATACCCTTTCGTGTAGATCCTGCTGTCCCCCTAAATGAAATCCTGTGTATTGTTTTTGAATATAAAAGTTCACAGCAAGTTAACAAAGTAGCTTTGAAATATTAATACTTATAAGATATTCATGATTTAAAAAATTCCAGCAACATGTTTAATGTGATTTACAAAAATGAATCTATTGAAGAGGGAGAAAAACAGGAGGTTTACAGAGTTAAAGTGAACTTTTTGTAAGGTATAAGAATCTTAAAAGGCTCCTTACTAGAGTGAAGAAAAGGCTGGATGGAAGCCCCTTGCATGTTATTTGAATGTTTTTTCTTTCAGTTCAAAGATGTCCTTTATAAATACAGAAAGCAAACAGGGGTTGAAAATAGCCTCAGGAGAGCTCATTCATCTGCCAGTTATTTTCAAACACCGAGTGCAGTCTGGGTGACAGCAAGCAGTTGTGGTAAGGTCGGCAAAACCAAGGGGCATAAATCACAGAGTACCATCCTTTGAGGGGTAGTGTTTATTGGAGGATTCTGCTTAGTTCACCACAGCAGAAAACACATGTGGTGCTCTCAGCAAACTGAGATTGGGGCCTGACACTCCTGTGTTGGGAGCAATGCAGGTGTTCTGGTGAAGGAAAGCTCAGCAAGGCCTGGCCAGCCATAGGCCACATCCATATGGAGGTACATATACCAGACCAGGTAGGGGGAGGGAGGAAGAGTGGGAGGGAGGAGGCTAAACTTGATTTGGAAGTTAGGAAGCCAAGGGCTCAGAGTCAGGTGCAGAAGAAGGGAGGGCACTACCACGAGTGATTAATCTTTCACCACCAGACTTTTGGCATTCTATTTAACAAACACTTAAAGCAATTATATGCCAGATGCTGTTCAAAGGACTTTACAAATAGCAACTCATTTAATCCCCACAGCCTATGGGGTAGGTACTATTATTGTATCTATGTTACAGATGAGCAAATTGAGACACACAGAGATTAAGTAGCATACCCAATGGTGGTTACCTATTCCATGGCCAAACCACTTTAAAAGGAACCTCCCTGTATCCAGTTTCCATGAGGCAGCTAGACTAGTTTAATAATGCAAATCTGACTCAGCTTAAGGTCATTTATGGCTCCCAATTATTCTTATATAAAGATCAAACTAGTTCCCAAAGCTGTGAAACCTAAACTCACTAGAGTTCTGCAGCCACTTCTTGAGACTGACTTTCCCTCACTAGATTGTTTGGGGTCTATTAGGGCCATAGCTTCTTCAGCTCTTCAGTACTTTAGTGTATTCTAGTCCCTCTGCAGAGAGGGCTCTTTTAGCCCCTTTATCTCCATAACTGTTGATTTTTGAGGTAATTCTAACAATTATGACAACTAAAATTTATTCCGTGCCTAACTATCGTGTGAAGTACTATTTTAAGTTTTCACTTAAAATCCTATAAATTCAGTTTTCAATAAAATTCAATTAAGTAAAGTTTCTATTAAGCCACCTATTAAAAGATGGCTGTTATCATTATAATTTACATGATTGACCCCCAACCCTTTTTCCATTTGCTCAGAGAATACTCGCTGGTGGCACTTGCAGCTACAGGGTTTACCCTGAGATAATATGTGGATTACAGTCCTAATCTTACCCCCCAAGTTTGCCATAAAATATCTCACTTTTATTATTATTTTTGCATTAATCTATTTATCAATAGTCTTTAGAAACAAATAACAGCTTTCTATTACAGCATTCTGTTTTTAGTGGTGGTATTTCCATTTACAAAGTATAGTAATTCTTAATCACTGAAAATGTCAAATCCTAGGAAACAAAGCATTCTTACGCATTATGTTAAAAGAATGCTGCACTTTTTTTTTTCTAAATGGGAAAAGGTTTAACAAATCAAAGCACAAGGTACTCCAAACCTAGTGGAATAAAAAGTAATATAGTGTATGTGCAATAGAAGGAAACTAGTTTCGAGGCTATAACAGGAACAGTTAAGATTGCAGGTCTTAAGGAAAACTATGCCAAGGCTTTCCCTTGTGACCCAGTGCCTCCCAGAAGTACTCACATCCTGGCCCTTGGATCAGTGTGTGGAGGGCAGCTTCTCAAAACTACATGAGTTACTTTCATAGCCAACCCAATGATAGTATTAAAAAAAAGAAAAAAAAAAACTAGGATATTCAATAGATTCACAAGGTGCAATAAGAGATTATAAATAATTCCTGAGTAATGTTTGAAATAACTATAAACAGTTCCCTAGATAGTATTTACAATGCCTGCATTAGATATGCTGACTGTAACATGGTCTTGAAAACATGAAAATAATTTAATTGGCAGACCTATCCTGGCCTATATTTCCAAAACGATATTGTTAGAAACTGATTGTTTAAACATCAAATATTATAAAGATTAGTTCCCTACCCCACCTTGCACTCTGTTTTTAAAAAACAAACAAACAAACAAACAAATGAAAACGCTATATCATAATATTCAAATGTTGGCAAGGATGTGGTGTGAGGGGCACTCCATTGCTGCTGGGAGCTCAACTTTGTAAAGCCCTTCTGGAATGTCACTTGATGATATGTAGCCAAAACATTAAAATTCATACCCTTTTACACAGTAATTTAATTTCTAAGACTATATCCTAAGGAAAGATGTAGGTTCATAGCAGCATTACTTAAAACAGTGAAAAACTAGAAGCAACCAAACTACCCAAAAGTATTGGATTGATTGAATTCATCATGATGTAACCGACAGTGTGAATCATGTTTTGTAAAAAGATATTTATGATAAAAGAAAAGTAATGTAACATTAATTTGAAACATAAGGTGTAAAACTATGTTCTGTGTGATTTTAATTTGTATGCCCCCCAAAAAAACTATTGGGAAGAAACGTAACAAACTGGTTAACATAGATTATTTCTAGGAGTGATCTGAAATTTCTTCTTTAAAATACCTGTATTTCACCTGTTAGAATGGCTATCATCAACAGGATAAGTAATAACAAGTGTTGGAGAGGTTGTGGGAAAGAAGAAACCCTTATATACAAATGATAGGAATGTAAATTGGTACAGCTGTTATGAAAAATTTGGAGGTTCTGCAAAAAATTAAGAATAGAATTACCATATGACCCAGCAATCCCTCTTATATGTATTTACCAAAAACATTTATCTGTAAAGATACATGCACCCCCATTTTCAGAGCAGTGTTATTATCCATGGTGGCCAAGATCTGGTAACATACAAAGTACTCTTGCATAAAGAAGATGTGGTACACATATACAATAGAATATTATTCAACCTTAAGAGGAAATACTATCAATTTGTGACAACATGAATAGATCTTGAGATAATCATCCTAAGCAAAACAAGTCAGAAAAAGTTGAAAACCATATGATTTCACTCATATGTGGGATATAAAACTGAAAGCAACAAAAGAACAAAACTAATAAAAAGAGATTCATGGACATGACAACAGTTTAGTGGTTACCAGAGGGAAGGAGGGGAGGGGAAGAGGTAAAGGGGGTCAAATATATGGTGACATAAGTAACTGAACTTTGGTTGGTGAACACACAATGCAACATACATATGACTTACTACAGAATTGTACAATTGAAACCAATAATTTTATTAACCAATATCACACCAATAAATTTAATCTTAAAAAGATTTTTAAAAAATGTAGCATCCAGAAATTTAAAAATAATAAATCTTTATTTCCAAAGTTTCTACAATTACCATATCTATAAAACAAAATTACATGCTTTAACTTATCCCCTTTTTCCCCCATCATTCTCTAATATGAATTGCTATTGAGGAATACGAACATTTTATTCCTGAATAAAACAAGCACAGTTCCTAAGAAAGAATATATTGAGGCTTGGCTACCATTATAGAACTTTAAAAAAGACACATCAAACTTTAGACCTCCAAATCTCTTTTAAAGTAAACTTTAAAAATGATAAGTACTTCTCATAGCTAAGAATAATTTTTTTTACTGCCATCTAGTGGCAGTCTAAACACAAAAGCATTAGATATTCTGTAGACACTGGCTCTTGGACAAAAATTAATTCCTACAAGCATATAACAGGTTTTCTTAAATGCTGACAGAGCAATCTTGGAGACCCGCTACTTCAATCCCATCACTTTACTGATGAGGAGCTGGGATGCTGAGTACGTGAATCAATACCCACAAAAAGGATGTGGGTGTAAACGAACCTTAAGGGAATAAAGAAATTGTGCAAATATATTACCCTGACATGTGATCTAAAATCCTTCAAGGATGGAAAGTGCAGGAACCAACACAGCTGTGCATAAAACATTTTAAGCCCAATTTTAATTCATGCAGAAGTTTTAAGAACTCTCTAATGTCTGAAAATCAATTTTAAAAATGCTTCTACCATGAAGGTGGACTTTCAAGGAGAGAAGTTTTAAATAAACCAGGGGGAAATCCACTGATTTATTTAAACAATGCCTTGTTGTCAGGTGTTCTTTTTTGTCCTTGCCTTATTGTATCTGCTCCATCTTGTAACAGGCAGCATATTCACAGGCGGTTAGGAAAGTTGGAGCAATGAGGCTGTGGTTTGGCGCAGGGTCCGGGTGTGGAAGAAAGGCTGTGTTTTTTGCTCAAAGGACTAGAAGAGCCAAAATGTGGTCAATATATATCCTTGAACTAAGAAAGAGCACATATTTTGTGCTTCTCCAAATAATTTCTTCATCTGATCATTAAAGTCTTTTAGATTTTCCACCACTTTGGTCTCTACTGCATCTATTTCTTTATACGTAATATAAATCAAAACTGTAAACAAATCTGTTACTCATTTATCCAACAAACATAGATTGAGTTGATCATGACCTGTATTCAAGCTACTCTACTAAGGCTATTGGAATAACAGCCCCTATGATATGAAGAAGGGAGATCAAGATGGAAATAGCCATAATACACAGAATGTAGTGAGTGCTATAATAAGGGTAAGGCAATCACTGTGGGAACAGAGGAAGTAGTGATTAATTCCAACTGTAGGGTTTCACAGTGCTCTCACAGATGATGGCTTCTGAGCTTAGTCTGACAGCTGTGGGAGAGAAAAGGTGAGGGGAAGGAAGTACGGGAAAGAGAGACAGAGAAAAATGAGTAGAGAGGCAGCAGAGAGAGGCAAGGAGAATGGAGCCATGGTGGTCAAGCAAAGGCAAGACAAATGCTGTTACCCCTACTATTCAAGCCTCTACTAGATTCCTAAATACAGACTGCCATCCAGAGCCTCAGCCCACTTGGTCAGACTCACTTCACACACTTTCCCTTTGATTCCTGTGACGGCTAGTCATCAAATTCATCCACCCCTACCCCACCTATATACCACTTTCTCCCCCCTGAGAAATCCAACAACTTCCACCTATCTCTAGCTACTAAAATTATTCCTATCTTTCAAAATCCATCTTTCCCCAAGATTCCTGTTCCAGTTCCCAACGGGATGAGATCGTGTTCTGAAATCTCCATAGTATCCTATTCGTATTTCCTCACAGTGCCTTCCAAGTTCTGCCTTGCACTATAGTTATAAGTTTCACCATTCATTAGTCCACAGGCTCTCCAAGGAAGAGACTGTCTTGCTAATCGTTATGTTCCTTAAAGGAACTGTTAACTAGCCCTTGGTATTTCACATAATAGGTATTCAATAAATACCAGCCACATCAAATTCAATAAAGTAGGTTGTTCATTTATAGCTACTAAGCTATTATATTCTGCAGTAAATACATTTACTGCAGAATTCTTTAGTGACCTTGTTACAGCATAAAATGATAATTTTTCCTTTTCACAATTTGCTTTCCTAAGTTTCAGTCCATAAAATACCCACAAAATACTGGGGGAAAAAAATACTATTGCTACGACTTTTACTTCAAAGAGTTTTACTTAATTTGGTATCACTGACTGGAACCTGGCATACTGATTTGGATGAAATTCCACTGAACAATATGCTGCTTTGGTGCTACACAGCCTATGGCAACCTATGGGTATACCACAGTACTTGAGCACCGAGAAGGGACAAGGACAATCTTAGCTGAAAGGGGCACTAGAAAATTATAGTAATGACTATAACTAAATAAAAATTATAATGCATATCTATGTATTTTTAAAACTTTTTTTCCGGCAAACCTGAACTTTTTAGTACAATGCAATTTAATTATTTGCCAAAAATTTAATCCTTAAGGTATAGCACATGCTTAATCTTCCCTTCCCCCGGGACTTCATAGAAGTAGATGGTCAGTTCAGTTCTTGGCCAGTACAAATGCTGCCATTTTGAACACCTAGAAGGTTTTTTTACCATATAAAATACCTGCACCCAAATGCTGAATTAGTCACTTCCTTTTTTATGGTCCCATGGCAGTTTTGTATACATCTAGTAAAACATTTGTTACTATCCTGAAATTGTTTAAGTAATATTAAAATTCCCAAATTAAATCACCATCAAGTGATCTACATTTTTCTAAATTAGATACCATATCAAAAAATGGCAAATTTTCTTAATAACACAATCTTAAATTGTAATTTCCCGCTGCCAACAAGAACCATCTAAAACTAGAAAAGTTGCCCTCTATAAAGTAAAATGGACCAGCAATAGTCTGTGCATGACAAAACAACAAGGAAGATAAGTATTATAAAACTTTAAAAAGATACTAAAGACTTGCATAAATGGAGATATACCATGGTCTTACCAAAAAAATTCAATGTCATAAAGATGTCAATTATCTGTCATATACACTCAGTGCAGTGTCATTAACAATCCTAAATAGGTTTTCTGGTAGAATTTCAAAACCTTTTCTAACATACATAGAAAAGCAACGGACCAAGCATAGTACATGCTAGGGAAAGAAGAAAATTTTAGATGTAAACAGACAGTGACTCCATTTCTATGAAGTTAAAAAACAGGCACATTTAACAAGATGTTGTTTAGGGATACATACACAAAGGGCAGAACCAACTGCCTCAAATTATTTTTTGATGAAGGTTCTAAGAGACAAAGAGAATAAAGCAAATTAAATATTTCACACCATCACAATAATTATTCTGTGCCTGTTAGTATGAAGCATCCAAAATATGAAATTTCTCAGGAAGGAAATATTATTCTGACAATTTCATTGCTAACTCTTCTAAAATCTGAAAGCCCTAATATTCAAGAGTATAAGAAAGACTTCATATTATGATATAATACATACCTATTGCTGATAAAACTAAGAGAAACAAGATACAAATTGCTTGAAAAGTTATTTAGAATTCTGTAAGTTAAAAATCTTTTTTAAGTTTTCATGGTATTTCTTTGTTATTTTCAAATTAAAAGAAATTTCAACATGTAACTGGCATACCCGATACCAGAATAATCTTTAATCTAAATCAAGAAGAAACAAGTCCTAAATTAAAGTTATAGGTTCATTCCTTGCATATTCCTTCTGAAAACCAGACATGTTTAAATTAATTTAAAATCATTTTTAAAAAACCCTCATTATTTTCAATATCTGTAATAATGTATCCTTCACAAAGTAATAAGAAATGGTTAAACTTTTTAAGGAATGAAAACAAGCTAAACTTAGAACATATACATTATTTCCTACAAACACAAAATGGCAGTATGAATAAATTAACTAAAAAAATGGCACAGAAACAAACAATGGCTAAATCCTAACCTGGAACCCAACAACTTGCGTCCAACAGTTAATAGTCTTGCTAATTATTAGTTTATTTAGGGAATAGTAGAGTAAATCTTGTAGATCTGCAATTACCACAGTTCCTTTTATTTAAACTGTTAAATGATTTCCAATTTTACAGAATCTATGTCTACTTAAGCTTCAATGGCAGAGTTTAATTCAGTGAACAATTTATACTGAAGGGAAACTAACCACATAAAACATGCATTGAGAAACATTTTTCCCCAATACATGATTAGGAAGCAAGATTCAATAAGTTAGTCATTATTTTGCTGCTTTCATTAGCCACACACTCTGAGATGTAGGAAAGTTCAAATATGATTATGATTTCAAATCAGGGAAGAAGCCAGAGTACAACTGGTTTTCTTCCTGAGAAAACTTGAAATCTTACCATTTAAAACATGTGGATTTATTACTCAGCGCTCTTTTAAGTAAAGGTTAGTGCTGAGAAACCATGTATTATTGATCAAGTGCCAGCATGGGTCTGCTGAAATACCCTTACGATGAGTAGGTTTAAAACAATAAAGTTTTCTCAGTCTTGATACTATTGACATTTGGGGCCTGAAAATTCTTTGTTGTTGGGGACCGCCCTGTGCATTCCTGGTCTCTACCCACAAGACACAAGTAGCAACCCTCCTCCAAGTTGTGACAACCAAAAACTTCTCCAGACATTGCCAAATCTCCTAAGAGCAAAGCAGTCCCAGTTAGAAAGCTCTGGTTCAAAAACATATTTGTTTTTGAAAATTAGTTTGGATTATAGTTTTTGAATATTTCCCATCTGTGGTATAAAGATGAATATTGGCATATTAAGGAGACTTTTGTGACTGATATGGAAATAACTCCAAAAGACAGTATTATGAGAAACTGCAGAATAATTACATCCAGCGTAATTCCAGCCTAATGCTATGTTTGGACTGTTTGATGTGTGTGCGTGTGTGTGTGTGTGTGTGAGAGAGAGACTGTATTAAAGTATAATTTATGTAATTGAAAAAAATAAAAGTAAAGAAAGAAAAAGGTCATGGGACTTTAAGGTTAAATAGATTTTGAGTCCTAGCTACATGATCTTTGGGTAAAATTTTTAAAGAATGTTTGACCTACAGTTCCCTCTTTATAAAATGTAAATAAAATTGATTTCATAGGTTTGTTACAGAATTAAATGAGGCATATGCATGGGAAGTAGCCAGCATGGTGTGTGGGCTCACAGCACCTCCTGGATCACTGGTAGCTACTATGTCTTAAGTCTCAGTTTGCGAAGCAATGGAATATAATAAGACAGCCAGGTAACCTGTTCCTCAATTCTGGGTACTTTTAGACTTCTCTCTCTTCATTATCCTGATTAAGGTCCACGTCCTGCCTTCTGAATCATACACTTATCTACATTGAGAGTAACATCTCTAGGTTTACCAGAATCAAATAAGAAATGTATAGAGACCGAGGAGCAGCAATGCTTGAAAATTGGGTCATCTACCTCACTCTTTCTCCTGGTGTGATGCGGAAATATCTCAATTTGAATCAGCCAGGTTCTTATTACCATGTAGACAGTCCATTAAATCAAAACCTCTGGGTGTGAAGCCCTAGGATCTGCTTTTCCAACAGGATACCTCCCTCCTCTACTGCAATGTAAGGTTTGAGGGTCATATCCTAGCACCTGACCAGGGCCCAAACTGTATGTACAGAAACACTATATATATATATATAAAATCTCCTATGTACTGGGGAGAAAAAGACAAGAGAATAAAGAAAAGCCCAGGTCATCCTATCACCTCTTTGCTGGAGCAAATCCTTCCTCTGGTCCAAAATCTACTATGACAGCAGTCCAGACAAGTGTTAGACCATTCTGTATATAGCAATATCACTCAAGGTGCTAAATTAGAATACTTTCAGAGTGAAAACATCCCAGGACATGGAGTCAGACCCAATGAGATTCAACTAGCAGCTCTGTAACTCAGCAGAGAAAAATCACTTAGTGTTAATAAACTTAAGTTTCTAAAATATCTTCAAAATGGAGAAAATACCACCTTCTCAAGGTTAAGAAGACCAAAAGAAACCATGTATGAAAATCACCTGGTGAGAGATATGGCTCAGAGTAGGCGCTAAATACATGCTAATTTTCATGGTGGCTGGGCTGATGCAATTTCTCTGAGACAGCTAAATGAAGCTACCCTTATTAGGAGAGAGAGGTCTTTGATGCATTCTGTTCTATAATTCTATTTGTCTACAAATTAAACAATTGTTTATAGTAAACTTAAATATTTTCAATGTCTCCAAATTAGAGACATGATCACCACTTTATTTCCCTTAGGTCCATCTTCCAGGGTTACCAGGAAAACATCACTGCCACCCCAGTTTCAGGATGCATGCAAGCTGGTATTTTCCATGCAGTCCACTCTATAAAAAAAAAAAAAAAAAAAAAATTCCCCTGGGCTCTTTCCTCTCCCTTCTATCATGACTTCATATTCAAAACACCACCCTCCATACTCTCTTTGTTTCTGGGGAGAGGACATCATAAGTAGGAACCACAAGCTCAAAACTTTCACTGTTCAGTTCCATAAAGAAGGACAGGAGTTCCTGAAAGGCAGAAATTCCTGTCCAATAACAGGCAAAATATTATTTTTCCTTGTATTTATTATTCCTGTCCATACTTTAAATCTTCATAATCAATGAACTTATATCCCTGAAATTATTACCTGGCAGTCAAAAACAATTAAGTATTTAGATCTGTTTTCTCTATAGATATCTCTTTGTTTTCTTCTAATTTTTACTCTGTGCAGTTTCCTGCATTCTCACATCCCTCAACTAACAATCCTTCCCCATATAACCTATGGGCCCTTGTCTTTTGTCCTAAAGCCTAATTTTTCCTAATCCTTTTCTCACTTCACTCTGGATACTCAAAATTGTGCTTTGATGTCCCTCTATTATTTTAAAAACATTCCAAATAAAAAGATATAAATGGTATTTAAAATCAAATTCAAAAAGAGAACTTCTTAAATTTAAAACTTGGTATATGTAATATTTTCATGATGGCATATATTTGTGCATTATGGTAGACTATTTCTCAAAACTTTTGAACATCAATTAAATGTGCCAATTAGTCTCACCTAAAAGACGGAACAAAGTTATTCGCATCTCTTTTGCATTTTTACATCCAGAGCCAAAACAAACTACTACAGAGAAATTTCTGTAGCTTTTCCTTCAAATCCTGCTTTCAATGTTTTTTTCCTTTTAGAATTTATATGTCCCATGCAGTTTAAATGAAATGATCTACAATAAAAACCTAACTGGCCTGGTATTTTTAGAGCCCTTTTTACTATGAAATAAACACTCAGAAATCTGGAGAATGGCAGTGGTTAAGTCTGTAAGTGAGAAGGAAAGCTAGTCATTCATAGAACCACCCAACACCCATTGTTTACATAGCCTATTCCATGAGCAGGATGCTGACATAACACAATTCACAAAATTTCCAAACACAGGTCCAATCATAACAAAGTCTGCAATTTTTACATTTGCTTACAGAACCTCTTGCTTGCGCACTCATTAGTTCCGGGGGGGGGGGGGCAGAGTTGGTTTTCCAAAATCCAAAATCAAAAGGCTTTAGAAAAAAAAGTTTGAACTAAATAGCAGTATGAGTGATTCAAACAACGCTGTTGAAACATATCTATAATCATGTGATAGACAGACTGAGAAATGTATGCTTTACTAAATACACTTACTATAAAGCAGATCATATGTTTGATAAATACTTTGCCAAACTTAAATGATCATTAATTTGCAAGCACCCTAAAATCCCTGCTTGCCCTTCTTTTTAAAGTACTGTGGACTTGCCTTGTAAAACCTGACCCTTGTGAATCCAACTTTGTATCTTCTCTTCATCAGTGCTCACACTGCTGATACTGCTGAGAACATCAGACACCAGAGCCGACAACTTTGGCTCTCATTTCATGACCACAATCCCAGAATTGGCTCAGCACTGCCTTCCAGCACTTACATTTGTTTAGTCAATTTGCTTGGCAACTTCCTAAGCAATTATTTCATGTTGTCTTCTCTCTCATCACACCACTATCCCTTCCCCACAACGCCTGGCTGAAGACCTTTCTTAATATAGGTGAGAAAACAGCAATTAGCAAGATATTCTTTCATCACATCATCAATCAGTTTAGAAACTTAGCTACAGGCACACTGCTGTTTTCTGTCTTCTCTCCTAACAAATTGCCTCTGCTCCTATAAAGTGGACTTACCCACTTGGGCTCTGGCCCCTCTCCTTCCCACTTCATAAGGACTGTCTCCAGCATCATCACTAGATTATTCATGTCAGTTTACAAACATACTCTAAGATCTCCCTAATTTAAAAAAAACAAAAAACATTTCCCTTGATCCTACACCTCCCTCATTCTAATTACTGCCCATTCTTTGCTCTCCATTTATCCAAATTGTCTAAACTTGCCTTCTCTACTTCTTCACCACATATTCATTCTTCATTCTTCTCTAATATGGCTTTTCCCCCCTTCCAATTCATGCATCAGACTCCATGATGCAAGTCCATGGATCTGCCTCTGCCATTATCCATGCTCACCCCCTCAGCAATATCCTGGTGTTGACTCTTCTCCCGAGGCTGCCACCTGGCAGGCCTCCACATGCACAGGCACCACGCACCATGGCACTATGTGGCACACAACCACATGGTGTCCTACCTGCTTGTAACACTTTTGTTTCAGCCGGTGGCACACATGTTTCTATCCCCATCCAGTTTAATGTGCTAGTACTTTATCCTCAACCTGCTTTTTGAACACCGGAGTACTCAGAGTTCAGTGATCCCTCAGGAGATCTTTTCTAGTTCCAAAACTTTAGATACAATTTATTGCTGTCTTCTGTCATAAAAGGTCTAAATCCTTTTTTGATGTCTGACTACTGACAGTTTTGGTCTCACCACTCCACTTTCCCCTTCTGCCCCACATCTGGGCAATCTTATAAGAAAGCAGATAAAAAGGCCCGGGTGCACCCTCCTGTGGCACCAGTGGGAAGTTCAAACCTCACACAGGGCAACTCAACCCAAGCCCCACTCTCTAATGACCATAAAAGCTAATCCAGTCTCCTTTCCTGACAGATGAGAAGTACTCTCCACCAGTGTACTTTCTGGTGTCACTGCTTTCACTCTGTTCCCAGCCACTACTGTCTCTCACCTAGATGCTGTCACAGACTCCTACCTAGTCTCTCTTTTTTTTATTTTTGCCTCCTCTCCCCAGGTCCACGTTCCATAAGGCAATAAGGAGTGTCAGTACTTTGCTCTCTCAGAGGCAGAACAATGTGTGTAGATGAGTAATTCTGTGATTTTTGAAGGTAGTAATAATTTTGATGAGACTGGTTTCCTATTCAAGAATAGAGATTAGGGAACAATGGGATGAATACACAGGATGTGAAAATCTGAAGCTCAGTTACCACTGTGGTTCAGCTAAACCCACTAGACAAGTACATTTCCTGCAGCTAACAACAGGAGAGGCAAATAAGGAAATCGCTAGGTTGATATCACATGGTTCTGACTACTGACTTGGCAGCATCCATCTTCACTTACTCCCAGATTTGAGGAAAAGCAAGGCTATTCAGTCCCAGGTTCCTGCTATTGGTACTTTCAGTGAAATGTGACACCCCAGTGATGTGAAGCCCAATAGTAAAACAAACTAGACAGCAAAGTTGAAAGACCTAAGTCCTAGTTTCCAAACATAGCCTGCTTTTTATATGTTTAATATTTAGAGCCTTACTTTTCTCATTTTCAAAGAAACAGTATTTTTCATAAAGGGTTGTTAAATGCATCCATGTATGAACAAACTATAAAACACCATACGAATATAAGTTGTTATTAATACTCCCTCTGATAAGCCTTTTAAGAAAAAGTACTTTTAATCTGACTGAAGAGTTTTTTTTATTACTATAATTATAGAAATAACAGAGCAAAAATCTTTATGGAAATTTCAGAGATATAGAGCAATACTCATTAGGTAAAGATTCTTGGATCTTCTTAGGTAAAGATTCTTGGACTTCTATTTCCAGCTTGTTTTCCCCTAGATAGCAGTCTTTTCCCACACAGTTTCATTTTCCACTACATTCCTGGCCTCCATTCACCCAAAAGTTACATGTAAGAATAAGAATAGGCAGAATTTCATTAAACAACCATAAAGTAATATATTGTTAAAATCAATGGAAAAAACAAGATTCTATTGTCAGAGAATTACTTTACTATAAAAACTATACCATAATGTATCAATATTGAAAATAAACTACAGCACTTATTTTGTGCCCCACTTTAGAGTGGTAGCAGCAGGACAGTTTAGGTTGCTGCACTCACAGAGTTTACTTTGCAGTGAGGGGAGGTGGAAGAAGGCATAAATAAAGAAGTAAACAAGATAATGACAATGATAAGTGTCACTGAGAGGAAATAATCAGGACACTGTGATTTGAGAAAAACAGAGAATGGATTTACTTCAGCTAAGTAAAGAAAAGTAATTCTGAAGACTGAGCATGTGACTAAGAGTTGTGGAAGGAAAAGCATTCCGGGTGGAATTATCATTAAGTTCAGATCAAAGACAAGAAAGTGCTACTGAAGACACTCCACTAAGGCCATAGTGAGCAGAGGGAAGAATGGAATGAGATGGAATGGTGATGAAAAAGGGCTCAAGTAATAGACTGGGGTAATAGGAACTGTGTTATTTCAAATGCAACAGGATGAAACTAAAGGATATTTAATACAAAAATAACTTGATTTGATTTATATTTTCAAAACTATTAAGTTTGAGCTTTATTTTGTAGATAAAGAGAAGCAATTAAAGTGTTTCTGAGGAGGGCAGTGGTATGAGCTATGCTCTATGAAGACTGAGTTAGCAATACTGTGTACAGTAGAATGGAAAAGGAGAAAGATATTGAAGGTTGAGACACTAATAGCCAGCTATTATATAGAGTCAAAATTTGACAAGTGCCTGCATTGCAATGATAGGGAGATATACCGCACAGGTGGAATGAACAGAACTTGGTTTGCCTGGAGCAAAAGAGGAAGAATCAAAATTGTAGAGTGGGTTTTCAACCTAGAGAATAAAAGAATGCTACTATAAGGAAAACACATTAAGTATAAATGCAGAGGCCCAAGTAAAGAGAAGATAATGCATTCAGTTTTAGCAATGACACTAATTTCCTCTTATTCTGCAGTTATCACCCTGCTACCTCACACTGCATTATTCTGTCTCAACATTCCAGTTGTTTCTCATCCAAGACTGGGCACCAATATCATTAGACTCAAGCCACACACCAACCTACTGAAGAAGGATGCAGAGGTTATATGTTTATTTATTTATTTAATCCCATTGGTTATTCTGATGCAAGCTAGGGTTGAAACTCACTGGCCCAAGCAGAGTATGAAAATAAGATTGCTTTCTTGTGTTTTGGCATGGAGGACAATTATGGTCATTTTTCCTGTGCTTAAAGAACTTTAGTATTTCCTTTACTATGGGTCTGCTGTTGATAAACTCTCCCACTTTTGTTTGAATGTCTCTTTCATAAAAGAGTAACAATCATTTCTTCTCCTGACCCCCTGCCCACCCCACAGCATTTAAAGATATCAATACACTGTCTTCTCTAGCTTTCATTACTTCTATGAGAAGTCACCAGTCTGATTGTCAAAGCTGGTACGAGAGTGATGTAAGTAAGGGACTTGCCTTGGATGCAAAACTATATCTACTGTCACATTCCTACCAGAAATGTACGATATAGTTCCTCCACATCCTTACCAGCATTTAGTGTTCTATTTTTTATTTTAGGCATTCCGGTGTGTACTGACATCTCACCTCAGTTTTAATTGCATTCCTCTGATGGCTAAAAAGGCTGAACATCTTTTTGTGTGCATGTCTGCTGTCTATATACCTTTACTGGTAAAATGTCTGTTCATGTGTTTTGCCCATGACAGTGTTTTTATTGTTGAGTTCTAAGACTTTATATAATCTAAATACTACTCCTCTGTCACATATGATTTGCATATATTTTCTCCCAGTCTGTAGCCAAGTCTTTTCATCCCTTTTACATGGTCCTTCACAGAGCAAAAGCTTTTATTTTGATGAGGTCCAAATGATCAATTTTCCTTTTATGCACTGTGCTTCTGATATGAAGTCTAAGAACTCTGCTTCGTTCTGGGTTCTAAAGATTTTCTACATTTTTCCCCAAAAAGTTTTACAGTTTTACAGTTTTACATTTTACATTTAGGTCCCTCATCTACTGTGAGCTAATTGTACATAAGTTGTAAGATTTAGGCTAATGTCAAATTGTAACGGCACCATTTGTTGAAATCCTTCCATTGAATTACTTCTGTACTTTTATCAAAAATCAGTTGAGTCTATTTGTATTAATTAAGTCTATTTCTGGAGTTTCTAGTCTGCTCCATTCATCTATCGGTTTATCCTGCCAATATCAGCTGATCTAATCACTGAAGATATTATAGTAAGGCTTAATATTGAAAAGAGTGACTCCTCTCACTTTTTTTGTAAAGACTGTTATACTTGTTATTGCCTTTGCATATACATTTTAGAATAAGTCTATGTCTACAAATAACTTTCCTGGGATTTTGGTAGAAAATGCTTTAAACTTACAGACCAATTTGAAGAGAACTGACATCTTTACTATGTTTAGTCTTTCAATGCATGAACATTATATGTCTTTCCACTTTATGTCTTTTTTATTTAATTCAGTATTTTGAAATTTTTAGCATACAGATGTTTTGTTGAGGATATACCTAAGCATTTCATTCTCTTAGGAGTGACTCTAAGTGACATTGTTTTTAATTTCAGTTTCCACATGTTCATTATTAGTTTATGGAAAAAGTAGTTGTTTTGTGTGCTGATCTATCTGGTGACTCTGATGAACTCAATTATCATTTCTAAGAGCTATTTTTATTTTTGGTAGATTCCCTGTAATTTTCTACATAGGCAATTATATCATCTACAAATACGTAGGCCTTTTCTTTTTCTTGTCTACTATAGTGACTTCAACTTCTAGTGCTATAAGAACAGACATCTTTGCCTTGTTTCTGATTGTAGGAAGAAAACATTTATCTTTCACCATTGATTTAAGTATGATATTAGCTATGAGTGTCTGGCAGATGTCTTTATCAAATTAATTACTCCCCAATTCCTAATTCACTGATTCTTGTCATGAATGAGTATTAAATTTTATTAAGTACTTTTTGCTGTATCAACCTGATAGGATGGTTTTTCTTCTTTTGCTTGTTAATAGGGTGGATTACACTGTTTGATTTAGTATAGTTATTTTAAAGTCTGGGTCGTACAATGCCAGTATCTGGAGTCATTTTGTTGTCTGTTATTTCTACTTATTCCATATTGTTGTCTTGGCTCTTTGTAAACCTACTTTTGTTTTATGCCAGCACTACATTTGCAAAACTCCTAGTAAAAATAATTTGAGGCACCAAGAGGAAATTGGTTTTTCAAAGAGGCTCTGCCAGATCTGAAGCACCAGTAATTCAGGATCACCTTAATCCAATTTCACTGACTAAAATAATCTGAGGCTAAACTGCACTCCTTGGAAGGGCCTATCTACATCAGTTCACACTCTTAAAGTACATTCTTACAGGGTCCCAACTTAAACTGAAGGGTTCACCAGGTCTTCTTCACTTGGTAGGCCACAGACTCTAATTCCTATTTTCCTAGCTCTGCAATGTTTCCAAAAGCAACCAAGGTAGACCCCTTTAAAATTGGTAGACACTTCCATCCCCAAACAGTGGGTTGAACTCTCTTACCACTGTTCTTACTTGGACCCTGATCTGCAAAGTTTTGACTATTTTATAAGTTTTTTAATGCCTTTAAGCATGTTTTTAATATATCATCAGGTTTTCTCATTCTCAGGAGGGTTCATCTAATTTTTGGGTTAGCAATTGCTGGAAACAAAAGTTCCTCATGACTTATTCTGAATATCTGATGAAAGTTGTGAACTTTATTCTATGAGAATTATCTATACTTTTTACATTTTAATATAGTATCATGGAGTTTGCTGACTCTCTGAAGCCCATTTATGAACGCCAGGGTCCAGGGTCCTCAAGTTAAAAAGTTCAATATAGTAAAAAGAACAGGGAACTATAATAATAGTTCACATGTACTGACCGCTTTCTCTGTGTTAGGCACCATGCTAATAGCACAGCCCTATAATCATGCATACTTCTGCACTTACAGTCCTTTAGCCCTTACAGTCTCTGCAGGAAGCATGATTGTTGTTATTGAAAGTGCTGGGCTGATTCTTGAGGAAAACCAGCAGTGCTGGGACAAGGAGAACTTTCTATTTCTGCTGCTGCTAAGATGATGAACCTTGAGTCAACACAATGGAGTTACTAGGCAGAAGGTCAAGGGGCAATGTCTCAAATATAAATATGTATTGAACAAACAGAACCATCCAAAGGGACCTCCCTGGTATGTGGTGCAAAACAGCAGAGGTTCACACAGGACCTAGAAATTGTAGTCAATAGGGAAACAGTGACCAATTTCCAGGTGTCCTGGGTTGGGGCAACCTCAGCAGGGAAGATGGCCTATAATCGAGAATATAATCAAAGGCTTGAGACTCAGACTCCTAGATTAGGAGGCTTAGGGGTGTACTAAAGGCACCCAGAGCCAGCTCTTCCAGGAGTAAGACATACTTCATGTACCAGCTTGTGAAGGTGGAATATCCAGGATGCTACTGCACTTTCCTGTCATTAAAGGTTATAGATTTTGGCAGGAAAAGGCTATTGAACCTAACAATGGTTTGGAAAAGCCAGAAATTGTGTCACACACAATTTTCAGATGTCCCACTGTACCTTCATATACGTGAAACCTGTTCTTAGAGCCTAAATTGGTTTTTCACATAAACACAAACCAATTTTTGTACGTACTGACATCTTCTGGCTACTTCAAAAATGTAACTATCATATCTATCAGGGGAGATTTTATGATATTTTAGTCAGAATTTTATTAAGAGCTGTCCATCATTTTGGAAAAACATCTCCCAGAAGGGAAGGCTGCTCATGGTATTTACCTCATCATCACATCACCCTCCTACATCAGCCAGTGTTTGTGACGGTCACATTCTCGGAGAACTTATGTGTAGATATACATATCAGATTGTTTGTTATGTCTTCTAGGGTTGAAACATCCAAGAACTTACAATTTGAAATGTATATTACTTTATTAATATTATTTTCCTTTTATTTTTTCTTTATATTGTAGTAAAAGCAATATATTGATTTTTAAAAGAAAGAATGTTGATGAATTTCTTTTCAGAATAGCTTAAAGGGAGTATCATAAAATATTTGTTCTAAATAATTTGTGTTGGGTCTGAAAGAGCTGAGAACTCTGCTATGCCTTAAAACAATGCTCTACACATTGTACTCAGGCAATAATTTCAAAGCCCATCCCTTAAAATCCCTTTTAAGCCTTCCTGCTGCTCAGATACAAACAAGTCTCCCCAGAATCAGCCTCTGCAACCCCACCTTATAACCCACCGTCTCCTTCAGCGCCTCATATTTGTTATGTTCCCTCCCACTACATGCTGCCCACTTCCTGTATCCCCTTCCCTCTGCTCCTCACCTACTGACCCCTAACCCTAACCCCTCTTCACACGTCAGCTCTAGTCAAGACCACTTCATGTCTTTTGCTATGATCCTCCTAGGCCACCCTTCTCCCAGACACAGTCCTTTGGACTGAGTGAGCACTGACTGATGGCAACCTGACCCCTGGACAATATGCTCCACTGGGCAGGGCCGGGGCCAGTTTAAGCACTACTATATGTTCAGCACAGCATAGGTAGGGCCTGGTGCACACAGGCATTCCATTTGGTGAATGAAGGAATGGAAGAGCAGAGAAAAAACACCATTACAGGCTCCTGGTTTCCATTCCAAGAATGAGCATTTATAGCAATGACTTCTTTTTACAGTTTTGAGACATGCACATTCACTTTGGTACAATGACTCTCTTATTTAGATGAGACTCTTCCATACATCACTTCCCCCTCAAAGTTTTATAGCATAAGAACCCTCTATACAAGAATGAGAATATTTATTAGGTAAAAGTTTTCACAGCTCTTATGAGCTTTCTCTCTTTCTTGGTAAACAATTGTCTTATTTTTAGGATGATTTAAAATAGCTGGCATCTGTCTGCTACATGTAGTATAGATACTTGTAATAAATATTTTAAATTGTCTTATTTGGTGTAAATTTAGATGATAAAACCTCTCATTTCTAAATCTTCAAGATGAGAGACAAATGCAAATAGGTGCCATTAGAAATACCAGTGAATATTTGGTGCTTGAAAATCGGTGCAGATGAACCACTACTGGGAGCTAATGTAGTGTAGTAATTAAGAATCCTGAATCTTAGAGCAAAACTGCTGTGTTTTATAATGGTGTCCACCATTTGCTGGGGAAATAGCCTTAAGAAAGTTCTTAATCTCTCTGTACCTTAGTTTTCTCATCCTCAAAAGAGTGAGGTTATTGAAGTGATTAAATGACATAAAACATTATCTCAAAGTGTGTGAAACTTTGTAAGCAGTCAATAAATGTGCAGTATAAACAATGTTATTGTTGCAATTTGTCTACGTATCACTGTGTAAAATATAAAGGAGGTCAGACTGGAAGCCAGAGTGGCTTTCATAAGCAGCAAGATGTTCACTTAACAAATGGGGAATTTCAGGCAAATTCCTTACACGTCTTATCTATGACATGAATATAATTATACATGCCCTATGGTATCACAAGATTATTGTAAGAATTAAATGAGATAACAGGGATTTGCTTTGAAATCTACAAAACAGTATCAAAATCTGAGGTATTAATAAAATTGGTATTTTCATTAGAAATTTAACTATTCCTCAGTAACATAACATGTATAATGAGATAACGTATAAATAACAGATTACTTTTTTCTACAAAATATAACCAGAGGAATAAAAGGTACCTCTGTTACCTTCAAAATATTTATTTGAATAATAAGCCTGTCTCATTTATGAATATAGTCAAGTGCTATTTAGCTTCAGACAATCAAAATTTACTCTCTAGAACAAGTCAACTAAGATTATGCTGAGTTGTAAACTGTAGTACATCTCCCAATAAGAAAGCAAATCCACACAATGCAATTTGGTAGTATGCAATACAAAAATACAAATAATAAAAGAGAGATCATTTTGTTAAAGGCTTGAACAATATAGCATTATTGAGCATATTAGACTCATTTGATTTGCTCTCTTTTAAATCAACAGACAAATGTTAATTCTGCTAAACCATTTCTTTTAACACAAATCAAGAGGGAAAAAGCCTACACACAACACACATACCCCCTTACCCAGCTCAGTTAACCTCTGTGAAACTAGTATAGGAAAAATAAATTGTGCTGCTACTGTGGATAAGACCACACAACCTTTTAAAGGAACTGTTTCAAGGCTTGACATTCCATTTGAAAGTCACTAACAAAACCTTTGGAAATGTTAAGGAAAAAAAAAACCAAAAAACCAAAGACTGTAGACTTGGCAAGCCCCAAAGCCTATGCTTATCCTCACTTATGAAAAGCAATCATAGGTCCAGTTCTCTTCTTCCCTCTGTGTTTTCTTCAAAGCAATCCACTAACAAAATTGCTACTTCTGCAGTGAAAAAAGAAAAGGATGAAGGAATGGAGACACAGTCTGCATAAACTAAATATGGGGCGGGGAGGGGACCATTTATGCAACCACATAACAAGAACTGCAATAGTTCTTAACTGATCCATACTAAAATCTATTGGTTTAGCACCTAGTGATTTCCTAGTGATTTAAATTTGTTCCTTTATATGTAAGAAACACTGTACACTCTAATACTAGCCAAGACACAAAGGGCCACCTACTTAGATAGTTATATATCTATTATTTAAGTGATAGGTAATAGCAGTTTTAAAAGGTTTCCAAGTCTTAAAACATTTCCAGAAACCAAGTCCCTTAATATACTCTAAACCTCAGATTACTTTCTATAATAAGATACATTTTGCTTACATAAAGAAGCATTTATAGCTGTACCTGTGTAATACAGAAGGCAGATGGTTCATGACTACTATAATCTTGGAAAAAATCAATTAGGTATTTGGCAGAACTCAACAACCGGCATAATAAACTCATTATCATGCAAATCACCTACAATGCCAAATATATAAAATTGCTGTATTAAGCTCAAAGAAAAAAAAAAACTTCCTCCCCCTCCATGTGACCTGAGACTAAATGGAAGACTCCAGGGGTGCTGCTGGCTGTAAGGAGAGCTGGGGAAACTCCCCCAGGGGAAGTGGTGTCCCAGAAGAGAAGATATGGGGGTTACGGGAAAGAGCCAATCTAGAGAAAGAGCCAGCTCTCCCAGCACAGAGCAGAAGTTAGACAACTTCCTAAGAAGATCAGTGAATTGACCCTGCTATAAGTTGCCAACAGATAGGCTCTGTTCCTGGAGACACTTAAAAGATAAGCAATCAATCACTTTCTCTAAAGATTTTAGATAGCAATTATAAATAGAACAAAAGGAACCAGATCTGATCTTAACCTGACTCCATTTCCACTACAGAAGTTTATTTGCTCTATAGAAAGGGCATTAGCCCCTAACAAATCAGAAATAAACCACATTCTAAAGGATTAGAATGCAAGATAAACTAAAGCAAGATAAACTAAAAATAGATGATTTAAAGTAAGAATAAAGACAAAAATAATGGTTATTTTTCCAGGTTATTTTTTTTTCTAATTTATCCCCAAACTAAAAATCAATTGAAAAATACAAAATATTGGGTAGCTGAGGCAAATATGGTTAGACACATCCCAAATATACAATAAGAACAATGTATTCTATGCTTATTACAACTGCCATGGATTCTGTGATTGCCATGGGATCATATATGAAAGGTGGCAATCTGTAATGTTTGTCAAAAGTCATATATTAAAATGCACATGGGTGCAGATTATGTCAAACTACACAGAAATATCAATTATGTAAGTAAAAGGGATCAAAACTACGTAACCTATGCCTCCTTAAATTTACAAAACGACACTGGCAGCTTTGGTTGATAGACACTTCATTTATAAAAAGACACATCATAAAAATGTTCTGAAAATGTAAAGGAGATACTTAATTAAAACCTCAGGACTGTGGGCTAATTTCATATATTTTATAGGCTCACTTGGATCAGACTCTCAGAGAAACCAAAAGAAGACTGATTTGAGAACTACAGCAATAGCCCTAATATCCATAATAATAGCTCTAAAATGTTTTAGTCTTAGGACCCCGATGAGATTTTGTTTATGGGTTTCATCTATCAATATTTAATACTAGTAATTAAATCTCAGAACTTTTTACAGTATTTCCCATTAATTAATTAGAGATAATAATAAGCCCTTTACATGTTAACAGAAACATGCATAAAAAAACTATATTTTCCAAAACAAAAAAAATTATGCATAGAGTGGCATGGTTTTACTTTTTTTGTTTGTTTTACAAATCTCTTTAATGTCTGGCTTAATAGAAGACAGCTGTTTTCTCATATCTGCTGCTGCATTCACTCAGTTGTGATTATGTTGCTTTAGTTCAACTTATGAAAAAAATCCATTATCACAAAGATACATATTTGGAAAAGGAAGGACATGGCAGATCTCCTAAAAGGGTCTTATAGACCTGAGGTTCTTAAATCAAACTTTGAGAGCTGCTAATCAACAACACAAAACACAATGATGAATATCTACACTTAGGGTGGAAGGAGTAAAGAGGATATAGGGCTGTAAATATCACTAGGAGCATAAAAACACCATATTGATATATGATAATGTGTTCTTTATAGACCAACACCAGGAAAGGAAATTAATTTCAAAGATAACAGTCTAAATTCATGTAATACTTCTGCTTTAATTTCATTTGAGAAATCACAAAAATTATATACAGAACATACAGTCTTCTAGTCTAGTCTTAATATTATTTAAGTCTCTCATATTGCTAAGTATCTTTATTATGAAAGGAGTTTAAGGGGCTATGTCTGCATAAACTCATGAATCCCTCTCCCGAGGATATTATCAGCTTAATTAAATAATGGTTAAGAGGGGAAATGATCTGAAAGTATGTCTGTGAATAAAACTTGTTGAACCTCATACAGCTCACTCCGTAGGAACCATAAAATAAGCCTGAAATGAGGCATTAACTCAGGCACATTTTCTGTGAAGGAGTGTTTACCCTGGCGTCTTAAGGCAAGTTCTAAGGCTCATCAGGAAACTCAGAAAAAAGGAGACTACATGCTCAGTAGTAAGTGCATGTTAACCAGTAATAAAATTTTAAATGTCAACATCCCTGCTTTTGATATGGTTACTGAACTCCAAATGGTAACTTCTAAAACCAAAGTCAACCTGCCTCACCCGTACTCCATTTAAAATTAAATGTAATCCTTCAATTTATAGATGAAAGACAATTCCAAAAGAAAGTTATATTCAGCATCCTTAACTTGTCCCAGTTGCACCCAGACTCTCAAGTTCCAATCCCCTCTGCCAGAGGGTCCCACATCAAACGCCCGATGGCTCCCCATAAACAGACTGTAACATAGAACAAAGGGTGCCCAAAATAGCTTCAAAATACCAAAGGGGATTAGCCAGCAATTTTTTTCTTAAGCCGTTGTGATCTAAAGTTTGGCAAGCAGCATCAGAACAGAGAATTAGATTAGCTTTATCATAAATGAAAATGACTCAAGTATTTTTTAAATGCTTTCGTGAACAATAAAATTCTCCAAAAATCTATATATAGCATTGAATTTTTTAAAGGTATGATTTTAAAAGGAAGTTATTCTTTCTAAAATATATAATCACTCTAGTTTCTCTTTAAGCTGGTTTTGACAATGTCATTATAAATTATAATTTTAGGCAACCCATTTTTTATCAGCTTATGGGGAAAAAGTACAATATAATGACTTTATTACAGAGTATATCTTTTGACACAAGTTTGCAAACTATTTTTTTAAACACCTTTATATTAATTTGTATGCTAATATAAATATCAACTAAAATGTTATGTTTTATTTTAAAAAAAGATGGTCTTTCTATAATTTTAATCAATAAGACAGTATCCCCCTAAGGAAATCAAAAGGGGTGAGAAGGGGGTAAGGGTATACATTTGTAATATTAAATGCTCTTTTATTAACAAAGCTATATTTTTCCGAGTCTTTATTTTAAAAATTACTCTTTTAGGGAGAAAATGTTAAAACTTGAGATAATACAAAACCATTTGCACACATCTATCATTTAAAATAACTCCTCCCTAGGGAAACTGATCAAGAACTTTAATAAACTCAATTGTTATAAACAAACAAAAACCAGTGACTTTACATTTTCATTATTTGATTCTTTCATCAATCAATACTCATAACACTGAAGGACAATAAAACTTATAGAAAGGGAAAATGCAATACTAAAGAACAAAATAGTCTAAAAAGGACATTTTTGAATGAGAAAGAAACAAACTTTACAGATAATTCAAATTTTCATTCTATCAAGCAAACATCAAAGGAATCAAATAAGGGGCAGAAGTCAAATGTTTTTAAAAAACGAAACAAGGAAATAAATTGATTTTATTCATTTTACCAAAGCTTATTGTGAGAAGCTGCTAACTTCTAATGATCACAATATCCTACTGGTCACTTACACCTTTTGTGCTGAAACAGACTTTTGAAGTGTTAAACGTATTTTATTTTGTTGCAAAAAAAAAAGAAAAGCCTGGAAAAAGAAAGCATGTATGATTAAGATTTCGTCTGATAAGAGTATAAACAACAAAAATTTAAAGGAAGGGGCTGGAGAAGGAGAAGAGAAAGGGGAAAAGCAACCTAAAAGAAATGCTATACTTTCTTAAAATGAAAATCCTGAAAAGCCTGTGGAATTCTGTTTACTTGTGCTCTGATTCACAGTCCTTCTCGCAAGGAGACTAGACTGCCTGAACCGTCTGTGGACCGTGACCACCCACACTATGGGAGGCACTGTGATTAAAGAGAGTGCTGTACTCTAGCATCTGCCAGCGCGGTCTGAGCCATGTTGTAATTATTAAATTTGCAGTCTTTTTATAATCTTTTGCATGTGTTGTGGCAAGTCCCCTAAATTGTCTAACAAGAAAACCAGTGAACATGAATAGCAAGTTATTTTTAATATGCACAAATGGCTAGAAAACTGGATACTTTTAATATTACATTTTCACCTTCCACAAAAATGGTTTAACTTACCATACATCTAACACTACAATGAAAACAGATATGCCACTCCAAATTCCTTTTCAATTCTCTTAAAGAGGATATACAGATCAAGTTAAGCCCTTTAATAAATAGCTGAAATGTAGGTTAAACATATACCAAGGAACAATTCACCCTTATATCTGTCCAGTGATTAAATACACAGGAGGATACCAAGGAATACAACAGCTGTAAAATTCTGCAGGTCTATTTACCCTCAAACTTCGTTTTCTATCAAATTTGCTTTACATTCTAATTTTGTTCACAACAGTAATGTGGCTTTAAAGTCATACTTTTCAAGAAGCATTACTCCAAGTGGTGTAAAAATGTCAGTCAGGACACCCAGAACAGGCATTCAGAAAAGGATGTAAACAAAAGGATGTGAACAGAATGCAACCAAGACCTGGCTCAATAACATCCCCAGATCCCTTCCTTCCACCCCCACTGGAGAAGCTATTACTAAGGCACAGTAGGTCTTCTCTGAGAAGCCAAGGTAATATAAAGGGTTTTTTAAAAACCCTTCTTTTTTTTTTTAAAGGACAAGTTCAGCTCAACCAAAAATTGGCAGGCAGGCATGGCCTAACAGCAAGTAAGGAAAACCTCCAAACCTCCACCAGACCCCATCTACATCAGAGCCTCTGCCTTGGGAGAGGTGCACAAATGAGCTCACATAGACAGCTGGCCATAGCTTCTATCACTAAAAAGGAAAGAAACCAAAAAGAACGAAAGAAAACAACCAACTATAAAATTTTTTTTAAAGATCTTTTTTAGAAGCATAAAATCAAAACCACCAAAAAATTATGACCCATCTCTGTGAGGCGCCAGCCAAGAAGAGCCTTTCATCTGGAGGACAGATGACAGTCTCCTTTCCGTCTTCCAGTGATCAAAGTCCTTGAAGATTATTTGCTTAGGTTAAAGAAGGAATGGGGATCTTTCTTTCTCAAACATACCTCAAAAAGCCATAAAATCCCCCAAACTACAAGACTGAGACTAAGAAAATCAACTTTGAACTGTGCTGGTTTCCAGAAGACTTAAGATTTTCCCATTTCTCCTGGACGTATACTCAGGTGAACTGTGCATAACTCCATTACTCAGTGATAGGGCAGAGAGAAGAAGGGACAATCCCAAGGGTGGGTGGGTGTTTAGGGGTATGGTGTGGGTGGAGGTGTGGGCATGTGTATGTCTCATGGTGTTACAGTCTTCCCACAACCCACCCATACCTATCTCATCATATAATTCACCTATAACAAAATGCTCCAGTGATATGAAATGACATAAAACTTTGATTTTACAGCCAGAAAGCAATTTGTGTTTAGAGACTTAATTTAACAAATTTTACTTTTTTCCAAGAAAGGAAAAAACAAAAGAATAAATATATGTATTTTAGGTTATAAAGTTATCCATTTGAATTAAAAGCCTCTGGTTGTTTGAGAGCTCCTATTTTGTTGTTATTTTTTAATTTTACTACACAAATTAGACTACATTTATGAGTATGACACAAATGGCCCTCACTGCAATATTCTTCTCATAAACTTTTCAGGGTGGGCGGAAGAAACAGGAAAATGTTAAATTTTTTAAATGACTTCTGCTAATCCATAAGCCTTTTAAAGAGACAAGTAACCCATATATATGCCTTATTATGTCTCTGCCATCTTATATAAAGATCATTTTCTTTTTTAAAAAATAAATCTAATGCAATTTCAAGTTTAAGAAGTTTTCAATAGAGGCATAGGTCTTGGGCCCATAAAGTTACTATTCTCAATAGTAAGCTTTAAAAAATGAAAAGGGGATGAGAACCTATGTAATACATACTTTAAACATCTCATTAATACACATCACACAAAATGTGCTAAAATTCATACATCTCTCCTGATTTTTAAAGTGCCTGATATATGAACACAAAGATAAAAGATTAAAGTGGATTATGAGCCTTTAAGTGTCCTCCTGTCTCATATACTGCCTTCAGTATAAATTATAACAAAAATAAAACCTGCAATATTTGCTAATCGTTTATATTCTTAAAGCCCTTCAAACACACTCTTCACCTAAATATAAAAGTGGGTGATATTATTATTATTATTACTATTTTATTATAAATTTCTTGTTTTATAAACAAGAAAGCTGTTCAAGTTGCCCATGTGAATAAAATGTGAGCACCAAGTCTGTGGCAGTTCTGTATGAACATGTGCTCTACTCACTGGAACCTGTAAATATGTTATGTTACGTGGCAAAAAAGAACTAAGGTTGTAGTGGAATTAAAGTTGCTAATCAACTGATTTCAAGATAGGAATATCCTCCCAGATTATGCAGGTAGGCTCACTGTAATCATAAGGGTCCTTAAAAATAGAAATGGGAAGCAAAAAAATGAGAACAGAGGGATGACAGTCTCAGAAGGATTTGCTGGCTCCGCAGATAAAGGAAGGGGCCAAGGAATGTGGGGTGGCCTCTAGAAGATGAAAAAAAAAACAATGAAAAAGATTCTCCCCTACAGCCTCCAAATGGAACATAGCTATGTTGACACTTGATTTTTGATTTTTGCCCAGCTGGAATTCGGACTTCCAGAGAGGCAGGATAAAAATCTTGTGTTGTTTAAACCACTAAATTTGTGATAATCTTGTTAAAGAAGGAGAAATAGGAAACTGATATACAGCTTACCAGTTGCAGGGCCAAAATTCAAATCCAGAATTCCAGACCTCATATCACTTGCTATGTTCCTTAGCACATAAATTATGATCTTTTTTCTCTGTCACTGCACGTAAATAACTTTAATATGAAGAAAAGACCTTAAAAGATCGTATCTTACCTGAAATTTAGCTAACTAATAACCTTTACCAACACAGCTCAGAACTTGACGAAATCAAAAAATCAAGTCCAAATCTCATTACATTCCTAAGAAAACCTCCTAAATCTTTATTTGGTTACATTACATAAAATTACAAACCATTTAGTTCTTATTTATGTTTAGAGTACATCTAAAGCAGCATAAAAGAAAAAGTGCATTGTATAGAGCTAATAAGAGAGTAAAACTGTTTTTTTCTTTCTTTAAAAAGGAAACACCTATGTATAAATTCAAACAAAATGTCTTATCTTTTGCAGCAGTCTCCATTTCAGTAAATGGTATCTCCATTTAAACTTTTAAGAAGAGTGATGTCAGAAACATGGCAGAGTGAGATACATCCACAGATTTCTCCCTTTGAAAAAACAATAAGCTGAACATCTACAACTCAACAAAAAACGCCCAAACAGCACAGCAGCATGTCTGAGTGTGGGATCTGCACATAAGAGATATCAGAGGTCAGAACCCCAGGTATTGAGCAATGGACTGGGAGAAACAAAGAAGCTGCCTCTTGCAGCTGCCTGAGCTCCCTATTGGAAGAGGGTGAGGGGAGAAAGTGCAGTGAGTTCCTTGAAAATCCTTGCCAGGGAGACCTGTGAGTTCCACACACCCAGGGGCAATGCCAAGGCATCAAGGCAGAAAGTAGAGAAGCAGGATGGCAAAAAAACAACAGTTGATTTTTACCAGCCACAGTTGCTAAACTGAGGCTGAGCCAAAATCCCCATCCCCCAACCCAGGGGGCCCATTCCCCATAAGCTCTGAGAAGGAACACCACAGAACCCCAGGGGAATCTGAGCAAATGCTACCAAAACTGTCGCTAACACTGACAAGGACTGAGACTGAGGGTAGTGAGCGTGATTAAACATCTGTAAGGAAAAAAAGGCATTATTAAGGCTTTATATAAAGCAGGGATACAAGAGGCTTAGACGTCACCTACTGGAAACCAAAAGAAAAGCGCCTTCTTTGCAACAGGCTAAAGAGAGGTCTTTATACAATAAATCTTCTTTCTGGGAGGGGGAGGAAGCAGAATACACTTCCATTAAAGCCCAGGCAGAAAAATAGTTCATTAAACACCATGAACAATCAAGGTAACAAGACATCTCAGAAAGAAAGAGAAAAATCTCCAGAAAATAAGCTTACTGACATAGAAATATATGACTTAAATGACAGAGAATTCAGGATGATACTTCTGAAAAAGCTCAGTGAGATCTGAAAAAGTCAATATTAACAATTTCAGGAATTGAAAAAAACAACTGGATGAACAGAACGAGTTCTTTAGCAAAGAGCTTGAAATCCTCAAAAAGAACAGAACTTCTGGAGATTAAAAACACACTGCAAGAGTTGAAAAATGAAATAGCAAGCTGGGGAAACAGAGTTGATCAAATGATGGTAAGGACCAGCGATATCAAAAACAGAAATGTAGAAATAAAAAAGAAGAGAAAAACCGAGGAATAAAAAATCATGAAAGAGAAATGCAAGAACTAGCTGATATGATCAGAAAGGGAAACATAAGAATAATGGGCATTCTCAAAGGGGATAAAAAAGAACAGGGACGAGAAAGCATTTTCAGACAAAAGTGAATGAGAATTTCCCAAATCTAAGAAATGAGCTGGAGCTTGGAATTCAAGAAGTCAAGAGAACACCCAATTATCTCAACCCAAAAAGGCCTTCTCCAAGACACATTGTATTAAAATTATCAAAAATCAACAACAAAGACAGTATTCTCAGGGCAGCCAGGGAACAAAAGATGATAATCTATAAAGGAAAACCCATTAGATTACTGTCGGACTTCTCAGCACAAACTTTACAAGCCAGAAAGAAGTGGAATCAAATATTCAAACCATTAAAAGAAAGGAATTCCTAGCCAAGAATAATGTATCCAGAAAAGCTCTCCTTTAGATATGAAGGAGAAACAAAGAGCTTTCCAGACATATAAAAATTCTCCACTATGAGGCCTGCATTACAAAAAAATACTGAAAGAGGTCAGCTCATCTAAAACAAAATGACAAAAAAAAAAAAATACATAACTAAGGTGACTAGCAGGCAGATAGAAGCAGAGGAGTGCAACCCTTCAAAGAACAGGACATTATAAGCTTGAACAATAAAAAGAGATTTTCTATCTCAAGATAGTAATGAACATTCAGCATACATAGGGACAAATTGAGAGAATAATGACTGAAAGGGGGAAGATTCAAAGATCCAAATTCACAAAGGGAAAAGGAGATAAGGCAAACACAGAAGAAAATGAATGACTGTATGTGTGTGTATGTGTGTGTATGTACATATATATGTATGTGCATATATATATATGTGTGTGTGTGTATGTATGTATGTGTGTATGTATGTATGTATGTGTGTGTATATGTATATATAAACTATCCTTTATGTATTTGTAATGGTAACTACACACCAAAGATTCAGAACTGAAGTATGTAACATAAAACAAGAAGGACCAGAGGGAAAACCCACAAAGGCCAATCAAATTAAAAAAAAAAAAACAGCAACACAGGACAAGGAAGCAATGGAAACACCGAGCTACCAGAAAGCAAAAGATAAAATGGCTATAGACATCATATTTCGATAATCACCCTAAAATGTTAATAGACTGAACTCACCAATAAAAAGGCACAGAGCTGCAGATTGGATCAAAAAACAAAACCCAACCATATGCTGCCTCCAGGAGACACATTTCAGTTCCAAAGACAAATATAGCTTCAAAGTGAAAAGATGGAAAATGATATTTCAAGCAAACAGCATTCAGAAAAAAGCAGGAGTGGCGATACTAATATCGGATGAAACAGACTCCAAAATAAAAAAGGTAAAGAAAGACACTGAGGGATACTTCATAATGATAAAGGGAATCATACACCAAAAAGACATAACACTAATTAATATCTATGCTCCCAATCAGTGAGCCCCAAAATATATTAAGCAATTACTAACAGAACTAAAAGGGGAAACAGACCAAAACACTATCATAGTGATCTGTCAGATACGGACAGATCATCCAAACAAAAATTTAATAAGGAAATAATGTCCTTAAATGACACATTAGACCAACTGGACATAACTGACATTTACAGAACCTTTCAATCCAAAACCCCTGCTTATACATTCTTCTCTAGTGCACATGGAACACTCTCAAGGATTGATCATATATGAGGACACAGAGATAGCCTCAACAAATATAAGAGGAATAAAATCATATGAATAATATTCTCTGATCATTATGCTTTGCAGCTAGAGATCAACTGTAAAAAAAAGTGAGAAGAACCACAAATACATGAATATTAAACAACATGCTAATGAAAAATAACTGGGTCAGAGGAGAAATAAAAAGAGAAATCAAGAGATACATAGAAACGAATGATAATAATAGTACAACGTATCAAAACTTTTAGGCCACGGCAAAAGTGGTCATAAAAGAAAGTTCATATCGTTACAGGCCTACCTCCAAAAACAAGAATGAGCCCAAATAAACAACCTAATGCTTCATCTTGAAAAACTAAAAAAGGAAGAATAAATGAAGCCTAAAGTCAGTAGAAGGAATAAATAATCAAAATTAGAACAGAAACAAATGAAATTGAAAACAAACAAAAAAAATCAGAAAAAATAAATGCAACAAAAATAAATGCAGCTGGTTCTTTGAGAAGGTTTAAAAAATTGACAAACCTCTGGCTAGACTCACTGAAGAAAAAAGAGAAAGGACACAAATAAACAAAATCCAAGATGAAAGAAAATATGACAGACAACTCAGAAGTACCAAGGATCATACAAGAACACCATGAAAAAGTATATAACACCAAATTTAAAAACCTAGAAGAAATGGACCAGTACTTAGAAAAATACAACCTTCCTAGTCTGAATCAAGAACTGGAAAATCTAAATTGACCGATCAGCAGTATGGAAATTGAAACAATCATCAAAAACCTACCAAAAGTAAAAGTCCAGGGCCAGATGGCTTCACCAGTGAATTCTACCAAACATTCAAAGAAGATTTAATACCTAGATTCCTCAAAATTTTCCAAAACATCGAAGAGGAGACAATACTTCCCAACTCATTTTATGAGGTCAATATTACTCTGATACCAAAACCCGCTAAAGGTAATACAAAAAAAGAAAACTACAGATCAACCTCTCTCATAAACATAGATGCAAAAATCCTAAATAAGACACTAGTGAACTGAATACAGCAATATATTAAAATGATTATACACCATGATCAAGTGGGCTTCATCCCAGGGGCACAGAGATGGTTCAACATATGCAAATCGATTAATACGATGATAAACCACATAAACAAATTTAAAAAATAAGAATCATATGATCATATCAATAGATGCAGAAAAAGCCTTCAACAAGATACAGAACCTATTTATGATCAAAACGCTTCACCAAATTGGCAGAGTAGGACAGTACCTTAATATAATAAAGGCCATATATGACACACTCTCTGCCAACATTTTACTTAATGGTGAAAAACTAAAAACCTTCTCTCTAAGATCAGGAACAAGGCAAGACTGTCCACTATCACCACTCCTGTTCAATATAACATTGGAGGTCCTATCAAGTGCAATCAGGGAAAAAATATAAAAGGCATCCAAATAGGAAACTAAGAAATCAAACTGCCACTATTTGCAGATGACATGATTCTCTGTATAGAAAACCCTAAAAACTTCATAATAACACTAGTAGAAACAATAAGTGAATACGGTAGTTTCTGGACACAAAATCAATGTTCAAAATTCCATAGCGTTCCTATACTCTAATAATGAAGTGTCAAAAAAAGAAGTGAAAAAAATAATCCCTTTAGAAATTACATCAAAAAGAATAAAATACCTAGGAATAAATCTGATGAAACATGTGAAAGACCTATATAATGAAAATTACAAGACCCGATTAAAAGAAATTGAAGAAGATACCAAGAAAAGGAAAGATATTCCATATTCTTCTATTGGAAGAATAAGCATAGTTAAAATGACCTTATTACATAAAGCATTATACAGATTTAATGCAATCCATTCAAAATCCCATCAGCATTTTTTAAAGAAACGGAAGAAAAATCATCATATTTGTATGGAAGCATGAAAGACCCCAAATTGCCAAAGCCATCCTGAAAAGAAAGAACGAGACTGGAGGCATGACTCTGCCTGACTTTAAATTATACTACAAAGGACAGTAATTAAATCGGCATGGTATTGGCAGTAAAACAGACACACAGATCAGTGGAACATAATCGAGAGTCCAGATGTAAACCCATATTTATAGAGGCAAATAATTTTTGACAAAAAAACCAAAAACATACGATGAAGAAAGGAACACCTCTTCAATAAGTGGTGCTGGGAAAACAGGAAAGCCACTTGCAAAAGAATGAAACTAGACTGTTGTCTATTACCACACAGCAAAATTAATCAAAATGGATTAAGGACCTGAATATAAGACCTAAAACAATAAAATGCATAGAAGAAAACAGGAACTAAACTCAAGGACCTTACACTTAAAGAGGATTTATGAATTTGACCTCGAAGGCAAGGGATGTAAAAGCAAGAATAAATGAATGGGACTACATCAAACTAAAAAGTTTCTGCACAGAAAAGAAATTGTCAATGAGGTAGAGACAACCAGCTGAATGGAAAAACATATTTGCAGCAATGCCTCCAATAAGGGCCTAAAATCCAAAATATACAACTCATATGACTCAATAACAATAATAAAAAAAAAAGATCCAGTCAAAAAACGGGCAGAGGACTTGAACAGACACTTCTCCCTAGATGACATACAAATGGCCAACAAATATATGAGAAGATACTCAACATCACCAGCTATTAGGGAAATGCAAATCAAATCCACAATCAGACACCATCTCATACCTGTTAGAATAGCTATAATCAACAGGACAAGTAATAACAAATGTTGGAGAGGATGCGGAGAAGTAACCCTCATAAACTGCTGGTGGGACTGCAAATTGGTACAGCCACTACGGAAAACAGTATGGAGGCTCCTCAAAAAACTAAGAATTGATCTCTCATATGATCCAGCAATCCCTCTACTGGGTGTTTACCCCCAAAGACCTGACAACTCATATGTGAAAAGATATTTGTACACCAATGTTCATAGTAGCATTATTCACAGTGGCCAGGACATAAAAGCAACCGAAGTATCCTACGATAGATAACTGAATAAAGAAGCTGTGCTACATATATACAACGGAATATTACTCAGCCATAAGAGGAGATGAAATATTGCCATTTGGAACGACTTGGATGGACTTTGAGATAATCATCCTAAGCGAAAGAAGCCAAACAGAAAAGGCTGAAAATCAAATGATATTACTTATATGTGAGATATAAACCCAAAAGCAACAAAAGAACAGGACAAATGAACAGACACCCATTGACATGGACTATATTGACTAGTGGTTACCAGAGGAGAGGGAGAAGGTAGACAAGGTAAAAGGAGTCAAATACATGGTGACAGATAGAAATCTAACTGCGGGAGGTGAACACAGTATAAATATATATATGCCTTACAGTTAATATGTATACCTGAAACTTGGATTTTATTAACCAACGTCAACATAAAAAGAAATAAAAATAATAATTTAAAAATAAATAAATTATGAGAGGTGTTATTGATGGCCCTCTCCCTCATCCTGCTACCCCCTTTCTATGTGATCAACATCAACACCTATTGATTATATTTACAAACAAAATTTGAAATACATTTGCTTTCTTCTATCACCTGGTAACCATTCTAGTTCAAATCCCCTTAATACCTTGCCTGGCCTACTGCAGCAACTCACTTCCACTCTGGCCTGTTCCAGATGGCAGCCAACTGGAGATTACAACCCGAAATTTCTGTTTCCAGACATATACCAAGAGAAACTCTAGCACATGTAACTAACTAGGAAACATGTACTGAAATATTCAAAGCCATCATCCAGTGTATAACAGCAAAAACCTAGAAATATGAAAAATTCCGTAGAAGTAAAAATGAATGTACTACGACTACATGTAACAACACAGATAAACCTAAACAAAAAATTGAGCAAACAAGTAGACTACATGTCATTATATTTACATTAAATTTAAAAAACATGACAAATTAAATTATATGTTTATGACAAAATCAACATGTAGTCAATTGTATTATAAAGAAAAACAACAATAAAAAGAAAATCAAGATGAGAGAAAGAATATTGCTAATGCTGGATGGTACATATAAGTGTTTGTTATGATTAAGTTGCATAATGACATACATGAATAAAAAACAAAGAATGCTCCAATTAAAATGGTAAGAAAAATTTATGATTTAGAAAAATCTCAATTCTCTGATATAATGACCACATATATTAATATGGTACTAACAGTGAGCTCTTAATGTCAAGTACTGCTCTAAAAACTTTACATGCACATCCAAAAACATTCTCATACACCGCACACATAATCATTTAAGCCTCCCCACAATCCTAAGAGGTGTAAAATTATTTTCCCTTTGCAGATACAAAACTAATTCTGAGAAGTTATGTGATTTGTCCAAGGTAACACCAAGTTAGTAAGTGCTGGACCCAGGATGTGAATTCAGGCAGTTGTTTTGGAGAGGACCTGTGTGTAATCATTCCAAAATACTCAGTCCTGAACTGATATAATTCCTGTTAGATTTGATATAGATACAACAATATTTTAAATATAGCAACCTTAACAAGTAGCAATTATTGCAGAACAAAGACTCTTAAAACATTTCACGTACATTCTTAAACTCTTACAATTTATATGCTATTAGGCAGATGGAGCTTTGTAACCTGAAAATGTTAATTATACAGAGGTCAAGTAGCATATTAATATAAATGCTCAACAAAAAAACTGACTTAGAAAATTTCTGAACCCTTATTAATTTGTTCAAAGGTTTTTAAAGCTCTCTAGTTGTCTTCAGCACTTCTAATCCTAGCAAGCTATTGCATTTATTCCCTTGCTACAAAAAAACTAGAGAATTGGACAAATTTTTTAAAACACCTACCAACAGATAGCACAAGACTGTGATCCATAAAAGAAGAAAAACAATAAGGTGAGTCCCATTATCAGCCTGGCTTTCTAACTGGATGCCTTCCAAACCACGAAGCAGGGAGAGACATCACAAGGAGAGCACAGAAAGCTCACTAAGTTAAGGAGAAGGAGACTAGAGTTCGGAAAGACAAAGGCAGATGGGATTTGAGGAAAAGGAAGATAGCAGAGAAAAAGCTCGATTTCAATGTGGGGGTTTTGAGTCTTTGGTTGAATAATAATCTGTGCACATGCAGGGTAAAACTCCACAAGGGCAAAGAACAACTGCTAGAGGGCAATAAGGTAAATAAATAATTCTCAAAAATTACTCAAGACTGGGAGACACTGGAATTTTGTGTTCCAGCAATCAGTAGACTCAGTGGCAGGACAAAAGAAGCCCTGGAGAAAGGCTACTAAAGACCTGCTCCACTGGTTTAAAAACAACCCTGGAAAGGTAGAAAGGGTGGACCTAATATTTAAAGAATACACTGCCTGCCAAGATAAACTAAACAAAAAAGATGACATAGTAAGAACATTCAACAATGTAAAGTTCACAATATCTGGCATTAGGCTGAAAATGATAGATGATGAAATTAGCAAATAAAGACCTTAAACAACTGTTTTTATATATTGCCTGAATTTAAAGAAATACAGAGAACTAGACAGTTACAAAAGAACCGAACTGAATTTCTAGAGATAAAAAATACACTATACTGAAAAATATATTGAATGGAATTAAAGCAGATTAAACACTGCAAAAGACCTCACAGAAGTAAGAGAACACAACAACTGAAACTATCTAAAATAAAGCAGATAGAGAAGATAGGGGAAAATATGATAAGGCCATCAGAGGTTTGAGGGAAAATGTCAAGTAGGTTCATGTAAACATAATTAGAGTCCTAAAAAGAACGGAAAGACAGAGAAGTTTTTATAGAAATGATGGCTTAACTTTTTCCAAATTTGAAGAAAACTATAAATGCAAATACAGGAAACTCAAAAAATCCCAACTAGGATGAACACAGAAAACCACATCATGACATATTGAAATCAATTTTCTAAAAATCTGTGATAAAGAAAAAGAAATATTAAAAGCAGCCAGGATGGAAAAGGCAACGATGAACAAAGGTAAAGATGACAACAGTCTTCTCAGAAACTACGAGACAGAATTCAATGAAATTACATCTTTAAAATACAAAGAACAACCAACCTGTCAAAACAGAATTCTACACTTAGTGAAAATGTACTCAAGAATGAAGATGAAATGAAGCTTCTTTCAAACATTCAAAAGCTCAGAGAGTTCTCAACAGCAGGCATACACTCCAAGCAATGTAAAAATTAGTTCTTCAAGGGGAAGGAAAAGGATATCAAATGGGAATGTACATCTACACAAAAAAATAAAAAGTGCTGGCAACAGCAAATATATGCATGAATATGAAAGATTTTTTTCCCTATTTTTCAATTTTGTTTTAAGAAGACTGCTTAAAGCAAAATTATTAATGTATTATGGGTATCTAAAAATTTTTGAAGTAAAATATACTGCAATATAAAAAAGGTGGGGTAGTAAAAATGGACTTAAACTGCTGTGAGGTTCTAATATTACACATATATAGTATAAACTATACTTTTAAGTAATACATATAGTCCTATATGATACAAAACATGAATATTATAAATCCTAGAGCTGTGCTGCCCAATACAGTAACCACTAGCCACAAGTGAAAATGAGAACTTGGAATACGATTTGTCTGAGCTAAAGTTTGCTGTAAATATAAGTCATACACTGAATTTTAAATATTTAGTATGGAGAATAAAGTTCATATTTTTTATATTGATTATGAATTAAAATAATATTTGGGTTTTATTTTTTAATGTGCTAAATAAAAATACTTTTATAATTATTTTTACCTCTTTTTAATTTTTAATGTAGCTACTGGAAAATTAAATTTATGTTTGGAGCACACAATCTGGCTCACATTATATCTTTCTTGGACATGCAACCACTGTAAGATATAATCAAAAAGTATAGCTATTAAGCTAATAGTGATGATGAAATGAAACAGTATTTTTTAAAGAAGTTAGAAATATAGGGGAAAAAAAAGAATAAATAAAAAAATAACAACAAAAAGCAAAATGCAGATATAGCAGTCTTAAAATGTGGTTCTGAATACCTTTGAGAGTCTTCACATTCACAGGTGGGGTTTGTCTTCTCCCCTTGAATCTGGGTGAGAGTTTGTGACTGTTCCTACTAAGAGGATAGTGAAAATGACACTCTGATTTCCAAGGGTAGGTTATAAAGAGTACATAGCTTCTGCCTGGTTCTCTTGAAGACATTCTCTTGAAACTCAGCTACCATGCTATTAGAAAACCAAGAAGCCCCACGCAAAGGACATATGTAGATGGGTTCCAGCTAATAACCCCAGTTGATGTACCAGCTGACAACCAGCGAAAACCTCAAGATGATTTCAATCCCAAGTCATTCAGTCCAGTATTCAAATTTTTCCACCTGAGGCCCCTGACAACAACGAGCAAAGAAAGCCATCCCCTACATGATTGTTCTGAGTTTCTGATGGTCAGAAAAAAAAAAAAGGCATTAAAATGATTATTGTTTTAAGCCACTGTTTTGGAATGGCACTTTACTTAGCAATAGCAACTGGTATTAAAAATTTAAATTCAGCATACCAATACTTACATTAAGTATAAATCCATGAAAAGGCAGCAGTTGTCAGAATAGATAAAAACCAAGAACCAACTACCTATATGCTACCTACAAGAAACCCACTTTAAATATAAGGACACAACTAGACTAAAAGTAAAATGATGGTAAAGAATATAACATGCAAACATTAATCAAAATAAGCTAGGGTGTTTTTTCTTTATCTTTTTAATATGAGACAAAGTAAATTTTAGAACAAAAAGTATTTCCAGGAAAAAGATACATTTCATTAATAATAAAAGATTCATCAAAAAGAGGTAACAATTCTAAATGTTACATCTTCAAAAAAGCTTCAAAATAAATGAAAAGAAAAATGATAGAATTGAAAATAGAAATCAGTAACTCCCAATTATAACTGGAGACTTTAACATTATTAGTAACTGATGAACAGAAAATTGGTAAGGCTATAGAAGACTTGAACAACATGATTATTGGGAGTCAATTCTCCACGAATCTCTTGCATTTCTGAATATTTTGTAAGGAGAGATACCTTTATGCCAGAATATCTTTTCAAGAATATTTGTAGAGCAAACAGGTCTGGAAAAGAGATAAGGATCTCAAGCGAAGGCAAAAGGCAGGTTTGTCTACTCTTCAATATAACATGTGTCCCTCTGGGTTAAAAGGAAGTTTGTTTGCAGCCTATTATAGAATATCTGAACTGGAAGGTTCTTCAACTGTGACGCAAACCCTGTATAACCAGTATGTATCCAGGACTCTCTGCATTTCCCCTATGAGACATGAGAGACAAAGGGAATAGACATAAAAATCAAAGTTTGTTGTGCTGTAAGTAATAAAGTCCTCTGTCTTCGACTAAAGAATTCTATGTTTTCTTCCAGCAGGCATAAAACAATGGCAGACTAACTTGTTTTTAAGGCGCAAACAACCTCAGACCATTCACAGTCTTCAACACATACCAACCACCATGATGGCCCAATTGATACCTTAAGATTACCCCATCCGGTGTTATTTTCAAGTTAACATAAAATAGTTAACAGGACAGACCAAAATCACAGCTATAAAACATGTCTCACAGAACTGAACAGGATTGAAATAGTACAAATATTTCCTCAGACACAACAGAATTGTGATTCATCACTAACAGAAAGATATCTGGAAAATACTCAAATATTTGGATATTTAACACCACATGTCTAAATAACCAAGGAGTCAAAGAAAAAGTTACAAGAGAAAATTAGGAAATACTTCAAAGATAATTAAAATAAAAAAATATATATCAAAATTCAGGAGAAGCAACCAAAGCAGTGATTAGAGAAAAATTTATAGCTTTAAGTTTTATGTTAAAAATGAAGAAAAGTCTCAGATGAAGTATTTAAGTTCCAGCTTAAGAGCTAAGGGAAAAAATCCAATTAAACTTGAACTGAAAGAAAAGAAATAATGAATATAAGAAGAGAAATAAAACAAATAGAAAAATGTACAAACAAGAGAGAAAAATCAATGAGGCCAAAACCCAGTTTTAGGAAAAAAAAAAAAAGAAATTTGTACATTTGTTAAACTCAAGCTATGTTCACAGGGAAAAAAATGGAAGACAAAGTTCTAAAGTCAGAAATGAAAATAAGGACCTCATTACATATCCTAGAGATACTAAAAGCATTATAAAAGAATATTATGTCAATAAAGATAGAATGGATAAATTCCTTGAAAGACAAACTTATAAAATCTGATTCAAGAAGAACCTTTATAAAATTTACCTAATAAAGAAAATGAACCCATAATTTTAAAACTTTCCACGAAAAAATTTCAGAATCAGAGTTTCATTAGTGATATTAATGATTAAAAAAATATTATTCTTACATACAATTAGAAAATAAATGTGAATTACTCTGATATTAAAATAGACAATATAAAAAAACTCCAAATCAATATTTCTCATGAACATAGATGCAAAATTCCTTAACACAATTTTAGCAAGTAGAAAGCAGCAATACATAAAAAAGAGAACATTATATCACTAACTGAGGTTTATGCCAATAATTACCGGTGAGATTAACAATCTAAAATCAATAAATGCAATTTGCTATACTAGCATTAGTATAAAGAAGAAAAATTATATGATTATTTCCATAGATGCATAAATAGAATTTTAAAATATTCAATATTTGATAGAGTAATGTCAGCAAAATGACAGACTACTAAGTTCCAGACCCTCATCCCCCCATGTTAATATCAAGAACTATAGGCTAACTAAAACAGCTTTGTGGTAGCTCCGAAAAGCAGTCATGGATCTGCAGCAACTAAGCAAATATCCAATCAGGAAAGAGCCACACTCAAAAAACAGTAGGAAATTTCATGGCATTGTTGTTTGCACTTGCCCCCACCACCCACCCTCTCCCTGGTGAAGCTCGAACGAAGTGGCCCAATTTCTAGTACCCTCCCCCATAACAGTAGGAAAAAAGTGAAACTTATCTGCAATATTCTGGCATGTTTACGGGCTACCCAAGGAATTGATTTGTATATTGCCTGACTTGGAGCTCAGCTGCAAATGGTAGCACAGCCTGGATTTCAGGTTGGAAACCACAAAAGGTAGTAGTGAGTGTTATGGTAGGTGAAAACTACAGAGAACTGAAGACCTGCAGATGCCTACAGATAGGATTACAGATAGAAAAAAAAAAAAAGGAGCAGAAAATTCAAGAGTGAAAAAGCAAGAATGAGACTCACAATGAAATTGACATCTTAAAAGAGCTTGTAGACTGACATTGGAAAAAAGCAAATGTACAGACCCAGGAAAAATGCACTCAGAAAAGGCCCAAGAAGACCTTAAGCCTTCATGACAGGTTAACTGGTAAAGGTATTCCCCTACATAAGGAAATCTGTAAAGACTAAGGTGGTGGTTTTCAAATGACAAATTTTCAATAAACATAACAAGGCAGACAAAGTAAAAGGGAAACATGACTAATTCAAAAGAACAACATAACTTTCCAGACCTACCCTAGGAAAACACATGCTTTGAACATACTGAACAAAGATATAAAACAATTTTTTTGTTTTTAGCTTTTGTCTGCTTAATTCATTATCATCTGTGCCTACTGTAGTGCCTAGGCTCATGATAGGTACCAATATTTGTTAAATAAACAAAATTGTATTTACCAATGACCAAGAGAGCACCTGCCCCATGACAGCATTGAATAAATGTTTGGCTGGCATGCATGCATGCATGCATGCATGCATGCATAAATAAATAAATGAATGAATGAATGAATAAATAAATAAATAAATGCAACACCCTAAGGTATTATTTTATAGAGAACCACGAAAATAACAGCAGTAAGCACTCAACATTTATCTTAATAAAAATGCTATCGGAAAAATTATAGGCCCTGTTTTACAAAGGATAAAAGAGAGGCAGTTTTATAACTTGTTCAAAACAGAGCTTGAGCATTTAACCACCATGTTCTGTGGTCATGAGCAAAGATGTAACAGCAAGGGGCACTGAACAAGGGTGTCCATGGAGATAGAATATTTGCTGAACAACAGAAGACAGTCCAGGCATGGAAACCTCCTCTAAATACTGAACCCCATCACTCTTTATACCCGAGAGTACTGTTGATCTATAGTGGGCATGAGGATTCAGAACAAAAAATATTGGCAGAGGCTGGATATTGACAAATGTGGGATGTAAGTAGGGATGGAACATTTGGGAGGCCCAGAACTGTGTGAGAATAAACCATTGTAAAGATCCAATAATAGCTGTAATGAGTTATTCAGAAGGACATAGAATGTTGTCAGGGCAGAATATTATGGGCACAAGAGAATATTTTCAGAACAAATGTCATAGGAGTCTAGAACCTCCCTGAGTACAAAGCACAGAAAGACCTAGAGCATTGGCAATGAATAAATATCTGAAAGGGTATAGGACCAGATGCCATCAAGGATGGTCTGTTCACAGGACATAGATAATTACTGGAATGAGCTGGAGGTATTTAGGTAAAACATTTAGATGGTGATCTGGGTTAATTTTGGAACAAGAGACCGAGATATGCCTGGGTTGGGATATTTAGGGGACTGGGACATTTCAGGTATATAACATCTAGGAGACTGTAATGCTGGCAGTGACTGCTTTTGAAACACAGAATGCCAGCTGGATTGGGATATTTTGAGAACACAGATCACTGGTTCCAGTGGCACACTCTGGGAGGGCCACAGAATGGTAAACTGACTATGGAGGGCATGATAGAAGGATGAAGGCAGGTAAATCAACCCAACTTTTACTGTGGGCTCTTTATCCATTTTTCCTCCTAGGTTTTGTTTTCAGATTGTTTCTCAGATCCACAAAACATATTGAGACTCAGGTGTAAACACCAGGCCATTTGGGCTACCCAAATGAGAACCCTCTACAGGAGACGATGCCACAAAGCATTCCATCACAGGTCAGTGGGCCATCAAAGTCGGCCCCACAGGAGTCCTTGCCACCTTCTTTTGTGCCAGCACACAGTAGGTTTGGTGTGATCTTCTTCAGGTAGACATGATGACACTCATCAAAGTATAGCTGAATGTTGGCACATTGTATGATTTGGGAGTAACCGAGCCAGACACCTGACAGCAGGTGGAAGGGGGAAGGCAGTCACTGTGTGAGAGGGGCAGGACATGGACGCGGCTCATGAGCTGGACCAGGGACCATGGCTTCAGAAGTATGATATTGTGGTTATGGCTTAGGTAAGTGAGACTGTTCTGGTACTAAAGACGGAGGATAAAACCGACTACCTCTCTCACCTGCTCTCCAGCCTCCACATGACCCAGGGCTTGCCAAGGTAAACTCTACACCTATCCTTCATACAGTGTGCTGCAGTGAGGATCCATCTGGGATAGACCAGGACCCTGCTACAGAGGAGCCATCCCTATACTAGTAGGGCTGCCTGCCAGAACTGAGAGTGGGAGAGGCAGGTGTAGCCACCCAGGAGAAACCCACTGGTTCTATTGAGAATCTTGGGATACTTCCAAGAGATACCACCTGACAAAGCCACATTCAGGAAGGCAATCATTACATCCAGGGACCACATGGCAGCTCTGAGTTTGGGGGGGCAGCAAAGGGAGCTCATATGAAATTATTAAGTTAGAGGAACAAAGGAAAATAATGAAAAGGGAAGAAAGCCTAAGGGACTTATAGATACCATAAAGTGCACCAATATATGAGTTATGGGACTGCCAGAAGAAGAGTGAAAGTAACAGAGTTTATCTGAAGAAATAACAGCTGAAAATTTCCCAAGTCTGAAGAAAGAATTGGACATCCAAACTCAAGAAGCTCAAAGAACTCCAACTAGGATGAACTAAAAGTGGTCCCAACTGCAATTTATAACTACCAAACTGTCAAAAGTCAAACACAAAAGAACCTTTCAAAGCAGTAAGAAAAAAGCAACTTGTCACAAATAAGAAAGCTACCATAAAACTGTCAGCAGATTACTCTGCAGAATATTACAGGCCACAAAGGGGTGGATGATACATTCAAAGTGATGAAGAAGTCTATAGCCATGCTACCCTAAATAAACCCAATCCCGTCTGATCTCGGAAGCTAAGCAGAGTTAGACCTGGTTAGTACTTGCATGGGAGACCACCTAGGAAGACCAGGTGCTGTTGGTGTAAAAAATGAAAACATTAGGGATTATAAGATGATAAGGTTCTTGCAATCTGTGCGGTCAATCAAGGGTTGCTGCACCTAAAAAATAAAAAAATAAATAAAATATCCCTAAAAACAAACAAACAAACAAAAAGACAAAAACAAAAAACAAAAACAGAATGATGAAGAAAAAACTACCAACCAAGATTACTGTATCTGGCAAATACATTCTTCAAAATGAAAAAGAAATTAAGATGTTCCAGATAAATAAAAGATAAGGGAATTTATGACCTACAAGAGATAGAGAGTCCTTCAAGTTGAACTGAAAGGCTACTGAACAGAAACGCAAAGCCATATGAAAATATGACATTCTCCAGTAAAAAATATATGGACAAAAATAGAATCTTCTATTATTGTATCCAAGTACATAAATTCATTTTAATTATTGTACTGAATTTAAAAGACTGAAGCATAAAAAGTGTAAATCTAAGTTACTTAGTACATAAAATAAAGATATAATTTGTCACACCTATAATATAAAGTAACGCAGCAGAGCTATAAAGAACTTTTTTATGCGATTGAAGTAAAGTTGATTTCAATTAAATTCAATTTATTAGTCTAAAATAGACTCCATAGAGAAAATATCTATAGGATCAACACAAATGGAAATGAGAAGGAAATCAAAATATGTCATTACAAAAAAGACATCAACTAAACACAGAGGAGAAAGGGACCAAAGCAAGGGACAAAAACTGATGCACAAAAAAACAAAACCATAATGGAGATATTCCACGTTCTTGAAATGGAAGAATCAACATAGTTAAAATGACCTTATTATATAAAGCATTATACAGATTTAATGCAATCCCTTTCAAAATCCCATCAGCATTTTAAAATAAACAGAACAAAAAATCATCAGATATATACAGAAGCACAAAAGACCCCGAACTGTGAAAGCCATCCTGAGGAAAAAAAAAACAAAAACGAGGCTGGAGGCATCATTCTGCCTGATTTCAAATTATACTACAAAGTGACAGTAATCAAAGCAGCATGGTATTGGCAGCAAAACAGACACATGGACCAGAGGGTAGGTGGTGGGGGATAAGGGAGTATGCAGGTGGTTAAAGGAAGTCAAATATAGGGAGGTAGGGTGAGGGTGAAGTGGGTAAAGGGGATCAAATTTATGGTAGCTGAAGGAAACTGGACTTTGGGTGGTAAACACTCAATAGAATATATAGATGTCAAATTATAATGTACACCTGAAAATTATATAATTGTATTAAGCAATGTTATCCTAATAAATTTAATAAAAATTTAAAAATTAAACAGAAAAACATAATGGCAATACAATACAGTCCTTCTGTATGAGTAATTACTATAAAGGTAAATGGATTAAACTCCTTAATAAAAAGACATAGATTGTTATAATAGGCAAAAACAAACAGGATTCAACTTTCTGCTGTCTGCAAGTGACTCACTTTAGATCTAAGGACAGGTACAGGTTTAAAGCAAATGAATGGAAAAGATTTTTCATGCAAACAATAAGCAAAAAAGAGCAGAAGTGGTAATACCATACTAGACAATATAAACTTTAAATCAAAAACTGGTACAAAGAAGGACATTATGTAATAATAAAAGGGAAAATTCACCAAAAAGACAGCAATTGTAAAAATATAAGCATCAAACATTAGAGCTTCTAAATACATGAAACAAGCTAACACTGACAGAATTAAAGGGTAAAATAGATAGCTCTGCAATAGTAGTAGGATATTCCAACATCTCATTTTCAATAATGGACAGAATAACAAACATAAAATCATTTGGAAACAGAAGACCTGAAAAAACATTATATACCAATGGCACCTAAGAGACATATACAGAACATTCCATCAGACAATAGAAAAAATATACATTTTTTTCAAATTCACATGGAACATTCTCCAGAATAAACCATATGTTAAGCTAGAAAACAAGTCTTAATAAATTTTGAAAGCCTTACATCATAAAATGTAATTTTTCCCAATCATAATGTAATGAAACTAAAAATCAGCAGTATGAGAAAAACTGGAAAATCCACAATATGTGGAAATTAAACACACTCAACTAATAGTTCAAAGAAATCTCAAGGGAAATTAGAAAATATCTTGAGAAAATGAAAATGAAAACAAAACATCAAAACTATGAGATACAGCAAAAGAATAAGAGGAATATTGATAAGAAAGATCTTAACAACCTAACTTTAAATCTTAAGAAACTAGAAAAGAACAAACTAATTCAAAGTTGCCAGAAAGAAATAATAAAAATTACAGGATAAACTAAACAGAGAATAGGAAAATAGACAAAAATCAGTGTAACCTAGAGTTAATTCTTTGAAGAGAACAAAGGATAAAAAATGATAAACTGCTGCCTTAAGTGAATAAGAAAAAAAGGGATAAGACTCATATATCACAATCAGAAATAGAATAGGAGACATTTTACAGAAATAAAAAAATTACAAGAAAGGACCACAAAGAACTGTATAACAACAAATTGGATGATGCAGATGAACAGAACAATTTCTTTAAAAAAACACAACCTACCAAGACTGAATCATGAAGAAATTTAAAAATCTAAATAGACCAATAACTAGTAAGGAGATATGCTGAATAAGTAATCAAATATCTACCAACAAGAAAAGCCCAGGACTAGGTGCTTTCACTGGAGAATTCTACTAAATATTTTTAAACGGATTAACACCAGCCCCTCTCAATCACTTCCAAAAAATTGAAGAGAACACTTACTAAATCATTCTATGAGGACGAGTATAATCCTGATACCAAATCTAGATAAAGGCACTATTTTTTTTAAAGACTGTAAACATCTCTATGAATATTGATGCAAAAATCTTCAAAAAAAATTCATAATAAACCAAATTCAACAACACATTAAAAGGGTTAAACACTATGAATAAGCAGAATTTATTCCTCAAATGCAAAGATGATTCATCATATAAAACTCAATCAGCAAAATAAACTATATTAACAAAAAGAAAGAAAAAACACATGATCATGTGAATTGATACAGAAAAACTATTTGACAAAATTCAACATCCTTTCATGACAAAAAAAAAAAAAAAACCACTCAACAAACTAGGAATATAAGGAGACTACTATACAATAAAGGCCATATGTGAAAGGTCCACAGCTAATATCATACTCAATGACAAAAAAACTAAAGTTTTCCCTCTAAAATCAGGAACAATGCAGGGATGACCTATTTTACTACTTCAATCCAACATAGTACTGAAAGTTCTAGCCCAAGCCGTTAGGTAGGATTAAAAAAAAAAAAAAAAAAAAAAAAAGGCATCTAACCTTGAAAGGAAAAAGTAAAATTAGCTTTGTTCACAGATGACATGACTTTATATGTAAAAATCCTAATGACTTCTCACATACAAAAAGTGTCAGAACTAATAAATGAATTCAGCAAAGCTGCAGTATATAAAATCAACACACAGAAATTAACTGTTTCTATATAAAAATGATTGTCCCCCCCAAATAAGGAAACAATTCTATTTACAATAGCATCATAAAGAATAAAAATACTTGGAAATAAACTTAGCCAAAGAGAGGAAAGAGTTATAAACTAAAAATGACAACAAGGTACTGAAAGAAATTAAAGAAGACACCAATAAATGAAAACATCCCATAATCATAGATTGGAAGACTTAATACTATTGTCAATACAACCCAAAGCAATCTACAAATTCAATGCAATCCCTATCAAAATCACAGTGGTATATTCTGCAATAACAGAAAATTTACCCTAAATTTCAAATTGAATCTCAAAGGCCTCCAAAAAGCCAACACAATCCTGAAAACAAAGAGCAAAGTTGGAGGTCTTGCACTTCCTGGTTTCAAAACTTAACTACGACTTTGCAGTAATCATTATGGTATGGTAATCTGCATTATGGTAATCTGCATTCCTTCAGCTATGTGCAGTAAAAGCTTGTATTCTAGTGTGGTAATAACTGTAACCAAAAGCTGAACTTTATATCTTAGTTTTCCTGTAGTGTGAAACCTTATCTTAAATGAAAATCAGAACATAAAGCACATGACATCTGCATTACCTGTATATCACCATAGTGTACAAAGAGTAAGGAGCATCAATTCTATTGAAGAAACCTAGGTTTACACCATGAATAATCTTGTAATTACAATTAAAATGTAATTTACCAATTAACTGAGGGCACTTGTGGGCCTACTACAAATCTTATAGTAGTGACATCAACCCCTTATTGCAGGGATTAGGAAAAAAACAAACCTCTACCCTTAACCTCACAACCATATAAACAAATTCAAAATAGATCATATATCTAAATGTAAAAGCTAACACTATAAAACTTTTGGAAGAAAACACAGAAGAAATTCTTGGTACAGGAAAATTTTCTAGGACACAAAAAATTTAAATCATAAAATAAAATTGAAAAATAGAGATTGCATTAAAATTTATACCTTACATACTTTGAAGTATACTATAAGAAATGAATACTTTATTTAAATATTTGTGTATCTCACAAAGGAACAGTATCTGGAATATTTAAAAAGTAATATTATACCTCAATAAAAGATACTCTAACATCAAATCATCTGGGAAATTCATCATAAAACCACACACAAAAAAATCAGTATACACACAAGAATGACTGAAACACAAAAAGTCTAACAATACTCTGTGTTGGTAAACACTTGGAGCTACTGGAAGTCTCATACACTGCTGGTGATGATGTAAACCACTCAGCAATTTTTTTTAAATTAATTTTTATTATGGTGACATTGGTTAATAAAATCCAGTAAGTTTCAGGTGTACAATTTAATAGTAAGCATATATATATTGCACTGTGTGAGGCAGTTTTCTTATCATACAATCCAGCAATCCAATCCTAAGCATCCAAGAGAAATGAAAATGCATGACTGAACAAAATTTCTACAAATATGTTCACAGCAACTTATTATTAATAGCCCAAAATTAGAAACAATCTAAACTGCTATCTGGATAAATGAATAAACAAATTGGCATACTAAACAAGGAAATATTCCTCAACAATAAAAAGGAGTCAACTACTAAAATGAGCTACAACATAGATAAATCTCTAAAACATTATGCTGAATGAAAGAAGCCGGGCAAGAGTATATATTACTCTGTTTATATGAAATTATAGAAAAGAGTAATCTACAGTGACAGAACACAGATCAGGCCAAGGATGAGAGAATGATTGATTTTCAAAGGGCAATAGAGAACTTACTGTGATGATAAAAGTTTTATTTCCTTTAAATTTCTTGGAGTTACATTGGTTAATAACATTATATAAATTTCAGGTATACAATATTATAATACTCTATTGTGTGCTCACCACTCAAATTCTAGTCTACCTCCATCGTCTTGTATTTAACTCTCTTTACAAACTTTTTCATTACCACCATTCTGTTACCTGTATTCATGAGATTTGTTTGCTCATTTGTTTTTTTTGTTTTACATCCATACACATAAGTGAAATCATGATTGTCTTTTATCTAATTTATTTCACTTAGCATAATACTTTCAAGATCCATCCATGTTATCACAAATGACAGTATTTCATCGTTTTTATGGTTAAGTAGTATTCCATTATATACAGGTACTATGTCTTTGTCCAGTCACCTGTTGAAGAACACGTGGGATGTTTCCATGTTTTGACTGTTGTAAATAATGCTGTAATGAACACATGGGTACATGTATCTTCAAAAATGAATGTTTTCTAATTTTTCAGGTAGATACCCAGAAGAAGGATTGCTGGTTCATATGGCAGCTCTGTTTTAATTTTTTTTGAGAAACCTCCATACTGCTTTCCATAGTGGCTAATTTATATTTCCACCAGCAGTATACAAGGGTTCCCTTTCTACACATTCTTTCCAACATTTGTTATTTCTTATACTGATAACTGTTCTAATGGGTGTAAGGTGGTATATATCTCATTGGGTTCTGATTTGCATTTTCATTACAGCTAGTGATGTTGAGCATTTTTTCCTTGTATTTGTTGGCCATCTGTATATCTTACTTGGAAAAATATCTGTTCAGGCCCTCTGCCTATTTTTTTTAAATTGGATTCTTTTTTGTTGTTGAGTTGTATGAGTTTTCTATATATTTCTATATATATATATACACTAACCCCTTATCAGTGGTATCATTTGTAAATATCTTCTCCATTTGTTGGTTGCCTTTTTGTTTTGTTGATGGTTTCTTTTGCTATGCAGAAGCTTTTTAATTTGATATAGTCCCATTCATTTATTTTTGATTTTACTTCCTTTGCCTCTGGGGTCAAGTTCACAAAGACCTCTCTGAGACAAAGATCTACAAGTTTAGTGCTTATGTTTTCTTCTATGTGTCTTATTGTTTCAAGTCTTATGTTCAAGTCTGATGCATTTTGTGTTAACTTTTGTGTATGGTGTCAGAGAGCAATCTAGTTTCATTCTTTTGTACTTGGCTTTCTAGTTTTCCCAGCACCATTTATTGAAGAGACAGATACTTTTGGCTCTCTTGTCAAAAATTAGTTACATGCATATATAAATATGCATAAACATAGATATAAATGTATACTTATGAGTTTATCTCTGGGTTCTCAACTCTGTTCCTTCAGTTTGTATGTGTGTGTGTTTTGCTGTCAGTACCATACTGTTTTGATTGCTGCAGTATAGTTTGAAGGCAGGGAGTGTGATGTCTGTGGCTTTGTTCTTTTTTCTTAGGATTGCTTTGACTATTTGGGTCTTTTGTGGTTCCATACAAACCGGAGAAATTTTTGGTCTACTTCTGTGAAAAATGCCATTGAGATTTTGATGGGCATTACACTAAATACATATATCACTCTAAGTAACATTTTAACAATGTTAATTCTTCTAATCTATGAACACGAGATATCTTTCCCTTTCTTTATGTCTTGTTCAATTTCTTTCAACAATGTCTTGTACTTTTCAGTGTACAAGTCCTTAGTCTGCTATGTTGTTTGTTCCCAGGTGTTTTATCCTTTTTATTGCATTTGTAAATGAGATTTTTTTCTTCAATTCTCTTTGATATTTTGTTGTTGGCATATAGTAATGGAGATTTTTGTATATTGATTTTGTATTCTGCAACTTTACTGTATTTGTTGTTTCTAATAGTCTCTTGGTGGAATCTTTAGGGTTTTCTATATACAAAATCATGTCATCTGCAAATAATGACAGTTTTACTTCTTCATTCACAATGTGGATGCTTTTTATTTTTTTCTGGTCTGACTCCTCAGTCTAGGACTTCCAATATGATGTTGAATAACAGCAGTGAGAGTGGGCATCCTCATCTTGTACCTGATCTGAGAGGAAAAACTTTGTTTTTCACCATTAAGTTATTAGCTGAGGGTCTGTCATAAATGGTCTTAATTATGTTTAGGTTCTTTCCTTCTATACCCATTTTATTAAGTGTTTTAATCATAAATGGATGTTGTATCTTGTCAAATGCTTTTTCTGCATCTATTGATATGACCATATAATTTGTTTTACTTTGTTAATTGGTATATCACATTGATCAATTCGTAAATGCTGAACCACTCTTGCATCCCTGGAATGAACCCCTTCAACTAATGGTGAGGTATTATTTTTTTAATGTATTGCATTCAATTTACTAGTATTTTGTTTAGGATTTTTACATCTATGTTCATCAGAGATACTGGCTTGTAATTTTCTTTTTTTGCATTGTCCTTGCCAAGTTTTGGAATCAGGGTAATGTCAGCTTTATAAAATAAGTTAGGAAGTATTCTATCTTCTTCAATTTCATGACTAGTGACAGTCTATTGAGGTTTTCCAATCTTCATGGTTCAGGGTGATTACTGATACATGAAGACTTATTATAACTATTTTATCTTTTGTTTTCTCTATATCTCCATTGTTTCTTTTCCCTTGTGTTTAAAATGTTTTAGTTCTTGATTGAAGCAGTGGTTACAAGGAGGTATACATTTGTCAAAACTATCAAATTGTACACTTTAAAAGGGTACATTTTATTAAATGTAAAATTTGCCTCCATAAAGTTTACTTTTAAAAGATATCACAGTCACGATAATACATTATCATAATTCTATGTAATACAATCAACAAATTAAAAGAAAAACCAAAAGGAAATATCTACCAACATCCCACTATCCTAACAAAGCTTTTTTCTGTGTTCCCTTCCAATCTTAGCCAATGCATATATATTTTGTACAGCTGTTATCATTTTGTATAAACAATTTCACATCCAACTTTTTATCTGTTATACACATTTTTCACATTATTTCACAGGCTATACAAAATAACAACATAATATTTCATAAAGTAGATATATTATAATTTGGTTACGTGCTAATGCCTAAACATTTGCATTGCTTCCCATTCTTTCCAATTATAAAAATTATAATAGTAAGTATTGAGTATAAAGATCCTTTCTTAATTTGAATATTGCTTGGGATAAACTCCTAAGAACCATGGCTTTTGCACCCTATTTTTTTTCTTTTTCATTTTAAAAGTTGTATTAAAGTGCTATGGCAGCTGTAATAAAAGTACCACAAGCTGAGTGGCTTAAACCACAGATATTTATTGTCTCAGAGTTCTGGATGCTAGAGGTATGAAATCAAGGTGTCAGGATTGGCTCCTCCTGAGAATGTGATAAATATCTGTTCCATGCCTCTCCCTGGCTTCTGGTAGGTCCCTGGCTATCTTTGGCATTCTTTGGCTTGTAGAAATATCACTAGAACTCTGCCTTCACTTTCATATAACGTTGTCCCTGTGTGCATGTCTCAGATCAAATTTTCCCTTTTTATAAGGACATTAGTCATTTTGAATTACAGACCTGACCTACTCCAGGTGACCTCATCTTAACTAATTACACATGCAATAATCCCATATACAAAGAAGGTCAACATCCTAAGATAGTAGGTTTAGAACTTTAACATATGAATTTGAGCACAATTCAACCCCAAACAGAAATTATTCTTGTTGTGAAAAGCTCAAAAAGCAGAAAAAAATATAATGAATATATGAAGGCCCTTATTAGTCTTTACCAAGCTTTTCCACAGAAGTAATCACTATTAAAACCTTCACTTAGTAACATTTGAATAATACCTTGGCCTCCCATAAACAGCAATTGGTGCTGCTATACCAGAGACTAAATCTAATATGGCAATTTTTATTTACTACAAATGATAGATGGGTAGTCTCCAAACACCTAAACATTTAAACTCTTTTTTCACTTGAAGAGTCTCTGTAGAGTACCTGGAGAATCTCAGAATCATAGAATCACAGATTCCAGAGCTAGAAAGCCTTAGGGATCGCCTGCTTAACTTTAGCTGGTGATAATATATATTTTGAGTGATTTTGGAGTAATACATAGGTCCAAAATATTTTGCCATTTACTGGTTCATAAATTACTCCTCTAAGCTCTTTCACCTATGATACAGGGTAATATTACTGATATGCATGGACCTGTGAATATTTAATAAGGTAATACAGCCAAGGCATATACTGAGTGCTTAATTAACAGTAGCACTATCCATTTAAAAAAATTTTTAATGTAAATTGTCATAAAAAACACATAAGATTTACCATTACAACCATTTTTAACTATAATACAGTTCAGTAGAGTTAAATATATTTACAATGTTGTGCAACAGATCTCATGAACTTTTTCTTCTTCCAAAACTGAAACTCTATGACCATTAAACAAATAGTCTCCCTCTTCAACAGCCCTTGCTCTACTTTGCTTCTATGTATTTAATTAACTAAGATACTTCATTTAAGCATATGTAATTCTTTTTTAAAGACATGTAAATGAGAATATGTAATTTATAAAAGATCTCACTAGCAGAGCCAGAACAAAATTGGATTTTCTGATTCTTAAAAGATGACCTCGACTGAGGTTATTTTTTAGTTCCAGGTGAAGTATAAAAACCTTCTGATAGCCAGAATTTTTTCAAGTACTGCTTATGTCTACCATTGAGTAAAACTCTGTTTAAACCACAAAGCTTTTAAAAGACCTGGAAATCAAGATTTGTGGGTTTAAATAAATATGCCTGGTTCTTTTGCCATGCTGCTTATTTATAGAAACTCCAATGTTGTCAGTACTAAACAGAACCAGAACTGATAGAAACAAGTCAAACTAACACAAAGTATAACAATCTCAAAGTCAAAAGAGTAAGCCAGTTATATTTACCAGCTGAGAGTACCTGGATCCTGGGAGGGATGGATGTCAGCCCCTTAAAAAAATGCACATGTGGTCTGAGCAACAACTGAAACTTCAAAACAGATGTAGAGATCATACTACCACATGTAAGGCAGACATCCATACAGACCCTACCAGTGGCTATTCACTAAGAAATGTTCCCCAATATAGACATTACTGTTTATATTTACTTTTCACAGAGATTCATCCCTAAAAGGCCCAAGGAGCATTATCTAAGCAATTTAGATTGTGGTGTCCTATGTGCGCCTATTTCTTAGAAACATATATTTGTAAGTCACAAGCCTAAAAATTCCCTTTACTCCAGACGGAGGTTGGAACATAACAGGAGAATTGGGGGCGAGGGTGGAATAAGGAGAGGACTGGGAGTTAGAGAAAGAGATCTGGTCAGTGTTCTATTAACTGAGCCAACTCAATTAAAGTTATAGTTTAATGGAAAGGCCAACATGATCATAAAACAAAAATAAAACAAAATAAACAGAAAACATAAAACAGGTCATCCGGAGAACATCACTAAACATCTCAAACATCCTGTTCCTAATTGGCAATAAATGTCTTGAGCTGGCCTATTTGAGCAGTGGCAATTTACTAAAAAACAATCTGATACAATTTAGAGTCATAATAAGCAGAACTCCAACTAAATGAAATGAAAAAAGGAAAAACCTAAACAAGAACACAAATGGTATGTCATTTTGCCCCTTCAGAGGAAGCATATTTTCATTCAGGGAAGCTTGTTTAATAAGTTCACTGCATTTACATTAATGACACAGTAGACAGTTACTACTCCCCCAAAACATGCACATATAAAAACATAAAAACATTCACAATTAGACTTCACATATGGAATGAACTGTTGATCCTATCAAGTGAACTTAAAATACCTGGGAATGAGAACAGCAGTGTTTTTCACATTTTCCTGCAAAATACTTAATGCCATATTTATATTGAAAAACTTAAATGTTGAGAAAACTTTATCAGACTGAATAAAAACATGACAGTTATTAAAGTGGATGCCATTTCATGGATTTACTTAAAGCACTTGTGCCTACTACCAGATTCCATGGACCTAATACAACATGGCAGATAGCTTTGGTGGTTTCCAAAGCCCTAGGGAAAATACATTTACAAAACTACAGAGTAATTTTCCATACTTTCCCTTTCCCATTTGCCTGTTCCCAGCCAGTTTATTCAATAACAGAAAGGAAGAGAAATGGAAGAGCACTCAATTTATTTTATATCCCCTGAGCTATGGTCTCAAGGATGTAAACAGACTCAAAAAGGCAGTAAGAAAGGAAGAAGACAGGGTCTCTATAAGCCACTGTCCTGGAACACGGCACATAAAAGGAACATGGGACAGCTGTTGAAATAACCTGATATCCACCCCCAACCACCCCTGTACATTCTTACTTGGTTTTATTTCAGGGTACCTGCCACTTCTTCCCCTTACATTTCTCAGTAAATAGTACTACCATCCACCATTACATCCAAGTAAAAACTGTTCTCTCTCAGAAGAAAATAAAATTGCCCAATCTTGATGTTTCCAGAGAAAACAGAATGTCAAACCCACTCCCCAGCAGAGTAAAGAGAAGAAATAGTTTTGGTATCTCTGAAGGATGTTGTGATGTCACATTCATACCATCTTGAGCTGTCTCAACCTTGCCCAGGATTACACTCTCTTCCCACAGTGACCACATTACAATGACTGATGGATGCAGAAGTATAAAGGGCCCAACCTTCTTGACCCAAAGCAGGAAAAAATCTGAAGGGTCTTACATCTCTATTTCTGTAGGCACAGCAGAGGTTTCTGTTGAGATTAAGCTGCAGCTAAACCTTCCCTCTGCATAACCTACTCCTTTTCTTTACCTCCACAGCTGTCACTCCTCAGCATTCTCTGCACACCAATCTCTACCTCAGAGTCAGATTTCCAGGCAGCCCAATCTAAGATATCATCTCTATTCCCTCACTATCTCCTCTTCAAAAAAAGAACTGACCTATTTGGTAAATTTGGGAGAAGAAACTAAAAATACCCAGTACCCTACATTCCTCTCCTCTGGCTTTCTGACTTGCCTTACCTATAGAAAGAATGTGTTCTGGTCTACTGTTGGAACATGCTTAACGACAGGCTCTTTCCATGCCACACAGGCCTATGGTGGTTCAGCTTAGCTGTGTCTAACTCATTTGTCTACAAAATCTAGAGGGGCCCAACTGAACCCCACACAGAACTACATTCTTCAATCTGTTTTAAGAGTTAAGGGACTGGTTCTCTGATTTCCAACTGTCCATCTCCAGTATCTTGTATCAACTGGTTCCTAACTCAGAAGACAGAGGTGTTATTATTAGTTCTCTAAAATTTTGACATTATCCTTAACTGCTCCTCTCTCCTTTACCTAACAAGTAAACAGTACCAATTCCTGCCCTCTTGTATTCTCCAATGAACTTACAACACTGAAGTCACTATCTTATTTATATTTCTATAATACGGGTTCCCCCCCCGCCACAAAAAAAAAAAAAAAAACCCACAACTACTATTAAAACTCCTCCAATTAAAATCCTTGCCTTCCAGGTTAAATATGAGCCATTTGGCCTATATCAGGATCTGGCCCTTTCTAACTCTCATGCACAGCTAGTACATAATAAATGAGACTGCTCATTCTTATTATCATTAGCAAAAAGGCCTTTTCTAGCTTTTTCTCTTCTTTCCTACATAAGTATACCTCAAATCATTTCCAGCTCCATGCATGTACTGGGCCTCTGCTTACCTGGAAGTCATACCTCATGATGCAAAGCTCAACTATCATCTTAAGAAAACCTTTCTGAACACCCCTGCAAGCTCCCCCCAATGACCTCCCAACAAAGTTTTTTCCCTGTCTCTCTGGGGTACCACAGTACCTCCTATATGCTGTTCTACTCCTTCACTCATTAGACTACTACTTGATCCTTGGAAGCAAAATCTTTATATTTCCCCATCTGCTTTTTCACAGAAGGCACTCAGGATGTAAGGAATAAATGAATAAAGGAAGAAAAAAACAAGGGAGAAAGCAGGAAGGCATGCTAATCATTACAAATACTCCTCTCCCAATGCCAAAGTTAAAATACTCTAAGTAGTCCTTCAATTGCCCTAATTTATGAACAAACTCACAAGTTAGCACTCATGGCCCTCCAAAATTTCTCCCAAACTATTTTTCTAATCTTAACTTCAAATTCTCTCCATGACTACCTTACTCTTCAGCCTACTGGAATAATCATTTTTTTTCTTGATCATGTCCAACTTCTGTCTGTTCATTCTCTTTGCAAGTGGAGATCCCACCACTACCACCCATCAGGTTTTACCATCTAAAATCATAATCATTTATTCATTCATTTAGCAAATATTCACTGAATGCTTACTATGTACCAGACACTGTTCTAGGATTTAAAACAATGTCTCTGCTCTTTGGGAACTTGTAGCATAGTTGGGAGGTAAGGAGACAGAAAAAAAAATCAGTATGTCAGGGTATGATCAACCCTAAAGAAAAAAAAAAGTCTAAATAAGGACAGTGCATGCCTGAGACAGGAAGATGAGGAAGGCCTCTCAGGTAAGGTGACAATTGAGCAGAGCTCTGACAGAGGTACCAGAGGGAGCCCTGTGGCTTTCTGGGGAAGAGCCATGGAAACAGTTGCATAAGCTCTAGGGAGGAGTTGCTTGATACCTATGAGGTTAGTGTGGCTGGAATAAAGTGAGAAAATAGGAGAGAAGATCAGCAAGGTCAAAGGGGCCAGGTTGTGGAGGTCCTCATCAGCCAAGTACAGACTTTGCATTTCACTCTGAACAGCATAGGAAATCACTGGAAGGTTTTGAGCAGAGGTACCTTTCAGTCTAAAGGCATATGAAAGCACAATGAAAACAAAAAGACAGATGAGGTAAACTGTAATGGTCCTCATAAAAGGTGATGGTGGCTCGAATGGAGGTCAAATGAGTGAAGTTGGTGAAACGCAGTCAGATCCTGAATATATTTCATAGAACTAACAGAACTGATGATAGACTGGATGAAAGATGCAAGAGAAAAAGAATAGCCACAGATCATTCCAGGGTTTATGATATTGGAAACAGGAAGAATGGGGTTGCTTTTAAATGAATAATGGAAAACTGTAAGAGAAACAAGTTTCAAGAAAAAGATAGAAATTCATTTTGGACATGTTTAGTTTATGCTCATGGACATCCCAGTTAAAATATCAGTCAGTCAGGTATCTGGTTTTCAGGGGAGAAGTCTGACCCAGAAATGAAAGCTTAGGACTTGTCAGCATGCATACACATATATACAAACACATACATATACCTACCTGCATACATATACACATACACATACACACAAACATACATGCACATTCTAATTTATATCTCTCTCACAACTCTTTCAATATTTGATTTTGTAACAGATTCATCACAAAGTAAAACATAAAAATTTGGTTAATTTCAGGAAAATGAGAATGAACTAAATTGTGAATGATAAAATTTAATTAATTTTATCTATTCAGTAGCTTTTCATTTTGTGCCTGCTATGAGCTAGAAATACAATTCTGAACAAAACAGCTATGGCTCAATTCTGTGGAATTTAATATCTGGTAAACCGAAAATTACTGCCTAAATAGTTGATTCTTTAATTATATTAGTAAAAACTATTTTATAAAGTATTTAGTTCAGAAATCAACACAGGTATTTTTTTCAAGACCAACATAAAGAAAGTTCAGCCCTCTGCTCTCCCCAGCAGTTTGGAAGACAGTAAAAAAGCTCTATCCATTGAAAGAGTGCTCCATTACACAAAGTGTAGACACACTGTAATCATATATATTGAGTGAGCTTTGGACCCCTGGTTGAAGCAGGCCAGATAATGAAGCCTAGAAGCTTTCCATGCAATAAGTGGTATCACCAGGTCAAGGTTGGTTTCATGGGTGAGAAGTCTAGAGAAGCAAATATCTTGCTTTCTACAACTCATCTGGCCCATGGATGAATAAAAACAAACAAACAATCCCTCCCCCACCCCAAACACATGATCTCCAGTGTTAAACTTTAACTGTATTAAAAGAACTTTTTTGGGGAACTTCATTTCATTTTAACACTCTTTTTATTATATTCAATTTTAAGTCTGCACATTTGAATACTGCAAGTCTTAACAAATAACTATTTTTAGAACATTAGTTTATCATCGCACTTTATTTTTTCTGAGATGGTATATTTACAAAAAGTAAAAACCAAGTCCACAAAATAGTTAAGTCATGTCAATTGTTCAAAAATGGCTGCAAAGAAGCTTTGTAAAAATAATGATTAATGAAATCAAGACAACAGTTCTTTGAAGAACAAAGTAGTATAAAGCTCATAATTGACTTAAAGAGGAATTTTCATGAGAATTCAAATCAAAAAAAGGGGTATTTTTAAAAGAAATTTATATGGCCAGTCCTTTATCATTAAGATTGAAGGAGAGATAAAGAGTTTCCTGGACAAAAAAAAAACCTAAAGGAGTTCTTCACCATTAAACAAGCCTTACAAGAAATGTTAAAGGTGCCTTCTTTAAGGAGAAAAAGACCATTACCAGAAATAAGAAAATATGAGAAAGAGAAAAATCTCACACTTAAAGCCAAATATTTAATAAATACAGCTAATCAGACATGAAAAGGCTACTAAGAAGGTCAAAAGAAAAAAAATGATCAAACTCAACTTGAACTATAATAAGTAGTAAGGAGATAACACAAAAAGATCTAAAACATGACATCAATAACAAAGTGTGAAGGGGGAATAAAAATGCAGACCTTCTGGAATATAATTGAACTTAAATGTGTATCATCTTAAAACAGACTGCTATAGATACAGAATGATATATATAAACATCATGGTAACCACAAACCAAAAATCTACAAAAGATACACAAACAATTAAAAGAAAAGAACCCAAACAAAATGCTAAAGAAAACCAGCAAACCACAAGGGAAGAGATCAAGAGAAGAAAGGAACAGAAAACTATAAAAACCACCAAAAAACAATGAACAAAGTGTCAATAAGTACATACTTATCAATAACTACCTTAAACATAAAAGGAATAAATGCTCCAATAAAAAGACACAGGGTAGCTGAATAGATTGAAAAACATGATCTGTCTAGGGTAATAATTTCTTTAGTTTCATAAATGTCTAATCACTATGTTGTACACCTGAAACTAATATAATATCATAGGTCACCTGTAATTTAAAAAAAAAATTAATTATTTAAAAAACATGACCCATCCATATGCTGGTTACAGGAGACTCACTTCAAATCAAAACACATATACACACTGAAAGTGAAGAGATAAGATAGTCCATGCATAAAAAAGAGAAGAAAGCTGGGGTAGCAATACTCATATCAGACAAAATAAGACTCTAAAAAAAAAATGTAATTAAAAAAAAAAGGCAAAGGAGGACATCACAAAATTGTAAAGGGGTCAATCCAAGAAAAGGATATAACAATCAGAAATATCCACACACCCAACACACAAACGCCTAAATAAAGCAATTATTAATGAACATAAAGAGAGACATCTGTGGTAATAAAATAATCAGGGGATTTTAATACCCCACTCATATCAATAATATCAACAATAAATCATCCAGACAGAAAATTAATAAGAAAATAATGACTTTAAATGTCACATTAGCCAGATAGACTTAATAGACATTTATAGAACATTCCATCCAAAACTAAGAAAATATTTTTAAAGTACTCATGGAACATTCTCCAGAATAGATAACATATTAGGCCATAATAGATCACATATTAGGCCACAATAAATTCGAGAAGACTGAAATCATATCAAGCATCTTCTCTGACCACAATGACATGAAACTAGAAATCAACTACAGAAATAAAACTGGAAAAATTACAAATAAGTGGAGACTAAATGACATGGTACTAAAAAATCAATGGATCAGACGAAACCCAAAACTACCTTGATACAAATGAAAATAAAAAACACAACTTTTCAAAATTTATGGGATGCAACAAAAGCATTTCTAAAAGGAAAATTTATAGCTATACAGGCCTACCTCAAGAAATAAGACAAATCTCAAATAAACAATTAACTCTACACCTAAAAAAAACTAGAAGAAGAAACCCAAAGGAAAAAGAATAGTTAACATCAGAACAAAAATAAATAAAGAATTTAAAAACAAAAGAAAAGATCTATAAAACTAAGACTAGTACTTTGAAAAAAAATTAACAAAATTGACAAACCTTTAGCCAAACTCATCAAGAAAAAAAGAGAGATAGTCCAAACAAATAAAATCGTAAATGAAAGAGAAATTACAACTGACACCACAGGAATACAAAGAATCATTAAAGAATTCTATGAACAATTACATGTCAACAAATTCAATAATACATGAAATTTATACAAGGATAAATTTCTATAAGTATATCATTATCCAAGACTGGTCCATGAAGGAAAATAAACAAAATCTAAGCAGACTAATTACTAGCAATGAAATTGAAGCAGTAATCAAAAAAATTCCCAAGAAATAAAGTCAGGATCAGACAGCTTAAACTATTTCAAAAAATTAAGGGAAAGGAATGCTTCCAAACTCATTCGAAGAAGCTGGCATTACCCTGATACCAAAACCAGAGCAAAACATTACCAAAAAACTTAGAAGCCAATATTCTTGATGAACACAGATGTAAAAATTCTCAAAAAAACCCCCAAAAAACCCATTAGGAAACTGGGTTCAACAATATATTAAAAGGATTATATACCATGATCAAGTAAAATCATCCCAGGGATGCAAAGATGGTTCAAAATTTGTATATCAATTAATGTGATACATCACATCAACAAAATAAAAAATAAAAACTATATGGTCATCTTGAAAGACACACAAAAAAAGCATTTGACAAAATTCAGCATTCTTTTATAATAAAAACTCCCAAACAAGTGGGTACAGAAGGAACATGTATTAACATAATAAAGGCTATATGTGACAAACCCACGGCCAATATCATAAGCAATCATAGCCAATATTATACTCTAGATCACAAACAAGACAAGAATGACCAGTACCCACCATTATTCAACATAGTTTTGGAAGTCCTAGCCACTGCAATCAGAAAAGAAAAAGAAATAAAAGGCATCCAACTCAGAAAGAAAGAAGTAAAGCTCTTATTATTTGTGGATGACATGATAGTATATAAAGAAAACCCTAAACACTCCATCAAAATCCTATTAGAACTAATAAATTCAATAAAGTTGCAAATTGATATGCAGAAATAAATTGTTTCTATACACAATGACAATTATAAGAAAAAATTAAGAAAACAGTCCCATTTATAATTGCATCAAAAAGCATAAAATACCTAAGAATAAACTTAATGAAAGAGGTGAAAGACCTATAATATGAAAACTATAAAATGCTGAAGAAACTGCAGAACATACAAATAAATGAAAGAATATACCTTGTTCATGGATTGGAAAAATTAATATTGTTAAAATGTCCTTACTACCTGAACCAATATACAGATTCAATGCAATACCTATTAAAATGCCAATGGCATTCTTCTCAGAATTAGAACTAATCCAAAACTTTATATGGAACCACAACAGACCCTGAATAATCAAAGAATTTTTGAGAAAGAATACAGTGGGAGGTATCATGCCCCCTCATTTCAAACTATATTATAAAGCTAAAATAATCAAAACAGTATCATACCAGAATAACAACAGACATCAAAAGCAATGTAACAGAACAGAGAGCCCAGAAATAAATCCTTGTCTATATAGTTAATTAATCTATGACAAAAGAGGCAAGGACATATAATGCAATAAAGACAGTCTCTTCAATAAATGATGATGGAAAAACTGGACAGATATGTGCAAAAAAAATTGAAACTAGACCACTTTATTTTACCATAGTAAACTCTAAATAGATTAAAGATTTAAATGTAAGACCTGAAACCATAAAACTCTTAAAGCAAAACAGAGGCAGTAAACTCTGTGACATCACTCCCAGCAATATCTTTTTGAATGTTTCCTTGACAAAGATAACAAAAGAAAAAAATAAATAGGGCTACATTAAACTAAAAAGCTTTTGCACAGTGAAGGAAACCATCAACAAACCAGAAAAACAACCTATTGAATGGAAGAAGATATTTTCAAATGAGACATTTGATAAGGGGTTAATGTCCAAAATATATAAGAAACTGATACAACTTAACATCAAGAAAACCAAAAAATTCAATTGGAAAATAGGCAGTAGACCTGAATAGACATTTGTCCAAAGAGGACATACAGATGGCCAACAGATACAAGAAGATGCTTAATATCACTAATCATCTTGGAAATGCAAATTAAAACCACATGGAGATATCGCACCTCATATTGCATCAGGCTGGCTATCATCAATAAATCAAGAAATAAGTGCTGGCGAGGATGGAGAGAAAAGAGAGCCCTGGTACACCTCTGGTGAGACTGTAAATTAGTGCAGTCACTACGGAAAACAGTATGGAGATTTTTCAAAAAATTAAAAATAGAGCTGTTGTATGATCCAGCAATTCCCCTTCTTGGTATTTATCGGAAGAAAACAAGAACACTATATTGATTGAATCATTACTAGCAATAGCCAAGATATGAAAGCAACCTAGATGTCCATCAGTAGATAAATGGATAAAGATGTGATACACACACGATGGAATATTAATCAGCCGTAAAAAAAGAATGAAATCTTGCTATTTGCAACAATCTGGATATATCTAGAAGGTATTATGTTAAGTGAAATAATTCACATAAATAGCATATGATTTTGATTTTATGAGGAATCTAAAAAAAAAAAGAATAAACAAAATTTAAGAGATATAGAGAACAAGCTCCTGATTGCCAAAGGGGTGATGGGAATTAAATAAACAAATAAACGAATACAGACACACATGAATTAAAATTAAATGAATAAATTTAAAAAAAAGTAAAACAAAAACAAAAATGACAATTTGCAATTGCCAATGTTTTACTGGAGTGGAGCCGTGAAAGAGGAATCTCCAGATGCCTGCCTTTTCCCTGACTTGCGCCTTGCCTCTGCTGTCTTTAACTAACTGCCCTCAGAAAATATGCTGTTTTTCCTTTTAAATGATCATTCAATATACTACAATATAAGTTATGTGAATGTGGTCTCTCTCTCAAGATATGTTGTTGTACTGTAATCATCTTTCTTCTTGTGATGACATGAAATGATGCAATGTCCAGGTGATAAGAAGTAAGGTGGATATTCTGCACAAAGGATTATTTATATCCTGGGTGGGATGAAGCAGGATAATGTTAGATTTCATCACACTGCGAAGTATGGTGTACAATTTAAAACTTAAGTATTATTTCTAGAATTTTCCATTTAATATTTTTGGGTGGTGGTTGACCATGGTTAATTTAATTGCAGAAAGTGAAACCAAGAATAAGGCGGGCATACTGTAACAACAGAAACTACTAACAGTGCAGAAATAATCACGTTTCCAAAGTATCACTGTCTGCCCCTTGGCTGACCAATCCCTGGTGCCGTTGTACCAACCACAAATTATTTCTTCAAAGTCTCCTGCCTGTCTTGCATCTCACTATACATAAACTAACAAATATCATTTCTGAGACCAATCATTTTCTAAATATGTAGGACACTCTCTGACATTTATGTGTTTCACTAAAAATAAAACATACAATTTGGAGTTTGCTTAAGAGCCAGTGGTTATTAGGTTCCAATAGAAGAAAACCCTCATGGAAAGGTTCAGTCTTTTTATTCTATTCAGGCCTTCAACTAATTGGAAGAGGACCACACATATTAGGAGGGTATTCCGCTTTACTCAGTCTATCAGTTTAAATGTTAATCACATCTCAAAACACCCTCACAGAAACATCCAAAGTAATGTTTGACCAAATAGATGGCATGCAATGGACCAAAGTTGACACATAAAAGTTAGCTATCATAGATAGACAATGAGACCAATGGAGAGCTTTAGGATCATACCTGCACATACAAAAATACTTGATTTTTGATGAAGGTAGCAATATATATAGATCGGTGAGGAAAGGACTTTTCAATAATGTTGTTGAGACAATGGGGTATCCAGGTAGAAGCAAAATGAATATGGACTCCCACCTTAGAACATGCAATAAAACAGTAACAGGTGGGTCACAGACCTATATGGGAAAGGCAAACCAATATACTTTTAGAATATAGAAGGTCTTCATGACATTGGAGTAGGGAAAATTTTCTAAGACACAAAAGTTATCAACCACAAAGAGTAATATTAGTCAATCTGACAATAAAACCAAAAATACTCTCTTTAAAAAAATTAGGAAATATAAACACAAAAACATAAACCAGAGCAGAAAAATGAAATAGCTACAAAATATACAATAAAAAAGGTACCCATATTCAACACACATAAAGAATTTCTACAAAACAATTTGAAAGACAACCAAGTAGAATTAAAAAACAAATGGCGACTCCTTCAACTAATTCAAATCTCTCCTAAAAAGTCATCTCCTTGGAAGACATTTCTAACTATCCTTTCTAATAATGAACCTTTATCATCTCTTTCCTTTACCCACCTCTATTTTCCTTTCTAGCACTAAGAAATGACTTGTTATACATTTTGGCATATGTGACCTTTTTTTTTTAATTATTGAAGTATAATTGGCGTATAACATTAGTTTCAGGTGCAGAACATGACTCAATGTTTGTACACATGGCAGGATGATTACCAAAATAAGTCTAGTAAACATCCATCACCACACATCACACATTTACAAAAAAATAAAATATTTTTTCTTATAATGAGGACTTTTAAGATCTACTCTCTTACCTTTAAATATGCTATATATTATTAACTATAGTCACCATGCTGTACATTATATCCCCATGACTTATTTCTTTTATAATTGCATATTTGTGCCTCTTAACCCCTTTACACTTCTCCCACCACTACTGTCAACTGCCAATCTGTTTTCTATGTCTATGAACTTGGTATTTGTTTTTTTTTCTAGATCCACATATAACTGAGAACATATGGTATTTGTCTTTTTCTGTATGACTTATTTCACTTAGCATAATGTCTTCTAGGGCCCAACTATGTTGTTGTGAACAGCAAGATTTCATTATTTTTCATGGTTGGATAATATTCATTCCATACATATGCCACATTTTCTTTATCCAATCATCTACTGATGGACACCTAGGTTGCTTCCATATCTTGGCTACTGTAAAGAATGCTGTCTTTAGATCCACTGCTGCTATCCTCAGCTTTTGTGGTAGCGCCTGGCAAACAGTGGGGCTGAAAAAATATCTGTTTAATGGATGCAAGAACCAAATATTCTGAAAAGATGTGAGAGAGTCCTGTGACTTTGACCAGTCTCTAAACTATAAGACTACTGAGGCAGTGTTGTTGGATGGTACATTTGAGGTTACCAGTAAAACTCAAAAAAAAAATTTTTTTTGAATTAATGTATTCCAACATAACATATTAACATATGCTAACACATAGCAAGCATCAAATAGAATTTTTATTTCACCTCTGTTCTAAAAGTACAAACTGCAGGGTTGGGCCTGGTTAGTACTTGGATGGGAGACCGCCTAGGAAGATTAGGTGCTGTAGGGGTAAGAAATTAAAAAATAAGTGATGGTAAATTGACAAGGTCCTTCTAATCTGTGAGGTCAACCAAGGGTTGCCTCACCTAAAAAAATAAATAAAATAAAATAAAAATAAAATAAAAAATAAAATAAAATAAAATAAAAGTACAATCTGCAGAACTCAGTCTAACATTGTCAAATTTAATACTTAATCTGAATTTTTACTGAATTTTAGAATTTATAGACATTCTTAGTGTTTCATTCAGGCTGTTTCAGTCACACAGAATAACCCAAGATTTTACTACCACAATTAGAGCAGCATAGCACATACCGGGCACTAAATAAATGCTCACTGAATAAAATAAAATATTAAAATATGACTTGTTATGTAATTTTAAGAAGGATATTGGATGGCAAGTTACACATCCTTAATGTGTAATATGTCACTATTGTAAACACATATACAATTAATTCATAAATAAGTATCTTCCATCTTGCTTCAATTATGGTTAACAATATTTGATTACATAGGTACTGATCTGCGATAGGTCTATGTAATTAGCTTTATATTGGTAATACTTAAACAATCAATATTACTCTAGACATCTCTTTAATCATTTAATATTGCAGGCCTGCCTAGTACAATGAGGACGGAAACTGTTTTCCCCATCTCCTATATCCTCAACTCCTGTATATAAATAAATAATCCAATCACACTGCCCTTGAATGATCTGGTTATCAGCCTATGAATTCCCTGAAGACATGAATTAAGTGTTTTTATTTTACCTCCCTGAGTTATACTTAATAAGTACATATTGATAAATATACACTATATTAAGGGAAACCCACAGAATAAAATGCAAGGCTAGAAACTTTAAAACAGACTAATAGAGTCATGAATGAAATGAAGAAAGTTAATGCCAATCACCCAAAAATGCTTTAATTAGCAGAGACACCTAAAAATGGTGTATGTGATAGAGGCTTTGTTCATCCTTCTTGCCACTACATTAAAGATGGAACTGAAACATGAAGCAAACACCAAGCAAAGTTGCCTGGGATCTAGATGAACAGAAGCACAACAACTAGGGAGAGAAATAATTAGTCAACCTGCAATAGTAGAAGGTAGGAGGGAGCAAAGACACAAGGCTGTCACGTCCTGAGTGGCTGAGGAGGGAAAAGGCTATGCCAGCACCAGAAGGCAGCTGCAGACACCTCCTAATGAGGATGTGTCCACAACTGGACTTCTGGGGTGAAAGACTGGTTTGCTCTGAGTACCAGTACTCAGTTGGCTGTCTGGGGTGCACCAGGGACTTATAGGGGTACACTAAATTGTTGGATTGAAGGCTAGAGACAATGCTTTCTCCCAGGAATAAAAGCTGGTGGTATCCATGGTTCCTCTGTTGAGTCCTTCCCCCTCCCACTGTGCGGGAACATAGCCACCATAGCTGAGACTTCATCGAACTGGGTAAGAGGTCACTCTGCCCAGAGGATTCCCTGAAACTCTACCACCTCCAATGTATAGCCCCATCCAAGCCACATCCAGCTGTATCCTTGGTGAGTCTGGTGTTCCTCTCTGAGCCCCACACTGGTGGCAGCTGGCCTTGGTTTCTTGGCGAGGCCTCTTACAGCAAATATTAGAACAGCATCTATGGATTGCTTGCTGAATCTTAACAGGTGGCCCCAGAAGGGCACATGGCCTGCAGCTGAACCTGTCTCTAGACTGTGCCACTGGACACCTTCTACACAAAGCCATGCTAATAAGACCAGGAGACTTAGGAGCTTTGCTTTGTAGGTAGAAACAAACAGAAAAGCAGCTAAAATGGTAACATGATGAAGCAGAAACCATATGAGAGAACAAAACAAAGACCTAGGAATAATGAAATCAAGTAATCTAACACATGCAGAGTTCAAAACACTGGTTATAAAGATGCTCAGTGAACTTAGGGGAAGTGTAGATGAACTAAGTGAGAACTTTAACAAAAAGATAAAAAACATAAAAATAGCAATTATTAAAGAGAACCAGTTAGAAATGAAGAACACATTATCTAAGATGAAAACTATATTAGAGGGAATCAACACAGTGGACAAAGAAGAGAACTGAACCACTGACATAGAAGATAGGAAAGACAAGGACACCCAATTAGAACAGCAAGAAAAAAGAAGCCAAGACTATTTTAATAATTTAAGAAGCATATGGAACAAAATTAAATGTAAAAACATCCAGGTCATAGAGGTACCTGATAGGGAACAAGAAGTTGAAGAGCTATTGGAAGAAATAAAGATGGCAAACTTCCCTATCCACATGAAGGAAATCAACATATAAACCCAGGAAGCTCAGAGAGTCCCAAGAACCAGAAACTCAAAAAGGCCCACACAAAGATACATCATAATTAAAATGTCAAAGGTTAAATACAAAGACAGAATCTTAAGAACAGCAACAAGAAAGCAGTTAGTTACCTCAAGGGAGCCTGCAGAAGACTGGTGGCTAATTTCTCAAAAGAAACTATGCAGGACAAAAGAGACTGGCACAAAATATTCAATGTGATAAAAACGCAGGATCTACAGCCAAGAATTATTTCTACAGCAAAGCTATCCTTTAAAGTCGAAGGACAGATAAAGAGCTTCCCACACAAAAATAAGCTAAAAAAAATTTTTTTTTCCATAGTATTTTTTAAACGTTTTTTTATTTTCCCCCTACCCCAAACCTCCTCCCGTCTGGTAAACACTAGTCCATTGTCCATTTTCATGTGTCTCTGTTTGTTTGTCCTGTTCACTTGTTGCTCTTAGCTTTATATCCCACATATAAGGGATATCATGATTCTTTCAACTTTTTCTGTCTGGCTTCTTTCATTTAGTATTATTTTGAGGTACATGCAGGTTGTCTCACATGGCAGTATTTCATCTCTTCTTATGGCTGAGTAATATTCCATTCTATATATGTGCCACAGCTTCTTAGCCAATCATCTAATGTACGACACTTCATTTGCTTCCATGTCCTGGCCTCTGTGAATAGTGCTATGAACATCGTTGTGCAAATATCTTTTCAGATATGAGTTTTTAAGTCTTTGGGGGTCAATACCCAGTAGAAGAATTGCTGGATCATATGGCAGATCAATTCTTAGTTTTTTGAGGAACCTCTATACTGTTTTCCATAGTGGCTGTACCAATTTGCAGTTCCCACCAGCAGTGTATGAGGGTTCCTTTTTCTCCACATCCTCTCCAACATTTGTTATTATGTGTCCTGTTGATAACAGCTATTCTAACAGGTGTGAGATGGTATCTCCTTGTGGTTTTGATTTGCATTCCCCTACCAGCTAGCGATGTTGAGCATCTTTTCGTATAACTGTTGGCCATTTGTATGTCCTCTAGGGAGAAGTGTCTGTTCAGGCCCCCTGCCCATTTTTTCATTGGACTCTTTGTTTTGTTGTTGTTATTAAGTTGTGTGACTTCTCTGTATATTTTGGATATTAGGCCCTTTTTGGAGGCGTTGCTTGCAAATATATTTTCCCATTCAGATGATTGTCTCGTGACCTTGTTGACGATTTCTTTTGCTGAGCAGAAGCTATTTAGTTTGATGTAGTCCCCGTTCATTTACTTTTGCTCTTACTTCCCTTGCCTTTGAGGTCAAATTCTTAACATCCTCTTTAAGTCAGAGGTCCTTGAGTTTAGCTCCTATGTTTTCTTCTGTGCATTTTATTGATTCCGGTCTTATATTCAGGTCCTTAATCCACTTTGATTAATTTTGGTGTGTGGTGATAGACAACAGTCTAGTTTCGTTCTTTTGCAGGTGGCCTTCCAGTTTTCCCAGCACCATTTACTGAAGAGGCATTCCTTTCTCCACTGTATGTTTTTGGCTTTTTTGCCAAAAATTATTTGCCCATTTAATATGGGTTTATTTCTGGACTCTCAATTGTGTTCCACTGGTCTGTGTGTCTTCTTTTATGCCAATACCATGCCATTTTGATTACTGTCACTTTGTATTATAATTTGAAATTGGACAGAGTGATGTCTCCAGCCTCATTCTTTTATCTCAGGATGACGTTGGCCATTTTGTTTTTTTTCTGTGCTTCCATATAAATCTGATGATTTTTTTGTTCTATTTCTTTAAAAATGCCAGTGGGATTTTGATGTGGACTGCATTAAATCTGTATAATGCTTAGGTAATATGGTCATTTTAACTATGTTGATTCTTCAAATCCAAGAACACAGACTATCTTTCCATTTATTGTATCTTCTTCAGTTTCTTTTAATTGGGTCTTGTAGTTTTCATTATATAGGTCCTTCACACATTTCGTTAAATTTATTCCTAGGTATTTTACTCTTTTTGGTGCAATTGCAAAAGAAATCACTTTTTCCACTTTTCTGAAAATTCATTATTAGAGTATAGGAACACCGTGGATTTTCGAACATTGATTTTGTATCCAGAGACTTTACCCTATTTACTTATTGTTTCTAGTAGTGTTCTTGTGGAGTCTTTAGGGTTCTCTATATAGAGAATCATGTCATCTGAAATAGTGACCGTTTGACTCCTTTGTTTCTAGTTTGGATGCCTTTTATATCTTTCTCTTGCCTGATTGCACTCGTTAGGACCTGCAGTGTTATATTGAATAAGAGTGGCTATAGTGGACAACCTTGCCTTGTTCCTGATCTTAGAGGAAAGGTTTTTAGTTTTTCACCATTAAGTATAATGATGGCTGAGGGTTGGTCATATTTGGCCTTTGTTACATTAAGGTACTTCCCTTCTATACCGATTTTGTAAAGTGTTTTGATCATAAATGGGTGCTGTATCTTGTTGAAGGCTTTTCTGCATCTATTGATATGATCATATGATTCTTTTAATTTGTTTATGTGGTCTATCACATTAATTGATTTGCGTTTGTTGAACCATCCCTGTGTCCCTGGGATGAAGCCACTTGGTCGTGGTGTGTAATCTTGTTAATGTGCTGCTATATTCGACTCACTAATATCTTCTTTAGGATTTTTTCATCTTTGTTCATGAGAGATATTGCTCTGTATTTTTTGTTTGTTTGTTTTTTGAGTTAATTTTACCAGGTTTTGGTATCAGGGTAATATTGGCCTCATAAAATGAGTTGCGAAGTATTGTCTCCTCTTCGATGTTTTGGAAGATTCTGAGGCGACCAGGTATTAAATCTTCTTTGAACGTTTGGTAGAATCCACTGGTGAAGCCATCTGGTCCTGGGCTTTTACTTTTTGGTAGATTTTTGATGACTGTTTCAATTTCCATACTGCTGATTGGTCTATTTAGATTTTCCAGTTCTTGATTCAGACTAGGAAGGCTGTATTTTTCTAAGTACTGGTCCATTTCTTCTTGGTTATTAAATTTGGTGTTATATACTTTTTCATATTATTCTTATATGATCCTTTGTATTTCTGTGATATCAGTCATAATTTCCCCTTTCATCCCTGATTTTATTTGTGTCCTTTCTCCTTTTTCTTTAGTGAATCTACTCAGGGGGTTGTCAATTTTATTAACCTTCTCAAAGAACCAGCTCTTTGTTGCACTCATTTTTCTATTCTTTGTTTTCAATTTCATTTATTTCTGCTCTACTTTTTATTATTTCTTTCCTTCTGCCAACTTTAATCTTCATTTGTTCTTCCTTTTCTAGTTTTTTTAAGATGAAGCGTTAGGTTATTTGGACTCATTCGTTTTTGGAGTATGTAACGATATGAACTTACCTCTTATGTCCGCTTTTGCAATGTCCCAAAAGTTTTGATATGTTGTACTATCATCATTCATCATACGTATCTCTTGATCTATCTTTTTATTTCTTCTCTGGGCCAGTCATTCTTCAGTAATATGTTGTTTAATCTCCATTTATTTGTGGTTCTTTCTACTTTATTTTTATAGTTGAACAATAGTTTCAAAGCATTATGATCAAATAATATGACTGGCACGATTTCAACCCTCATATTTTGAGCCTATCTCTGTGTCTCAGTATGTGATCAATCTTTGAGAGTGTTCCATGTGCACTAGAGAAGAATGTATAAGCAGCTACTTTGGGATGGATGGCTCTGTAAATGTCAAGTACGTCCAGTTGGTCTAATGTGTCATTTAAGGATATTATTTCCTTATTTTCTGTTTCAATGATCTGTTCACATCTGACAATGGGGTATTTAGGACTATGATATTGTTTTGGTCTGTTTCTCCCTTTAGTTCTGTTAGTATTTGCTTTACATATTTTGTGGCACCCTGATTGGGGGCATAAATATTAATGTTATATCTTCTTGGTGCTTGATTCCTTTTATCATTATGAAGTGTCCCTTAGCATCTTTCTTTACCTTTTTTATTTTGAAATCTATTTCATACATTATTAGTACTGCTACCCTTGCTTTTCTCTGAATACCATTTGCTTGAAATATCATTTTCTACCCTTTCACTTTGAGTCTGTATTTATCTTTATAACTGTATCTCCTGGAGGTAGCATATGGTTGGGTTTTATTTTTTGATCCATTCTACACTCTGTGCTTTACTGATGAATTCAGTCTATTAACATTTAGAGTGATTATTGAAATATGAGGTCTTCTTATAGCCATTTTATCTTTTTCCTTTCTCTAGTGTTTCCATTACTTCCTTGTCCTTGTGTTTCTGTTTTCTTTATTTTGGTTGGTTTTTGTGGGCTTTCCCTCTGGTCCTTCTTTTTTTATGTTACATACTTTGGTTCTAAATCTTTGGCCTGTGATTACCATTACAAATATGAAAAGGATAGTTGTATATATACAGTAGTCCTTTTTTCTGCATGTGCCTTATTTCCATTACTTTTTGCGAATTTGAATCTTTGAATCCTCCCCTTTTCAGTCATTGTTGTCTCAATTTGTCCCTATGTATGCTGAACATTCATTACTATCGTGCTAGAGCAAATCTCTTATTTTAGGTTTATAATACCCTTTTTGTAGTAAGGGTTGCACTCCTCTGCTTTTATCTGCCTGCTAGTGACCTTACTCCTAATTATGCTTTTTTTGTTGTTGTCATTTTGTTTTAGGTGCGCTGACCTCTTTCAGAAATTCCTGTAGTGCAAGACTTGTAGTGGAGAATTCCCTCAATTTTTGTATGTCTGGAAAGGTCTTTATTTCTCCTTCATATCTAAAGGAGAGCTTAGCTGGTTACATTATTCTTGGCTGGTAGTTTTAATAACACCAAACCAGTATTATAGGAAATGTCAGAGAGGTTCTTTAAGAAGAAAAGATATGTTTCAAAAGCATGAATAAAGAATTGTTATAAATACATTCCTATCAACAAGTATCTCAAATTGAAAAGAATTAAGTGCTCCAAGCAAAAGATGGGGTGGCTGAATGGATAAGAAAACAAGACCCCTACATATAGTACCTACAAGAGAGTCACTTCAGATCAAAAGACACATACTGACTAAAAGTAAGAAGATAGAAAAAGATATTGCCTTGATGGACCTCAAGGATATTGTGCTGAATGAAGTAGTCAGACAAAGACAAATATTGCATGAATTCTTGGACATGTGGAATCTAAAGAATGAAACAAACAACAATAAAAATGGAAACAAACTCATATATACAGAGAATATTTAGAGGGCTACTAAATCAGTAAGGGGTTGTGGGGGGACGGTGAAAAAGGGCAAAGGGATTAAGAAGTACAAATGGATAGCTACAAAAAAGAAATGGAGATATAAAGTACAGCATAAAGAAAATAGTTAATAATGTCCTAATAAACATGTAGGCAGAAGATGGGTACTAGATTAGTGAGATGATCACTTTGCGAGTTATACATATCTCTAACCACTATACTGTACAACTGAGAAACATATATCATATGCCAACTATAATTGGAAAAAAAACTCATTGAACTGTACAATGTAAATACAAGCAACTAATTGTCTATTAATTTTCTATAAAGCCAGGGGGTGGGGGAGAACACTTCAATTAGATGGCCTATGTCAGAACTTACTGAGCTAGGCAATATAAAAATATATCTTAAAAAATCATTAAAATATAAAATATTCAACAAAAGCAACAATTTAAAGCATTAAGACTAAATATGTTATTCTATTTCTATAACCTTGTTTTCATACCTTTTCAATCTTAATTCCACTTATTAGTTCCTTCCTTCAGCTCTTTAATTTTCCTTCCAATTAAATGCTGCACTCTTTCCTTCCCTCACACAATCCTATTCACTTCTACTGTCCCTTCTATTCTTTCAACCTAACAGAAAATTACCGATATTGTCTTTGTCACCTCTGCTGATAATTTGTATAAAACAAAGGAATTGTAAAAAAGTAGTGAATGAAATGATATCACCAGTCAGGTGGAGTGACAAAACTACATGCATTAATCTGGGTTGGTGATTTCATAACACTAAGCAGCTAATCAGAACCACATGCATACGAAAGGGAGTGTGACAGGCATCGGTGAGTCCAAGGGTTACTGCAGCAGTACAGTGTTGGATAAGAAAAAAGAACAGACAACTTTCTGGTGGTAAAGACAGTCACAGCCCAGTATTACAATTTTTTCCAACTTGTGACCTTTAGGGGGAAGCAGAAAGACAGCAGAAATGCAGGAAGCTGTCAACTATCTGGACTAGTATAGCTGGGTAACAGATTTTATGATGTGAGCAGCAGTAGCCAACTAACACCAGGGGCCAGTCTGGGCAAACTGGCCCGAGTACCAACTTGAGGACACAAAATAAAGACTGCTATTCCCAGGTAACTTTGGAATTTCAGTTTTATTACAGAACAGATTCTAAAAGAGACAGAGAAGTACCTGGGGAGGAATTATGTATTACATTATTTAAACCAGGTTAGTAGGGAGAAACAATTTTTTGAAAGACAGCAATTACTAGAAGGAAATAGAATACATTCTTTTAATTACATGACTGTAACTTTTCAAAACCACTCCACATTAGGTCTTGTAGGCATGGGAAAGTTCACTCTAAAGACTGATATCTTTTGGAATTCACAAACAAAAATAAAATAAAATCTCTTGAATAACTTTATACTCAGCAAGATAATATAACAGTGAAGGGTATGTTTAAAAAAGTTTCTATATCATCCTAGAACTGGACTGTCAAAGCAGCACCTTTAAGTAATCAATTTTATTCAAAGCAGTTAGGGCAAGATTTACTCTTACCCGTGTCCAAGAGTTAAGTTTCAATTCTCCAGAATTCTGTGGTTCTTTGTTAATCAGACAACATAAGCACCATATTAAAATTTTTTGGCTTTCATCTGCAAAAAGAAAAACTAAAATGAGTAGGTTTTATCAAATAAAAAGGAAAGATAATTAGCATTAAAAATTAAAACATTATATTTACAGAAAATATATTTATTGTATTTTAGGAAAATCTAACACTACTAAGTTTGTAGAACAAGCATCCAGGGCCATGTGTAAAACTTAACTTTGTGAGGTTTTTTCCTCTTGTGGGTTTGGGATCACTTATGCTTAGCCCTTGTGTGGTCAATTCCCTTTCTGTTACAGCAGCAATTTTTAAAGCCAAGAGAGAATGATGGAAAGAACTAAGAGAACTGGGCTTTTCTCAAGATCAGTTCTTTATTTCACATTTCAAGCCATAGTAATTTCAACTTTTTTAAGGCCACATTACTTTTATAGGCAGTAGCCAATTATTTTTGACTTAATTTTTAATTATCTAATTTACCAAAACACCCTCACCTGTTAAAAACAAATTCAACATAAGGACTGTTTAACGCCAAATGGTCTGAATGAAGTAGAAGCCTCTTAACATGCTCTGAACTCTTTTCTCTAAAATTTAAAACTTTACCAAGTATGTGATGAAAATGCTGAACTTTGTTATATTTGATAAGAATATCTATTCTGTGAACCATTTTCTTTGTCCCATTATGGAAACTGTCCATTCCAGTTGGAAATTTTATAACTATTAAAAAGCAAAATTAAGCCTAAAAACTGAAGATGTCATTACCTGAAATAGAAACAAGCAACTATGAACTTTATCACAAGGCCATGGAGGTGAGACTGGGAAGAAAATCCAGCAGTTGAAATCAATCCCTGTCCAGAATCACCCAATACCCTTGTGGTATGGTAAAATAAATTTTGCTTCTATCTTTCTAAATTATTCTGGCTGAACTAATAATCAAATTAATATGAGACAGATTAACAGGAGAAAAATGACCAAATTTATTACACATGTACGTATGCAGGTTCCATAAGAATATAGGACAAAGGAGAGACCAGGCAGTTAAGGCTTATATGCCATCTTGCATTAAGGAGAATGAGGTGGGGATTGTGGTTTGGGACTTCAAATGGCAAGAAGACAATCCACATGCATATAGAAAAGCAAATGTTTGGTAAATAAATGTTTGCTGGACCATCTTTAACAATGGGACACAGAGAGGACTTTGATCAAACATGCCTTGCTAGGTTGGTCCCTGTCTATTAACACTTAGTTCATACTGAACTAGAGTTATCTATGACAATAGCTTTCTTCCTGAAGCAAGTTCTCTAAATTCTTTTAGGTTGTTAAAGAAAACGTCAACTCAGTCTTTTGTCAATTAAAAATAACCAGCTTAAAATAATCAATCCCTCAAAAGGAATATTTTGGGGTGGCAAACTCTTTATCTCATCCTTTACCTTCTTCTGTCTTCTACAATCTCATAAACACAGCATTTCTACGGGTTTCATTAACAAGAAATAAGAAAAATACAAACTACAATAAGGTACCTCTGCATTTTCAACTGTACACCAGAAGACATTAACAGTAATTTTAAAACCCATTTTCTCCCATACACATCCACAGACTTATGGTCTCCTAATGACAAACATCTCTGAACAAACTTTATCTGAGAGACTTCATTTTTTTTCTCCTAGTTTTTATGAGCTCAAATGTAGCACTGGCTTGCTTGAAATCAATTTATTTCAAGAAACATATAATCTCTAATGATCTTAAGGTTTTTTCAGTTTAAAATAATGCCACTGATTAAAAACGTGACTGTTGTATGTCCTATTCTTTAAATATGAGAAGAAATTCTGTCTACACATCGCAAATGTGACATAGGACCAATAATATACTTACACAAGCAGAGTCCTGTGTTTAAAAAAAAAAGAAACAAAACTTGATGGAGAGCATTTCCAAAACCCAGACACTCAACACTAAATAGAGAGAAGGGGGTGGGGGGGTGGGGGGGGTGGAGGTGTTAACTTATGGAATTTAAACATAAATGAATCTAAAATATTGGAATTTCTCCCAGGTGTTGAGTGATTCTGCACATTTAGTTCAACAAGTGTATTTATTTTTCTCTCAAAAAGGTAGTCAGAGATCACCCAACTTTTATGAGGTGACTTCCTTCACCCAATGAATTGAAATACACTGAACTGTACTGCTAATTAACTTACTTTGCTTTAGAAATTTAGAGATGCAAATCATCACTTGTTATTTATGAATGTCACCAGCACTCACTACAGGGGATGGCATCTGTCAAGATCCTTCCTGGAGGCCCTGACTTTGGGACTGGAGAATCTTGCCTGATGGTTTAAAGGAGATGGGAAACTGCCTCAGATCGTAGTGAAAATTTGGATTCTAAAAAAGAGTGAAAGGAAAAGGATCAAACCAACTTATATTTGCCACCTAAATTTTTTGTTGTTATCTTGAACTGAAATTTCAAATGAAAACTAAATTATTTTTTTAAACTTTAATTCTATAGTTTAATAGTGTGAAGGCATTTTTTTTTTTCTGAGACAAAAAAAATAGTTACAGTTTGGGGGCAAATTGTTATACAGCGATAGGAAATAGTGAGATTATAGCTGTTATGCTCAATTATGAGAGCAGAGCTAGAATCAAGGATTCCAAAGAGATAAGGGCAGTAATTTTATACAGAAAACATCATTGAATAAAAGGTGTTCTCTCCCGTTGTTATCTATTTTTTTCTCTTCTCTTTGTGGTATCTCCTCATTTCAAATTCTTCCTCCTTCCTTATCCTTATTTCTAATCCTGTTCTCTTTTAATATTATGGAAGAATTGCTTTTGTCGTTGATGGAAACTGTTTACTTTTACCACATTTAAAAAGAAATTTTGATATTATTTAACTAAGAAAACATTTTCTGAAAGGGCTCGACTAGTGAAACAGCAGCATACAGGCAAGATTTGATTATTCGTGTGCCTGTGAGTCTCTTCTATGAGCTCAGAATCAAAGTGTTCCTCAAACAGGAAACTGAAATTTAATGGGCAGTTCAAAAGGTAACACATGCATTGAAACAAAAGAGGTGGAGAATTTGTTTCTGGTTGTCAGAGGGGGGCAATGTAATGAAGATAAGGTGCTAAGAAAAGATCACAGACTGATGCAAGTTTAAGGGCACAGGGATAAATCAGTCCAACCCCTAGCAGTTTTACAAATAAGGAATCTAAAACCCAGCAAGTTCCATGGCTTGTCTTAGAAAACCCCATCTTACCTACTGTCCTCCAAGAGTCAGCCCCAGCATGAGCTACCCTGTGAAATTCTCCTTCCCCTTAGCTCCTTGTTCAGACTTCCAGGATACTAATCTCACTGAGTCTGGCTGATCTGCTCAGGTCTTTCCTCTCCCTAATTAGAAAATGGGCAGAAAGTGTGAGACATGTTTTCCTAGACCCTGGCTTACGGGGGGGGGGGGGGGGGATGACAAAACAAAAAAAACCCTTACTAAATTTATGTCCAGGGAATATATACCTTCAGGTGAAGGTGCCCTATGGCAAAGCTAGGACTACAATACTTCAACTACAATGGTGTCATCCATGGGGGTCAGATCATAACAACAAAGTGGGCTTTAGAGGGGTGAGATCCTGGCTCTTATTTGCTTTCTATTCTGGGGAAAGTTACTTATTTACTCCAATCCATAATCATCTGTCCTCTAAGACTATCATCATAAAGAACTCAATTAGATCCACTATGCAATCCACAGAGAAGAGCACCTAACACAAAGTGAGCGATGTCTTTCATTCTACTTTTCCAAATCTACAACACAAACTTTCCCACATTTTAACCTTTTAAATTAGGGATGTGTCTTATATGCACCATGTACACTTAAAGGACATAGTATTTTCTTCTAAAAAGTGGTTATTTAGACCATGAAATATCTAATAATGGGTGATGCTTTTATGGAGGAAATGCAACAAGTTTCCTTTCTCCTTCTATCAATATCATCAGCCTAGCTCCATGTTTTTCAAACTTTTGGTCATGACCCATCAATGGTTTGTGAAATCAGTTTTGGGTCATGAAGACCATTTTAAAAATAGTATAGTGAATATGGATTTCACTAAATAAAAATAAGCATTCTTTTGTGTGCATGTATAAATATGTGTGTGTGTGAGTGTATGTGTACATACACATATATACACATTGTACAGAGAACGTATTTCTGGTTAAAGATGTTTGAGAAATGATGGCATAACTGAAATATACTAATATACGGCAGATAAGTGTGGCCCTGGTAAATGTGGCAAACACAGTGATGGCTATACTGTGTTTTTGCCATTTCAGATTAAAACTTGAGCAAGCTGAGTGGTTGGAGGGAGGAAAACTCAACTCAAGAGGGAAGAAGCAAAAAGCATAAGTGGAGAGAAAAAGAAATAGATTAGGGTGGGGGCGGAGCAAGTGAGTTTGGATGTATTTGGCGCACGCAGGCATGTATGCTCACAAGACCAAATGTGAATGTTCCTTTTTCACCTAGTTCATGTTTCTTATAATGACTTGTAACAGGCTAGGAGAAATTATATAATTCTTTAAAACATCAAAAGAGGAATATTCATTTTATTTTTATTCTGATATCATATTATGCAATCAATCTTTGAATAAAATATATGGAAGTAAATATTACATTAGCTAATAATACAGTCAAATCAAGGCAATAAACATCAACTATGCACCTTTAGAAGTGCCTGTTCCACCCTATGGAAGGCCCTAGGATGACAAAGAGACCTAAAACCACAGTTCCTGCTCTTGAAAGGCATTCGGTTTTCCAGGGCATCAGAGAGGCAAACCAACAATTATAAAATAATGTAGTAAGTGTTATAATTAAGGGAAATGCTGGCGGCTACAGACACACTGAGAGAGGTTCCTAACTCAGCTGCGGCAAGGCAATTTCAAAAGTTTAAGAGGATGAGAGATGAGAACAGATTTCTAGTCAAAAGGAATTGCGTGTCACAAGCCCTAATATCATTTGCCTTCAGGCACAGTTAGTAATTTGACCTGGCTACAATGAATGTGGTGTAGTTGTAGAGGATTAAACAGGAAATGAGGCTGGACAGGTAGGCAGGAGGTCAGTAAAAGAACACCTCCCCCCAAAGTTTCCCCAAATTCCTCTTAACCTTGTGTAAAACCAAAATGTCATCCCTAAATAATGGCAGAATCATGCAGGATTTAGACTCTGAAGAATGATTTTACAAATGGAAAACAGTATGTGAGTTAATATGAAACTGTGAAACAAAAGAAATGATTTCACTGCAGTAACCATTTTATGATGAATTAAAAATGAGGTTATGATAATCACTGGGGAGTTTCTGCCCTCTAATACAAGGAATTCTATTTTACTACAGATCTGCATGTGTGTATGTTTATCTATACATACACAAACATGTACTGACAACAATAAAGGATGTCATCTTGTAATGGGGCAATGAATACATTAAATTGCTTCAAGAAAAACAGAAGACAGGTTTATAATTTAATCATTTGAAGTTTGTGTTTTGAGAGGACATGCTTTGAATCTTACCATATGCTAAGATAAAAGGATTCCAGCAAGTTTTTTCCAACAGTTGACCAATTGTGGGGAATCTTTCAATGACTGTACTAGAATCCTGTAAAAGAAAATTTTGTTTTGGTAAGTAAAAGGGCATTATACACTTAGAAAGATTAAACTGATACTATAGGTTAAGGGAGCTTCAACCTTCTTGTTTAGCATATATTTAAGAAAAGTAGGAAAAACAAGATTAGAGAAGATCTTAGTTATTCAAATAAAGTTTTAAAGCAACCATCTTCTTTCTCCTTACCAGGTCACCAAAACTAAGATGAATAGCACATTTAGGTAAAATCAATTTTGTTATAAAATTAGCTTCATGTTATTCATACTTTACAGTCAGGAAAGGGCACAATATTTAAAAATAACAAAGACTGCAAAATAGCAAAGGAAAAAAACTATTAAGGGTGATTAATATCTTTATAACCTCATTTTCACCCTGGAGTTTGATTCTAACATAATTAGAGAGGTTCCTAATTCAGCTCCAGGGCTATTTCAAAGAAGTTTAGGAGGACGAGAGCTCTGGAGCTTGTAAAAAGAAATAAAAGCAGCCAAAGAGTAAAGATAAATATCTGTGTTTATTACTATTTTGATTACTATATGCTAAATGACATCATTTTTAGTCTACAACAATTAAAACCTGAGACAATAAAGATCAACCATGTAGAAAACAGCTTAGGATTTAAAAATAGACATGCTGTTGTAGAACTGGCCTTTTCCCACTTCTTTACCTTTCAGAAAGTTCAAAAATAAGACCAACCTGAGATAATGTATAATAAGTTGAAATTAGAAGCATTTCCTACTATTGCAGCAATAAAGTCCTCACATTTGTCTCTACCTCAAGGCTGGTCTTAGACTTTCTTGGACCCTTTAAAGTCAAGTTACAAAAAAACAGTTTAAAAATATTAGTATTGATCGTTCATACAGAAGTACATCTTTCCTTATAGTTTCTAAAAACATAGTAACCTATATCATCAGCATGAATAATTCTTCAAATTGCCTACTTGCTTCCTTGATAAAGGAACAAAAGTATAACACAAGAACAGCTATATTAAATGATCGTTTTTTTATCTTTAAATTAGACAGTAAGTATAAAACAAATATTTTTATAATATGAAAACATTAATTTATAAAATATTGCAATACGAATAATTCTTGTCAAAATGAAATTACATCAAATTTTTAACACAATAAATTATATAACAATTATAAAGACATTTAAAATCTTACTATTCGCCAGAATATTTTTAAGAAGAGATCTTAATATTTATCATCTCTTAGTAGAGCCCACTTTAAAACAGGGTTGAGGAAAGGGTAAGCATTTCACCATATACTTAAAAGCTTAAGAGATGCAAAGGCCCTTAAAAGAATCCTAATTATTACCTGACAACGTGTCCAAATCTTATCTTGTTTGTTTAAAAACATCTTGATTGGTCAGGAACTCTCATATGGCAATATAATCAAGAAGAAAAGACTGACATCACAATAAATCAGAGACAAGGAAACCATTTCCTATTTGTGTTACCTGTAGGTAATTTGTCTTTCTATTCCTTCAAGACATTAGGTCAGTACCACAAATCCTTGAACCTGGATCAAATTCAGGCTTTGTGAAATTTGGTAAAGAGTCCCTGATGTCACAAAACTACTTCATTAATTTTGGTCCACAACTTACCATCTCTTTCAAAGCTTCATACATCTGCCTCAAGAACTCCTGAAACTGAGGGAGGTGATGGCAAGTGTCTTGCTGGGTTTCCGAAGTGGAGGCCTGGCCCCATACAGAAAGCTTCCACATCCAAAACTGATAATCGGAATAAAGGCCTTCTGAATCTTGAGCCATTTCAGCTGAAAGGAAAAGGTATTGTACTTTCACAGTGACCTGCCAAGCACCAAAGATTTGACATGTGAGCACATGTCAAATCTTTAAGAATAGGGGAAAATGAAGCATTTTTAAAAGGATCTTTTGGTGTCTTCACAATCCACTGATGAGTGAAAAGGGGATTACAAGAAACTAAAGTAGCATGCGCTCTGTGGAGTTGTCTCTGAGTTATTTTAAAATGTGTCACCCAGCTGTAGCTCCAATCATTACCATCTGAACTTTTTATCATGAATAATAAATATCATTACACTAAAAGTCATTATATCTCCACGGGCACATGTTAATTATGTACAAAAAGCACAGCTGATAATACTTTATATCTTTTTAAGATTGAGCTATTTTTACATATTTGGAATATGAAGTTTGAGTATTTTAATGTAATGGGGAATCAAAAACATCTATGGACATTTAATAATAGTCTGTATCTAAGAAATGTTTCTGAAGTCCTCATATTTTATATGCATTTCTGGTTCCTCAATTAGTTGTAAAAAATATCTATGCATTACTGTGTAATGAATTTTCTTCCCAGTTTTTCATTTCTTAGGAAAAAGTAAAATAATTCATTCCACATGCATCAATTTGAACAATCTGCTTGATCTAAAGAATGCTTGATCTCAATACATTCACAAGAACTCATTTTAATGAAATACGATGAACTCATTACTAAAGAGGTGTACTAGTCCTAAGTGACAACATAAAAACTCAAATTTGACTTACTGTACCTAAAGTACATATTAAAAGGAACAGTGGAGTTACACAGTGAGCCTGTGCTCAGGCAGAGCTAAGGAAATGGACTCCCAGTGCCCCACCACCATCCCAGTTCCTGGCCATCCTCACCCTGGGAAGTGCACTGGGCAGAGAATGGAAGTCTGCTTCAAGAGATGCAGGTCTTTAAAGACTGGTGCTCTCCTGGGGCAGGGATGACACTCAGCTATCTCATTTCAAAAAGCTACTCTGCATGTGGTGAGTTTACATCCTCAGAAGCTATAATTAACAGATAAAATGCTCCCAATTAAATGTCAAAAACATTGAAATGTCAAAAACATTGAAGGTTCTCATCACTAAACAGGAAAACAAGAAAAAAATTTAAAAGACTGCACAATTTGGTTGTAGTGCAAAAAAAAAAGGATCTAGATCAGGAAGATGAAAGTTTTAAAATAGTACTAAAATTTTAATTTTAAAAAGGTTCACATTAAAATGAAAAAAAAAAAGGTTTAATAATAGAGGGAATACATGTATACTGTCAAATGGCACATAACAGCCCAAAATGATTCGTCTCTTTCTCTCACTATCCTCATCCAAGTCATTACAAATACCTGTCAATTCTACCCCAAAATAAATACAGGCATACCTTGCTTTATTGCACTTAACTTTATTTTACTTCTAGATGTTTCATTTTCATCACCATTGACCCCCCTACAGTAAAAAGATTGCAATTCTCTGAAGGTTCGGATGGTGGTTAGCATTTTTTAGCAATAAAATTCTTTTTAATTAAGGTATGTATATATTTTTAGACTTAATGCTATCATGCACTTAACAGACTATAATATAGTGTAAGCATAACTTTTATATATACTAGGAAACCAAAAAATGTGTGACTCGCTGTCTTGTGATATTTGCTTTACTGCAATGGTCTAACTGAGCCAAACCCAGTATCTCTGATGTATGCCTGTATGTGTGATTTGATTAGATTTCATCCACTGTTCACCTCGACTGCCACCATTCCATCCCATCCCCCATTCATGCCTTCCCTGGGATCTTCCACTTGGTCTCACCTGCCCATCTCCAATTTTCAACGAGGAAAAAAAAATCAACAGAATTGACAAAACACCTTTCCCAAATTTAAATCTCTCTGCACATTCCTGCTTAAATTCCCTCTCACCCCCCAAATCTACCCCCAATATATTCTTTCGAAAGAAATCCTAATTCCTTGTAGAAAAAAATTCCAGCTCCTTAGCAGATTCTCTAAGGTCCTACAAAATATAACTCCCACATAACCTCCCAACTCACCTTTCCCAGGAGACCATAGTCCAGTCCAGGCCTCTCATCTGTTCCAACAAACCAAAACCTTCCCTATTCCAAACCTTTCTGATTCCTCCACAGCTACTATCCCATCAATGACTACCCTGGGCATGTATTTGTTCACTTAGTTACTGCTTTCTCCATGGTATGTAAACCTGTCTTCTTAGAATTGCTACATGCCTGGCAAGCACTCAATAAATATTAAATGATAAAATGAATGATTCAATTATTTTTCAAAATATAGGTATAAGCTAAATGCCACACAAAATGCTTTTCTAGATAGAGCATTTTAATTTTTAAAAGGTAGCTCCCCCCAAATTTTTATTTTTGGTTACCTATGTGAAACTTTATTAATATCCCATTTTATAAGTACAATCATTCATACATACACTTAGTATATACTCTTGGGAATATAGTAAATATATAAGAATTTAGCTAATTTAATCCTGGCAGCAATCCTTTAAAAGTACAATTAATATCATCATTTTACAGAACCATGGAGTATACAATTGCCCAAAGTAAGATTATGTAAAAGCCCAAATGAGGTAAGTGCCAGTAAATAGCAGAAATACAGTTGTGAGATTTGAATTCTGAGCGTCTGGCTCTAAAGTGGGTACCCTTATCTAAAACCTACCAAAAAGTAAAAGTCCAGGACCAGATGGCTTCACCAGTGGATTCTACCAAACGTTCAAAGAAGATTTAATACCTGGTCGCCTCAGAATCTTCCAAAACATCGAAGAGGAGACAATACTTCGCAACTCATTTTATGAGGCCAATATTACCCTGATACCAAAACCTGGTAAAATTAACTCAAAAAACAAACAAACAAAAAATACGGAGCAATATCTCTCATGAACAAAGATGAAAAAATCCTAAAGAAGATATTAGTGAGTCGAATATAGCAGCACATTAACAAGATTACACACCACGACCAAGTGGCTTCATCCCAGGGACACAGGGATGGTTCAACAAACGCAAATCAATTAATGTGATAGACCACATAAACAAATTAAAAGAATCATATGATCATATCAATAGATGCAGAAAAGCCTTCAACAAGATACAGCACCCATTTATGATCAAAACACTTTACAAAATCGGTATAGAAGGGAAGTACCTTAATGTAACAAAGGCCAAATATGACCAACCCTCAGCCATCATTATACTTAATGGTGAAAAACTAAAAACCTTTCCTCTAAGATCAGGAACAAGGCAAGGTTGTCCACTATAGCCACTCTTATTCAATATAACACTGCAGGTCCTAACGAGTGCAATCAGGCAAGAGAAAGATATAAAAGGCATCCAAACTAGAAACAAAGGAGTCAAACGGTCACTATTTCAGATGACATGATTCTCTATATAGAGAACCCTAAAGACTCCACAAGAACACTACTAGAAACAATAAGTAAATAGGGTAAAGTCTCTGGATACAAAATCAATGTTCGAAAATCCACGGTGTTCCTATACTCTAATAATGAATTTTCAGAAAAGTGGAAAAAGTGATTTCTTTTGCAATTGCACCAAAAAGAGTAAAATACCTAGGAATAAATTTAACGAAATGTGTGAAGGACCTATATAATGAAAACTACAAGACCCAATTAAAAGAAACTGAAGAAGATACAATAAATGGAAAGATAGTCTGTGTTCTTGGATTTGAAGAATCAACATAGTTAAAATGACCATATTACCTAAGCATTATACAGATTTAATGCAGTCCACATCAAAATCCCACTGGCATTTTTAAAGAAATAGAACAAAAAAATCATCAGATTTATATGGAAGCACAGAAAAAAAACAAAATGGCCAACGTCATCCTGAGATAAAAGAATGAGGCTGGAGACATCACTCTGTCCAATTTCAAATTATAATACAAAGTGACAGTAATCAAAATGGCATGGTATTGGCATAAAAGAAGACACACAGACCAGTGGAACACAATTGAGAGTCCAGAAATAAACCCATATTAAATGGGCAAATAATTTTTGGCAAAAAAGCCAAAAACATACAGTGGAGAAAGGAATGCCTCTTCAGTAAATGGTGCTGGGAAAACTGGAAGGCCACCTGCAAAAGAACGAAACTAGACTGTTGTCTATCACCACACACCAAAATTAATCAAAGTGGATTAAGGACCTGAATATAAGACCGGAATCAATAAAATGCACAGAAGAAAACATAGGAGCTAAACTCAAGGACCTCTGACTTAAAGAGGATGTTAAGAATTTGACCTCAAAAGCAAGGGAAGTAAGAGCAAAAGTAAATGAACGGGGACTACATCAAACTAAATAGCTTCTGCTCAGCAAAAGAAATCGTCAACAAGGTCACGAGACAATCATCTGAATGGGAAAATATATTTGCAAGCAACGCCTCCAAAAAGGGCCTAATATCCAAAATATACAGAGAAGTCACACAACTTAATAACAACAACAAAACAAAGAGTCCAATGAAAAAATGGGCAGGGGGCCTGAACAGACACTTCTCCCTAGAGGACATACAAATGGCCAACAGTTATACGAAAAGATGCTCAACATCGCTAGCTGGTAGGGGAATGCAAATCAAAACCACAAGGAGATACCATCTCACACCTGTTAGAATAGCTGTTATCAACAGGACACATAATAACAAATGTTGGAGAGGATGTGGAGAAAAAGGAACCCTCATACACTGCTGGTGGGAACTGCAAATTGGTACAGCCACTATGGAAAACAGTATAGAGGTTCCTCAAAAAACTAAGAATTGATCTGCCATATGATCCAGCAATTCTTCTACTGGGTATTGACCCCCAAAGACTTAAAAACTCATATCTGAAAAGATATTTGCACAACGATGTTCATAGCACTATTCACAGAGGCCAGGACATGGAAGCAAATGAAGTGTCGTACATTAGATGATTGGCTAAGAAGCTGTGGCACTTATATAGAATGGAATATTACTCAGCCATAAGAAGAGATGAAATGCTGCCATGTGAGACAACCTGCATGTACCTCAAAATAATACTAAATGAAAGAAGCCAGACAGAAAAAGTTGAAAGAATCATGATATCCCTTATATGTGGGATATAAAGCTAAGAGCAACAAGTGAACAGGACAAACAAACAGAGACACATGAAAATGGACAATGGACTAGTAGTTACAGAGGATAGGGGATGGGGTAGGAAGGAAGAGGTAGACAGAGTAATGGGGGTCAAATATAGGGAGGTTGAAGGAGGGTGAAGTAGGTAAAGGGGATCAAATATGTGGAGCTGAAGGAAACTGGACTCTTGGTGGTAAACATACAATAGAATATATAGATGTCAAATTATAATGTGCACCCAAAAATTTTATAATTGTATTAACCAAAGTTATCCCAATAAACTTAAAATTTTTTAAAAACCTGAAAAATACACAAAAGAAAAATAAAAGAGAAAAAAAATTTTTTTAAAGTGTATGTCCTTAAGTAAAGAAATAAACTGAAGAAACTAATGAATTTCTTATATATTTTGTGTGGTTCTAGGTACAGATCAGTTTAGATATTTGGAGACAATTAACTGAAGAACTGTTTTTTCCATTTTTTAATTAAGGTATAGTTGACATGTAACATTGGTTTTGGGTATACAGCATAATGATTTGATGTTTCTATACATTATTAAATGATCGCCACTGAAAGTATAGTTAACATCTGTCACCACAGTTACAGTTTTTTCTTGTGATGAAAACTTTAAGATCTACTCTCTGAACAACTTCCAAATATGCAATACAGTATTATTAACTATAGTCACCATGCTGTACATTATATTACCACGTCTTTTTATAAGTGGAATAAACTGAAAACCTTTTTGACATAAGAGAAACATTTTATTATAGCAAAATTACAGACAACTTTTTGTTTTGCAATGAAAATGTTTTGATTGTTTAAATGGAAACAACTTGAGGATCAAGCAGTACTGTGGTTCAGACGTTCTATTCCACAGCCTGTCTGAGAAGAGCTGGAAAGATAGTAGTGGCTAGGAAATGGTGGTACCTTAGTTGTGATGGTGCAGGGGGGGTGCTGCCAGCATTTAGTGACCAGTAGCCAAGGACACTGAACATAATGCAATACATTGGGGCAACAAAGAAAAATGGTCTGCCCCAATGATGATCCTACTGAGAAATATTAACTTAACCTGAATACTCCAAAATGGGCATCTGTTGGTTTTGCCTATTGAGCATTCCTCCTGCCTTCCTGCCTTCTTGTGGTTACAGCACCTTACTTTTCATTTAGGAAAGTGTCTCTTCTCTATTTCCAATTCTTGGTGGGTCTGTTAATCAAGGTATCATGTGCCATCAGCCAAGGGGTGGGATGATGATTCAAGGTAGGCAAACCAGATTCTGCTGGGAATAAATTTGCATTTTGAGTAGATTGACATAGGGCAGAACTAAGTCATTCAAAGACCTCTTCATCTAGAGCCCTAGAGCCACCCTACGTTATGTCCTTAACCAGACAATTTTCAGCTCTCTCTCTAATTCTGTCAGCTACCCAACTACCCAGGGGCCTTCCACAATTTTTTTTTCCTTTTTCCTTTAAATTAACCACTGCTTGTTTCTCTGATTTTCAATCAAAGAACAGGAACAACTGATATGGTCTGAAACTGATAACAGTATCTGATACAAACTGACACCAGGTAGTGGGCTACAGCCTACAGAACTTTGGAGAAAGAAAGGAAACTTGGAACTGGTTACTGGCCCAAGTCAGGGAAAATGGTGATGAAACTCCTGTTCATCCTAGGGAATTGGAAACCAGAAGTCCATGAAACAAGTAGGTGAAACAGAACAATAAGGTTTCACCTGCAATCAGGGCACCAGGCTCATACTCTTTTAGTAGTAATGATCAGGTGAAAGCCACTGGAATATCAAACAAAAACAAACAGAAACAACAACAAAAAATCAATGCTGCAAGTCTGGTGATTTAGAGAATCCCACCTCCCAATTAAGGGGCCAAAGGGTCTCAGTCAGTGACATGAGGCTATCAAACATAAATGGTGACTCCAACTCTAGTTGCACTTTCAGATGTGGGGCCTAACTGGTATCACCCTTGGCACCTAGAATGGTTATAAAGCAAGTAAATGCACTTCTCCATTGGAATAAACAGGTCATGAGAGAGTTTACTTTCATCTGCCTTGGGCATATCAACTAGGACATAGCATATTACACTAATCTACCATACTGAAGATATCAGGCTGATAGAACCTGGAGAGTAGAAAGATATAGGTGCCTTGCTTACATTTCAGATGGTGGTATATAAATCGCATGAATATGCAGGGCCTGCCATTTTAGGGAGTTTCTTGTGATCCAATAGTCTGTGCCAAGTCAGGATATGCCCTTTAAAATAAGGATACACAAGCAACTAATTCATGCCGGTGGTTGCTTCCAATGTGGAGATCTAAGTAGCAGAACAAGAACTTAAGTTTTACTGTATACTTTTTGTAGCTTTTCAATTTAATGCAATGTATACTAATTACTTAAAAATAATAATAAAGAAAAAATAAAATGAATAATAATTGCTGTACCTTACACCTGATAAGAGGCAAAATTCTTGGTTAACATCTTGGGGATTCTGAAGGCAACATATGTTGCATGGGTTTTAGAACTTTTATCTGCTTCTACCCATTTGCCTTGCAATGAGAAAATATGGGTTAGGCCCAGAGCAAGAGTCACTGAACAAGCTGGTCCATGCTGAAGTACTCTGCTACTCAGCTCATATAACCCAGCATATGCAATAGTGTTTAAGGCATGTGTGGAAGATTTGGATTCTGGGAAGAGCCTATGGCAAGCCTCAATGAAAACTAATCTTCCAAGCTACAAAGCTGGGTGTGCCCAGCAAAACTCTATCATCATGAGTAAATTAGGCCTGCTTGGTTAAAATGCGTGAGAGTGAGGTTTTTGAATGCTATCTGTATATGTCTTGCTTGCTACGTCATATAATTTTTAAAATGCCCTCCTCTTTCATTTTCCCCCCTCCTACTACTGAATATATGGAGCAAATTATTAGTAGATAAATTTTCTAAAGTCTATAATTCACTGAATAAAAAAGAGATGAGAAGAGCAACTAACATTATCCAGAACTCCTGGGCTCGAAGCTAGATACATTAGTCAAGCAGTACTTAGGATTATCTCCATCTCTTAAGAATGAGACAGCTAAATTACATTAGTTGGAAATGTTTTAAAAATTCTCTGTGTGGAAAGCAGTAGGTCTGAACGTCCTGAGGAACTAACCAGTGAAAGATATTATTGGTGGTTTCTACCCACCTAGCACCCTTTTCTGTTCCTTTAATATATACGTACCCCACTTTAGCTCTCAAGAACTGTCCCTCTTCCTTTCCATAAAGTTTTAGTAAGACTATGGATCAAGGTGTGCTTCCTTAAAAATGGGAGCATTACACATGCCTTACATGTAAAACTAACAGCTATACAAATAAAATGAAGTTTATGCCTCTTTGATACCACTCATAAGCAGCAGACATTCATCCAATGAAAGTAGCTTAAGATATTCTCATTTAAAACACAGGTTATGTGGTACAAGTAAAATTTTGTTTATGATGTTTATTCTTTTTTTGTACCTGTTTAATGAGTGCTTTTAAATATTCAAAAAATTAGAGAAAACAGCAAATGAACACCTATGTATCCATTAACCAGTTCAAACAATTATTAAAATTTTCCATATTCAAAGCAAATTATACACATCATGTCACCTTACCCCAAATACTTTGATTTCTATCTCTTTTTTATAAGGATTTTTAAAAAGAAGACGTGACTACACTAGCTCTTTCATACCCAATAAAGCGCTAATATCATCTAATAGCCCACCTATGTTCAAATTTCTTAAAAGTTTCCCTTTTTATTTAGGTTGTTTATTTAGATTCAAGTAAGATCTACATATTGCTTATGGTCAAAACTCATATTTAAAAGTGTAATAAAATAATGTAAAAAGTCTCTTTAATCTGAAACAATTACCCCTCTTTGATTTTTAACATTTTCATATCATTTATTCCCTCGGGGGGTGGGGGACACATTTGATCTATAGAATATCTCATACTTGTGCACTTTGTTGATTGCATTCCTTTGCTGTTAATATATTTTGCTAATATCCTGTCTTGCATACAAACTGATAACTAGATCTAGAGGTTTCATTAGATTCAGGGTGAATTATTTTGCAAGAATACTTCATTTGTGGTGTCATGTACTTTGATTCGAATCTGAAGGCACATTATGTTGGGTTGTTGCATGTATCAGAATGTTGAAACTGACTAGAGGTTTCAGGTATTGTCAACCTAATCCAGCCATTAAAGTTCACCATTAACCTTGTCCCTAAAGGTTTTATGATCTATTGATCTATTGGTGATCATTTTATATCCAGTAGGGTTAGAAAAATAGTGACTTTCTAATTTTATCCATTCTCCTGTTTTTGTTTCTTGATGTACATAAATTTTACAATTTTAGGTAGTCAGATTAACAATCTTTTCCTTTGGAATGCTAATGTGTTTCTCTCTAACCCCATGGAACTGCCCTGGGAAATTGTTCAGGACAGGAACTCTTTCACATTCTAGGTCTCTTCCTGCTTCTCAAGAAATTGCGAATGCCCTGACAGTGAAACACTGCTGTAGAATGTCTGCTCAGCACTCTACCCTTAGCTTCAGGATCTTAATCCCTTGAGTCCTGAATACCTTTGCATTTCTCCAATATTGACTGCCAGATTGATGACATCTCACACATCATGTAACCTTTTGACAATTCCACTGCACACTAGTGAGAGAATGAGAGTGGGGAATGCAAATAATGTCTTTAGCATTATTATGAAAATAGTTTTGCCCTTGTGGCCCTCCTGAAAGGGTCTTAGAAAGACCCAAGGGTCCCCGAGCCACATTTTGAAAATGGCTGACATAGACAAGCCATGGTACCCATTTGCCCTACTGAATCTAGGTATGGGCAATATTATGTATGCATATCTGAAAAATGAGAACTGAGCTTCAACTAGAGGGTTTCCAAGGGAGGCTTTCTCAATCTTAAATTCATGTTTTTCCTTATAAGACATGTAACATGGTGGTCGTCACCTTGGTAGCTGAGAATAAGTAAGCCTGAGAGGACTGGTGAACATGCTGCAAGTACCAAAGCAAAAAGATGGACCTGAGTTCTCTCAACAGGTATAGCTGGGGCAATAAAGTAGTCAATGTTGGAATTTTCCTTTTGGCTTAAGCCACCGTTCATTGGTTTATTTTGATACTTGTAGTCAAACATGTCCCAGCTAGCATATCTCCTAAGAACCTGGTTTGTCAAACACATTCTGAAAACCACTACTCTGCACAATATCTGGCACATAGTAAGCACTCAACAAGTAAGAACTGAACAAGTATGTGAATGAATAAGTAAATAAAGCTTTAGTGGATTAGATAAAATAAAAAAATCTGATCGATTTTGTTTTGATAGAATCCAGTGTAGCTCTCAGATTGTCAACATTTCAAACAAAACTCATCATACACCTCACAGTATCAAAAATGGCTGCGTATCATAATTGTCAAGAGGGGCCAAGAGAGCTCAAAATTGCTTTCCTTTGGTCTGTACATCTTCAAGCCAGAGGTATGAGAAGTCGGTCTATACATACCAAATACAGACCATAATCTAACTACTCAAAGTGGCAACCTGAGAAAGAGCACTATGTTATTTTTTCTATTTCTCCTGAGAATGAGTCAACTGAAGTCACTTCTCCCATGCAATAAGGAGAAAATCTGTGGACAGAATGCTACAAAACACACTGTTTATAAAAGAAGAAAGAGACAAATCAAATGCCATGCCTCCAATCAATGTCATCAACTAGTGGAACAATGGCCTTGTCAGAAAATATTTAAAACCTCCAGAAATATAATCAAATATAAAATTAAGAAATATATGTTCAACTATACTAAACTTAACATTTTTCCTCTTCCTTACCAAAAACACAACACTCTTAGTTTTATTTTATTTAACATTTCTTTGCTTCATTAAGACTAGTCAATTTGTCCTTGTGTTCGTGGCTTTTTAAAAAAGGTCACAATAAAATATTCTTGTTCCCATAAAGTGCTTATGAAAGAAATAAATAATATTCTCCCCTCTCCCCCCACACACACACCTTTAAAACAATGAAGTTTTAAGAAAATTTCCACTAGAAGGAGCTGGCTTTTTCTGTTGGATCAGCAATGTTTCCTCTTTGAGATGGTCAAATCAAAAACATGACTTGAAATTTGCAGATAATTTCAAACAAACCTCAATTATAAACAAAATCTAGGTCTAAGGAATCAGCAGAGGCAACTGCAACCCAGGTGCAGAGTGCATATACACACTCTTCAGGTGGCTTTGCAAAGAATTAAGCAAATTTAATTTAATAGATACCTCTGGGGATTTACTGGGTTCCATTCCCCCACCCATTTTTCCAGCCATGTGGGGAAAAGAGCTGCTCTCTAGAACAGGCTTCCAAGTCAAAGCAACTCTTCACAATAGTACTGCCTTCGGAAGTGCTAATTAGAAACCTGTGACCTTGTTTTCCATCAGAGCACCACAGAACTAACACTGGGATTCCAGAAATGTCTTCTGCATACATTCTGTCAGAAATAGTGGTTACTTACTTTCCTTGAATTCTTGACCTCAATTCACTTATCTGACAGTACGACTATGAGCTTTTGGTGAGATCATTTAGAAAAATGAGCTGATGAGCACATTAGATATTAAAATATTACAAATTATCTCCTTGCCTCTATCACTGGTAGACTTTTAAGTTATTTCTGCCTCATTCCACATTTGATTTTCTCTATTCGTAATTTATTACTAAATAAACAAAAACAAAAATTCCACACATTTATTGGGAACTTACTTTATGACAAGAACTCTGAAAAAAAGATGGCAGTGTTCCCTGCTCTAAAGCAACCTGAGGCTAGTGAGGAAATCAGGATCTGTAAATGGATAAAACATAACCCCTGTAGGAGGGCTAGGGGAGAAGAAAACATGGGGTGCCTGTAGGGAGCATCAAGAAGGGCACCTCACCCAAAGAATTGTCAGACAATTCCAGACAGAAATGATGCCTTAGCTAAGCAAAATCATAAAGTATAAGAAGGAGCCAGGCAAAAGCATCAAAATCAAACACAGAATGCTGCTATATTGGAAGAGTCAAGTTATCCTTTGATCCATGAAAAATAACGTTCTTGAGAGCTCCCAGAGTTATCTAAAATCACTATTGTGTCAAATACTAACAAACATTAAACAAATAAAGTATGTAGTATGTTTATAACTTATATAATTACGTTTTAAAATGCAGAAATACCAACAAATCTACAAAATAAATAAAATTTCAGTCAACAAAATAAATTTGATGCAATCAATAATGTAGATTACTGAGCCTCACTTGGACGAATCATGTGAACCTGGTACTGGCTGCTACTAGCAGCTTCTGTTGAGTGTGCTGGTCCTACCATATGCTGGGGATGACTAACTTCACCCAATACTTTTCCCTTTTTGAACTACCGTAAACGGTAACGTCCTTGTAGAGAACCACGGCATACTAATAAATCCCACCTGCTAATCCCACTCATCTTTTTGGAGCTGCCAGTCGCTGAAAAAGGAGTTTGAATAATTGTGTATGGGTCACTGAACTCACACAGGAAAGCATTTTTGTGGTTAGCTTTAGTACTATGTAAAACCAAATATCTCACTTTATTTTCTTTAAACCCTCAATCACACATGACTTCCAGTTAGGATGGCACAGTAAATTCACTCTGCGATGGATCCTAATTCCAAACACACATAGCAACAAGGGAGGAAACAAGAAAACTAAAATTATGTACGCAAGCAAAATATAATAGCAACATTTCTGTGAAATAGCCTTGGAGCAGAAACATAAAGAGGTAAGTCCTCAAAGTTAAAGCCTTGAGCCTCCTAAACTCAGTATCCAAAAATAGGCGCCAAAACTAGAAGTATGAATCCTATAAGGTTTTGAGGCTAAATATCATCCACTAAGGACAGAGTGAGACCTAGCATCACTGCTTGAAGGTAGGCTCAAAGATGATAAATGAACGAATGCTCTCCTGTTCCTGAAAAAGGCTGACAGCTGTTTGTTTCATATGGAGCTGTGGCCTAGGGAGGAGGGCAGGACACAGGCCAGCCAGCCATCAGGAACTCAATGAAGCAGCCTATAATTGCCCAAGTAGCTAAACCACCACTGCATTCTGGACTAAGGTTCCATGGAAGCCAGAAAGAGACAACTATGAAATTGATGAATAGGGAAAAGTGAGTGGAGAGGGAGAAAGATTGGAAGGAAATAAATAAATAAATGAAAATAATTAAAAAATGTATCTCATTCAAAACATGCCATTCAACCAAAGTTCTAAAGTATATAAAGAAATCTAATATCAACAAAGGCAAGTAAAAAATCAGCCATCAGATCACTAATTTACTTCAGATGAATTGTTATTATAAAAGTTCAACAAAATAAGTATATTTAGATAATTTTAAAAGTATTGAAATTATAAAACTAAAAGGCAGAATTAAAACAAGATGTTTAAGAAAAAATCAACTGGAAATTGTGTAAATGAAGAATATAGTCATTAAAATTAAAAACTTAGTACACAAGATACTTTAGACTGGGCAGAATTGAAGAAAGAACTGGTAAATTCTTTGAAGATAAAACTCAGAAATTCACTCAGATTGCAACTCAGAAAGAAAAAAAATTCGAGTTAAGAAGCATGAAAGATAGCTTCACAAACATCTAGAGAGCATCACAGCAAAAGAAAGTGAAAAGAATGAGAAAAAAGCAGTAATCAAACAGATAAAGCTAAGAATATTTAAAGAGGTAAGCTAAGAAATAAATGAGTTCTCAGATTAAAAGTACATTCTAAATACTAAGAAAATTTAATAAACAAGCAGATAATTTTATAAACCAAGTTTTAAAAAGCCCACACAAACTAAAATACTAATCATAAAAAAAAAAAAAAAATCTCAAAAGCCACCAGAGAGCACCCTGAACATCTACCAGATTGTTGGGTCTCAAAGCTCAAGAGGAGGCTGGCTGCTAGTACAGCAGCAAGAACCAGCTGAGCACACTGAGACCTGGCAGCCTGCAGACAGACATAAGGGGAAATCAGCAGCTCAGATCACCACACCCAGGCTGACAGAGAAGTCCTACAAGCATTTTCCTCTTCCTTAACAGCTGGTGGGTACAAGGTAAAACAACTATCTTTCACATTAGCAATAACCCTAAGAAACTCCCTAAAAAAAGCAGATTCCTAAATATTTCCAGCAATACGAGATTTGTCCTCCCTGGAACAGATACTCAGATCCAGATTTAAATTTCTCTTGCTTGCCCACCAACCAAGCTTTTACCAGCCACACCAAATATGGACTTTACTGGATGCCTTGTTCACCATCATGGTATCATAACCAACTTCAGACCAAAAACACATCATATAGGAAAAGAAGTGAGGAAAGGGACTGATGCCAACAGGGTTCACTGTCAGCTACAGTTACTACTAGCTGCTACTTGAACTCAAAGTTTTTTCATCCATATTTCTTCATCACTTACAAATTTCTCTGCCATATGTTATTTCATTCTATTGCATTGTCTCTGAAGCTAAAGAAAAAACATAAACAAAAATGATAGCCTGAGTCATCTGGAAATGAATTTGATTTGGAGGATCACAGATAATTTCCAATAGAAAAAAAATTGTCTTGGAAAACTTGTAACAGAACACACATCATAATTATTCAAATAAAAATTAAAGCCACATTAAAAAAAAAAAAAGAACGTCAGTAAACCTTTCATTCGGGTTCCTCTGGAAAGCAGAGCTCAGGCAAGCTGGAGAAAGTAAAGGCCAGAATTCACCTCATTTCCAAACATAAAAACCTCTCACCAACACCACCCAGGTGATGCTATCCAAAATGTGCACCTGGCAGTCATCCAAGGGGACGAATAGGGAAACAGGCCCTAGTAACTAACCACCGCAGTTTCAAAACCTTTTTAAAAACTACATTATGTTATGGCACAAGAGCACCACCTACTGAAAAAGTTCCAGGGGACAATTTAGTCCATTTATTGAAAAATGGCTATGTATCCACGTCTACCCACCTGATTACCTTGGCTTCAGAAAAATATAACTGTAGAGGGATGGACTTCAAATCATTTCAACCTAACCGGGTGTCTCTTTCTCTTTTAAAAGTAAGGCCTTTGCCAAGACCTTCTGAAAAAGAAACAGTACGCCTTCTTCTTGGTTCCATTTTAGCTTTAATAACCACAGTAAAACAAATCTTGCAAATGTTAAAATCCTCTTTCCTTCTTATGTAGCTTCAGCTCTCAGTGAATACTCTTATCTAGAGCTCTTACTCTCCCTGTTTTCCAAAGGGCAAAGAAAAACTCAAGTGGAGAAGTTGTAGTAGTACAAGTGGGTCTGGGAAGGATATGTGTAAAGTCAAATTTTAAGTCCTACAAGACAGTACTAAGATAATTACAACAGTCCCCCTCCCCTCTAGGAGCTTAAAATAAACAGAGAAGTTCTAGACCAGCAAAGCAGGAAGCCAAACAAACTACTAGCAAAACAGAAGAAAACACAATTTATAAAAGACAATTTATAGGGTATTATAAGTAACATCTGGATAGAGCTGATTGTTTATGATATGCTGTATACATACAGAATACAACTAAATCCATGGCAAAACACGGTTCTATTTGAAGCCCCTCTTTGCTTTCCAAGGTATTGTCAATTACAATAACTCTGACAGACTCACTTGAAAATTCACATAAATTCTAGCCTGTATTTCATTTACTTTTGTTATATTTTATTGGTCTGGTGGGGGCACTCTTTGAGCTACTGTATGTGTAACCTCTACTAATGTCTTAGTTATGACAAAAAATCAGCAGCTCATGTTTATTCCAAATAATGTTGCACACCCTCTGATCCAGTACTAGTAGGGTTTCCATTACAAATCCTCTACACAGAGCAATCAGGGAAGAAATAACATGTACTCCCAAAATATCAGACATTTGATGACTGTAAAAGTATAAATTTGTTAATTTGGAAATCATAAAAACTTCAAAACAATAAATGTGTCTGTATTCTATTTCAATTACTTCACAGAAAAAGAAAAATGATACTTTAGAAAAATTCCAATCCGTTCTCTAGTGTATTAATGGCTAGTTAAATGGGTAGTCTGTAGAACACAATGTTTGCGAATACCCCTGAACTAGGGCAATGTTACAGGGAGTGTAAGTCCAACTGAAGGTAAAAATCTCAGGGGATAGATTTGTTGAAAAAGAATGAAGTTATACAGAGACAAATTCTAAGACAAAAAGCAACTGACTAATCAACATAAGGAAAGCAGGAAAAAACAACCCAACCTGGGACTGATATGTTCATAGAATTAAATAAAAATTAAAAGGATAATATTGGGTTTTAGTTGTCTAACATAAAAGACTATAATGGTAGAAAATATTTACTGGGGTCTAGAAAAATTCTGTGAGCCTGCTAAATTTGACCCAATTTTGGTCCTCATTAGAATTTCAGGTGAAGTGGACATTTGCAGTTAACCTCTCCAGCACGTATTTTCTACTTTCCTCTTCCTAACAAGGCCCGAAATACCCAAGCCAGCAGATTTTGGTGAAACAAGAATGGGCTTCTGATTGTTAAAGCACTGGTTCTCAATCAGGGGCAATCCTGACCCACAGGGGACCTTTGACAATGTTTGACAAGTTTTGTTTGTCACAACTGAGGTATGAGCTAATGGCATCCAGTGGGTAGAAAGGCAAGGGATGCTGGTAAACATTTTACAATGCTCAGTGCTCAGGACAGTCCCCACAATCAAAAATTACCTGGCTACTAGTGTCACCCCTCATCCATTTAACAAGGAGCTACTTGAAAAGACTCTCTCCTTGCCAGATGTGAATTAGGAAATAAGAGCTCTAGTTGCTGCTGGAAATCATATTACCCCACAAGGAGGCTGGCTCTAGGATGAAGTATGGAATGCAAGCAGAGTTCAGGTCATGACTTCATGCCATAAGAGATCTCAAAAAGATATACCATTTTTTTGACAATAACTAAATTTCCCCCTTCATTTAATGACCTTTTCAACACACAGCAAACTAAGTAAAACACTATAACATTTCAATATTATGGTTTCAGATAAAGAACAGACTCACTAATTTATTCAAAATAGTGGTTTCTTGTCAAGACAATCACATGGAACAAAACGATTTTAAAAAATGGTTTAAATATCAATCTCATCTGTCATAGGCTAAATGATGGCCCCCCAAAACATATGCCCACGTCCTAATCCCAGAATTTGTGATTATTACCTTATGATAAAAGAAGTGATTAAGTTAAGGATCTTGGGAAGAGGTACTTTTCCTGAATTAGCAGGATAAGTCATAAATGCAATCACTTGTATCCTGATGAGACAGGGGGCAGGAGTTTGCAGACAGACACACAGAGAAGACAAGGTAAAGGTAGACCACAAGCCCAGAAATGCCATGCTGGCAGCTACGCAAACTTATATTATGCCATTTTTTTTTTTTTTGGTCCCAAAGATTCCTCTTCTACAGAAGTTTCTTCTACTGTCAAATTCCCAAAGGCATTTAAAAAATTATCATTAGGCACTTCTGATATTGAATGCATGTCTGAAAGCCCAATAGCCTGGCTCTTCACCATCTTCCAAAGAATGACTTCCTCTCTCTATCCCACATCCTGTCAAGCCTTCTCTTTCTTCTTTAGAGGCAACAAAGTAACATTATATTTTATGTATAAACTGTATTTATTTTCAGATTATTGTTTACTACATATATAAAAATGTTTCATTGCTCAATGATATATTTTCCTATTTGTGGAAAATGCTTAGGTATCTTGGGGTTGGGATAGAAAAGACAATTTTTCCCATTAACCCATTTCCTATTTACCCAAAGAATACTAGCCAGCAGCACTTGTAGCTGTAGTGTTTACCCCAAGATAACTCGCACATTACAGTCCTAACCTTACCCCCAAAGTTTGCCATACATCTCCCATGCTTTTCAGAGAATTACATCAAAACAGGACTAATGCAGTTGGGACGGGCTGTTTGAACAGAAAACTAATACCAAGTGATCTGGAAAAAAGGACTGCAAAGGGGATGCCTATAGCCAAATTCCATGGTGAACTTATGGCACTGAAATGGTGTGACAAGAAGGAGGTGACAATGTTATCAGCATCGCACAACAATATTGTGATTGAATTAGACAACAGAAATGGAAAGAAAACTAAGAAGCTATGTGTCATTGTGGATTATAATGAGAATATGGGAGCAGTGGACTCAGCTGATCAGGTGCATACTTCTTATACAACAGAGTGCAAAAGGCATAAGATTTGGTATAAGAAATTCTTTTGCCCGCTTCTAAACATTACAGTGCTGAACTCCCACATCCTGTTCAAGAAGGACAATCCTGGGCACATGATCAGCCATATAAACTTCAAACAGACATAGACTGAAAGAATGCTGGAAAAGCAGCACAAAGCCAGGGGAACAATGTCTTTGAGGTCATCCATGCTCTGATGATGTGTCACACCTCTTCACCTGTCTGGAAGACACTTCCCCAAGAGCATACCACCAACATCAGGGAAACAAAATCCAACTGGTTGCTGCAAAGTTTGTTGCTTGCACAATGACAAGAATGGCAAAAAGATCCAGTGAGAAATGCGATATTTTTGTGCAAAATGTGATGTTCCATTTTGTGTTGTTCCATCTTTGAAATTTACCAAATGAAAAATGATCATCATATACATTTGTTTCATTAGGATTAGAGACAAGTTCTGTTAGGAAATAACTCCAAGAACAGTTTTTATATTTTATTTTCACATTGAAAACCAGATTTGGTTCAGCCTCAAAGAACATATTTATGTAAAATTAAATTAACGTTGGCAGCGAGCTGCGCTTTTTTTTCTAAATGGAAAATGGGTTAAAATTAAAATAAATATTTTTTTCTTTACTAGCTTTTCACTTAGTGACAGGGTTTATAGGAATTGATTAAAGTCTTCAAGTGACGAATAGGTATATTTATCTATAGCAAATGCCTGGTCAGTAGCTTAGTTTCTTCATTAATGCCTTGGCAAGAATATCATATGTAACAAAAAGATTTTCAAAATGATTCAACCATGTCATCTCATCAGTAGTATGGCTAAATGTTGCACCTTACCCACTCACCAAATACGTTCCCATCCTAATGCCTGGAACCTGTTATTATTCCTTTAAGGAGTGCAGGAACTATAAGTTAGAGATCAGTGATCCAGCCCAACCTTTTCACATCACAGAAGACCTAAGAAGGTACAGAGAGATGAAGTAACCTCTTTAGACAGACCATCCACCAGTTTAGAATCCCAGCAAGAATGGAATCTAGGTCTCCTAGCACTTAGACCAGTAGTCTACCTGAGGTTAAATAAAAGAATTGAAGAAAAATGTGAATAAAGCAGAAAATAGCAGAGCTTTTCTTTTCTTTTCCTTTTTTTTTTTTTTTGGTGGGGGGGAGGAGAAAGATGAAATGATACAGGTATTCTTTAGCTTAGGAAAAGAAAGAGTGGTTAATGAGTTAATAAATGTCTTCAGGTTTAGAAAACATTGATTAAACACTACCTTGACTTACTTTGCACTGATAAACAAATCTTGGTTTTCTAATTTTCTGTGTCTTGCAACCCAAAGAGTCAAGACTTGAATGATATAAGACTCTATTATATTAGATTCTATTCATACTCTATCTCAGTTGTAGAACAAAAACCCATACAACTGGCTCAAGTCATATTGGAGGGAGGTTGCTATAAAAAGGCTACAACAAAAGATTTTCATAGATGCCCAGGAAAAAAAAATTTAGCTGGACCAAATGTAAACTGGGACTGGAAGTTCCCGCCACCATCGCTTATGGATCTTCATATGTCCACTTCAATCTACAGCTTCTCTCCACAGACTAACTTCCTTTGTTTTTTTGTTCCCTCTGGCTTGCACATAGCTTTTATGATGTAGTTCAGAACTTGGTCATGACTTTACATGATCTTTCAGCCCAAAGATTCATCATTATGTAATTAACTCAGTAGCTCAAGGTCACCATTCTCAGGGAAGAAAATCTAATTAGTTCAATCTAACCAATGGAGTCTCTAGATTGGCTTCGACTGGGTCAGCTGCTCATCCCACAAAGATCTGCCATTGACAGGTATTGAACTCTGGGAAAATTCTTCAAGAAGGGTGCAACAAAGAGAAAATGATTGGAATGTATATTAAGACTGAGGTCCACAACTTTTTTGGCACCCAGGACCCTGTGCTCCTATGAGAATCTAATGGCTCATGATTTAAAGGTGGAGCTGAGGCAGTGATGCTAGCACTAGGGAGTGGCTGCAAGTGTAGATGAAGCTTTGATCATGCTCCCACTGCTCATCTCTTGCCATACAGCCCAATTCCTAACAGGCCATGGACCAGTATGGTTTCATAGCCCGGGGTTGGGGACCCCTGCATTAAGGCACTCAAGAGTTTTATAGCCTTTTAGACCCAAGAAGATTAGGTTATTTATGTATATGTGAAAGAGATGACCATAACGTGTAAGCAGAGCAAGAACCATTTTAAAATTTCCTTTCAGTTCTATGTGTCTAGAGCAAAACCTTACTACTTACTATATTATCAAATTCTATCATTTGTCCAGAAATATCTTCAATTAGCAGGTCACCAAGAAAGTCTAAGGAATAAGAGAACATTTCTTCTTTTATACAATATGGTCACTGACTTGCCATTATTTGGGGAAAGGAATAAACAAAAGATATCAGCAGTTCTAAATTCTCTGAACTATATCATGGTCAAAGTACAGTTCAAAGGTTCAGCACAGACACAGAATTCTAATAGAACTTGTACCTCAAGTAATTTTTAAAAATAAAAACAAAATGGATGACAAAGATTGAGGATGGGGGAGGACATATAGGTAGGCACAGTAGATTTTTAGGGCCACAAAACTGTATGATACTATTATGGTGGATACATGTCATTATACATTTCTCCAAATGTATCACATCAAGAGGAAACCCTAAGGTAGATGATGGACTCTGGATGATTATGATGTGCCAGGGCAGATTCATCAATTGTAACAAATGTATCACTCTAACATAGGGTGTTGATAAAGGGAGGTTGCACATATGTGGGGGAAGTGAATCTACGGGAACTGTGTACTTTCTACTCAAATTTTCTCTGAAGCTAAAACTGCTCTTTAAAAAGGTCTACTTAAAATAAAAAGGTCATGGTGACAGGAGCAACCTTGGCCTAACAAAACTATAACCTATTCTAGACAGTCTGAGCATAAAGATCATAAATAGAAGGAGTAGAGAAAGGCAAGAATGGATCTCAATTACATCTGGCAGCAGCCACAGCCCTCAAGCCCTATATAATAAAATTAATCAGCTCCCTCAGTTACAATTTCATAAATTCAGACAGCCAGCTTGGTTTCTCCAGAGAAGATAATTCCTGTTGGTTGTACTATGAGGTATTATCTGCTTCCAAGTCTAGTATATGAACTCCTCAACCACCAGGAAATTAAATACAAAGCTTTTATTGGGTCTCCCCCTAACTCTACCCCCAAGATAATATTCATTTCCAATGTCAACTAAGAATTTCATAGGGGAGATCTCCTCTTACATCTATGAAGTTTTTTTGTTGCTAGGTTCTTGAAGTTTTCATCTCGACTTAGACTGCAGGATATTCAAAAGTACCATATGGCCTCTGGCATTAATTCCATGGGCCAACTTTTCTTTAAACCTTTCCTCTAACAGATGCTCCTTTTCCTGTCAGGGAGCCTGGTCTTTCTCTTAACCCTCCCCTACCCTGTCTTTAAGACCACTCATTTAGGAGGAAAGTAATCTCAAGAAACAGCTTGATTATGTAAGTATGTACCTAGCCTAAGTCTTAATAAGTGCTACTGCTCATTCCTTGTCATACTCCAAGAATTGTATTTTTGGTCTGGCAATCCTCAAAAAGTTCAACCACATCCATTTGGGTGGGACCTCAAAAAAAATAAGTATGAGTTCTTTTGACTATCAACTGTGAATACAGATCCTGAAATTTTTTTCTCTAGCTTAAAAATCATAATTGTATCCTTTGGTTAATTAAAGATAAGTTTTGAAAATAAACTAGTCCACACACAATTACTTTTGTTTGTTTTCTTTTTTGCCTCCTTCCCTGTAGTACAGATTTCCTCCATTAAGCATTTGAGAAAAGAGGTATCATGAAAGTACAAAACGTTTACATGGTATTTCCTGGCTTTTACCCTTTGTTTTCACTGGAAAAAGAAATTTACCACACCATGCTTTTATTCATCTAAAAAGTACTCCCAAGCACTAGTTCTGAGAGATATCTAAAGAGACTCCACAATCAAAGGGTTCAGGAGTCAAGTAAGGTTTCTAACTGTATGCTTTAACTCCTCTTAGGGCATCTCAATGCACTGTAACTAATTAAAGACAGTGAGAAGCCAACATTCACATGGTCATTCAACAAATACTCAATAAGTGCCTACTATGTACCAGGCACTGTGCCAGAGATTGGTAATAAAACGTCAACCCCAGGTACAGTTCTTTGCCTCAAGGACCCTTAGTCTGGAGAGTTTTTTTTTTCAAATTATAAGTTGTGAAATCAATTAAGTAGACAGCAACCAAGTATTCTTATTTTTAATCAAAATAGGATGAAAAATACAGTACAGAACATGTAGAAAGAATAAGTGCTGTCTGGTGAAACCTTTATAAAAATGTTATATAAATGTGTTCCAAATAGGATATAAAGTAGATTTCTTATTGCAGAACACAGTCAAAATGTTTTAAACCCTGCTGTGGGAGAAATTTATTACACAAGAAATGATAATAAAATATAGAGTGATAGAAAAAAGGAAAGGATACTATGGCAGCATCAAAGAGAATTACCAAAACGTTTCTGAGCCTAAACAGGTTATCACATTACACTAGTTAAAATCCTATGCTAGAGAGGATAGACTTCCAGCATGACAGTGCAAGGAGCTCAGCTGATCTGCTCCCCAGCAAAACTGGTGAAAATTATTAAAACCACCACCATTTAAATCCTCTGGAAATGGTACAAAGGGCAGACAGTAAATGAAAAAAAAAAAAAATCTATTCATGAAAACTTGTTAAGAGAGAGTCTGTGATATTTGAACCAAGACCACTCCCTACCTCCCTTCCCTCAGTTCAGGAAGACTCCACTCCAGCAATTAGTAGAGCTCAAAAGCTGGGTGTGGCCTGAGAAAGAGTTGGAGAGCCCTACCAGTATCTCTATCATTCTAGGGTGATGATAGGCATACCCAAAGCTGCTGAGGAACAAGATCAGAAGCTTAACAGTGAGAGGAGAAATAGACCATCCACTCTAAAGAAATAAACAAGCAAATGTCAGAAGGCAGGGGGTTGGGGACAACTAGTGTCCAAAGTTCCTATACTCTATTATCTAAAATGTCCAGTTTCCAACAGCAAGAGTAACAATAACAAAAAATTAAACATCCAAATAACAGGAAAGTATGACCCATACATCAGAAAAAAATCAGGCAACAGAAACTGCCTGTGAGAGCAATCAGATGTTAGATTTTACATAAAAAGAGTTCAAAGTAACCATTATACATACTTACTCAGAACTAAAGAAAACCATGATTAAAGAAGAAAGGTATGATGATAATGTTGAATCAATAAGCTAACATAAACTATAAAAAAAAAAGAAACAAATTCTGCAGATGAAAAGTACAATAACAAGGTGTAGGGTGGAACTCACTAGAATAGCTCAATAGTAAATATGAACTAAAAGAAGAAAGAATAAGCAAACGTTAGGATGGATGAATGGATGAATAGAGATCAAGCCAACAAACATGAAGAATAAAAATGAAGAAAAATGAAGCCTCAGAGAAATGTGGAACACCATTAAATGCATCAACATACTAATAATGGAAAATACCAGGAGAAGACAGAAAGGAACAGAAAAACATTTAAAAAAAGATATCCACAAACATATATCATTATAAAAATAGTGAAAGTCAAGGATAACGAGAGAATGAGAGAATATTAGCAGAACAATAACCCATTATTTACATGGGAATCCCAATAAGATTAACTGCTAACTTCTCAGCAGAAACAATAGAGGCAAGAGTGAGATAACATTTTCAACATGATCAAAGGAAAATACTGTAAACCAAAAATCCCATATCCAGCAAACCTATCTTTCAAAAAGAAACATGAAATGAAGACTTTCCCATATGAACGAAAACTGAGAGAATTCATTCCTTAGAAAACTCACCTTATAAGAAATATAAAGTAAGTTCTTCAGACTAAAAGCAAGTAACCACAGAAGGTAATTCAAATCTACATAATAAAACAAAGAATACCAGCAGTAAAGGTAATCATGTAATTATAAATGCATGTTGTTTCTTCTCATAACTAACATAAAAATCAATTGTATAAAATGCTATGTATATAAGGTACTGTTGGGCCTATAACATACATAAACTTAAGATATATGTGCTATATTTTCCAATACCAGGGCAAATGAAGTGTGTGAGAGCAAAGCTGTATTGAGTTAAGGAAATAACTACACATAACAGAGTAATATCTATAACAACATATTGTAGGGTTTATAACATTAAAGGGTATAAATGTAAAATAATAATGTCACAAACGGAGATGGAGGAGAAGGGAACAGAGCTATACAGGATTAAGCAGATAACTATATGTTTTTATATATCACTGGAATAAAGCTAGTGTAAACCTGAAGCTGATTCTAATAAATTAAGCTGTACATGGTAATCCCTAGAGCAACCACTAAAAAAAAGAAAATATCATTAAAGAAATTAAGATGCTACATTAAAAAATATTTAATTAATGTAAAACAAAATAAAGAGAAACAAAAAAAGGCAAGAAACATATAGAAAACAAAAAGTAAAATGACAGATATAAATGCAATTATATCAATAATATCATTAAATGTGAGAGAAATAATTCAACCAAAAGAGAGATTACCAGACTCTTTTTAAAAATATAATCCACTATATGTACTCTACATAAGACATACTTCAGATTCAAAGATACAAACAGCTTAAAAGTAAAAGTGAGGATGAAAGTGTCAATCCACAAGGGAGATATACTGATTTCATATGTGTATAGAATAACCAAGCACCAAAATATATGAAGCTGAACACAAAGGAATCAAAGTAGAGATCAGTAGTGGGAAAAATTGGGGGGAGATACACAAATATGTGAAAATTAAACAATGTACTGCTAAATAACCAATGGGTGAAAAAAATCAAAAGGAAATTAAAAATGTTTATAGGTGAATAAAAATAAAAACAACATACCAAAGCTTATGGAATGCATACATATGACATATTAATTATATACTTGAAACCTGTAAATTTTATTAACCAATATCTCAATCAAGTAAAAAGAAAACTCAGCGAAAGCAGAACTTAGAGAGAAATTTATAGCTATAAATGCCTATATTAAAAGATCTCAAACCAAAACCTAATCTTCCAGCTAATAATAGATCAAACTAAACCTAAAGCAAGCAAAAATAAGAAAATAATAAAACTAGAGAATTATACGAAATAGACAATAAACAATAAAGAAAAATCAATCTAAAAGTTGGTTCTTTGACAATATCAACAAAATTAATAAATTTTTAGATGAACTGAGAAAAAAAAGAAGACTCAAATTACTAGTATCCAAAGTAGAGAGCACATAACTATGAACCTTATGGAAATAAAAAAGGATCCAAAAGCAATACTATGAATAACACACCAGCAGATTAAATAACTTAGATAAAATGAACTAAATCTTAGAAAGACACAAACTACTGAAACTGACTCAAAAGACCCAGACAAAGTGAAAAGACCTATAACAGGTAAAAGGATAAAATAATTAAAAAACTACCCACAAAGAAAAGCCCAGGATAAGTTTATCATTATCAAGCATTTTAAAAAGAACTAATACTAATTCTTCATCAACTTCAAAAGAATATAAGAAAAAGGAATACTTTCCTTTTTTTATGAGGCCAGTATTACCAAAATACCAAAACAAAAAATAGACATTATAAAAACTACAGACCATTATTTTTTATGAATATGGATATAAAATCATCACTAATGTACTAGCAAACTAAATCAAGCAATATATGAAAAGAATTATACACCATGACCAGATTCGTCCCAGAAATACAAGATTGGTTTAACATTTGAGTATCAATATAATATATTACAGCAACAGAATAACAAAAATCACATGATCATCTCAACAGATACAGAAAATCTGTGATAAAATCCAACACCTTTTCATGATAAACACACACACACACACACACAAACACACACACACACACACACACTAAAGAAACTAGGAATAAAAAGAACTTCCTCAACCTGATTTAAAAAAAAAAAAAAAAAAACCTGCAAAAACAAAACCGGGCTTACTTCATATTAAATGGTAGAAGTCTAGATGCTTTTCCCTAAGATGAGGGACAAGATAAGGATGCTCACCCTCACCACTTCTATTTAACATTTGTACTAGAGTTTCTACCTAGGGCAAATAAGCAAGAAAAAAATAAATAAAAGGTATCCAGATGGAAAAGAAAGAATCAAACTATTTCTAGTTGTAGAGAATATAGGAAATCTTAAGGAATACACACAAAAAAATATTAGAATAAATGAATTAGAAAGGTTGCAGGATACAAGATTATATACAAAAGTCAATGAATAATCTAAAAATAATATCAAGAAAATAATTCCATTGACAGTAACATCAAAACAGAAAACTTAGAAATAAATTTAACAAAATAAGGACAATATTTATACTATGAAAACTATAAAATTGTTGAAAGAAATTAAAGTAAGATCTAAATAATTGGGAAAATACCCCATTTTCATGGTTCAGAAGACTTAACGTTGTTAAGACGGTAATATTCCACAAACTGATCTACAGATTCAACACAACCCCTATTAGAATCTCAGCTGACTTCTCTTTAAAATTTGCCAAGCTGATTCTACAATTCATATGAAATTTCAAGAGACCTAAAGTAGATAAGATAATCTTGAAAAACTAAAAGATAATGGAGGATTTACACACCCTGATTTCAAAACTTACACAAAACAAGGCAGTGTGGCAGTGGCACATGCACAGACGTAGAGGTCAACAACTGAGAGTCCAGAAATAAATTCATTACTCTATACTCAAATGATTTTCAACAAGGATGCCAAGACCATTCAACTGCAAAAAGAACAATCTTTTCAAAAAATGGTGCCAGGACAACTAGATTACCACATGCAAAAGAACAAAGTTAGACCCTTACCTCATGCCATATATAAAAAAAACTCTAAATGGATCAAAGACCTAAATGTAAAGCTAAAATTATTTAAAAACTTACAATAAAACGTAGGGGTAAATTTTCACGACCTTGGATTTGGATAGTTTTCTTAAACATGGAACCAAAAGCAGAAACAACAAAAGAAAAAACTGGACTTCGTAAAAATTAAAAACTTTTGTGCTTCAAAGGACACCATCAAGAAAGTAAAGACAGCCTACACAGTGGGAAAAAATATTTGCAAAACATATGTCTGATAAGGAACTTGTACCAGGAATATATAAGAACAGCTTAACAATAAGAAATAACACAATTCTAAAATGTGCAAAGGATCTGAATAAGATATACAAATGGCCAATGAGCACATGAAAAGATGCTAGAAAGATACAAATGGCCAATGAGCACATGAAAAGATGTTAGTCATAGAAAATGCAAACCAAAACACAAGATACCACTTAACACCCACAAGTCACAGTAAGAATTTAAAAAGTCGGGTAATAAGATGCAGAGAAATCAGAATTGTTCCACAATGCTGGTAGGAATGTGATAATGCAATTGTTTTAGAAAACACTGTCAGGTCCTCAAAAAATTTAAACATAACTACATGATCTAGCAATTACACTCCTAAGTATACACCCAACAGAACTGAAAACACACATTCATATAAAAAATGTACACAAATGTTCATAGCATTATTTATAATAGCCAAAAACTGTAAATATTCCAAATGTCCATCAATTTTAGATAAACAGGTGAATGATAGGTGGTATATCCACACAATGGCAATAAAATGGAATGAAGTACTATTACATTCTACAACATGGATGAATCATAAAAAACATTATGCTAAGTGAAAGTAGCCAGTCATAAAAGACCATATATTACATTATCCCAGTGATATGAAATGCCCAGAATAGACAAATCTTTCAAAACAGGAAATATATTGGTGCTTGCCTAAGGCTGGAATAGTGAAGTGGCAAATGACTGATAATAGGTCCTGGATTTAAGCATTGATGAAAATGTTCTAAAATTAGGTTGTGGTGAATAAACTAAACTACACTGAATGTATGTTTTAAGTGGAGGAATTTACGGCATGTGAATTATATCTCAAAGCCATTTAAAAAAAAACAAAGTATTTGTATAATATCAGTTTAAGAAACAATGCCCTAAAGAATCAACTTTACCTCTCATGGCTTATTGGTTTACAGTGGAAACACAGAAAAAATGATCTTTACTCTAATGATTCTCCTAAGGACAGAACCATTTCTGGTCCACTCTGGTATTAGAATCAACGAGTTTTAGGCAATGTCGAAAACAATCCCAAATTTTCCTAGAGCTATAGATTTGTGAGAAACAAAATTAGGTACTTGGTTTATGTCCTCAGCTAAAACCCTGGGCTTACCTTAGAATAGGTTGAATCATAACCCCCAAATTCTCACAGAATCCTCAAGATCACTACATTCTGGACTTAAACAAGAAAGAACCAAGAACTAATCTTCAATATTCTTTAAATTTTAAAGTTAGATGGAAAAACCTGCAAAACTCCATTATTTTCTGAATTATGTTTGTCTTTATTGCATTGACTTTTCCTAACACCTCCAACCACCTCCGTTAAAATTTAAAGCATTTAACATTACCTATCCAATTAAACAATATAAAATGGAACCAAAGGCAAATGGATGGGAAAAACTGGGCAAAGACGTCCTAATCCCTAGAACTTGTGAATATGTTACCTTACATGGCAAAAGAGACTTTGCAGATATGATGACCAGAAAAATCTTGAGATGGGAACATTATTCTGTAACATCCAAGTGGCCCAAAAACAATCACAAGGGTCCTTGTAAAGGAAGGAGGGAGGCAAGAGAGTAAGAAAAGATGTGACAATGAAAGGAAAGGTAGAATTGATGTGGGGCCAAGAGCCAAAGAACGAGGGTAGCCTCCAGAAGCTGGAAAAGGCAAGCCAACAGATTTTCCCTAGAGCCTTCAGAAGGACTCAGCCTTGCCAACATCAGATTTTATCACAATAAAACTGATTTTAGTCTTTTGCCCTCCAAAAGTGTAAAAGAAATTTGGTGGTTTTATACCACTAAATCTGTTGTATTCTTTTACAGCATTGGTCCCCCACCTTTTTGGCAGCAGGTACCTATGACCCTATGAGAATCTAATGCCCAATGATCTGAGGTGAACCTGAGGCGGTGATGACAGCCCAGGGGAGGAGCTGCAAATACAGATGAAGTGCTCACCACTCACCTCCCGCTGTGCAGCCCGATTCCTAACAGGCCACAGACCAGTACCAATCCCTGCGGTTTGGGGACCCATTTTCCAGAAGCAATGCGACACTAATACAGGTTAGTGTAAAAAAATGCATCCTAATGACCAGTGGTTGGCATAAATTGGCACTATATTTTTTTGTGGTCAACTCAAAACTGGCAAACAAATCATGACTCAATTTGACTAAAATACATAGACAAATCAGTTGTAAAGGAGAAGCACACATTCCTCATAGTCTTTCCAAAGAGAAATCTCCCTCTTAGGCTTTGCCTACTCAATTAACAAAAAATTTACCTTTGTATACAGAATTTCTAATTTGAAAATGTTCCAATAATAAATGGTTTCTCTCCAGGTTGCTTTAAGTTATTCAGTAACTATCTACCACTCATTCTCACATTCTTTCTCTTTGGCAACAAATCTCTTCATTTATTTCACTTTCTCACAAGTATCAAAATATTTTTCCCTCTATCTAGGAAGAATCCTAATTTTTTCACTTTCACCCTTGCTCCTCAGCTCAAAATCTTAAGTTTCTTCCATTGTATGTATAGAAAAAAAAGAGGAGTCTTAAAACTCAAAGAATATTACAATCACTACCACATCAAATTGGACACAGGCCTAAGAACCTGAGTTATCATTACTTATAAATATCAGTTCTCTAACAATGTCACCCGCAATCAACAGCCAAATATGTGGTATACCAACAGCAAATGAAAAACAGTAAACCTCTCAGCAATTCTTATAATTTAATTTTTAATGTCTTAAAAGATAAACTTTTCCCCAATATTTTTAAAAAGCCAAGTCCAAAAACTATTCAAACAATCAAATAATCATTTTAGACTCATCAGAGTACAGAAGGGAAAAACTAACCAAATTTACCTTTCACTAAAAAAAGGAGATAAAACCTGATCTCAATTTGTATGTTACCCAATTTCAGGGTGGCCTGTACAAATAATAAAAAGTAATTTTGAACCAGAAACAACTTTAAGGACTGTCTAAACACAAATCCCTCAGTTCGCAGATAAGGAAACTCAGACTCTATAGAAGTCACTGATGTAACTAAACTGTGAATGACATGAGGATACTCAAATCCACATGTTAAAGAGCAGTAAAAACACACACAGAGAAGACCTTCACCCAGCTTTGCCCATGCCATGCTTCCAGGCTTTATACTACATCTTTTTAATTTTTGATGTATTTACCACTGGGAATATACAGTACAGAGGTTGTCTGAGGAGAACACAGGCACAATTAGTTTTAATATCAATTTCTAGATCTTTGACTTTCATATGTACCCTTAGTCCACTCAGACTGCTATAACAAAACACCACAAACTGGGTGGCTTATAAATAACAAACTTTATTTCTTACAGTTCTTGAAATTGAGATATCCAAGATTAAGGTGCCACGTGTAAGGTAAACACATGACACTCCGAGAGAAGTTTTAAAAAGCAAGCATTTACTGGGAGAGCATTTCTGGGTGAGGTTCTCTAGTCCCCAGAGGAGAGGGGCCAGAGAAGTCGCACCCTGGGGTGAGAGGGCTCTGCTTTTATGGGGTTATATGGGGGTAGAGGTATAGGGTGGGGAATGTTAATCAAATGCTAATTGAGCCTCCGGATTAGGGTGGTGGTGCCTAGGGCTTTATGGTGGGCCCTATTCAGAAGGTCTGGATTCTGGCTATCAAGCTGGGGAGTCTCCAGGCAGGCATCTGGCTGGCCCTACCCCTGCCTACCTAACACCATGGAGAGTCTAGCAGCGACTGACTTTCTAGTTCATAGACAGCCATCTTTTTGCTGTGTCTTCACACGCTGGAAGGGGCTAGACAACTCTCTGAGGCCTCTTTTACAAGGTACTAATCAGACTCATGATGGCTCCACCCTCATGACCTAATCACCTACCAAAGGCACTACTACCTCCTAGTACCATCACTTTTGGGATTAGGTTTCAACATATGAATGGAGCTGGGTGGTGGGCAAGGGACATAAACATTCAGTCTGTGGCATCATTCTCTTTCCTAAAAATTCTATGACAACTGAGGTCTAAGCCTCTCTTTTCCTCCCTCCGCTGTCATAATCATTTTTCTCCCACATTGTAGAAGGAAGCTGTGATGTCTAATAAGAGATATATATTTTGGTCTTCATCCAAGGTTCCTGGCTCACAGCTCCCAAAATCCTTGGAATTTCCTAAGTGATAAGAGCAATGGGAATATCTTTTGTTATAATATTTGGTCTCTACTTCTCAATTACTGAAATAACTTCAGAGCGGTAAGGTGAAAAGAGTGTCTTGTTATTCATAACAAGTCCCTTTCAAACACACCTGAGTTTATGTTAATGTTTCAGAAAGCCCCTAAAGATGGAGGCTGGTTGCCAGGGGACCAACAATGATTAATGGTTGGAACGTTCATTCTCAACCCTCCAAGAAGGGTCGGGGCTGGAGGTGAAATCAATCATCAATGGCCAATGTTTTAATCAATCATGCCTACATAATAAAGCCTCCATAAAAATTCCTGAGAGTTTGAAGCTTCCAGGTGGTTGAAAAGAATGCATCCATTTGCCAGGAGGTGGTATACCCCAAACTCCACAGGGACAGAAGATCCTTTGCTTAGAACCCTTTGGACCTCACCTTATATATCTCATCTGACCATTCGTTTCCTTTAATATTCTTTGTAATAAACTGGTAATGTGGTAAATAACTTTTCCTGTCAGCCACTGTTTTCCTGTCCTGTGAGTCGCCCTAGCAAATTAATCAAACCCAAAAAGGGGGTCATGGGAACCTTCAATTTATAGCTGGTTGGGTCAGAAGCATGAGTAATAACCTAGACCTGTGATTGTATCTGAAGGAGGAAGAAGGAGGGGCAGTCTTGTAGGACTGAACCCTTAACTTCTAGGATCTAATGCCATCTCTAGGTAGCTAGTGTCAGAATTGAGTTAAATTGTAGGACCCTAGCTGGTATATGAGAATTGCTTGGTGTGGGGAAATCCCTACACAATTGGTGACCAGAGTTTCACAAGTGAAGTGGAATGTCCTGTGAGTAGGTATCAAGACCAGAGGAGATGTGCAGAAAGGGAAATGTGTTTTCCTTTTTCAGAAGCCATTCTCTTACTATGGTACATAATATTTGTAAGGTGTAAAAACCAGGGCTCTAAACAGCAACCATTCAAAAGACTAGCAATGATACATTTCTCAAGGCACTCACTGAAAATACCACCATCACCACCCCATTCATCTCATTTAGAGCCACAGTTCTCATAAAATTGAACTTTTATGTTTAATAGATTTTCAAATTTTATAAAATATTGACACCATTTTAATTATATACTAGAAATAATTTAAAAACACAATTCAGAAAAAATTAACGCATAACCTTAAATTATATGTAATTTTAATTTTATTACAAAATCTTTTGAAAATATTTGAATCTTTTGACTCTTTTGAAACTATTACCAGTATTCTTGTATTCACTGCATTCTACTCAGTTGGAAGCAGTTTTTTTCATTTTTTGAAATGTCTGTCCTGAATGTCGTCAACTTCCCCACATTCCAAATGAAACTGCACCCTTCCTGCTTCCTTGAGGTCTCTGGAATTCCACTTTTCCCATCAATGCTCTATTCTCATCCCTTCCCATCTCATTTAAGACTTTTCTCCAACCACTGTTCTCCCTGTTTATCATCTCCTTTTCTCCTGGCCTACTAAAAAACTATTTTTTCTGATCTTGAAAAAGAATAAAAGTAAAAGCCTTTTCTTTGATCATGTCATCCTACTTCCTTCTTTTCCTTCACAGTTAAACTTTTTGAAAGAACAGTCTATAATCACTCACTGCTGTCTCTGTTTTTCAGTAATTGCTTGCTCTTCAGTTTCTAGAAATGACTTATGCTGCCACCATCATGTTGAAGTTTTGGGGGCAAAGGTCAACAACAACTCGGTGCTACCAAACCTCCTGGGAAAAGTCCAACATTATTTATTCAGGCCTTACTTTGTTTGCCTTTTCCGCAGCACTGAACACTATTCGCGGTACTTACCCTAAACACACTATCCTCCCTTCATTTCATGGGCATCACTTCCTTTCTCCTCCTAAGTTGGCCCCTCTGAGGGCTCTTTTTCCTCTGGCCATCATGCAATGCCCAGAATTCTCTGTCTTTACAGTAGATTTTCAAATATGTAAAACACACACACACTCACACATCACATACCAAAAAGTCTATCCCCTTGCCATTTTTTAAAAAACCAAGGCTGACATTCTCACCATGTCCTTGCCCTGGTAGATTGGTCTTGATGATTACCAAAGAAAAAGCTCCAGTTCTAAATTCAAAGAGATAATGGGAGATGCCTCTGCAGAAGATGAAGGACAAGGATATAATCATTTCTCTGGATCCCTCCACTCTTCACATCCTACTTATGATCCTAATTCCACAAGCATGCTAGTGATATACCAAGCAGTGTTACTAATGACCCGAATTCAGGCCAGTAGCTGACTTTACCACATACATCTTACAAACAAATGGAGGATTAACTGCCACATCTGAACAGACTAATTATTATCTGACCAAGGGCCATTTTAAGTGATAGCCTTTCAAATAGGAAAGAACTATAGAAACAACCATCTCCAAAAACTGAGTTAGATTCATTAGTTTAATCTAATTCACCTATCTCAATATTTCCAATGAGAAACAGTGAGGAGGCCTGGTACAGGATATGGGGTAACAGTAAATGTCCACAGAAGATAAGTCAAGTTTTCATTTATTCACTACTTCTCAACTATGAGAAGAAAGGGTAAGATCAAACTGGTGTTCAACAATGAATCAGTTACACCACTCCTCATTATCATTATTAGTTGTGCCACTGGTAGTAAATTGGGCCACCCAAGCCTCTTTCTTAAGGTCTAGACTTGGAAGTAAAATAAACAGAAGAGAGACAAAGATGAGGAGAAAAATGAGCCTCATAAAGAAGTGAGGAAATCTCAAAAGTAACCCTACAGTACAAATTTTGATTCTTTTTATTAAATAAAAATGCTCTGAGAAAGGATGTACCATGCTTCTAAACATTAATATGAACATCTTAGAAAGATTTGTTGACAGTGAGTAAAAGCCCTTAAGCAGTACACCCCACCTAGTAATGGGGAAAGGCAGAAAAGACCAAGGGTATCAGTGATGGGTGAAAGAAGGTATCAAAGACAAATTCTGCCTAGAGAAAGCATTTCCAAAATATTTCACCTGCCATGTTTTGGAATATTGCTATAAAGAATGGAATACAGAACCAAAAAGGCATGGTCTACACTCTTTATTACAGATCATTAACCAGATTATCTGACCATTCTGTGACTATTAGTTACTTTGATTCTGAACCCACTCTTCTAAGGTTTTGCTTTAAACACTATCTTTCTACAAAACCATACTGTTTACTGGAAATGGAAGCTAACCTAAATTTACATGAACACAAAAGAGTATGTTTTTGTTCCACCATATAAGATACAAGACAAATAACTCATTTTATATGAGTTATGAATTTAATGAGTGGCAATTGCTTAACTATTTTGAGCTGCCACTAGGCATAGCCAAGCCTTTTCCAGAAGATATAAATAGCTTCTAATGAGTCACCCATACCTCTCTTTTTTTCTCATCTAATAAATATCAGTATATCAGAACAATAATGGAGGATGACTCTGGAGACAGATTGCCAATGTTTGAATCCCCACTCTATACTAGGCCGTATTCTAGCCCTGTGACCTTGGGAAGTTCTTTAGCCTCTGTCTCTCAGTTTCTGAATCTGTAAAATGGGAAAACTAGTAGGTTAATGTGAATAATAAAATGCATAAATATACAGAAAGCACTTAGACCTGTGCCTGGCACATTGTAAGCACTCAAGAAAATGTTAGCTGTTATCATTAGTTATTGCGTTTCTAATAAAAAAAAGCTTATAGCTTTCTTAAAGATTTCTCCAGTCCACAGAAATAATCTCTCTTGGTGAGCCCAAATGTCTTTCAGTCAAACTACTCATGAAAGTAAGAGTCAACACTGAGAAAAGGCACCAATCAATGTCTTGGACAGGCTGTGCACCACACAACCCTGAAAGCCCCCAAATTGTTTACTGCACCACAAATATCAAAGTCAGAAGTTTCAAGATTTTGCTAAGCCAGTTCCTGCCTCATTCAAAAATATGGTAATATAAGATGGTTTGGTAGGCTATCAAGTCATGGGTTGTATAAATGCTAGTTTACAACAAAATGACTGTAAAAGTGGTATGGTTCTTATTGGTTATATTAAATTATATTTGAGGGGCTTTTATTTTCCTAGCTGTAAATAACAGAGAGAAGAGTCTACTTGAGAGGCAGAACCAAATTTAAATCAACTATAAATTTCTCAACATAATTTGGAAAACTTCAGTTCAGCCTCTTTTTATGTGCAAGACCAAACATGATACACTTTGTAATTTTAAATCCAAACATATCACTAGTAAATTAGGTTACAACCCTAGCACTACCACTATTATCTGTGTGGCCCAAAATATTTTGTCTCTCTCTAAAAAAAAGGGGGTAATGATACAAATCTCAGAACAAAAAAGATTAAATGAGACATTAACAATAAAAAGTAGTTGTAACTATCAATAACATAAAATATATTTACTCTAGCTCTGAGATTCCTCCTACACACACACACGCACACACACACACACACACACACACACACACGCACATATAATTGAGAAAAGAAAAAAGAACCTGAGCCAAGAAGGGAATAAGAATAAAAGTAATTGAAAATTCCTTCTATATAAGAGAAAAAAGATTTTGATACCTGGGAGAAAGTGAAGATAAGTAAAATTCTATGCTGTCAAAGCAAAGAAGTGTGAGGAAGAGCCACAGACCCTTACTAAATAACATAAAGGAATCTGAAAAGGAACAATTTATTTCTTAGTCATTATCAAAGATGAAGTCTATATGTAATCAGGAGCTCCAGGAAGGATGAACTATGATGGATAACTCATATAACCAAAGTAGGCTCTAAAATACTATAATTTAAAATTATTACAATATTACAAACTAAATAAACTAAATTTGGAATAACAAACTTAAAATAGAATGTCACAAATTCTATGGATTTTACATTTACCATTAACATACTTTTTCTTTATATTGTGTATACAGCAATAAAAAAAAGTTTAAAAAATAATGCCAGATAAAGGATGTGAACAGATAATCTACACATCAAGAAACACATTCTTCCATTCAACAAATATCTACTGATTATTGACTAAAGGAAAATATATTTAATAACACTGGTAATCAAAAAGAGCAGAGTAAAACAAAAAATAATACCACTTTTTGCCTGTAAAATTAGCAACTAAAAAATAACTCCCAGTGCTGGCAGGAATACAGTTAAATAGACACTCGTATTTGTGGGAGTGCAAATGTTACGAGTTTTCTGGAGGGTAACCAAAAGCTTTGAAGGTGTTTATGCCCTTTCACCCACTTCTATAAATTCTAAGAAATAACCAGACATATATATACAATGACTGACATTAAAATATGTTCACTGTATTTTTACACTAAAAATTCACTAATGATCTAAATATCTAACAAATAATTTGTATATAGCCATATGAAGAAACAGAGTGAATCACTAGTCTCATTTTAGAAGAACATGTTTTAGTGACATGGAAAAATGTTTGTTGGACTGCTAAATTTAAAACTATAAAAGCTATGTACAATATGATTGCAATTTTCTTTATAAACATAAATATATACATATATAAACAAAAATGGGAAAGCTAAACAGCATATTGCTAACAATCCGTGTAATATTGTTTTTTTAATTACATATATTTTCCAAATATCCTATGATAATCATGATAATCATGTATCATTTTTATAACTAATGCAGTAGTCTTTGTAATTTATACCTTGAACATCTATTCTACCTAAGTCAATCCAAGTAATCCCATACCACTTGTCAGTGACTGTATCCTGACCAAGGAGTTACAAGTGACCTAGAATGAGGGCTTCCAGGAAAGATTTCCTTGTTTCCGAGAAAGAAAGTGGAAGAACTGTATCTTTCTTCTGAATATAGTCACATCTAGATGTGATGCATTCATTTACCATCAATACACATTTAACCAAACACCTATTATGCAGTTCTTAAGCCATCTCTGAAGATTATGTTTGCTATTATTTCTAGGAGTCCTAAAATAATAACTTTAGCAGTTAAATACAAAAATCTCACCATTTATCTTCAACTTTGATCTTAACAGGTAAGACCATCTGTTGGATAAATGGTGGTACTGTATGAGAAAACAAAACCAACTTAGGACAACAAAAAAGCTGACAAATTGCATAGGTTACACAAAACAAAAACAAAAAAAGGCAAGGCAGCTTCACCATCACTGCCCTATAACACATTATGGACAATATTAGAAAAGACAAGAGAAATATGAAAGTCTGGTTAAGAGTTCTGTTTCTTTCATGCAAACTTTAAGGCTGTGAAAAAAACACATGACTTTTATTTCAATGCACCTATGAATATACTAAACTTAATAGAAGTTGCTAAAACCAGGAATTTTAAGTGCCAAAACTTGCTTTGTGTAATCATGATGGAAATCAATATTAAAAGCAATTACACAATTCTCTGTCTTTTTAAAAGAGCATCCTAATATTAAGATGTCTTGGGGGCTGGCCACCATTAAGAATTACTGTACAACTTTGTAATATACAGGGATCACTGGGGTATGTATAGTTCTTTGCACCTACACTAAATGGCCCCAAGTGGCTATATGGTTTGTATGTGACATTATAAGCTCGTGTTTTAATCTGGAAAAAATGCTAAGAAAATAGAAATCACCCAGTTACTCATTTTTCAAAAATTAATTTTTCGAAGGTAACATGGATATAATATAAATCAACTTAAATACTAAACAATTCATTCCTGACTCATTTCTATAAGAATACATCAAATATACTAAGTTTATTAGAGGAAGCAAAGAGCTTCCTCCTTCACAATCTACTAAAATAAAAATGGAGATGATGGTGATGGTAGTAATAACTATAATGATAATTATCATTATAGCAGCTACCACTTATACTGTGTTTATTCTATGCCAAAGACAATTATAAGAGCTTTAGAAATGTCTCAATTAATCTCTAAAACCCTATTTTATAAATGAGAAAACTGAGGCAAAGAGAAGTTAAATATTCTGCCCAAGGTTGCACATCATGATAGAGCCATTCACTGAGAAACATATCGCATGCTCATCCAAATCACAAATCCTTGGTGGCATCACAAAAGGAAATGAAGGCGAATATAAAGAGTAAATTCTTTGTTTTTGTTTGTATCAAAAGCAAATTTTTCAGAGACCTCGACCTAAAATCTCTGGCTTCTTTTCTTAAGGAAGAACACTTTATTCTGAGCATTTGCATTCTTCTTTTATGTTCACATTTTTCAATTCCTCTCTCATTTCTAACAACTCGATGCCATGCCACATCATCAGTGTCAACAGTCTCATTCTAGGATTCTCAGTGGTCCCTTCCAACTGTCAAAGACAATCTCTCTGTCTGCTGTTTCTATTTACACATCCTAAATTTACCCACCCAAATTTCTGTGAGGAAACCACAGACAATGTCTGCCTCTGCCAAAGGATAAAGGAAGCAAAATGTTTTCCACACGGTTAAAAGAATTCCATTTGTTAAATCGATCTGATGATGCTGGATGAACTGAACTCTTCCATCTGACTACCTTACCACCCACTATTTAATATGAAATTGCATAATTTCCAAAATGAAAACCATTCAAATTGCCTTCAAGGCGTTACACTAGAAATTCTTTTTTTTTTGTTGACAACAAAAAGGCAGGCAGTTCTCAACAAAAGCTGCACATCTCCAATATGCCTTTCCCCCCGAATAAAAACTGATTTCTATTTTCCTTGCTTGTAAAAATTCAAGATAGATATCCAAAATAAACATCCAAGATAAGATATTCCTTTTACCATTGCTATACAGTAGTAAAATAAATTTTTCCAATTGATAAGGTTTCTCCATTTTTCCCAATTCAATTCCTAATTTCTCTCAAAATCTCTGAAATTTCTCAGTTTATGAATAATCTGAATTAGAACATGGATATCTGACATACAAGTAAAATGTCTGGCATTTAGTATTAATGAATGGGATAAAAAACTGTTTCTTTTTATTTAAAATATTCTTGCTTTCTCCAAAACATATGGTAATGTTTCAGCAAGAAAGAATAGTTTGTAAAGTAGAGTTTTATTTACAATACCACTGTACAAGTTGATAACAACTTTTTTTATAAGATAATCTGTCTTTAATAAGACCATATACAAAAGAAAACTCAAGTTTTCCATGGTTAGTGTGACAACTATTTGTTCCAGCAGCTCTTATAGCTATAAATAAGATGCTGATTTTATTAATCTGCCCACATACTTGAAACCCACTGGATCATTTCAAGGCTGTGACCTAATCTTTGCATGACAAGCTAAACTCTCATACAGGTAATCATGAGTATTGTGTTCCATGTAAATTTTCTTTTACATGTTCTCAGTAATAGGTAATAGTTACAATACTTAGCACATGGTCTCTAGTAGCATGCCTTACCAAGCTCTTGCCATAACACATATTTCCTATGCTCTTCTACCTTGATTACAGTTTGTTGAGTATTTGCATCCAGTGCTTCTATTTGACCAATCCTATAACGCTTCTCTCTCTTCCCTGTTTTCTGTTACTCCAAGAGTTTCATTTTACCTAACAGTTTCATTTCACTCTATAGTTTCTCCTTTCATGTTTTATTAATGTGTCTCTAGTTTCTCAAAGAAAATATAGGGAGTTCAACCTTTCATTTTTTAATTTTCTGAATTTTTAAAATAACTGCTGAGGTAAATGCTCAGAAGTATATATAATTTTTATATAAAGCATTATCTATCAGTGTATACATAAACTAACAGTTACAGTTGTCCCTTGTTACCTGTGGATGACTGATTCCAGGAACCCCTCAAATAACAAAATCCACAGATGCTCAAGTCCCTAATATAAAATGTCACAGTATTTGCGTATAATCTATATTCGTATATAGGCTACAGCAGGGTGTGCCTACACATCGCTTTATTCTTGTGGGATTCAGCATAGTGCTGGGTACCTGACAAATTCAAGTTTTGTTTTTTGAAAACTTCTGGGTTTTTTTTCTGAATATTTTCAATCCACAGATGAGAAACCTGCAGATACAGAGGGCCAACTGTATGGTTTTCACACAATCATTAAGTGTTTGCATATGCACTGGTGGGAGTAGGAACCTAAAAACTACACAACTGAACCCTGAAAAAAGACACATGAGTATAGTATAAAGAGAGGATTCCATAAAAAGGGAGCTTTCACCCTCGTATTTCCTAGGGGAACAACAGTTTTATGCTAACATCTACAGTTGATGTTTATGATTGTGCTAAAATTCATAAATCATTCTCTACAAAATTCTTATAAATATTAATATTCACAAATTCTCTATTCTATCAAATTATTCTTTTTAAAAAATTTTAACCTGAATTAGATAGCACACACATTTCAGAATGAAATTCAGACATGCCTGAAATTTATACTTGCTGAAAGACTGCTTTCAGAAAACTGGTCTTCATGTCCATATAATCCTGCAGTAAACTCTGAAGAATGTATGGTAATTGCTGTGCACTAGTTACTTCTACCTACTGAGTAGGTAGGCATGTCACTGGACTCCAGAACAATAACATTCAAGCACAAGGGAGAGGAGAAGAGTAAATGATCAAAAATGTATAAAATTTCATGAGATTTATGAGCTGCTAAGGGGGCTTCTCATCAATGGCAGATCTACATTTGGGAATCTCCAGGGAACCTGATAAGCCTATACTTCTACCTGGGATCATTTATGGTTTATCTTGATCCACAGATTCCTATCCAAATAGTTTTCCAATAAGGAAACTGAACATCTTCCAAGTGTACCGTTTTGTTGCCAATACACATATTAATCCACAGATCTTAGAAGCCTAATTAATCCCAATGTCACATAAAAAAAAAAAAAAAAAGGATAAATGCTTTATTTTGGGTTCTCCAGAAGCAGACCTGGAAAAAAAGGTTTAAGTCAAAATAGTTTATTTAGAAGGTAAATACTGTTAGGGAAATGGAAAAGTGATACAGAGAAAAGAAGGGAGCTAATAAAGGGAGAGTTGTTAAGCCGACTATTCAGGGTGGTTAACTGGAACTCAGTTCAAGAGGATATTATGGGGAAATGGTACAAAAACACACTCCTCAGAAACATAATATATACTAAAACTACAGGAAACTAATGGCAAAAAAGAATCCAAAAAGCAGGCAGAGCCTTAATGTTCTGAATGAAACTGCTAAACCAAAATGCTATATCTAGCAACATTTTCAAGGATGAAGGTACAATGTAAACATTATCAGGCAGAATTTAAAAGTAGGAGAGTTCACCAGCAAATCAGCAAAGAAAATTCTTAGGAATGTTCTTCAGATAGAGAAAAATTATCCCAGGAGAAAAGTAGAAGGTAGAAGTAATTAAAGCACAAAGAAAAAAAGCACTTATGGATGTAAATATTAAAAACTCATAGAAGCAATAGCACACAGGCTGGAAGGAGTTAAACTATTCTAAAGTCTGATAAGGTACTTTCAGACTTTTATGAATTACATACGTTGTAATTTCTAGGATAATCATTAAAAGAATAGACAGGCAGTATGTAATTTTGAAACTAATAAACTGTGGAATAATTTTTTTAAATCATGGATCAAAAAGAATGCAAGAAAGGGGAGAAAATGGAACACAAAATAGTTGGAGCTAAAAGAAGGAAATAAAAGTCAGACTTAAATCCAACTATGTCGCTGATCACATTAAATGTAAAGCTAAATGAGATAGCTTTAAAAAAAAGATGATCAGGTTAGGTTTTTAAAATCTAAAAATACAGTGTTTATCAGTGACAACTGAAACTTAAGGTTAGAAAAGGTTGACAATAACAAAAGGAAAGTTGGCACAACTATTCCTAGTAAATAAAATCAGTTACAGCAAAATACATCAATAGAGACACTTTACAATAATAAAATCCAACTCACCACGATACTATAAAAATTTTTAATTTGTACACACCAAATAATGTACTATATTACTATATAAAGCAAAAATTGACAAAACTCCAAGGAATGAAATAGTTCCCACAATCAAAACAAGTGGGATGTAATTAAAGCATTTACAGCTGTATATATGTATATATTTTAAAAGCTTTCAAAATTAACCTTACACCACATATAAAATTAACTCAAAATATCAGAGACTTTACTATAAGTTCTAAAAGTATAAAACTCTTAGAAGAAAGCACAGGGGAAAAAAACTTCATGACACTGGAATTGACAATGAATTCTTAAGATATGACATCAAAAGTACAGGTGACAAAAGAAAAAATAAAGAAATCAGACTTCATAAAAATTAAAAAACCTGTGCATCAAAGGGCACTATCAAAAGAGTAAAAAGATAACACAAAGAATAAGAGAAAAACATTTGGAAATCATATATCTGATGAGTTAAGATCCAGAATGTATAAAAAACTTCCATATAAACACACACAAAAAAAACATTAAAAATGGGCAAAAATCTTGAATAGACATTGCTCCGACAAGATATACCAATAGGCACATGTAAAGATGTTCAACATCGCTAATCATTAGGGAAATGAAAATCGAAACCACAATTAGATACCACTTGACACCTATTAGATCAGCTATCATCAAAACAAACCAACTAACAAAATAAAATACAAGTGCTGGTGAACCTGTACAGAAATTAGAACAATTAGACTTTGCTGTTAGTAATATAAAATGGTACAGCTACTGTGGAAAACTATGAGTATTTCTTAAAATAGTTATCATAGAATTACCACATTATCCAGCAATTCCACCTCTGGGTTATATCCAAAAGAACTGAAAGCAGGGATTGGAACATGTATACCCATGTTTACAAGAGCTAAAAGCTGGAAAGAAGCCAAATTTCCATCAGTGAATGAATGTACATACAAGGTGTGGTACCCACATATAATGGAATATTATTCAGTGGTTAAAAGTAATGAAATTCTTGACACATGCTACAACATGACTGAAACTTAAAGACACTATGCTAAGTGAAGCAAGCCAGACACAAAAGGACAAATATAGTATGCTTCCACTTATATGAGGCACCTAGAATAGTCAGATTCATAGAGACAGAAATAATGGTGGTTGCCAGGGGCTGGGGAAAGAGGAAATGAAGAGTTACTGTTTAATGGACAGAGAACTTCAGTTTGGGAAGATGAAAAACTTTCTGGAGATAAACGGTGGCAATGGTTACACAACAATATGAATGTAGTTAATGTCACTGAACTGTACACTTAAAAAATGGTTAAAATGGTCATTTATATTATGTATATTTTACCACAATAAAAATATTAATTAATTTGTTAGGTATCCATCTTAAGAAGTTAAATGGAAAAAGGGAAGAATCCAAAAAATAGCAAAAGGGACAAAGTACTAGATTACTACTCTGAAGGAACTTTGAAGTTTAAAAGCCTGTTATGAATCTGTTAAAAATTAAATCACAGTCGAAATATAAAAGACCTTATATAAAAAATATGTTGAGACCTTTGTCAATACCACTAAAGTATGTTGTAGAGCAAAATATAACTAAAAGATTTAAATGACTTTATCAGACTTTATTATACCAATAAAAATCATTTGCAAAACTAGTGATACAAAGGAAAATAGTAAGTGTTGGAAAGTTGTAGAAAAATTGGAATCCTCGTGCATTGCTGTTATGTTATTTTGCTGATGAAAATTTGGGTTGTTTCCAGCTTTTGGCATTGCTGGTGAAAATATTAAATGGTACAGCCACTATGAAAAAGTTTAATAATTCCTCAAAAAGTTAAACGTATGACTCAGGATTTCTACTCTTTTCTATTTTCTTGGGTCTACCTCAAACAAAAACTTGCACACATTTGCTCATGGCAGCATGGTTTATAATAGCCAAAAAAATAGAAGTAACCCAAAAATTAATCAACCAATGAATGGATAAAATATGATATATCTCATATGTAATTGTAGAATCAGCTCCAATTAGCCTTATCTTGTTTCTAACAAGATACTGAATTGTTTTTCAGTGACAACAGAACAAAACCGTAAGTCATGCAGTCAAAGCATGCAGAGGAGAGAATTCTGACTTTCAATAACACCCTGAATCAAAGTTTACCCCATCCGTCATGGAACCAAAATGCTAGGACATGACCTAAACTGGATCACCAGAATCCTTTCAGAAGTGAGGGCTCTGCTGTCCAGGAACGTCCAGTGCTGAAGCCCTCCACCTGAAATCTCTTCCACCAGTGCTTCCATATACCTGACTGTCCTTCTCTAACTCCTTAAGTTCTACTCCAAACCTTCGGTCAGAGAGACACATTTGAGCCTTGCCTCCTGTTTCTTTGCCAGTAGACCTCACAATTAAGCCTCTTAACTTTTCTCAAAAGTCAATGTCATAGTATTAGCTTCTATGCACGTTGGGCAGGGAGCCCTTGCTCAGTAACACATACAATGGAATATTATTTAACCAAAAAAAATAATGAACCTTGAAAACATGATAAGGAAAAGCAGTCAGACACAAAAAACCACATGCTGTATGATTCTGCTTATGCAAAATGTCAGAAGAGGCAAACACATAGAGCCAGAAGCAGATTAGTGATTGCCAGGGTCTGAAGCAGGGGGAGGGGAGGATAGGGAGGTAGGGAAAGCAGAACATGAGAATTGTCTGCTTAACGGATAAAGAGTTCCTTTAGGGGGTGATGAAAATCTTCTAAAATTATTCATAATGGCTGAATAACAATGAATGCACTTAATACTACAGAAGAATTATTACATTTTAAAATGATCAAAATGGTGATTTTTTTATGTGACTTGCACCTCAATAAATAAAAGCCTAGTCATATAAAATTCTGCAATTAAAAACTCAATATTATATAACATTATTACTACAGGATCATGGATCATTTGGATCATTTATTCACTGAACTGAGAGGTATCAAAATGATTCTAAATGATTAATAACAATGTTTCACATTACTACTCCTGCCTTACAGTTGCATCCAAAGTGAATATACAAAAGAGTAGGTCAGAAACTTCGCACTCGATCTTAGCCAAAAAGCCAAGAAGCGATAGGTTAGAAACTTCCAGCAAGGTCTTTCTCACTGACCTCCTGGTGGCCATCAGCAATATCAGGAATGAAAACAGGTAATGGAAAAAAGACATTAAATCAAATGTGAAAAGTCTGAAGAAAGACAATGAAGATACTGGTAGATACATTCTTAAAGAATACGTATTTTCCCTTTCAAGCTTTTTATAAATTTTATATATTTCTTTTACATGAGGCTGATGAGAAATTTAAAGCTCCAATTCATCAATACATCACAAGCGATGAACATGTCAATTAGCAACTTCTACTGTAAGACTACTTCACTGGAGTTAGAAATATCACACACAGCTTACTCATATTCTTCATGTGGTCTTTGTCTCCACCTTTATTATCTGATGAGTACTTTTCTAGTCTATAACATCTTCACCTTCTAGAACTCAAGAGGAAACTTGTCCCTAGCACTAGGATTGGTTGATGCTTCACATTAACTTTGCATTACACAAAGAAAATCATTTCTTAAAATTACAAGTCAAACTTTACTCACACTAAAGTTTTTTTTTTTTTTTTAAGAAATTGACTAGTGCCTTCAATACTTGATGCTGGAACACTGAAATGAGTTCAGCAACTTGATGACTATTATAGACTCATTCACATTTTAATTCATAACTACAATTTAAAGAGACATTCCAGTCTTTAATTTACCCAAAACATTACTGGTCATACCAAGAACCAACATTTCTTAGACCTTAACATTTTCTCTTCTCTTTCAACAACAGGGCTAGCAGATGGCTTTCTTTTACAAAACCATTAAAAAACATTTTGTTACTTCATGAGAACTATTGAGAAAGCTCTGATGAGGAATAAACAGCTAGTTACCCTGAGAGGCAGATTCTAGGGGTGTTAGGCTTATTCACTCCGTCAATGCTTCATGCCCCTAAACCTGCATCACAGTAACTACTACTCAAATTGTGAGTCTCAGCAAAACAACAACTTACTGCATATCAGAGATTTTCTAGATCAATTGCAAAAGTCAAAACTGCACATGCTAAATCTGGAAATGTTAGTCTACTGTATATTAAAACCCCTCTATATCATGATCCAACTTAAAATGACATAAGAATCACAATATAAACATACTAACTGAATGTACCAGGAGAATTCAACACTGGGAAAACAGCAGATTCAAAGGCCCCAAACACCGTGTCTTCTGTATGACAAAGAAGACTTCTGTAAACTGAAGAATATACCATAGTTGAAAAGAAATATACTTTTTTATTGCCCCTTTAGATACCATATCAAATCCATGTCTTTGTTGATACTTTTTTCTCATCCACAGAGAATCTGTTTAAATTTTCTAATAGGGTTTTGCAAAGTAAAAATTAGGATATTATATGTCCTTAGTGGATTACAATATTTCAACTATATTAAACTTCTCTGAGCATAGATATAAAACTACTCCAGGGTTCTGGAAAAAACAAAAAGGTGTGAGAGACGTCCCCAGATCTCTCCCCTTAAAAATACAATAAGCTGAATACCGAAAACTCAACTAAAAACACCCAAACTGCACACCATCACATCTGAGCTTGGGATCTGCACATAAGAACTGCCAGCGGTCAGAAGCCCAGGTGTCAGGGGTAGAGTGGACTGGGAAAAATAAAGAAGCTGCCTCTCCCAGTTGCCGTAGCTCACTATACTAGGAGGGGGAAGGGAGAAGGAGAAGGTGCAGCAAGTTCCCTGAACAGCCCTACCTGGGAGTGCTGTAGTCTCCTCATGGCTGGTGGCAGAGCCCAGTCATCAGAGCAGAAAGCAGAGAAATAGGATGGTGAAAAAAAAAACAGTTGATTTTTACTGGCCACAGCTGCAAAACTGAGGCTGAGCTACAGCCCCCAACCCACAACCCAAAAGGCCCCTCCTCCCATACCCTCAAAAGCCAAACACTGTGGAGCCCCAGAAGAATCTGAGCAACCACTATTGGAACTGAAACTAACACTGACATTTCTGAGACTGAGGGTAGCAAGCATGACTAAACATTTACAAGAAAAAAAAAAAGGACTATTCAGGCTTTAAATAAAACAGGGATGCAAGAGGCATAACCATCACCTACTAGAAACCAAAAGAAAAGCATCTTCTTTGCAACAGGCTAATGAGAAAACTTTATATAATAAATCTTTCTGGAAAAAAAGCAGAATACACTTCCATTAATGCCCAGGTGGAGAAACAGTCCATTAAACTCCGTGAACAATCAAGGTAATAAGACATCTCAGAAAAAAAGAGAAAAATCTCCAGAAAATAAGCTTACAGGTATAGAAATATGCAACTTATGACAGAGTATTCAGGATGATACTTCTGAAAAAACTCAGTGAGTTCTGAAACAAGTCATATCAACAATTTCGGGAACTGAAAAAATAACTAGATGAGCAGAATGAGTTCTTTAGTAGAAGGACTGAAACCCTCAAAAAGAAGAGAATAGATCTTCTGGAGATAAAAAAAAAAACATACTGCAAGAGCTGAAAAATAAAATACCAAGCTTGGGAAATACAATTGACCAAATGGAGGAAAGCATCAGTGATATAGAAGACAGAAATCTAGAAATAAATCAGAAGAAAGAAAAGAGAAACCAAAGAATAAAAAATAATGAAAGAGAAATATGAAAACTAGCTGATACAACAGGAGAGAAAACAAAAGAATAATAAGGATTAGTGAAGGTGAGGAAAAGCAGACAAATAGTGGATGAGAATTTCCCAAATCTAAGGAATGAGCTAGAGCATGGAATTCAAGTCAACAGAAAACCCAATTATCTCAACCCAAAAAGGCCTTCTCCAAGACACATCATATTAAAATTATCAAAAATCAATTACAAAGACAGAATTCTCAGTGCAGCCAGGGAAAATAAGATTGTAACCTATAGGAAAATTTATTAGATTATCATCCGACTTCTCAGCACAAACCTTACAAGCCAGAAAGAAATGGAATCAAGTATTCAAACGATTAAATGAAAGGAACTCTGAGCCAAAAATAGTATATCCAGCCGAGGTCTCCTTTATATATGAAGAAGAAATAAAGACCTTTCAAGACATAGAAAAATTGAAGGGAATTCTCTACTACAAGGCCTGCATTACAGGAAATACTGAAAGGTGTCAGCTCAGCTAAAACAAAATGACAAAAAAAAAAAAAAAACCATAATTAGGAGTAATGTGACTAGTAGGCAAATAGAGGTGGAGGAGTACAATCCTTACTAAGAACAGGGCTTAAACAATAAAAAATGATTTGCTCTAGCAAGGTAGTAATGAACGTTCAGTGTACATAGGGACAAACTGAGACAACAATGACTGAAAAGGGGAAGATTCAAAGATCCAAAATCACAAAGGGGAATGGAGGTAAGGAACGCACAGAAGAAAAGGGACGTGTGTGTGTGTGTGTGTGTGTGTGTGTGTGTGTGTGTAACTATCCTTTTCATATTTGTAATGGTAACCACAGGCCAAAGATTTAGAACCAAAGTATGTAACATAAAAAAAGAAACACCAGAGGCAAACCCACAAAAGCTAACCAAAATAAAGAAAACAAACACAAGGACAAAGAAGCAATGGAAACACCAAGCTACCAGAAAGCAAAAGATAAAATGTCTATAAAACCTCATATTTCAATAATCACCCTAAATGCTAATGGACTGAACTCTCCAGTAAAAAGCACAGAGTTGCAGAACTGATCAAAAAACAAAACCCAACCTTATGCTGCCTCCAGGAGACACATCCAAGCTTCAAAGACAACTACAGACTCAAAGTGAAAGGGTGAGAGTGATATTTCAAACAAATAGCATTCAGAAAAAAGCAGGAGTGGTGGTACTAATATCAGATGAAATAGACTTCAAAATAAAAAAGGTAAAGAAAGATACTGAGGGATACTTCATAATGATAAAGGAAATCACACACCAAGAAGACATAACACTTATTAATATCTATGTTCCCAATCAGGGAGCCCCAAAATATATAAAGCAATTACTAACGGAACTAAAGGGAGAAACAAACCAAAATACTATAGTAGAAGGGGACCTAAATACCCCACTGTCGGATATAGATACATCATCCATACAAAATCAATAAGGAAATAGCATCCATAAATGACACATTAGACCAAATGGACATAAGTGATACTTACAGAGCCTTCCATCCCAAAACAGCTGCTTATACATTCTTCTCTAGTGCACATGGAGCATATTCTTAAGGACTGACCACATACTGGGACACAGAGATAGCCTCAACAAATATAAGAGGGTTGAAATCATAGCAACCAAATTCTCTAATCATAATGTTTTGAAATGAGAGATCAACTGCAAAAAGAAAGCAGAAAGAACCACAAATAAATGGAGATGAAACGACATACTACTGAAAAATAACTGGGCCAGAGAAGAAATAAAAAGATCAAAAGATATAAGGAAACGAATGATAATGATAGTACAACATATCAAAACTTTTGGGACACAGCAAAAGCAATCATAAAAGTTCATATCATTACAGGCCTACCTCCAAAAACAAGAACAAATCCAAATAAACAATCTAACATTTTATCTTAAAAAACTAAAAAAGGAAGGACAAATGAAGACTAAAGTCAGCAGAAGGAAAGAAATAATTAAAATTAGAACAGAAATAAATGAAATTGAAAACAAACAAAAAAACAACAGAAAAAAAAATAAATGCAACAAAGACCTGGTTCTTTGAGAAGGTTAATAAAATTGACAAACCTCTGGCTAGACTCACTGAAGAAAAAAGAGAAAGGACACAAATAAACAAAATCCAAGATGAAAGAAAATATGACAGACAACTCAGAAGTACCAAGGATCATACAAGAACACCATGAAAAAGTATATAACACCAAATTTAAAAACCTAGAAGAAATGGACCAGTACTTAGAAAAATACAACCTTCCTAGACTGAATCAAGAACTGGAAAATCTAAATAGATTGATCAGCAGTATGGAAACAGAAATATTCATCAAAAACCTACCAAGAAGTAAAAGTCCAGGACCAGGTTGCTTCACAGTGAATTCTACCAAACATTCAAAGATTTAATACTGAGTCTCCTCAATGTCTTCCAAAACATTGAAGAGGAGGCAATACTTCCCAACACATTTTATAAGGCCAATATTACTGATACCAAAACCCGCTAAAGGTAACACAAAAAAGAAAACTACAGTTCAACCTCTCTCATAAACACAGATGCAAAAATCCTAAATAAGATACTAGTGAACTGAATACAACAACAAATTAAAAAGATTATACATCACGATCAAGTGGGCTTCATCCCAAGGGTACAGGGATGGTTCAACATATACAAATCAATCAATGAGATATACCACATAAAAAATTAAAAAATAAGAATCATATGATCATATCAATAGATGCGGAAAAATCCTTCAATAAGATATAGCATCCATTTATAATCAAAACACTTCACAAAATCAGTATAGAAAAGTACCTTAACATGATAAAGGCCATATATGACTAACCTTCAGCCAACATTATATTTAATGGTGAAAAACTAAAAACCTTCTAAGATCAGAATGAAGGCAAAGCAGTCCACTATCACCACTATTATTCACTATAACACTGGAGGTCCTAGTGAGTGTAATCAGGCAAGAGAAAGATATAAAAGGCATCCAAATAGGAAACAAAGAATCAAGCTGTCACTATTTGTGGATGACATGATTCTTTATAGAGAAAACCCTAAAGACTTCTCAAGAATACTACTAGAAACAATAAGCAAATACAGTAAAGTCTCTGGATACAAAATAATGTTCAAAAATCCGCAGAGTTCCTAATAATGAAGTATCAGTACATGACGTGAAAAAAATAATTCCTTTTGTAAGTGCAACAGAAAGAATAAAAAACCTAGAAATAAATCAAATGAAACATGTGAAGGACCTGTATAATGAAAACTATAAGACCCTATTAAAAAAAATTGAAGAAGATACCAAGAAATAGAAAGAGTCTATGTTCTTGGGTTGGAACAATCAACATAGTTAAAATGACCATACTACCTAAAGCATTATATAGTTTAATGTAATTCCCATCACGATCCCATCAGCATTTTTTAAAGAAACAGAACATAAAATCATCAGATTTTTATGGAAGCACAAAAGGCCCTGAATTGCCAAAGACATCCTGAGAAAAAAGAATGAGGCTGGGAGGCATCACTCTGCCCAACTTCAAAATGTACTATAAAGCGACAGTAATCAAAATTACAGAAATTTGGTGTTAATACAGAAAATGAAAAAAAAAAATGCAGGTGGTTTATACTGAGTTAGCCAAACAAGCATAAGTCATATATTGGGACAAGACCAGGCTGGCTTTACAGCTGCAACATATACCAAAATAAAGGACATCAAACATGAACACTGGCATTTACATTCAAGACATTCATAACTGGCCTGGTGCAGGCTAGTTCTCGTCTACAGAATACCTTATAGTATGATATGTCTGAAATGTTTAAAAATTATAATTAGGTTCAAAGAAAACTCATGGCTTTAGTGGTTTCAGGAGTGGAGAAATATCTCCTGACTCTAGTCAATCTTCTTGAATCCTTTCAAATGATAAAATTAGTCATTGTCACTGAACTTAAATCAAAAACTAAAACTGCAATGTGAGAAGTTTCTATAGTACAGGAGACTCAGCAGAACACTTAACCCAGACTTGGGGTATCAAGGAAGGTTTCCAGAGACAGATAACTGTCCCATACTTGGGGGTTTCTGAATTAAACAGTAGGTAGAATGTTCCAGGTGGGGGAAGAGTATGTGCACAAAGACTGAGGCAAGAGGACCTGTCAGCAGACAAAGCACAGACTAACAAAACATAAAGCAATTGTTTTAGAATCTTTTCGAAATCAGAGATTACCACCTTCTATAGGTGAGACCTATACTGACTATTTAATAATGAAGACAAACATTTTAGGGCATGTAGAGACAGAGATCAAAGTATTATTCTATTATCTTACATTTTGAGTCACCATTTTTATCCCTCCAGTGGCGGCATTCCTTCCTTTGTTCCTTCCTTATTTTCTTCCCAAGACTTCTAGGAATCCCACTTTCTAGGAGGACATAATGTCCACACCATAAAACAAACTTCTGTTGGCACGTTTGGACAACTGCTTCAAATGAAGATGTTAACTCTTTTATTACCTGGAGTAAAATGACAGGCTGTGGTAACTGCTAATCACTTCCATTACTTTATTTGAGTAGGGCTCAATAGATAGGCTCATCCATAATTTGCAATAAAAACATTAAAACATCAAACACAAGTTCTAGACAGAGATTTATCAAAGAAATTTGCCAACTATTACAACTATCTTCTGCACTATGTATTTTTAGGAAAAGGGGCATACAGCTCTGATAGGGGTTTACTAATGGTCAGTGGACCACAGTAAAATTTCTTGCTTCTCATAAAAAAAGCAAGTGCTATGAATGATAAATGTTAGGGCGATTGCTAGCTATAACAGTAAATTTGACCAAGGCTGTCATCTTGCTCAAGGAAGCAGTGGATAGATTTGAAAGGACCTAATAATATGTGGTAAGGAACAGACTTTTTTCTAAGAGCAAGGTGAAACCACTGGAGAATGTTTATCACAAAAGTAATACAATCAGATTTGTGTTTTAGAAAGACCACACAGAAACAGTGTAGATAATGGACTAGAAGGGGAGACAAGAAGACCATAATGTAAGATGGAAGATCATCTTCTAATAATCAAGGCCTAATCTAGTAACATGAAGGAACAAAGAAAAGTATCTAGAGAGATACTTAAGAGGTAGACTACACAATACTTAGTGTTTGACTGAACATGGCAACAACAACAAAAAGGAATAGGGAGAAATTAGAATGATGCTCAGGTTGCTGATTAGGGAATTAGGTACATGGTACTACCATCTACTAAAAGAAGAAACAAAGGAGTAAGGAAATACTTAGGTGAGTTCAGTTTTGGACATACTGAGTATAAAGTAACAGTATAGCCCTGTTTATCACCAACATAAACAACTCTGGACACTCGAAATTCTTCTTTCTTAAAGTCTCTCCATTTTTATCTATCATCCATTCGTAATGTATTGTCATTCAAGTAAAAAGGTTCACTAAGCAATGGGCTATATGATCATGAAGGCTAGGAGACAGATCTGAGCTAAAGACATAAATATGAGAACCATTAACACAGAGAAGATAATAAAAGCCAAGGAAATGAGAAAACCCAGAAGAGATGGGGCGGGGGGACGGGGGGAGACTGGGCCACAGACAATAGAGATGTGAGAACAATGGAAGTTTCAACTGACCTGTGGACATTTAACTGAAGAAACGAGGAGGAAAGGAAGGCTAATCATGACAATAGTTATGCTAAGGAAACAATTTTTTTTTTACCCAGGGAGAACTCATACAGGTTCTCCTGGGAAAAAGTAGCAGACCTGTGGTAGGAAATAGGAGGAACATCCACCCAGTCTGTTCTTGGCTCTAGCTTCTAAGTCTGCCACATTTATAAGAACTCCAGTCATCTAAAATAAAATATCAGTAAAAAGGAACTGGCAAAATCATTATTGTCCTAGTTTTCTTTCAGTCAGTATATTCAAAACTGATACCATCTGAGCAGACAAATAATGTATGTTACCTAATTCTAAGAATCTTTATATTTGCTCCACTATGAAATCCAAAAGCTATATCAGGACAGCACACACAGTAATATCAGATGTAGTTTCAAGTGCCATAAAACATACTGATTCTACATGTTGGTACCAGGCTTTAAAAATATTATATGTGGTTTTGAATTAAGATGCTAATTGCAGCCATGTTTTGAAACTAGCTTTTTTCAATTCAAGTGCTGACAAAAATATATATAGTTTTAGTCTGACCTTACAGGCACATGTCCTTTACCTGATTTTTAATGTGATCCTAATCTTAAGTGTACTCTTGCAAAGCAACAAAATGTACAGAATTGAGGTCAATTAATAACTAGTTTCTAAAATCTACTGATTTTTTAACTGGATATCAAAATCCCTATAATTTGTGATAGTGTAATAGCAATAATAAAACTTGATGCTTTCCAGTTTCAACTAGGATTCCCTCAAAGATGAAAAACAAGTTATTTTAGGAAATTCTGTATGATTCATCTATATATCCTTTTAAGTGCTTCATTAACAATTATTTTATTGCCTGATATAAGGTTATATATAATAAATACACACATTCTGACCACATTTTAGTAAAAAGCTGTCTAATTCAGTGATGAAATTGTTATCTATATTAGGTCTTCTGGAAACAAAACCTGCTTTACTGAGCCCCAAAATAGAGTCTATCCCTTAGTCAATATTTAACTTTTCTTCAAACAGAAGTTACTAACAGTTTATAGCCCTGTTTATAACCAATGTTATGTATACAAGTATACAAGTATACAAGTATACAAGTATGCCTTGTATACTCCTAACTCATCTTTTTCTGAAAGTCTTTCCATTTTGACCTATCATCCAAGCACAGTATGTGTCCTTGATAACACAGTTTTTTATGGTCATACTGTTTAACTTTGCTGTAATATTTTTTTGCACCTTCTTTGTGCACTGGCCTCCTTTCTCCCACAACAACATCCTATGTCTTTGGAGGTGGGGACTTACCAGTCATCTTTTTGTAAAGGTTTATACACAAAAGCCACCTAATATTAGTGTCTAGCTGATTCTCTGGTCTCCCAAACATGAGGAATCAAAAAAGAATTAGGTTCCTTAATATCTTGTTTTATATTAAACAATAGCAGATAACATTTACCTCTACCTTCTTACTTCACTCTCCTGTCCCTCTCCAGTGAAAAATTAGATCATAGATTCAAGCAGAAGGAATATCTTATTAGCATAAGCCTGATTAAGAAAAAGGAAGAAGTCTGAGGAATCAGAAATGGAAAGATGATTTAAAAAAAATGATCTGAGTAAAATGACTGAAAGGAAAATTTAAGCCAACGATAATAAAATGGAATGAGATAGATAATAATGTCAGATGAGGACTAAGGAAAAGAAGACTGAAGGAAATAAATTCAAAATCTTGCTTAAGTTGATCACTAAACTGCAGTTCTCAGGATAACCGACAACTTTTAAATCCCAGTTCAGGAACATGTGGTTATCCCACCCTGGTACTTGTTATATCAAATGTTACTGCTGACTTGGGGTGCTCCTGCGTCAACTAAGAGGACCACCATCACTTTCTTTCCCTGCCAAGAGAAACATCAGTAACTGAGGGCTGGAGGGAGAACCAGTGGCAAAGATATCACAGCAGCAGGCCAAGGTCTGCAGTCTGGTATTGAGGTTAAAATTAAATGAAATGGAAGAGAAATCAATACAAGAAAGGATGAGAACACAGCCAGAGTAGGTTCTTTCTATTTTCAGGGAAAAGCAAACATCTGGAATTATTTGATGCTAAATGCTACCAAATTTAAGACTTGGTTCCTCTCTTGCAATTATTTGTCAGTAATAACACATAACGAAAAAATAGGCCTAGAGGCTAAAATGAAGGAGAATGGTTATAGTGGTTTAACATTAACCCTTAAAAATTCATTTTCAAAATAACAGAGCAGTTAACTGCAAAAAGAATATTCCTGATTGACTTGGAGAGATGTTCATCCTAAATTCTTAAATCAAATGAGAAAGCTTCAGACAAATATAAACATAAGAGCATGACAACATTTTTTTTAAATGTGTACTCGAGCACAGGAAAGTCTTTAAATGATTCCAAAATAAATGCTGGTATTTTGAGTGATTTTTTTCCTTTTTAAAAAAACGTTTTGGTGTTTTCAATATAATTAAAATTAACAAGTCTTTAAAATAAAAGAAAAAATATCCCTTCCAGATCCTTCTGTCTTTACACTGAATTAAATGTGTTTGGAATTCACAAAGAACCCCTTTCACATAGAACACAGCTTTGGGAGAACTGTTCCCATTCCTGTGGGGAGAAGGGGCCAAGCACAGTTATATTATGTTGGAAAAAAGCATGAGCTGTGAAGATCAACAGAAAAGTTTGAATCCAGTATCTCTATTCAGTGGTTCGGTGACCTAGAGCAAATTATATAAAATTCTGAGTGCCTCCATCACTTGACTTCAGGAATGGAAAAATACCTACCTCACAGGATTGTACTGAGGATTCTCAAAAACCACTCTCACATATGACGCCATGGACTGAAGGGGTAGGTACCAGGGAGAATTATGACACTTCTGATCAATGTTATACTTTTTATTATCTCAAGAAACAATCTTCCAGATAATGCCAGAATGTTTGCCACTTTCACTGACCTCCCCTCAGCCTGGGATTCCTCAGACCAATCAGTGCTCATAAGATCAGCCTTGTTACTGAGTCTTCCTTCTATACCTAACACCTCCAGGAGAGAGCAGAGAAAACATCTAGCACAGTAAAAAAGGGAAGCAGGTGTTGGAGAACAAACCTGTGCTTATCCAAGTTCTTTGTCCTAGAAATATATAAGCAATCCCAGTAGGGGTAGACATCTTTTCTAAAGGCACATACTAGAAAGGCATGACCAGATGAATAGCATGATAACCACAGATATTGTTATAGACACAGCTTGACACAGTACCCTTCAGCAGTTTCAACTATAATAGTTACTCTTTTTTTAGTGTTGTTTTTAGATGTTTAAGAATGCCCACCAAAATTTTAGTATTCAAAAGTATGCCTTGAACCTGGAAAAGTTCAGAACCACTGAGATAGAAAATAAATACGAAGAGTTGTGAGGGAACTATATAGAAAAGTGCTGCCCATCAAGACTTTCTGCAAATGATGTCAATGTTCTATCCATGTATATGCCATCCAATATTATAGCCACTAGTCACATATGGCTATTGAACACATGAAATGCAGCTAGTGCCCCTAAGGTACCAAATTTTTAATTAATTTATTTTGATAAATTTAAATTTACATCATCGAATATGGCTATTGACTATGGTATCGGATGACACAGATCTAGAACCTTGGGTTAAGAACTTATGCTAACTAAAAAAGTATGTGAGTGAGTTGGCTAATTTTAAAAAGCAAACAGACAAAAAGAGAAACAATCAAAATACCAAAACGTCAACAAAAACAAAAGTCATGCACCATATCAATATTCTCTTGTTCCACATAGAGCTTACCTTGATAAAACTGAGGTCCTAGTCTGATCTCTACCTGTCTTAGTCTGCTCGGGATGCCATAACAAAAAGCCACACACTGGGTGGCCTACAGTACACAAATAAATTTCTGTTTTAGAAGCTAGAAAGCCCAAGATCAAGGTTCTGGGCTATTCGGTTCCTGGTAAGTTCCTTTTCTTGCACTTGTAGATGGCTGCCATCAATCTGTGTGCACATGCAGAGAGAGGAAAAAAGATCTCTTCCTCTTCTAATAAAGCCACCAAACCTATCAGATTAGGGCCCCCACCCTTATGACCACATTTAAACTTACCCCTCTAACACCCTATCTCCAAATATAGTCACACTGCGCTGTGACAAATGAATTTGCAGGGTGGGCAGGGGACTGATATACAAAATTCAGTCCACAGCACAACCTTCCTCTCTCTCCCATAACCAGCTTTCTTATCCTGAGTTCCAATATTCTATGGACTATATTTCTCACCCTTAATTTATAATCTATTTAGGCTTAGTTTTGTGTCAACTCTCATCACACCACAAGTTTACACTGAGTAAGGCTTTAAACCTGCCATCACACACTTCTGAAATTTACCAAGAATAAATTCAATTTTGGCTCTCAAAAATGGCTTCTAATCTCCTAAAATGACTGTGTAGAGAAGAATTAATATAACAAGCCCAAACCACCACTGCTCTTTGAAAGGACAGTTTGTAAGGTTGGCCCCATGGCTTGAGTCGGGGAACTTGGATACTGTTTCACCTCTCTAACCGCTAAGAGGGACTTACTGTGCCTAAACTGTTTGTACAAACAATGTGATTTATGCCAAACATCTGCTTTTGTTCTGAGGGTCTGGAATTTTGGTACCTGCTATGCAGAGGATGACTACATGGCCAGCCCTTAATAAAAACCTAGAGCACTGAATCTCTAATGAACTTCCCTGAAGGATGACATTTCACACATGGTGTCACAATTCTGCTGGAGGAATTAAATGTGTCTGATGTACCTCCACAGGGAAAGGACTCTTAGAACCTTGTGCCTGGTTTCCTCCAGACTTCATTCTATGAACCTTTCCCTTTGCTAATTTTGCTTTGTATCCTTTTTCTGTAATAAAGCATAACCACGAGGACAACTATATGCTGAACTCTGTGATTCTTCCTAGTGAATCATCACACCCAGGAGTGGTCTTGAAGACCCCCAACACATCAGTCAATCTACTTTTTTCACATCACCTAACATCTATCCCAGTAAAATAAACCTGTATTCCTATATTTTCATCTTCCTAGGTTCCACCCCAACTCATAATTCTCCCAGCCCTGGTTATCCAGACTGCCTATAATTATCACAACCGCTCAGGCTAAGATAACCATCAACTCTCCCTATACATGTTAATGCTTCTATGACTGGGATATTTACCAAGAGATGGGGAACAGAATATTTTAAATATAAAAATGTTTATTTCCTAAATCTTTTAGTAAGAATAATGCTCCCAGGAACTTCTCCATGCTTAGCCTCATTTTACTTGACCTTTCTGTAAGGGTAGAGCAGCAGAGAACTCCGTCAACCTGCCTAGAAGATTCTTCTTCCTCCAAATACCCTTAAGTATCTCCTTTCATCTCCCTTTCCGTGGAACACTCTACTCACTTCTATAACTTTAGCTTCCACCTGTGATCCCTAAATCTTTAAATTCAGCCCATAAACTTGTCCTAACTCCTGGAATTTTATCTCTACCTATCTACAGGACAAGCATATCTATGGATCCTACCAATCAATCCTAAGACTGATGTTCTGACATTTTTGTTTTAAAAAATCATCTACATCTGTTTGCTTTACAATTTTTACAATTCAACTGAACTGTCTATATCACAATAATCCAAAGTTATAGAAAACTATTTGACCCTTTTCACTAAAACTTTTTGACGCTCCAGCCTACACTGTACCTATATAATAATTCATTACTACAGTAGAGATTGGTACAATGCTATGCACAGAGCAACCATCTAAATGTTCATTCTATAAATTAATAACATTATCCAACTATTAGACCTGCAAAAAACAGAATGGGACACCATGCTGGGAGCATAGCTGCATTCAGAAATGTCACTATTGGTAAACTCACTTCATTAGTTACATATGAATCAGAACTTGCCAAAAAAAAAAAAGTTTGAAATGACCAGCTAGCCATTTTCGGAGTAAAATAAAGAGGGATGAAAAGTTTAAACTTTAAAAGTTAAATCATTAAAAAGAAAAAATGATGGTGTTTTTCACAGGAATTTCCAGATAAAGATGGCTGACCAAACATAGACATGTGCTTTCATTCCTTCCTGAAACCTTACAGAAATGAAAATAATGAAATTTAATTTCCATTTTTTAAGACATAAACTTACAAGGATGAGAAGGAAGAAACTCAACAGAATTTTACAAGCTAGAAAGCAGATAGACAAGTGGTAACTGATTTAACAGACAGACTGGAGAAAACTGAATCAGAAAGAAACAATGGCAAAGCTAAAACTATCCCATTTTCTACCAGTGGGCCCCAATAGGATCGGGAAATGTAGATATCTGGGACATTTGGAAATAGGGATGGAGGAGAACATAAAATTAGGTCAACTGGTTAAAGTCTAAGAGGCAGTTAGATCCCCAGATCTCCATTCTAACTCCCAGCTGCCTGGCCACCAATTTGACAAAAAAGAAGCGATTTATTCTCTGGAGGTGATAAAACAGAGGGCCAGGAGTTAATAGACACAGTTGGAGCAGGGCTACAGTTCCACAAGTTGGGGCGTTGGGGAGGTAAGGGGTTAAATTAAAATGCATAAACTGGAATAGTGAATGCTGAATCATCCCCGACCTCAGAGTTTTCTACCCCACTCAGACCCCAGAACAATGACAGTCTGCTTTATAGATGACAAGCAATTCTGATAAGTTGAAGTGTAAAGATCTAAAAGTATTGATTTGAGGGGGTCCTCAACACTAAGCCCAATCAGATATTTTTCATGAGAATCTAAAATTTGGTTAAGTGTCTTCCATGCACTCAGAGCTTTTGTTCAGCTTTTTAGTTCCCTGTTCCAAATATAAGACAAACAAGGACTGATTACCAGACATCTGAGGAAACCTCTAATTTAAAAGACAGGAACAAAAATAGAAAAAAGCAACGTGGAAGTCATGGGGTGGGGTGGGATAGGGTGAGGGAGCACCTCAGATACTTTTCTTAAAACTCTTAATAATATCTTTATAGCAGAGAGGAGTTAATACTATCCATATTTATAAAACAAAGAATATTAACAAAAAGGACATTCAGAGAATGGTCTTAGAAATTAAAATTATAATAGCAAAATGAAAAACTCAATAGAAAAGAATTTAAAGCTGAAAATGTCTCAAAAGTAAAGCAAAAAGACAATGTGATGGAAAATAGGAGAACGATAAGAAAGTCAGAAGATCAGTCCTGAAGGTCAAACTCCAAATAAAGGAGTTCCAAAGAAAATGGATGTTAGGAGGTAATCAAGAAAATTTTCTTAGAACTAAAATGTAAGAGTTTCCATACTGGAAGGGTTAACACAGTGGATGAAAAGAGATCTTCCCAACAGTACATAATCATGAAAATGCAAAAACAATGAAAGTTTGAAGGAAATGACAATGTCTTCACAATTCTGAAGGAAAATTATTTCTAATCTGTAATTCTATACCTAAACAATCAGTCAAATGTGACCAGAAATGATTTACCTCCCATACACCATTTTAAGCAGATACTAGAAGATGTGCTCCACCAAAAGCATGGAGTAAACCAAGAAAGAGAATGTAGTAAACAAAGGATATATTGGTCTATGGCCATGCCACCTGTAACATGCTGGATCTCATCTGATCTCGGAAGCTAAGCAGGGTTGGACCTGGTTAGTTCTTGGATGGGAAACCACCTAGGAATACCAGGTGTTGCAAGTGTTTAAAAAATAAAAAGGAATAAAGATACAATATCAGAAAAGGGATAGGAGAATAGATGATAATGTAGGACCTCCTAGGATGATTGCAAATAAATTTTGAAACAAGAAAGGAACTATTAGGTCAGCGGGGGAAGGGCCTGCCTGGAGTCTCCTAGGGCCCACCCTAAAGCCCTAGGCGTCAGCACCCTAATCCAGAGGCTCAATTAGCATTCGATTAACGTTCCTCACCCTATACCCCTATCCCCACAGAACCCATAAAAGCCACGCCCTCCCACCCCAGGGCACAACTTCTCTGGCCCCTCTCCTCTTTGGACCAGAGAACCTCGCCCTGGAGCGCTCTCCCAATAAATGCTTGCTTTTAAAACTTCTCTCATCGTGTCAAGCATTTACCTTACAGAAACCTGCTACTTATACCTGCTCAGATTACCCTATCAAAATATAAAATTTTATGTAAATACCAAGAGTTAAATAGAAACCTCCACGAACTCTTAAAAAAAAAAAAAAAAAAAAAAAAAAACTTAGGAGACAAAAGCAACAACAGCAGTCATTGCTGTATACACATTTTCTATGCTGACAGAAATACCCCAGATTCTTCTTAATAAGAAATTACCACATCAGCTACGTGCTTTCTCAGTTACCAACTTTAGGTTACAACATGGTACCTGACAATGGTGGCTTCAATTCTCCTGATCAGAAAAATGTTTAATAAAAATTATAGAACAAATGTAAATGAAAGGGATTCAACTATTTTGATAAATGTTGCCTCTTTTTAATCAAAGACTAAGGACAGTTTATCAATAGTCATATTACTGCTCTACTAGCCAATTTAGAGGCTTTCCCAAAAGTCCAGTGAAGAAATTCAGTAAAGGCAAATGAAATTTTAAAATGCAGCCACCAATAAAGCAGTAAACAAAAACAAAACAACCACTCTGCCCTCCCACCAAACTATTGGGCCCAGTTCATTCAAAGAACTTCCAGTGTACCCTTTGAACTCTAAAATTTGACAAAAATAATACAAGATTTTATAAGAAATCTGAGCACAGAATGTCGCTCTAGAAGATACTATATTGCTTAACTGACTACTCACCAGTCATCTCACTAAGTAGAAAATGAGCAGAGAAAGAAATTAGAGTGAAGGGTTGTCCCACCCTGGTCTAGTCGAAAGACAAGACCACAAGAAACATGCTCAAAATCATTTAGAAAGAAATTATTTTCCTAAGTACAGCTAAAATGTCAAACTAACACAATCCTAAAATGTCAACAGTTTTGGGTGTCTTTCTATTTTTTTAATTGACCAATGCGAATGGATCCCATTAACAGCTAATTTTTGCCAAATTTAACTCCAACAAACTCATTTAAGTCAAAAAACCATAACAAAAGAATAAAATATTTATACTGTATTTTTGCATTCCTACAATTCAAAAGCAACTGGATCAAAATTTTTTTAGGCTGCGAATAAACATGCCATACTTAAGGCTTTGTAAAGTATATTTTATTCTAAAATTAGGAGTAAAAATAAAGCTTAAAAAGAAATAACTTCCCAGCCTTGAATTCAGTGGCATTAATATTTATGACAATCCCACTCATTTCAAAGGCATGTCCCAGAGTGTTTATATTATGAAAAATGAGTCTGGAATGTCATCTTCAGTAAATTTTAAATTGTTTAATCTGAGGTTTTGCTAGATTTGTAACAGCTGCACTTGTGTTTACAACTATAATAAGGTCTTTACAGCATGGCACTCCTTTATACAGTTTTTAGATCTGGTTGGTACAAACATGTTGTACTGATCAATGGAAATGAGTTTGGTATCTCTCCCTAGTTACACATTTAGTCAGAATAAAGTTTTGTTTTGGATTAACAGTGTACAACAAATGCATCATGGACCTTCAAAAGTTTTATGGTATTGGTTACAAAAGGATAAGACAAAAAATTCCATTCACATACAAACATTTGGAAAATGACTCAATTTATGTTTGTGAAATTCAAATTTTGTTTGGGGTAAAGATATGCGTGTCAAATACACTGTGGATCTAATTTGTTTGCTGGCATTCGTTCAAAATCTTAGGGCAGTTACCAAGCAGAAACTGGTTAAACAGTATTCAAAAATTACATTTCTTCTAATGCCTCTATTTATATACACAGTAGAAAGATACAACAACAAAGCCTCCCAAAGACTTGCTTAAGAATGTTTCAATAGGAAGCCTCAACAACTCTTGGACTGGGGTTGCTGGTGGAACACCAGACAAGAATTAACTCAACAGCTTTGTCACTAACCTCAGTTTTCTTCTCTGTAAACATTTGAAAGAGAAGTTATTGTTGAAGGTGAATGTTTTCTGCTAAAATCAGCTGAGTGTGAGTAACAAGAAATGCTCAGCTCTTTTAGCAACTGAAAAGGTTATCATGCCGTAATAATTGAGATACATTTAAAAGATGAACAAACAGAAATAACCCAAGCAGTTCTTCAGCAGCTATTCTCTTTTAAGGTAATCTCAGAAGCACCTAATCGAAATTAATTTTTTTAAAGGGCTCTACTCTATTTTTTTTTTTTCAAACTGTCTTACCTTGGCACATATGGTTACTATAAGAACCACATACAATTTGCAAAGTGTGAAACACATTTAATAGGGCTGATGACCAAAATAATGTTAGAAATGAACCAAGAAGCCAAAAGAAGTAAAAAATAATAACAAATAAATTTTTTTTAAATCTATGCTTTTAAAAATCAAACAAAAGCTGATTTCTAAAGGGTATATGGTATATTATTGTTCAGGAATGATAATAATCTCTTTTCTACAAGTATGAAACTTTAACTAGAGAACATAGATTATTATAGTAATTTCCCCAATTAATATATTTGTTCTGAACTAACCATTTTTTCCCTATGTGTTAGTATGACAGTTAAGTGACTGCATTTCAAAATAATTCAAAAGTTAATAATTTACTTTAGACAAAGGTTATAAATTCAAATACCCACAAAGGTTAAGTTAAATGAGTAAAGCAATTGGATGGGCTTGAGGCAAATGTGAGACAAAGCACCATCCACAGAAGACAGCCAAAATTTATCTCCAGCCAGTTTCCTGCCAAAAGAGAAGTCAGATTTAGTGTTGTCAGACTGCCTTTCATCTTTAAAGAAAAAAAAAAAAGCTGAAAATATGGATTTTTTAAGGTGAAATTGCTGAGTGTTTAAATGTTAGTAAATGACTCAAAAAATCTCAATACATCATGCAAACCATATAAAACATTATCTGCAAAGCAGATCTGGTCTCTACCATGTTTGCTTTTTAAAGACCTATTTAAAATATCATTACAAGGTTGAAAGGAACTTTGGCAACTTTTTAATGCTTCAATTCTATGATGATGCATGTTAATGGATTCAATGGGGTTTGTTGTTTTCTTTTTAAAATTATTACCTTAATTTTGTCAAGCAAGAGAAATTATCTAGCCAATGGAAAATGGAAGATACTAAGCAATTCTTTTACCAAATACCCAACAATGCCATGGCATCCCCACTCCTCCCAATCCATCCTGGAAAATAACATTGGCCAGAGCAGGAACCAACATTTTGTATACTGTTATGTCCCCAGCACCTATCACAGTGTCTGACACATAACAGATGTGTGTTAACAGAGTTTAACAGAGCTCTCCACATCTGGGGGCAACTGAATATTTCCCAGCTCCTTGGTAACTGGCCATATGACTAAGTTTTGGCCAAAGAAATAAGAGTATAAATGATGGGCACTGTTTCCAGGTCTGGCCCTTAAAATATCCTGTGCAGTCTTCTACCTTCCTTCCCAATACACAAGGCTGGAAGAGAAGGCCTCTGAATCAGCACAGTCATTAAATGGAAAGAGCCCAGATCCAAGAGACTACAAGAAATCTGCACCAAGATAACTACACAAAAGAGACATTTCACATACAGGTGACTGTGACATCAGCAAAAATTAGCATTATTTAAGCCACTGAGATTTACAAGTTTGTTACTATAACAGTATTTACTTAGACTAACACAGTGTTCAATATTTGATAAATGAATGCCTAAATATATAAATGCCTCAGCCAACTAAGAATCTAGGTAGGCATCAAAATGGTAAGCATGACATTGAAGATTCCTGTCCTTCAAACTGATTAACAAATGCTAAAGCTATGTCCTGGAACCCCATTATCGACACTATGAATTCCAAAACAAATGACAACTGTGGAGAACAACCCCAAAATTATCACGAAGGCAGTCAAAGTTAAATGAGCATATAATCTCTAAGAATGTGGGTGGACCTCAATAGAGGCAGAAAAAGCACATCACAAAAGTTAATACCCATTCATGATGAAAACTCTCATCAAAGTAGGAACATAGGAAAATTTCCTCAACCTGATGTAGGATATCTACAAAAAAAAGCCCTACAGCTAACATATTTTGTATACTGTTATGTCCCCAGCACCTAGCACAGTGTCTGACCTGTGAAAGAATTGATGAAAGAAAGAATTACTTGAAAAACTCAATATTGTTAAGCTATCAACTGTCCTAAAGTGGCCTACAAATTCAATGCAATCCTAATCTAAAATGCAGGAGGGTTTTTTGTGGACAAACTGATTCTAAAATGTGTATGTAAATAACCTAAAATAGCCAAAGAGCTTTGAAAAGAGCAAAGCCGAAGGACTGACACTACTTGATTCAAAGACTTATTCAGAGGCTATAATAATCAAAGCATATATATATATATCAGTGGAACTTAAAAAAAAAAAAAAGAGTTCAGAAATAGAGCCACACATACATTTTATGTTTTTTGACAGAGTTCCAAGGCAATTCAATTGGGAAAGAAGAACCTTTTCAAGAAATATTGCTAGAACAACTGGAAAGCTATTTAATAAAAGAAGAACCTGAATCATTTCTTCATACAAGACATAAAAATGAACTCAAAATGAATCACAGACATAAAATATAAGAGTTAAACTATAAATTTTCAAAGAAAACAATGGAGAATATCTTAGCGACCTTGTGTTAGGCAAAGATTTCTTAATTAGAATATAAAAGGCATAAACTTTAAAGTAAAATAATCCATAAACTGGACTTTATCAAAATTAATACTCCTTATTCTTCAAAAGATACTTTATGAAAATGAAAAGGGAAGCCACAGTCTGGGAAGAAACATTTTCTAATTATGTACCTGACAAAGGACTTGCTTAAAGAAACTCAGTTTAAAACTACTATAAGATATCACAGAATAGCTAAAATTAAAAAGACTAACCATACCAAGTATTGGTGAGGATGTGAAGCAACTGGAAACCCTCAAAAATTGCTGGTGGCAATATAAAATGGTATAACCACTTTCAAAAAGTTTAGCATTTCTTAAAAAGTTAAACTTTCACCTACTCTACAATCTAGCCCTTCCAATCCAAGATTTTTACCCAAGAGAAATGAAAGCATATGTCCATACAAGGACTTGTACATAAATATTCACAAGTTTTATCTGTATAGAAAAAAACTAGGAACTACCCCAATGTCCTTCAAAAAGTGAACAATAAACTATGTTGTATCCAAACAATAAAAAACTACCCGCAACAACATAGAAAACTCTCAAAACAATTGTGCTAAGATAAAAAGAAATAAAAGGAGTAAATTCAGTCTGATTCCACTGCATAAAATTTTAGAAAATTGCAAATTAATTTATGACAGAAAGATTAGTGAACGCTTGGGATGAGGGGGCAGGGTAGAATGGAATAGGAGGGAGGATGGCAAAAGGGCATTAGGAAATTGGAGGAGATGACATATGTATTCATTACTTTAACTGTGGTGATAGTTTCAAGGGCGTATTCAGATATTAAAGGGCGCAAGTGAATGTTTTGACATATGTGTAGCTCACTGTATATCAATAATACCTCAATTAAAAATTTTTTTTTTTTTAAATAGCCATTGTGGCCACAAAATAATGTAACCAAAGGTGGTACACATCAAAAATAAGAATATTTTATAAAACTTGGCACATTTCCACCATTTTGTCTCAAGAACAGATAATTCTTTAAAAACTCAAATTATTTTAAAATTAAACAAATTAGACTGAAAGTCTTTTAAAAGGACTTAATACAATGTTAGGCATATATTAGATGTGTACAGAATACTAAACAGAGATACCAGAAACTTTCATAAAATGAAATTAATTTCTAGCATTTTACATCACAAAAGAACATCACTTCAAAATTCAAGATATTTTCCACTGTTAACTTACAGTCACTAAATTTTAAAATAAATGCCATTACAGTACTCCATATAAAAACATTTGTTTTCTATTGCTAAAAAACTGCCTAGTTTTTAAAAATACCAATACATCAAAATACTTATCAGCTAGCAAAATTTTCATCAGCTTTACCAACCGTTTTAGTGTAATGACTAAGAAATCTAACAGTGCTGGTCAGAATCAGAAACAGGATATTCTGGGTGCCATATACTGCTGAAAATTCTAGTTGATAAATGTCTTGCTTTTACACCACTAATGCAGGATTACTCACTCTCAAGGCCTATGATTTCAGATACACAGCAAACAGCTTCAAATAAAAGCAGAAATTAGATCTCATGTGAAATTTGAAATATCCACATACACATTCTAACAGCCTTTTATTACAAACTCTGATCTGCAGGGATAGGCTATGGAATCATCAAAATCCATAATGGACAAGGTCACATTTGCGTACCCCAAGTTCAGAAAGCTAGAGCTGAGCAGTAAATGTCTGCCACACCAATCAAATCTGGCTAAACAATAAAAGAAATGTATTGGTTAAAAATCTGACTAGTCCAGAGATAGGAAAGACTTCATAGTTAATCCATCTCTCCATTCTGCTCCCCTCATAGTAGCAAAATAGCTCAGTCATTACAGTAGTTAGAATACACACCATACCACCCAAAAGAGCGTATACACTTCCATTCCAGCATCCCAAGTAAGACTACATATGCATTCAGACCAGACTTGCTTAAGCTTACACCCATCCGTAAGCAATAGCTGTGACTATGCAAATTTGACTATTTTAAAGCAGGTTGTTTAAGCCAAAAGGAGCCAACCCCAGTGTTCCCTAAAGTCTACATAATGGTGACTACTAAAAGAAAATCTAGACACTGTTAGGAATGAGGAAGGGACAGAGTTGGCAACCCCCAAAAGTCAAAAATCCTGAAGCTGGCCAAGAGTTGTAAAATTAAGGCATACGCGCAAAAGACAACAGTATGAATTAGAGTATAAAAGGACAGAAGAAAAGTCATTATTCATAACCAGAAATGACCATCAAGGAAGCAGAAGTTGATAAGGAAATCTATGACAATAACACATAAATGTATAATCAGAATCAGAGAGGTAGGTTTAAGCTTAGGTACAAGAAAAACTAATAATGTGGTTGCTTTAAATAAAAAACAACAAAAAGTAACCAGCCCAAAGAGGATGTTGGAAGTCACTAAGGTAAATAGCACCTCCAAACTCCTAAAACAGAAGCAAGACAGTTTAGCAATTAGGCATCTACAAACCTGACCAGATAAGAGATCACAGAGCCAAACTCATATTCTTAAATAAGGTCTGCCCTAAATTACACACACACACACACACTCACACTCACACTCACACACTTTCTCTCCTCCCCTCCCTCCCACTCTGTGTGTGAACAGCAGCCTCAACTGTCTTACTGGTAGTCACCAGAGTCCAGACTTAAATCTCAGATTCCACTAAAATATATTAATTTTACATAAAATGTTTTTATATCATGTAAATTCTTTACTACAAAATCAGCATTGGGCTGTAGAAGAAAATGGGGGGGGGAGTCCAAAAAATCTGAAAAATAAAAACCATCCATGGAGTATGGGGTAAAAGGTAATACGAAGTATCATCAGACAGATGTAAAGTCAGGTCATCTGTGGGTCCTTCCCACTTCATATTACAACACTGACACCAGACCAATTCCTTTCCCCTTCCCTGTTTCTCCTACTCCCTAACTCCACTTCCCAAGGGACCTGTACTGTTACTAATTTTCAACAGCCTGGGAAAGAATAAAGGAAATATAAAGCGCAATTCATCACTATACAAAAGCCTGACACGTTCTTACTAAAACCTACCTTTTGTCATATAAAAGTACAACTCTAGGTTTTACTTTCACAATTCAAGAAAATAAACAAGCTAAATACTCTTTTCACTCACTATTTCTTGGGGAAGTTGGAAGCAAAGATGATGATCAGTCTGGATTCAATCATGAGAGAGAAACCACAGTAATTTAAATAAGGAAAAATCAAATATATATAATATTTACTATAACAAGGGATTGGAGTAATAAGAAATTAGTTAGTCAGAAATAAAGAGAAATAGGCTACAGGGATCGCAGATATAAGAAATACCGACTACTCCTATGGTGGAGATACAGTGCCCAAAGAAGAGCACACCATTTTCTGCCCCAGTTGAGGACTAGACCATGTTGAGAGGGAAAGCCATGGGTCACTGAATGGCAATCTCTATGGGTTGCTGTGCCATAGAACCTGCTTGAAAACCTTTTACAACTTGCCAGTACACCCACCCTTAAGGATGCCATGAAAAGTTGTTAACGAGGAGGTGTCTCACTAGAGACACTCACTAGAGATCACTGGTAGGGAACAATGGTGTAAGCTATTGGCAGCTGGGTGCTGCAGACCACAGTGCCATAAGGACAAGCATTAGAATAGCCACATGCCCAGGAACCCAGTCCTGGAGGAGCCCTATAAACCAAGGGGCCTAGTGCGAGAGAATCACTCAAGCTACAGAAGCTAGGCACTAGGGAAGCCATGTAGGCTGCAAGAGCTAGAGGTACTTGTCTTGACATATAAAATATCACACTGGCCTACTACATGGACATTATGTTGATTGGACCTGATGAGCAGAAAGTAACAAGTACGTTAGCTTGTCTTTGTCACATATTCTTTTTTCCCAAAAGACACCTAAATTTTTTTTTAAATATTCTTACCTCACAAGTCATATGAAAACAGGCAGCAGGCCAGATTTGGGCCACAGTTTGCTGATTCCTGGTTTGGTATATGTTGAGATAACCTCTACAAGATTAAATGTAAGTTGCTCCTTGCACCACCTACCATGCAAAGAGACACAACATTGGGATAGAACTTTTTTAATTTTGGAAGCAACATATACCACATGTGCATGTGGCATTTTGACTCATCTATAGTCATGTGTTAAGCTGCCTCTTTTGAGTGGGATCAGAGCAAGAGAAGGCTTTATAGTTCAAATCTTTCAAGAGTAAAGGTTCCACCTACGTCCATGCCACCCTGAATGACCCCGATCCCATCTAATCTCGGAAGCTAAGCAAGGTCAGGCCTGGTGAGTACTTGGATGGAAGACCACCTAGGAAAACCAGGTGCTGTAGGCATAAAAAATAAGGGATTGTAAGCTGACAAGGTCCCTGCAACCTGTTAGGTCCTTGCACCTAAAAAAATGAAAATAAAAATAAAATTAAAAAAAGAATAAAGGTTCCCTCATTCACCAGGTAAAAAGCCCCAACCACCTAAGGCTCTAGCTAAAGACAAAGGAAAATATGGATCAGGTAGTGCAAGAAGCCATAGATATCAATTAGGGCCTTATGGCCAACTACAGAAAAAAGGACAGTAGTTTTGTATATTTGCTTATTATACGTATGTATTTATATATGTTAACAAATTGTCTTCTTCCCATTTTCATTTCATATATAAGTTGTTGGAAGTTAACTTTATAGTTTAGTCTTCAGGCAACAGAATGTTTGGTGAAATTATGGCTGATCTTAAAAAGTAATATAGTCAGCAACAAATATAATTATTCTTAGAATTATGAATTGTGCATCTGCTCATTTGGGGAAAGAGTAAAAACTTGTTTATTTGTAAGAAGGATAGCTCTATCTTGTTAGGTAGCTGAAGTCAAAAAAAGAAATCACAAAGAAAATTAGAAAATATCTTGAACCGAATAAAAACAAAAAATGACATATCAAAATGTGTAGGATGCTGCTTAAGCAATGCTTGAAAAAAAATCTGTAACTGCGAACAGTTGCATTATAAAATAATAAGTCTCAAATCAGTAACTCAAGTTTCTACTTTAAGAAACTAGAAAAAGAAGAGCAAACTAAACACAAAGCAAGCAAAAAGATATAATAAAGATTAGAAGGGAAAGCAATGAAATAGAAAACAGAAAAACAAAAAATGAAATCAATGAAATAAAGAGTTGGTTGTTAATTTGTAATTTGAAATTTTCCCAAAAAGAAAAATCCAGGAACACATAACTTCATCAGTGAATTCTACCAAATATTAAAAAATTACTATTAGTCCTTCAATAACTCAGAAAATATAAGAAGAAACACTTCCCAACTCAATCTAAGATGCCAATATTATCATAAAACCAAAGCCAGACAAAGAATTAGGAAAATTAATTGAGGGGAGTTTTTGAGTCTGCCTGTAAATGCACTAAGGTAATAGCTGACTGGAAATGTCTCAACACCCTCAGGTCTTAGGGAGAATCCCCAGCCACATAAACTAGAGAAATTTTAGAAAAGGGCCTCATCCTTTTAGAGAATTAGGTCCACCCCTTTCAGCCAGAAGTACAGGTAAAAAGACTAGAAGCAGCAGCTGCTCTAACCAAGTTATACAGGTAATCCTATGCTGTAAAAGACTAAAACCAAGAAAAAGTACTATAAATTTTAATCCAGTGTATTACCCTAAATTAAAGCGACCTAGAGTCAGGAACTGAAAATACTGTGTGAAATGTATGCTAAAATGTGTTTCATAATTTGGTTTAGCTAAAGTGTACATTAGCCTAACGTAATAGTTGTTATTAGACCATCAAATTTACAGACTGTCAAATTTACAGAGGATTTGGCCCAATATGACACAGATTCTATGAGACAATTGTTATATTAATTTAATCATATTCTTTCAGTTTTGCCTAGTTTGTCAGTACGGTTAAGCATAAAGACCAGCCATTTGAACTATCCAGATATTCAGCACAGTCAACTCCTACAGTAATCTTTTTGTAGACGGCACAGACAGATTTCATCAGCTCCTATAAAGACAACATGCCCTGCTCCAGCCACAAACCAGAAGCTGGCTGGTCTACGTACAGCCAAAACTTGAGGAATTTTATCGTGAGACTCCTTATAAATGGACACTGGGAAAGGAGGAAAATTAGAGCAGAAAACTGTAAATTGTGCATCCATGTCACTAAAGGGGAGTCAGAGACTTTTCCATAGTCACTATTAATGTCAAAGAACTAGACTCAATATTCTGTATGTAATCCAGGAGATAAGTAGCCTTATGTATGTTAACCACTAACACTATTGTACAGTCTTCCTGTTACTCAGGAAAAAGAAATTCAGAGCGAGCAGTTTTAGAGATCACTACTAACGAAACTAGGAGAGCCCTGACCATCCTTGCACATCAACAACTCAGATGAGAAACACCACCTACCAAAATAAGTTGGCACAAGATTATCTGTTAACAGCAGAAAAAGGCATGCATAGAAAATTCAATCTAACTACTGTATACAGATAGATAACCAGGGCCAGGTAGTTGAGGACATTGCTGAAAAAATAACACAACTGGCACGTGTACCTGTGCAAATACTTCCTTGCCTTTGCTCACTGGCAAAGAGCCTTTGCTCTATAAAAGTAGTTACTATTTGTACCCTAGCAGCTTCTGCTTTCTGTAATAATTTGTACCTATCAGCAACCCATGACAACTCCCAGCTTTATCAATGTTACTATTTGTAGCCTCCATAGCAACGCCCCCCTCCTTTGTAAAAGTTTGAATTCAAACTGACCAATTACCTTGTGTAAAAATTCTGGTATATAAGCAACATTTCAACTGAGCCCACTGCTCAGATCTTCAGAGCACTAGCTCATCTGCGACTGCGTGTAATAAATTTGAATTCTCCTTCTCTCTGAGTTACTACTTGGTTTTTCGTTGGACTGGGTTTTGGAGCTTTGGGGATATTTTCCCACAACATATTCACACAAAGGGATACTTTTCAGCAATAAACAGGAACAAACTACTGATACATGCTATAACATGGATGAAGTTGAAAAGCATCATGCTAAGCGAAAGAAACCAGACACAAGACAGCACTTACTTTATGAAAACATTTACATGAAATGCCCAGAAAGGCTAATCTATAAAGACAAAAAGCAAATCAATTATTGCTTGAGCTGAAAGCCAGAGCTAGGACTGAGTACAAACTTGCATGCACAGATGTATTAGGGTGATGTAAATGTTTTAAAATTGAATTGTGGTGATCACTGCACAATCCCAAAAATATACTAAAATTACTAAAAACCACTTAATTCTTTAGAAAACAGTATATAATTTCAAAAAATGATTTCCATATGAACTGTGCCTTCTCGTAGCTAGAAAAAGGTACCATGAAGATTACAGATATTCCTATATTAGAGATGCTAATGGGGAAATTTCTACATACCCAGCAGAGTTTAAGAGTCTAAAAGAATGGACCAGATAACTTCACAAGGTCTCTCCCAAACTGAGTCCAAAAAATTGGTATTTAGTATATCATAGAATATTCAACATCTGCATTATTTAATTTTTCAGATGAATTTTTAACTTTTTCCTTCTCTACTTGCACATTTGTATGAAAACACTGCAAACTCAATGTACTTCTACAGGTGTTCCTTCATGTTAAGAAGTCAGTCATTCAGGATCCATAAACAAGAACAGAGAATACATATACCCCAGTCTAAAATAAAATTTTGTAAATCCATTTGGTGCTGATTTTGTGCCTGATTTGAAGCTTCACTACTACCAACTTGGAACTACCACACATGTGAGATTTCTCTGGCACTCTCTGCAGCCTAATCAATCCAACTTTCTACTGCCCGGGCTGGTCTCTCTGTAGCTGGTTTTCATAAATATGAAATTTGTATAATTGTTACTGGAACTACTTGAAATATGGAACTAGTTTAAAATACCATTTATTTAAAATTGTACATGCACAGTTTCACAAGCATTCAGCAACACATCTTTCACATCCAGCCAATCAATCAAGTTAATGCTTTTTATTAGAGAACAGAACAAAAAATCCTAATATAAAGCTTGGCTTTCTTTTCTGGAAACTTAGTAAATGTTTTTCAAGAAATCAAGAATATAACTGAATACTAGGAAAAAAAACGAATTAAAATATGTAATATCCCAAAGTATAATTAGTCCATCTAAAGATGAGGGATTTAACTTTTATTCTGGGGGGGAAACAGGCCTTTGATATAACTAGGAAATGCAAATTCTTTTTTGATGCAGGCTTTCCTGTACATGTATATGAGTAATGTATATGTGTGTTTATTTCCATGTGAATCTGGCAGGGCACATTAGACTGAAACATCATTTTGTTTTAAGTTTAATGGATAAAGTCACAATGAACATGTTTTCTATCCAAGCTTCTGTAACAAATAATCCCAACACACGGTATGTGGTATGAATTCTAACATTTTAACAACCTTTCCTCCCCTTCTTGAAAGGAGTAATGAGAAAATGTTGAGCTGCACATCACTGAAAGTGAGTGACATCCATAAATAGCTGAAGCTGTGTGGGCCAAAGTGCCCTGGTCCTCTGACAAATAAGTCCATCATATCTTAGGATGCAGTAAATGGGACACAGGTGAGAATAAAAACAGGCACCCGGGAGTTTCCCAAGTTTCAGATTAGGAAAAAAGCACAGGCACACACTGGTCTCTGCCAGAAAATTCCTCAGCCTCTTTCCTTAAAATTATGGTCCGAAATTTCCCATGTTTCAAAAATTCCAAATCTTTTTCCCCCTCCAGACCACCTGCCCATACAACATGGCCATAGAGGATTCATGGTTGTAAACACGCACGCATAAAAAATACAAAAAAGCAAGCCACCACCACCCCCGAAAAAATCTCTCAAAGGTTTTGCACCCGATCTGACCTGGTATTCAAAGAAAGTTGTGGGGCACGACTGGCCATCAGAACTCTCATCCCCTCCTGGAATGAAAAGCCTCGAGGGCGGGAGGCCTACCAGTCGCGCCCAGGGCTCCAGTATTTGGGCCTCGCCCCTGCCCCAGCTCCCTAGAGCAAGGGGGAGGAAGAGAGCGTGCAGCCAGCTATAGAGTGTGATGGGTTAAAGAAGCTTTTCACTGCTTCCATGGGTCCCGGGCGAAGAAATTCACCTTTGCACCCCTCTCTTTACGAAGGCATAGCTGCCTGTCTCGAGGAACAAAAAGAACCAAGATGCCAAGTCCCAGGTCCCACAGCTCTTAGGCCTCCTTCGCGCGGGTCCCCTACGCCAGCTCCATTCCCTGGGCCTGCCCCGCCCCTCGCCGGCCGCCCCGCCCCTCGCCGGCCGCCCCGCCCCTCCGCCGGCCGGCGCCGCTTCAGGCCCCGACCCACCCCCCTTCCTCGCCCCCCACACACCGCAAGAGCCTCGTTCACTCACGGGCAGGCGTGGAGCGCGGCGGACGTTCTCGCGAGCCTTCCCTCCCGACCCCACACCCACCTACCCACGCCGACCTGTCGCCCAGAACCCCAAGGGAAGCAGCCGCCCTCCCCCTCGCTCTGCGGCCTTCCTCTTACCGGGGGGTCCGCCCCAGAGCGGCTTCAGCAGTTTGGGCAGTGGACGCCACCGCCGGGGCTCTGTGGCTGGAAACTCCGGCTTTGCCTCGGACCGGCTCTTTGTGTTGACGTTTTTGGAATTTTCCCGCGGTCGCGCTGCGGCTGGGCCTGGCGCGCCATTGCGCACGCACGTGCCCGCAGTGCACGCTGGGGCCTGGCGCGCCATTGCGCACGCACGTGCCCGCAGTGCACTCTGGGGCCTGGCGAGCGGCCCCACGCGCCCCCGCGGCGTCGCGCGAAAATCCGGCCGAATCTCGGGCTCCCGGGGGCGGGGCGGGGCGGGGCCCGCGCGGCCGGAAGCCGGCCCGGCCGGCGGCCTGCGGAGCCGCCAGGGCGCGTGTGGCTGCGTTCGTGTCCGCGGGTGGCCTTGTGCTAGTCACGGGAAGACCCGGGAAGGAAATCGGGAGGTTGCCCAGTTATTTCGAGAGTCTGGGAAGTAAAATGGAAATTAGATTTTTAAAAGAAAAACCGAGTCTTTGTCAGGGGCCCAAAACCGCGAAATGAGACCTGGACTATGATTTTTCTAGCTGTGGTCACGCACGAAAGAAAAACAGTCTCTTCTGGGAGGTCAGTGACAACCCCCAGCTCCCACCCCAGCCCCACCGCCCGCCGGTCCGTTACACACACTATTTGATTCGGGTTCAAATCAGTTCAAAGCTGTATTTTAACCGCTTAATGGAAAGCATTTTCTTTAAGCTTCATTCACGTCAGTAGTCTTAGCTTGTCTTGGTGAGGTTGTGTTGTGTTGTGTTTTTTCATTCTAGAATTTAGCAGTGCGTGAATGTTTTTCACACATGCTGAAATTGTGAAAAATAATTCGAGGAGCCTAGCCTTAATCTTCCATTAGTTTATAAATCAGTGCCTCACGATCATAAAGCTACCACGTCAGGGTGCTTTAAAAAAACTTACTGCAAGGCAGTGTATGCATACGATAAAAAGTCGAACACTTCCAGCCTTCTAAAAAGAAGGACTACCCATTTACCAAAGAATAAATTGGATTCAGAAATTAAATATGTTACCAAGGTATATAGTGAGTGACAATATGGAGGTGAGTGGTAACAATTATTATTATTTTTTTTTAATTAAAGGGATATATAAAAGGAACCCAGTCCAGCATTTGAGAGAAAATGGGCAGTATCTGCAACTGTATTATGGAATCAGTTGTTAAATCTATTCTGGAAATTACTTCCTAGCAACTCAGGAGGTCTGTGTTCTTTTTTTTAATGTGTGCATAGTTCAGTGTGGGCCTGTGTAGAGCAATGCTTGAGTGACACTCATGGCTCCTTGGCCCTAAGAAGAAAGTCATTGTGTTTGTGCTGACAAATGTGAGTAAGTTAATGTTGAAGTATTGCTTTTACCAGCAAAGGAAGAAATTAAATCATGTATCTCTTTAGAGAAAGTATCTATTTTGGTATTCAGGTTCTTTTACATATTTGCTGAAAAATCATTTCTAGTGATTGTGATTTTAATAATTGGAGTCTTGCCATACTGGTTTTATGTCTTTTTAATTTAGTGGTTAACAAAAAGTTACTAGGCTCCTTCATCATATTTAGGCCTAATTTAGACCTAAATGGGTACTATATATAATATAAACAGCCAAATGTAAATGTATGGGAATTTATAGACATACATTTTATCTGGCATCCATATGTATGGAGCTGTCCTAATACTTTAAGCAGTAATGAGATGATCACTTTGTAAAATGCCTGTTAAGTTTACTGAGAAACAAATACTTAGATATGAATCCTGTTTTTAATTGGCTTGTAAAATTGAGTATGTGTGCCTCTAGAAAGTTTTGGTTATAGTACAGAGTCCAATCACACTTAAATAATGTGGCAAAAGGCATGTGTAGGTAAAAATTATTTCGTACTCAGAAAGAATTAAAATCCATTCTAATTGAATCCATCTGCTAGACTCTTTACATTCTAAAGGAGAAAACACCACAGCTGAGTGTTACAGAATTCCTGTCATCAAATCTTCCTTCAAAATTCAACAAACAAAATCGCCTATCTTGGACTCTAGCCATTATAGTAAGACTAATGTTCCTAGAATTAGTCTAGACACCCACCTCGTTTCCAGCTGTCATTTGGCACCCCAAACCTTAACACTAGCTTCACGATTTTGATATTTGCCTCTGATATCTCAATTGTGAATATTTAATGAGTGTATATTAAGTCCCAGGCACTGGGCTGACTCCTTGACTTGATTATTTCCTTTAATTCTCACAGAGATTTTGTGGTAGGTAACATTCCAATTTCACAGATAAACTGATGCACAGAGCAATCAGGTATTGGAATTTCAAATCCAGGTAAATTGTCTCTCGGGCTTGTGCTTCTTCCCAGTTGTTATGCTCTTGCTCAAGCTCCTGGCTGAATATCAGACCATTTCCTAAGTACTTGGTGGGATATAAATGGGAAGGGGGTGATGTGACTCAAGGGGCTTATGCGTGCTAATCACAACTGTGCTTTCCTCTTAAAACATTCTGAGGAAATGTATATTGAATTAGAGAAGAAAACAATAAGAACAATATTTGTACATGAAATGTTTTAAGACATAGAATAAGTAATAGTGACGGAGTTTGATATGCAACCCTAATGGTGAAGAACACCTGAGATCAGGAAACAGAAGGCTGCCCAAGGTAAATTGGGATTAATGGAAAATTAAAGGAAAAAGGGAAATGTTTTATAACCATTGCATGGGATAGCCTCGTCTCTCACATGCTCATTCCCTAGGCTCTGCTGAAAGAATGAACCTTAGGAAGACATGTTTGCACTAATCACCACACTCTGCTGCCACAGGTACTTGAACCAGGAATGGTAACCTGACACTTAGTGAACCAATCAAGCTATTCCTGGGGAACTTGGAATTGCAACACTGAGAATGGGTACCACGTCTACACCACAGGAGCCAAACCCCCATGCCAACCAGTTACTGGGGAAAGAAAGAATATGGTAAAGTTGGTTGGCAGAGGAAAGAAAGTTTAAAGACCACGTTATTCCAGGAGAGATATAGAGTAGCTTCCAATCCCAGCATTCCATGTTTAAGCTCAAATTTAAGGCAAATGGACTGCTTATTTTTTTGTTCATAGTTTCCATGAGATTCCCCCATATCCTCACAACAATCACCCCGTTACCTATTCTGACTTCAATGAGATTCTCTCCCTTCCTGCAAAGTAAGCCCTGAACAAGGACCTGGAGGAGGTAGCAATTCTTCACTGGGCATAAGCACTTTGGCTTAACTTATGTGACACATTAATTAATGGCCACCTAGTGAGAACCTTCTAAGCAGAGGGCATGATGCATATAGACAGTGTTGAAGACACAGATCCATCAGAGTATGTTGGAGTTGGAGAAATCTTAACAGGTTTCTTGGGCCAGTAAATGTTAATAATATTAGAGGACTAACAGGTAACTTTTTATTTGGTCAAGTAAAGACATTGAGGGGGAATCAATCTACCATCATTTCAATTTTTAAAAATACATTTTTAACATTAAGGAGAAATGTTGGAGTCAAATAACAATCTTATAAATTAGATAAACTTTGCTTCATAAAAAACTCCTTACATTGTCCTTATTAATCTCTTATTACCACTTCTCCCCTTGTTAGTATAAGAACACTGCTTTTACTTAACAAGGGAATGTGCCCAATAAAAAAAGACTGCATTTCCCAGACTGCCTTGCTGTTTGGGGTGGCAGTGAAACTTTTGTGTATGTACTGCTGAACTGAGCACAAGCAGCAATGAAACTAAGTTGTAGCCAATGAAAGAGAAATGGAAGCTGTTGGGTGGAACTTTCAGAAAGGCTTCTTAAAATGTAGAAAGACAATAGGCAAGGAGTTTTTTAGACCTTTTCCCTTTTCTCCTGCTTCCTAATTTGTGTAAGGGCAAGATAGCTGGAGTTCCAGTCATCTTGGACTGTAAGACAAGGATGATGATGGTCATGAAATAAGGACGGCAGAGCAAAAGTAGAAGGATCCTAAGTCCCCAGTAATCACAGAAGTTATCTGGTTTGCCTACCTCTAGACTTATTTTACAATAAATAAAAATAAACCTGTTTCTTTTCAACTGCTATTATTTTAGATCTCTGTTGCTAGCAGCTGAACTCACCTGAGGCACTATAGTCAGGTCTGGGGTTACTGTGAGTAAAAAAAAAAAAAGGAAAAAATGTTCTCTGCTCTTGTGAAGTTTAGTCTAGTGAAGGAAATCTTTAAATTCATCATCTTCTCTTCCAACAGCATAGCTCAAAATTAGATAAACTAAGAGACTAGTAAGTTTAATTCAAAAAGGCAGGTAACAGGACCTAAACCACACCAAGAGACAGAAAGTCAGGAGACTCTCTTATCCACTTATTAAAATGCTGTGAATATAATAGAATGGAGAAACAGCTTTATCATTGTGCCATCTCTGACACAGAATTCTCAGAAAACAAAAATCCATCATTTTTCCATTGAGCAATGATACTCCTCGTTTAAAAAAATTAAGGGGGTGGTTCCATAGAGTAGTGGTTAGCACATCTGCTTTATTTGCAGAAGGTCCAAGCCCCAGTGGAGCCATGGCCCCCTGGTGTGCGGACCAGGAGCCCATGTGGGAGGAGACGCCCCACCTTCAGAGATCCAGTTTGCAACATCCATAGGTCAGGAGTAGAAGTGGGGGAGAATTAAAAAAAAAAAAATTGTTAAGGTACTTTCAGTCTAATTTTTTTTAGTTCAGTAAAAATTCATTTCTATTTAAAGCATGTATTTTCACCAATCATCATGTGTTGTAACTAATATAGTGCTTTTTATTGCCTGCAGAAAGTAATAAATTACATTTTTAAATGAACACATGGCTTAAAAATGATTTTTTTCGTCAATATTTCATAATGATTCATTTAGCATAAAATTAATATTAAAGAACTGCTAAGAATAAGCATTAAAAAATTCCAAGTGAAAAAAATTATGCACATTTGTAATTCAATTAATTCTAGCAACTCTTAAAAGTACGTTTCACCTCATTCTTGTGTCTGTTTCAGAACAGCCCTTTAATTGACTAGTGTCTTCTAATAAAAACTAGTTAACTGCATCTTTTTATTTATTCATGTGCTAAATTAAGGTCTTAATACACTGAAGTCATACAATAAAACAATTGCTTGGGGTAGGGGAAATAAGATTGCTTGTCAAAGAGTACAAACTTGCAGTTTTAAGATGAATGAGTTCTGGGCATCTAAAGTACAGCATGGTCACTATAGTTTACAATACTGTGTTGTATACTTGAAAGTTGCTAAGAGAGTAAATATTAAATGCTTTTACAAGAAAAAAAGGTAATTATGTCAGGAGATTGAGTTGTTAACTAACCCTACTGTGATAATCATTTCATAATATATGTATACCAAATCATCCCATTGTACACTTTAAACTTACATAATGTTACACACGTATGTCTCAGTATTATATCTCAATAAATCTAGAAAAAAATCTGCTGCATAAAAAAAGAACAAATGCAAACATAACAGCAAGTTTACATATCATACTTTTATTACTCAAGATTAAAATCTTTAAAGGTAAGTGGAAAAACCTTACATTTAATGAGTACCTGCTATTTGTCAGGTATTTTTGCTAAGCACATTATATTTATTGTCTCATTTGATTTAGTCTCTGTGACTAATCTCATCACGTGTAAGTGTAATAAAAATGCCACTCCCATTTCACATGTAAGCCAATAGAGATTCAATGTATCAGAAGAAATTGTTTTAACAATAAAAAAAAAAAGAGGACAGCAAGCGACAAAGTATCATTAATAGAAAACTATTTGTTTATTTTTGGGATTCTCAAAACTTCAGCTTTCATATTTCTTGCTTTCTGTATCTCTTTGTCTTCTGTATTAGTTTTCTATTGCTGCTATAATAAATTATCACAAACTTAGTGGTTTAAAACAACGCAAATTTATTATCTTATACTTTGGGAGGTCAGATATCCCAAATAGTTTTAGTGGACTAAAATCAAGGTGTCAGCAGGATTATGTTCTTTCTTGCAGTCAAGGGGGAGAATTCATTTCCTTACCTTTTCTAGCTTTTGGAGGTTGCCTGTATTCCTTGGTTTATGGCTCCATTCTCTAATTTCTCTCTAATTCTGATCCTCCTTCTTTCTTCTTATAAAGACTTTTGTGATTACATTATGTCACCCAGATAATCCAGGATAATCCTCTCAAAATTCTTAATCACATCTACAAAATCCTTTTTTTTTTTTTTTTTGTCATATAAGGTCACATACTCACAAATTCCAGGGTTTGAGACATGGTTACTTTTGTGGGGGGCATTATTCAGTTTTCCACGTCCTATTGTTTATTTGAATAAATCTCCATGACTTCATTTTCAGATAATAATTCATAATACCATTTGAATGTAATTTTCACTGTATTGAAGACAGTTGCATTCCATGTAACTTTTATAAAATCTTTTTCTTTCTGCAAGAACTCTGTTTCTTGTAGTGTTCAAAAGACATTCCACTAATACTTGAGAATGAATTTACAGTAGCCCCCTTATCCTCAGGGGAAACAATCCAGGACCCCTAGTGGATGCCTAAAAGTATGAATAGTATCAAACCCTATATACACTATGTTTTTCCATACATACATAACTATGATTAATGCCTTGTCCATCTTAACCAATCACTCACCATGCACTGCAGCTGTACCTTTTACAGTTCGAGGTGCTATAGCAAAACTAGCACAAATTTTTTTCCTTCTTCACAATTTCATGGACAGAAGAGTCATTCTTGCCATAGATCTTACCAACCTCAGCATACAATTTTTTTTCTTATTAAGTTGAGAACTTTCACCTTTTCACTTAGGGGAAGCACTTAACACTTTTCTTTGGCATATCCAAATTGCTAGCATCACTATTCTTGAGCTTTGGCGCCATTATTAAGTAAAATAAAGGTGACTGGAACATAAAAACTTTGATAACGTGACAGTCAATCTGATAACCCAGATGGCCACTAAGTAAATAAGGAGTGGGTAGTGTATATAGCATGGAGATGCTGGACAAATTGATAATTCATGTACTGGGTAGGACGGAGCAAGATGGTGTGAGATTTCATCATGCTACTCAGAAGAGAGTACAATTTAAAACTTATGAGTTGTTTATTTCTGGAATTTTTCATTTAATATTTTCAGAATGCAGTTAACTGCTGGTAACTTTAACCACAGAAAGCAAAATCGTGAATAAGGGGGGACTAACGTATTTCTTAAACCAAATTTGCTTTAAATTACTGTTAACCTGCTTAACTATCAAAATTGGTACTGAGCAGTAATGACTGCGTTGTTTTTCCATCAACAGTAATTAACCCACTAAGACAAAGTAAGCCAGCCATTTCCAACACAGAGAATACTTTCACAAATCACAAAATTCAACTCTGTAATAGTATCTGCAGTCTCATTGGGGCATTATTTCACAACTCCCTTAAATGGCTTAGATCTCTAATTTTTTATAACTTGAAGACATATGTCTTAACCCTCAACAAGGCCACACTCATCTTAAGAGCTGAAACCAGGTATTTTTTTTATATGTCTCTCAAGGATGTAATATTGGACCAGAGAGAAGAAGCAAGCACCCTACAGTTTGTATCTGGCCAACAGACTTGTTTTGTTTACTCAAAGTGTGTTTGAGAAAAATATTAATTGAAAACATTTAGAAATCAGAGAATTTCACAAAAAATTCTCTATATCCTTCGCCTCTTAAAAAATTGGACAATATGGGCACCCTGGGCCAGTATTTCCACCTGAAAGTCACCAGTTCCAGAACGACCCCAGTAAGAGCTTGACTTTGAGATTCCTAGAGTAGAAACCCTATAGAAATCTTCAGTGTAACCTAATAGGGTTCCTTCTTTTTTCAAGTGTAAAACTGCTTGCTAAACCCTTATTTGGCCTAGTAACTATTTGAAAGCATTTTAACAAAAAGGTTTTATTGTATAAATTGTCCTCTAAGACCTTGTTAATTGTGAAATTTAATAAACAGAAACCTCATTTTAAACAGAATTGAAAGGCTAGAAGAGAGAACTCTCACACATGTGTCACTCAACACAACACACACTACTGATTTTAACAGGTAGAGAGTACTTTGCCTCACTGATGGGATGTGATAGCACTCCATTACCTCAACAGGAGGAAGAAAAGATTTCTTCTTGCCCAGTAATAGCTCAGCCAATGGGAAATTGCCATAACTCAGCCAATGAAAAGTCACTACACTTCAAACTTTTGGTTTCCTCCAATACAATCTTCAGTTACAATAGCCCCTCCCAAGTTTATAAATGAGAAGTCTTCTTCTTTGTTCTTTTGAACTTGTGTGTGATTCACCATTAGACCTCATGTCCCAAATTGTAATCCTTTGTTGTTCCCGAACAAATTCTTTTTGCTGGAGAAATAATCTGGCTATCTATTTGTCTAAGGTAAACATAATTAAAGTGTAACCCATGCATCTCATCAATAGGGGGCTTGTTAAAAGCTCTATTGAACAGGAATTTGCAGTTTAGCAACATACCCGGGTGATTTGGATATATATTAAAATTTGAGAAGTGCTGCTGTAGATGAAGTTCATGACTAACCCCCCCTTTCACACACACAAACCCCCCCTTTCACACACACACACACACACACACACACACACACACACACACAACACACACACACTAGACTAGGCTTAATTACACTAGGCCTAATTCACTCATTTATGTGTCAAGAAAATAATAATTTGAAAGTTATTAATATCTTTCTCTTTTGCTTCTTTTGAATGTAGAGTCAGATGCATCCTTCTGAATGGGTGGGAAGAGATCAAAATTACAAAAAACTATTTCCCCCCTTCAAAAAAATGAGATAAATTATCTAGGCTCAAGCCAGGAAAACCCAACTCATAGAATTTACCTATCACACTTGATGATGGAAGGAAAATAAAAAAAAAGCACCCCTTTTTTTTTTCAGCACTGAGAATTCAGCGAAGAATATAGAGCCATGAGAGACATTCCATCCAGGGTATAAGCATGTCCTAGTGTGTCCTCCCTTCTCCAGAAAGATGTGTAGATTCTGTAGGGCCAACACTGAAGTGTCAAGGCTCTTTTGTCCTTACACTTCTTTTAAGATCTGCCTCCAACAAAAAGACAGGCAACACAATTTAAAAATGGGCAAAAGACTTGAACAGGCATCTCTCCAAAGAAGATCTACAAATAGCCAATAAGCAGATAAAAAGATGTTCAATATCATTAGTCAACAGAGAAATGCAAATCAAAACTACTTCCCACTTACTAGAATGGCTGTTATATAAAAGCCAAAAGTGTTGATGAGATTGTTAAGAATATAAAATGGTAGCAGCTGTGAAAAACAGTTCGGTAGCTCCTCAGAAAGCTATAGATGAAAAAACTACATGACTCAGCAATTCAACGCCTAGGTATATACCCAAAATAACTGAAAACAGGCACTCAAGCAGGTATTTGTCTACCAATGGTCATTACAATGTTTCTCAATAGCCAAAGGTGGAAACAACCCAAGTGTCCATCAAAGGATAAATGGATAAACAAAATGAGATATATGTGCATATAATGGAATATAATCCAGCCATAAAAAAAGGAATGAAGTTCTGATACATGCTACAATGTGGATGAAACTTGAGGACGTTATGATAAGAGAAATAAGCCGGACACACAAAAAGAACGAATATTGTGTGACTCCACTAATATGAAATTTTAAGATTAGGCATATTTGTAGAGATAGAAAGTGGATTTAAGGTGACCAGGGATTGGGGGAAGGAGTAATGAGAAGAATTTCTGTTTGGAATGTTAAAAAAGTTTTGAAAGTAGTGGTGATGGTTGTACAATACCGTCAATTCAATTAATGCTATTACATTCTACACTTAAAATACAAATGTTGGCTTCCAGGTTGAGAAACCAGATGCTTTTATGTGCCACCACAACAACTGAAGCTCTTTGTTCAAGACCTCGCTCTATGTATCTGTCTCTTCATCTGGCTGTTGCATGGCCATTTGTAAGGGATTTCAATTGTGTAAAGGAAAGAATGGCTAAAATTTCCATTGATTCAATGTTAACCAGAGAGCATTATAGACTCATTTGAAAGGTTGAATAAGAAACAAGCAAGTCTGTTCTTTCTGGAGATGTGGGGAAGTTATAAAAATTACAGAAAAGAAAAATGGTCATGTCGTTAAGGACAGAGTGATTCTGTGATGATGGCTTCATCCTTCAACTTCAGAAAGACAAGCCACAGACTGGGAGAAAATATTTGCAAAACACACACATCAGATAAAGAAACTGTTATCCAAAACATACAAAGAATGCTTAAAATTGAACAATAAAAAATAAAACAATTAAAAAATGGGCTGAAGACCTTGACACCTCACCAAAGAATGCACAGATAGCAAGTGAGCATATGAAATGATGCTCCACCTTATGTCTCCAGGAAAATGCAAATTCAAACAACAATGAGATACTCTTATACACTTATTTGAATGGACAAAATCTAAAACACTGATGACACCAAATGTTGATGAGGAGGAGGAGCAACAGGTCCTCTCATTTTGCTAGTGAGGATGTAAAATGATACAGCCACTTTGTGAAAACATTTTAGGGTTTCCTACAAAACTAAACATACTTTCACTGTATGATCCAGTAATCAAGTTCCTTGGTATTTACCCAAGGGAGTTGAAAAATATGTCTACACAAAAACATGCATGTGGATGTTATAGCAGCCTTAATCATAACTGCCAAAATTTGGAAACAACAAAGATGTCCTTCAGTAAGTGAATGGATAAACAAACTATGATAAATCCAGAAAACGAAGTGTTATTTAGTGCTAAAAAGTCATGAGTTTTCAAGTCATGAAAAGACATGGAGGAGGCTTTGGCATATATTATTAATTGAAATAAGTCAATCTGAAAAGCTACAGACTATATGATTTCAACTATATGTCATTGTAGAAAGGGCAAAATATGAAGACATAGTTTACCTAGGTTAGGAGCAGGATAGAGGTAAATAGAGCACAGAAGATTTTTCAGGCAGTGAAAATCCTCGTCATGATATTATAATGGTGGATATATATCAATACCAGGATTGAACCCTAAGGTAAACTACAGGTTTTAGGTAATTATGATGTGTCAAGGTAGGTTCATCCTTGGTTTAAAAAAAGTCCATCTGGTAAGATGGTGAGAGATATTGGTAAAAGGGAAGGCTATACATGTATGAGGCAGGGGATATATGGGAAATCTCTGTACCTTCCTTTAGTTTCACTGTAAACTTAAAATGGCTTTTAAAATAAAATATCTTTTTAAAAAACAAATTTTATGTTATATATTTTTTGCTGCAATAAAAAATATACATTTTACCTCTGGGGTTCTCCGTATCAGCGTGGGTAAGTTGAGAATCGATGGTCAGAGTGAGTGGACAATAAATGGACCTATCACTGCTGAGCCTGAAGGCTGGAGGGAAAATGTGGCACAGACTCAGAGGTCTACAGTCAGTGGAGGCCAATTTGATGCCAAGTCAAGAAGGGATCACCACAGATTGTGACCAAATTGACAGAAAGACCAAACCAGAAGCGAATGACATCCAGCCAATCTGCAAAGAGAGGGACTAGTGCCATCCTCCCAGAGGCCAGAGAAGTTAAAAGACACCTTATCTGGAGACCGCAATCATTCTTTGTCACCATAGGAGTTGTAAAAAGCACATTCCACCCTGCTAACACCCCCCCCCCATGTCTCAAGATACTGTCTTAAGAAGAGAAGCAACAGGGAGGGCGTGGGGGGGACATAAGAGGTATGAAGGGGTAACTGAGAATGTAAGTATTTCCATCTAAGAAAACTGAACATCTAATGACACTGATTACATTAAGTGAACTGGCTAAAATCTTTAAATCAGATGGAACTAATGGTTAATTTTTTAACTCCCTCTCTTCCCCCCACTCTAACCATAAACCAGTAAGTGGGGGTTAGTGAGGAAGATAGAATTAGGCACAGTCAAAATAAAGAAATTACAAGAGCATGGCAGTGCATCCTACAGCTCCTGTTAAAACTCTTACACACATTCGGATACCTCTCTTTTGGCTTCTGGGTGCTTTTGTGCTAGGCTGGGCCCTGTGGTGACTCACTTTGGGAAACTGGACTTCAGCTCTTGGAACAACTTCACCTGCTGCAAACTCTGAAACTGAACCTGTGTTTGGTTTCCTCCTCTTCCTTTGCCTTTCCTCCATATCCTTTCCTGGTTTCTTTAGGGGTCTCTCCTTAATAAATCACTTGCACACAAAAGCTCATCTAAAGGATAATCTAAGGGATGCATTTTTCTCTGCACTCACAAATTGTGACAACATTTTCAACCTTCTACTTCTGTTACTTGGCTGACCGCAGAAGTATTTGAGTTTGTGGCCCTTGTTCCAAGGTGTTCTGTCTTGATTGGGGGAAGCACTGAATCAGCTCTGTGGTAAGAGCACCTTGGAGAGGTAAATTTTCAAAACGGTCAGAAGGATCAGTTAATGGGCACAATCACAGAGGTGCTCCCTACTTCCCTCCTCCTCATTTTAGCCATCCCTCCCCCAAACTCCAATTCTGCTTCTATGTGTTGGACTACAGGCAGGTGAGGTAGCTCCAGGAGCCCAAGATCAGTTTTCAAAAGTGACTCACGGCGACTCCTGACCCTGAGGACAAAAATTCTTTAAAATTTCAAAGGTAATATGGCTTTATTTCAGAATTTATTTTAGGCAAGTAAGAAATAAATAAAAACAAAGTCGACAAATTCTAATTTTCTATTACATATCCCTGAATCCATTTACTTTTTTCTCTTTTCCTGCTTTCCCTTGGATGCTCTGAGATTTCTTCTGCTAGTTTAAATTTTGTTCAGTAGTGGTTGTACTCATGTTTACTTACACCTGCTGACTTCTTATGTTTATCGACATCTGCATTCCCTTAAAAGTTCTTTTATTTAGCTGCTACTACTCTGATCCCAGGTATCCCAATCTCTCATCTGGGTCACTGTAAAGCCTTCCTCTCGAATCTCTCTGCTTCAGTCTGACAGCCACATAGTCTTTTTAAAAACCAAAGGTGACACTTCTCTACCAAACTTCCTCCACTGGCACTCTATTTCAGTCGGAAAAGAAACTAGAAGTCCATCTGTACTTTGGCCCGCAAGAACCCTCCATGTCTGAATTCTTACTGTTGCTCTGATGTTATATACCCTGTTAATACCCAGTTAGCTCACTGGGCTCCAGCACACTGGCCTTTTAGCTCTTCCTCAAACATGACATGGAATGTCCCATCTCAGGGCCTTCGCACTCACCAGCTGTTGCTTCTTTTTCCTCTAACCTCTTTCATGTCTTTGCTCAAATGTTCCTTCTTAATGAAGTATACGCTGACTATCCAATTTAAAATGGGAACAAAAACAAAACAAAAACCCTCCTAGCCTTTCCCATCTCCTTCCCCTGCTTTGATCTCTTTCTTTTGGATTGTCTCCTGACATATCATGTAATTGGCTTATTGTTCATTTTTGGACTCCTCCAACTAACATGTGAAGTCCTTGAGGAAGGTGTCTTCTCCGGCTTTGCTTGACTGATGTATCTTAAATACTCAGGCCAGTGTCTGACACAAAGCAGACATTTAATGAATATAAGTGAATGAATAATGCTTCACTTTTCTTATAATTGATTATCTAATTTTCTGTTTAATTGTCTTTTTCCTTTTAGGTATTGGGGTATTTCTTCATTTTTATTTTCTAAATATTGTGTTGAATTTTACATTTCTGCAATGGTATTTTATTTCCAAAATCCCTTTCTTGTTTTCTAAATGCCCTAGGTTTATAATCACCTATTTGTATCACGGATGCAATGTCTTCTCTTATTTTGAAGTTTTCTTGAGTAGTCTATGTTTTCTTTTTCTGTTTTTGTTTATGTGTAAAAGATCTCTTCAAAATTTATGGTGAACTTTGTCTATTCATATTTAAAACTGAGGCATTAAATCTCGTTGGATTTTACACACCTGGCAGAACCTGTATGCCACTGAGTGGGCTTCACTGGGTAATGACAAGAGTTAACCTGTCCTTTTTGTAGGGGAACTCCACACACTAGTATGTATAGAATTGGCGAGAAGGGGCTGGTTAGTTTCTCAGCAGAGAAGAATTCTCTTAGCTCTTTGCTGGGAACATACTTCTGACTGCCAGTGCTAGGGACCTGAACATAATACAGGGGATTTCAGGTCTCCCAGTTCAGTGAATAGATTTTCATTTGAGTTTTTCAACACAGAACTTTATCCCTGCCCTAAATTTGAATCATGTGTCCCCAAGATCGAAGTCCATATGGTTCAACCCATCCTGTCTTCTGCCAATGTAAGGGTCGGATAATTCCCTGGCTGTATGGTGGGCAGGTAGTAGAGTACAGCTTGCGAGTGTAGCTGTTTCTTACTAATGCCACCAACTTTCTTCCTGTTTTTAGTTCTGCTCTGTACCCATGCTTTTGAAATACCCAGGACTCCAATTCCTTTACCATCTTAGAGTTTATTAGTGCAAATCTGCTCACTTCTAATCTTCTCAGCAGGTGGAGATTTTAACATCTGGTTTGCCAAGACAGATGCCATCATCCACATGACTTGCTTGCTAGCTTCCAAAGTTTTGTTGAGATCTCATCTCTGTTGTGGTTTATTCTGCTTTCTTTATTTTTCTGGGTTTAAGCCTGTTTAAAGTATTTTGCTCTATTTATTGAGATTTCAGGAGGGAGCAAGTTTAAAATGTATTAATTGCCATATTTAATTGGAAGTGATTTGTGTTATGTCCAATAAAAATTTATGTAAAAATAAAAGAAAAACACTTCCATTTTTCTTTTGAGAGTCATTTCTTGAATTTTTCATTTCTTTCAAAACTAAAATTTATAGTTCAACTACTTCTAGAAAATAGACATGGCTTTGGAAACTACAAATAATCATAAAATTTTGATTCACTTGAATTTCAGCTTGATGAAAGTCAGAATCAGCCATAGAACAAAGTTAAAGCAGAGCAGTTAGTTATAGTAATTATTAAAAACTATCCATATGAGGATGAATCACTGATTTAATTAAGATTAAACATGTATTTAAAATATTATGTAATTTTCAGTGCATAGTTATATATAATGGCCCCAGGATTATGAGATTGAGTTTATATGAGGACACTGATTATCAAATAAAATGTTTTACTCTATATACATTTATTTGTGCAATAGTATCTAAAAAGTATCTACTTTTTACAGACATTTAACATTTTAAAATGATGGGCAGGAGCATTGTGATTTGACCCTCTATGACATTAATCATTTATTCCTCTGGGACACTGTTTCCCCGTATTTTTTAACCTACTTCTCTTTTGGACAAATGTAAAACTCACCATTCCCCCCTAGTCCATGCTATTTCTGATTAATTTTTTCTAAGAGTCTAAAAGGTATTCATTAAGCTTTATCTTCAGTGTTTGAATTATAAAAATAAGGTTTTAAGGTTTATTTTCAAATATAAAGCATTGAATTTTATTTTTCAAGTCACATTTTCTCCCTTCTCCAGATTCTAATGAGTTCCCCCTGCAGCAGGGGGTGGGAGAGAGGGCAGTGACCTTCCCAGGCTGGTAATACTGTGCTGAGGATGATTTTAGAAGCAATAATATTTCCCTCGCTTTATTCATAAGCATAACAGTCTGTGAAATTTTGGGCAAGAACACCATGAACATGTTACTATTTACACAGTAATTTCCAGAACAGCTCATTTCCTTCCAGACTTGAGTAAGTCATTGTGATAGTTGAACTGTTAGTATAATATAAATTTAAAAACTGAAGCTGAGTAGTTATATGTCTCTATCACTGGAAACAATACCCAGTTACCTAAATAAAGTTAAAATGTACTGCATTTAACATCTTCACAACCACAACATAATGGTTATTTCTGGCTTTAATAGCATATTTAGCCACATTAAGTTAATTAGTGAAGTTATTTTTAAAATCAAATATAGAAATATAGAGAAAAGCACAAATAAAAAAAGAAAAATTAGATAACTTAGACTGCATCAAATTTTAAACTTTGTGCTTCAAATGATACCATCAAGAAAGTGAAAAACAACCCACAATATATCCGATGAGGGACTCACATCCAGAAGCCTTACAGTTTAATAATAAATGATAAACCAACATAAAAATCAGCAAATTATTTAAATAAATAGACATTTCTCTAAAGAAGAAATATCTAATAAGCACATAAAAAGATTCTCAACATCATTAATCATTAGAGAAATACAAATCAAAAGTACAATAAGATACTGCTTCATACTGACTAGAATGGCTATAATAAAAAAATAATATCAAGCATTAGCAAGTATGTGAAGTTTGAACACTCACACAGTACTGGTAGGTATATAAAATGTAGAGCCACTTTGGAAAAAGGTTTGATACTTCTTTAAAAAGTTAACATGGAGTTAGCATATGACCCAGCAATTCTACTTCTAGGTATATACACCAAAGAACTGAAAATATATGCCCACACAAAAACTTGTATATGAATGTTCATAGAAATATTACTGATAATAGTCAAAAAGTGGAAACAGCCTAAATGTCCATCAACTGATGAATGGATAAACAAAAGTGGCCTATCTGTATAAAGGAATATTATTCAACCATAAAAAAGAATGGAAAATACTGATACAATGCTATAGTGTAGTTAAACCTTGAAAGCATTATGCTGAATGAAAGACACCAGACACAAAAGACCACATGTTGTATGATTCCATTTATATGAAATGTCCAGAAAAGGCAAATCCACAGAGACAGAAAATAAGGTTGATGCTTGCTTACTAGGGGCTGAGGTGAGGGGGAATGGACAGTGACTATTAATGACTATGAGGTGTATTTTTGGAGTGATAAAAATGTCCTGGAATTCAATATTGGTGAGTGGTGCATAATATTGTGACTATGATAAAAATTACTAAATTGCACATGTTTAAAGGATGAATTTTATGGCATGTGAGTTATATCTCAATAAAGCTATTATTAAAGAATAATTTCCTTGATTGTCTCAAAAAACCTTTTATTTTCTAGATAATGGTTGGGTTCAAGATCTGAGTCCACAGGACTCATTTGGTTGATAAATCTTGTCTCTTTAAAAATTCATCCATTTCTCTTCTCTTTTTCATGCCACTTAGTTGTTGAAGAAACCCCTTAATTACTACATCAGCTTAGTGTGTTACTTGTGTTAGAGTTGTAAGAGTGCATAATTTATCTTAAATTTTTTGTTAGCTTCTTTAACTTTCATTCTGGAAGAAACAAGCCTGATTCCCTGTTACGGGAAACTCCCAAGCTTTCAAAGACTCAGATTCTCATTAGCCTGCTCCTCTCCAATACCCCGTCATCCCCTCGACCTCCCTCCTTGCTGACCTCTGCCTGTTCTCCATTACCCTTCGGCCCAGCCTGGCCTCCCCAGGGTGGCACACAGAATTGCAACTCCAGATGTGTACTGACCAAGGATGCACCTACTGGGATGATTATGTCCCTTGATCTGGATCCATCTTACTGTTAATATAAATTAAGTTCTCATTATTTAGTTCATTTGCCAGCTCACACTTTGACTCAATTCCCCCTTGAAATCAACACTGTGTGTGTATCTGTTTTGTCATATAAACTTCTTCTACCAGGTTGTGTACTTTACAGTGAAAGTTTTGAGTCTAAAAGCAGGTTTTTATTTTTAGCTGTTTGCATTAAATTTTATTTTGTTAATATCTGTTTATCTGTAGAATCTTTAGAGATCTTTGAATCCTGAGTTTTACATACTTTGCAAATCTGAGAAGCACGTTTCTCTGTTGCAAGGTCAAATACAGAGCCCTAGTGCTCTCCTTTAAAGACCTTTCTTCCTGTGTAACAATGATACATTGCCTCTTTGACCTCTTTGGTTTAATCAACTATAAATCTACTGAACTGTACCATTACCCAGGCCTTAGTCATACGTGCTCTACAAGAATATCATCAAAAACTTTGAGAAATGCCTATCCAAAACTAAGAAACTATTTATTTTCAGATCCATTTTTATTTTCCTTACCTTCCATTATAGCTTACTAAATAATATAGGGTTTTTTCAATCTCAAGAATGAAGAGTCCCCAGGTTTCAAGACTAGATTGTTTTACTGAAAAATTTGATATCCACATTACTCTGCTCACAAACCTATCATTTCTAACCTTTAGAATGTACTCTTTTAAAAAAATGATTAGTAAGTTGTTTAAACAGACCTTTGCTTTTATTTACATTTCCTTTCTTTTGTCTGTCTTTGAATTTTGTATTATCTGTATGACATGTTGGACAAAATATTCATTGACTTTGATATTTTCTTTTTAAGAAAACAATTTTGTTCTCTCAAACTTCTTGAGAGTGTCTTCCTATTTATTTCAGTTCTCTAAAATGAGTCTTATAATAAATACCATATGTATATGGTCTCTATCTTAACTGCTTGTTCATTTTTACATCCTTTATTAGGAAATAGCATGCTTAAATCTATGTACTGCCCTATAAAAAATCAGAATGCAATAAGTAACTGCCTAATCCAACCATTAATGCAGTGAACTTAACTCTAAGGTAAGCTTAGAGACTCGGGAACTTCTTTCTGTCATGTTCTGAAGGAAAATCCTACACTCCCAGAACCCATAAAATAATAGGCATTTATGAGAGATCCACAGACTGTGTGATCAGTTGGAGAGTCTCCCCTGCCCATGACTGATGTTCTTGCAGGACCACATTAGGCTCTGCATCTGAACTGGTCACGTTCAGTGATATGGATGTGGCCAGGTGAACTTGATACTCTGCCATTTTCACTGTCATTCACTCGAGGAACAATTGTCTTCAGGAAATGCTGGTTAGTTTAGGATTGCAAGGAACTAGCCATGCTCCCTCTGCTTGATGGGGTGATCACACTATAAGAAGATCCCACATTCTTTTTCAAAGAGGGCTGACTCTACATTTCAAATGGAAAACAGCCAAGCTTTGAACAACACTTGGTTTGGTCTGGGTAAGATGCAAACTTGATCCTGCTTGGAGAATTCCTCTCCTGCTAAAATAGTAAACAAAGCAGTAAACAAAGCGAACATTCTATAGGAATTCTATATGGAGGGTGTGGGGAAGGTCAAAGCTGATATTTCAGAAACATCTTCAGCCTGGAGGAAATGTATGGCCTTTGCATTATTCAGCCCCGTAATGGATATACCATGCTTCAGGGAGACATTCTAAACATAATTGTATTAATGGAGTTCATAACTTTACTAGTAGATTAATGAGGATCTGAAAGATAGGGTAAGTCTGATCTGTTACTGGATAACATGGTGATTAATGTTTGTGATGTAATAAGGAAGCCCTAATTAGGAAACTAAAGGGGAAAAAACCCAACAGGCTTTTTTACTTAGCCAAAGCTTCCACCATTGGAAAAAAAATTCGAAGCGTTATTTAATAAGCCTTATGGACTTAGGATGTAAAATCAGAGGAAAGCCTCTTAAATGTTGAATTGAGAATGAGCAACGTAACGATCCACTGAGACTTCATATCTTTCCTGATGAAATTTCTACATCAGAATGAATTACTGTGAAAATATGATTTATGGTTACAATAATAAACTGAAATATGTTTGTGATGTTTCAACTATACTTTACATTTGATTCTTTTAAGAATATAGAAAATATATGGTACCATATTTAAGGAAACATTCAGCTACAATTCAATTTTTGCTCTCATAATAAGTTTTAATAAATTTATTTAAAGTATTAAGTATGAAAAAACTCTCTTTTTTAAAAGTTAATTTCATAGCCCCTTTTCTTAGAGCCAAGACATTTTAGGATGCCAGATCTTAGTAATAGTTTTCCCCACATACATAGCATAGTTATGCCAAATTATTATTTTGTAGTGGAAGAAAATTCTAGAAATAAAAACCTAAAGAAATTTTGAACTACCATGCACATGTATACAGAATATAAGAGAGATGTTTTCTTATATTTGAAATATGTGTATTTACTGATTATACAACCTTTTAAATAATACTGGTAAAATGCTTTTTTGAATACTGCTTAGCTGTTTCTAGAGGTTAATGACCAGATTCTAGAGGTTAATGACTTTCTGAGGAGGATTAATGAACCAAGACTTCGTCAGAACTATTAACCTCAGCCAATCATTAATTGGTACAAATGTCTTGGGTCTAGGAGGTTAGCTACAGTACAAGATTAAGGAGAAGAAAATATAGACTCTTAATACTATCTTTATGGGATATGCCCTTTAATTTGGAATGTGCATGGCAATTATTGTTTTGTGCATTGGCCAGTCAGATGGTTTAAACTGTCATTCAGCATTCTGCCTGACAGTGCTATAATTAAAGGACTTGTATTTAAAGAGGAAATAAAGTCTATTAATTTCTGTCTACTTTAGTTGCTTAGGGCTTTTATATCCCTTGCCAGAGATGGTTTTGCATTTTTTCTTAGACTTTTATCTCTTAGAAAAGTCTACCCATTTGTCTATAAGTTCACTGGAGTACTCGAAACGAAAATGTCGAGGTCTCAAACTGTAATTTAAGCAACCACGTTCATTTCTCAAGTCCCAGGGAACTCCCTCTGAATCTTTCAATCACACTTGTCACTGAAGACTTTGTACTGAGCAGGGAAAACAGGCATCCCTGCAGTGTCCATTTTGTTTTTGGCACATATTAGGCCCTCAAAAACACATATTGATTTGATTGTATATTGGAAACTGAGCAAGTCTCCTTATCTGGGTCTTTAAACACAGTAGCCATTCTTATTTTCAAATAATCATGCTATACAATGCAGCTGTTCAGAACAGTGATGCCCGTAGCACATTACTAAGTGAAAAAAGAAAGTATGTAAAATATGATCCTATTTTTTAAAAGGAAAGAAAATATTCTTAAATTATTTGAATTATTAAATAAAATCACTCAGCTATAAAGTTATGCAATTAGGTGTCTCTTTTTTTGAAAAAAAAAAAGAAAGAAAAAAAAAACCCTCTAGGTCCCTTAAAGAACAAATGAGTTGGGATGCTTTAAGCAAACAAAACAAAAATCCTCAAAGCATTCTACTTAGTCTTGCCTTGCATCAGTAACCCTTTCTTATTAACCTATTACCCTCAGAAGGTGCTGCAAGGGGGAAAAGTGTGAGTACCAGGTTTAGGGATGAGGGGAAACTATAAAATGCAAATTATTCAGAAGGGACTATAGTTAGAGTAACCACTTATGTTTATTCAGAGACTTCCTCTGAGAATCTCAAGATGGTCTGTAAATGCCATCTCCTTAATCCTCTGGGAAAGTAGATAGCAAGACTCTTGATCTTTACTTGACAGACGTTTTATCTGTAACATAGAAAATTAAATATCAGCAAAAGATCTTAAACAGAAGCAATTGGATGATGAGAAAGACTAATTCTAATGTATGACTGCAAGTACAATTCAGAGTAATCTACAGTCCACTCTTGATTTTTAATCGCATTTTTTAGCATCTGAAGTTCCCATGTGATAGAATTCCCGAGAAACTGGTCATGGTGACTGCTGCCTTGAAGGAGAGAAATTTGGCAGCTGTGGGGAGCGAGATTTTTCACTGTATATACTCTTTTGTACCTTTGGATTTACTTATTCAAAAAATTAATTAATAATTTAAAACCCACAAAACTTCTCAAAACAGTTTCAAGAGGGCAAATTTAATTAAAGGGCCTGTTTGTCTTATGTTTTCTCTCTGCCCTCGCTGCCCGCCCTCTCCATCCCTCCCAGGTAACTTGGTGGAGGTGCTTCAACTCTCCACGTTTCTTTGTAATGTTCTGATAGAATCATTGCAAAAAATTAGTATACAATTTATACTCCACATGCAATGTATAAATTTAGAGATTTAGTAGAAATGAGAAAGGCAGTGTGTTGAAAGGCTGTTTGGATCTCCCTTTCCTCTGGATTTATGTATTTGTGGCACTTCCTTCATTTGGGTAGTGGATCACACCAAAGACATTCCAGATGTATTTACAAACCACCAAGAGTTTTTAAAAGAAAAGATAATCTTCCTCTTTTTCCGGATTCCACCCACCCTTCAACTTATCAATTTGGTCTTGATTGAATAAAGTACATATGGAGTTTAAAGCTAACTAGTACTTTAAAGCTTAAACAAGGAAAGAACTCAATCAGGGTAACTGGTATGCGTGGGGTGAGACATGTACTAAATGTGAATGTGTATATATGCAATTTTACACCTATCTCCCAATGTTTGAAATTTATCCCAATGCATCCCAGAGGGAGCATTGTTTCCAGACAGACCACATCTTTTAGCCTAGGGTGGGAGAACCCAAGCCATTTTCCTTCCTCTGAGATCTCCGAAGCAGTACTCCTCCACCTCTGGAGTGCATCCAGATCAACTTCAGCAATGACAGTGTACCACTTTCATGTTAAAATGAAGATTCTGGTTCAGTTGATCTGGGGAAGGGCCTTAAATTCTGCATTTTAACACACTCCAAGGTGACATTTTTGCTACAGGTCCAGGAAGCATGCTTTGAGTAGCAAGGATCTAGACAGAACCTATGTCTGTGAGAACTAGATTCAGTTTCATGAAGTGATTACTCTAGTGCTAACAATTAATGGTTCTTTTTATTAGGTATTAGTTTGGAGTTTGGCAGACTGAGCTAATGTGTTATTTCTTCAATGCTATCAGGGATCTAGATCTTTGACTTTTTTTTACTTCATCATTGTCATGTGTAATTTTCATTCTAATGCTTAAAATATAGTGGATGCCCTTCTGGGTACCACATTTATTTTCCACACAGGATGTAGAGTTAATGGGAGTGTGCAAGAAGTATATGCCAGCTGACTCTGCTTCTTTTCATCAGGAAAACAAACACTTTTTCAGAAGCCAGAATTCTACTTCTCATTGGCCAGCAGTCTTGTATTAACAGATCATTGGCCAAACTATCTCATATGACCACATGTACCTTCAAGGGAACTTCATATTTTTTTAAAGTCACACTTTTTGTTCACCCCGAACATCTAGAAGCTGGAAAAGGCCAAGAAATGGGTCCTCTAGAATCTCCAGAAGGAATGAGGCTCTGTGACATTTTGCTTTTGCCCAGTGTAACCTACTTTGAACCTCTGACTTTGAGAACTATAAGATAACTTTGTGTTATTTTAAGCCACTAAATTGGGAGTAATTTGTTACAGCAGCCCCAAGACACTAATATAGTGGCCAATCAGCATCATCTGTCACAAAACTTTAGGTAGGAGAAGGCATGAAGAGGGTTGCAGTGCGGAGAGAGAAGGAAGTATGAAGACACAGAATGTGGCAGGGCCATACATTGTCATCTGGTAAACACAGATGGAGCAATGGGTAATACAGATTAGGGCGAGTGGTTAATGTAGAACTACTGAGAAAATAAACACAAACACAAAAATACACAAACACAGCAAATGAAAACAACTGTCTTGAACTATAGTCATTTTAAAATTTGTTTATTTTATTTTACATTGGCCAAAGAATATATCTTCAGTGTAATCATGGACCACAAAGGAACCATGATGATCATCCAAGCCAGACCACTTGTTTTATATTTGAGGAATCAGGTCTAATGGTAAAATGTTTCATCCCAGTAATCCTCTCCTGTCTCCTATATGAGAGTGCTTTTTACCACATCCCACGGCCTCATGCTTAGGTATTTTAAGTAGGGTTGCCAGATTATACTGGATGCTTAAGTTAAATTTGAATGTCAGATAAACAAGAAATAATTATTTAGTATAAGTTTTGTGTGAGTTGCCTATTGCTCCTGAAACAAGTTGTCACAAATTTAGTGGTTTAACACAACACAAATTTATTATCTTAAAGTTCTATATGTCAGAAATCCCAATGGGGCTCACCAGGCTAAAATCAAGGTGTTGACAGGGCATTCCTTCTGGAGGCTCTAAAGGAAAATCTGTTTCCTTGCTTATTCCAACTTCTGGAAGCCCTTGCCTCTTTTGGTTTGTGGACCCTTCTTTCATCTTCAAAGCAAGCATTGTAGCATCTTCCAATCTCTCCGTCTCTGGCCCTCCTGTCTGTCTCCTATAAGGATGCTGGTGATTGCAATTGGCGCACCCAGATAATCCAGGAATCTGCCTATCTAAAGAGCTTTAACTTAAATCACATCTATAAAGTCCTTTTTGTCATGTAAGGTAACAAACATATTCACAGGTTCTAGAGATTAGAATGTAGACACCTCTGTGGATCATTTTCTGCCTACCACAAGTATGTCCCAAATACTACGTTGTTTTTCTGATATTCACATTTAACTTAGCATATTGTATTTTTATTCACTAAATGCAGCAACCCTAGTTGGGGTTGCAATATGGATGGTGTCTATTCCCTATTGCATAATAACGGTTATACCTCAGACTCCAACAAGAAAAAAATTTTTTCTTTGTGTTGGTGAGCTGCTTCTGAAATAAATGCTTCCCATTTTGTAAAAATAAATATTAGATTTTTAATATTTTTATGATATTTTTAGTAAAAAGCTGCTAAGCAATTTTTATTAATCCTTACCATGAACATTTTACCCCTAAAAATAACCAAACATATTGCAGCCGTCCGAGACAAAAGATGCCAAGTACTTATTTTAAACATTTTCGATTTTCCCAAACACCAAATGGTTTAATTCTCTCAACCAGCTCATTAATAAATCTGTTATCTAAAAATGTGGATGTAAACATGGCTTAGCTTGGCTGTACTTAATTATTGAGTGTATAGAATATCTTTCTCCCCTAACCAAAACACTTACTGGGCAAGAAGGGGGCCAGGAAGTGGGACCGTTGCAGCCTATGTGTTCAGAATCGACACCTCCTTGCCTGGTGGTGTTGAAACAGGCCCTGATTTCCATTCCCGCTGGTTTCTGAATAGCCCCTGGAAAAAGTGTCTCTGTGGGCAGTGAGGCTCCGGAAACTTCTCATTTCTGCCGGCCTCTCTACCTAGTCTCTTCTGTTGTCTGATGGTAGCAGGGGACTTCTTCTAGTGAAGCATGGCTGAATTCTACTACTTCTCACTCCCAGAATCAGTCAAAATGTCTCTTCTTTTGAGCAGATCGCCTCAGGACTCCTTTAGTGACTAATTAAAACCATCACAATTAGCAGCATTCGCTGACATGCAAATACTATAATGCTCACATCAATTAAAAAGTCAAGACTCTTAAACAGATTCCTCTCCTGTAAAGAAAAATTATCTCAAACTTAGAAATAAGGCCAAGAAGATGGCTGTTTTTTTTCTTTTTTTCTTTTTCATGTCACTAAAGCATTAACAGGCCCATCTAAGGATTATTTAATTCTCTGAGTTCAGGAAGTTTCCTATTATTTTACTTTGCTGTTACTATTAATTATAGACGCTACGTCTATGCAGTTAAGTATTAACTTGCAGGTCTGTGTCCTGACAGGTAGAAATGTAAGTTATTTGTCTCAGGTAGAAAAGGTAACCCCAAAGATTATGTCTAACCTAGTAATATTCTTCTAACCTTTTTTTTTTTAAAGTGCCTTTGCTCATGAGCTAATAAACTGTTGTCCCTCAGATGCTCTGCAAACCAGCTTTACATTCTTACTGGATTCCACATTAGTTAATGAGCTGAATAAAATCTTTGACACGTACCCATCCTATATTTATATGAGAGTCATGTTTTAACCTTTTGAAAATTATTCCTTGACACTAGTAAGTTCATCTGGCTTATGCTATAAATTTGCTTTACCAACTGATTTCCTCAGAGTTTGAAGGTCCAAATTTCTCAGCATGGCATTCGAAGTTCTTCATATTTGGGTATCCTCTTCTGTGACATGTCCCTCAACCTTCTCTTTCCCACTCAAATCATCCACTCCTCAGGGGGAGTCAGGCGTCCCCTCATCTTTTGTGGCCAGCATGCCCAAACACGTTTATTAATAAATTGAACTATTTTCCTACCCTCGTGGTTGACATGTGACCTAGAGGTTAATTCAGATAATGCATTCCATCTCCTGACCACAGTGATTGCTTCATGAGGGGGTCATATGACCCATGCAGGTTCAGTCCGCATTGTTCTCAGAGCATTTGGGGGAATGGTGTGATAAAAATCACTCTTTTTTGCTGGATGTAGACAAAAGCCTGTAACCCTGGAATCTGGTGGCAACCATCTTCACACCCTGAGAGGAGCCCACCTTAGGATGAAGCAGAAAATGGCTCTGAAAACTGTGAAAGGAACCAAGGCCTTGGTCACCCAGTCCAGCCTTTGGATCAAGACTTAAGATAGTCCTGCTTCTACACTTTTCAGTTTGGTGATCCAGATCTCTTTGATCATTTAAGCCTGTTTGAATCAAGCTTTCTATTATTTCTAAGCTACATATCCTAGCTCAGGGGTTCCTAGTCTTCAGGCCATGGACCAGTATTGGTCCTTCACCCATTTACATAAGGAGTACTATTTGGAAGCGGGCTGCACAGCAGGAGGTGAGAGGCAGGTCAGAGAGTGAAGCTTCATCTATATTTGCTGCCACTCCCCAGTGCTAGCATCACCACCGCCTCAGCTCTATCTCAGATTATCAAGCAATAGATTCTCATAGGAGTACCAGTTCCTGGTGCAAAAGGTTGGGGACTGCTGTCCTAGTGATACATATACCTGTATCACTCGTTTGCATATCCACCAGTATTTCCTAAATGATTTTGTGTATGCCTAACTTCTGCCTAAAGAGAAATAACTTTATGTCCTTTGCTTACACAGTTTCTGGTTCAATCTAACTCAATAAATATTGCCTCAATTAGTCATAGGAAAATGTTTTTTGGGGGCTATGCTCTAGTTATGTCCACAAGTAATGAAATAAAAATCTACTCTTCCCACTTTCTACAGAACCCAGTGTCTCTAAAATTCCAAGGCTTGATGACCTTCTCTGGAATCCCTGTCATCACACCTGGGGCCAAATAAATTTCTCCATACCTCTACTCTATTGCATCCGCCCCTGCCACTTCCTCTGGAAATTTTCAGAGAGGAAATGCCTGGGCAGTTAGCCATGCTGGCAAATTGTGGGTCTAATAGAGCCCTACATAAATATACCCACATTATATGTCAACAGGATGCACTCTGTCACTTGCTACTTCAGGTCTGGAAAGTAATTGTGGAAACTCAGCACTCAATGTGGAGCTTTACTCTGAAAGTTGCAAGTCCCACATTTGAGCAGCCCTACTGCAGAACGAGGCTGAGAAATCACCTGAGAAAGATTGTGCTGGCAGATTCAGAGATCCTGAGGATGACTCTCTTCTTAATGATGGAGCACAAATCCTGAGGAGCACTTTGAAATCCCATCTCCCAACTGGCATTCACATCTGACAAATGCACTTTTCCTTCCTATCCTAAAGAACCACTTTTGACAATCATGCCAAATTTGTTCACAGCATTTATTGTATCTCTCTTGTGTAAGGAGTGAGAACTCAAAATGTCTGTGGGAAGAACGATTCTGGAGAATTACTTTGTGCTTAACAGATCTGTATACCTTGACAGTAGCAAGGGAAAAAAACCTCAAGTAGAGAGGAGCCAGATAGATTTGGTAATCTAAAATTGTAATTCAGTAAGTGAAACACCAAAAGGAGAAATTAGTCTGCCTCAATTTCTAAATAAAATTGGTATCAATTCTACAAATATAGAATGACATCAAAATGCTCCATACTAGTTTCATATTTCAGATGTTATTTACTGTTGTGTTAGTTTCCCAGAACCCATTCCTTCTGGGACAAATTGTTAAAAATAATTTGTACACAATTTACCATCTCTCTATGTTGAAATAGAGTAAAATAAAGTATCAATCTGGTTTTTACACCACAAGCCAGACACTTCTTTCTTACCACCTGGGTTTACTTAGGCATATGTTGTTACCATTTAAACATTGAAAACTCTCAATCTCAATATTTCTTCCTCTTTCTCTCGATTCATCAAACATTCAGAGATAAAAATAAAAAGTATGTGTGTGAGGCAGACATCCATACAAGAAAGCAGAATTTATGTTTTGTGTCTTACAGATTTTTTCACAGGTTTGCTAACATTTTTCTTTCATTGACTTTATACCAGTTGCTATCACAAACATGTAATATTAAACTCATGGTATTCTCAGTTGAGAGATGGCTGTGAGGATACAGCAGATGGACATCCACAAGTTATTTTTAACAACAACGACCTGCCCCCAAGGGTCACCGTGGACTTTAATTTTGAAAAGTGAGCCTGAAATATTTAATATCTTAATGGCATATGACCATGTCTATGTCTATGAACAGAATGTTTTCTGTTCCTGAATTGAAAATATTCAAAAGATACAAGTTTAGTATTTTTACATAATGTGTAGGTAGCTGTTATCTCCCTGTTACCTAAGATGCTCCCTTTTTTATTTTGGCAACATAATGATCACATCCTCAAAAATGTTAATAATCACATTGGACTATCTCAGTGTGGGTTACAGAACACAAATTTGCAAAGCTTAATGACCTCTGTTGGAACTCCTCATGAAAATGGAATTTCTAAGCTAAAAAGTCTGGGCCTCTGTTTATCTACATGAATTTATTAACCATGTTACAAATACATATTCAATATTTATTTCATACAAGCCTACCAGGTATAGGGGAACTAAGAAATAAAAGGTATGGTGCCTGTCTTGAATTGTTCACAATTTAATAGAACATAAAAGAATATATCATTAAAAACCTCATATTTATCCTACAAGAATCAGCTCAAGACTCTCTTCCTTGACCCTCCTGTTATTCCTTCCTTGAGTTAATCACTCCCTTTTATGAAAATTTCAGTACTTTTATTCTGAGCTGTGATGGTTTCTACAGATATCTTCTCATCCACAGATATCTTTGTAGTTGCTTAGTATAGTACAATATAGTAGGTATTCCATAAAAAAATGTGGGTTAAATAAATAATAAACAAAGGAATCAATGCAAAACTAACCACCCACCCACCCAACCAATCAACCAAATAAACACCAAGCTATAGGTACAGGGAGGAGATTGGTGGTTGCTTAGAGGTGGGGGGTGGGGAATAGGAGAAATGGGTGAAGGGAATCAAAAGGTAATAGAAAAAGACAACAGCAATGCTAGGGATAGTTGGACTGATTAAAACAAACAAACAAACAAACAAACAAAAATGAGAACCAAGAGAATATTAAAATATTCTGGATTGTAATATGCATGAGGCAAGTAGGGCATAATACACTCTCCCTTCAGGTTGGGATAATCAGGGAAGATTTCACTGAGGAGATGGGAAATGCACCAGGTCTTGATAGCTTGACTAGTCAGGTGTAGATAATTGTGCATGAGATTTTGAAAACTACAGATATCCATCCCACCCAAAAATTTGGTGTTGCTCTTTGATTTTTAAGTCAAACCAACATAGATAAGAGGAGATAGAAAATACTTGACAAGAAGAAGCAGCTTCATCAGAGAGGGTCAATATTTGAAGAAAGAATGCCTCCACTTAAGTGTCTGTTCAGTTCAGAGAATTACAGTTGAGTCAGTGGATGTGGAGCACATCCAATTGAGAAAGATGATGAATCTAATTCCTAAGAGATCTGTATCTTCTCACTCATCAGAAAACAATTTTAGGAGGTAAATTTTCAGCCAGATAAACTCAACAGACCTCAGACCTTTTATGCCCTAGTTGGTGCTTAGTATGAGAGGGGAGCTCAATCATAGTCTTTACAATGCCACTGTGCACACATCTTCCTCAATCTAACTTCCCTCTGGTCCTCAACCTTTGAAGCTCCCTCCACTCCACTACCTCCCTCTGCCTCTTGCCCCATCTAGTCTTTTTCTTCTAGCATTCATTAAATATTCTTTCACATTATTCACATTTTTAATAGAATAAATGTGTTTTTATTGTGGTAAAATATGAATAACATGAAATTTACGACTTTAATTATTTTTGATTGTACAATTTAGTAGCATTAAGCATATTCACATTATTGTGTAATCATCACCGATATTCTAGATGAGGTATTTTTGATTGTACCATATATGTCAATTTATTTCTTAATTTTATCAAGATTATACATACATAGAGTTTGAATAAGTTCAGTAAGGCTTGTTACCTACCTCAGGAGTTGCTGGACCACCCACTTCCCAATTTTTGCTCCTTCTTCCCCAGAGACAACCACTTCCAATTCTTTTAGCTATTTCTTCTCCAGTTATCTCCATGTGTCTAAATGTGTTGTGACTTTTTGGGTTTTTGATATTAGAAATTATCTATTGTTTCTTACCATGGAAAATGAGGATTTCATCCTTGGACTGGCTTCCTTCTACCTCACACATGTACACTCCATATCCTTGCAATATAGTTACACAATAATTTTAGGTAGATCAATATTCTTTGTTGACACTTTCATGATTATAGGTTTGGATAGAAGCAAAATTTCAAGCAGAGCCTTGTAGAAGGCATTGTTTTCTTGCATGATGTTTTATTTCCCCTTGAGTTGATAATTTTTTTATTTCACTATATGCTAAGTTTTCTATGTGCTTACTCTATGTTATCTCCAGTCTTTTCTCAGTTTGAGTAAGCCTCCTTAATATATTAGAACACATTGGCCATTTTATCAATTTTATCTTCTTGAAGATTCTTTTTTCTTTTTCTTGCATTTAATTCCATATAGTCTAGATCCCATGTCTTCTTTCTTGGTTTATTCCCTATTTTGTGGATTATATCCTCCAGTATCTTCTTTAGAAAGGGTACATGGGAGATAAACTGAAATCTTACATTTTTTATAACTTTATTGACATAAAAGTGACTTAAAGTAAATCACTCATGTATATATTTGTAAAGCCATTACTACAATCACCAGAACATTACCCAACTACCTCCACCAACAATGTATCCAAAAGGCAAGTTAGCAGGCACTAGAGCTTCAATAAAGTGAGTCCTGCTCTGTAGGATCAGCCCCTGCATAACAGCTCCTCCACTGAGGGTCAATCTCCCTGAATGATATACCAACAGTGATCAAGTTTTAACTACAACAGGAAGGCACACAAGGCATACAACCCACAAGAAGGACAGATATAGAGCACCTAGGTCATGAGACAGGAGAAACTGTGCCACTAAGCCCTATAAAATACTTACTACATAATGCCACTCAACAAGACCAGGAAACATAGCAGCTCTGCCTAGTACTTAGAAAAAAACACAGGGAAGAAGCCAAAATGAGGAGACAAAGAAATATGTCTTAAATGAAAGATTAGAACAAAGCTCCAGAAAAAGAACTAAACAAAATGGAGAGAAGCAATCTATCAGATGCAGACTTCAAAACAGTGGTTATAAGAATGTTCAATTATTTCAGTGAGAACTTCGACAAAGAGATAGGAAACAAAAATAGACAGAAAAAAACATAAAAAGAACCAGTCAGAAATGAAGAATACAATGACTGGAATGAAGAATACATTAGAAAAAATCAACAGTAAATAATATGAAGCGGAGAATCAAATCATAAATTTGGAAGACAAGGTAGCAGAAAACACCCAGTTGAAACATCAAAAAGAAAAAAGAATCCAAAAAATGAAGATAGTTTAAGGGGATGCTGGGACAACATGAAGCATACCAACATTCATATCATAGGATTACCAGAAGGGGAAGAGAGCAAGCAAAGGATTGAGAATCTATTTGAAGAAATAATGATGGAAAACTTCCCTAACCCAGTGAAGGAAATGTACATATAAGTCCAGAAAATGCAGAAAGCCCCAAACAAGATGAACTCGAATAGGCCCACACCAAGACACATCATAATTAAAATGTCAAAGGTTAAATAGAAAGAGAGAATCTGAAAAGCAGCAAGACAAAAACATATATAAAACTTCTATAAAACTGTCAGCTGATTTTTTAACAGAAACTTTTCAGGCCAGAAGAAATTGGCAGGAAATATTCAAAGTGATGAAAAGCAAGGATCTGCAACCAAGACTACTCTATTTTAGCAAAGCTGTCATTTAGAACTGAAGGATAGATAAAGAGCTTCCAACACAAGAAAAGCCTGAAGGAGTTCATCACCACCAAACCAGTATTACAAAAAATGTTAGAGGGACTTCTTTGGAAGAAAGAAGGAAAAAAAGAGATAAATGTATGAATAATAAAATGGCAATAACAACATATCTATGAACAATTACTTTAAATATAAATAGATTAAATGCTTCAATCAAAAGACATAGAGGGACTGAATGGATAAGAAAACAAGACACTTAAATATGTTGCCTACAAGAGACTTGCTTCAGATCAATAAACACACACAGACTGAAAGTAAAGGTATGAAAGGCTGGGGGAGCAATACTTATACCAGACAAAACAAACTTTAAAACAAAGACTAACAAGAGATAAAAGACCCAGTAATCTGACTTCTGAGTATTTACTCAAAGAAACTCATTTCCATATAAGTTTTATAATCCCCATAATAATTTGGACAAAATGAAAAGTCTTCTGGGATTTTGATTTGGATTGCATGGACTCTATAGATCAATTAGGGAATAACTGGACAGGAAGAAAAGAAATGTTTAAGTAAGAGTATGGGAATAGTCCAGGGACTACAGAGTTGGAGTCCTGATGGTTATAAGCAATAAACTTATCACCAGGGTTAAAGGAGCCTTCAGGAAATAGGACTCTGGGAATAGCAGTCCAGTGAATTATTAAGGAAAGATAATGACTCAAAAGATCATGGTCCATAAGAAGCTGATCCATAATGAAAATAAAAGTAAGAAGAGTCATGAACAATTAAATTATCTTTCTGTTTGGTTCTTCTATTTCCAAGTCACACTGTTCCTTGCATTACACTTCTCTTGTATTCTCCATTATTTTTGCTCTAATCATCTCTTTTCTCTTTTGTAATTACATAATTTTCCAAATATGTGTGTATTACATGCCATTGAGTCAGCACAGACTACTGGTTTCTCTGTGAATAAGTGGCTTTCATAATGTCCTGTTCTCAACAGCCCTGCTCAGCTCCTGTAGGCTCATGTTCATGGCTTTTTTGAAGGAGTCAATCCACTTCATATTTAATCTTCTTTTCCTGCTGCTTTCTTTTTTTTCCCTGGGATTAACATCTTTTCCAAAGAACCTTGTCTTCCCATGATGTACCTGAAGTAGGACCAATTCAGTTTATTATTTTTGCCTCTTGCAACGTTTCATGCCTAATTTGTTGTAAGACCCACGTGTTCAGTTTCCAGGTATACCATTCTAAATGTGCCTACTTTTTCACAATCCTGGTGATTTGTATATGCTGTTTGTTACATTCATCTATTTGTTCACTCATTCATTCATTCATTCTTTCAATAAACACTTCCTGTTCCTACAATGTGCCAGGCACTGAGCTAGGTGCTGGAGGTATTTCCACCTAGACCCTTACCTCCAAATGCCCTCTTTCTCTACCTGAACTTTCACTTAGTTGAATTACTCTGACTTCGACTGTGGGCTCATTCAAGGTCACACTCTGTGCTAGACATGCTTTAAGCCCCAGCTCAAATCACAATCTCTAATGTGATTCTCTGTTTCCTCCAGCCAGAGGTAATTGCTTCTGCCACACTCTATAATGGTACTTCAATAATGTTTTGCTTGTTCATTTGTGTATTCATTCATTATTTCATCAGATATTTTTGAGAGCTTGCTTTATGCCTGATACTATGTTATGAGCTGGAGAAACCATGGTGTGATGTAAGTGCCAACAGATGTTTGTGCCTAATGCAATGGAAACTCTAAGGCAGAATAGCTAATAGTGTGTTGTAATTGTTTCCTTTGGTCCTTATGTTGTTCACAGATCTAGAACTACCTGAAGGCATGGATTATATCTTCTTGTTATTGCCAGAACTTCGCACAGCCTCTGGCACATGGAGGATGCTTATTAAAGATTTGTTGTGTCTTTGAAACCCACCATTATGTTATTTGAATAATTGGGGACCAACATACATTTATCATCACCAAATTAATTCTCTCTCCAGGCCTGTACATTTTGGTTTGTGCCTTTCCTCCAAGTTGATTTAAAACAAAAGCTCACCTACAACTCAGCTACATTTCAGACGCTTGGGCCTGGTCTGGTTGGCAACATACCAAACCGATTTAAAATTTCCAGGTAGGTAGATTGTGAAGGATGGCTCAGGAATGTTGGATGCTTAGAGAGAGATGAAAGAGGAAAATAAATTGTTAAAGATGTGATGAAGGCCAAATACAAGGCTTGCCTCCTTCACTATTTTTCTAGAGCAGTTAGCCCTGGTAAAAGCTCAACAAGTTAGCTTTAGGCTGGGATCTGAAATAAAATGAAGTATCCTAGATGAACTAAAGACTAAAAGCAGGAAATAACTGAATGACATTTAAAAATATGTCCCCCACGTAGTGTAAAGTATTGCAGTTGCTGACCTATAGATCTGTATCCTTGACAGCTCCAGATTTTTGTTGCTGATAGATGTAGTCAAAGGTGATGCAATAATTTGCAGATTTTATACCTAACAATGTAAATATGACCTCTCTCTCTTTTTAAAATAGAAAATAAGATATGCTGAGGAAAGATGCATGAATTAGTTTTGGGTCATGTTATCAGGTTTTGTGGTTTAAAATCTATGTTCAGCTATCCTCTAGGCTATCCTATGTTCAGGTCTTCTCTAGGCAGATTAATTTGTTCTAGAAAATGAGATGATGAGATAACAGTAAGCACAGAAATGTTCCACTGTTTGGAAGACTTGCATTCTAATGTGATTATTAAACTAATTTGCTCATTTTAATCCCATCTTTGTGTTGACTTGTGTCTCAAAATGATGATGTATTCTGGAACCTCAGACCTACCTATGGAAAAGTTCAGGTAGAGCAGATTAGATTCCCTTAATGTCACTGTCACTTTTCTAAAAACAAATGAAATTCCTCTATAATAAATGTGGTATTATAGAAATCTCTGTGTCACAGAGTGCCAATAAAGCACTGATCTATTTACTTTTCCTCATTAGATTTGCAGAAAAAATAATTTCATCAATAAAATAATTATATTGATTATAATTCAGAAGTTACCTCCAAATTTTCTAACCCTGTATCAGCAAGTTAATTTATTTTACTAAAATGTGTTGCAACAGAGTTTCATTCAAGTTAATTGAACTTTCGATTACCCCTGTTCTTAGATAATTCTTTTGCGGAGTTTAGGCACCCTTGGAAATGCCAGTTAAAGATAATACATCTATGACTTCTTTTTTTCCCCCTCCATGGAAAATTTTGTCTCCCCATCTGGAAGAAATATTTCCTCTAATTCCAATGCCCTCGCTCTCCTTCTTTGTCCATCTGGAGAACATCCACTTACTTTGCAAGAATCTGGCCAAAGGTCACATGAGCCATGAAAACATTCCTAATTCTTCACTTAACACTAGAATTGCATTCCTCTGTGCACATTTCTGTCTTCCATTACTGTGTGTGTGTGCAAATATTTTAAAAAGTAAATTAAATTTTTAATTTTGTGATAATTGTAGATTCACCTATAGCTCTAAGAAACAACACAGGGAGAGCTGTACACTGTTTATTCAGTTTACCCAAAGGTAATATATTTTAAAACCATGTACAATATCACAACCAGGACATGGACACTGATACAGTCAAGATACAGAACAGTTCCATCACCACAAGGATCTCTCTTGTTGCCATTTTATAGCTATGCCTGCCTTCCCCCATTCTCCATCCTTACCCGCTGGCAACCATTAATCTTTTTTACTTATATAATTTTTTTCACTTCAAGAATATAAAGAGAATAATACAGTATATAAACTTTGGGACTGGCTTTTTCACTCAGCATAATTCTCTGGCGATTCATCCAAGTTGCTGCATGTTCTACATATTAATAGTTCCTTTTTATTGCTGAGTATTTCATGATATAGATGTAGCAAAGTTTGTTTAATTATTCACACATTGGCTATTACAAATAAAACTGCTATGAACATTTATGTACAAATTTTTGTGTAAATATGTTTTTATTTCTCTTATGTTATATTTTAATTATACCCACGTGTATATTGCTAGGTCATCTGGTAGTGGCATGCTCAGTTTTGTAAGAACCAACTTGTTCTCTAGAGTGGCTGTATAAGTTTACATTTCTACCAGAAATGTATGAGCGATCCAGTTTCTTCACATCCTTACCAGCATTTGGTGTTCTCACTATTTTTATTTTAGCCATTTCAATAGGTGTGTAATGACATTTCATTGTAGTTTTAATTATTTTCACTTAACTGGTGGCTAATGATGTTCAATATCTTTTCATGTCCTTATTTGTTATCTGTATATTATTACTGGCACAATATCTGTGTCTTCTCTTCATTTTCTAATTAAATTTTTTAATGTTCAGTCTTGAGACTAGAAACTAGTCCTTTGTCAGATATGTGATTTGCAAATATTTCCTTCCACAGTGTAGCTTGGCTTTTTATGTTCTTCACATGGGATTTAACAGAACAAAAGTTTTTAATTTTGATGAGGTCCAAATAATGATTTTTTTCTGTTATGTGCTGTGATTTTGATACCAAGTCTAAGAATTCTGTACTTATTTCCAGATCTTAACGAAGTTTTATATTTTTTCCATAAGTTTTATAGATTTACATTTTATATTTAATTTCATGACCCATTTTTGGTTAATTTTAGTATCAATTATGAGGTTTAGGTCAATGTTTGATTGCTCCAGCACCATTTATTGAAAAAGCTATCCTTCCTCCACTGAATTGCTTTCATACCTTTGTTTAAAAACCAGTTGAGAATATCTGTGTGGGTCTATTTTCAGGTTCTGTATTCTGTTGCATTCATCTATGTGTTTACGCCTCTGCCAATATCACATGGTCTCACTGTAGCTGTTATAATAGGCCTTAACTAGAGTGATTCCCTTTATTTAATTCTTCTTTCTCAATATTGTTTTAGTTATTTTAGGGCATATGCCTTTCCAAATAATTTTTACAATAAACTTGGCTATGTCTATAAAAATTTTGTAGAGATTTTGGTGGGAATTGCTTTAAACCTATAGAACAGTTCAGTGAGAAATGATATCTTCATTATACTGAGTCTTCTAATTCATGAATACAGTATGTCTTTCCATTTCTTTAGGTCTTCTTTGATTTTTTTAATCAATATTTTATAATTTTCAACATACAAAATTCTGTGCATGTTTTGTTAAATATGTATCTAAGTATCTCATTCTATTTAGAGCAATTATAAATAATACTGTATTTTTAATATCATTTTTATATGTTCATTGTTAGTATATAGAAATGTGATTGATATTTATGTGTTACTCTTGTATGCTACAACCTTGCTGAACTATTGCTCAGTTCTAGGGATTTAATTGTTTGCTTGTTTTATAGGTATCTTGCAATTTTGTATATGGATAATCATGTCAATCTGTAAATAGGGACAGTTTATTTCTTCCTATCCAGTCTGTATGCCTTTTATTTTATTTTCTTGTCTTATTGTAGTAGTAGTAGAATAGAACCACTGCCACCTGGTTTGGGAAGATCAACTGCGCTCTTGGTCCCATCAACACCATACTACATGGTATATAAATTGGAGCACCACCTGTTTCTCTGGGTCAAGAATGCGGTGGAAGATTAACCTTATATTCAGTCTTGATGGAAGTGAGGGAGATATTGCCAAAAGGGTTTCCAGTTAAGTCACAGTTTTTCTGGTTTTTTTTTTTTTTTTTTTTTGACTAGAAAACAGGGATTATTTGAAATTTTTTTTTTTTGTCTGTGCCTTTGGCAATTCCAGGTGAGAGCAAAACTGCTCCTGTGTCATTCCTTAAGTCTTAAGGTCCTGAGGCAGTTGGCGTATTTCTTCATACATTTTAGAAACTGTCTATGCTTTTGTATTGTGTTATTTCCATGGATTATTAGTCATAAGGGGACAGCCTGAGAGGAAAAGAGCTACTCTATTTCAGCAGAACTGGAAGTCCTATTACTGACTTTGAACTCTTTGAAGATCATAGGTCTGTCTGCTTCTTTTCTATAACATCAAGACGAGCTAGTATATTGTCTGTCACATAGTACATGGTTTAATAATATTGGTTTAATATGTAAGCAATTAATATTTGTTGAGAAAATAACTTTGTGCTGGATTCGGAGAATATGTATGAGGCGTGTTCTCTACCTTCAGAAAACAAGCTACACAACTATGAAAACGAAATGTGAAACTCTAAAAGTGGTTCAGTTTAGTCGTTTTTAGTACAAAATTTAGAATCCAGTAGTCCTTGATATGAATGTGCCCTCCATTAGTTTATTAGCTTTATGATTTTAGGAAAGTCACTTATCTTCTCTGAATTTAGATAGTTCTCATTTAAATAAGTGCACTTCCTCAATTATATAAATAATACCTACAAAAACCTTTACTTAACATCACACTTAATGGTGAGAAACCTGAAGCTTTCTACTATGATCAGGGACTAGGCAAGAATTTTCCTTCTTGCCACTTCTTTTCAACATTGGACTAGAAGTCCTAGCTAGTGTAATAAGATGAGAAAAGGAAACCAGAGGTATATTGATTGGAAATGAAGAAATAAAACTATCTTTGTTCACAGGTGACATGATTGTTCACATAAGAAAAATAACAACAAAAAAAAACCCTCCTGAAACTAATAAGCGATTACATCAAAGTTGAAGGACATAGTGGTAGTATATAGAAGGCAATCATTTCCTATACACCAGCAGTGACAAGTGGAATTTGAAATTATAAACACAATACCATTTATGTCAGCACTCCTGAAAAATAAAACACTTAGGTATAAATCTTAAAAAATATATAACATCTATATGAGAAAACTAGAAATCCCTGTTGAAAGAAATCAAAGAACTAAATAAATAATGAGATATTTCATGGATAGGAAGACTCAATATCATCTAGATGTCAGCTCTTACCAACTTGATCTATATATTCAATGCAATTCTAATTAAAATTCCAGAAAATTATTTCATGGAGATAAATAAAATGATTTCTAGAGTTTATATGGGGAGACAACAGACCCAGGAGAGCCAATATAACATTGAAGGAGAAGAACAAAGTTGGAGGACTTCAGGGCTCAACTATAAAGCTATGGGAATCAAGACAGTGTGGTATTGGTGAAGAATAGACAAATATATTAGTGCAGCAGAATAGAGAGCCCAGAAATTAACTCACATAAATATAGTCAACTGATCTTTGACAATGGAGAAAAGGTAATACAATGGAAAAAAGATAATCTTTTCAACAAATGGTGCTGAAACAACTGAACATTTACATGAAAAAAAATAATATAGACACATTAAATCCCTCGCAAAAACCAGCTCAAAATGAATCGCAGATCTAAATTTAAAATGCAAAACTATGAAACTCCTAAAAGATAACATAAATGAAAATCTAGATGACCCTGAGTTTAGTGATGACTCTTTAGGTACAAAACCAAAGGCACTATTCATGAAAGAAAGAATTGGTAAACTGAACTTCATTAAAGTAAAAAATTTCTGCTTTATGAAAGACACTGTCAAGAGAATGATACAATAAGCCACAGACTTAAGAGAAAATATTTGTAAAAGACATATCTCATCAAAGTCTGTTATCCAAAATATACAAGGAACTCTCAATAAAAAGAAAACAACCTGATTTAAAAAATGAGCCAAACTTTAATAGACACCTCATCAAATAAGACAAACAGATGGCAAATAAGCATATGAAAAGATATTCGACATCATATGTCTTCAGGAAAACACAAATTAAAACAACAGCGAGATAGCACTAGGTACCTACTGGAATGGCCAAAATCCAGAACACTGACAGCAGCAGATGCTGGCAGGGATATGAACAATGGGAATGCTTGTTCACTGCTGGTAGGAATGCAAAATGGCACAGCGACTTTGGAAGACAGTTTAGCAGCTGCTGCTTCTTCTTCTTCTTCTTCTTCTTCTTCTTCTTCTTCTTCTTCTTCTTCTTCTTCTTCTTCTTCTTCTTCTTAAGCTGTTACTTTTTATTGCATAAAGTAGGAACGGAGTATGTGCACCAGGGACAGTGCATTTAAAGCAATTAAAAGAAAGAAACAAGTTAGAGCCACTTAGATCTTCAAACAATGCTCAAGAAGACTTCTCTACTTATCTCCTGGGGCCAGCACACTGAGGGGACTCCACCAGGGTGAGGTCACCTACCTAAGGTTTAGGAACTCTATGGGAGAGTGGGGAGAGGTTCAGTGAGAGGCAGTCAAGGTGGCCCAGCCTGTCTCATGTACTCTATGCAACCTTGCAGCTGGCCTACCCAGAGGATAGTGTATATCTGGAAAGAGCAGAGTGCTTTCTTCCTTAGGTGTGGCTGGCCAAGTTGGGCTAGGACTTAGTACACATATTTCATCCAATCTCCACATCCAAGAAGTAGATCATCTCAGCCATCACCTGCTTGTGGGCATGTACCACCCACATGGCAGGGCTGTGGAAGGCATTCTTGCTTGCACTATTGTACCCACTTAGGGCGAAGTTGAGCACCTGTTGCAGGCGAGGCTTGTAGGGGATGGTGTGGACCGCAGGGTTAACAGCCAGGCCCAGGGCCAGAGAGGCCAGCAGTATCAGCAGGGCATGGCAGAGACCCAGTCATGGTCTGCTCCAAGGGGTTGCAAGCTGGAGTGAGCTGAGAACAGATGGGATGGGGCGGGGGACACAATCTAGATGCTCTCAGTTTAGCGGTTTCTTACAAAATATACTTTTGCCATAAGATCCAGCAATTGTACTCCTTGGTATTTACTCAGAGGACTGAAAACTTATGTCCATACAAAAACTTGCACACGGATATTTATAAAGGCTTATTCATAATTGCCAAACTTGGAAGCAACCAAGATGTCCTTCAGTAGGTGAATGGATAAATAAACTGTAGCGCATCCAGACAATGAGATGTTATTCATTGCTAAAAGACATGAGCCATCAAGACATGAAAAAATATGGAGGGACTGAAATGCGTATTTCTAAGTGAAAAAAAGTCAGTCTGAAAAGGTTACATACTGCATGACTCCAACTATATGGTATTCTGGAAGAGTCATATCTATAAAAACAGTAAAAAGATCTGTGGTTGACAGGGGTTGGGGAGAGGGAGAGATGAATAGGTGGAGCACAGAGGCTGTTTAGGTCAGTGAAAATGCTCTGTATAACGCTGATGGTGGATACTTTTGTATATCCCATAGAATGTTTAGCACAGAATCCCTAGAATGTACAAGCCAAGAGTGAACCCTAATTTAAACTATGGACTATGAGTGATAATGATGTATCAATTTAGATTCATTAATTATAAAAAATGTCCCACTCTGGTAAGGGATATTGACAATGGGGGAGATTATACATATGTGGGGGCAGGGGATATATAGGATATCTCTGTACCTTCCTCTCAGTTTTGCTGTGAACCTTAAACTGCTCTAGAAAAATAAAGTTTTAAAAAATAGGTGCTGATTAGAGTCACTTCTTTAGATTTTTACAAGGTTAAATGAGATAATACATGAAAAGTACTTTACTTGTGCTTGACATATCAAAAGGCCTTAATTGACAGCCAGATGAGAATAGCTATAGGATTATAAACAGAAAAGATATGATGAGCTATGGTGAGCAGTCTGCAATGTGCATTATAGGCTTGAAAAACAAAATGATTATTTGAATAATCTAAGAGGGCCGATAGAGATGTGATAGCAATATGGCAGACTAAAGGTCTTAAAAAATCATTTTCTTAAGAAACTCTAAAAATGCTTGATTATTTTGTAAAAGGTTTTTTAAAAAACTAAGTTTTCAAAAGTCAAGGGAAATCTTCAAATTCCAAAAAGTGAAAAAAGATGGATGAAGTGAAGTGATGAGCACTGAAGTCACCTGCTGCTCTGTGAGTCTTTGTCAGCCCCTGACTGCCTGGAGCACTGGTACTGAAGGCCAGCACTGGGCAACAGGGGACAAAGGAAGTCAAGTCAGAGATCTGTAACCCTGAGACATAACCCTGAGACACCTTCAGTGGGTGACCTAGACAAAAACATACCCTTTCAAAGGGACCCTGGAAAAATTTCCCTCTTTTGGCTTTAATTCAGGGGAAAAGGTATCCCTGAGGATTTATAACCACAGGTCAGCTCCTTATGGAGGAAAGTGGCCTAAATTCACACTGCCCATGTCATTTGATAAACCTCAAGCCAAAAATTTAGTTCAAAGAGAACTAGAGTTGATAGTGCCCAAGATACATGGCAGATGCAAAATTCTCTCTAGAGGGATGTGCCTTAAACTTAGTCCTCAAAGAATTTGTTTAGATAAAACTGTAGAGAATGCAAATCAAGATAGTAGTCATTGGAAGTCATGTGCAGAAGGGACTAATGGGGAAAGGGTGGCATAAAGATCAATTGAAAATTCCATGGCAGAAGCACTAGTGTATGATATATGTCTAAAAGAGATGAGACTGGAAAGAATCTGTGAAAGAAGGAGAGTCATCATGATAGAGAAACCAATAGGGTTTGATGCTTGGATGCCAAGGGAGTGGGGAGAATTCTAGTCTAAGTCTTAGAGTCTCTGATTAATGTTTTATCCCCTCCTCTTAGAGCTTTCCCCAAACCCAAATTTCTGAGCTCATCTTCAGCCTCCACTGGATCCCTAAAGCCTGGGCATGAGTAATGCATGAGCAGGGGAAACCTGAGGGACCATGAGCTTTCAGTAGGTATCAGGGCACAGTAAGCCTCTTACTAATCAAAAACATATGGGTGGGTCCATACAACTCTGCTGACACTGGGATAATAATAATCATACATTATTACAAAGATTTTTAATCCACCCCATCTCTTTTGATCTTTAAAACAATTCTTGCAGCAGGCTAATGAGAACGTATTACTTACTCCTATTTTATGATCAATGAATTGAGGCTCTACACTGTGAAGGAACATCCCCAAAGTCACAAGAGTTGTTTATTGGCATCCAGAACTAGACTTGTTTGGGGCGGAACTCTTTCATTCTTCCACATCTTGGAAAGGGAAATCTCAAGATGAAAATCTGTTGGTTTGTACTAAGTTGCATTGTATTTTGGTCCTTGCATGGATACAGGGCATAAAAAGTAGAGAAAATGCTGGAAATTTCAGTTTTAGCTGAATCACAGCTATAAAGGGGAATTGCAAATGCAATGCATTTTGCAATTTCTTGTATGCTTTGATCATAAACAAATAGAATATGGGGGAGGAGCTTCGTTATGGTTGAAGGGGTGAAAGAGAGGAATGAAGTTGCTTACAGAGATATAGCTGTAAAAAGGAATAGCAACTGACACTAGATTTTTTGGTGCTCTATGGTGTTAATTAGACATTTCTTTTCAGCCTGATTGACAGTTCATCTTAATGAAGAAATAACAGAGCTCAGCAGAGCCTGGCAGTATACCCTTTTCTTACAATTTACAAGCTGAACTTCCCTTGGCAACTTACATCTGGTTTGCTCTGCTAGGAAGTCTGTCAATAGAACAATGTATAGGCTCTTTCATTTCAATAGTTTTGCTGTTATTAAAGCCTTCTGCATGTTCTTCAGCATAATTGATTAGGGCTGTTAGATTTCATCAAATTACTTTTCTTAAATTAAAAAAAAAATAAACAGTTTTGACCCATCTGAATAATAATGGGATAGTATGGAAGTGTGCAAGGTTTTGAAGGAAGAGGCTGTATAATAAGGGTTGTATAGTGAAGGCTTCATGGAATTATTTTTAAAGTATTTTTTCTCCTTTTAAATGCAACATTTCTCGGAAAATTAGAATAAATCCTAAAGGATCCCCTAAGCCTCCTGTGACCAATTGGAGCAAAAGGTCTCTATGCATTAAATGTCTTGACCACCTAGGAGTGCTGGTACTTGACAAGTAGTTTGGGGACACCTTACATTTTAAGATTTCACCCTTGTTTTATATTTACAAAAGACTTTTAAAAACACATTTTTGTTTTTGACTTCTATCTAGGAGTAAATGTTCATCTCCACCAGAGATTAACAAACGTCTTTGCTTTTTGTATATGAGGCAGGTGACCAGAGAGGACAGGCAGGAAGAGACTGGGTTAATATACCTTCTCCCGCCTGGGGACAGGGTTGGGAGCAGAGCTGAACCTACAAATTGGGGGTTAAGTGACTCCCGTAGAGGCCTATAAAGGCAGAGAGCCAAGCAGATCATTACAAGCTTCTCCTCCAGGAAAATGGAAGCCATTTAAAAAATTCCGGGAATTGCTTGGAACATGCAGTATTTATTCTTAAACAAAGGACCTTTGTGACATGCGGAATTGCAGAAATTAGGAGAGGAAAAGACTCACACCTCACCTGCCTCTCCCTCCCTTGGTCTACTGCCACTGCTTTGTCTAGATCAATTGAAAAGACCCCAGATTTGGAGTCGAACCACAGTTGTACATTTTTGTGAGGAGGGCAAAGGGGTATTGTACCTTATTAAGGACTCTGCCCATGTGCTATTTCCAGGTGTTTGCCCACCTGGCTTTCACGATCTTCAGTTCTGTATTAAAGTTTTCTTAGGTAGGAAAAATGCTTGAATTCATGCTTCACACAAACGTCTCCTATTGCTGCAAGCATATGGTAGGAGAAAATCATAACAAGAATAAAGTTAAAGCCTCACTCAGTGACTTTTGCTCACACCTTATTGATTAGAAATGGGTCATGTGACCACCCCTAGATGCAAGGGAGAGTGAGTAATTTCTGGGCCCAGCGCTGCCCACAATAAGTCATGGGTTGATGGCGAGGAGCAGGAGAGAATGGATATTGCCAACTCATCATTTTTTTGGAAATTGGAGCATATCTAATGTTAGTTGGTATGAATCAGTTATAACAGCCCCAGGCTGTTGTGCCACACTTATTAGTTCATACTATTCAGTAATAGAAGTTTATTATAATTTTTTTTAATTAGAAAATGGAGTTGAGAAAAGAAAACAGAAAAAATACCTTTAACCTATTATGTAGAGAGAATCAGTGTTAACTTTAGGGTGTATTGCCTTTAAAAACCACACACACACACACACACACACACACACGTATACATTCAATACTTTTTTTTAATGGATCGATTAATTTTAAATACCTTTATTTTTATTCCTGGAATTATAAAACTGTATGCTCGATTCTAAAGCAGAGTATTGGTATAACTTTGCCCAATCTGAAAGGATGTGGGTGTATTTGAACTGATACATAGATCGTCTCTCTCTCTAGCTCTCTGATGTGTGCACGTGTGCACACACACAGACATGCATGTGGGCATGCACCTAACTTAAATAAGAAGTTGTACTTTCCTGGCTGGATAGACCTCACTATTAATTAACTTACTTACTTATTTACTCACTCACTTACTTACTTATATTTTATTATTGTAAGAAACTTAACATAGGATGTACTCTCAACATATTTTTAAGTGTACAACATAATATTGTTATCTAGAGGCACATTGTTGTACAATGAATCTCCAGAATTTATTCATCTTGCATAACTGAAATTTTATACCTGCTGAGTAGCAACTGCCCATTTCCCCCACCCCAAACCCCTGACACTCATAGTTCTCTTCTTTGCTTCTGTGAGTTTGACCACTTTAGATACTTATACAAAGGGAGTCATGCAATATCTGTCCTCTGTGACTGCCTCATTTCACTTAGCATTATGATCTCTGTTCATCCATATTGTCATATATTGCAGGATTTCTTTCTTTTCTAAGATGGGATAATATTCTATTGTATGTATATATCACATTTGTTTTATCCATTTATCTGTTGATGGACAGTTAGGCTGTTTCTACATCATGGCTATTGTGAATAGTACTATAATGAATATGGCAGTGCTAATACCTGTTTGAGATCCTGTTTTCAATTTTTTGGATTAAAATTCAGAAATGTGATTGCAGCATCATATTGTAGTTCCATTTTTAGGTTTTTGAGGAAACACTATACTGTTTTCCATAGTTATACACCATTTTGGATCCCCACCCACAAGCTACAAGGGTTCCAATTTCTCCACATCCCCCCAACACTTGTTATCATTGTTTTTGTTTTTGCTTTTTTAGATAAAAGTCATCCTAACAGGTATGAGGTGATATCTCATCATGGTTTTGCTAACATAATTTGCATTTCTGTGATGATAAGCGATATTGAACACTTTTTAATGTACCCGTTGGCCATCTGTATGTCTTCTTTGGAGAAATGTTCTATTCAAGTTTTTGCTCATTTTTTAATCAAATTATTAGATTTTTTTCCTGCTGAGTTGTTGGGTTTCCTTATATATTTTTTAAAATAAACCTCTTATTAAATACATAGTTTGCAAATATTTTCTCATTCTGAAAGTTGCCTTTTTATTCTATTGATAGTTTCCTTTGCTGTGCAGAAGCTTTTCAGTTTGATATAGTCTCACTTGTTTATTTTTGCTTTTGTTGCCTGTGCTTTTAGTGTCACAACCATGAAATCATTGCAAAAAGCACTGTCATGAGCTTCCTGTAAACCTCACTTTGTGGCTCAGACCTTGATTCCAGAGATAACACCACTTCTAGGTGCCTTCTAAGGTGAAGGTGGAGAGCCAATTTGAATTCCTTTGCTCCCTTTCCCTAGGACTGGGAGCTGGCCTGAGTGAGGGCTTCTAGGGGCCAGGGCGTGGGCCAGAAGAATGACCAGAAGTGATAAGGGTGACTAAAGCCGAAATGGAAACGGGCTGGGGTAGGGTAAAAGATCACAGTACCAGAGAAGTTCAGAGATTCTTCAAACAGAGGGGGAGAGGGCAGTGCCAAGAGAGGGAGTGTGCCTGCCTGGGCTTATGTAGGCAGGCAAAACAGGACGTGGGGAGCCAGTTATGAGGCTCTGGGCTCATGGGATGAGGGGGGCTCCACTTCAGGTGAAGATGCTGAGCCAAATAGTGATTTCCTTTATGAATGCCTCATTATGAACATTTACCTGGTGATTCTCACACAACTCTGCTCTAGTTAATGTAGCCTTGACTTAGAGCATTTTGATATTTAAACGCTAGTATCATCTGCTTTGAAATTACTTTAGCAATGCTGTTGTGGGCACTTTCTAGCTTTTTCAAAGGACTTTGATGAGCTCACACATTTGATTAATGAATTGCCTGATACAAGAAGCATCTCTGTTTCTCTGCTGAGGAAACTGATGTGAACAGGGGCTAAATCACTTGCTCAAGTCTCCACTGCTGCCAGTTTGGGGACTCTCCTTTCTCAAGGCAATAAACATGACAGCAATGTCTAGTGACCTTGTTATCACTTATAGATATAGCCGTCCACAAACGGCTAGATTAACAGAAGCTTTGTGATTTCAAAGACTGGCAAATCTGTTGTCAGGGACTATCCCTCTGGGGCTATCCCCAGTCTCCTCCTCAGGGGTAGAATGACTTCACCCAGTCAGCTGCTGGGTGCCAAGCTGCTGCTCTGGGGTGAGAGGCTGTCAGGTGGTGCCATAAGAGACTGGTGCTCATCTGCTGGCATAAAAAAAAGCCGCCATGGGAAAGAGGAAGTTTTTTTTTCCAAAACTGAGAATAACAATGCCTAACTCACACTAAATGTGAATGTTAGAAAGTGTAATGATATAAAGTCAGTTTACAAACTGAAAATGCCACACAACTATAAGGTAATACCATATGACTGTTTTTGTTGTCAGTGTTAATAATAATACCTAATATTTATTAAGCACATGTTAGGTGCTAGGAACTGTACCACAAGGTATACATAAATGATTTTATTTAATTCACAGAATAATCTCATGATATGGGTATCATTACTACTATTACCTCACTTTTATAAATGAGGATATGGAGGCAAGGTTAAGTAACTTTCCCAAGACCACAGCTGGTAAATTATAGATCTGGAACTGTAACCCAATTCTAACTTGGAACCCTGTTCTCCTAGTTAATCTAGGTATGTCAGTCTTTAATATGTTGGCTTGATTGAGGCCCCAGCCACAGTGTGAAAACTCTTAAGGAATTAATAAAATATTCTTCTGCTGGGTACTTTAAGAAAGATTTCCAAATGCTAATTATTATTGTTAAATGAGTGATTCATCTGAAAGAGTTACCTTCTTAAGTTGCATTACATCATATGGGGACTGTTTTAAATAGACCACCCCGTACACAAACATTTTCATCTTAAAGCATTCAGGCACCACTTCTGTATAGGAAGAGATTAATTATCCTCTCCATCTAATAGAGGGGGCAACTTCACAGATGGCACAACATAAGGGCTGCAACCAGGCACAGAGCTCCTGGTTCTCCTCCTGCTTCATTTCCAGAGGGCTACGCTGTGTTTCTTCATGAAAGGGAAAATTTAACAGTAAAACAACCAGTTTTCTACCAAACTAAAGATGGGCTGTCGATAAAGAAAAGAGGATTCTTTAAAATTGAGGTTGAAAAAGCAGAACAAATAGGAGAATTCAAATTAAAATATTTTAAGTGCTACTTTTAATGCAGCAGAGCAAAAATGGAATATCTCCACTAGTTGAAGAGAAATAAGGGCCTTGGCTTATAGAAAGTAAGAATCGCATGAATTCTAGTTAACTGGCTAATTTGCAAATAAGGACAATAAAAATTTCACTATTTGGAGGGGGAATCTCTTCTTAGAAAAACAAAACAAAATTTAAAAAAAAGCAAATCTTCACCTCTTCGTGCATATTTTCCTTCTCTGCAGTGATGAAAGTGTTTGCGCTAATTTTCCAGGGAGACCAGAAAATATGTATGGTGTGTTTTGTCTCCAGTGGCATCCTGGGTCACTGAGCACCGTCATTCAATGCGATTTGTTGATGGATAGATGGAAGAATCGAACCTTTCAGCCTTGGAGGGAAAAAAAAGTAACCAGAAATCAGCATCTATAAGAGCCCCTGTTAAAAATAATTTGAAATGTTAAATCTAAAAGTTACAGAAAATGCCATGCCATGGAGGAAGCACAAACATTGTCAACGGAATGACAGGCCAGCTGAATTTTGCCTCTGTTGGATAAGATCATGTTTCTAGAAGCTGAGTGACAAACACAGAGAGTTCCATGTGGTGTTTGAATGGGCTAGATGGGCTCTCCACAGCAATTGTGTGCAGAAAGAAAGGCCCAAACTGCTAACCAGAGTTGCCCAGAGAACTGGTGGGCTGCGGAGTGGATGGGGGTGAATGGGGAGGGATGTAGGGGTGGGGAGGGCAAGAGAATTCTCTCTCTGCTTAGAGGGGAAAATTCTTCACCAGCTCATTCCCAGCTGAGCAGAGAAAGGGGACGTTTCTGGGACATCCCTCCAGTTCCCAAGGGAACCAGAGGCAGCTTGAGCTCTCCTTCTTGTCTCCTCCTAGTTTATTGAATGCAGTGGCCTCTTCCCTGGGGCTTGGGTGAGACCCTGGGCCGCACCTTGCATGGCCTGCTGCACCTCGAAAGCCTTGTCTTGTTGTGTCCTTCTCAGTGCAGGCCCCAGGTGGAGTCCACTGTGAGCCCACAGCTGAGACCACTTTTACTGACCTTATGTGGGGTGTTCAGAGTGAAGTGGGTCAGGAAGGATGACTGGGGTGTGACACAACCTAGAGTGGACCCAGAGACAGATATGGGAGGAAATGTTCCCTGAACCCCTGCTGTATGCCAGGCCTGTGCTGAACACTTTCTAGAAGTTTGCCTGTTTATCCTCATTTTACACAGGAAGATGTGGAGAAGGCTCAGCGACAGTAAGGGATTTTCAGAAGTCAAGTGTCACATCAGTGGAAAAGCAGGATGGCAGTCTGCCTCTGTCTGAGGTGCATTGAAAAGAGCCTGGAGATCAGCTTTAGCCCAGATAAGCACCAGCCCCAGGCCTCAGGAAGCCCCAGGCTTCAGGTATGATGCTTTCATTTCTGCACGGAGAGGGATGATGCCATCAGAGCTAAAAACCTTAAATGCAATGAAATTCTTACATTCAGCATGAAAGGAGAGGACAAAGTCTAATTTAAGATTTTGTTGGGCTCCCCAGAAAGCTGACTCTGAGAAGATTTGAATTCTGGAATTCTGTTAGAGAGGGCTCTCAGGATATTTACATCCCTGAGAGAAAGGGAAGCAAACGGGATGAGCAGAGGGAGAAGCTGAGCTGCCAGGCAGTCTTAACAGAGGCCTAAGCCGGTCCCCCATAGCAGCTCTGGAGCAGAAAGGGCCTCAGAGGGCTGGGCTTTCATACTCATTGAATACCAGTGGTCCTGGGGAAGAAGGCGTGAATCAGAGAAGGTGGCTCTTTTGAGTAGAAGGCACATCATAGAGAGGCCCTCCATAAGAGCTGTTGGCAGCCAGCACTCAGTACAACTGAAGGCGGTGGGCTTCAGCCATGGAGGGGACTCTGGGTGGTGTATCCACTGTACAGCTGTACAAAAATACTGAAATCAACAGGCCAAGATGGGGCACATGTACTGCGTGAAGTTCAGAAACCAGGGTGTTTTAATATCTTTCAGTTGAGAGATGCATGGTCTTCACATATTAATATTTCTGAAATTGAGATGCATTTTGCAATTCGTGTCAAAGTAGGCTTGCCAGCCATTCCCCACCACACCTGCCTCAATCATTGGTGGATTTTAGAATAGATGATCTTTAATTGATTGGCTGCTAATTGGATCTCTGGGGTGTAAAAGTGGTTTTTAGTCTATAAATTGCTTAAAGGAGAACTCCCTGCTCTGTTCACAGCAGGGAAGTAAGTGTTCTCATCTCTTTTTCAGCTTCTTAGCTGCTTTTAGTGTTTGTTGTTGTTTACTTGTTTTTACACCAAACCTCTGAAAACAAGTAAACAAATAAGTGAGTAAAGACAAATTGTAGTTATCTGTCCTGTGTGTCTGTAGGGCCTTCTGAATAAATAAACAACCTTACTAAACTACTTCAAATTTTCTTTCACATTGCTCTAGAAACCTTCCTTGAAAGTTGAATTCCATTGTTGGAAAAGGCTAATGTTGCTTTGTTAATAGACTTTAAAGTCCACAACTACATTATAGTTATTTTTATTTTATGAAAGCGGTATATGTACAATATTGATCAAGTACAATAGTATTCAATGGCTTGTGCCAAAACACAGTGGTTCCTGCTGTCCTCATCCCCATTTTTTCCCTAGGAGCAACTACTTGCAACTTTTTAAGTTATTTTTTCTGCATTTAGATGGCCATAGTTCTAAGTAATGTGTGTATCGTGACATCTTTTGACTCATCTTTTTTATCTACTAACTTCATATTAAGTGTAGTGAAGCCATCATCCCCTTAGCCTTCTCTTTTTCATCTCTCCAATAAAATTAGGTTACAAATTTTAGGATTAATTAATATTTAGTTATTGCGTGATTATTATATCTATGTAAATACTATTCTCAGCTGAGCATTGTAGAGTACTGTGATGATGTCACCTTCCTTATTTTTTCTCTCCTGAAGTTAATGATTGCCTTTGTTTTTCTTTCACTTAGTTTTCTTTCTCAAATCTTTTAATAACCTCTTAATACAACTTTCCATAAGGAAAGTCCTTAGGCTTCCTCATGAAGAAATCTATTTGTTCCATTCTTTTCTTGGAGATTTCCCTCCTGCAGACCTCCATTCTTCTTCTGTCTGGGCCTGTGGCACTGCTGTCATCCCGAGACTTCTTTTGCTGTCATTCTTGGAATTGTCTTGCCTTTCTATGGGATTGCATTTCCTTTTCCTAGATCATACATCCTCTCAAGGGAGGAATGGAAAAGGGTGTAGCAAAAAAAGATATATATATATATATATATATATATATATTTGTATATATATATGTATATATATATGTATATATACACACACACATATATATACACACATATATAAAGATATATACACACACATATACATATACATACATACATATATACAAACAGATATATTTGTATATACACGCATACATATATCACCTGTTAGGTTTACTGAGGCATAGTTTACATTCAGTAAAATGAATAGATCTTAATTGCATAGCTCCTTGGGTTTAACAAATGAATAAGATATAGAACATTTTCATCCCCTATCAAATTCCATTGTATTGCTTCCCACTTAATCTCACCCCACACTCCCAAAGCAAAACCTCTAATCCGATTTTGATCACAATAAATTAGATTTGGTTGGCCAATTCTAGAACTTCATATAAAAAGTATTTTTGGATGGCGCGAGTCTGGCTTCTTTCACTCAGCATTATATTTTTGACGTTCATACATGCTGTGTATAGTTTATTCCTTTTGATCGCCAGAACAAGTGTATTTTGTTAATGCCTTTCAGTACTATTTGTTCTTTTAAGCTCTGTGCATGTATTTAGTTTGAGGACAATAAACAGGTGTACAACAGCAGAGGGCATGGTGATGAGAATGCTCCCTGAGCCGTGTTGTTTCCATGGAGACCGGCTGCACTTGGCTTACACCTGTATCTTGGGCTCTCCTTTCACAAGCATCCTCCAACTCTGTTATATTGAATTTTCCTTTTTATTAATACAAGATATGTAGGAGATATATTTTTTGAAACCTGGAATGTCTGAACTTGTATTTGTTTTATTCTCATTTTTAATTGATAGTTTGTTGTACATAGAATCTAGATTAAGATAATTTTCCTTCAGATATTTTTGAAGCATGACTCCATTATTCCTAGATTCCAGTGTTATTGTTGAGAAGTCTAAAGGCATTTCCAGGTCTATGAGATTTTGATCTTGTACAAAATATATTCCCTGGAATTTTAGAGGTGCTTTTCTGTTCATTGTATTTTGAATTTCACAATGATGTTGTGAGTTAATTTTTATCTGTAGTGCTAAGTTTTTTCCATCTAGAAACTTGTATCATCCAGTTCTGGGACGTTTTCTTACATTATAGTAAGTCCTCGCTTAATGTCATCAATAGGTTCTGCGACTTCAAGTGAAGATTTTAACATAGGCTAATTCATATAAACAAGAGTTAAGTTCCCAAGGTATCTCATCAATGTTACAAAACGACGTTGACCAAACAACATTATTCAAGGACCTGCTGCAGAAATGTATTCCTTCACATTTTTGCAGACCAGAAGTCTGAATTCAAGGTGTCACAGAGTTGTATTCCCTCTGGAGGCTCTGGAGAAGAATCTGTTTCTTGCCTCTTTCTGGCTTCTGGTAGCTGCCTACACTCGTTGGCATTCTTTGGTTTATGGCTACATCACTCCAATCTTTGTGTCTATAGTCACATTTCCTCCTCCTCTGTGTATATGTCAAATCTCTCAGTGCTTACCTCTTATGAGAAAATTTAAGGCCCACCCATATAATCCAGGAGAATCCTCTCATCTCAAGATCCTTAATTTAATCACATAGGCAAATATTCTTTTTCTAAATAAACAACATTCACATATTACATAGATTAAGGTGTGGACATATTTTGGAGGACCAATTTCAGACATGCTAAATGTAAAAACAAAAATGTAGTCACATCTAAATAAAAATGCAGAAAAACAATTAAAAAAAAAACAACCAGAGAATAAAAGCAATATCTCTTCAATTAATTAAGTAGTTTGATTGAAAGATCATCAGAAATAAATGCCAGAAATTAGATGAATTAATAATTTCGCTTGCTGAAAGGAAGTACTATTACCTAGAATTACACATTTAAGAAAGCTATCAGTCAAAAAGGAAGGAAAGGTAAAAGAATTGAGAAATTTCATAGCCAGCAGATACTTGCAAACTTTAATTCTAAAGGATATACTTTAGACAGAAGAAAATCCCAGATAACTGGTCCAAAAGAAAGAATGAAGAGCAAAGAAAATGGTAAAGGTATGGGCAAATGTAAATGAATGCTGCCTATAAAGAAACATTAATAATAATATCTATTTTTAATAAAAGAACAAAATAGAATTAAAATACAAGGCAACAATAATATACATTGAGATAGTCCATGGAGTTAAAGTTTTCAAAGATTCCTGTATTATTCATTTAATCATTCATTCATTCATTCAACAAAAGTTTTTGAGCTTCTTAGGTAGAGCTTACTTATATTCTAGTGGGAAAAGAGAAAATAAGCAAAAAATATGTATTTTAAAAAGTATCATATAAAGTAATAAGTGTGGGAATAATTAACGCAGGAAAGGGAAATATAAAATGTTGGGTGTTGGCTTTTACTTTTAGATGGGATGGCTAGGGAAGATTGCATAGAGAAGGTGATGGTTCCGTCAATATATGGGTGTGGGGGATTGGGAGTTAGGGGTGGAGGGTGAGGGCATGGCAGACTGAAGTAGAGACCATTCCAGGCAAAAGGATGATCGGCTGCAATGGCTCTGAGGCAGGAACATGTATAGAATGTTCAAACAACAGGAAAGATGCTAGCATAGTTAGATCTGAGTAGAAGGGAAGAGTACTAAAAAATGTAATGAGAAAAGGAATAGAGGGCAAGGGACCAAATCCCATGAGACCTTGAATGTCATGGTAAGACTTGGTGCGTTAATTTGAGTAATATGGGATGCCTTCAGAGAGTATGAGCAGATTGACATGATCTGACTTGAGTTTGAGCAAGATCACTTGGCTCTAAATTGATAATTGAAGCAAGTAAGGTGAAGAATGGTGAGAAATTGTCAAATTCTCAATATACTTAGGAAGCGAAGCCATTAGGATTTGCCAATGTAATAGATATAAGATGTGAGGGAAAAAGAGGAGTAAAGTATACATCAAAGTCAGGACTGGTTATAAGGTCTGCGGAGCTCAGTGTAAAATGGAATTGCTGGCCCCCTGTTCAAAATTTATAAAGAATTTCAAGACATTAAACCAAGTTCTAGGTCCTTTTGAGTGTCTCTAGGTCCTTGTGTGACTGTACAAGTCACAGACCTATGAAGTTGACCCTGACCAAGGTTTTAGGCCTGAGCAACTGGAAAAAGGGAGTTATTATTAACTGATATTAGGAACACTGGAGATAGCTTGGAAAGGTATTGATTAACTTTATTTTTGATCAATTATATATGTGCATTATAATTTTAATGTAACCATAAAATAGAAACAACATATATAACTTCCAAACTAACAAGAGAAAAATGGGAGTGATATAAAAATGCTCAGTGAGAAAAAAGGGAAGAAAGATTAAGAAAATATACAGAACAAGTAGGATAAGTAAGAAGTACACAATAAGGTTGTATAGTTAAATGAAAATATACCAATAATTACATTAAAAACAAATGGACTAAATTCTTCAGCTAAAAGACAAAAGATTGTCTGTTATATGTATTTTAAAAAATATTCAATTATAAGCTGTTTAAGAAAGACACATATAAAAGGATAAAAAAATATATACCATGCAAATATTAACCAAAGAAAGCTGCTATAGCTTTATGAATATTAGATAAAATAAACTTTGAGGCAAAGGAACTATGAAAGATAAAGAGAGCAAGTTCATGCTACAGTCTAGGTTTACAAAAATAATATATTCATTGAAATAAAAAATTGACAACTAAAATGAGAAATAGACATACTCATAATCATATGAGAAAATTTAAAAACATTCCACTCAATAGCTGAAAGAAAAATTCATGTGTACATAATTAACAAACTCAGCTTAAATTATGTATAAAACCTGTCTCCAACAACAGCACAGGTCCTTTCAAGCAAACAGAAAACATGAAAAAAAACTGACAATTTAGTAGGCCATAAAAGCAAGTTTTAATAAATTTTACAGGGGAATTTTCTCTGTTCACAATGAATTTCTGTTAGAAATAAATTATTAAAAGTTAAATCAATAATTATAAAAAATAGTTTCACTTGGTTGGAAGTGATGAAAGACTCTTAAATATAGGTCAAATAAGAAATTACAACTGAAATGAGAAAATGTTTTAACTGAACTAAAATAAAATAACATTAAAGCATATGAAACAGTAAACACTAAAATTTTAAAAATCAATAACTGAAGAATTTGTCTCAAAAATTAGAAAAAGAATAGCAAAATAAATGTGAAGAAGATTAAGAAAATAATAATGCAAGAGCAGAAGTTAGTGAAATACAAAACGAACATATAAAAACTGAAGACCGATCAGGTAAAAAATTTATTCTTTAAAAATATTAATAATTGACAAATCCATGGCATGGCTGATCAAGAAGAAAAAAAAAAGAAGGCACAAATAATCAAAATCAGGAACTTTCTGAAAATAGAGACATCACTACAGATGCTGTAGACATTAAAAATGCCATAAGAGAATATTCTGAACAACTTTATGCTAATACATTTGAAAATTAGACAAAATAGAAAATTTTCAAAAAAAGAAAAAAACAATTTGACTTAAGAAATAGAAAAACCAGCTTGTCTTGCAAAGAATAATGCTGTCCAAGAGAATTACAACATGAGATAAAAATGTAAACAACATGTGTAATTTAAAATTTTCTAGTAGCCACATTTTAAAAAGAAAAAGAAACAGTATGACTAATTATAATAATATATTTTATTTCACCAATATGTTCTAAATATTTTTCAACAAATAATCAATATAACAATTTTTAACAAGCATATTTCATTCGTTTTTGGTACTAAAGTCTTTGGTGTATATTTTACACTTAAAGCACATCTCAGTTTGAACCAGCCACGTTTTGAGGGCTCAAAAAACACATGGAGCTACTGGCTACTTTACTGAACAGAGCAGATTTAGACCAAAGCTGGAGAAGTTGTTCTACCAGATATCAGGATTTTATACTTTTTAAAATATTGTGATTAAGACTATAAATTTTGTACAGAGCTAGACAAATACACCAATGACTATCTCATTAATTAATCAGGACATGAAAATTAACACCTCTCTGGATAATACTATGTACCCACCAGATTCCCAGAAATGGAAATTTCTGTTAATACCAAGTTTTGGTAAGATTACGGAACAATGTTTTATTTCTGTGTTTGTGATGTAGTTATCTACATGATCAATTTATTGTTTTAAAAAATCCAACTGTCCATCATTATGGAAGCAATACTGAAGAAAATTAGAAAATATAAGCGAGCAAAACACACATCAAAACAAACCAAAATCATATTTAGTTTGCTACCCAGAGATTCCCACTGCGACACTGTGTGTGTGTGTGTGTGTGTGTGTGTGTGTGTGTGTGTGTGTGTGTGTGTGTGTGTGTTGGAGGAAAAGAGAGATAGGCTTGCTTTTCAGAAGCCTCAGAGATGCAGAGTGAACACTGTGTTGAAAATATGTAAAGTCAAAAAGGCTGAAAATATTTTAAATGAAATCTTCATTTTTATCAAAAAGAAGTAGAGTATGAAAACAACAGAAATATAGATGGTAAGAGATTAGAATTTTTAAGACTTCTCCTTATAATGCATATTGACTTTCACCAAAAAGAATGATTTTTTGGTAGTTCTGGGCTAGTTTTTGTGTTTAATTGTTCTTATTTTAAAAATAACCTTTAAGAAATATTAAAAGTATAAAGAATATAAAAATCATTTCAACTCCCATAGCTATATAATTTTGGTATATTTCTTTTCAGTTTTTTTGTATGTTTAAAATAAACTTTGATCATGTAGTTTTAAATAAAGTAATGAACATGCACTGAAAAAAGTTGGAAAATATAAAGAAGTATAAAAAAAACCACCCAATAATCTCAATAGCCAGTGGAGCATCCCTGCTTTAATCATCTTACTTCTCTATAAACTTTTTTATACAACCCAAGTAAGTCAGCTTTGTAGCTGTACATTTAAGATGAGGAGTAGTGAAGCATTTCTCCACTTCAATGAAGCTAGAAAATCAAATGGGGTCTCCCTCCCTCAGTCAGTGAAGGAAGTGGAGCCACATAATAATGGTCTGCAGTGGCATGTATAATTAAGGGGATATGCTGGTAAATGTATCATGAGCAAAGAAAAATTACAAGATCTAAAGAACCAAACATGATGGCTTGCTTCAAAGTAGGCTATTTACCAAGGGTAGCCTACATCATGTTGTGCAAGAGAACCTCCACAAAGAAAATCATATTTTTGAGGATCCAAAGGATTTTTCACATGTATACATACATTTAAAAATCCCTTGGATGGACTGATTTATGTTACTCTCTCTCAGTTTCAGAATTTCTACCTGGAACATTACCTCATCAAACCAAACTATCCTAAGTCCAGTTAGTTTGAAGTCTATTTTTTCTCCATTACCAGAAGACAATCTTGGACTAAGATTTTAAAAAATATTATGATCTTTCTGAGATTATAATTTCTTCCATCTAAACAACATACTAGAGTTTACAACAAATTCCTTAAGATGAAATTCAAAATTCTATCAGTGTTTATGACTCAGTGGCACATATTTCATTCTAAGTCAGAAAACTGAATTTTTCTCCAGGTCTATAAACTATAGTTGTGTCTATAATGCATTTAAAAGGAGAAATGAAAGATAAAAATGAAGGCAATTTGGATGTTTCACCATCCCAATGATAGATATATACAAACAGTGAGTTGCTTTAATGTCTGAATCAAAACTTAAAGGTATAGATGTAAATAATAAATTAAATTTTTGACTTTTCCTTTAATTACTTGAGTGTTATATAGACAAAGTGTATGTCCAGACTTGAAATTGGAGGCAGAAAGGCAGCAAGGAACTGAGAGTGCAGCTACCTCAGGGCAGAGTCTATGTCAGATTCATTTCCTCTTCCCATAATCCTTAAATGGTGCCCAGAGCTTGTGCTCAAAATATTTGTTGACTGACTGACTGACTGACTGACTGTCTGACTGACTGAATTCATGTTTGAGCACATGGAGTTGTAGCCTGTGTTGTAGATTGTATGTTGCAGACTATGTGCTTTGCTAACTTACTAACTTTATGACTATGTTGGTTGGCACTCAAAAAAAACTTTTAAAATATAAAATTAATAAATCAATAACTTTACTCATCTGCACTAGGCATTGTGGTAAACACAAACAGTGGGTAAATCTTTGTGGGACATGTTGGGAGGAGGTAAGATAACAAATGAACATTAAATGCATTTGTGAATGCTAAGAGCCATAAGAACATTTAATAGTATATAATTGAGGACATGCTCTATCCTATTGTACATCAATATTAAAAACAGCTTCAAATTGTCATTACTTTGACATCTCCCCCCCCCACTCCCTCTACCACTGCCACCAAAGGCCAAGCATTGCAGCCTAATTGGTACACACTGAGGTCAAGCTGACACAAACAGCTGGATGAGACTACTTGATGTTTTAGTTGGATCAGTTCACCAGCCCCACTGACCCAGAATTGTCAGGATGACATTTGCTCTTCACCATATTAATCATTCTAAGTGGACATTAAAACCAGGCTTTAGTTACTGGAGCACACAGATAGCCTAAAGAACTAAGTATCACCTAAAGTGATGTAAATTGAAAACCTCACATCTTAAATCAACATGATATTGAAACCATCGATGCATTTGATAATAAAATGTCAAGCCGGAAGAGTTTTCATGTCTGAGAGGTAATGATGGCTGCCTGAATACATATTTCTCTCTATATATCCTTATACATCTACTTTCCAAAGATAAAACCATCAGGGAGAACAAATGAAACCCCACATGACCCATGCACTCAGCATTATTAGAACACAGAGCATACTATGACCTTCAAATTACCTGTAAATAGAGAAATAAAAACACCAAGTTCCAGGAGAGTTTCACCACCACCGCAAGCCAGTAGATGCTGAGAGTAGAGAGAAGGAGCTTTAAGTAACCCATAAAAAATAAGAAAGAGAAGTAAAAGATAAAGATGAAGCATAGGCAAAATCAGCCCAGGAAAGTTCAATAGTAAGTGTTAAAATACTAAACACAAGTCTGGGACTTAGTAGTTCAAAGCAACAGCTAAAGCAGAAGGGCTTAAAATGAGCAGCACTGGAAATTGCAGGCTTGAAGAAGCATTGCTGCTTCAGTGAAAAAATCAAATACAGAAGGGGTTTTGCCTTGGAAGATGCTGCCATGGACGATAAGGAAATAAGAGGGGAAATTAAAGATCATACAAAAATAAAAGAGAAACAAGATATTCAGGAGACATAATGGCTCACACAAACTGATAGCATTTCTTCCCAATTCTGTGTTCAGAAACTTCCTATTGGTAGTTTGATATCCTCCGTGGAGAAAGTATCTGCACCATGGAAACTGGCAAATGCTACAATTCAGGCTTCTTGTATTTCCTGGAGATCTGACTGATAAACATTTATCAGCTTGTCATTACACCAATCAATCCCCCTTCACCAACACCACCACCACCATAATTGTCAACAACAACATACATTAAGGAAAGAGCACTTCAATAAACTGGCATAAGTCACTCTTCGTCTAGGAATATTGCCCACAAAATGCCTAGAAATTACAAAAATTTAAGCTGACTTTCTGTAAAACAATTATAAAAAGAAAATAAAAATGATAAAATAAAATTTGTGCTGATGAAAATCCTTCCCCTGAAAACTATTCTTACAGTAGAAGAAACTTAACACAACCCTCCTGACTGAATTTGGTGTCCTAAAGCAAATATATAAAAATAGATTTTTTTAAAATCCTAGAATCATAAATATAAAAAACTAAGACTATAAATAGATGCAAAACAGGAAGAAATGAAACATTAATTGATTGTACTCAAGAAAGACGAAGAAAAAGACAAAATTGTCTCAGAAATTAAGAATAAATTACAAGTTCCAATGGAGAATAGATTTTACCAAAAAATTAATAAGGAACAATGAAGAAACATAGGCAAACAACAAAAAGAATTAAAATGAGATAAAGGAGTTAAAAGTGTTCAAGAGAAAGTGGTACAAATAGAAGATAGACAAAAAAGGTCCAACAAATGAATAATTGTGGTCCCTGAAGAAGCAAACGAAATACTGAAACAGAATGAGTATTTAAATTTCTAATCCAAGATAACTTCCTAAAATGAAAAACTTTTTTCAGTCTTCATATAGAATAGGCCTGCTGTGTGACTTCAAAAACTGACACGAGACAATTATCTCTAAGACATATCCTAGTAAAACCATTAGACTTTAAGACAAAGAAAAGAAACCCTCAGAGTCTCCTGGCAGAAAAATCTAGTTACTTATAGGTACGAAAATCAGGTATGACCTCAGGCTTCTCCTGAGCTACATTCAAAGTAAGTTAACAGTGAAGCAGCATTTTTCATGACATTCAAGGAAAGAAAGTACTAGTCAAGGATTTTATATCCATCTAAGCTGTCCAAACTATGGAATACTGTGTAATGCCTTCCCTGAAGAGTATAGTAGAAAACGAACTTCATCCAGATAAGTGAGAACAGAGGAAACTTCAGCAAAGTAACCAATGGTGAACTCTTAATATAGTTCACTGTAGAGCAAGGAGTGAAACAAGGAAGTGAACCTGTATAGAAAAAATATAAATATTATATGTTCTGACAAAGTAGAAAGAATATGACTAAAAGAAGGGAGGAGATGATAGGAGAAACTAGAATAAGATCATTGCCTATCATAATAAGTAGGAGTCAGAAGATACCATTAATAAGTCAAATAATAAGAGGTTAAGTAAGGGGGGAAAAGAAGCTGGGGAACTAAAAAAGAAATATGAAAGTAACAACTAGCATAAAAAATTCTTAAATAACAAAAGAAACTTTAAAATTAATAGCTGACATACTAGAGAAAGAAGCACAGTTAAACACAATATAATATACACCGTAATTATAACGCAAAACTCTATGACAATTGAGACCAAACAAATGTCATATTGTTAAATGTGAATAGGTTTAACTCCTCTATTTACGAAAAGATCTTCAAACTGGCTTATATAGCAAAACCCAACTCTGAGCTGTAATCAAAAGACACATTTTAAAAAAGACACACCTAAAACAGAGTGATTCAAAAGAATAAAAAGTAAAGAGATGGACAAGGATTTGCCAGGCTAATTGAAATAAGAATTCAGAAATTGTTGTTGTGATATAAGATAAAGTAGAATTTAAGCCACACAGCATTAAACAAGATAAAGATGCTTAGTAGAGTTAAATCCACAATTCACAAAGGACTGGAGCCTGTATTAGAAGGAAAAATGCTATAAAGAAAATTATTGGGATAATTGTCAAGATTGGAATCTGGGCTCTGGTTTCGATAAAAGGGTCACATCAAAGTCAAGTTTCCTGCATAGGAGAATAGCCTTGTTCTTAGGAAATACGCATAGAATTATTAAGAAGTTAAAGTAATACAACGTATGTAAATTGTTCATAATTGGTTTAAGAAAGTAGTGAATTTGGGTAAGGGGCAAATGAGAGATCTTTGTATTATTCTTGCAACTTTTCATTGTTTGAAATTATTTTTTAAAAAGGCAAACTGTATGCATTTATTAAAATTCATCAAAAGGCCCATTTTAAATTTGTGCATTTCACAGTATATAAATTTTACTTAAAAATTCCATAAACTATAAACAAATATTGAATGCTAGTTAATAGATGCGTGCTGAGGTGTTTAAAGGTGAAGTTTACTGATTCCGGCACCTTCAAAAAGCTTGAAAAATAAGATGACTTGATGAACACGTAAGAGGAATGGATAGATGGGCATGTATATGATAAAAGCAAATACAGCAAAGCATTAATTATAGAATGTAAGTTGTTAATACATGAGTGTTAATCGTATGATTCAACTTTTTCAGTATGTTTGAATTTTTTCACAATGAAATGGGAGGAAAAAACGTAAATCAGTAGTTGATGCTGTGTAGACTTTATAAATAACTAGAATGCTGACCAGATTTTTCACTTTCCAGTGCTTTCTCATTTTACTTGGCCTGTTAGACTCTAACATCAGGTCCAGACACATGAAGTCTTGGAAACACCAGCCACCTGTATCTCACCTAGGTCCTGATGCTCTATGGATGGGCAAGTGTGCTCACTCACAGAACTGGCCCCACAAATCTAGTTCCATGGTCTCTTTTCTCCAACTTGTTTAAGAAATTAGGCCAAGGCCCCTCATGCTTTGAATTTGCTGTCTTTCACTCACTCACTCACTCACTCACTCACTCACTCACTCACTCACTCATTCACTCACTCACTCACCTGTCTTTGCTGGACGCGGCAAAGCCACGGAAGTCTGGTTCTGGTTTATTTTTGGGGATAAGAAAAAGGCCATTAAAATTTTGGTGGAGTCAGTCATTGTGGGGGGAGGGGAAAGACAAGCCAAGGGAAGAAATTTCCTGGTAAGCAAAGCCCCACTTAAAAATTTTCCCTTTCTTTTTGTTTCTCCTTTTTTCCCTCTTGAAGCTGTTCTCCCTGGAGTCAAAGCATTTTACAAAAACAAACCACTCCAAAGCTTTCAAGTCCAGGGAAAGCTCAAACAAAGTTAATTAACATGAAGGTTCTCACAAAAGTTAATTAACATGAAGGGACTCACAAAAGCTGTCTGTTGGCATCTGCTTGCCTCCCATGTGCAGCGGTCCCTTTGTCTGTTGGCAGGGCAGGACAGCCCAGCCCGGCGTCGCAGCATCTCCCAGGGCCCAGGCTGCCTTCATTTCTCCCAGAGCACGTCTGAACCCTCCACAAAATGACCCGCCCGACGCCCTCGGAGGCTCCTTGCTTCCGTGATGATTTGTGGCTGCTTGTAAGAAATCCCTGAAGAAAGCTGGTTTTTAAAATGCCAGTGTGAAAAGAAAAGAGCGGAAAGAAGGGTAAGGGGAGAGGAAAAGAGGAGGGAAAACAAGTGAGGAATAACAAGAATAAAATCTCTTTTTTAAAAAGTGACTTGTAACATAAAGATTGTTTTGGCAGAGCAATTAAAACATACAGATAGATACACACAAAACAACAATGTAAAGAAGTAACATTACGTAATAAATAATGAAAAATAGAGCATATTATGTAATAATGTATAATGATTAAAAACTAAGATTCCACTAATATAAATAAATGATACTGAATACTGCTTGTATGAATAATATACTGAAAATGTACAATCTCTCTGACTGTGCCTCTGCTCTTGTATAAAGACACTTTTTTTCCAGAAGCAAAGTTATAATGTACTGACTGCTTTTTTTTTGTAATTTACTTTTTAATTAATAGATCATGAACATTTTTTCGATGTCTGTAAGTACATGGTCTCTGCAGACCCACAAGGATTTTTCTGATCTTCCAGAAATTCAAATTGTCACAAATAAATATGGATATAGGTTTTGCTATGTCATTTATCAGGCCTCTTACGTGTCTACAGCCAATACATATACATTGTGAGCATACACATGTATTGAACAAACCACATGAAGAAAGGTTATTTCTCTTAAACAAAGGCTCATTGTGGGATTTTTTCCCTTGGAAGAAGTTGTACAATTGTGTTAGAAAAATTTATTTGTTTAGATTTGTGAGTTATGTATCATTTACCCAGAACCTTGATACTGGCGATGTTTACTAGGAATGCTGATTTGGTTCCCTTTTTAGACTTTAAAATGTCTGTTTCTGAGTTTCTATTGGTTATGAAGGAGTCACACTGACACCTGCGCAAATCTTTCTTCTTCAGGAACAGCCAGGTGAGCGGACACGATCCTCTGAGAGCCTGAGCGTCAGCGTGCCTGCCCAGAAGCTGGCTAGGCGTCTTCGCTAGGAGCTATTCTGAAATTTCAAAGTGTGGGACTGAGATGGCTAGGACACAAAGAGAAGAGCCAAGAAAGGCTCGGTTCTCGTTGCAGAAATTTCCTGTTATTATTGCCAGAAGTTTGGTTTTTTCTTTCAAATGCTTCTTATAATTCCAAGCATCACTAAGACTACCGGGCTTAATTGCCCAGTACCTGCTTTGCTAGCTTCCATAAACAGAAGCATTTTGAAGTGGCTGGCTCAGGAACAAAAGAGGGCTCTACACACTGCAGCCTTTTCCCGTGCCAGAGGTGATATGGATAGTCTAGAAACACAGTTGGATGTTTCTTTTTCCTATTGTATAGGCTGTCTCAGAAAAGTCTGCAGCTGGAGACAGTAACGAAAACTCTGAATCTAATGAGTAAATGCAAATTTAGATAGTAGAGATCAGAAATATTTTGATACAAGTTCTACACAGGAAAGAGCCCCTAATCTGAAAAGGTAAGTAAGGCCATTCTGGATCATGGACAAAAGTTTTCTTTGGGTATTAAGAGTATAACCTGAGTTCAAATCCTGATTTTGCTCCCTACTGGCTGAAGAACCTTATATATTTCTGTGGTGAATTGGTGCCTAACATCCATTCCAACTGTCTTACATCTCAGAAGTGAGAAATTAAAAACATTTCCTAGACTCCCTTGCAGCTAGATGTTCAGATATAATTTAGTCCCACCCATTGGTGCAGTCAGAGAAAGCAAAAAACAGAGATGAGTTCTGGGCCATATTTGTGTTGCTTCTGGTGTTTCTCCTGGGAAGCGTGGTTGTAGTGGCTTTGTGCTGGAGTTGTTAAGAACTTTCCAGTTTGAATGGTGCCTCCTTATCTTTAAAGGGGAGGAAACCTTCTGCTGGTCTGCTTCTGTGGCATTGGTATTGCTCCTCAAAACTCAGCCCACAGTTTTTTCATCCAGTTTTCTCAATAACTCTGTACACCGTTCATTATCTTATAATAAGTCATTTTCTGTTTAAACAAACTAGCATGGATTCTGTTCCTTATCATAGAGACCTGACCAACAGAGTTACATAACTTTTCAGAAATGGCTTCTGGTGTGTCATCTTGGCTAGGCTCAACTATGGTCCCCAGCATTCTATTTCCAGAATGTTTCTGATTATGGTTATTCCCTTTTGAGAATTGGAGGATGGAAGGGAAGCAATTGTCATTTTAAAGTATGCATACACCTCCCAGGTATTTAATTTTGCAGATGTGATTAAAATACCTCATCAATTATCTTTCAGCTAATCAAAAAGGCGATTGTCATGGGTGGGCCTGACCTAATTAGGTGGTAAGCCTTTAAAGGAGGGTATAGGCCTTCCATAAGTTTAGGAATTCTCTCCTATGAACAGCAAGCTTTAGCTTATGCTTGCCTATTATCTACCCTTCCTCTCTACCCTATGTAGGAGCTTGGACTTGCTTAGGCAGCCCTATACAATTGCATATGCCAATTTTGTGTAATAAATTTATCTATCTATCTATCTATCTATCTACCTACCTACCTACCTATCTATCTATCATCTATGTACCTGTCTGTCATCTCTTTTACTAGCTCTGTTTCTCTGGTTGGACCCTAACTGATACACTCTCTAAGTCTCAGTATGTTCAAGTATAAAATGGAACTTAATGTCTCTTGCACAGGTTTGTTCTAAGGGGTAAGTCAAAGAGTGAATGTAAGCACAGTATCTGGCAGAGACATCAAACTCTATTTTGGACACTGTTGCTGCTCCCACCCTGTCCTGGACATTCATTCATAGGGTGGCAGTAGTTAGGTAATCTCAAAAACCAGTCCTTCCTTCCACAGAAATACCAAAACTATCTTGTCAGCTCACAATGATCCTTTCTTCCCCTAAATTTCTGGGCTCTGCTTATCTCCTACTAAAACTTAACTCCTATCTGCCTTTTAGTATCCTTTAATCACCTGATACACAGCATTATACATCATTTGTTTGCTCTCTAGCTCCTTTGTGAACTAAGGTACCGCAAAAGATTCGAGCATATACTAGTTAAATTGAATCCAACTCAGACTTTATCACATGCTGCATAATACTCTTTGCAAGCTATATATATATATAATATATATATATATATTATTGGGATGAAAGGGCCTATCCTCTTCCTCTAAAAACAGACGGTGATAGGAAAGGCTTGGGTTTGATTAAATTCACGACTACTCTAAAAACCAAATGTGGCATCTCTTCGGTACTGAAGAATTGAAATCTCACAGGTTAGGTCATTCCTTAGGATGGCTGTTTGGTTTTACTTTTACCATGTATTTTCAGTTGGAAAATACTTTCTCTTCCTATATATCTCTCTCCTAAAATTATTAAACATAGAATTACCATATGATCAACAATTCTACTCCTACATATATACCCAAAAGAAATGAAAAAATATGTTCAACAAAAACTGGTATGTGCATGTTTATAGCAGCACTACTCATAATCACCAAAACGCAAAAATGATCCAAATATTGGCTGACCGATGACAAACAAAATGTGGTCTAGCTATACAGTGGGTTCTTATTTGACCATAAAAAGAAATGAAATATTGATACCTCTATAACATAGATGAATCTTGCCAACATTTAGTGAAAGAAGCCAATAACAAAAGAACATATACAGTGTGTTTCCATTCATATGAAATGTCCAAAGCAGAGCAAAAAAGTTGATTAATAGTTCTTTAGGGCTGAAAGGATTGGAAAGATAAGGGAGTAACAACTAAAGGCTGATGAAAATTTTCTAAAACTGACTGTGGCGATGGTTGCAAAGCTGTGAATATACTAAAAACTACCAAATTATACACTTTAAATGAGTGAATTGTATGATATGTGAATTATACCCCAATAAAGCTATTAAAATAAAAAGAATCCAAAGAATAGGGATAAAATTTTCAAAAAATCCACTCCTTTTTGAAGACTTTTATGTTTTAGTCAGCAAATGCACATGTTTCAAGTAGTCCTGTCTTATGCCCAGATTCCAGATTTCCCCCTAATTTAACTGCTCACGACTGATTGACTCCAGCCCAACTCATTGGCCATCACCTTCCTTAAGTTCCTTCTCCAGAAATGAGTTGATATAAATTAAGAACTTAGAATATAGCCCAGCACCGAATAAACAGTCTATAAGTATTTGCTATTCATACTATTATCTTGGAATTTGCAACACTGCCTAATTCTGCTACCTCTTTAACTGCTCCCTATTTCTCTCATCATGGCTTCCTTTTCTTCTCTCTGCTCCTTTCTTTTTCTGGATTGCTCCTCAAGCTCCATCCTCCCTTGTTTCTATTTATCTGCACTCTCTCTTGGCAGGTACTCATCAACTATGTTTTTTATTCCCATTGTTCCCAGGTCGATGTCTTTCTGGACCTCTGGGAACACCTTCTCCAGTGTTTAGATGCCACCAGTTCAGAACTAAATCTGTCCTCCCTGACTCCATCAGTTCTTCCTCATGCCCTCACTTCAGTCACAGTCTCCCATGTTCTCACAGCCCTTCACTCTGGCATGACACCTAGCTGTTGTGAACATTGTGCTATTCCACCCAAACCCCGACTTAGCCTTCTTCATCAAGTATCAAGTTGTGGGAGTGTTGGTGGCTAATGACTTGGCTCAGTCCCTCTTCAGGAGTTATACTTCATAGAAGAAAGACAGCTGGCCCAAGAGCATGCCCATGTCCTGGTGGCAGCCTGCATACAATGACTAGTCGAAGTGAGGGTGAGAGCTCTGTCTTCTTTGCCCTAATTGGAGTCAACTCTGAAGGGCAGTCTCAGTTCCCCATAGGACCAGTTGCATGGCTGCTCAACCTTTCCCTCTAGCCATTGCTACTTCTTTCACTCTCTGATAGATGTTGACCTTGGGAGCACTCCCAAATAAACTTCCTGCACACAGATCTCCTTTTCAGAGTCTGCTTCTCGTGAAAGCCAACCTGCAACACCGTCAGTCACCTTTGACTCCCCCAATCTCTTGTCTCAATGGCAATCCAAAGCCTGTCAATGTCCTGTGAATCCTATGGCTCCCTTGTCAAGTCCAATGTCATGGTTAAGTTTAGGTCCTTAAAGATAAAAAACCTGATTTCAATTGACCTGAGTACAAAAGCCTTTCAGAATGGAATATTTCAGGAACAGATTTAGCTTCAGGTATGGCTTGATCCATGGTTCAAATGTTGTAACCAGTTTTAACTTTGTCTTCCTCCTTCATTGGCTCTGCCTTCTTCTCTATTGGCTCTTTTCTCTGAAAAGCTCTCTTCCCTTCCACTCACAAAGAGGCTGCACATTCTCCATGGGAAAGCACATCTTATGTCTGCTTTTGGAAATTTCAGACTCAGCCTCACAACATCTGACAGCGTGTAATTGGTTCATGCTCCCATCCTCGAACCAATCACTGTGGCCAGGAGATGGTGCTCTTATTGGACCCTATGATAAAGGCAACTCTACCTGAAGCAAATAGACTGAGACTGGGGAAGGTGAGGGTTCCTCCTGAAGAAATTTGGGTTAATGGGGACCCAAAGAGTGAATGGATGCTGGGAAGCAAATAATAGGTTGCTTCTACAATCCCGCTTCACAGCCACTATAAAAGCTTCCTCTAATCTTCTTGCTTCAAAGCTCCCTTTCCATCCATCCTTTTTCTCATCCACTCCTCAGAGCTCTAACACAGACACAATAGAGTATCTGTTCAACAGTTTTCAAAAGGATGGCAAATTGACTTTAGGCTAGGTTTCAAGGTCACCTTCTTCTAGTGTGTCCTACATATACTTCTTAAGCTTTGGGGAGCTTAAGAATCACCTGGAAAACTTAAGACACAGAATCCTGGCTCAGTAGGGCTGTGGTGGGGCCAGTGAGTTTACATTTCTACCAATTTCTTAGGTGATGTTGAAACTACTAGCTCTGGGACCTCCACTCAGTGAAATGCGACTCATGCCTAGCGTGTGCTCCTATAAAATGGGTTCCCCATTTTTCAGACACAACCCCACTTTCTTATCCTCTGGGTCTTAGCTCAGGCTCTTCTTTGTATTGATAATGCTTATCCCACAATCTCTATCTACTGAAATACTATCCTTCAAGGCCAAATTCAAATGCCCTTTCCTCCAGGACGTCTCTCCTGATCTATTTATTCCTTTAAGCCCTATTTTGCTTCATTTATTCATTTTTTTAAATGATGGATTGTATTCCATATTATAATATTTAGTGTGTCTCTTACTTTACCTTTTTAAAATATAAAACAAATTTTTTGTTGCTTTCTTTGTTTTAAAATGAAACAAAACAGGTTCATTACAGAACTATTGCCACACACAAAAATAGGAGAAAATAAAAATACACACAAAGTCATATTTGGGACAATCAGGGGAATTTGAATATGAGTTGGGCATTATGTTATATAAGAGAATTATTGTTCATTCTGTTTGGTGTAATAATAGTTGGGTGGTTAGGTTTTAAAAACAGCCCTCAGTTAGAGATACTTACTGAGGTATCTGCAGGTGAAATGGCATGATATTTAAAATTCGTGTTTAAATATTCCAGCAAACAATTTAAGTTGGAGGAGGACTGACAAAACAGAACTGGGGGAAATGGTACTGATTGTTGAAACTGGGCATGGATACATAGAGGTTTGTTATTCTGTGCTACGTTTGTGTGTTTAATAAAAGTAAAGCAAATTAAACCAAAAAATGTACATACATGTTTCTATATATTTCTATATATGTATGGGGCAATAGCAAGAAATTGATTTTAAGGTCCTTCATGTCAGGGACTATGGTCATATTTTCTTTTTTATTCTGTATCAAATCTAGAATGGTGCCTTTCTCTAGAAAGGGTGCTGTGGCTAATAACTAGCTGTGGAATGAACAATAGAGACAAATGGTTGTGATGGAAATGGGTCCCTTCAGTAGTGTTTAAGCCCAGGGGCTGAGGAATCCATTACCAGTTCTACCCCTTACTTGCCTTGTATTTTCCAACAAATCTTTGAACCTCAGAGGGTCTTCGTTTTCTCATTTGTAAAATAGCAATAATTATAGTAGTTGCTATACTTACCTGAGCCCTGTGTTCCAGGAACCATTCTAGATACAGAGCATTGGTAGTAAATACTGTGGACCCTGATTCCTATCTTCAAAGAGCTAACTTTTTCTGGTAGGGTAAGAAAGACTGTAAATAAGTTGGGAAAATATCCAGGATGTTAGACCTTACTAAAATTAAGTAGAAAGGGGAGCAAAGATGTGCTGGGGTTGATGTAGAGATTGTATTTGTAATTTTAAACTAGGTGGTCAGGCAGGACTCCCCGGAAAGGTGACATTTCAACAAAGACCTGAATTCAATGGGGGAGTGAGCCAGGTGTCTGTCTGGGTGGTTAATGTCCAGTCCAGTGGAGGGAAGAATAAGTGCAAACGTGCTGAGGCCAAACGGTGCCTGGTGTGTTTGAGAAATAGCAAGAAATGGTATCACTTTTCTGTACAGTGGTTCAGAGTGGATCCTTGGTTTGGTCTGGAGGCATTATACTCTAAATCAAGGGTGGCAAACTTCTTCTGTAAAGGGCCAGATAGTAAATATTTTAGGCACTGTAGGCCATATGGTCTTTGTCACAACTACTCAACTCTGCCATTGTAGCATGAAAACAACCACAGACAATACATAAATGAATAGGCATAGCTGTGTTCTAAAAAGACTTCATTTACCCAAAGTAGTATTTGGATTTGGCCTGTAGGCTATAAGTTGACCAACTCCCACTCTAAATACATCTATCACTCTCAGATTTTGAAAAATGAAACGAAGATAAAGGAAAAAGTTAACACATAAAACAAAGGCACGTGTGTGTGTGTGTGTGTGTGTGTGTGTGTGTGTGTGTGTGTGTGTATCAAACATCAAGTTCTGGCCAGTTATATTGAAGAAAACTTTTGCAGGATTTACTTTTCACCAGTCTGTTCTGGCATGCTTCTAATGATGTCAGAATCACCTGGATCCATGGTAGCCAGTGAGTATGTTCTGCAATATTTTTTTGCACATCATGCCGAGTTCAGTGTTGTTGCCACTGTGTTGATGGACACCAGTTTTTGCCAACATGGTGTAGTGCTGGGTTTCCGATTTCCTCAGTTGTTGGCAAGGATACCCAGTTTCCCTTTGCCTTGTCTCATTATTTTCAGAGCCTGCTTGTAGCCCAGCATGTACTTTCCACTTTTCATAATGACTAAGAGACTCTAGTGACCTTTTAATCTGTTTTGTGCCCACCATCTTCCTACCTCAGGTGTGATATGGCCCCCTAACCCAGAGCAGCCACCAACATGACCCAGCAGTGAGAAAGCAAGGCACTGTTTCTTTATACTCTTATCTTCCCACTTTTGTTTTAGAGTCCTACCATTCTCACAAATTACTTTGATGTGTAGTGAAGAATTCCTATCATGGCTTCCACTCTGCTGGTGCCATCTTCTCACTCAGGCTTTGCCTTTTCCTTCTCTTTCTTAACTCACCACTGTAGTTCTAAATTTCTCTGCTGTTTCATCCTTTTCTTCACTGACTTGCCCTCATCTCTTTCTCATTTTTTATCTCCTCCTGTATTTTAGCATTCTTCCTTCCTCATTTTAAATCTTTGTTGATATCATGTTCATTGGGTTGTTTGATGAGATAACTATGGCCTGACACATATTGCACAAGAAACTGTTTTTTATTACTAGTATTACTGCTATTCAGGTTAGGGCTCCACCATCTGTATTTTGGAGAGACTTCTACTGGCCTTGGTGCTGTGAGAGCCCACTCAAAGAGGACAAGGCTCGAGAGAATGAGAGTAAAGAAGACAAAGTTTGAAAGGGTCGAAGTTCACAGGTTAGGACTTCTTGCACATGTGGGTGTATATGGGCAGACACGCGTGTGCATGATGTGTGTTTTGCAGGCTATGTCCTTGGCAATGAAAGAATAATTCATAAATTCAGGCTTCCATCCTCTCTCACACTTTGAAAATCCCATCTTAATTGTGTGTGCCTTATGATTATAAGCTATTAGAGACCATTAGTAAATGAACTGAGATTTCAATCATGAAATGCAAACTCTCTTGTGAAATGCATACCTGGTTTCACATATTAATTGCTTCTAATTAAGGAGGAACATTTTAGCCAATTAGCTTTTGGAACTTAAGTGTAATCAGAAGGATAATTCAGAGATTTGCTAATTGCTTCCCCCATTGCAGCTGCTTGCCTTTAGTGCAGACATATAGTCTGTGTGCACATGATTATGCATGTACACATGGTGGCTGAGAGCCCCAGAAGTTCTTTTGCTATAGTAGTTGTGTCGACAGCAGTCACCCATATCCTTGAAATTAACATGTAAAACAAATTGAGGGGTGGGGATGAGGGCAATGAGAGAGAATAAGAACATCAGATTGAACTAGATCCAGGTTCTAAACTGACTTGACGACTGAAGTTGTTGGCTAATGTTAGGCATGTCATATCATTTCTCTAGATTTCTTGGGTGCAAAATGTCTCATACAGCTTTAGCCTTCCATGATTCATGACAAACTCCCATGATTCTTGATAACTTCCATGCGTGATTCTATATGACGGGAGCTGTGTAGGGAAAAAAGCATCCCTTGATAGAGGCCCAGGCGTGTTTGTTGACACTTCAACAGTCACACCAGTGAAGTATTATGGGCTGGCAACTGTTCTTGCAGCCTATAGATGTTTTGAAGGAGAAGGTCTTTGTCTCTTGGCACTCTATTCCATTCTTTCCCTTCTTCATACCTCTTACTCATTTTAATGGTTTTTTTCCTAGTTTTGGTGGCACTTTGTTGGCCCTTTTCAGTGTTGGCCTTTCTAGACATGTGACCACATCCCCTCTGATGGATAGCTGTTCTCTCTCTCAATCCAGAGCAAAAAGCCTTCTGTTTTTCTCCATTCTTGCCTCATCTTGCTTCTCCTTTTGCTGTAAAAGAGGCTCTCAAAAGGAATCTACCTACCGCTGTAGCTGACTGAACTTTGTAATTACCACGATTTTTCTTTTGGCACTTTGACTGGGGCTTAGTGCTGCAATCCTCATTATTATATAATAACTCACCAGTCAGAACTTGCTCATCAATTTCTCTTCCATCTACATTTTTTTCTTTATAAACATAAAACAGATTCTTATCCACCTTACCCCACCCCTCTCCGCAAAAACTCAGGCTCTTTGCATTGTGCACAAAGACAGTGCTGTTGACAGGGACTTCCTGGGCTTGGGTTAGTGTGAACTCTTACCCGTCTTAATTTATGCCTTGTTGGTAGCTTACATCTCATGTTCCTATAAACTCAGCCTCAAGCCCTGTGGACGAGAAACAGATGAATAAAGAGAACAGTCCAGAGAAAAAGGAAGGTAAAGGTGTCGATTAACTTTGAGAAAAGTATGGCTGTGGTTGCCTCTTCTGGGTGGTATTGCTCTCAGGTGTGTGTCTCATTCTCAGGGCAACTTTTCTCTACAAGGTGGATTGCCTTCTTAGCATGTCAGCTGATCGGCCCCATCCTCTTCACCCCAAAATGGGAATCCCTGATGTGTGTAAACACCCTGCCATGTCCAACATACATGTTTTGGTCATGCCAAGTTTAATTTGGGTCATGTCTAGTGCTTTCTGTGACAGAGAGCCCTGTTCCCTGTTTTCCTGAGGTCCATCCATTCCTAACAGACCAGAGTAGCTCAAGATCCTTATGCTGACAGTTGTAATTTCCCAGCAGGGAACCAATGTAGAAAATGTTGTCCAACCTGCCCTCTATCACAATGTGAACGATTAAACAGATTCGTGTTTGAGGTGTGTTCTCACTAGGTTCAGTCTTCATTAAAAGTAATTAAAACTTGGCAAATATTCTTTTTGGATGATTAATAAGTCATCTCCACTTCTCCTTTTGAGAGGTCAGTTGCCAGTTACCAAAAATGAAACACCTGCTTTTACGTCAACGTGGCTGCTGCCCGAAATTTAGCAGCACGGAGCATTCCCGAAGCTGTTAAATATGTCCGGTGTGCCAAAAAAAATGGGGCCTTCTGCTTACCTAAGCACTGAATAAATATGGTGAATTTCGGGACACAAATCTGATTGAAAACTTCTCCCTTGGCTAACACGAAAACTAAATTAGCTTGCTTACGTATATGTAGTTTATAAAAAATATAAGATTAGATGGCAATGAATAGTCACTTTGGTGGAATAAAGCAAGTTTAAAAGAAAGACTTCTCAATTTGGATTCCAATGAACACAAAATTTTCCATGCTCAGTTTCATGATGTACATATTACTCCATGACTTTTGAATGGACCAAGTGAGCATTACATATGAAACTCACTATTGAAGGCTTAGGAACAGATTGCTGGTTATACCAGGAGATAGGAAGATGTGGTTTGAAGATGGAAAATCTGCGTATTATTTTATTTTTTCCAGGTAACCATTAAGGACATTGTATTACTTGAACATCCTACTCCTTGGTCAGTTTACTGTCTATCTCGAGAAAAGGGGGTCAGTAAGCACAAAACCTCCCCACAGCAACTCACGTTTCTGTACGAGTGTCCCTGTCACCTTAGAGCGGGGAGGCTCTAAGAGGCTGAGAGTTCACAATTGAACCAGAACTCAGTGTAGGGTCTACAGAAGTTGTTCTAATTCTGACTTTTAATGTTCCCTCTGGTCCAGACTTCATCACAACTGTCATTGCTTTCAACCTCCAGAAGTCAGTGAGGGACATGCATCATCTTTAATTTATATACAGATGAGGACACAGGTTCCAAAGTATCAAGTGACTTGCCTAAGTCAGAGTTGTTCAACTGTAACCCCTGGTGGGGAGGGTGGAAGCCCTTCTGGTCCAGCGCGGGCCCCCCCTCCAATCTGTTAGGTCCAGAGGCAGCGCGCCCTCCACAGAAATCCTGCCCTACAGTGGTTGCAGAGCACTAAAAAGGGAATTCCTAGCTCCTGACTCCCAAAACACAAATGCGTTCATGGGTCTCCACTCCTTCCCACAGATGAACATGTGTTTTTGTGGAAAGACCACACAGAGCAGTCAGGATCGCTATGTTGTTCCCAGATCTGGCCGTGTAGCCTGAGTCAAATTATAGAACCATGGCCACAATCAGCTGGAAGGAATTTAGGGATTGCCTCTGCTGGTGCATCAGAACCACCAAGACAGCCTATTAAAACAGATTCCTGGGATTCTGATTCAGTAGGTCTGGATCCCTGAAGATTTTGCTATTAGCAAGCTTCCAAGGCAGGCCAAATGCTGCCCGTCCGTGGACCTCATGATACCTGAGAATCATTGGCCTATGATAATCCTGTCATAAGATGGGTAGGCAAAGTCTTCAAGGCCACTTAATAAATATTAGGCTTTACAGGCCAGGCAGTCTTGTTGCAGCTACTCTGCCACAGTAACTCAATCGTGGCCAGAGATAATCTGTATCCTCCTACAAAAATAGGAGACCCGTGGATTGCTGTCAAATGGGGATGATGTTCTGGCCTGATTTTTCTCTGTGACTATACTGAAGATGAGGTATAATCATATCATAAACACTCAGAAGATAACATTTCTGTATCAGGTTCAATCAGCCCCATATTATCAGCTATACTAAACACCTTTATTTTAATAATCATTGAATTTGTCTTTATAAATGTTCCCTCTAATTGTTAGGCATTGCATAAAAAAATAAGGACGTTAAGATATGACAGAAGGGATCATTTTGATCGGTAATTTAGAACTTGCTTGGTGTCAGTAACTAGAAACAAGAGCCTTTATGTCAACAATGCCTTTGTGAAGCAGAAAAAACTCAAGCATCTAACAAGGTTGGCAAAACAAAAAAAAAAACAAAGCTTATGATGGCCTGCCATACTAACTGCCTTTGTAAAATATTGTAATTAAAAAACATTCTATAAGCAAAGACATAACCAACAAGTTATATTATTTTTTATTCATGTTAGAACTTCTATCAGTGTTTGAACATTAATATTTAGAGAGTTTGTACATTTTTGCCTCCCAAAGTTTAAAATGAGAACCATGCTAGTTCACAAATGGTAACTAATACATTTCACAATTGCATGATTATTCACTTGATCTCACTCTCTTAACACTGTTAAAACTTTTTCTTTTCCTTGCTGTACTTTACAATGAAAAGTGTGCCCCACTCATGTCTCAGCAAAGTTCCAGACATTATGGATTCATCACATATAAATTCTTTAAAAATATACTTCTGTCAAAAGACTTGATGACTACTATGTACACTACAAAAATAAATTTTCATATAAATAAATTATATGGCATACTTTTATCTTTGTAACTGAATTGACACAAACCCATTTCCACCAAAACTGGCAGATAATGAGACCCAGTTTGAATATTTATTTCTTTTAAACTCCTTACACTAAAACCTACCATGAGTCCTTAATGAAAATGTTATATACTCTGAACTATTTAACATTAGTAAGCACTCTATACAAACAAAAAGTCTGTTCAAAAGTAAAACACAGCTGTAATAGTGTTTCCAATAGAAATAAAAATCCCTGCATTCTTTTTGTTATAAACTGGCATGACAAATACTGTAAGAAAACATTCTTATGATACAAAATTATAAATATCAGCAAAGATTTCTTTTAAAAAATTAAAACATCCAAATGAACAAACAAGACAGACAAAATAAAACTATTTTAAGGAGATATTCTAGTTGCCTGCCAGCCCCCGCGTTCTCCCTTTGCCAATGTGACTATCGGAGAGAAAATTCTACGCTGTGCAGAAAGCAGGGGCAGGGCAAGCTGTCATGCGCCACACAAGTTGGGCTCAGGAAAGGAGTGAGGGCACGCCATGAGGCACAGGGAAGCAGGCCTCAGAATTTTGCATCCTCACTCTCTTGGATGCAGGACATGAGTTTTCTGAGCAGAGCTGGGTGTTAGGTAGACAGTGTGGCTAACAGAGGCACCAAACAGTAGCGGTGGAGCCGTCAGGGCCCCTAGCATATTAACACACATACCTGGCGGCCACAGGTGGCTTCTAATTAGTATCTTACAGTTTTGTGATGAGTTTAGGATCTGAGGTCACTGCACTGCTGGGTACTATCTGGGGGTCTGTTGCCTTTCGATTACAATTTTCCATGTAAAATAGGGGGGCGTGATGGAAGCTGCCATTCGTGCCCTACTATAGTAGCTTAGTCTGGGTGTCAAGTGCTTCCCCAACATTTGCTTGTCTCTGGCTAAGAGCTGAGGAAGACCAAGCCTCAGATATAGACAACAGAACTGATACAGAAGCAAATCTTTAAAGTAATGCCTGGTTGAGAGACCTGCCTCCATATCCATTCTTCAGTGGGGTGTGTACAATAAGCATCTCCCTGCACGTCAATAAATGCCACATAGAAAGAACACTAATGATAGTGAGAGGAAGAAGACGATTTACTTAGGAAGTATGCACCCATCATGTTAATGCAAACACTGAGAAGGATCCTTCTGAAGTTCACATCCCACAGAACTAACTCTGCATCACTGTATCGGATGCTCACTATTTAAAGATGCAAACAGATCCAGAAAGCTCCAGCCAACTGTGCAGTTTAAGAAGAAAGCGAGTTTAAATTGTAGAGACTTGAAACATCACCTTTGAGTTTATTATGGGTCCAGAACAAACAGGTTTTTATACCTGTAGCAGGGTCATTGTCTCCAAAACATTTTCAATATACTCTTAACATTTTTTGGGGGGGAGCGGGGAGGATGTGTGTGATATGTGTGTGTGTGTGTGTGTTGGTCATGAGAGGTATAATGAAGGCTGCATAACACGTTCATGGTCCAGCCAAGGCTCACCACGAGGCGTGTTCTCTAATTCTTGAACGACAAGGAAGATGAACAGATGTTATCTCTGTACCCTGAGGTTCCAACGACCACCACACAAAGATCCATCTGAAGATAGTTATCTCCTCTGAGGCACAAGCTGGGGTATCTGGTTGGCAGCCAGTGATCTTAGGAGATGCCCTGGACTTGAAGTGAGTCTGGCAAAAGGATAAGGCGATGTTTAGGGTGGCGCTAGCCCTCCACTGGCACTAGGCAAGAAAGGTATCCTGACTCTTCCAGCCTGACCAGGGCAGAGCCCACTAAGGATTAGACAGACAGTTAAAAAAACAAAAAAAGAAAAAAAAATCACAGTGCAGAACATTGGGGAATCACACACGTTCACACATACAGCCAAAGAGAAAACGTGCATTCAACTACACCTAGAGAAGCCACCAGGGTTAACGTGCTTTCTTCATATCTGCTCATTAAACAACAAAATTATCACGCATAGCGTGTCTGAAAGTTAACAGTAACATTTCATACTACCACAGGGTTGTGATATGCAAATTTAAAATATTTTAAACAAAAACTTTACAAAATAATCCTATTATATAAGCAATATTTGCATAGAATTATACAGGTAAATTATACAATATTTAAGCAGCAGCAACAAATGCTGAAATTTAAGACTAAGTTAAGCTTGGTTGTGGCACAGAGACCAATGTACAAATAAGGAGGGGCCTTGCTGTGGCCTCCCCACTGCCCACTGTGGGGCAGGAGTGGAGAAGCCCCAGATCACACTACTTTACATCTGTTCCTTTGTATATTACACATGTGTACACCTCTTAAATATTTATAGAAATATTTCACAAAATAATACAATCGGTTACAGTAACAGCGAACTGCCCACCCTGGTGCAGTGTATCTTTCTAACTCCAAGTATTTCTCTTCATGCAGTTCAGAGGGAAGGTGGGGGTGGGGATTCCAATCTTTGGCCTCTTTGCTTCAGATTTCTCACCCTTTAAAAGAAAAGAAAAAAGTCAAACCAAGTAACAGATGTATAGGAGTCCATGTTTGTAAAGCACACAAACAAGAAAAAGGCGATCTATGGTATTAGAAATTCAGATGGCGGGGGCCTGGGTGAGGACAAGAGGGCTTTCCAGGGGCTGGTTACAATCCCTTCCTTGATCTGTGAGCTGGGGACACGGATGTGTTCACTCTGCAACTGTTCACTGAGCTATGTGTGTACCATACATAACTGTATGGCACTTTAATAAAGATTGAAAAACAGATGAAAGGGTACTACTGTTAGCACCTTTATTAAGTGGCACTAACCCTCAATGGGTTGACAATGAGGGGAGAGAACCAATTTGGGATAAGACTAGTTCTCCCAGGATGACAGAGCTTGGACGTGGCAGTGTTGCCTTGGGGATGAGACGGAGGTTGCTGTCATTCAGTCTGGAACACACCAACACCAGGGACTCCAAGTCCCCCCTCCCTCCAAGCCTCAGGGAGCTTTCTTGCTGTGCCCCTGTGTCCCTTGGACTCACACACCTCAGCTGGAGCTGCTGCCCCGGGGCCTCTCCTCACACTCCACGTCTTGCAGCTCAATGACCTCCACCTTGGAATCCCTCCTCTCACACCGCACGCTAAAAGGCACGTGGGGGTCCTCGAACAGCCCGGGGTCCGTCTCGGGGTAGTCCTCGTAGCCCGGGCACAGGCCCCCTCGAGGGTTTCGCCCAGGCCCAGGGGCGGGCTGGGGGTGCACAGCGACAGTTACAGAAGCCGAGGCCGTCACGGTGGTGATAGGCTGGCAGTAGCCGGGCATGGAGCTACCCATGGCAGTGAATGCTGGGTGCCGAGGGTTGTGAGAGCGGGTTCCTCGGGGGCCCATGCGGTCCCTATTGCTAGGGCCAGAATGCCCTTCAGTAGAAATTTCAAAAGCGTCTCTGCGCGGTCTGTAGGGAGGTGGTCGCAAGCCTTCTCTGAGAGGTTCCCCCCGGGGCTGCTGGCCTGGCCGTCCCGGTGGCAGGGGCCCAGAGTCCGGGTGGGGCTGCTGTCGAGGGTTTGAAGGCGGGTGATGTCTTGCTTCAGGATGGACCACCTAAAGAGAGTGAAAGCAGGTTAAAGCAGGCCAGGCGCTAACCCCAGGCCGGGCAGCACCCCCGGTGTTCCCAGCTCTCCCTTCTTGGCTTTGGCTCCTGCCTGGCCACCCACACACACATGCACAGCTCTTCTCAACCAAGTGCTCAACCTCACAAATGTCTGGAGAGGCCTGCGGGGAGTCTATGGGGGCCTTACACACACACACAGAGGGAGGGAGGGAGGGAGGGAGAGGAGAGGGGGAGAGGGGGAGAGAGAGGATCCATTTGCTGAGAACCTCCCGATGTGGTGGGGGAGCATCTACACCAGGCTCTCCAAACCCTATGTCCAGGCTTTCTCCAGCACGGCTGGCTGGACACATACAGCTGCTCCCCACACATGTGAAGCTGCAGACCAAGAGCTTGTGTGCGGCCTCCCTCCCAGTCAGCTGCCCCGGCCTGCTCAGCAGCGAGCGCGCTGAGCTCCTCTTCTAAAACTGCCGAGCCACGGGCCCTCGCACGCACAAATGCCGGACGGACCCTGGCAGAACTGTCCATGCTACTCTGCTGACTATAGTAATGGTTAGGGAGCCATAGCTATTTCCATTTAAATTATCTAGAATCTTAGCCACATTTCGAGGGCTCAACAGCTACATGTGGCCAGTGGCTTCTGTACTGAAGAGCACAGAGAGCGTTTGCATTGTCACAGCAAGTTCTATGGAGCAGCGCTGCTCTGTCTGGTTGTTAGGAATCTGGTTTCTGGGTCTCTATACAAAGCATGGAGCAACACAGTGGCCACATCAATCAAAAGGACCGTGACCAACTTCAAAGTCGTTCTGCTTGTACCTATTTTTAGGCTCCCGCTGAACAAAACCAGATTCACACTGCAGCTCAGCAGGCATCGCCCCAGGGGGTAAGAGGAGGAAAATTTAGGTTATTTGGTTGGCCCCTCTGTCTTTCATGGAAGGCCTGCTCTGGCCTGGGACTGGAATCCCCATTTCCTGGAGGGACAGCAGGAGGCTCTCAGTTGGAGGGTTGGAGAAATATGAGCCTCAGAACTTTCTGTGGGTTTTGCGCGCGGTGCTTCAGAACTGGGGACTGGGGACAATCTGGGAGGCACAGAGTGAAGGACATGTGTGGCTGGGCTCTCGGAGCCTCTAAGAAGGGGTCCCAAGTCGCGCACAGATTTTCTGAAATCACCAAAGGCTAAGCTGCCCTGTGCCTCCCCAGCCACCTAGAATATGTATTTAGAGTCACAAAACCTTCTGTTAAAGTCTTAGGCAATGGTGACTGAAATAATTTTGTACCAAGGTCAATTAAAGGTTAACAGAAGTGAGAGAAAAAATATATCACTTCTGCTGGCAATAAAGACCTCATTACATTTTTTCAAGAGTATCATTCTAACATGATAATATGCAACTTAAAAAAAAACATAAAAGGCAAAGACTCTGGCCCTCCAGCTCAAATTGTACTTAGCTTGAACAAGATAGATGCTGCTGCTCTATGCATTTACCGTTGCTGTTACTGGCCTCTGCCCTTTTTGATCCATGTAAGATCCAACTATACGAAGCTGACATTTTTATACATTAGCAGAGTCCAATACTGGCAATTTCATGTTACCGCCTAACCTCTACTTTTTGCATGTCTGATGTGCTACTCAGAGCAGGCAGGGGCTGGCCCTGAGGGTGACTTACGGTGGAGCGGGCAAAGACGGGGTTTTCTGTGGCTTCTACGATCACGTGGTGGGTAGAGCCCCCAGCTCCCTGCTGGGCCTCATACTGTCTAAGCTCCTCGCTGATGCCGGACACCGTTGTTTGAGAACTGTACTCCGAGTCAGAGGAATCAGACCCATTGTTCGCATGACAAGGGGGCACAGCAAAGCGGACCACACTGGGGGGTGGCTCTGGGGAAGGAGTGGGCAGCCGGTTCATCCCATTTGCTGGAGATACCTGTTTAAGATAATTCCATATTAAAAGTGCCCTAATCCATCTACTGTGAGTCACTCTCAAAGTTCAAAGAACAGTATTGTTCAGGGGGCCCTGCTCCACCCCTCCAGACCTCCCCTACTACTCTATATTCCACTCTCTCTTTCTGCCACCATGGAGGACCCAAATGCCTGACAGCTGCAGCAAAAGAATGGCCCTCTGCTCTCTCACACTGGAAAGACAGGCAGGACCCTTTTTACTCTTCTTCAAGCCCAGATTTATCTCGAGTGGAAAATACTTCATTGATATAGATGTACAAGACTCAGGCTGTCGACCACTTGCTGCTTTAAAACAAAACCAAACCAAGCCAGTACTACATCTCTAAAACTATTACACTGAAGAGAAAAAAGGCCATGGTTTGAGATGTTTACTAAAAAAGCAAGTCATTGGTAATGTGGATATACCTAAATATCTAAATTAAGAGTGACAGGAAAAAGGGCATTCAGGTGGCATATTGACTGCACACAACGCCCGGCATAATTACTGACCTCAGGATACGGTCCGAAGAAGGACAAAAGGACTGGAAGCAAAACCAGCCCATTGAGAACACCCAGGATTGTTAGGATTGCCAGGACAGCAAAGAAATACCTTGAAGATAAAAGAGAAAAAGGAACATTCACCGTGGCAAACATCAACTAAGTTGCCCTTCACGTGCCCCAATATTGCAGTATATCATAAGCCAAAAATTAGCAAAACCTAAACAGGTAGAAAGCTGTTATAAAATTATGGTTCAAAGTCAGCACTAGATTTTTTTACCTTCTGATTTAGAGGGCTGCATTCCACAAACCAAAGTGTTAGTTCACGAAAGGAGGAAAAAAAAAATTAGTTTGTTAATTTGCTGAATTCTCATGGTATGTAATGTTATTTTTGAATGTGTTACACAAACACAAAAATATGGAATGCAAACTGAATGGCTGAGTGGACTGAAAGCACAAATACAATGCAGAGGGGCCCCTGTCCATGAAAACCCAGCAGAAGCAAACAAATGAAGTGAAGGGTGCAGAATTTAAACAATTTAGCCCAGGAGGAAAAGCAACCCACTTGTGCAAGGCAGCTAATCCACTGTGAAATGCTTCTGCATCTTAGAGCAGAATCTCTAATTAAGTCTCCAGCGTATCAGGTGAGGCTTTCCCTGGGCTTTCATTAATCACAACTTTCTGTCTAGAATTCTGTGAGTTCCAGTTTAACCAAACAGCTCCAACTGAAACCTTTTTAGAACACAGAAACCAGCTTTCTGTAAAGAAAACCCTGTCCATTTCTGTGGTTGCTGGGGCATTTGCGGGGGAGGGCGGTCCATAGTGATGGGGCTGCTCTGAGGCCAATCTTTTGTTGAACAATTTAGCAACTCTGAATACTCTTGTTTTGCGTCAGCCAATTCAAACATAAAGGCTATAGCACCATGAAGAAGAGGAGCGTGCACAAGTGGCCCTGCTTTCCCACCACTGGGGGCTAAGGTCTGGGATCGTTCATGAATATACCAAGGTAAACCTGTTAGCCAGGGACAGACACTCCCAGACATGCCACACAGGGGTAGGAGGTAGGATCCATGCAACTATGTATTTCTGTAACTAATGATTTCTAGGGCAGTTTTGCTGGAAATGGGCTGTGGGGGTGGGGGGAGCTTAGGATGTTCTGAGAAGAGGGAAGGCAAGATATCTGTTGTAATAGTCCTCTTGATCATAAAACAGAACAGGCACCAAACTTTGCCACATCTCTTTATGTTTCAGCATTAGATAAAAGGAGAGAGAATTCCTATAAAAATACAAATACCTCGCAGCTATTATAAACACTCGAAACTTCTGAGCTGCATTAGTAGAAACCAAGCAGCCAATGTCTTACTCTAATGTAAACTGCTAGAACTTTAGGCATGGGCATATATCAGCAGCAGGCATTAAGACATTTGCATCCCATCCATCTAACTATAGAATAAACAGACCAATTAGATTTCTGACGCTTAGTGTACACAATGTCTGCTCATCTAGTCGACCCCAGTGAGGGCTTTATCAGGTCAATCCATCCAGTTCTAGAAAATGGGAAGCCCTTTTAAGTGTTTGAAACAAGAATCCTGATATCTCTGGGAGAGAACAAGAAGCCGGGGGTTAGATGAGAGAGCTGGGATTCTGCCCGCCATTCAAGGTCCCATGCAATGGGTGTTCGGATTCAGGCTGAAAGTTGCCTCTGTATGGCTCACTTGGCATCCACCATGGCTGAGTTAGATCCTCTGAGATCCCGACACACCCTGTGATTCCCATGGTTTTGAATTGCCTGTGAACTTGCCTCTCCTATAAGTTACAACATGGATGGGGACAGGGTCCCTGTTACTTGTGTGAAAGGGCACTTATGACATGATCATCACGTTGTGTTGAATGGAAAAGCATACAAAAGAAACCCTTGACAAATGGCTTCATACCATCAACTACTAATGCCCCCCAAAAATGTAAGTGAAGGAAATAAAGGAAAAATCAAATTAAGAACTTAAAACAAAACTGGCACCAAAACCTTGATCTAGTTTAGGCATATATCTGGTATTGGCAAATAAGAATGTACTAATTGGCCTGTTAACTGATTAACTGTGTGTGCTGAAACCAGCAGCGTGAGCATCACCTGGGAGCTGACTACAACTGCAGTCTGTTACTCACCTTCCTCCTACCCCCTAAGAAATCTGAGCTGCATTTATGGAGAGCCTCAGATGACTCAGAAGCATGTTACAGTTGGGGAAGTGCAGTCTATACTGTAATAGATATCTCACCTCTTCACTTGCCTTACACCAAAAGCAACGTGAGTGGAAGCAAACTGACAGTCTTTCTAGGAAGGCTAAGCTCCACAATGTTGAACTGCCTAAAGGGGGATGCTACACACCAGGGGAATGATGTTTTTCCCATTATAAGCTGGCTACAACTGAAAACTCTCTTCTTTTTATTGAAAACCAAAGGTCTATCACAGATACACACACACTTAGAAAGCCTGTTTAGGTTCTCTCACCAGATTGCTGAAGCACCGCTAACAACCCAAGCATTTCTCACATTTGGTTCACCTTTACTGACTGACTCTGGCCCTGCCCCTCCACAGAGCAGCAGTGCTGCATCCAGGAGCAGCTGCTTCACAATGCTGTGGAGGCTGCTCAGAGAAGAAAATGGTCTGGCCCTGCTATTCTCAAACTATTTTCAAAAGGAAAAGTTGCTCCCCCTTTTATACTTCGTCACAGTCTTCATTAAATTCGCCAGAAACTGCTTGCCTTTAGAGCCTAACTTATCTAAACTAGGCTTGGATTTCCAAAATTTGACACCAAATTCACATATTAAATGCATCCTAAATTTTAGTGGGAACTTGAATCTGAAATCTGGGCATATTATATGTTCACGTCTTAAAAGAGTAAAATCTAGGTGACAATTTTAGGTGTTTGTAAGTTTTCCTTCCTACAGTTTTGAAGGAAGTGAAGGTGAGATTGTCAATTAATGGGAACCAGAGTCATCTTTCTGTAGATATTTCTAACCTGGAACACCAAAACATGGAATATCAGGCAATCCTTCAGCCTTTGCTGCTAGCCCCAAATCCTCCGTCTTTTCTCTTCAAGATGGCCTTAGAGGAGAGCTTTCCTTTATACCTCCTTGGCTCATCTTTGAGTTCATAAAGTCAAAAGAAAGCGACATCACAGATTGTGATAATCAAAACATCATGTTGTATACCTTAAGTATATATGAGTTACATCTGTCAGTTATAAATTATACCTCAATCAAGCTGGTGTGTGTGTGGGTGTGTGTGGGGGGGTGTACATCAAAGTGTAAGACATGCTACAATCTAGCAGATACAGAAGGAAATAAACAGCAGAAGTCACCTGAGCAAACAATGATTAAAACAAGTCTTTTCTCCTACTTCTGCTTACCTGACAATGAAATCAAATTCTGATCCTGCCAGCATCAGCACTCCCAGCAGAGTAGAAACAGCCCCATCCAGAACAGGTGCAAACATGTGCTCCAGGGCAAGAACGGCCCTGCGGTTCTTATCGCCAATGGCTGTGAGAAAGGCCTGTGCAAAAGGAAAGAGTTCAAATGGTCAGTCCTGGACTTGACTTGGTCAATGCTGTCTTAACCCCTTTCCCATTTAGAAAAAAAAGTACAGCTTGCTGCCAGCATTCATTTAACATCACACATAGGAATGCTACATTTTCTAGGATTCGACATTTTCAGCAACTGAGTTATTTTATTTTATAATTGGAAATACCACCAGTAAAAGCAAAATGCTCTAAGTAGAACGGTATCATTTGTTCCTACGGACTACTGATACACTAGAGCAATTCGAAAATTAAAAGAAGTGAGATATTTTGTGGCAAACTTTGGGAGTAATCTTTTAGGACTGTATGTAATCTGTGAGTTATCTCAGGGTAAATGCCTCAGCTACCAGTGCTGCCAGTGATATTTTTAGGGCAAATGGGAAATAGATTAAACTCTATAAACTGCTTTAATCTGCCTCTATAGAAATGCTCGCATCTTCCTATTTATTCGGTTTATTCAACTAGCTAAATCTAGGCTTATTCTAAAATGACCTGTTCGTGAAATTGGATCATATTTGGTGTTGATATAAATCTTGAAGAACAAAAAAGGATGAAAAGCATATTGACCTGAAATTAAAAACCAAACCTATTAAAAAATGAGCAAAATATTCCCTTTTCACTGCTACTCACCCATGAGTTTTCTCTTCCACTCAAGTTCTCTGACACCATTCAGATATCTCCAGTTATGAAAATGACATCTTGCCTGATTTTTTGGATGGTCGAGGTCTTAGTTCTGAATGGACTTATAAGCTCAGTGTCATGTGAGACAAGGTGCTAAATACATAATTTCCTCATGATTGTACTGAGGGGAGAATTTCTGTCACCATGTTCAAATGAATGTGTTTATTGTGCATCTAAGCACCATGGGGATATCATAAGAGAAAGGCAGGACTGTAAATTCAATCCAAGCATGTTCTGATCACGTGTGGACATGTCCCTGCCTCCTCTGTGTTCTCCATAGCTCTCCTAGATCAAGAACACGGTTTTACCAGTAAGTCCTGGTATATCAGACTGTTGGCTTGAGTGTGACCCAGGACTGATTTAATGTGGGCTACACCTGGTCTGGTCTTATAGTGGAAACCCAGCAGTAAGGGGTGGGCCTGGCATAAGTTCTCTCTCTGCCTGAAAGTTCAGGCTGCTCTGGGATATGCTAAGAAGAGAGGGCCAGTAGCTTCTTAAAGACCCAGGCCCACAATACACTGCAGGGAGCATTCTATCCCCAGTGCACCCCGTGGAAGGACAGGAAGGTTATTTTCCTTAATGGACCAAGAAACAAAAGTATATCGAGGTGTGCTATGACTTTATACTTTTCTCCCAAGTGGGTTCTACATATCCATGTGCTCTTTCCAAGCTGGAAGAGTTTAGGGTCAATCTAGTTGCCTTTCTCTCGGGAGGAAAGCACTGAGATGTCTGGAACCATGTTACTTTGTGCGTACTTGGGCTATGAAGACGTCATGGTCAAGCTGGTTTATCCTTTCATTCAGTTCATGTTCTCAAAACAGCGAGCCAATAGGAATCCCCCAATTCCCTGAAGACCATTCATGGAATGCGTCCTCTTCAACAACCTTATTCCACCATTTTATACATCATGTAAGAGCAGTAACTGCCCACTTTAAGATGTTCAAATACGGGATAGGGTAAGAACACCATGTCCTGAAGATGGATAGTCTCATGATGAAGACTGGGGCTTAAAGCAATGAGCAGGGATTGTTGCTCACAAAACCAAACTGGCTCTTGAGACTCCTTAAATTCTAGGAATTAAGTCTTGTGTTAGCAGTAGAAGCATTCCTTAACTGTTTATTCCACCCTGGTGTGCGTTTTCATGTTCATACCAGCTCACAGGCAGAGAGACTTGGAGTGCTGCTGCACCTTAAAGACTGTAGTGTGCATTTACCTTGTAAAAATCTGTTCTAGGACAGATCTGCCAGTGTTTTGCAATGCAAGCTACCAAAATTTAGTTCACATCAGAATAAAATGGAGTCTTAACTCATATGCAGTGTTTCTTCCTTTTTTTGAAAAAATGAGATTAGAATGTGTTTCTGAGCTCTAGGCTACTGGGCTCTTTTCAAAAAAGAAAAAAAAATCCTTATCCTTCCTCTCAGTTCAATGGAGAAAAGTCACTTGGGAAGTCTTGATATTTAGAGAATGCTACTTCTGTATTATCAATTTTTCGTTATACACTGGGAGAAAAATGGGTCAACTTCAACAAAACATTCACTATGAAACACAAAAGTGTACAATCTCTAAGTTGCATAAAAATGAACCTGGAAGGCTCCTGTGGCAGAACTACGGGAGGTACAAGGCAGAAGCACATGCAGACACACAGGTGCCACAGGTTGAGTCCAAAGAAAATCAATGCTAGAGATTGCTAAAGCAAGGCTAATAGTAATTAGATCCAAGTCCAAGGTTCAGTTTCCTAGCTGAGGCATTCCCAAACAGCAGTATTTATTCTGTCAAGGACTTAGGCTGTAAGCACAAGTGCAGATGGTACATAATTTATACACTGCTATGAGGCTTCTGAATAATTCTCTGATAAATACATACAATGGGCTTGTCTCTTGGATTTAAGACTCCTTTTAAAGTTTAATTTCCTCCAAAAAAGCATTCGCAAGGACTGGACACAGGACGATAGAGGAAATAAATTCCTGTTGAGAGCAACACTAATTCTCACACTCGGAGGATAGAAGGCTGAAGGAGCTGGGTGGGCTCAGGCAGGAGAGGAGCTCCTTTACACTCAGCACCTGCATCTTCACTCACCAGCCCCAAGTAGTTCCTTAGCTGTCAACTAGCTGCACTCTCAATTATACCATCCCCAGTAAGCTCATGCATGTGGTCTCATTTTATCCTCACTTTATTATTGTTTTTGTGAGTGCATACACACACACACACACACACACACACACACACACACACACACACACACACACTCTCTCTCACACACGTGCCATCTTATCTTGGGAACACAGTCGACAACTTGAGGACCCTGTGATGACACTAATGACAACACCAAATAAACAGAATCCTTCCTGGCTTACTCAATACATTGATGACACTGCATATTGATGACCTGGCCCAGTTCACCTTTGTTTTAATGCCCTTCTCCTCAGATTCGCTAAGAGGGAAAAGGAGTCCAAGCAAATTCTAGCCACTCATAGGGAATGTCTGTGCCAGTCTGAAGCCTTTGCATGGTTTGTGTACCAGGTGTGTTGCTTGATATTGGAGAAAATGAAAAGGTTCCCAACTTGGAGACTAAGAGAGTGAGAGGAAATGTGCTGCTTTGTCAGAGTTGTAGGTGGCAACATCTTCCGTACCAGAGCAACGTGAACGGTAAACTCCACTCCAATGCCGACAGAAGCAATCAGGATGACCACAGGCACCGCACTGAGCTTGATTCCGATGAGGCCCATCATGCCAAAGAGCTCAACTGTCATCAAAGCCAGGACTGTCACCTGTAAGAAGGCACGGGGTTGAGGGGATGGCCATAAACACACTCTAGGTGTGGAAAACGAGTAAGGTATTCAAGCACTGATTTGGCCTTGCTTCAGATGGAAAGCAGAAACACCTGGGACCCAAATATAATGAAAGGGCTGGCTCGTTGTAACTTCCAATAACTGTCTTTATTTCCTAATTCAACATCTCCCTGCTGGGAAGGGAGACTTTTGAGACAATTTTGGGACAGCCGCCTTGAGGCAGTAGAGGTACACAAAGGCAAAGTTTAGCATTCTACTGCCAACTGTCTTTCTAACATATCTACTCTAGAAACAAAAAAATTTCAAAACTCCACCAGAGCAACCTTTGAAGAGTTACACAAACATGGAATCATCACTAGCTACAAATTTAAAACAACGCATTTCCTTCTGTTTTGATCTTAAGTATCACAGACTATCCTTCAACTCTGTCACCCAGTTGAAACTTTTAGTTTTTGGTTGCCTCGCCCTCCATCCCAAAGAGTGCTGACAGGACAGGGTGAATAAAAGTTCTTTCAACTAAAAGTAACTCTGCTTTTGTTAGAAGGGCCCATGGACTAAGTGCAGATGACTTAGGAGAAAGTTAAGTAGGAGAAAAGAGATGAGTCATCAGCTGATGCGGGTCAGGTTACAGGCCCCTTCACTTTGAAGAAAATGTGGAGCGACCGGGGTGCACAAAGCAAACAGTTAAATCCAAGGAAAAGCTTTTGCTTTTCATCTGCCTTGTAAAAATTTGCGAGGAGATGGAAAGAAAATCTGTGGAGTTTCTTGGGCCAAAGGGGAGAAAATAAAAATGAAAACTTTGCAGGGATGGAAGGAAGAGAGAGAGAGCATAGGCTACCCTTCTTGGGGGTAGGGCAGCGGGCAGTGGTGGCAGGAGAAGGACAAGTTTAATAAAAGTTCCCTTTGCTTTGTTTCAATAAGCTAGGGAAAGGTGGACAGCACCAATTGCTTAAGTACTGTGAAAACTCCTACAGACTAAACATTTACCTTTTAACATACCTGCTGCACAGACTTATGGTGCAGAAGCAAGACCTGGTCTCTGTTTTTATAATTTTGGCATTTTGAAGGCTATACCACAGTTCATGGAATTTAAACAGTGTCATGATTTTATTAGACTCTCCAAGAAACTTACTTCAAATCTGAGCATACTACACTTGGAAAAAGGATGCCAAAAAATAGGTTAGTAATACTAGCTTATCCTTTTCCCCCAGAAGTTAAAACACACACAACACACAACACCATCTCTAAAACCATTTTACTCGTACCACTGTCCTAACTTCTCTAATTATCCCTGCATTTAGAATAACCTTCTCTAGATTAGGTCCGGAATGATCACAAAAGGACACTTGAATTTAAAAAATTAGTTATTCCTTTGACTGTATTTCACAAATGCTCAGAGCTGTTATGAAAAGTGTGCTAATAACTCCCCTATCTTTACACAAAAAGTTTAAAGCTGCAGGGAGAGGGGACTTAAGATTAGGGCCATTAAAGGCTCTACCTAACCATGAACCTCGCCACCTCCAGCAGAATAAATATAGTATGGATGATGCAATCTTATACCTTCCTCCAGAGGCCCAGACATAAACAAAACTTCCCGGCTGCAAAAAGAGCTATGCTGAAAGGAATTTGACTTCCACAAAGACCCTTAGAATAAACTCACAATGATCCCGGCCGTCCAAGGGTTCAGCAGGAAGATGGCACACACCAAAAATGTGCAGGCCAGTACCACGCTGATGGACAGCAGGAGCCAGTGGCGAAGGCCAATGTACTGCTCCCAGAAGAGGAAGGGGTAGCCGTTGGGGTAGCTGGAGAGGCCCAGGCTTGTGTAGTTGTTGCAGATGGTTCTGACTTTTTCAATCGCTTCCACGAAGTCGGAGGTGTCACGCAAGCCATTGAGGTAGAAAGGGAACTGAGCATATTCGATGGGCTCTGCTGCTGGGACTAGACAGAGAAAGTGACAGGGAGAGAACCATGGGTAAGGGGCTCCCAGCAACACTGAAAAAGACAAAAGGATGCGATCCAGGTGGGAAGAGATGTGACAAATTCCCACTGTTGGCCACACCAGATGTGTGCCCCTGGATTCTCCATAATTACAACGAACACAGAGAAAAAGCACTCTGCAAGAAAGTCTACTTACTGCACACTTCTTTCAGCACAAAGAACAATATCAATGACAGTCTTCAGGTCTTTACAATTTTAATCTCTGGTTTACAGATTTTTAAGCAATAAGCAACCTTTGCTATTTCTGGGGGGAGAGGAAGAGCCTGTGATCTGTGTGTTTATTTAACCTTTGATTTCAAAGTTTTAGAAGCAGTCACTTTTGTAATGGGCCTAAACAACTTAAGAATTCAATTGTGGGAACATTTTTTGTTCAACTGACACAAGTGAAAATACTAAGTTCAAACTGTTTCACTCAATCACTTATGAGAACAGAATAACTTGAAAGTCATGCTTTACTGAGAAAAATGCTTAACTTTCTTATCCTTTTAGTGATCTAACACACTTAAACCTTCCATGCCTCTTTTTAAATGCAATGCTAAGTCTTCAGCAGCAGGGGAAGAAATCCTTACACAACAAGCATTTAGTTACTGCCGTTGTGTGTTCCAGACCCTTTGGGGTCATTCAGTTGACTTGCTAAACATGATTTGCCCTATTATAATCTCAACTATAAATTTTCATTAAGACAAGCCTTGGCTGCTTGCCACAAGGCTCTGGGGTTTAGATACAGGGACACACAACCCGCTTGCTCTCCAGACATGTTTGCAAAGAGACCCGTCTTCTTTCTCACGTCCTCCCTCAGCCTCAGATCCAAGGTATAAGCTACTAATATCGCTAACATAAATGCAGATTAAATCCACACAGAGCCACTTTTCAAAGTCAGGGCAGAGAGGTGAAAGGAAGAGATGCTGCTGTATACAGACTTTTCTGTTCCAGTTTAAACAGCTTTGACAGAGTACAGGTGCTTGGTGGCTTATAGGAATGACCCAACTTGCCAAAAATCCCTTCAACACCAGAGTTGACAAAGTTAAGATAAACATATAATCCCGAGCGATAAAACTTTGCAATAGTAAAATAACACTCAACCTGGAGGCATCCCCAGCTTTCACAGGGAACAGCTGGCATCAAAGAGAGATGCCTGGTGGACGTCTTAAGAGTTAAAGCTACAAATGGAGATTAGAGACTCTTATTTCTCAATGTGATCGAGCACGGATTGTATTCCATCACACATCCTCATCTGTCTCCTACAGTTTTAAGCTAAATGAAATAGATTACCCTGTTTACACTTTTGAACCCTGGGCAGCGTCAGCAGACGAGGGCTGTGACCAAGCTTGAAAGAACCGCGTAGGACGGCTCCATAAGTTCTCGGCCCCTGGATGGAGGCTACTTACTTCTCAGCCTGGTTTCTGGCATGTAGTCAGCTTTGTCGTGGACCCATTCAGGACGGTGAGGCCGGATGTTGGCCTGGGAGGCGGCGTAAGCCACTGGGTCGTTGCTAACCCAAGCGGTCAGGTAGATGTAGAAAGCGCTGGGATTAATGATGCCGTCTGCATCCACTAGGCGCCGTTTAGTCAACTGCAAAATGGGAAGAACGGAGGCCTTTCAAAGGAGGTTTGGGGTAAACAAACTCCTGCTTAGGGAGAGAAGAGGCAGAGCCCTGTACCAACACTTATAACAAAGACTAGAATGCCCACTGTTTGCCAGTGTAGAAAATCCCATCAGAACAACTTTGGTTTTTTTCAAAATACACTGATCAGAGGATGCGAAGATTGGAGTGTTTGTAACACACACACAGTTCTGCAGATGGCTAGGGAATCGACTGAACCAATTAAATCTGAATGCTAAAAGACTGTCTGCAGCCAAGGCAGAGAATGAACAATCTGGAGAAACATATTTATAGGAGGGGGAGGGGGGGGAACCTGGCAAGAATCCCCACACACGTCTGTGTGCAGTTAACCTCTGCTGTTAACACTGAAGGAAATGCCACCCAGTAAATGGAGGAGAGCTATAAAAATAAAACAACATCTGTATAAATTTTGCTAACACTAGACTCCTATGACCTGTGTATTCAAAAAATGCCCATCGCCAGAAAGTGGAGGGGACTGGCACACAGCCAGTCTTTCTGGGTAATCTTATTTGAGAGAGGTGTTCACAAGTGGGATGTCACATCCTTTGCTGGCCAAATACATGCTCCCTCTAAAAGGTCTTGAGGATGCTGCTCAGGTGAAGAGCACTGTGAGACACACAGACACACATGTATATTTTTTTCCTGTTTACTTTAGGTTTAGGCCTGGTTCCAATGCTTTTGGTCTTTTTTAACAAAATGAAAAACACCAGTGACAGCAGTTAACAGAGAAAGAGTGAGGGAAGAAAAGAGAAAGGAGGAGAACGAGGGAACTAAATTTCAGAGATCTGGATTCAATTAATCCACAGGATATGTAACAACTGTATGTCTTCAAGCTGTCTCTGGAATTGCATAGTATAGCTCATGGCCTCTGTGCATGCAGCACCCTTTTCTCCCTCCCAGGCAGAGGAAATGATGGGGAGTGGGGGGAGACCAGCCCAGTCACTTCTGTCCCAGGCGTCCCTGGCCTCTGAAGCCCACTGCAGGCCCTGGGGCGTGCCCTGTTATCTCTCACACAGGCTCCTCTGCCCACATCCTGGTCAAACTCGACGGCATGGCGCACGTGGCCATAAAGAACCAAGTTCACACTCTATAATAACTCTGAACAATGTACTTTGTAAATGTGTCACCTTTAATGCCAGCAAAAAAGGGGAGATAATAAACAGAGCTGCTAGAAAGATCATTAGCATGATGGTTTTCTGCCTGAAGGTGAAGCAAGTAAGCTATAAAGAACAGAGGGGACAGGATCTGGGAAAGCCAGTAGTAAGTAGAGTTGGACTCATCTGAAATCTGAAGAGTCCAAACATATCCCTCAACACGCCTGAGGAATCAAAAGGATATCCTGGAATCAAAGTGTCACAGTGAAGGCACAAATGCAGGTGGAGCATGATTACCAAATGGAATCAGCTCCTGTTACTAAGGGGCCTGTGCAGAACCACCCATGAGTCTACACATATTCCGTAAGTCTCATTCAAGAGAGAGCAAACTGTCTGTTCTCTCCTTCTCTACCCCAAGGGCCAGGATGACCCAAAGAAATCAAATGCAACAAATGCTCTCATCCTTGATCACCTCTCTGATCTCCCAACCCATACATCCAGCTCAAATTCTGCTCATTCAAATGGCAGCTACCTAATGACTCTATCTTTTCGAATTTGAATACAACCAAGACCAATGCAGTAGCAAATATTAGAATTCAAACTTGAATTCAAAAAGAACACTATACAGCACCTCTAACACCAAAAGGAGCCTTCCTTCTCTGTACTTTTTAACAATTGCTCACCACCAGACAGAAGAGCAAACGGAAGCTGTCTGGCTTGCCTGTGGGAACACAATTAGCTGGTGGGATAAAGTGAATTTCACCCCCAATGGCTCATGTCAGCAGAAAAGAGGCTGGGACGGCAGGCTGTGAACCAGCTTTCAACATGGCAGCTGCCCCACAGCTCTCTCACCGATGCCCTCTGACACCCCACCATGTAGGGCAGGGAGTGTACCTGACTGATATCGATGGGTTTGTCGCGGCTGCCAGTCTGCACCAGGAGTTTATAGGCAAGGACCCCATCATCTGATCCATTTTTGTAATTGTTTGGCATGATTTTCCCAGTTTCCCAGTCGCTGTCGAATGCATCCTGAAGTCCTAAAAAAGGCAAGTGTGTATAATATGTTACAACACCTCACAGGAATGACCCTGGTCCTAACAAGGTGGCTGAGGACTGAGAACAGGACAGAATGGTGTGGGACAGCAAACCAGGACATTCCACGTTCTAACTGTATTCAACTTCAATTTCAAGGGATGCTATTAGATTTTTCACGCATAAACTTCAGGTTGCTAATGACCATTGCTCCAAAAGTGGAAAGGGGGGGAATATTTGTTTCTAGAAACAAATATTCATGCTTTACCTCAGAAAATAAAATTTAAAAAACCCTCCTTTTTCTCCATAACTGTGCCCAAAAGAAGTGAGAGAGAACACAAGAGAGCAGGTGGGCTGGGCGAGGAAGACACAGCAGGCTCACTATGTCATGCCACTATCAGGTGCTGAGCTACGGACTCCTCAATGCAACCAGAATTCTACTGGGAGGGGGAAGAACACATTCAAACTCCCCACTTCAAACAGCAACTCAGCTGCTTCGAGCCCAGGGTGGGTGAACACGATTCTGTCAATTTGTTCCATCTGTTCGACTTGTGGAGCTAATGCAAGTTGTGGGATCAGCTGCCAGGTTGTGTAAAGATCACAGCCAACACCTATTCACTCTCGACTGTTCTCTTCCTCTTTGCCACCCTTCCTCAGAAGAGGGGGTGTGGGGGAGAGGGCAGGCAGGGAGCTTGTGCACGCGTGTCTGTGCAGGGAAATACCTCACAGGGTAAATTTGGATCAGATTGAGAACAGGAAGCCACAGGCCAATACAAGGGGGCTCTGTGAGAACAGATGACAAACCGCAAGCCTGGGGAGGGGAAGGAAAGAGCTTTCTGGGCTTGGGGGATGGGCGAGCCCACCAGCCCACCACACACAGCTGTGCTTGGCCTCTGTAATCAAAACCATCATTACAAACCTGATGGTTTGGCTACAGCTGTACAGAGATAAGCGTGCTGGAAGAGAAAACAGGGCCCTGGTGACCTGGCCTTGGGGTCTGAACCATCCCGGTGTGCACACACTCTTCTCTAACACCCCCACCTCCTTTCTATCACCGTGCTACCCCCGCCCCCAAATCACCTCCCAAGTAGAGCTCACGAGCCCCAGTAGCTCAGGAAACCACATCTTTTGAACAAGCTGCACATGCCTAGGTTAGACGTGGCCAGTAAGGAGAAAGGTTCATTTCATTCCACAATATGCCTTGAGTGACTTCAAAGACACCCTCCCCCCCAACGGGTTCCATTAGTGATCAAAATGATTAAGCTTCCTGGGGTTTAAAGTGGAGTGAGTGAGTGAGTGAGTGAGTGAGTGTGTGTGTGTGGGGGGGGGGGGGAATCACGGGACCCTGCCTCTCTGTCTCTCTCTTTAAACCTTCCTTCCGACATTGCTGTGGGCGTTGTTTTTATACGAACAATTTGGGGATGAGGACTGTGGGCTCGGTGGTGAAAGTCGGCCCTGTTAGGGAATGAGCATGTAGGAATGGCAGGCAGGGAGACCACCGGGACGGCAGGCTCCCAAAGCTCAGACTGTTTTTCATGGCAAGGCATGCACACAACAAGCTGTACTGAACAGATGTTATTTTATTACCTAACGTGGTTTATTTTAAACAAACAAACAAACAAACAGGAGAGGAAAAACAACCCCACACCCCTCAAAAAAGAGGCCTGGTCTGTTTTCCTCACCATTATAGAATTTTCATCACTTTGTGGCTTGCATGGTACTTTAACCCTTTCCCTCTTGACCTGTTAATGCTAAGGAGCAGCTCAGGCTTAACATGAGCACTGCGCTGCATAAGCATTTTACGCTGATCATCCGTTTAGTTCTAACAACAACCTTGTGAGGTTGCCCTCTCAGTACTATCACTCCCACTCTACAGATGAGGAACTAAGGCTTGGGAAGGTACAGTCACTTACTGAAGACTACAAGTAGGCAAGTGTTGGAGCTAAGCTTTGGGTCTGGGCACTCTGATTCAGAGTTAGCTTAAAACACTGGTGCTTTCAATTGCCCTGAACATATCCGGAAGGATTTGTTAAAGACACGAATAAGATTAGGAAAATTAATTTGGGCACCAACAATGTCTGGTGGCAAACATGGAGTCTCAAAACTCAAGTGCAGTTTTATGATATTTATGCACTAAGAATTGGGACACCCTAGAGTGAAACAAAGGAAGAGATCCAATTTGGGGAGGTCCGCCCTGCTGACAATTCAGGACAATTCGTCATCCCTGCTGCTGGCCCCCATATGACATTTGCTCTACTTGGCCTACAAGGATGAAGGAGAAATAGTCACTGACTTTACAGAAAATTTAGGTTTTTATAATTAGTAAATTATTTTCTGACAAATTACCAAAAGCTTAAGTTTCAATGGGTTGGCACACACAATATACGATTCAGGGCACAAAACAAGGAACAAGGATTTGCTTCCACTGCCCCTTGGCCAACATTTTATAATTTAACACATGCACACTTCTTTTATAGCAAAACATGAAAAGTTCTAGCTAGAAATTCTCTCATTTTAAATATTTAATACTAAAAATTATTTCCTGGTGAAAAGTTCTGAGCTAATTATCCCAATTGCCAAATTTTGTTTGATATGGGACTCTAAAAAGAAAACACTAAATTTTATTTGTGTATGTAGTGTAAAATATAAACAAATACCATTTGCACATGATGATGCACAGTGTGGTTTTTATCTCCAACTCAACCTTATTTACATGTGTGTTTAAAGATGACTTGGGGGATAATTTCCATATTGCCATTTTATATGTGTACAACCTCCAACCCCCAGGCTATTAAAATGTTGATAAAACCAGTGAGATGACATGGTTTTAAAAGGTAATTCCATTAAAAACCAACGACGGTCCCATCCATTACTTAACAACTACACAAAACGTTTTAAACGAAAGCTGATTCAAGGATAACTACTTCTTTGCAGGAAATGTTTAAGGACCAAATCAACCATGCGAAAGGCCTGAAATACATCTCGGCAGCCAATGGTCCCAGTATCTGGCCATTCTGAGTACAGTGCTCTACTGGACCTCCTAAGAGTCAGATGTAGAGTTTGTTCTAAGGCTGGCTGGTGAGCAAGCATTAAATGAATCTCACTTGGTCTAGGTAGGCACTGTTCACTTAGCAATCAAAACACGATCTAAAAGCACCTTTTAAAAAGATTCTCAAGTCAAACTACTTTAGGTCTTTCAAAGAATGAAAGCACAGGGATAATTTACAGTATACTATAAAAGGTTAGCGCTCTGCACTGCTTGGAGACAATAATCCTCAGTCCCCTTCCCAAGCTCTGCCTAACATGCCAAAGGGATGGCTGAAGACACTGACATCAACTCCACAATGACCCTCCTTTGCTCAGATGCTGACAGTGCACCACACATCTCTTTGTCATCTGTGGCAAGTTATTTGCATGTCTTTGGTCAATGAGGGGAAAAATAAAAAGCAGGGAATCTCTCAACTGTCTGGTTCTCTTTTGACTCATTATCCAAAAAAACCAAAACCAAAACCAAACAAACAAAACAAAACAAACCAACTCCCCCCCCGCCAAAAATGCTTCCCAAACTATAGGAAAAAATAAGACTTGGAACAAATTCAAGTTAATCTCCCGAGCATGTTAAAATATAATATTAACATCATGTATGTACTTCCCTTAGATAACCTGAAAAAAGAGGTCAAATCCGGCATACGTATAATGAACAAAATTCTAAGAACACAAGTCGAAGCCAGAAACTGCACTGAACAATGTTCAGTCGAACTCAAATTGTTTACCATTTCATGCAAACTTACAGGAAAACTGCCTGCTTAATCTTTACATACAAGTGTATTGACTTAGTACCAAAAAAGGCACTTAAATTTGTGTTTAAACAAGTCTAATTAAGTGGGAAATTAAGACAATCATTTGAATAACTTGGGGCCATAATTATTTGGATATTTCAGTAATAGCATTTTTGCTTAAATTGTGTAGATAATTATCTTGATTCTCCACTTCACTTTGCATTATCAACACAGAATAAATGAACAGATGTTCTTGGAATCACTGAATACATTCATATTCAAGCAGCAGTTAGGAGCAAATTCAAGTTTGGTGTTTTTTTTCTGCAGTTGACTACTATTTCCTAAAAATGTTTCTAAGAGCAAGGTAAGAAACTAAAAAAGGACATTTTAAAGAAAAATTTAATTATTTATGAAATCCTGTGAGATATGATTAAGAATTTATAAGTTTATTTCATGGCATTTTGTGTCAAATCAAAAGATAGTTAAAATATGGAATTTAACATACTCACTAATGATGCAAAATCTACTGGTGTAGTAAGCTATACTTTGGCAGTGAGTCAGCCTAGAGACTCTATCAACACCGTTTTTACTTGGTGACCAAGTTCGCCACCATCCTGCCAAAAAAGAGCACAAGAAGTATCTAACTCTATATTTTATAGCACACTTTCCCATTTCCTAATGTGCACTCATAAATTCTCACAGAAGTTCCTGAGTCACTCAACGAATTTTTTGCATCATTTTATAGGTAAAAGCCAGTTTTGGGAGGCTGCCCCAGAAACAGCCTACAAAAAAATTTTAAGAAACACTTAGGAGTCAATGAAACATGTCAGTGTTACATTATAATCTAACACTTTAGTAAAGGGAACAAAGGAACTGAATAGAAGCGGAATGCACCAAACCAAATGGTGTACGCTTACAAAAAACGAACGCTCTCTAGCAGTGTCTTACCTTGGAGCCAGTCTCTAAAGTAGTGCAGCCACATTTTGGGAAGCTGTTTATTTTCTTCCAACATGACATACTTCACATTACTGAAACTCTTGTGAAGGTCGTAAAGTAAGTGCTGGATATTCGGGTAGTCTGCTTTCTGGGTGACTATATACATGTTGTAGAAAGAAAAGTATTTAAACTGCGCAGCAATAAAGTCGTATTCTCTGGTTTCCCGAGGCACAATGTCGGTAAGGTCCAGCCCGTCACGAACTCGGGTGGTCCCATAAAGGCTGACCCCCAGCAAGCCCAGGAAAAGGAAGATCACCATGACCTGCAACAGAATAAGAGGCACAAGGTCACACCCCAAGGGACATAATTGATTCTCCCTAGACAAAGAGAAGCTGTTTGGTTTAAACATGTCTCACTTTTATCACCACTCTGGCCCTAACATAGCATGTTGGGGTTGTTCTCCAGAGGGGAAAACATAAAATCGTAGTAACCACATTTTTTAAACAACCTCATGAAGAGTAAAATGTTTAAAATGCAAGGAGTTGATCTAAATTCAGAGAAACATTAGCTACAAAGAGATTCACTCCTGTAGAAGATGAGCTCATTGAAATGGCTCCACACTCAATGAACTAACTCCTTAGGAGATCTGAAATGTACCACATTTGACGAATTCCAAAGGGGCCCGCTCAATTACCCAATGAAGACAGAAAAAATATTCTGTTTGGGTAGATTACCTTGGCTTTTGGTTTCAAGAGGAAAGGAGCATAGTGCTTCTCGGCAAAAGATGAGAGTGTCCACTTGGTGCAAGGGGGCTCAAGGCAGTGCAGGCTGGAATCGGAGAACTGGGAGAGCAGGTCCCTTGTGGAGCTAGTGCTCTCGGGGCTCTGGCAGCTGAGGGTGTCCTGTGTCACGGTGACAGGCTGCACGGAGATCTCGGAGCGTGGCTCGGCGGTGGTGTAGTACACGTGTGTGTGGGGGTCATACTCTGTGCGGAGCTGCACTGTGGACTGCATGGTGATCTGTGTCTCATGGGCGAAGCTGTGGCTGCTGTAGGGGGGAGGGGGGCTGGAGCGGGTGCTATCATGAGTCTCCGTGTAGGCCTGAGGTTCAACCTGAATCACTCTGCTGACGCAGGGGCTGAAAGAGGAAAAAATGTGTTGCAATGGCCTACTAAAATGGGGAAATGGTGTTTTTTCTTTTCGCAGTGACTGATAATATCCATTTTACACAGCTCTGACATAGGAGAGAAACGGCTTACTGTTTAACTCCACAAATCCACATAATTTCTCTATCTGGGCATAGACACGAGTAAGTCAGAGGAGGCCAAAGGGAAGGCTAATCCTAAATTTGGCTTACAAAATGAAGGTACATGCTGATGAATCCCATCAAAGCATAATTCCTTAAAAGGAAAACAAAAACAAAAACAAAACACCCAAAGGGCTATATTTTTCCCTGATGGGTGGTCTTCAACTTTTGTTCTGCGCTAATCCATAGAGATATGACACACTCCCAATGAGGAGTAATGGTTCAAGAAGGAAAGAACAAACCATGGGTATCATAACCGCAGGACTGTGAGACTGTTCGGTCAGGGGAGTGGAGGACCCCAGTGATTCTGCTATTTTCCCAACCCCCGCCGTGAGGAAGCACCCTTGTCCATTATCTTCTCTGCCTCCATCATATTCTGTTAAGTGCATTTCCTTCCAATCCACAAACTAATGTTCTCTGAACACTACTGCTCTGTACCCAACAAATGAGGGCCTCTGCAGCCAGAAAATGTACCTTGTAAAACAGCAGAAAATATCCAATCTCCTGTCCTCACGTCGATACAAATCCATGCTGAGAATGGCAGGAAAAATGAGCAGAACCATAGCAAAATTGAACACCACTACGACAGCCGCCTGGGAGCAGGAAAAAAAAATGTAGAGGTTACCAATATGTCTCCTCCCAGAGAAATCTTGGAGGAAATTAAAGGTGTTTTAAATATCTTTCTTTCACTTCCCTACTGCAGTGTTTAAATTTGAAATAGATGTTAAAGTTTTCTCATCACTTTGTTACTCTTTCATCAGTAAGAGACCATTTGACTGGACTACGCTTCCATCATTCTGTTCCTTTCCATTGCTAATAACTCCATGAACCTGTAAGGTACAATACAGCAACTAAACTAGCATCTTGCTAGCAACCCAACCAGACAAAGATGCAAAAGCAGGACAGAGAAGATACTTGAGATATTTTAATTTAAATCAAAAAGGAACATTTCCCTCTTAGAACATTTCTAAGAGTTCCTGCTGCCCTAATTTTACGCTTAAGAAAATTTATGTATAAAGTAGATCGAGTATATCAAAATATCACCTTTAAAACATGAAATAAAATTTCAAACACGCCCCTTGAGGTTTTAAATAGGCACATTCCAAATAGCCTCTAGAGTGGCCTGTGGGGTGTATGAGCACAGTAACATAAAAGGTCAAGGAGAGTTAAGCAGAAAGAAATTCCTGTGTGTGATTATAGTATGCAGAATAAATAAGTACAGATTCAAAAGTCGCTCCATAACTTAGAATAAACATGGGGTAGATTCTGTAGTGCTTTGGCAAATCTCCTGCTGACCTAGTAAAAATTACACAATTGGGCTGTTAATAGGGAAAGTCAGTAGAGGACAGTTGAAAGGCATGGAGAGAAGCAGCACAATAAAAAAATGCAACTGGAATGCTAAGCAACCAGGAAATCACAATTTTTTTTTTTGGAAAATTATAACCTCTTGTGAGGTTTTTCAAAGAACTACTTAGTTCTAAAACGTTCACAAACTGGGGCACTTACCTCAGGGCTAGAGAAGAAAACTTGATTATAACAGACACCTAACAAAATCAGAGGACAACTTCACAAAGGGATTTGTATAGTAACTGAACTTATGCTCAAGGTGCAAACCTGAGTTCTGGAGAGATGACTTTCGATAATTAATTCCCTGTCAAGTCTAACAAAGCCAAAAAAATAACTAAGAGGTTCCTTCTAAATATGGCCTGACCCCTCTTTTCTTAAGAAGTTTGCCATGAAATTTCTCACCAATTTCAATATAAAAATGTATTCACTTGCCACTTGGTACTTTAAAAACTTGCCCCATTTGCTTACATTAATAAGCAAACTGCTATTTTGACTAGAAGATTTATCTAAGAGGCAAATATTTTAAAAATAAAAGCCAGGGCACTATGGTGGTTATTGGAGACACAATGATAAAATAAGACAAAATCCTGTTCTCAAAGACTGACATAGCCAGATCTAATAAAGAAATTACAATTAAGGCTGATGAATGTAACAAAAGCAAGCACAGGGTTACACAGTGGCTCAGAAAAGGGAAAGAGCATGCAGGTGGGGTGCATGTAGGTTGGGTGGGGGTTGAGGAATGTGGTCAAGGAGGATATCTCAGGGAAATGTAGAAGACAAAAAAGACTGGCAGGACAGGAGAGGAAGGATGTGCCATGTGGAGGGAATCTGAAAGGTGGTGTCACCTGGCACAAGCCATTCAGCACTGCTGGGTTTAAAACTCTGGGAAGAGAAAGGAGAAAGGAGGAGCCATAGGAGATCAGGTAGTTATACATGGTTTACTTGATTCTTACAGTAACCAGGAGGCAGACACTAGCATTGCTTTTGATGCTATCACCTAATAAAGACGTGTGAATCAGAGGAAGGCCACCTGCTGGAGGTTACCCATATATCAGACTCAGACAGCAGGCCTAATGCCTAAGCTCTCAGTACAATTGCAACCTGTTAAATCTGTGTACCTCCAGATGGGAGGGCCACGGGCAGGGTTAAGACTGATCAAGCAGACAGTAGGAATGTTGGGAAGAATGGGTCTGATTCTCAAGGGTTTCCAGGAAAACTTAATCCTACGGGTGGACTCTTTTCAGCTTTTCTCATTACTAGTCACATTTAGAATTAATTCAGGAGTGCAATGCAGACAAGAAACTCTAGGTATCTTCGTCTGAACAAAAGTTCCTAAAGACGATGGCAGAGACTGTGAAAAGACATTCTACACATGAGCACACACACACGGCCCCGGTATTTGAGACTGAATGACACTGATACTTTCCATAGGGGTGGGGGCAGCGTCATTCAACAATGCAACCTGAAGGGGCAACTTGCTCTGTGTCTTGGAGCAATGAGAGACGAAATCCAAAGCAGTATCCCATCTAAACTCACTGACAAATGCCTTATTACATGTATAGGAACAACATTTTCTGATGAGAAAGTAACAGAACTCAATATCCCCTAAAATGCACAAAAACAGTAAAAACAAACAGAAAGGAATTTTCAATAAAGGAGAAGTGTCACCACCACAACAAACGGGAGTTTAAGAAATTGTAAGTAAATCTGAAAAGATATTGGGGAGGATCATTAGCTGTCAGTCAACTCTAATTGCTATGCTTAAAGAAAATGTCCTATTCCCTGCAAAGCATCTATGGTAGCCCCACTGAGACACTTGCAGAGCACCGAGATAAGCTGGCCTTGCCTAGGGGGGCCCTCATCTAAACCCTCTGACTACTTGGAACAATAAGGCATACTGTTCCTGGAGCTCCATTGAAGAACAAACACCATTCAGTTACCAGCAAAGCCCCAGTGTAGGGCACCGGTAAAGAATTACAGCTGGTGCCACTGCTTTCTGGTATAGAGGTGGCATTTGGACAGATGGATAGAGACTGACAAGGAGCTGTGAGGTAAGTTTCTTTGGGGAAAAAAATTCTATATATTTTGATTAGGCTATAAAATTGGATAAGTTCAACAGGGAAAATTCCTAAGTTAACAGAGGTTTACTATTGAATAGAGCCACTTTAATTCTCTGCATTTTGATGCTTAATCTGTATCATCCTGAAAATATAAATACCAATGAATTCAAAGAGTCACAACTTAACACAGTTCACTAAAGGAAAAGAGAAGTTACCTAATGGTCAATTTCAAACGTCAATACATTTTGGGAACCAGTGTCAAAATTTCTGATTACTACTGCAAAACTCATGGAACAATTTCTCTCTCTCTTTTTTTTTTTCCTTATGGTTTCTTCTTTCCAGTCAGTGGTGGGGAGGGGGTATGTGTTTGTTTGTTTGACAGAGAATAAGCCAGTGTCATGGGAAGCCCCATTTTGTAATAAATGAGGACTCCTGGAAGCTGTAGATGCAGTTTTCAAAAGCAATACTCCAGAGCCTTGGAACAGAAATGCAAAACCCACAGTACTCATTTCATCTCAGTGCTTACCTTGGAAGAACTTAGCGTACTGGATTTTCTAAAAGACGTAAGGAAAACTCATGTAGCGTTTCAGACCACCACACCATAGGATACCATTAAAGGAGGGTATGCCTTGATGAATCACCAGTGTGTACTGAGAGAGGACGAGAGAAAATGAGAGAGGACAAGAAGAAAAGAAGGAACGTGAGGCAGAGCAGATAAAGAACAGTGAAGGAAAAGGCGAGCAGGAAGGAGAGGCAGGAGGACAGGGTCCCATTGCTAAAAGACTCTAGAACAATTCCAGAATCTGCTGCATGTGAAACAAGAGCAGGATACCAAAGGGAGCTATGCAGATGTGTGCCTGTGAAAAAAGGCATTCTACCAATTCTATCAGTTGTACCAATAATTCAGCAAGCATCTTTTACTATCTTCCATGTTAGTAAGTGATTAGATGTATTTTCATTTTCCTGAGCTTCCGTCCATTTCAGATTTAACATCAATTTATTCACTTATTATTTTTATTTATAGTATTACATGTATTTATAACAAAAATAAACATTTTTTATTTTTTAATGTATTTTTTTTGGGGGGGAAGCTGGTAATCATAGCGATTGGTACAAAACATCTTTTCATGTTACATCTAACACTAAATATTAAATAAGGCTAGTAGTGTCCCAACAAAGTAGGATCATTAGTTGATTAGTCTTTATCAGTAATGAGTGAAATGCAATTCAAATATAAAGACTGAAAACGAGTTAAACATGTTGACAAAAATATAAACAGAAACTTAATTTATGATTTGGCAGGGTCTCTTGCTGGTCACAATCCTTAGAACCTTTCAGTGATTAAGGAGAATAAAGCACTATGAATAAGCTGGGTGTAGTAACAATTTTAAAAGTGATATCGAAAGTAGTTTCCTTTAAAAACTTGACCATCTTATGAATTACAATCATATTGTAAAAGAAAAAAATAAAATAAAATAAATAAAATAAAATAAAAAGGAAAAGCCGGTGCTCCTTTACTCTTTTTCTTGGAAAATAGTGGAAGCTTTACAATTTGAATTCAGTTCACAAAATTTCAATAATATCCTTGAGATATCAAACCCCTAAAACCACTACGGGCTTCAGAAGACCAAAAAATGGTCAGGTTGCTGTCCTCTCCTGCTGCACTGATGAATGTCAGGATTCCTGTGAGTTTCCAACGGCTGCTGAGCAATGCCGACCTCTGTAGACTGAGCACCAACAGACCACAGCTGCAGCCCCAGTCTAGAAAACTTTTCATCCTTCAATGTACATAAACTGGCTCTTTATTTAAAAAAAATATCTTGATGGCCCCTAAGTGTGAAAGGGCCTGATTTGAAAGGAGAAAGTAGTACAATGTAGGAGCCAAATTGCTCTGCATAAAGAAGAAAAAGGAATTTTGAGTTTTCTTGGGCAGCCTGTGAGGGGAGTCAGGGACGAAAAGAAAAGAGGGGACAGGAATCTGTGAAAGCTAAGGAAAGGAGGTGGCAAGGCCCCTTAATGAACCCTCCTGCAGGCAGAGAACGGCCAACACATTCTCACACAGTGGAGTCTAATACTCAGTTTTAAGTTATCACTGAGCCTGAGCTAATGTAACCTCCTCTTCACTGTCAATGAAGTCTGCTCTACATAGCTGCTTTGTTATTGCTGCTTCAAGAAAATCAGGAGAGAGGGTGGCATGCTTGGGGAGTAAGCACAGAAACTAATATAGGGATTTAGAAGCAGAAACAGCCAGAAAGTGGGCTATACTGGGCATGAATCCAGAGGACTCCTGCCTATCTGGAGTAGGGGACTACGGGTGTTCCATGTGGAGTAACCCTGGTACCATTTTAGTTTAACCAAAAGGAAAGGGCAACTCCGTAAGGCAGGGGTCCCCAACTCCTGAGCTGCACACTGGTACCGGTCAGTGGCCTGTTAGGAACCTGGCTGCACAGCAGGAGGTGAGTGGCGGGTGAGTGAGCAAAGCTTCATCTGTATTTGCAGCCACTCCCTAGCTAGCTAGCATCACCGCCTCAGATCATTAGGCATTAGATTCTCAAAGGAGCACCAGTCTCTGGTGCCAAAAACGTTGGGGGCTGTTACCCTAAGGGACCATAGCTTGAGGATACCCAAGCCATGGGCATCTGTGCTATTGGGCTTAAAAGGAAGAAAAGGATCCTAGAATTTTTTTTAGAGGGAATGTCAAATTTATTGTTTAAAGAAACATCTGGCCATAAAGAGTCCAAAATGCTGACATGTTACTGTACTTCATGGCAATGGTGCAGTCAGCACAGTGGTGAAGATGCTCAGTGTCACTGCAGTGTTGACACAGATTTAATCACTATAAACTCACCTGGAGGGAAAAGGCCCGCAGAGCGGGAATCGGGATCAATGCGGCCATAAAGAAGGCTGTGACGTTGCTGATGGATGTGAGGGCCACACTGGCTCCTGTGCGCTTGAGGCACTCCCCGGTCCTGTCCTGAGAACAAGAAACCACAGTGCTGAGAGCCGCACAGGGAAGGTTTCCTCAGAGTACAGACTGTGAACAATTCAAATCTCAGCAAAATAAGACAACTGACAGTCTAAACCACTGACATTAGGGAATATGAAAGGGATATAAATCTCTGCCTTTCTCCCTAACACTGGCACTGAAAATGTTTTCAGTACCATCTACATAGTCACGTGTTGTTTGTAGTTATTACTATCCAAAACACAAAGCTGCAAGATAATGATTTAAGTAAATTTTAAATATGATTTAAAAGGAGGTGGGAACCAAGTGACAAAAAAACCCTACAGAAACAAAAGTGTAGTTTGGAATATATTTCACTCGTTTACTGTCATTTGACTTGGAATAAAATTATTTTAGGGCCAGACTGAGAAATGAAAGGACAAATATTTAAGAATAGAGGGGACTTAGGCTGTCCCCTATCCTTTCTTCTTTTGTTTTTCTATTACCTCAAAAGGGATCCTTTTATTCTGTCCTGTTTCACTAAATGCATGTGCCAGAAGGAAAACATCATCCACACCAACACCAAGAGCAAGAAATGGCAAAACCTAAAGTGAAAACAAAAGACAGTAGATTAGACATGTGAGGTCTAATTCTGATCATTCTAAGGCTATTTAGTGGCTACCCAAGGACAGCTTACATTAATTCATGGTGAAAAATCAAGTTTTATCTAATAGTTAAATCCCTAAAGTCTAACAGTTTTAGCTCACAGTAGATATTGTACATTTCTATTTCTAAGCCTCACATACAAATTTTTTTAAGCTAGTAAATGAGAAGGAATATAACTCACATAAAGCAGTAATTCTCAGAGCATGATCAGTATCATTGGGAACTGGTTAGAAATGTAAATTTTCCAACCCGATCCCAGGTCAACTGAATTAGAATCTCTGGGGGTGAGGCCCAGCAATCTGAGTTTTCACAAGCTCTCCAGGTGATTCTAACACAAACACACTAAAGTTTGAGAACCACTGCTTTAATAAATCATCTAAATTCCACTAAGTGAAGCAACAAGCACATTTAGATCTTCTGCCCACTGCCAACCAGGAGTAGTCCGTTTATAGGCACAAATCCCCTGAGAAATGTGGCATCCTAGTGGAAAAGGCTGGAAGACCCTTAGGTGACATGGACACACAGGAGGCCAGAGCCCGGGGAGGGGTATTGGTCAACAAAGCAGATGGATGGCTCCTTTAGTACCTGAGTTGTTGCAGCGTTAAAGGAAATCCCGATCAATGAGCACAGGCCCAATCCTGCAGCCACTGACAGTGCAACCAACAGGACGCCAGCCAGCCCCACGGCACCCTGGGACTTGGAGCAGTCCCAGCGCAGCATGGTTAAACAGGCATAGGCAAGCTGCAAGCAGAACCATTGGGATGGGGGTGGGGGTGGGGAGGAGATGAAGGGGGATGGGAGGAGGGGAGAGAAGGGGGAGGGGAAAGACACAAAACAAAAGCCAAACATTAGAATGTGTGAGGATTCTAATGTTTTCCCCCACCCGTCACCCCAAATCAAAACGTAGACCTTATGAAACCCAACAACAAAAATTTACATTACAGACATCACATGAAATGATACAAGTCAAAGACTGGCAAACTGCAAATGGGAAAAAATGCTTTACACAACCACTTTTCAAACTGTTATGAAGGGAGGAGCTCTCTCTTAGATGCACATGTGTGTTAAGAGCAGTTAAAAAGCAGGAGCCGTCATGGAAAGGTAAAAATCCAAAACCTAAATAATCCCAAACCCCTAGGAGAACTGAACTGATTTTTACCATCAGTAAGTAGCCACTGGCCACTCGGATGACACTGACATCTGAGAAGGATTTGAGGATGTCGTCCAGGGTCGTTGTGGTAAAGGAAAGCACCTTCTGAGTGGAATTCTGGGAAACGCTTTGATGAACCACCTGTGGCCACAACATAAAAATTAGTCCCAAATGGAATGAAAGCTTCAATGAACTTCAACAACAGCACAAGTCTCCTCCACCTTACTCCCATTTTTTTTTTCTGATTCATTATAAAGAGTTCTACATGATTCAAGTTTGAACTTGGACGAACATTAAATGACCTTGGACCTGGGACAGTGAAAGTGACCACTAATCAAGTAAGAATGTGGTGCTGAGGTGAGCCGGTGTCACTGAAGTTCACTGCCAGTGCTTTATTTACTTTACATGGAAGACTGCTATTCCCTTCACCATAACTCTACAATGGTTTTCAGTCCCATCAGTTCCCCCGCAATCCAAAACAACTCATTCTTATGGGCACTCCTTCCCCCTTCACTTGCTGGCCACTTTTAAAAGGTCGTATGCAGCTCCGTAGAGGTCACTGCTTGGGAAACAAAGGCCAGCTCCTGTCACATGACCTAACCAAGGGGACTGCAGCTGTGAACATATTCTATGCCTTGCTAATGTTTTCCAGACACCTTTTTTTGCTGAGTGTTTTTTTAAACACTGCTATGCCTTAGTTCTGGAGTTCAGAAATGGTTACTCAAAATTTTCCAGGGCACACCAATCAGAACTAGCTTTGCCCAGATATTAAAATTTTTAACATCAAGGAAAGGGAAAAAGGTTTTCATCCCGCTAAGTTCCTAGAATTACAAACTGTTTTGAAAATAAATTGTAATTTAAAAAAGTCTTAAAATGTCATTCAAATGAAGTTATTTATTAACTAATCCTGTACCCACATTCAAATGTGGTCATCAGAATACTGGCAATTTACCTCCACGTAGGTCCTCTGCCAAGCCTCTAGGATGGCCGCTGCCTTATCCTCGTTCCAGTTGATATGCGAAACATACTCGTACCCCTTGAAGTGTTCATACATCTGCTTGGGAGTCATTAACTGAAACATGGTCTGCAAGGCATGGGCACTGCAACAGGAAAGAAGACATAGATTAGCACCCCCAGGAAGTAGCTCTCACTGTGTAAAATCCCGAAGAGTGCCCCCAACTAACCTGCAGTCATTCTATCCTTCTACATGAGCACATGTTTCCATTAAAATGGGACCTGAATGGTTATTTTATGTAACAGATTGATGTACCATATTAAAGGTGTAACCTTACAAACCTTTCACAGATAGACCCCAAAATTAAATTAATAAGCAATTTCCTTTCTCAGTTTCTATTCAGTGAAACAGGAAAAGTAGAGGAGCAGATAGCTTGCTAGATATGCTGGGCTCACCCCTGCACACTCACTTTTGCAGAAATCCCAGACGATGACTCTCCCGAGGGAGAAACCTCAGACAGAGTGCCTGACACTTGCTGGAGCAGAGTCCACAGGTGTACAGAAGATAATCCTTGGTTACCTTTCATTTGCTGGTCTTTTCTTTTACAGGCTATGAAGTTTATTTAGCTCATATCATTTAACTCCTAAGACTAACATCTAAGACTAACATCTCTTGCCTGCTTTATACTTGCCCTGACTTTCTACATAATGGGCAGATCTAAAAAATCCTACAGTCATTAACTATATATAGTCTGGATGACAATGACAAATCTGCTCTCGAAAAATTCCCCACAAGGTGCACTTTGAGCTGGTCTGGTTTGCTAACATTTCCTAACATTCTATTACAGCAGACAGCTAGCAAGGATAACAGTTAAGTATTAATACAAATATACCTGCAGACATCAGAAGGGAAGTGGGTTCTCAGAACAGGATAAAAATGAGATGGCTTAGATTTTCCTGTGTATTAAGATTACCTGACAAGCTTCCCAGTGCTGTTCTTGACTGTGCCACCCACAATCAGCTCCTCCTGCCAGTGCATATACTTCCTGGATAACCCATGACATCCACCATTCAAAACAAGGGCTATATCAAGAGGCTAAAATAGAAAGACAGCCACATAATTATGGGAATTAGCAGGCAGGTCACATGCTTGTTAAAATCCAGTGCATTAAAGGCTTGTTTGTTTCAGAGAGAACATTAAAAACAAGGCTAATGAGAGGTGTATGGCAAACCTTACAGCAAAATTTTACTCTATAAACAAACTTAGTTCCATAAAAAAGTCACTGAGAATGAAATCTTACAAATGAAAATAATAAAACAAAAAATGGAGGAAAACATCACATTTTTCTCTCTGCCCATCCAGAGAAGAATGTACTCACTTTGGTTGCATTTTTGTTGGGGGCTGTGGCGGGGCAGTCTGGATCAGCCGGATTGAGACAGGGCCGGTCCATGTAACCATGACCAACTTCTGCCTTATTCAGCATTTCCTCCCAGCTGTCCACTTGATAGTTTATTTTCTTTAACTCTTCTAGGAATTCCAAAGGGTCAAAGTTTGTCCACTGCAAAGGAGGCTTACCTCTGTGAAAGAAATTAGGAGGCAAGACAATGAAAAGAGGCTTCTAAACCCTTAGTGAAATAACAAGTCTACATGTATTGCATATACTGCATCTGATTACACGAGGTTTTTTAGTAATGCTGCCATTCTAGGACACTGGCGTAAAAAATGCCCCTTTCAAGTCTATCTGCATGTAAACTTAAGTCAGGAAAATAACTTGTGAATGAAGATGGCAAGCAGAGAACTGATAAATGAACGAAGGCACAAAGAATCTTTACTTGCTGATATATCGTTTTTAATACTTAAAACCAAAATTAGCTAGTGGCTGTTAAGCAGAAGACTGAGATTCAAAATTAAGACCAAAAGAAAGAAAAAAAAAGGGAGGGGGGAGCACAATGTCAAATTAGCACTTGCCAGCCTAATAAATGCTTTGTATATGTTGTCAATCAAAATATTTGATATCCATTACCTGCAATAATCCCATACTTATGAGCTCTCCCTGACAGCCTGGCAGTCAACTCCATAAACCCCGTTGCCTCTGCCATCACTGCCATCAAGGCCACTTCCCCCCACACTCACTTTTGAATTTGTGCTGTTGACAGACCAGAAAGGCTTTTGGCTGCCTGTTATGTGGTTCAAACCACACTGTAGCTGCTTAACCAGGCTGAAGTCATTATTCAGAATCTCCCAACCAGAAAACACAAAACCCCTTATTTCCCATCTAAAACTGTACACTGAAGGTCAGGGTATGGCCACTGCAAATTGCTTTTGCAGATATGTGCAAGCTAGGACAGAAACAATAACCCAAGCACTAACTCTTGCATAATTAACTGAAAATGTCGACACCGATTAACAAGTATTCTTTAAATGGTTTGGTGTATATAATATCCAACTGCTAAACTGTGAAGCATCCCCTACCAGGAGCCTTCAAATAGCGGATTTCTTCTTTAAATGTCAGTAATGTGATCCAAAGGAAAGTTAGCATTTTACTTCACAGGAAGATCTTGAATTTTAACTCAAAATGTTTAGTTCTGACATGTACCCACTAATAAATTCTCTCCTTAAAAGATAAACTAAATGTACTTGAGTACCTAATCTGCAAAACTGCAAACATTTTTAAGAGTTAAAAAAATCACACATTCACTAAAATCATTTGCATTTTATTTGCATATAAATAGGCTGGTAAAAGTGAATGAAATTTAATGACTACAGAACATTTTTTGAAAAGAAAAAATATTCTTAAGTCCCATCTCTTCCAACTATTCATTCAAAAAATGCATATGTAATTTCATGTGTTTATCTCTTGTTTAAAACTGAAATAAACAATGATAAAGTAACATGAGAGACATTCTAGAGTCTAGAAATCACAGACAAGAGAAAATAAGATGATACACTTACAGTAGGTACGCTGTCCCGGACTGTAACTTGGCCCCTTCCCAAAAGCAGTCCAACGGTGTAATGATCAAACAAGGGTAAAGATATTCTATTATCTGTCAAAGTTAACAAGAAGAGGCTATACATTAGGCTAACACACACCACTAGGATGGTTTCAGAATTTCTGAGAATTTTTTTTGCAAACAAAAAGAAAACATACCTGATCCATGTAACCTGTTTCTGTGATAAGTTCTCCAGATTTGTAACACAAATGTTCTAATTTCCACTGCCTATTAAATAGCAGAGATAAAATTTTCTCATTGTAATAAAGTGCAGAAATCAGTACAAAATCAGAACTATAGAACATACAGAAAGAACAGCAATTTTGATCACTTTTAAGTATCTGTCAAAACGAGCACAGCTTTTGCCAAGTAGAGACCCAACAAGCTTGCTTTAGTGAATAGATAATACTCAACTGTAATTAACATGTGGGGTGTTTATGTAAATGATGCTATCAAAGTACTCGAGAAGTCTTGTTCTCTTTCTTAAGTGTTCTCTCAATCTTGTTTACACCATTAATCTGCTTTTCTACATACATTAAACAACTTCAGGGCAGATAATTCAGAGCTGAATTGTCACAAATTCAAAATAAGTGGGGACTAATTCAGTAAGGATTATAATGTATTAACATATGTTCAGGTGGGGAAATATTACTGACTCCTCCCCCCCTTGCCCACTGGCAGGTATTGTCCTTATGAACAGAAAGTGTTCAAAATTAACTTTCCTGCTCTTAACTCTGGAAACTACAAAGCATTGCCAGATAGATCAATTTCCCACTTTATAGCCTTCTTGTCCTATAAAAAATTTAAATATAATGATCAATAATTACCTCTTTTATCTATCATCTACATATTATTATAGTGTTCTGTTACCCCTAGAAGAGTGCTATATAAAGCCCATGTCTTTAGGGAGATAAGTCTAACTCAAAAAAAAAAGGAAATTTGGATAGTGGGGATGGGAAATCGAAGAGAAGGGGGCAGGGGGGAACCTTCCAAACTGCTCTTCTGGTCACCCTAAGAAGCACTCTGGACTTTGCCTGCTTTCCTGTGCACCTGCCCACCTGCCCACCCATCCCTCGACACTACTAAAAACAGCACCTTTCTGCTTTCTTTGGCCAGTACAATTAAATGACCCCTTTCTCTTAAAAATTTTGGAGCACGGGTTAGTCAGATCTCCTGCATGACACCTGAAGCACCTGCACTGGGGACTGCCTCTGTTTGGCTTTGTACCTGCTTATCTGTATTGATGTCTTTCTTCTCACTAACTAGACTGTTGGCTCCTGAGAGTAGGACCCAAGATATCCATCCATCATCCATCCCTCTGTATCTTTGTATTTTAATTCCACATAGCGTCAATACAGGCCAGGCTATCTAGCATGAGTAGGTTCTAACTTAGCATCACTTGATCAATTAATTCTTAATTACCCCTTCTTGAGAAGGGCATGACTGTGCACGAGAAAAAACAAACAAACAAAAAAACCTCACAACACTGGCTAATTGTATCAACCTAATTCTCCATTTTCTCACCTGAAATATTAGATGGGTTGAACTAGATGACCTTTAAAGTTCATTTCAAAGCATAAAAGTTCCCTGGTTTCATCTCAGCTTAAGAGTGTAATTTCATAGTACAGATGCACACATTTTCTCCTTAGGTGTAAGTAACAAGCCCCTTCACAGTAGGTTCCCATTATATTAAGAATGCATCCAACATGCTCACAGTGGCCCTGTGAAACCCATTTCCCACTTACAAACGTTGTAATACTGTACTGGGTGGTTGCTTCCCCAGCAGCCCTCCTGACAGACTAGGAAGGCTGTGTTGGTAAGAGCTAGGATGTGCTGTGCTCTCCAGCCAAATCTGCCTGACAAAAGTGCTAAAATATCTCCTTATATTTTTGAGAGCCCTGTCATATACACATTTATTTGCTTCTGTTCTGGGACGCTCCTGAAGGTCATGGAGCAAACATGATCATGGCTTAGTTTACGGACGAAGAAACAAGAGTATGCTAAAGATATGTGACTTGACCCAGGTCATGCTGGGCCGTAGGATCCTGTCCTCTAGCCGGATCCAGTTAAGACCATGAGGAGTGGTGGTTACAGCAGACACATTCACAGATTTTCATTTTACTCTCTCCCTCATTCTCCCTGGCTACTGCCTCTGTCTACATTGCCACTTCTTGACCCTCTCTGTGAAAAATAAATTGTACTGGCCAACCACTCAGTTAAGATGTGCTGAAAGCCTACTGGGGTGGGCTGGAGTCATATAAATGTCAACTCAATAGTCCCCTGGAAAGGGGAGTTAGTGATAGTCATTTCGACAGTTCAGAGAGAAGGTCCAGTTGAAATTCATCAATTCAGGCAGTCAGCCAATCAATGAACTCCAAGTGTCTGCCGTGATCTAAATGCCGTGTAAGAATGAACAAGATGTAGTCCTGCCCTAAATAACTCAGTTTAGATAGATAAGAAAAAGTGCTGTTAGTTTTGTTACAGAACTCTTCCTATGCTTTTACGATACCCACAGCGTTGTTACATTAGCCATGAAGCTAACTGCTAATATTTCATAAAGTTGTATGAGTCTATCTTATTCCACCCAACTGTCAGTAGGAATTCACCGTAGTGGCTCAAATCCCTATTTGCTTTGTGACACATACCAACAACTATCAATATCTTCAGTGAATACAAAACAAAGTAAGAAGTAACTTCTTTTTCTTTTCAAGTCTTTCCCTATTTCTTGTGAATTGACCAAAAGCAATCCAAAATCTAACTGTCCTAAAAACGTCGGAAGTAGTAAAAGATCTCCAGAATGGGTACATAGCCACCCAAATAGCTCCCTGAAGAATCATACTCATTTGGGTATAGTGGGAGGATACTAACTGAAAATACATTATAAAGTACTGTATTTGGTTGGTGACCAAACTCTGGAAACAAATCAAGATTTTAGAAAAATCATTTCATTAAAAAATGATTTAAATTAACACCTCAGGTATATTTCCAGGGCAACCTCATTTACCAAAACAAAAGGGCCTATGCCAGCAGCCCCGTCCCACCACCTTACCTGTTATACATATAAACGTGGACCCGGCTGGCCTGGAGTGCCGAGTCCAGATGTTGGCGGAGCGCTTCTGTGCTCAGGACATTAGCACCTTCTTCTTTCGGGGTCTGAATCATGAGTTGAGGATTAAACATAGCCTCTTCTCCAATCTTCTGGCGAGTATAATTTAATTCGCGACTCACTCGTCCACCAACTGACAAATGTAGAGGTTTCAATTAGAACAGCAAACCCCCACAAATTCGTGTTCCATCTGTTATCCCACTAAGAAGCACAGGATACATGATAAATACACTCTGGCCATGAAAATACAGGACTGGTGTTTGAGGAATAACATTTGTTATTGTTATCGACAATGTTAACTTTACCAATAATAAACACAAAAAAATACTAAATCCATCAACAACTGTCCTGCCTGTTACGTGCACCAACCTAATGCATACGTGCTTTGTGCACCTTCTAATGCACTGCACTGTATGTATAAAGGGGGGAGGTGGCAGGAAAACTTGATACACCTTTTCCTTGTAGACCAGACCAAATACCTCTGCTGCAATTTCCTTCACTTGTATAAACAATGCTCCCCTGCAGCACATTTCAAGATAAATGGCTTCAATTTATACTCTTCTAAATAATCTAAGCAAAGGTAACAAGGAAATGTTTCTCCTTGTGGAAAAAGAAACAAGTAAAGGTGACAAATGTGTACTCGGCACAAAACTTGCCAGAAGATGAATGGGATTCACAGATGCACACAGGGAAATCCTACTGGAGAGGAACCAAATGTGTCAGGAGTGGCTGTCATGGGCTGGCCCTGGAACCTGGTTCTAGCAGACTTGCCTGGTCAGCACTCAGAAAACACATACCAGGTTCTGAGCCTCCTGGAGGCCAGCAGCCTGTGTTCCAGGACCTCCTCAGATGATTCTGAACATGCTGATGAGGCCACTACTGGCCTCTACACCAACCTGGCTCTCCAATAGGCTGCCCAAAGTTGGGCATGCTAGAAGCCAGTGCAAGGAGGCACTTGAGGTACATGTGACGTTGTTGCTGCAAACTGCTTTTCTGTCTTCTTCCTTGGGTCCTAGGTTGTATTTCAATTATGGTTTTAGAACAATCCAAACTCAGAATGCTGAACCTGGCTGGGAGGGGTATGTTGGGAAGGAAGGGGAGGGAGGGGGGTAGAGTGGTGAGGTCAAGCCCTGACGGGTGTTTTGATCTCATTCAGTGAAGAATAAGGGGCTGGAAGGGAAGGGGCTGGGAGGAGCAACAGAGAATCCTAGAGCCCCTTCCCCACACACACTCCAGGGCCTACAAGTGAGTCTGAAGAGTTCCTGAAGGCACTGATAGTGAATGTTTGCTGACAAGTAGGCCTTCAGCTATCATTTAGAAAGAGCCTTCAGAGATCATTGCAGCTTTCCCAGGAGGAGGAATCCTTTTCCATCAAGTTCCATCAAGTTTAGTATGCAAGGACATAAACATTTGGTTTGGGCAAGTAAATAAGTACTGGGAACAGCGGGTTGTTTAGTTCTCTTGGCATATTTTATAAACTAGGGGGCAGGCAAGAAAACAAATAATGCCCTCATTAGGAAAACTAGTGCAGATTCACAGACTGGCAGGATCATCTGTGCAGATTCACGCAGATGGCCCAGGCCACCTCGGAACTTTGTGAGATGAGATGTGGGTGTCAGAAAGCAGAAAGAAGCAGGGAGGAAGAGGGGAAGAGGAGTAAAGTAGGAGAGGAAGAGTGGGAAAATAATCAATTGGTTACATAAAGTATTAAGAGCCCTCCAGCAGAAAACTTTGATAAATGCCCTGGGGAATTAGGGAGGACTTTGTAATCAATTTGAGGTAAGAGAGAGACCACAGGAAACAACTGGCAAAGAATGAATTTACAAAATGCTCCTCTAAAACTGCCTGCAGGTAGGGTCCGGCTTCTTTTGGCAGAAATCATAATACACTACTTCAACCAATTAACAAGTGAGCTGAATCACACTCAATCTACCTTCTCTAGAAACAGAAAAGCTGTTCAAGGCTAAAAAGCCAATTACTAGCCCAGAGGTCACTTCTGAAAAGCTGCACACGAAAAAGCTCCAAATAGCACTTTTGAAAACAAAAGCTCAAAAAAAAAAAAAAAGCTCAAATTCTTCCTTTTTTTTTTTTTTCTATAAATCATTTATATTTCCACTTGCCTCCTCAAGCATTGGCTAGCACAGGATTTCTCCTTCTGCTTAGAAGAGTTGTATTTCCTTTTTACCTTCATTGAAGCTTAAAACTTCAGGTGAATTACAAGGTAAAAACAACAGAATGGGACCACAGACTCCCGCTGACTCCCCAGTCTCTGTCACCTTAGCAGAGCAGCTGCCTGTAACTAACCAATATGGCAATGAGCCAAAGGAGGAGAGCGCACAAGAAAAATGAGATACAAGGTTCCTGCAGCTGAGAACTCTGACTACATACACTCTTTCACAACAACCTCATAATGGATCAATTATTTTATCACAGGGGTTTTCAGAAATTAGGCTACTTCCTACAAGATATAAAATGTTCAGAGGTTCCATAATGTCACCTTTTTAGATGCATATTTAAGTAAACCCACATATTTTAATGAAAGTGAGGATTTTCAGGTCTCTAGAACTGAAAACATGCTTTTCCATCTCTTTGCTCTAGTGATAAATATGAACATTTTGCTAATGTGACCAGATTCAACCAAGACAAGACTATCATAGGCCCAAGCAACTAGAGTTGAAAGACCCTGAATTCTAAAGTTTCCTCAACCACATATGCTGTATCCCTACTTTTGAGTATTGTTAAATTCTATTTTTTACATATTATGTGGCCATACATCAAATTCCATCTTATACTTAACCAAACATGAATGTTTTTGCAAAACTATTCAGGAATTTTTAAAGAGTTTAGTTGACATCCACTTTAATTGACAAATAAACGGTAGTAACACAATTCATTCATCTGGTGAGTATTTGGAGGGGGTGTGTGCTATGTGCTAAGCTGCTGGGGTGCACTGGTGGATGATACTAATTTGTTCTCTACTCCAACACTCTCACTGGCTAGTGAAGCAAACAGGCAACAGACAAGCAAACCAATAGAATAATGTCATGGCATGACAAGTGCTATGGAGAAAATGATGATGGTGATGTCATGTGAGTTATTGGGTGGTGGGGTTGGGAAAGGCCACTTCAAATGGAGTGGCCAGGGAAGACCTAAAAAGAAGTAACTTGGAAGAGCTGGAGGAAGTGTTCTGGGCAGAGGAACTGGCAACTGCAAAGCCCTTAGGTTTGGCTTCTACAGGGAGAAAAAGGAGGCAAGTGTGGCTGGTACTTGGTGACACCATAATGATGTCATTCACTTGGTTGCACTGGTAGACTTAGCTCCTTCTCAGGTGCACCTGACATAAACTGCACAGCATTCATGTGGTCTTGTATCAGTATTTACCCAAGGCACTCTGGCACAAGCTACCAGAAAAAGAAAGCCCTCTGGACAGAGCAATTTTATGAACTTGCCTGACTTGCTACTCTAAATCATAGCTGAGAAACAACCAGAGCTGTTCCTTATCTTGCTGGCTTCCTTATCGTACACCAGTGTGAAGTCTGGCTCTCAGGAAGCCCCTCAGAATCCAATTAAAGTGATTGAAATTGCAGATGTGATCCAGAGGAAATGGTTTTCTTTCTTCTATTTCCCATTTTCAAGGTTAAAGTCCCTCTTCGTTATTTTTAAAATGAATGTTCATGAAATACTGCATAGTCATTTTTGACTAGTGATCAGAATAAACCATAAGAGCCAGTATTTGTGATATAGATATAATACTGACAGCCATGTCAACAGCCCTTTTTGCTGTACGGTGATTTATAGATAATATTCATTTGCTTCCTTTATGGGAGGTTATCACTATTTCTTAATATTTCTGTGAACATGTATAATTATAAAGACTTCATGTGCCAAAAAGAGAAAAATAAGTGAGATGTGAATTAAAGACAAGTTCCATGTAAAAATAACATGCATATCTATCAAACTCTAAAGTCCTCATATACTTTTCTCTCCTAACAACAACTTTAACAATAAAATAACAACCAAACTCTTTGAACAAGACTCTGAAAAAATGTTATCTTGGGATCTTGGGACAAAAAAAAAAACAAAAAAAAAACACCTTTATACTTGTGTGGTGCTTTATACTTACAAAATCCTTTCACACTCATTATTTACTTATTTGTAAATATTTTGCTCAGTGCCAATCCCCCATCAAGTTCCAACAAGCTGGACTACACAAGTGATGAGAAGAACGGAGATCAGAAGAAGGTTCTGAATCCCAGGCCTGCCACCTGGGGCAGGCACTGAGATTTGGGACAAGACCCTGACACAGCTGAGCTGCAGTAACCTTCTCTGTTAAATGGATTAAAATGTCACCACTAACCTTGTAGGACCAATAATAATGTGAAATTTCCCAAACCCTTAACCAGCAGCTGAGCAGGCATCCCTTCATTTATTCATTTATTGTAGAGCATATGTAACAGCACCCTTACCGTACAGGGTAGAAAACGCAGCTGCAGGTTTTGGGTGACTTGTCCAAGGCTACCCAAGCTAACGGGAGGCAAAACTGACCCTTTAACCCTGAGTCTAAGTGCCCTGCGAACCTTGTAGCATCTGAGTACCTACCAGCTGAAGATATGAGTGTTAGAGCACCAAAGCTCACAGACCAAACTATACTAAGCTCACAGCTAGCGCTTTTAGAAAGCATGGAAGTATTACACAGGACAAATCATTGCTATTTTTATTTAAAGGGTAACAATGTTGCATCCAGATTTTTCACAGCCACTGAGGAGATATCAGTTTTGTCAGTTCATCCCCAGGGGTGGACAGGGCCCCTTTCTTTTCTGGTCCCCGAAAGGACAGAGAAATGAGGGGTTACAGAGAACAAGGAAGTCTAAGCCTCCTTACCTGCAAATTCCACCAACTTGTTCTCCAAAAATCTGAGGCTTAAACTAATTCTTTAAAAGAGGTAGGGTATAAAGAGCATCACTTCTGCAAAGACATTCCTAATTAAGCTTCGCTGACCCTTTCCTCCCCAAATCAAACCAACTATGGTTTTCCAAGGTTAAAAAGGGCCAGTACAGGTGAGAAACCATTTCACACATGTGTCGACAGGCTGGGCTAAATTATTTCCAATCTGCTGTAGACAAGAGAAGCCCCTTTCATGATGTTCTGCTGTATCATTCCTGAACACAGCCTTGTGCACAGAGCTTAATACAAAAGCTCTGGCATTCCTGCAAAAAGCTTTCACAAAAGCTTATTGTAATCCACAAAAAGATAATCAGAGGGCCAACCAAAGTGTTTTTCCCAATAAATTCCAAGTCCTTTCGGGAGGCACAAAATGCTGCCCACTTATCTCCACTGCCCACTCACCCCAGCACATCAAGCGCACACTCAGTATGTCAGATAAATAAATGAATGAAGAGCTTCAATACAGAGCCTTGGGAACAGGCAGTCATCTGTATAAGATATTAATTCTCCCCAAAGCCTCGAAAAGTCAATCAGTCAAAACAAATGACCCCTTTCAGCCTGAAAAGTACCCACTCAGAGTCCAATTAGGAAAATGGGGTCTGTGTATATGCAGAGGCTGTAGATTTGCATTTGATTAATCCCATGAATTATCTAACAGACCCTAGAGAGATCCCCCCCACCCTTTTAGTTATTTCAGGTCCTTTCAGTGTTGCAATCAGTTATTGTGAGGGTGAAAAACGTACAAATCTCTAAAAGAGTATAACGGCTAAATTGTTACCACCAGCTCATTTCATAAAAAGGAGGAGGAGGAGGAGGAGGAGGAGGAGGAGGAGGAGGAGGAGGAGGAGGAGGAGGAGGAAGGGGAGGAGGGAGAAGGAGGAGGAGGAAGATTCAGTAATTTGGGCAACTGGCTGAAAACTCCTGGGCTTTGAGTTTTTAGTCACTCTTCCACCCATCTCTTATTCATGACTAGCCAACTGCTGCTTAAGCTTCTAGGCTGTTTTTCTCCTTGTGAGATTGTACCCTTGGGTGTTGCCATGGGAAAATGCTAGAATCAGATAGCCCAAAGAAAATGTCTCTTCATGAGGGAACCCAGTGAGATGAAAACCACAAAAACAAGACAAGAGCAGGAAACATTCTAACCTCTCCCCAGAGAAGGAGGGGGTGGGAGTGGAGGGCGGAGTTCAAGAAAAAAGTAGCTACAGGATTGCTTGGAGCACATCCCCCTGCAAGCCCCTCACACCAGCTGTTTGTGGTGCCATCTGCTCCAGCCCAGCGCAGGATGCTTCTTCTGAGTGGCCTTCCCTGAAGCTGCCTGCTCACCCTGTCAGACAAGATCAGGTCACCCCAGCACTCTGCCCTCACTGGACCTCTTGCCTGCCACAGTCTCACCCCTCTACCCAAGTATTTCTTACAGGGCCACCAACTCCCAAGATGACACTGCATCTGTCAGGAGGCCCATTCTTCATTGGTCACTTGCTGTGCAAGTGAAGGCTGCAGTCAACCCCACATACGACAGGCCCAATGAAGTCAGTCTTCAGGACACAGCAGAATAGAGCTCTGCTTTACCCCTAACTGCCTACCTGCCCAGCCGTGAACTGTCTCAAGCCCTACCAGGATTTCACCTGAACACTTAAGTGCTACAAACAAGCTGGTGCAAACTCAAGCCTGTCCTGCTTCCTGTCCCTGAGCTGAGCAAGCCCAGGAGGAGGGTCTGACACACAGCAGCACTCTCTCTGAGGCAATGCTGGACCAGGAAACAGAAAGCAGGGACCAAGGACAGCATGTTATCAAATTCTAAGTGTTAAGGCCTCTTAAAATCTTCATTTAAAAAATAAAAACAGAAAATAAGCCAATAACAACAAAACCCAAATGTTTGCATGGCAGGGGCTCTCTATCACAGCATTCAGGCTGTCGCATAACAACCCCTGTTCCCTTCTCCCAGCTTCTATGGGGCTGACATCACCTCTCCTCGCCATTGTCCTGCCTGGGCTCTTTTCACTGGCCTCCTATTTGAGCACGCACTGGGGGGTGGGGACAATGTGAGTCCCCACCTTCAGAACACAGGCTCCCACTCCTGTGGAACACCAAGATGGCCCAATTTCTCTCACACACCCAATCCTTCCCTCTTAGCCTCTGTGAGGAGATGCCCATCACTGGGGGCCACTTTCATGAGTTTGTTGCTATCCAGATTAGCTGGATTAGGGGCTGATGCATAAGGACCCCCTGGTGCTGTGAGGAAGTTTCATCACTGGGTCAGCGTGGTGTGAACTATATTCTATCACCACCACTCTTTATAGCCACCAAACAAAAAATGGGGGGGGGGGGTGGCATAAAAAAATGCTTCAAATGCGAAAATGCATGAACTCATCATAGCAATAAATTCCTCTATTGTGCATTTCCAAGGATGTGAGTCATTCAAGACTGTCCTCCTTTAAAACAAGAAATCCACTGTGATTCTTATCTAACGGGTCTGAGAGTGTTGGTAGGTGGAATGGTTAATATAGCTACCACAAAACACAAAGAAACTTCTAGCCCTTTGCTAACACCAATCAAGCAGTTTGGGAAGAGCTGCACTGCTGGAACTTTACATTATGTTCAAGGAGAAATGAAACCTCCATGCTCCATGATGGTCATTCCCATTCTTCTAAAGGACAAACACCATCCCACCCAGTGGTGATCTGCTGTCCTCCCTCCCAGCCTTAATTTGAAGGGAAACAATGTGGGCAGGAGTGGAGGGAATGGGGGAGGGGGACAAGAGGCTAGGGAGGAAAACAGAAAAGCACAACTCTTAGCTCTTTTTAACAATTCAGTGACTTAAAAGTTTTCCTCCCAGGAAATCCCTGGGCCCATTCACCTACCTAAAGCCCCAATTCTGGCCACTGCTCATGTGGACCCTGCATGAAGTAAACAGTTTGTAAGAGAAAGTAATGGGATTTCTGCAAGTGTATGTGTGTATAGTACGTGTGTGTGTGTGTGTGTGTGCATGCGTGCATGTATGTGTTTGATAGAACAGTCCCTCTTGCACAGAACCGGGCTGTTCCATCAAAGCCGTATCTGTTATATTTCTGTCTTTCTCTTCTGTTTGGCGTATTCACCAACAAGAGAAAAGGAGGTAAGCTTTGGCGGCCCTGACCTGCAGCTGGAACACAATACTTTCGCACAGCCCTGCCGACCCCTGACATAAATTTTACACCGCAGCTGGCATTTACACACTCAGCATTACCATATGTATAGCTGCTCAGTGCTAATTATGCTAATCACCTGTCTAACTCGCTGCTGCGAAAAATGGTTGTATTTAGCAGTCCAGTGCCTACCAATGCAGCTTACTGTGTGGCTGAAATGTACATTCAGACGGCCCTGAATGGCAAGATTTTTCCACGTTGCTGGCTACATTCAGGCCTCAGAAAAATTTATTCAAGTCAACTGGTTTCGGTCCGCAACAAAAAAGTTACGAGAAAAAAGTGAGTGTGCTCTTGCCCTAACATTCTGGATCTGCTTGCAAGCAAAATGATAAATCAATTGGTGTGGGAAACAAAAAGGGAGAGAGATTTCTTTTGGGAGCCATGTGAAACTGTAGCCTATTTAAAAAAAAAAAAAAAAAAGGAAAAAAAGGGTCATCCTATCCCCCAAATCTCTAGAAAGAGCAGTTAATAGATATTTAGTCCTAATTCCAATTCCCTCAAATTGCAAGCTTTGTTTGCAATTAAGCAAGGTATTAAACATGTGCAATTTTTTTCCTGGATCATGTGTGGACTGAAATACTAGTGTCATCTTTATAACTTTTTAAACTTATTATAACAATGTATACATAAACCTCATAGGGGAAAAATCAGGTAATAGGAAAGACTTTCATAAGCAGCTAATGAATATTCTTTTGTTATTTTCTCTCTTAGCCTCCTTTTAAAAAGACATTGTGTTGTGTACATCTATTTTGTGAAGTTTTCTGGTTTCCCTACTAAAAGAGCAAAAGAAATCAAGGGATGGGTGTTGGGAAGACTGGAGAATTCAAAAAAGAAAAAAATAGTCATGGGTAGGTGAGAGAGAGAGAGTCAGGAAGCCTACATTTTCCTTAACTTCAGAATTCTTGTTTTTACCATCACTGTTTCTTAAAGCAATTTTATTGGATCACTCTACAGAACTGATTTCTTAAATTGGGATATTATTATTGCAGGTTGTTTTAACAATTCCAATTCAAACTGAAACCTCATTTCCTCCACACACAAAATACCTTTATGTTAATTTTTTTAAAAAACCCTGAATTTAGTCAATCTAAAAACTGCTCAGTATTAGATTAGATTATTTGGATGTACAGATAAGGTCTAGGAATCCCAGTTTCCCTGAATTGCCTGCAGCACTGTCAACATGTTCTACTGGACAAGTGGCCAAGCGCTGCCCAGTTACTTTCTCACCTCCAAAGGATCACTATTAGTAAATTCTTTAAATTTACAAACTGGTAGGCCATTTATTTTGCAACATATCTTGGTCTACTTCCGCCCCCCCAGTGTTACCAAACACCAGAGAGCAGCTTTGAAATATACCTTGGGTTTACACACAGAAGGTGCACCAACCCAGTAGGCTCTCTCAGACACAGGAGAGGTCAGTGAAGGATGCTGGCCTCTTCTGCCTTTCAATGTAACTCATGACAGATGAAAAGGGTGATGCTCACAGATGCTGCTATGAAGTCAATAGTTTTCTTATATCAGCACCACCCCCATTCTGTTTGACATTTGATAAACTTATCTGACCCGATGAAGCAACATTATCCAAGCCACATCTCACTCTCTTTGGCATCCCTATTCAAGTTGCTTTTCTTTGCCAATCCAAAGTATTAATTCATCTTTAGTTCCAAATCTTGACGATGTAGCCAAAAACACAAACGACACAACCACTACTGTGCTCACTGCAGAGTAGAAGGCTTACTTACTCCTCATTCCCTCCCAATCTCTCACTCTTCTTAAATAGGAGAAGGACCACCCTGCCTCATGGCACAGAGCAGTGTTTACATTGCAGTACTTGACTGTGTAATACATCTGGCATTTTTGGGCAGGATTCCTGAGCTAGGGGCCAGAAGCCCTTAAGCAATGATTTAAGGAGAAAAAATCATGCATATTAACTTAACAAAGCCCACTTCCAGGCCCTTTTGCTTACTTCTGTAACACATTTCATCAATCAGTGAAAACTATCTTGCTCAATAAATTGGGGAAATCTACTGTTTCTGTTCATTTATCCCAACTAACAATAACAAATAAAGCTTGTGCTGTGGCATGGAGCCTTGCTTCCCTCTAACCTCACCATCATAGCCAGTGGTGTTTTGGGACCCATATGCAGTGTAGACTATCTGGACCATTTCCACCTGGGTTTCTGGATTGCAAATAAGGTCCTGACTCCACATTATAAATTTCTCCAACAACAAACTTGTCATTCATTAGCAGGTACCTGACTGCCTACCAACTGTACAGATTCTCTAACACATGACAGCTGTTTTTCTAACTATACTCTAAACCCAAGTATAACAAAATAGTCATAGTCTTGAAGGGATTAAAAATAGGATGCATCTTTCTATACACTAAGTTCCTAAAAATCTCCACAATAATAAAGCAGTTTCTTAATGACAACATTCTACTGTTTTGGAAGACTAATTATCTTCAAACCTAAAGATACACGTACAAAAACTGGTATTGCAGTGTAAAGAAGAAAACAACCCTAAATCCAATTTAAGAGGAAAAAAAATTAGTAAACATTATCATAAAGAACCCAAATTCAGAGTTTGGAAGCAAAGAACAAGTAGTAAAAGCATTTAATTTTGATGGTCCTGATGACATCTGTGCAGACAGAGAAGGTTCTCACTGAGAAACCAACCCCCAAGGAGCTCCTTCCTCTGAGCAGATAGAAGGGCCTTCATGAGCAAAGCCCTCTGCTCTCTAGGACCTCTCATGGGGACCGACCATCTAATGTTGTGGCAGTCAGCCAAAATGCGGATAAGGAAATCTGCCCTCTTCCATCTCTACCCACACTCCATGTACCCTTTTGGCTTTGGTGGGAGTTCCACACAGCTCCACCCAGGAAAGCCTTAAGGAGGGCTCCTGGGAAGGAATGTCATGGTTTACATTTCACTTACCACCTCAGAAATGCTACGGGGCCCAATTCTTCCATATTTCATACAGTTTGGGGGACCAAGACTTATTTCACACTCCCTTGGTCACCTCAAAAATCCACAAAAATGCCATGGTTCTTCAACAGGGGAAGCACATCAGATGCTGACAAGACCTCTTCAAAGAGAGCCTGCTTAGAACACACCCTCACCAAGGTAAGAACCCCAAGGAGGCAAATGGCAGCTCTGCATCTAGTATGCTTGACGTAATACATTTTCTAATTCCCTCCTGTCAGTTTGTGATTAAACAGATTTACTACCACTTCAGATTTCACACCAGTCATTCCAGAGATCCATTGGGAGGAAACGAATTGGGCAGTTTAGGAGTAGGTGAATGGGAGGGAGGGAAGATGAGCAAAGATATAAAGAGTGAGAGATAAGGAAGAAGGGATGAAGCAAAGGGGTTCTGGTAACCAGAAAGGGCAAACAAGACAGTATTATAATAGAATCATATGGATATGACAATTACTTAGGGAGGTCTAACATAGCTGGAACACCCTCAATTTGTTTTCAAAATACTATCAAAATAGTGCTGAGTTAAAATACTATAATTCTGCAAATGGCCTCTTATTAAGATCTGGTCCCCTTTAAAACAATTTAAATATATTTCAATACTTATTTTAAAATAAAAAAAAAAAACTTTAAAAATCACACACACACACACACACACACACACACACACACCCACCCACCCACCCACCCACCCCGACCCAGTAGAACAGACTACTTTTCAGTGGCTAAATCTGGGCAGACAGCTGGCACAGACGAAGTGAGGGCAGGCATGAAGGCAGCCCCTTCGGCTGCAGAACTGTGACCCCCTGCCCCAATATGAGAAAAAGGGCAGACAAGTTACAGCTCAGCCCAAATGGACAGGACCTGGGGTCATATGGAGGTCAGCTTTGAAGGAGAAATCCCAATGAAATATAAACATGGCACTGTGGAAACCAGACAAATCTCCCATAGCTTGTCCAGCCAGCGTTAATCTCGCCATCAGCTGTGGCGCATAATCCAAACAAACGAATCTGGCGGTTCATACATCTGGAAGCTGTCATCTTCTGGGGCCTCCAAGCAGTGCTTCGTGCATCTGAAATACCCCATCACCCAACCTGGCTTCTAAATTTGTTGGAGGATAAGAGTGGGAAGCAGCAGAGGGATATGGAAAATTCACGGAGTCAGATGCCCTGTAAAGAAGGCACCTAAAGCTATTTGTCATTTTTAAAGCGATTATTGTTGGGTGTTAATTTTTTTTAATAATTTTTCTCCCAATATGAAAGAAAAGCCAAAACTGCTTTCACCTGTGTATGTGTGCCCACTATTTAAATCTAATTAACACTCATCTAATAAACAGATTCTTAATTTTTAAAAGTGCACAGGGAACCAAGGAGCAGAAAGGAGGTCCTCTGCCTTCTTTCTCACCATTGTGAAATGTACCCAAACTGACAGCCCCAGAGTAGAAATGGAGTGACAAAGCTGGAGAGCCCATTCTGCCTCTTTCTAGCTCACATGCCTCAGTCCCTTGCTGTCCCTTTGGTTCTGCTGCATAAGGGCACCTGGAGAAAAGTGGTTTGTGATATGAACATCTGGAGAACTAGACCACCAAAGAGCTAATAATGTGCTATGTGGGCTTCTGGAAAGAGCTGTTACTTCAATATGAACAAAGTCCAGTGGTGTCTTTTATTGCTTTTTACAAAGTCACCTTAATGCTAAAAACCTTCAGCCTGCTGTAGTTAAAATGCAACAAGGTCTATCTGCAAAATGAAGTTGTCTGAAGAAAAAAAGTATTTGAACATAAATTTTCTTTCTTCCATGGCCTTAACCTCACCACTGCGCCGTTCCCCCCTCCCCCGAACTTGTCATGGTGTTTAATTTCTGATGTAATTCTAAGAAAAATTAAAAATTTAAATTATTAGCATAAAAAAATTAGTTACCCAGGTCAGTAAATATGGAGACTGAGTGGGAGAGTTTATCTTAAAGAATAAAACTTTTGCATTCATGTCAATGCATTTACAGCCATTACAGCCACAACTCCATCATAATAAAAGCCTTCCATCTGCACAGCATGGGTTTTCCAACCAGAATCCATCACCTAAACCAATTGTTATACATTGGGGCGATTTTGTGCATCACACCGCAACACACGCACACACATTTGGCAATGACTAGAAACATTTTTGGTTGTCACAATGGGGAGGATGCTACTGGCATCTAGTGGGTAGAGGCCAGGGATGCTATTCAATACCCTACAATACACAGAACAGCCCACAGCAGAGAATTATCCAGCCCAAAATGTCAATAGCAAGAAACCTTGTGCTAAACTGAAAGTGTGGTTGATGGAGTTCAATTAATCTCCCGTAACTGCCAAGAACACCAAAGTGCATAATGCTAGCAAGGTAGTACTAACTTGAGAGCACTTACAAACATCAAGCAGGAATTTTTTAAAGATTTTATTTCCCTTTTTTAAAAACATCAAAGTCACAACTTGTGCCTCCCCTGATGCTGGCCTCCAGAGATATTAATAAACACAAGGCAATATGGATTCATCTCAAGGCTGTTCCCCTTTACAATAAAGGAGTCCAGGGGCTGGGCAAGCATTGAGGAAGAAAAAAAAAAATAAAAGCTCGAAGAGATAAATGAACGTTCTGTCACTAAGATATTGTGATAACAAACCTGTGTCTGATAGAGGGCTGGAGTGTGAAGGGGGTGGATATTAAGGGAGACATGAGAATAAAGTGCTAAGCAAATAAGTGCCAATAGAGTAATGGGCAGGACTAAAAATAAAACATTTCTATGCCCAAAGGCGTAAGATCCAAGCTAAGTGATCTGGTACAAGGGAGGGTACCAGAAGCCAAAATGACTAGTGTAAATTATGAGAGGCCAAGATTGGCTTTAAAAAAAAAAAAAAAAAAACGAGTTGGCAGCCAGCCCCTGAGCCAAATGCCCCCCACACATTGGAGACCTTTCTGCCATGTAGCCAAACCTTCAAGACCCAAGGTTCCTCACCTCAAAACTTATGTTCCAACCAAAGACAAGCACTGGTAGTTCTCCTGGAGGCCACACCCATGCATGTCCTCTGAGCCTTTGCCCATGCTATTCCTTCAGCTTGGAATGCCCTATGACCCCTACCTTTTCAGCCTCTGTGCTTGGCTCAGGCCCCCTACCCTAAAGGGGCTGTCTTTGCCATCCTGCAATTGGTCTGTGTGCCTGCTAAGTGGAGGGCAGGGACTGCAGTCTTTCACCAAATTCTCTCTGGAGCCTCAGACAGTGCCTAGTACAGAGCAGGCATTGAGAATACTTGCTGAATGAATATTTTTAAATAACAAGTAGTCTCTCCTTGACCTTGTTGCCACCAGTATGTGTTTCTGTAATAGCAGTTGTCCACTATATCATTCCACACATCCTTTCACCAAACTTCAGGACTTCATTCACAAGTGAGCTAGATTTGACATTTTTGACTTGCCCTTAGACCCAAGTTAGCATCTAATGTATGCTAACAGTTTCTTCAAAGGCAATCATTGTATGAATATTTTAACAACAGAATCAAATAATTTTTATCACCAATACCATAAAAAATGAGACAATCTTCATATAGTTTATATTGCTTGGTCTGTGCATTATAGCCAATACATTTAAACTATCTTCATAAAGCCACACTTCTCCAGCTTGTTAAACAAGGTATGCATGTCAAACCAAAGGATACCTTTAATTTACTGGTGGTATTAAAAAGATAACATTATTTTGGCAGATAGGAGGAGGCACGTAGTAAGTCTATGTACATACACAAACACAAAGGAAAGTGGAGGCATGTATTTGTGTATAGACATATGTTTGTGTATATATCTGTATATACATGTCACTTTTTTAAAATAATAGGAAAAATAGCATTTTTCCAAACTGCCCCTCAGCATTCCTCTCCTGTTAAAATCTCTTATGCTTTCTTCAGTTGCTTTTTAACTAGGGGAATACGTAACCTCTAGTCATTTAGGTTTATTTAGTGTAGTATCAAGCACCCTGTTTACACCCAGTCCTTAAGAAAAAAACACCATCTAATAACTTCTTTGCTGATAGTGACCAGGCATTTATCTAAGAGATTGAAGTGCAAAATTAACCTAAATTCCGAGTTGCTACACATTTTACACTACAGTCTAAAACAGGAGGGAATTCTTACTCCTAAAAGCAAATGCTCACACTATTTACTCCTGACATGAACACTAAACTCAATATATCATAAACAAGACCTTTACTCTGAATTTAAATTAAAATTATAAAATGATACACTGGCCTCCCTGTTTGGGTTTATATGTGTTTATGAAACTGTTGCTTCTTCTACATCTAGCACACAGCAAATGAATGAATGAATGACAAATCAATGTCAAAGCAATTTGAGAACAAGTTGATGTAAGTCATTAGTAGGCAAACTGGTCTCGGGACATATGGGATCCATAGTTTATCATATAAAATAGGACAAAAACATTACATAAACCATATTAGAAAATAAAGATAACTACTTTATTGAGTTATAAGGCATGCGATAGTAAATAATAAATGGTAATATTAGTTGCTCAACAAGTGATAGTGCTGAGTAGATAATATTTGGCCAAAGACTCAGTAAGCCACACTTGAAACTGCCAAAACAGACATGGCAAGAAAAACAGTTCAGGGGATAAAAGTTGGCAAAATGAGTCTCAGGTGAGTAACTCTGTTACTAAGATGGAGCAGGGGATGAGACTCAGAATGTTTCTCCTCCTTCCAGGAATTGAAACGAGTTGTTTAAAAATAGTTGCTTCTAGAAATATACAATGTTAAGAAAATAAAACCACCTTAATTCTCTTTAAATTTATTAAAGGTCTACTGAAAATTCTCAAAATAACAACAAAAAAATGCTCTTGTCATCACCACCACCACCCAACAAATTTAAATTTGTTGGCTCACATGTGGAAAGTGAACATGTAGACAGAGTTGGAGGCGCCCTCTGGTCATCTCATCCCTTGCTCTATCCCAGAACACTAAACTCAATATATCATAAACCAATGGTAGCTTCCCCACCGTCTAGCCAATTATGTAATTTCCAAACTATGGCCCTGCTGTCCAGGGCCCATGTGAATTACTGCACCCTATTCCAATCCGGGGTGGAGGGGTCCCCCTGCCAACTGTCCACTCAGCTGGGGCCTTTGCCTGACCCCTTTTTCTGAGTTCCTGTCTAGAACTCCCTCTTTCCTCCTTCTCCTCCTCCTCCCTCTCTCCAGATTGCTCCAATATTCCTCACCACATATATGGAAGCTTTTTTTTTTTCACAGTCCGCTTTTTTTTTAACTTTCACGGTCCACTTCAACTGTGAGATCAAATTCAGTGCAAGTCCAATGTAGTTTTAAGTCCATGAATTTGTGCTCAGGGGATGTCTCACATGCTTTGATGCCCCTTACAGGGCCTAGCACAATGCCACAGATGTTACAGGTGTTCAGTAAACTTGTTGCTAGTACATCAGAGATGGTCAGTAAAACCTTTTATCTACCAAGGACATTGAAGTGCTGAACTGAGGTAAATTACCCAACCGATTCAATCCAAATGACACTCTGTATTAATTACCAAGCTACTTAAAGTAAGAATGTTTTCTGGTCTTAATGATTTGGACTATTATTTTAATTGTTACTTCTCAGCTCAAGAAAGACTACATTATATGCTTGCAAAACGCTGAAAGTAGAATCTCACGAACAAGGCAAAATTAACAAAATATTCTCCAAGGTTACATCACCAATATCATTCTGAAAGTAACAGATTATGCACGTAATTGTGAGGTTTCCAGATATAGCTTTAGGTAGCTTTCCCTAGGAATGCTTCATATATTCTAGTTTGCAGTATCCACATAATTACCGCAATCTCTCCCTCCCATGCCATTTTAAGAGAGACCCAAGGCAGTGTTGAGGGGTTAAAATGTTTCCCAAAAGCAGGACTGTCACTTTCCAAAAAGAATTCAGAGAAAATCAACAGAAAAAAAAACCCAACCCCGCCCCAAACAAAAACTTGGATCCCCAAAAGAACGTAAAATGTTTCCGTGGGGGGGGGGGAGAGAATCTATTTTAAATTTATAACTGCTTAAAAAGAGGCGTTTAGAGCCCCCCAGAATTGAGGAATGCAGATGAAAGACTGGCAGAAGCCCTTGAAGAGCTTCTGGGGCCCCTCCCACCACACCGCGTCCCTAAAACACATCACTTCTCTCAGCCTGCGACACGCAGCCGGCCCCCGGGGTCATTCCACTTGGAAGCCCCCCACCCCCCCCGCGGGGGAACGTTAATCGACCCTGCAAACGTGCGTGGCAGTCTGGGCTTTACAGTTTTTGACTCCGTCCCCCCACCCCACCCCACTGTTTTTGGTACCTTGAGACAAACGTTTTTTTCCCCCGGAGTTGAAAGCCGTCCAAAGCCAGGACCACACACGCCGCCGCCTCCGCAGGCCGCGCCGCTCGGGGCCCCCGCCCGCCGCCGCGCCGCGCCCGCGGCCGCTGGGGGCGCGCACACTCCCTCCAGCCGGAGGGGTGGCCTCTCTCCGCCACCCTCCTCCCTTTCCCTTCGGACGCGGTGGGTGGGGGTGGGGGACTGAAGCTGAGGACCGGAGCCAAGACGAGCAGAGAGGCTTGCCTCGGGCCGCGTCTCGGGGCGCGGCGGCGGCAGGCGGCGGCGGCGGCGGCAGGCCGGGGCCCCCGGCCGCACAGTGGTCCGTCCCGCGGAGGGGCCCCGACTCCCCTGCCCGAGCGCCCCCGCCGCCCTCTCCCACAACACCTCGCACGGCGCTGCGCCCCGAGCCGATTACAGCGCGGCCTTTGTCGGGCGGGCCTGGCTCCGGGCCAGCCGCCCAAACGACACACAATTCCCCCCGGTGCGGACGGACTGGGGGTGTCTCCGCCACCGAAGGGCTCTAGGTGTATGCTGACAAACGTCTTTATCAGTCGCGAGGACGCGGAGGGGCGCCGAGCCGGGCGCGGGGTCTCTTACCTTCCACCCACAGCTCCTCCACGTTGGTCTCCAGATTAGCTGCCTTTAATCCCACAGCGAAGGCCCCAAATATGAGGAGACCCACAACCAAGAATTTGCCGCAGTTTTTTTGAATGTAACAACCCAGTTTAAACAAGAGTCTCTGAAACTTCGCTCTCAGCCACAGCGGCGCTTTCCGGCCAGTAGCTTTCCCCTAAGGATGAAACAGAAAGGAGTGGTGAGCGCCCGGGAGTGGCGGCCGGGGCGCCCGCGGACCCCGCGACAGCCGTGGGGGGTGCTCTGGAGGCTGGAACCCCAGGCAGCACGGGAGTACTCGAGCGGCGTGGGGGGTGGGGGGTGGGGTGGGAGGGGAGAGGGCTGGGCATAAATCAATGTCGGGTTGCAACGTGGGAGATGCACCCCGGGGACAGCAGGGCGCCCCCACGCGTGGCCTGCACAGCATCCCCGAGGGCGACATGGGGCGTTGGGACGAGTTGCAAGAACGTGAAGGGGGAGCTGAAGCAGACTGCAGAGAACTCACTCAACCCGAGCCACAGTCCCGCCGAATCCGGTAGGGGAGGGGCTGCGTCACCCTAGCTTTGGAGCCCAGCTTTTAAGAACCAGCAAAGCTCCGCTCCCTTTCCTGCAAATTCTGCCCCACCCTCCAAGCCTCCCCGGCTGCCTTTGCAGGGACGCGGGGCTGGGGAGCGAGCGAGCTTTGGAAACAAAATTGTGCGGGATCCTCTCTCCTGATCCCTCCCGGCGTGGCAGTGGACCCACGTGGTGAGCCGGAGCTCACTCGAGACCCATTTCCATAGCATTGAGAGACGCCGTGTGAGCTGACCTAGGAAGTGGGGCAGCCATCTGCAACTTACGACAATATTTGCGATCGTAAGAGGGCAGCCACATGGATTCCCTCCTCTCCCTTCCCTTCTGGTTAACCCTAAAAAGCAGCGGAGTGCACAGGGAATGAGCCCAGGCCGGCGCAGGCGGGGGTCCCGGCTGGGCGCTGGCTGCTCCCGGCGGCGGCGCTTTCCCCGCGCTGGCCGCGGCCTTGGCAGGCCCCCGTCTGGGTGCTCGCCTTCTCCGGATTCCACACATTTCAGCAAGCCTCGTAAACACAATGAACCCGGCCACTCCGCAGATCCGGACCGCGGATTTAAGGTGGCAATTTGTTTACCACTTTTCTTTTCCCCCTAGGCTCTGGGAAGAGCTGGGTCAAAAACTGGAAAAGAAGGGAGATGCCCTTTTCCGGGGATAATTTTTAAGGGAGCAGAGATTTCGTGCTCAACAAAAGCAAAACTGGCTGCTCAAATAGGAAACCACCTTTATTTTGGCTCCCTCCCCCCATTCTTCTCTCCGCCTCTCAGTGCTCCGTCTCCCCCTCCAAGATGTTAAGAAATGTGGCAGCATTACAGGGGTTTGGGCTGCAAATCGGGGCAGGGGCGCGGGAAGAAGGGGCTCCGAGCAGTGCCACGCTGAGGCCGCCCTCGAGGTGGTCCACTGGACCGCTTTCCAGTTCTCTGGAAAAGGCAAGCCGTGGAGAGGGCGCGTGCACGCGCGCGCGCACACACACACACACCCCACACCCTCCACCCCCTGCGGACCTTAGACAGCCCTTTCCTTCCAGGATCGGAGGGTTTGGATTTTTCAATCCCCGCTTGTCTGCTGCTTTTCCTGGAGAGCGAGGTTTTGTGTGTGTGTGTGTGTGTGTGTGTGTGTGTGTGTGTGTGTGTGTGTGTGTGTGTGAGAGAGAGAGAGAGAGAGAGAGAGAGAGAGAGAGAGAGAGAGAGAATATGAGAATGAGAGAGAATATGAGAATGAGAGAGAATATGAGAATGAGAGAGAATGAGACTGAGAATGTTTAGCGGGGCTATTCCCAAAGACGAAGAGGAGGGAAGAGAGTGGGAGGAGAGAAGAGTCCGAAATGCACCTTGGAAATCTGCTTCAGAGCGAAGGAGGCGTCGCAGTAGCTGGGCCGGTGCAGATAGTCCCGGTCCGGCGCAGCGTGGCGGCGCAGCCCCCCGGTCCGTCTGCGCCTCCCGCCGCCGGCCGGCCGCCCCGGAGCCCCGCTGCAGCTGCCGCCGCCGCCGCGGTCCTGGGGCTCCGCGGCGTTACCAGCCGAAGCCATGTTGCCGCCGCCGCCGCCGCCGCCACCGAGGCTTCCCCGGCGGCCCCGCGCGCTGCCGCCGCCGCTGCGGACTCCCGGCGCGCCCCGGCGCTGCGCTCGCGAGGACGCTGCTGGCCGTCGGCTGTTCGGGCTCGGGCTCCGGTTGACAGACCTGCTGCTGCTGCTGCTGCTGCTGCTCACACGGTGGGCGCTCCTGCGGCTGCAGCCGCGGCCGCGGCCGGGGAGTCAGACCCTGCGCCTTCCATTGCCACATTGCGCGGGGGTCCCGAGGTCTCTGTGGCCGCCGCTGCCCACATCCAGTTCTCGAAAGGGCAAGAGCCGGCGTGCGGAGCCAGCCTGTCCTTCGGGCGCTCGCGCAGCGTTCCTCGCGGTCCCCAACTCCCCCTACCAGTCCCCCGCCCCGCGACCCCTTCACTGCAGAAAGCTCCAGCAAATCCCCGCCGCTCCCGCCGGCCTCGCCGGCTCCCTCGGCGCCTCCCGGGTCGCCCGGTCGGTCGTGCAGGGCAAGCGCAGAGCCGCCGCCGCCGCAGGGTCTGTGAGTGCCTGGCGGGTCTCAGCGCTGCCGGGCCGGGAGAACCGCCGCCGCCGCTCCTCCTGCGGCGGCTGCTGCTGCTGCTGCTGGCGGTGGCGGCTCCTGAAGCTGCTGCTCGGGCTCCGACTGCTGGGTTTGCGGTGGCTGCTCGATCTCGGACTCTGCTTTCTTGTGCTCCTCGCCGACCCGCTGGACCATTCTGTCCCCGTGCAGCGCGCCTCTCTCGCTCCCGGGACGTGGAGACTCCGCTCTGTGTGTGTGCAGCGGGCAGCGGCCGCAGCAGCTCCTTGATTCAATAGATGAGATGGAAGAAGAAAAAAAAGAACTCTCTCCATTTGGAGAAAGAGGAGGAGGGGAGGGGGTGGAGGGGGAGAGAGCGAGCGAAAGAGAAAAAGGCTGGAGCTCCCGCCCCTGGGGCTGTCAGATGGCTTGGGTTTCTGCGACGCGATTGGCTCATGGAGGGCAGAAATTACTCAGCAAACATGACTATTATTAGCTGCTTAGCAACAGCTCACCAAAGTAGAGAGACCACCCAGGTAGGCAACCCCAGTGTGTGCATCCCCGGCTTCGGGGGAGCCTCCGAGAGCGCCAACCTTCTCGCATGCAATACTTCCATTAAGGAATGCTACCCCCCCATTCTTATTCCTTTTCTTTTCAACAGTCTATTTTTTGAAGACGCCTTTCGAGTGCGTACGCACACACACACACAAACACCCACGAGCATTTTCCTCGCGATAGACACGAGGGAAATGTAATATTTTTTTAAGTGCTTAAACAATTTCTGAAATTCCTCAAAGAAAAACCCTTTCAGAGGCACCTTGGCCTCAAGCTGCAGCAAATACTGGGAGGTCCGGCTTGAATTCCCAGGCCTGCACCAATAATGACAGGGTGGTGGATAGTGCGCCAGTATGTGCCAGATTTTTTTTTTCCCCTCGTCTCTTTTATAACTAAAGAGAAGACTTAGGCTCTCGCAGGGAACAACGCCTAGCATTAAGATAAACAAAATGGAAAGTTAAAGAGGAAAGTAAGGACCTTGGGAAAAGCAACCCTCTCTTAAAAATCCACCCTACCCCCCCTCAGTCAAAAAACCCCCACGGCAGCACAGTCCTTGTTTGAAGGAGGCAGTGTTTTATAAACGTGGAATTCAGACACTAAAGAGTTCTCATGGAGGCAGAAGGGTTTTTATTTGAATCTTTATTGTGACATATATAAAACAGAAACAACAATTCTTTTAACAACCCGGAGAAACGGGAATTGTTTCCTTGAGCGACAAAAGTTTTCCAATTTTGGATTTATTTGGGGTTGTTCCCCCTTTTATTAACCGCATGTCCTTATTTAAGGTTTTAAACGTAAAAAAAAAAAAAAACTAGTACGCATCCTGTTATATATAATAATAGCGTGACGCAGGGGAGAATAAGTGCTTTGATGTTGGATTTATTCGAAACAAATTGTGCGCTGATTGCGAGGATTTGTCCGGACACTGCGGCCAGTGTCACCGAGACATTCTAGGGCTTCGCTTCCCGTTGGTGAAGAAAACACGCGACTCTTTGTGGTAGGTCCTGGGGCCAGAGTCAAATTAAACCGTCTACAAAGCTTAAATTATTTTTAAAGCCATTATTTTGGACAGTGGCATTTATTTTTCTTACGTTTGCAAGTTCCTCCCTGAGATAAGGTCCAGACTCACAAATCATCGAGTCTAATTTTTGTTATTCCCCCCCCCTTTTTATAAACGGCATTGAACAGTAGAGTGACCTGCGGCAGCAAGGAACCGCCTGAAGCCGTGAAATGGGACCGTGTGGCTTTAAGATGCACACGGTGTGTGTTCATTGAAAAAAAAAAAAAGAAGAAAGGGAAGGAAAGAAAGAAACCCAGATGGAGAGAGGAGGAGGAGCGGGGAGAAGGCGGGGCCACGAGGCCACGTGACCTGAGGCCGGGCCGGCGCGCCCCCGGCGACCGGGAGGCCCGTTGCGCGCGCGCTCGGGGGCCGGGGTTCTGCGCGCCGGCGCGGCCGGGGTCCAGCAGCTGGGGAAGCCGGGGCGCTCGGCTCGCGCTCCGCGGGCTCCACGGCCCGAGCGCTGCCTTGCAGGGCCCCGGCAAGCCCCGCGCCCCGCCGGCGCGGACGGACGTGCCGGACGCGCCGTAGTACATTCCTGAAGGCGGTCCAGCCCCCTTACGTTGCCCAATGCTCGCGCGGCCTCCCCGCGGCTGACCAATGGCTGAGCGCGCGGCTCCCTTTCCATTCAGCAGCGCGGCGGCTGCGGCCCCGGCGGGAGAGTGACGGCAGCGCCGCCCCCCGCCCGCCCGCCCCGGCGTCGCCCACGCGGCTCCCGTGGGGGTCCTGTGGGCCAGCCAGCCCTGCCCACCCCTTCCTTCCTCTTCGCTGGTTCCTCCTCTCTCCTTTCCCTCTCCGTTCTCCTGTTCCCCTCCTGCCAGATCTCTGTCCTGCCCACCCAGCCTCGCCAACTCCTCTTTCTGCCTTTTCCTCCTTCCTGGTTTCACTGGGAGCCCCTACCCCCTGAATCCCGAACCCGCGAAACGTGTGCGGTACCTCAGGCAGGGCAGGGTCTCCTGTAGAATAGAGACAAAGAGGAGCGTCTGGGGTGTTCACGAGAGCAGCAGGACCGGAGTACCCAGGCCAGCGCGGAAATTCAAAACTCAAAACTCCGCTGAAACACGTGATTTTGTGTGCGACTCGGGGAAGGACTGCTAAAATCCAGAACGTAAGACGAGCACCGCGAAAATGATACTACTACGTACATTGATAAATGATATCGCAGGAAAATTGGGCTCGACACATAGCAAGTTTAATTTTTGAGCAATATTCTCATTTTTATGTTGGATAAATAGCAGAAAACAGGAAAGGTGGTTTAATGTTCTAGGTTTGTTTTTTTTTTTTTTTTTACTAAATAGTTCTTCAGACGTTTCAAGTCAAACCATTTCGCGCTTGCCACTAGAAATTATATTTCGAATTCTTGGGGGTGTTACCCTAGTTTTCCATGTCAGTCTTTATATTTGAGGTTTGCTGTATGGCAGGGGACACACCCATGTAGCCATAGACGAGTTTGCTATGTCTTTTCAAAGTTCTTTACAACGTTTTAGATCAAAGTATTAGGCTTTCCTCCCAACCTTTTTTTTTATATATATATATAGCGATTTCAGTATACCTACCTGGATTATGGAATTCTAAAATGAAATTATAAATTATGTACACACCACGGTTCCCCATTATTACTCTGTATACAGCTGCATATCCTCTCGTTTTGGCTGCTGCTACATTGTGAAGCGTTTCAATGGCAAAGCCTCTTCCACTTGGGCTCGTTTCCCTCGGTTTGATTTAATTCCTAAACGTTTTGAACGCTGATCTCCGGGTTTTTCAGCGCGCTGAGCCCCCACACCCGCTGTTTGATAGGTTAACTTTTCAGCATCTCAGACAATGGACCCGGCCTGTATTTTCTAAGGTTCCAGGACGCAATCCCCAGCCTGGGATCTAACAAACGGTATCTTAATCTCCCCACCCCCACCCGCCTCTTCCCCTGTGGTCTGTTTTTTTCATACACAGAGATGAATTACTTTGAGGATCTAATTGGCCTTGTTTCTGTAACGTTTTAAGAAAGGGAAGAGGAGCCAGTGTAAAAGCCTGCTCGACTTGGGTGGTCAGGGCTGAGGCTGCCCCCAATTTGCCTCATTGCTGATGCATGCGAGTGCAACATTCCCAGAGATAATGTTGTTCCTAACCAATCTGCCCTTATTTACATTTGTAAGCATTGTCGCCTTTAATATGCATGCCCTGTGCAGGGGACCACTTGGCCATACAGGGTTTAACTTCAGCTAACCACAAGGATCCCCCAGACCTGAGATGACGGTTGCTGGAGGATCCAGGCCAGCAAAGGTGTCTACTAGGAAGACAGATCCTTTAATGGCCTTTTGCAGTGTGGCTTCCCTTGTGAGAGTTACCAAACAAGTGGAGCTCCGGGTCTTTTCAAACCAGCTGGTACTTTTGGCCCTATTTGGGATTTGAAGGTCTCATTTACTCTTTCCAAATAAAGTTCATCTCAATGCATCAGTTATCATTGTGGTCTCCTCATCATGATCCAAGACTTCACTGGAGTCTGTCATTTTCAAAACAGACTCCTTAAACTCTTAAAATTCACTCATATCTTCCCCATTCTCAGTTTCCATATTTCAAATTTCTATGTCTACGCCACACACATATCTTAAAAGTGACATCTGATTATTCAAATGATGACACTGAAATGAAACATCTGTCCTTTGTGTTTGGACATTCCAATGATAAGCAATTGTGGGAGCTGGACTTGGTGGAGTAATACAGTGAGATTTAACTTTTCACTGGCTGTTTAGATCCAACCAAATGGGTTTTTTAAATCTAATGTAATTTAACTCATTTTTTTTGCAGAGTACAAATGGATAAGTAAATTTATTCTAGTAATTTGACTTCTGGGCCAAATTATAATTGTCTCAACTTTAATACTCTTCCACAAATATAAAGAATTGCAAACATTACATTAAGTCTCATAGTATTCCAGTTGAGGGTGAGATGGGGAGAGGAATTGAGTATTTGATGGAGTATTCTATTTATGGATGGAGACCCCAGGGTACAGGATGACCCAGAGCTTGAGTAGTTCACAGCAGGTACCATGGATAAGAGTTGAGTCTTGACTCAATTCAAGCCAGTATGCCACCATCCACCACATTTTCTTGGCTCCCTAAGAATGCCTTATTATTTTCTCATTGGCAGGTTTTGTATTTACTTAAAAGGTGATGGTCTAAAAGGTTGGGGGTGGGTGGAAGATTTAGAAGCCACAGAATGTAAACTCCCTAAGGATGACTCCCCTCTCCTCCCTTCAACCTTCTGTTTCCTTCCCCATACCCCCCTCCCTAGGACTGGAGGAAAAGGAATAAGCTCTAGCCAACTTGTCAAAATAAAGCTGCTAATTACCCCTGATCTCCTTTAATGGGAAGCTGCTCCCAATTCCGCAAAGGAGTAAATGAGGGGTCTACAGCACAAACCAGGGAGCACTGGCATATTTTTGAGTTTATAGTGAGCTGGGGTGGGGGGGTAGGCAGAGGGGAGATGTCCCGTGAGTCTCAGAAATCTCCACATTTATTACTCCAGGTTCGAACACTAGTTTGAAAGGGGATTCGACTTTATGCAATGCCAAAGCCATTTGGTATTCTCTTGCTAGGAATGTCACCAAGTGCAGAGAAAATATTCAGAGCCTACAATGAACTTGAAAGAAAACAGAGCATTGACCCTTATATTGATTTCCTCCCTTCCCTAAATATCATCTTAGCTACATTACTTTACCCTAATGGATAGAGATGTATTCTGGAAAGACCCACACTTTGAACTTTCTTTTTCCATCTCTCTCTTGCCTCATCTCTATCTCTCCATCTAATATATCTATATCAAGCTTTGTATTTGCCAGAAGGCACACCATTTATTTCGCTGATCTATGCTATTGGGTCTTGCATAAAAAAGAAGCTGAGCAACATGATCCCTTTGACCCACTGCTGGAGCAACAAATTTATTAGAGATATAGGCATGAGAAATGAAAGGGAAGTAAAACAATTCTAGCTTATTGTGTGTCTTTCTTTCATACTGCTAATCCGGTTTACACATCACGCCTACATGTCTCAATAGGGCTTTATACACTGTGGCAGAGGCGGGAGAAAATAAAAGGTGTGTGTGTGTGTGTGTGTGTGTGTGTGTGAGAGAGAGAGAGAGAGAGAGAGAGAGAGAGAGAGAGAGAGGAGAGAAACAGAGAAAACATATTTTAATTCACATTGATTTGACTTGTCAGTTTTTCTATCTGCAGAAAGTTGAAGGCAATTGGTAAAAACAGCCTCCCCGCACCCAAATAACTCCAAATGGTGCTAATTCCTTTCAAATAGTTTGATTATGACTAGATTGTTACCAGAAATTAGAAACATTTATCAGTACGTTTGAAATGAAGGTAATAACACAAATTGAGAATGGGCCTATTGGTGCACACCTCGATTCAACATTTTAATACAAAAAGATCTTGGATTCAAAGGCATTTTACAGCTTTGTGGAAGGAAGCTGGTGACAACTGGAACACACACAAACTCTCAGTTGAAAGCCTCGAGTTTTACAACATGGGTACACAATGCACCTGAGGCAACAATTTATCCTGAGGTGCCGCCCAGAAATAATAAGTTACAGTAACAAAGGATGACACCAAAAAACATTGTCTTTCTTTGTGGAGGCAACTAATTGCTTTTTGAACTATTGGAGAAAAGAAAAAAATTAAAGACACAATATGCTGAAAAGGGATCATTGTAGTAGTTTAGTAGTTCAAGATCTCAGTCATTCCATTATTCAACATTTAGAGCCTCTCATGTAGGTCCTAGTTATTTATATATTTCCCCTCCCCAGCAAGAAGGATAAAAGGGGGGGGGGAGTGGTCTCTCCAAAGTTTAGGAAAATAGAAGTCCCTGGGTAGACCACAATTCACATGTGTCTTCTTAAGTGACAAAATTGAGATCTGAAAATTTTGGATTTATTGATCATTCATACAGTAGTAGTCATTTAAAACATGAACTTAAATGCCTGGAGACGTAGCAAATGTCACCCCAGAGGTATAGTCTCTGGAGGTCCTGTGGTCCCAGTGTTGGCACCTAGTCTAAAGGAGTTTGGATCAGTTCGGCCGCCCTAGGGCTCCCCTCAGGTTGCGCCCGGCCCTCTCGGAACCGGCCCAGCTGCTCACCTCTTAATGGGTGGCAGGCATCAGGACACCCGATTCCGTAGGCGCAAGAGTCAACACACACCCCTCTTCTACCCGTGGCCCCTTCATGAACTCAATCCTCTGGCCTTTTTTCCCACCAACCGTGGCGGGGAGCGGGATGTTTGAGTTCCAGGTTTGGGAAAAGCACCTCTCTCTCTCTCCTAGCCCTGGGGTCCGCGCCCAGGTGCCGAGAGCGTGCGCCCATCCCCTCCGGCAGGTCCCCCGAGACCAGAGCACTGGCTCCGGTGCGCGCGCGCGCAGCCTCCCCCTCCCCCGGCGCTGTCACTCTCTCCGCACCAGCCCTTCCATTCCAGTTCTGCCTCCACTGGCGACTCAGTAGCCACCACCGGGCTGCGGAGCGGAAGCCAAGGTGGCGACCTTTTCAAGAGTGCAAATGGGATCCCAGGCGACCCCCTCCGTGAGAATCCCCCCCCCCGGAACCGTTCCCTGGCCCGGCCCGCCGCCAGCCCCCACCCCGCCCTGCGGGGCCACCTCGCGGGGCGGGGGCCGGGAACCTCCGAGTCCGCGAGCGAGCGTAGAGACGCGGACTGGCTCCCGCCCCGCGGCGGCGCAGCCCACCCGGCCCCGCGCCCCGGCGCGCCGCCCGCCCGGCCCTCCGTCCGCTGCGCGGCGGGTCGGGTCCCGCAAGCCCGCGTCCCCGGGGCGCGCGCCGCGCGGGGCGAGGTGGCCACGGCGGCCGCAGCACTCACCATAGCGGGCCGTCAAGCCCTGCCCAGAGAGCGGGTGCGGATGGCGCGGACTCCGGGCTTGGATTTCACATCAATTTCTTTGGCCCGGTGCCCCCCTTTTCTGGTCCTCCGCTCCGCCGTCGGCTCCCCGGCAGTCCTCGGGTCTCCCTAGCCCGGTCGCTCAGGTCTCTTTGTCTTCCTCGTCGTCTTTTCCTTCGTCTTGGTCTTCGTCTTCTCCTCCTCCTCCTCGGTCTTTACAAAAGGAACGGAAAGTGTAAAAACGCCGGCGCGCGGGGCCGCCGGAGGCTTTCGGCGGAGTGCAGCGCGGACTCACAATTACAAGCCTGTTTCTATTAAGCAGTTCCATGGCCCTCGGCGTGGGTGGTCTGCCGCGCCATAGGCAGGACCTGTCAGGGTCACGTGACGGATCCGAAAACTTTACCCCTTTACAATAAACTCAAGGAAAGCAAAGTAAACTCGGGGAACGTGCTATCAGCACAGCCCTCCTGGGTAAACAGGCGCTCCCCTCCCCGCCTTCCTGGGAGGCGCCCGGCCCGGCGAGCTCCGGCGAGCCCCGGCCGCCCCCTCCCTGCCCCCTGCGGCGGCGGGGCGGGGTGGTCTCTGCACGCCACCTCGCCTTCCCCACCTAGTGCTCCCATACCCCACGCACGTCCTTTGCTAACGTGTAGTCTCTAGCCCGACCCCCAGGGGTGGGGGTGCGGAGGGAGCGGGGAAATTCATTCCAGCATCCTCAGCACTCCGGAAAATGCCGGGTGCCCGGCGTGCTGCAAAGGAACACCACCGTTCCTGTCGTCAGTCCTCAAAGCCCTTTCCTGATCGCATTCCCACGGAAGCCCTGAGAAGCTGGGAGCTTTCTGGTTGACAGGCCCACAGGCTGAAGGGGAGGCAGAGAGCCAGGGAAGCCGGGCAGATAACAAGAGCCTCCCCGGGGAAATTTTCAGTGCGCCAGGATGTGTGTGCACTCGTGTCGTTTCTGTCGGAGGTCCCTAGGAAGCCGCTTCTTCTGGAGAGACTCAAGTAGAGTCCCTTGGAAACCAAGATTGGTAGCCGGCTGAGGAGTCACTAATTGATATTTGCTCCCCCCACCTCCCGCTTCCAATTACTGTTGATTTGGGGGTATGCCACCCAAATTCTCCCACCCACGCTGCCTTCCCAAATGAGGCAAGCTTGGGTGATTGGGTAAAACGGAAGTGCTGTGGGTCCGCACAAACCTGCGCTCAGCCTCTTGCCCTAAATGGAAAGTCCTAGTCAGAAGAGCCCCTGTTTAACTTTTTATCTGCTCAAACCTGAAGAGCAGACTGTTTCACACACTGCTGAAAGGTGCTGTTTTAAACGGATTCAGTGAATATGAATAAATTACAGATACAGGGGAAGGGGTAAGGTGATGTATTATACTATCAAGAGTTAACTATCTAGTCTTCAAGTAAAGCCGGCCTTTTCTCACCTCATTCTGGGCTGACACTGCAATTAGGCGTGTGTGTGTGTGTGTGTGTGTGTGTGTGTGTGTGTGTTCACATGCATGTTATTTTTCTATAAAAACCCTAGGTGTCACAATTTATCTCCCTTGTCCAAAGATGATATACCATCCTTTAATAGGGTCATTTGAGTTTCTAGAGTATTTGTGTTTGAGTCACATTAAGTAATTAAACATTGGAATGCTGGGCAGCTCTGCGAATTAGGCTGATCCAGAAAGTCATTTTATACCGATTGACTTTAATAGAAAAAAAAAAAGTCACAAATGGATATTAACTGAGCATGGAGTCTAAGAGTCATAATAATTGGAAAAACAAAACCAACAATATTAATTTGGTAAATACTAATTTGGTGTCATATCAAAGGACTCAAATCATACCCCACTATAAGTTGGGTGAGGCGAGGAAGAAGATAGTGTAAACACATTTCCAATTGGAGTAGTCTAGAATACTAACGGGGAAGGGGGGATAAGAAATAAGAGAAACGGCTTAGCAAAGAACATTTAAATGGCTCACAATATAAAGATGCTAGTATCGGGGAGAAAAAATTATCCTCTACTGTTTAAAGTTCTTCTAACTAGATTAATAATCAAATTAACAAGAAACAGATTAGCAGGAGAAAAACAGTTTAATAGCCTGTTTACCTCCTGTATATGTGGGAGAGACCCAGGAACACTGACTCCTCAAAACTGCAGAAGCCATCAACTTCAATACCTTCTTCAGCTAAAGACAAAAGATGTTTAGTTATGGGAGGATACCAGGAAAAGCCCAGTAAACAAAAGTAAGGGTGTCATGCAGATTTAAATCCCTGCTTTCTTTATTGACTGTGAAAGCAGTCTAGGTAGAGTGAGGGAAACACCCTTACATATGGAGATTTCTCTTGCAAAAGTAAATGTCCCTTACAAAGAGGAACTTGGTTTTCAGAATTTCTCTCAGGGGCTCTTTTTTAAAAAATTAACTAGCCTAAAATAGCCAGTATCCCAAAGTGGCATATTTTGGGGTAGCAAAGTCTGAACCTTCCCTAGGTATGGTAGTCTTGTGGGGAAGTTGCAGCAAATTTTTTTCTGATTAAAATGAAGACCCTCATGCAAGTAAACTTTGTCCATGCTCTTTGAGTGTGGCCAAGGCTGATAATCAGAAATGGATCCAGGTTTGGTGAGGCTGGAGGCTTATGCAGTTTGAGAGGGGAAGTCTTTAGGAGCTCAAAATTACAAACTAAACACAGTCCAGGGCCTTGGAAGAGGGCTGTGCATAGAGGGCCCCTTAAGGTAATGAGCTTCCTGTCAAATCGTCCCCTTGAGAGTGTAGAACCCGTAGACAACAGGCTACTTAGATTTATGGTCTTGCATCCATAAACTGACTAAATGCATTCATATCACATCATATTTCAGTCAAAAGCTTTTCAAATGGAAGCAAAGACCAGCTTGGTTTAAGTGAAAATAGTTTGAGTTGGGCCGTCGTAATGTAGGGCATCAGGGAGCGAAAACCTTTGGTGTTGAAACCTAAAAGGTCAGGAGTGAGAGCTGGCTGGAAATACTCTCTCCCAAGAGCAACTCGTCCTTTTCCTTCCTCTGAAATCAGTCTTTTAAAATGATTTCAGTGCTGTGCCTTTCTTACCTCCATTCTTAAATGCTAGAATGTTAAATCGTCAAGTAGGAGACAGATTTTCCCAAGGGCCCAGAACCTTACATGTTATTACCTTCTGTTACTTCTCTGAGACTCCCCACCAGGGTGGGCTCTTTCTCATCAAACAGCTGCCTCCATCATTTGGAAGTTGCGTATGCCTCATCCCTTCCTGCAAAACCAGCCTTAGTACTGTCCAGTCTGATAACCTACTTGGCAAGAATGTGTCAGTGACTGACAAGGCTTCTGGGCAACAGAGCTCAGCTCCAGCCTGCCCAATCTGATAAGCTAATTGGCATCAAGGTGTTAATGGCTGAAGAAGCTACTAGAGATAATTTTGCAAGTTAACTTGGACTTTTAGAGTCTTACCCTGAGGAATAATTCCAAAGTTGGAGATTTCAGGGTACTAAAACAGGACCAGATGGAGACATCTGGGGCACTGGCGGAGGGGACAACAGAGGGACCTTTTGAAACAGGTCTGAAAACAGACCACATGAGCACAATCAAATCTATTGATGGGCAAGGTCACCCCTGGCTCTGTTTGTCTTTGCAGATATCTGTTGCTACTTGAGAGACAGTTGTCACCCCTGTTCCATGCACACGTGCCCCCCCACACATGCGCACGCACACACACGCACACACACACACATACATTGTTCAGTTATTCATTCTAGGGTCCCCTTTTCCCTGGCTCACACTAAAAGTGGGTGCTTAAGCACTTTGATTCATTAGCTCCCCCATAGCAACCTCAGCAACTGGAATCCTTCGAACGAATAACTGAAGGTTCAGAAGACATATTTGTCCACATTTAAGAAGCTTTCTACCTCAAGATAAATGCCATTCTTGTGTGAGGTCTGTCACCTGAGGTGTGGCCATTCTTTGACACTGAAATCAGACAGATCAATCTTTTATAAAAAGTGATATTGCTCAATGAAGGGACTGCAATTCTAAAATGACTATCTAACTCCCACCCACTGCCTCTTTCCTGTCAGGAAGATACCCACAAGCCAAACCAACCTGTAGAATTAAGGCTTGGAAGACAGGAAGGGTAAATTTAAAGGTGCTAGGTTGAAATTAGGAGACTGAACGATCAATTGAATTACAATAGTAAGATGAACTGAAACAGTAAAAAGAGAATTGTTTGAACAACAAAAAGTAAAACAGAATTGCATGACAGAAGAACCTGAATAAACAGCTTAGGAACCAAAAGGGTGGAGTAAAACCTGGAACATCATAAACCCAAGGCTCCAAGGGATGGCGTTACCAAGCAAGGAGGCCCGCAGAGGCAGCATAGTAGTCAAAGGTGGACGGGCGCTCTCAAGACAAGAAACAGGGAGAGAGAGCTTTGGAATTCGCTTCCTCAAAAAATGAAGCTTACCCAAGTTGCTTACTCTCACAACTGATGTTCACCGAGGACTCCCTCTGAGGAGCCCCATGTGGGAGATTTGCAGGGCAGCCTTGCCAATGAAGGATGTGGTAAGAAATGAAATGCCAAAGCTTTTAAAACTGTGCGAGGAAGGTGTGGCCAGGCTGGCTTGTGGTGACAGTGATGTGATGTGTCACAGCCAGGAGAAATAGCTTATTGCCATCAAGTAGGTCAGAAACATTATCACAAAGTTCTAACTGTACCTAAGAGGACTGGAAAAGCTGTTAAGTAAATATAGCAAATATAAAAACAGCCTTTGTCTCACAAAAAGTGTTGTTTTGGTATTGTTGCCACTCAGAATTCATCATTTGTCTTGATTAAGATCAGTGGGAAAGTTTTAGAACCGAACTTCATTTGTTCAAGCTTCCCGATTACAGGTTGAGAGGAGTGAGCCAAATTTCACATCCACTCTGAGTAAAAGAGTCTGTGAAGCAAAGGTTCCAAGTGGGTGAGATTTTAGGGGGAAGGTTTGAGGCGTGTGTGGCGAGTTGAAGTAGCCTTGAGCCCTGTCATTATGCTGTGTCCCTCGGGCCATTTGGAGGCAGGCAGAGCTTGTTGGTGACTCTGAAAACTGGCCCAATATATAGACAGTACCACTCTCTGTGTTTGTGAGGCAGGAAGGGCCTGGAAAGGATGTGCGAGTCTGTTTCCTAGCAACAGCCCCCATGGGGTGGGCACTAGAGGCAGTAGTGTCTTCTCTTGCTGACCAGTTGTTAATGGAGACCCGTTTGGGGGGAAGATGGGTATGTGGGAGGTGGGTCTGCCTATCCTGCTATCTGACTTCAGGTTTGGTGCCTTCCCCTCCACACCTGTATTAGTTTGCCAGGGCTACTGTAACAAAGTACTGTAACAGACTGGGTGGTTTAAACAACAGAAACCTTTTTTCCCCTGGTCCTGAAAGCTAGAAGTCCAGGATCAAGGTGTTGTCAAGGTTTCTTCTGAGACCTCTCTCCTTGGCTTGTAGATGGCTGTCTTTCCCTTGTGTCTTCACATGGTCTTTCCTCTGCACATGCCTCCCTTTGGTGTAAAGACACCAGTCATATTATTGGATTAAGCCCACCATATGACCTCATTTTGATTTAATTACCTTTTTAAAGATCTTATCTCCAAATACAGTGACATTCTGAGGTACTGGGAATTAAGGCTTCCGCATATGCATTTTGGGGCATACAGTTTATCACTTAACAGCACCCAAATGTTGAAAGGATCTGACTTGGATTCGAAAGGCAAATTTCTCTTTCTGCCTACAATGCTCAGAGAGTCAAGATGGACTGGAGCTGGGTCCTTCTTGGCTTCTTGTGCTGAGAAGACCTGACCTACTATCCCCAGGAACCTGCCCACACCTCCTCAAAACTGACACTGGGTGACACATTTCCAAGGAATGCTGGTGGTCTAAGAAAATGGCCGTAGGCACCTGGTAGGAATCCTCTCTGCCTCCTACAAAGAACAGCACTGCTAGGCTAATTATAAATCTGTCTTTTTTATTTATTGCAGTGCGTTCCTTCAGGCAGTGGTTTTCCAAGGCTGGCTGCTCATCAGAATCACCTGCAGAGTTTAAAAACAAAAAGGAAAAAACAAAAATAGATTCTTTGCTCCCAACCCAGAGCTATGTAATCAGAATTTCAGCCCCAAGGATTTGACATTTTTTCAAAAGAATCCCCCTAAAGCAAGTTTAGTAAAATGCTAATGGTAGGACCTAGGTGCAGCTATTAACCCATAAAAATCTTTCCAACTTTGCCGTATGTTTGAAGGTTTTCATCAATGAGAAAATAAAATGAGAAAATAAAATGTCGATGAGAAAATAAAAAGACACACAGGTGATTCTGATATGCAACTAGATTTGAAGACTTAAGGGACACAGTTATTTTACAAATATGTTCTTAACATAACATTCTCCTCTGTAATGGTACTTGTCACATTGCATTACTGCTTTTCATCCAACAAATATAAGATTTGTGAGCTTTACGGCATTCATAGTCTTCTGTTAGGGCTTGGATTGGGGAATGAAAAACCTTCCTTAAAAACAACAAGAAATACCATTTCATACCTGTCAGTGTAAGTTGGGTTCATTGCTTTTGGAAAATCATTTGGCATTTTCTAGAAAGATTGAATCTCAATCCTAGATATATCTCTAAGAGAAACAAGAGGCCCAGGAGTTACGTTCAAGAGTGTTCACAGTGGCAGTGTTTGTAATAGCATACAACTAGACATGACCAAAATGTTCATCAAAGTAGAAAAGATTAACAGTGGAGAATTTACACAATGAAATTCTACTAAGAAGTGAAAATAAAGTAGCCATAGTTACCTTATGTAACATGGATGAATCTTACAAACATTATCTTGGGTGAAGCACCTACCTCAGAAGGAAGTCTCATAAGAATACATATATAAATTACATTTATATTTAGGTCAAAACCTGGTAGTGTTTATAAAGAAAAGCATGATCATGACTAACCCACTAGGGGTACAAGAAACAAAAGAATTGAGGAGCTTCAAAAATATTTCATTTTATTATTGTTCTTTAAAATGTATGTACAGGTGTTAACCTAAAAATAAAAGGCCAAAGTGAGAGGCAACGGTGTTTATTTGAGATCCAAAAGTATAGCTATTTGTGAAGCACTGATTCAGGTAGAAACCCAAATAGTGTTCTGATTAGAATGTAAAGGCAAGGGGTATTTATAAGGAAAGGGGAATAATTACATCAAATAAGGAAGAAATTTCTATAGGTGCGGATAAGCTAACCCAGTGAAGCTAACTCTAAAGCATGCCTTTGATTTTCCATCCAGTAGTCTTGACAAATAGTTGTTTGGAGTACAGTGCTGCTTTAGGTCCAGTCCAAAGGTTATTCTGCCCAGTTTTAACATTTGAAAAGTTTGAGGAGTAAGAAATGCAAGGCAGTTTCTCTTGGATGGTAGTTTCAACTTCATTTTAAAGAGGCTTTGTTTAGATTATTTTCATACAGGTGATAAATACACCTTTGAACATATGATCAACTTCATAACAAAATTATTATTTTTAAAGACACCATTTTTGTCATGGACAAACCTGTGGCTTAGTGGGGTGTGAAGAACAAGTAACTATATAGGTGATGTGATAGGTGCAGGAACCAGGGAGCACAAACAGTGTAGGTCTGAGCCCCGTCTCCAGAGAGGGTTGGGGTGGAGATGCTGAGGAAAGGAAGAGGAACTGTAGACCAGGTCAAAGGGAGAGAGAAAGGGTATTCCTAGGGGAGGGGGAGGAGAAGAGCCAGAGGTGGCCAAGAGGAAATCCTGTCCTCAAATCCTAAATCCCGACTTCTAGACCCCAGCCTGTCCAAGCTCTGAGCTTCTGCCTTCATGATTTTTCTATATCAACACAACACCCCAGGCATAGACTAGAAACCCAGGTGAGCTTTTCCAAGGCAATGAGGCTATACAAGCTTAAAGTCAGGAAACGTTGTGCAAATGCAATGTTACTTTATGGGCCCAAACCTGGGTTTAAAAAAAATCTGCATTATATAAGTCAACCCATCTGTGGGGTCATCTTATAATTACATTTCAGTGGTTTTCTGTATATAAAGTTACGTTATTTGTTTATCATTTAACACTATTAGGAGTTGTAAATGTGAGTAATAGTAAAGATCCGTAAAACAGTGACTTTAACTCTCTTCCCTTGTGAATTTGCATGTTGATAGAATGTTTTATTGCGAAGTCACTTAGTTATGGGTAAAGTGAAAGACAGACCACTCAAGAAATATTCAGTTACAAATAAGCAATGGCCCAAAGGAAGTGAAGGAGAAAGAAGGCAGCTTACAAATTGCAGCTCATTATTTGCTTATACAGGTGAACTCTTCTGTTTAACCCTCATGATTTGAAACAGCTACCAGCCCGCCCTCCATGAAGTGGTCCACTCATTTCCAAGCCCTCCCCTTCTGCAGATATACAATTCTATTTAGCTCCACTCAGTGATCACTTCTTGATACCCTCTTTTCTGGTGTTTTTAGTGCTTTCCAACTTTTTATGTTGTATACACCCCAAAAGAATGATAATATTGGTACAACACATTGGAATAAACTGGAGGAGTCTGAAATCACCTATAAGTGAGAGGAATTAGTGGACATTTTACATCTTTTTATATTATAAAATTACGAAAAAAATAAATTTTTAAAATTAAGAAAAATACTAACTATAAAATTTGTATGAAACTTTCAAATAAATATTTTTCATGTTTTCTGTTGAGAAATCTGAACTTCCTACCATGAATATCATTTTTTATGTCAGCTTTTATGCCTAGAGTGGCTCTGAGTAAGATTTTAATAATGACCTCTTCAAGATTTTTAAACAATGCTCTCTTAAAATTCTTTCTGGTTAGAGAGATCTGAAACTTTGCAAAACATGTGATCAAAATTTAAAACCATTTCCCAAGCATTCAAAATCTATGACTATTGAAATGGAAATCAAAACCACAAAGAGAGATCACCTCACACCAGTTAGGATGGGTATTATCAAAAAGGCAAGAGATGGCAAATGTAAAGAAAAAAGAACCCTTGCGTGCTGTTGGTAGAAGGTAAACTGGTATAGCCACCATGGAAAACAGTATGGAGATTCCTAAAGAAACTGAAAAAAAAACTACCGTATGACCCAGGAGTTCAATTTCTGGGTATATATCCAAAGGAAATGAAACCATTATCTCGAAGAGATACCTGCACTCCCATGTTCATTGCAGCATTATTCACAATCCTGCCATTTCTGACAATACAGATGAAATTTGAGGACATTATGCTAAATGAAATAAGCCAGACAGAGGAAGACAAATACTGCATATTGTCACTTAGAAGTAGAATAAAAAAAAAAAAATCAAACTCCTAGAAACAGAGAGTAGGAGGTTGCCAGGGGATGGAGGGTCGAGGGTGGGGCAATAGCGAGAGGATACAAAGATGAATGAGGTCTGAGGAGCTAGTGGATAACTGCTGTGCCCAAAGTTGCGAATCCCAGAAGACCACCAAGGAGCCAACACCGATGCAATCACATGAGGGTTTTTATTCAGACTCCAGTCGGGACTCTCTACCGACACTGACGCAGCAGTGTTGGAAGGAGAGCTCAAACTCTGGGGAAGCTGGTATTTGTACAGAGCAGGCCCGGGAATTCCAGACTTGTTCTTACCTGATTGGCTGTACCTAGGGTGGTATGAGGTTAGGTAGCGGTTGGTTGTTGTTTTTTCCTTTCAGCAAGGGTCACAGCAGCTGAAGGCGTTTTTACCTTTCACTAAAGGAGGGTTTAGAGGAAAGCTAAGTCTTGAAAAAAACTAGGTCCCTTTAATAACATGGTGACTATAATTAGTAACACTGTGCTTATAAATGAAATTTGATAAGAGAGTAGAACTTGTGTGTTCTCATCTACACACAAAAGGTAAACATGTGAAGTGATGGATGTGCTAATTAACTAGATAGGGGAATCTTTTCAGAATGTGCATCTAGTTGTATACCTTATCTATCTATCTATCTATCTATCTATCTATCTATCTATCTATCTATCTATCATCTATCTATTTTTGTACACTTTAAATATCTTACAATTTTGTCAATAATACCTCAATAAAGTAGGAAAACACCAAAATTTACACCTGTTGAAATTACACTTAAAGTATCAAACATATTCTTTTAAAATAAATTTCCTTTTCTTCCTTGGACAAATATTAATTATACTCAAATCTCTTATGATAATACAAATGTATTTCTGGTTTATTGTGTATTTTTTTTTTCCTGAGGGCTTCCACCCAGAAAGTGACTTAAAATAGCATGAGTGTATTCTCTCATAGTTTTGGAAGCTAGAAATCCAAAATCAGGGTGTTGGTAGGCTTGGTTACTTCTGATAGTTGTGAGGGAGAATCTGTTCTGGGTCTCTCACTGAGCCTCTGGTGATGGCTGACAATCCTTTGGGTCCGTTCGCTTGTAGAGGCATCACTCAATTTCTGCCTTCAGCTTCACATGATGTTCACCCTGTATGTCTGCCTCTGTGTCTCTTTCCTTCTTATATGGACACTGGATTAAGGGCCCACCCTATTCCTTGACCTCATCTTAACTAATTATATCTGTAATGTCGCTTTACCGAAAAAGTCACTTTCTGAGGTACTGAGCATTAGTACTTCAACAGATCTTTTTTGGGGTACACAATTCAACCCATAAAATCATGGAATTTTTTCAAAGAAAGCGTTTCAAAATAATGAAGAAGCTCTAATTTGCAGAGTATACGCACATGGTTAGAACAGTCACCCTGAGCCTTGGACAAACAGTGTATCAGTTGCAAAAAGGAGAGACATGTTTAGTGTCTGAGAAGACAGAGATATGGGATTCTTGGAGTCTGTTTTCTGCCTCCAGCTTTCAGCACCAACAAGTTACGCTTTGAGCTCCCAAAACATGATCTCCCCCAGCAACTCATAAGCCTTATTCACACCTTGCATTGCAGCTGGCCACTGATATAGGGTACCCTGAGGCTATTCTGTCGATGGAGCAACAAGTTCTGGAGGATGGCGGGAGCACAGTGGTCTGACCCCACTCCACTCCACTCTGCTCTAGGAGTTTCCACTAAGGCTGCATTGTGGATGGAGAGACTTCCCTGGGGCTCCAGCCACCTGGGCCAGCAGGGCTGTCCTAGCCTGATGGATTGTTACCTTTAGACACTCCTGACACTCCATCGTGGCGTGCTCAAAGGCTGTTCTGCAGAATTGGTGGCAAAGTTCTTCTCTCCTGCCTTGTCCGCCATTCTGCTTCCATTTCTCTGACCGTTCCTGTCCTGCTTCCTTTGCTGGGTTATGTTTTTTCACCTACTTCTGAAAGGCTGGCATTCTCTAGGGCCCATCGCTGACCTCTGTTTCTCTTGCTGGCTCACTCCTTTACTCTTATAGGTTAGACAGTGAACCTACTGGCACACAAATCTCCTCAGCCAGTTACCCTGAGCTTCAAACTGGACCCCCGCACCCTGCTGCTCTTCATTAACCAAGCTCAACTATGTGCAGATTTCTGATTTTCTCACTCCTCTATGCCTGTGCATCTCCTCTTCCCTCAACCCACTTCCTATATCTTCTACCTTTACATACATCCTTTAAGAAACAATTCAAATGTCACTTCATCGGTGGCCACAGATTGTATCAACTTTGCATGAGGGGGTCAGAGGAAATTTCACAAATAAGATTTTCTCTTATACAATTTAAATCTCTCAAGTATGATTAGTCTTTTTGAAATTAAGTTATTAGTCATTAGTATAATTATTAGTCACTTTGATATTAAAGTCTAAAGAAGTGGTTCTCAAAGTGGGGTTCCTGGGCCATCACCTGAGAATTTGTTAGAAATGCCAGTTCTCAGGCCTCAACCCAGACCTGCTGAATTGGAGCCCTAGGAATGGAACCCAGCAGTCTGTTTTTTAACACGTCCTCGAAGTTATTCTGAGGTCTGCTAAAATTTGAGAGCCATTAGTCTAGATCTGGCCTAAAGGGAAAGGAAAGAAGAAATTGCACTGTGAATTTGGCCTCTATAGGTAGCTAAATGGGGCTTCCCTTTGTCAAGACCTGCACCTTTCTTCTGTCTCTCTCCAGCTGAGTTCCTTGTTCTCTCTGCATTCCCCAACTCTGCTCTTCTGATTTAATTAATGACTCTGCCAGCCACAAGTTGGCCATCGAATGGATTCATACATATGCAGAGATTGGATTCATACCCAGCAGAAAAATTATAAAATGTTCTCTGGATGGGATAGAAATTGGTCTCAGTATCAGACCAATTTATGGCTCAGACTGTTTCTTTTTCATCTTACCCCTAGGGCTTTTCTTGTTTTAAGATATTGACCTAATATTTGATCAATCGCCTTTCCTGACTTCTCACTCAATGGCAAACTAGCCAGCACCATATGGCTGCTTCCCCGGAATACAAAACTCAGTGTCGCCAAAACTGCTCGTATTTTCTTGCCTCCAAACTATTCACATGTGTCTAGTCCTCTTTCATCTTACTTATCTTCCTGTAAAGGACCTAAAGACAAATTATCTAAACAGAGCCTGATTTTATAGCTTTGTCTTGCTTCTCCTAGTTATAATGAAAGTCAAATAGTTTAGTAAAATGGAATAGAGAATACAGGAAAAGATACCAGTAAATACAGGAATTTACTATCTGACAAAGGAGACAATTTCATCCAAAAGGGAAGATTTAATGGTAAATCTGATGATGCTGACCCTGGAAGAAAATATGATCGGACCCCAATTTCAAACATTTGTAAAAATAAGATCTAGATGGAATAAGTATTTATATGTAAAAAGTGAAACAATAAAAATCATATAGTTTAGAAGACATAAAACATGACTGATGGATTGGTGAGAACTTTTTTGCAGAGGCAGGGAATTCATAGTCTATACGAGAAAAGAAAGACGTATTTTAACTAAAAAATTCAACATTTTTGAATGGTGAAAATATAAGAAATTAAGTAATCAGACAAGTGCAAGCTTCATATAGGGGAAAGACTAAGGAGTAGTGGACAGTGTGGCAAACTGTAGAGCCCTGTCCAGAAGGACCAACAACTCCTCAGCTTCAACAAATGAGTTGTTGCCACGTAGGGGTGTGGGTGCAGTGTTACCAGATGTTCTGATTTTTGCATTCCCTTATAGCTCAGAATTTTATAATTTCTGCCTGAACTATCTACTGGAATCCCAAACTCAAAATGTCAAATGGACATTATCATCATTTCACCACAATATCATTTCTCTCCCTCTTTTTCACTTACACACACACACACACAGTCTCTCTCTCTCACACACACACAGAGGCATCAACATCAATCCAAATCTGGTTCTTTATGTATGTATATGCATTTTATTCTTTCCTCTTGTCTAGTTCACTCCCCACTCCCTGCCCCCCACTCAAGAAGCCACCAACCTATCTCCATTCCACCTCTTCTCTCATGGTCGTTTCTCTCATATTCATTCACTTTCCTCATTCTCACAGGCACCCTGGCTCTGGGTACACAGGACTTCTCACGTAGACTAGTCTAACAGTCTTCAAAACAGTTCCTTGCTTTCTAGCTCACTCCTTCCAATCTATCCCATACATCATGACAAAATCCCACTCCTAGGGTACAGCTCTTTTTAACCAACTCCTGGCACAGAAGCCTTCAATATTGCCCCATAATTTACTGAATAAAGAAAGGGTGAATGCCCAGCCTGGATGTCAGCGCTCTACCATCAGTGTTCTTAGCCTTCTCTACCTCAGCTCCTTTTCATTCACTGCGAAATACCATGCTTAGGCACCATCTCTTCCCACAGGTAACCTACTTTCTCACCTTTTTTCACACTATTTTCTCCATGTGGAACACCCTATTGCCCTGCCTCTAACCCCTGCCACCCAGTTCACGTGTCACTTGCCCCAAGAACACTTTTCTGGCCCTGCATTTGAAATATCTCTTGCCCCTGCAATAATAACCTTATCTAACTCTCTGTTCTGTTTTGCACAGGGCTGAGTGGACAACTATTATTTTTGACACCCAGTCTCCCTTTGCCCTTCCTTCTGCTCACTTCACCTCAGTTTCCTCCTGGTGGATCTCTGTACCCACCTAAGTGCTTCAAGATGAATTGACTTTATCCTACACTCCTGCACAAGTCCTAAAACTGGCCCAGCCAACTGAAGTATCTCATTCCCCTGGCCACAGTGATTGGTTCAGAAAAGGGCCTATGAGCCAGAGTTAGGGAAGCACAGAGAGACATTCTCTGGGACCACTGAGAAAGAGATAATTTTTCTTTTCCACTAAGATTCCCTGTTAAAATGACTAAATCTGAGGTTGCTTGAAACATCCGTTGGAGTTTTGAGAATAAAGTAAAGACAGTATTGTGGAAGACAGAGTAGAGAAATAGAGAGCAATCTCACCCTGATTACAGTTTCAGTATCTGAATTGGACATTAATTTTTTTATTTACATGGCCCTGTACATTCCCATTTTGTTTAAATCAGTTACAAGTGGGCTTGCTGATATTTGCAATCTAAAAAGTCTTGCATAACATGTTATTCTTCTCTTAGTTCATAAGTTACTTGAAAACATGGACCACCTTGTGTAACTGTATATCACCAATTATGAAATATCTTGTTTGAAAAGTGAGCTCAATAAATGTTTGATTGAATTATCACCTATTGATATCTCTTTCCAGGACTTCTCTTGCTTTTCTCTTTTCTTGGCCCCATTCTACCTGCATTACATCCAAGGGGAAACAGCAGAAAACAATAGTTGCTGCTTTGGTTTTGTACCGCAGCTAAAACAAAACAAAACAAAACAAAACAAAACAAAAACAAAAAACAAACAAACAAAAAACCCAAGAAACAAAAAACAAAACCAAACTCTAGGACTTTAGGGGGGCTTCCTCAACTTCCTGTGTGTGAAAGGCAAAGGAACTGGTATAGGCAATACTAATAATAGCTTCTCTCCAAATTGTTAAGCACTGGAAATGTATGTAAATCTCACTTTCTGGTGTCTTCATTGCTGAAAAATGTCTCCTTGTAAGAAAGAAATTTCCTACATTATTATTTTATTACATGACAACTCCACCATAGTTTTGCAAACAATTTTTAAAACAATTAGATTCAAAGATATTTAAATACTTTTTACAAAATTTTAATTTAAAAAATTGTGGTAAAATACGCATAACATAAAAGTTACCATTTTAGCCATTTTAAAGTGTTCAATTCAGTGGCACTAAGTACATTCACATTGTTGTGAAACCATTTCCACCATTCATCCACCAAGCTCATTTTGCAAAACTGAAACTATATCCATAAAAAACTAACTTCTCATTCCTCTCTCCTTCAAGTCTACTTTTTTGTCTCTATGAATTTGACTACTCTAGGTATCTCATCTAAGTGGAATCATAGCAGTATTTATTCTTTTGTGACTGGCTTATTTCACTTAACATAACATCCTCAAGGTTCATCCATGTTGTAACATGTGTAATAATTTCTTTCCTTTTGAGGCTGACTGCTATTCCATTGTATGAATAAATGATATTTTGCTTAACCATTCATCCATCAGTGGATACTGAGTTTCTTCTACCTTTCGACTATTGTGCATTACATTCTTATGAATGTGGGTGTGCAAATATCTCTTTTTACATGTTCATCAGTGTTAGTTTTGGTCAGGCCAGTATTGGTTGGTGCCAACTCCTCCAATAATAAATCTAATTATTTGAGGGAGTTTTGTCTACTTTGAACACTTAGATGACTTTGTAATTGGAATTAATATTTATAGTGTATGGCTAATCAAACCTTAAGAATACTTCTGCCTCATCATCAAGAAACAATTTTGGTAGAAATTTTATGCTACTTTGTGAATGTTAAAAGTCCAAAAAATCACACAGATTAAAAAGAATAAGTGGAAAGGCATAAAATCAGGACCCATTTTAGAAAAAAAATTAAAACAATGATAAAATAAGATTTTTAAGGGCTTGTGGTAGGCAGAATAATGGTTCCCCAAAGAGGCCCACATCCTAATCTTAAGAACCTGTGAATATGCTACATTACCTGGAGAAGGAGACTTTACCAATGTAATTATGGACCGTGAAATGGGGAGTTTATCCTGAATTATTTGGGTATATGGGTCTAAACCAGAATCCCTAAAAGTAGAAGAGAGGAGCAGGAGAAGCGGTTGAATGCCATGTGAGAAGGATGCCACCTGCTATTGTTGGCTTTGATGGAGGAAGGGGTCATAAACCAAGGATTATGGGTAGCCTCTAAAAGCTAGAAAAGGCAAGTAAACAGATTTTCCCTGTAGTCTACAGCCAGGAACTACAGCCGTGTCAGACTTCTAACCCACAGAACAGAAAGATAATACGTTTGTGTTGTTTTAAGCCACTAAGTTTGTGGTAATTTGTTACAGTAGCAATAGGAAACTCATATGGGGACTCTCTCTTTTCCTTTCCCACTTTCCCTCTGTTTCCTAAGACCACACACCAGAGCTTAGAAAGAAAACATATTTTTAAAATGTTATTCCCTGGACTGGCTGAACCTTTTGTACCCTCTAGTAAAGACATGAAAAATAGTTGACATTCTGAGAGGTAATTTTGATAGCCTGAGAGTGGCTGCCAATCATCTGACATTGAAGAGAATTTTGAGTCAATTCAGGTCAAAGGGGAGAGTGGCATGACTGACTAGGAGCATCTGCTATGGGTGGGGTGATAGCACATGGAGTTCTGCGTTTGCCATTTCTGTTCTGGCCTCACTCTTCCCCCTCTTTTCCAATCTTTTCATTTCTTTTGTTGCTTTCCACAGAGCCTCCTGTAATGATTTGTAGAACCAAGGCAAAACTCTACCTGGTCAGATTCAAGCCCAAGGACTTGTAGGAACTATTCCAAGGCTATTAGCCAGAGACACTCAACGATTTTTGCTAGGTCACTCTACTGATCTCAAAAGATGAAGCTTATACTGATGCTATCAATACTCCACCACACCTCTCAGTCTCATCAGTGTGATCTTCAGGTGTCCACCTGCTAAAATCTGCATCTCTGTGTGTAATATTATGATATAATAAGAAATATATTTTTGGACTTTGTGGTTGGTTCTTCACACAAGAACTTTAAAACCCTCAGAATTTCCTGAATGATGGGTTCAGACCAATGTTTTATAATAAACCCCTTTCAATCACACCTGAGTTTATGCTAATGAGGTGACTCTTGGATGGTCCCTACAGAGCATTAGCATGGGGGCTGGTTGCCAGAGGAGCCAATCATGTGATTGGAAAGTTGGAAATTACACCCTCCTCTCCACCATCTCCACAGAGGGAAGAGGACGGAGGATTGAGTATAATCACCAACGTCAATAATCCAATCAAACATGTCCCCATAATGGACCCTCCACAAAATCTCTAAGAGCCAGGGTTTGGGAAGATCTGTGTTGGTGAATACATCCATGTGCCAGGAGTACGGAGCATCCCAACTCCACGGGGATATAAACTTCTGCATTTGGGCCTCTTCCAGACATTTCATGTACCTCTTCATCTGGCTGTTCATTTGTATTCTTTATCAGAAATGGGAACAAGGAATTTCCTGAGTTCTGTGAGCTGTAATAACAAATTATCACACCTGCGGAGGGGGTTGTGGGAACCCCCCATTTGAAACCAGTTGCACAGAGGTGTGGCAACCTGGGGATCCACTACTTGTGGCTGACTTCTGAAATGGGGGGTGGGGAGGAGTCTTGTGGGACTCAGCCCTTAACCTGTAGGGTTTGTGCTAACTCTGGGAAGTTAGTGTCAGAATTGGATTAAATTGTAGGACACACTGCACAGAGAAGTAGAGAATTACCAACTTAGATATTTGGTGTCAGAAGTATTGTGAGTAGAAAGAGATCATGGTGCTTTGCCTGGTGATTCTCCTCCCTCCCAGCAGCCAAATCCACACTACCCTGCAGTGTCCAGAAATCAGCATCCCTTTCCACCCCCATCGGCTTGCAGTGGAGTCTGCCTGCTGTAGTCAGTGGTCTCTCAGAGGTCTGTGCAGCAATACCCCAGCTCCCTCAGCCTAGGTGGGATACTTCTGAGGCTTGTGATTTGTGTCCAGCAGAATTAAGCTTCATTCTCTGGTCAATGTTACTCCTCACTGCCTATAACTACACATTACACATTTGAATTTTCTGTTTTCTGCTCCTGCTTTCTAAATGGGTTATACATTTCCAAATATTCAGTACTTAAAAAAAAAAATACATGTACAATATAAAAAGCCAGCATTTCAAAAAGGTATAGAGTGAGGAATGTCTTCCTTTTACTCTTGACTTCTCCAGAGGCAATCTTTATTTTGGGATTTTGTTTATCACTTAAGATTATTTCACATATAATTAAGCCTCTATGTATATATGTTTCTTTCTTTACATAAGAAGTAGCATATCAAACTACTTCTCTATCTTCCACTTAAAACATTTTTTTAGAATATTCCTTTCCATATCAATAGACATGGTTTCTAATTCTTTGTGTTATCTTTTATTTGCTGAGATGGAAAATAGAAATTCCTGTTTCTTTAGGTCTGAGATAAACTATAGCTTATCCCTTACCCCTTTTTTAAACATCAGGTCTCTTATTTCTGAACATCTTTTTAGCTCAGCCTAGTGCTTTTATTATCAAATCTATGCTGGATTGAGCAAGTGATATAATTTGGGGGCACATTCGTAATCAAGATGGTAACATGGATAATGGCAGTGGCACCACCTCATGTTTTCCTCACAGCACAAAGTTGAGCACATTTATTTATTCTGACTCTTCATGAGTCAGGAGTTATGATTTAATATAAGCTCTCTCTAGTTTATCTCACAATTAGAGCTATTCCACTGATTTACGGATGAGAATGTTTTAGTGGAGAAGGGCATCCTTCAGAAATGCACACAGACTGTAGCACATTTGAGTTCGTCTTCAGAAGAGCAGTTCTCTAAGGGAAGTATGCTGTGACCTGGGGAAAAGGAGATGGTGGTTGTTTAAATGGGGGAGGAAACTCCAGAAAGCTCAGAAGTGCCTGTCTCTGGGTTTACAAAACAATCATTCCCGGGACCACTTTTTGGTGGTTTTCTCTCAGGGGTACTTTAAATGTTCTTTCATCCTACTATATAAATTGGCCCTTTTACAATGTCTGTATTAAGGGAACAAGAAACCAAATTCCTTCTAGAAGAGGTGATGTCAGGGGACTCCTTATTGCTGGGATACAGAAGACCCTAATGTTTCATGCTCTAATTTGATTGTCAAGTTGTTCCAGATGCCTTTCTGCAGCAGCACTCCTTCAAAGTAATTGTTGCAGACAGTGGAGTCTGTCTGCTTACTCACTCATTTTTTTTGTTGTTGCCTTCAGAGAATGCAAACCATGGTAGATGACTTTGCATGATAGAGATAATTAACCAGCATTGGGAGGAAGGAACCTGGGAGCTTTGTGTCAGCTAAGCTCCTAGCTTCTGCTTCTCCTCCTAAACATTTGATATTTAGTTCAATTTTTCCTTGACTATCTTTTAATAGTTTTGTAGTTTTAAAAAGGACTATGGTACAAATAATTTTTTCCCTAACAGTAGTAGGATTCCATAGAATCAAAGAACTTAGAATCTTAGAACAATTAGATAAGGAAAAAAAGAGGACCCCAAGAAGTTAGAAATGTAAACTTTAAAGAATTCAGTTGTTTTCAAGACAAATTAAAATGTTGTGACTATTAATGTGTGAATTTATAGGAGGTCACTACTCTATTGAGAGAAGGATGGGAATTTGATTGGTTCGCATTTACTTTGAGTACATACAGCAAGTTCCATCAAATAAATCCCTTTATTATTGCAATAGTCTATTAAAGGGAATTTATTTTAGGTAGGTAGATTTTTCTCTCTTGGAGGGAAAGTCTCCGAAAATAATTTCATGGTCTAGATCAATGCCCTAACTCGTCCAATTTTGTCCTCGTGATCAGGCACTGGGGGATAGCAAGCTTTTATGATGTGCTTCATTATACAATTACCAGCTATTTCAGAAAATTCCTTTGCAACTTCAGATAACAGTTACTTTGTACCCTGGAGCACTGGGACGAACCCCTTATAATTGTATTCAAGCTCTAGTGGTTCAGGCTCTGCTTTTAGGCATACACCATGGAGATTCATTAGACCTTTTTTCTCACTGAGCACTTGGCCACACAGAATGTTCATTTGGAAGTTTCAGTCAAAGGCCCATAGAGCTCCGCTACCCTGCACAAAGTTGTCCTGTATTTGGTCAACTGACTGTTGAATAATTGGCACAGCTCTCGATGCCAACGTGAAAGAACCAGTAAAGGCAAAGAGTGCAATGCCCCACAGGAAGGATCTTTTGGTCTTGCGTGAATTCCACTGAGTATGGAATGAGTGGTATGTATGTATTTATGGAGGTGCAGGAATAGTTCTTCCAGTTATAGGGTAGTGGTTCAGAAATTCCACTTTGGAGCCAGATATATTGTGCTATGCATTAGTTTGTGACCTTAGAGAAGTTAACTACCCTCTCTTTTCAGCTGTAAAATTGTAATAATGCCTACCTCCCAGGGCTGTTAAGAGTTGGAAAATGAAATCATCAGTATAAAGGGCTCTGCACAGAGCAAGCACTCAATAAATGGGAATGATATCTAGACAGTTCATCACTGTGGCAAACGCTGTTGGTTCCACTGCTATTGTCCCTACCACAGCAGCGCATGCCAGGCCAACTCTCAACTGTCAGTGGCTGCATTTCTTTGCCCCATGGCTTTCTGGCTCCCAAACCTGTTCTTCTGCCCTCACACAGCAGACTGGAGGAGCTGAGGAAAGAATAACTCTGGAAGCAACCTTAGAGCAAAGACCGACTGTTGTATAAATATACCAGTTCTCCCACCTCTTGATTAGAATAACTCTGAATCCTGTGCTTTATACCCGCTCTGGTCCCAGTAGGATTGAACTCCAGTTATCCGCAGGGGTGACTTTCCTGTTAACGAACTTTTTATTAGCTTTCCCTTCCCTTGCGGCCTTTCGGGTTTCCCTACCAAATAAACTACTTGTATTCAAATCTTTCCTTCGTGTTTCTTCTGGGAAAACATAATAGTAAGACAATCGCCTTGAACACAAGGAAAGAATTTTTACTGTGAATGTTGGAGTCAGTCATGCTTGTTTGTATGGGTCCAAGTCCCAAATTTCTACAAGGAATCTTCCTGGAAGCAAGATTTGAGGCCTTTTAACCAACTGAATCATAAGCTTTTTTTTTTTTTTCTTAATTGGCATAATTGATTCACAGGGCAACTCACCAGAAACTGCTGCCATGGAAAGACTAAGCATCTTTCAAATAGATTTGCTGCTTTTGCAGCAGTAATTCCTGATGTTTGATTCGTCTTTCTTTTAACCTTTCAATGGAGGTGTCCATTGTCATGCAGATTTAATCTTAGAAGGTTGTAGATAAAAATATCAAAATTTCCTCTTTCATTGAACATAAGTAACCTTTTCTTTTGAGGCAAAAGGAATAATAATACCTATAAATATTGAAGAGTCAATACCTGGAAGTATTTTGAAATAGATGCCTTCTAGTTTTTGTTTGTTTGTTTTAGAAAAGAGGAAACATTTAATAAAAGTTTCAAAGCTGGCAGTTATTTATTTCGGGAGCATTTATTGCTAGTGGGTGGTAAAAATGTGGGCCTGAGCCATGGCAATAAAAAAAAATCAGTTAAATCCCGATCCTGCTGCAGTTGGGGAAACAGCCATGTGAAATCCTAACTAAAATATAGGTATGAGTAATTTAAAATATATTTACAAAGCTTGTCTAACACTTTGGAAATTTTAAAATATTTAATCATCAATATCTTGATTGACTTTCCATAAAATTAAAGGATTGTTCTAAGTGATATTTAAGAAATAGTTTTGTTTTAATTTCAAAAAATGTCCACATTACGTATTATGGTAGAAGATAGAGTGAAATAGCCATTGATTGGCCATTTCTAGTTGATTCCTTTTTTTTTTAAAGTGGAATTATGTCTGAAACTTTTACATGACTATTGTTCTAGCTTTTCAGTTTAACTTGAAAAGTTAAATAAGAAGAATCAGCAATAAGTAGTATTTTGTCAAAGAGTACATATGGGCATATGTTGTTTAATCTTAATCTAATAACTGAGAGGTAGGAGCAAAATCATATCAAGCACTTAACATTTTAGATTTTTTTTGGTTAAGAATTCCAAAACCTTCTAAGTATCCTAAACATATATTTTAGAGGAAAAATGCACACACATACTCATTTATTCATCTATTACTTCGGCAGACATTTATTGACTATCTACTATGTGTCAGGAACAGATCTAGGAGCTGGGGATATATTGATCAAACAGTGATCAAAACAAATATGGAACTTATGGCCCAGCCAACATATATTATTTATTTAATTACACAAATGAATGTATAATTATACAGTGAACAATGTGTACAACTTTGATATGTGCTCCAAAGGATAGCTGTGGACTTCTATAAAACTACCCAGTAGCGAAATCTGACCTAAGCTGAAAGGAATGTTTGCACTAAGATACCAAGGATGCTTGGGGTTATCTAGGCCAAATGGGTTGGGTTGGAGACTGGGGTGCTGTTGATAAGAATATTCCAGGTGGAGGGAATAGCAAATGTAATAACCCTGTGGTGGGAGCAGGACAGCACATATAGGAGGACCTGAAGGATGGTCTGAGCAGAGAGAGAGCAGGGCATAGTGGGCCAGATGAGACTAGAAAGAGGTTGAGACCATGTCAGAAGGCTTTCTAGGTTGTTTACAGAGATCTGTCTTTATACTGTGAGCCTCAGGAAGCCAATAAAGAGCTTCATATAGGAAGGACATGTTGATCAGGTCTGTGTTTTGAAATAACAAAAATACACAAGTTAGCATCAAATACATTAGGGGAGCGTCAGGGAGACTAAAGAAAGGAATAGATAATTGATTAGTAGGCTGCAGTAGAAGTCAGAGGAGAGATGACAATCCTTGGAGTAGACAGGGGTGATGGGGTGAGAAAGTGACTAGATTCTAGAGATACACGGCATGTGAAATTGACAGGACTTGGGGATGGCACAGCTATGGAAACAAGGGTGTTAGAGGTGATTCCTCCTCTGACTCGTGTCTCCTCATGAAAGGTGGTGCCGTTCACCAACAGCTGGGGTAAGATCATAAGTTCACTCTATAACATAATAATTTTGAAGTGTCTTGGAGGCTACTAGATGGGGATTTGAGTCGGCAGTAGTATATACATCTGGAGACCAAGATGTTTCTTTTTATAACATAGTTGGTTCTTTCCAAATTTTAAACAACTAGATGAAATATGCAGGATTTGTGCTTGTAAATGCATGTGTGTGTTTCTCATTCATTTACAGTATTCACTTCAGCTCATAAAAGTCAGTTAAAAATACATAAAATGGACTTTTCTCCCCATCATAGGAAATTAAGAAAATTCTCTTACCTTCTATTACTCTGGAGAAAATCGCATGAAGGTGAATACTAAAATAATAATGTGTTAACTGGGAATTCTTTTGTAATTTCTATTAAACTTGAAATATAGAGATTTGTTGTTTGCCATTGGCAGTGAGAGCAGTGGAGATGCCCCCAAAGTTATCTCTTCTATGCTATTGTATGTCCTTTGACCGCTTCTTATTCAACATTTCTACACGAACAATTACTTCACTCCCATCAGTGTAACTACTCTTCATCTCACAGATATCTATGATGTGCACTGCCCTAGGTTCTGGATATATAGCAGTGAACAAAACACATAGAAATAAACAAAAATTTATACCCTTATAATGCTGGACTATGCTAATGACTCCCAGGTCAACGTTTAATTCAGACCTGTCTTCAGAGATTTAGACTCATACACCTACACTGAACTATTCCTTCGATGTCTCAAATTCAAGGTATCTAAAATTGAATTGCTTATCCTCTTTAGTTCTATACCTGCTTTCCTGAATTCTCCGTCCTGCAGTCCATGCATCCATCCATCTAGCCAATCGCCCATCCAGAGACCTGGGAACCACACTTAATTTTTGTCTCTCTCTTATTCCTAAATCCTATCAGTAACCCAGTCCTACTGCTTCTAAAATGGTTCTTACACTTGACCCTCATTTAGCTCATCCTGCTTTTTTAAAATCCCTCTTCTATGCAGCTGCCAGAACAACTAGTCTAAAAGCAAATGTGGCCATGCTCCTCTTTAATGACCCTCACTAAGCTCCTCGTATGCTATCCAAAGCTCTCCATAACTTTTTTCTATCCACCTCTCCAGGTCATCTTCTCCCACCTCATCCTTCCTTCATGTACAACAACACAAAGTGGTCTGTCGTTACCATTCCCCAAGCTGATAAGGTCCTTTCCAGGACTCTTTGCCCTTCTAACTCCTGCTCATTCTGCAAGGCTAGGCTCATGAGCTGTCCCCCCCCCCCACCGAAATCTCCTCTCATCCCCTACGTCCCTCCCTAGAACTAGGCAGGTGGTTGCCAAGCTATCTGTGTGATCGCACCTTTATATGCTATCTTGGAATTTCCTTCCTATCTTTGTAATTGCCTGTCTTCCTCACACTTTGAAAGTAGAACATTGGTCTTCCTCATGCATGTGGCCTCAATAGCTACCACAAAATCTGGCATATAGCAGTTCAACAATCAGTATGTGTTGATTTGTGTTGCTGAATGTGTACTATTTAGAATACTTTTCTATTGGTGAAACTTCACTAAAATAGAGTGTGATTTTTCTTTTCTTAGAAGCATTAGCATAATGTAGCAGGAGTTTTTTAATCTAAACTGTACTTGAAATAGAATGGGAAATAGGGCTTTCCTGAGAGAAAAGCTCTTGTCTGCGGAAAAAAAAATGGTTTCCATGAAAATGCTTTCGTACCCATAAGTCTCAATCTATTATAGTTTTTCTTTAAAAGATAATTAATTGTCTTTTAAAGTATCTCAAAGGGAATAATAACTTTGATTACTTTAAATTCTAAAAGCTTCAGCTTACAGGCTACCATTGTGTTGAATTTGGCATCCTCTCTTGACAATGATATGTATACAATTGATTCTATCACCTAGTTCTTTCCTGTCTTCAACTTATTTTTCTATAACAAAGGATGGAAAATATTCACAACTCAGAACATATGTATATTTGGAATAGTTAGTTCTTTCTGTTTTTTTTTTCTCTTTGAAAAAATGTACTTTGATCTTCAATGTACCACATGAAAGTCCTTTGAATGCAATACCTAATGGGGGAAAATAAATAAGCAAGAACTGCTGTAACTTAAGATGTTTGCCTTGAGAACTATTTGCCTTTCTGTCAGTCTGTCAGCCTGCTTGTCGATGAGTGTGAGACTCTCCATTATGAATGCCAGTGTTTTGTGTAAGTACCTTAGAGATTTTGTTTTAATATCCAAACACTAGCTTCTCAGTGTTCTTGCCAGTTGCTGTATAATTCTCTCATCATTAAGCAAGGGCAAATTTTCTTTTTTGTTTCTTACTCAGCTTTGCTTGCTAAAGCTCTTAAACAGCTAAAGGAGTCCTTCCTATAGACTAAAAAGGATGATTTTGTCTCATGATTGATTTAGTAAAAAACAATCCTCCAATCTCAAATTGAAAACTGAAACGTTCAAGGTGTAGTGGATGCTGCGGTGTGCTGCCTAGATGCCCCTTTAAGACAGTGGTATTCATTCTCTGAGCTGCCACGAACATTGACTAACTCACAGCTAAGTCCCTCTTTGACAATTGACCTCAGCCTAAGAAAGCTGCCTGACACAAGGCATGCTGCTCTTTTGCTCTATTATGAGAGGAAGCACTTTACAAAAATCTGGCCTGCTAGCTTGAATTTGGGACAACTCTGAAAGGCCATCTCAGCTCCAGGACATCCCACAGTACAAGTTCTTTCTCTGGATCACTCACTTGGGTGTTACTTCTATGAGCGCTCCCCATAAACCTCTTGCTCATATGTATCAGTGTTCCAGAAATGTTTCCTAAGAAATCCAACCTATGACATAAGGAATTCAACAATAAATCAGTTCAGAGGAAAGATTGGGTACCTGTTATGTGCCAGGTACTATTCTAGGTGCTATGATTATGGCGAACCTGTTTGATAATAAAATTTAGAGTCAACATTCACTCATCCAAAATCCATGTATTGAGCATCAGGTGTTTTTCATGGATTGTGCTAAGTGTCAACTATTGAAAACTAAAAAGCAAAATTGCAAGTATAGAGGGATCGTATTTTATTGAATCGTGGAGTCAAATAAACCCAAGTGGGCAATCCCAAACTTCACCTCTTACTAGTTGTGTGACTTTGGAAAAAATTGTTTAAGTCAAGGAACCGCAGTTTTCTCAGCTGAAGAAGGGGTAGAGAGAGCAGGGTAACTACCTATGTCATGACATCTTGCAAAATGTTTATTGATAACATATCTCATTGAACATCCAGCTCAGTGTAAGAATAAATATGTGCTCTCTTCTCATTTTTAGCTCATGCCCATGGATTTGGATTACACTCTAATTCAATTTCCTCATTTATAGTTGAGAAAACTTGGACCCTGGAAATGGTATATATCTTACAAAAGGTCACATAACTAGTTAGTGGCAAAGTCAGCACTGAAAGCCAGTTATCTCAATTCCTGGTTCAATGTTTCTCTACCGCATCACAGTAATTTAAGAGATTTGTTTGTTTTCTGTCTCTGTTATTTGCATCCCCAGGAAGGTTTAGTATTATCTTTAAGCCTGAAGATTTCATTGTGGAGTCTCAGAATATGTTTTAAAATGTCACCCAAATCTTATGTCAATACCAATCCCAGGAAACCCCTGCCTCTACCACTTCTCTGTCCTAAGAAGTGTTCACTTATTTTTTGTTTTCAGTCTTCAGTCATTTCTCGATTCCTGACAGATTATCACATTCCTAAATGTTCAGGTATGGTGTTTTGAATGTCTAAACAAGATGATAGGGACACTCCCCCATAAAAGACCTCTTTGGCTGCACTCAGTGAGTCACCTCAGAGTGGAGGGTGCTGGGTGTTGCTCATTGTGCTTGCTTTCTGTGGAGAACAGAGGGCATGCTTGAGGCTGTGCCACATTTGAGCTGCCCGCTGAGGACCCAGGGGTTGAGTGGGAGCAGAAGATAAAAAATGCACTTACTTTAGTACCTCAAGATATTATACAGCCACTCATAACACTTTTAGGTAGGTAATAAAGCTCTAAGGCCTAGGGACGAGTAACCAATACAATACAAAATGTGCTGTTGAGTGTGTCTTCTTTTAAAAAATGAAACGAGAATGAAAGATCTTCTCTCACAGCAGCAGAGTTCTGGCCTTAGAGGAGAGAGTGCTCAGAGTAGAGGAATAAAGTAGAGAACCATAGCACCCAGCCATGGATGAAGTGGCGATTCTTAAAAAAATGTAGCAGACATTTAAAGAATGTTCTGAAAAAACAAGTTTCCTTACATATGCACATCGAATAGATCTGTGGCTCTGCTGAGGACCCAAAACAAGTTGCTTAAATTGTTATCCTTGTAATAATTTGAACAACTAGTCATTCCTGAGTCCCAAGGACTGCACAAACCCTCTTGTTGTGTCAAAGCAGATAGAAAGCAAAATCAGAACAGTGTGTATTCATGGAAGGTCTCACAGCTGGCCCACCGGCAGCAGCAAAGCTCAGATAACATGTGAAAGGGGAGCTTAACTAGCACAATAAAAGGAAACCTTGGCTATGATCTGTGAGCCCACACCCACATCCCCACCAGAGATGAGAATGTACTTGCCTAACGGAAGCATCAGAGCCTGGAGGAGGACCCATGTCTCTGACTCTACCCCTCAGTGCTCTTTCACCTACGGGTGTTTCTCCACGTCAGTTATACATCTAGAATTCCTTGGGGAACTTTAAAAATGACTAATGCCCTGGTACAAACCCAGCCTCACTAAACCAGAATCTCTGAGAGAGGATCCTTGGCGTTAATATTTTTAATAAAGCTCTCAAGTGATTCTAATGTGCAGCCAGTCACAATCTGCTGTGTTGTACTGAATCATTGCCTCCTCTCTGCCAGCTCCATCCTTCACCTGTTGGTCCTGTCACACCTACTTCCTTGGCTTCATAAGCCCCACTTTGGCTCCCTGTTTTCTGGCTTGGTGCCCCTTCCTGCTTCTGAATGGCTGCATCCCTGCTTCTCTCCAGTAGCAGAGGCCCATTTACTGTGAGCTCTTGTCTCTGGAAGTATCTCTTGGGTGGATTGAATAGTGGCTCCCAAAAGATAAGTATATCCTGGAATTCAACCTTATTTGCAGTCTTTGCAGAGCTACTTACGTGAAGGTTCTCCAGAGGAGATCATCCTGGATTTAGGGTGAGTCCTAAATTCAACAAGTGATCCTCAAAAGACACACACAAAGGACATGAGAAGGAGGAGAAGGCCATGTAAAGATAAAGGCAGAAACTAGAACTACAAAGCAAGAAAGACCCAAGCTACCAAAAGCTAGAAGAGGCAAGGAAATATTCTTTGCTCAAGACTTTGGAGGGAGCACAGCCCTACTGATACCTTGATTTCAGAACTCTAGCCTCCAGGACTGGGAGAAAATGCATCTCTGTTGCTTTAATCCACCGAGTTCATGGCAATTTGTTATGGTGGCCTGAGGAAATTGATAGAGATGCCATCTCAATATCCTGATTTCTTTCTTGGTTGTGTCTATGGCAGACAACTATCCAGTTCAACACATTTCTTCTGGACTTGCTTCATGAATTCACCAAAAATTGCCTTTTCTTATTATTACAGCTGGAAAGTTTTGGGATGTCCGCTAGGCAAAGCATCCCTCTTCTCTCCCCTCCAGCCTTCTCTTTTCTATCCAGACTAAAGACTACCCACCAAAACCCATCTTAGAATGGTTACAACCCAGCATCTCCCAATAACTGTACAGGTTTTAATTTCTTTCATATCACATTTCTTTTTAAAACGAACACAATTTATGCTTGGTTATTATATACAATATGAACAATTCAGAAGGATGAGTTCTGCCTTTATGCTCTGGCTTCCTCCTTCTCACTTCTGGTATCCATGTATGGTATCTTCAATCAAGAACAGTCTGGTGAATAGCCCTTCTATCCTTTCGTTCAGGCAGATCTTTTTCAAACAGTAATGGACTCAGACAGGAAATATAAGTTATGGCACAAGGGGAAACAGAACTGCATTTGAAGCCTATTGACTATTTTTGCTAGGCCACAAGGGAATAAAACAAATTGGAATCCACTACCTTAACCTTCTTGGGGTTCTGGCCTTGGAGGCCAAGGCCAGGACAATGGTGAAGCAAGCATGGCAAAATTTAAAGCAATGCTCACTCACAATATTGCTTTAAGAAATATTCAGGTTGGTGGTAAAGACCCCATCAATGGCAGAAGAGGGGTCTTGGTTCTCTTTCTTTGTGGCTTCTGGGTGTTTCAGAAGGAGAAAGAAGTCACAGGGGTTATTTCTGGCTACATATCCCAGCCCTGTTCTTTTCAGAAGCCTCCATTGTCTTCCCATCTCACCTGTAGTGAAAGCCAAAGTCCTTTCCGGCCACATGCCATCTGCCCTCCACCTTGCCCCTGAGACTATTCCTGTTTGATCCTGTCTCCCATTGTGGTTCCCCACACTGACCTGACTCCAGTCACATCGAACTTCCTTTTCCATAATCACACCAAGCCTTGCCTTTCTCAGGGCCTTTGCACCTGCTATTCGCTCTGCCTGCTATTCCCTTTTCCCAGGGATCCAGGAGGTTTGCTCCCTTATGTCTTCCAGATCTCAGCTTAGATGGCACCTAACCAGACAGGACTTCTCTACCTATTCTACGAAAACAGCACCCTTGGCCAACTCCACTACTCTCTGCCCTGCTTACATTTCTTCTTTTTCATCTATAGCACTGATAATTACTTGATTTTGTAGCCACAGTCAGACTATTATCGGTTTTTGTGAGAAATGGTTCAACAACAAGTCAGATACTTTCTCCCACTGACTTCACTGCAAGACAGCTGCTAAAGGAAGGACCCATCCACTGTTCCTGTGCGAAGAGCCCCATTAGATGTGTCTTTTGGAAACTAAGGATAGGGAAGTTGCACATCCATGAAAGCACTGGTTTGTATCTTTGAGGCTTCCTTTCTCTCTGGCTTCCAGGAAGTTTGGGGCCATATTTGAGAGTGAACTATAACAACTTTGTGGGACATGAATGTCTTTTTCTCTGGTTTGGATTTTTTCAGATAGATTTACAGTTTGTGGATCCTGATTGTTTGCTCTTGTTCTACATTGTATAGTTTGTCTTTTTTATAATCCAAGGATGAGGCAGGAGAGAAGTAATCTAATTGGTGAGAGCGCAAATGAATTATTGAAGGTGCGTGTGAGGAAGGTTAGACTCCTGGGTTGACTGCAGCACTAAGATGAGTGACTGGAATTCCCGTCCAGCAGGCACTATTAGAAGTTGAATATTGTCTAGGACATAGAGAGAAAAGATGGGTGGAGATAACTAACACAGTCAAGTCCTGAAGTCAAGTTTCTGCTCACATAGTCCTTACATATAATATGAACAATATATATCCATAAGTTTATAGCATTTTTACGCTGGAATAAATTGTTGGTAAATCCAAACACTTCCTTTTAGAAATGATAAAACTGAAGACCAAGCAACTTGCTTAGGGCACAAACTATTTATTGGAAGAGATGAGATGAGAATCCTTTTCTCTCTCTTCTCAGCCCAAACTTTTTCCATAATACCACCCACAAAGTTACAGTTTTTACCATTTTGTGTATTAAATTTTTTTTCGTTTGTGAGCCTTGAAAAATGTGTTAGGAGGTTATGCCTGCATATGTATAACTCTTTTTCCTCCATAGACTTTCCAAATTCAATAAAATAATGGAAGGAAAGTGCCCCTTAATCATTTTCTCCAAAGCTCATCCTGATTTTGATGCTCAGGCTTAGCAACGTGCTTGTTGTTTTAGCCTCCTTTTGCATAAGGGGTTGTGGATGGGAGCCTGAAGATTAAAACACGGAATGCACTTGTCAAAACAATAGGGAAAACAATAGTGGAAACAGTAGGTCTTGGGCAGCTTGAGACTGGAGACTGGCCATAGGTGAGTTGCAAATGGGATCATCAGAGTAGAGGGCTTTCAGGGAAAGCTGCCTGCTGGGTCCAGGAAAAAAATAACTATAGAGATTCCAGATGTGCCCCAAACATGTCTGGTTTCAGACAACATTGTAGGAATCCTTAGTGTAGGTGCTCAAAAATTCAAGAATCTGAAGGGGAAAACAGGCTGAAAAGAGAGAAAGAGAAGTCTCCACCACATGCAAATAAATATCACAGTATCCAGGGGGGTTGAACTCAACACAACACAACAGGCTTCTTTGGTGAAAGTAGCATTAGGGATTAGAATCTAACTTGAAGAGGAAAATTGTCCTGATGAATGGGTATATTTGGCTAGTTCCAGATGAGTGGTTTTCAATGGTGATTTCAGCCTAGAGTGTTGCAAAGCAAGCTGCAGCCTCCTGGTGTCACAGCTGCTTTTTTATCAGTCAGTCAAGCACAGAGCCTCGAGGCGGGGCGGGCGGGGGGTGGGGCGCGAAGTGGTGGGTAGGGGGGACACGTGGGAGGAGTTTGGGGCCCAGTGGCTGCTGCCCAGAAAGAAAGTTATATGAAGATTGCTGTGGAAAGACAAGAAAACTCTGAGTCTACTCGTCTATTCGCTTGCATTTTCCAGGTGTCTCCCTAGAAAATTAGACTCTTTATAACAGGGCACAGATGTATTGGGGATGAGCGCTTACTGATTTAAGGTATGTGTCAGGACTGGGCCTAGTTTTCTATGTTGCACATTACAAAGTGATGGCCCTTGGCACAATGCAAATAACCAACAGTGATCCCAATGATGGTCCAACAGCATCTCTTTTAAAAGCTAAGAAAAGTGATCAAATATACTTAAGAAACTTTGCGATGGTCAGTTTTCTTATGAACTAGACTCACAGCTGAGATCTTAAAGAAACTGTGTGTGATGTAATTCTGAGCTGCACCCTCAGTTTGTTGTGAAGTTTACTATTGTTGAGTTTGAGCTGTCTTTGTCTCTCTGTCCTTACTAATGGGCTCAGTGCCTGGATCAAAGGAGGGCTTGAAGGAATCAACCTGAAGATGCTGAGCTGACCATGCCAGGGCAGTACATTAGAAATTAGGGTAAGCTTTCTGACTGTCCCTTAAAACTCTTTCCAACTATTTATTTCCCCAAGCCTGGCCTGAGGACCACCTATCTTAGAACCTCTCAAATTATTTGTTAAAAGATTAGCTTTTGGGGCCTGAGCCACATCCACTGGGACATGGGCCCTAAAATTGGTACTTTCAATTCTTATGCATTAAAAACAAACAAATAAACAACAACAACAACAACAAAAAAAAAAACCCAGTTCAATATTTACCTGAAAGTGAATACTCATTTAGTTATCACCCTGGTCAAGAAATAGAACTTTAGTCACAGTGCAGAGATCCCTCACACTCCCTCCTCCCCCCACAGGTAACTATTATCTTGATTTTATGGCACTTTCTTGTTCTTCCTTAGGATGGATACATTTACTTTAGGAATACATTAGTTTTGTCTGTTTTTTGAGTCCTATATGTATGAAATCATATAGTTTATAGTTTTGGCATGTAACTTTATTTTTGCCTCCTCATCTCCTCATCTATGTTGCTGCTTGTGGTTGTAGTTGTGTTATGTTGTATGACTAAACAACAGTTTGTTTATTTAGTGTCTTGTTGGTGGACACTGGGGTGTTTCCAGTTTAGGACTGTTGTGAATAATGATGCCCTGAACTTTTTTGCATATATTTCTCTTGGTTGTATAGCACAAGAGGAATTGCTGGTATGCTTTTCTTGAATGTGAGTAGGTAATGCCAGCTGTTTTACAAACTGGTTATTGCAAGTCTAATTTTAAGAACCTTTATTTATATTTTTTCAGACTGGTGGGTGGAAGGACCACAGAATAAGCTTTGTGTGTAATTAGTTGTCATTTTCTCCTCCCAATTTTTGGAGGTCCTGGCCAGATTTGTTTTCAACGAGAATTTTAGGTTTAATTCCCCCTTTGCTGATTAATGCTCAATCTTCTGAGTTAGTATCCTAAGTGACTTTTTAATCTGTCCAGAAATTCAAATAAATATGAATAAAACTCTGCTATGTGGCAGGCACAGTGCTAGGTCCTAGGGACACAATAGTGAATAAAATAGGGAAGACTTCCACCTTTGAGAAGGTTGAGGTGTAGTGGGGGGAGAAATACAAACAAGAGAAAACGCCACTAAATACATAATTACAAATTGTGAGGTGTTCTGTAAGAAAAAGGGTTCCGGGCGAGAAGGAGTGGCTGTGGAGAGCAGGGAACTGTCCAGATACAAAGTCAAGGCGAGGGAGTGAGAGAGAACCTGTCTTGGAAAGTGACAGTTCAGACCTTAGGGAATCCTGTAAAGAGTCAGTGAAGGACATTCCAGGCAGATAAGGTTCTCTTGTATTGGCTTTGAGGGAGCCCAGACCTTGGCCCATTGATGAACTGGAAGGAGGACTTGATGGAACATGCGGAGGGTGGTAGCATGAGATGAGGCTGGCGAGGCGGGCAGGACCCAGGGTTGGGTGTGGTCTGCTGCCCTGTTAAAGGATGGCTCTGGCTACTCTGAGGAGGATGGGTTGTAGGAGGGCAGGCAAGGAAGCAGAGAGGCCAGTTAGAAGGCTACTGCAGTTGTCCAGGCCAGAGATGATGTTCAGCTGGACTAGGACACTGCCAGGAGACTTGGAAAGACATAGATGAATTCAAGAAACATGCTGGAGTTGGAACCAAAAAGTCTGATGATGGATCAGCTATGAGGAGTGTGGGAGGGACAAGTGTGAAGAATGACTCCCAGGTTTCTGGCTTGCATAACTGGATGAGAGGAGTTGTCATTTATTAAGATGGGGAAATCTTTTCTCTGGACATCAAATTCCTTTTGTAGCACTACTCCACCCCCATCCTCCTGTAGTCCTGATAGCTTTCTACATTCACTCTCAAAATAAATCTCTTAGTCTTTGTTAACAAATGTTTTTACCCTCTTCTACCATTATTATTTATTTATTGAGTGATTGTGTTCAGAACTTCTGGTCATGGTTTTAACATGTGAATTAATGAATGAGTTCTTTTTACCACATAAACCTGTAATGCCAGGTCAACCTCCAGATTTTAAATAAACGTAGGTTGTCCTGATATGGAAGATAGCAGGTTCAGACATGGTTCTCAAGTACTATTGCCTAAAAGAGATATTTTTAGTAGAACACTTAAGAAACATTATGTTAAAACCTAATAAAAAGTTCTAAATTAAGAAAGGTAAAAGAAGCAACAGAAAAAAAAGAACAACTTACTTCAAACTGTTCTTCTCACTAATGAATTGAATTATACAACATCTTCACTTCAATTTTTTTTTTAAATTTTAACTATTTGGAGGCCATTTGAAGTAGGCTTCCCATAATCAAGTTCTTTAGGATGTTCTCCTTGGAACATAAAGATATCAGAAGTATTTTAAGGATAGACTTTGTGAGGAAACTCCCAACTTTTCAGATTGGTCCAAAGAGTATATTTAAAAAATAAGGTTCAGGTCTCTTAGCTGGTTCATCAAAATAATCTCTGGAGTCTCATTTGGCTGTCTGGGAGCACTAGGGAAGGAAGAAAGATGTGAACTGATTGTATGGCTGTCCGATCTGCCACTTGATCACGGGAAACCATGAAGAGGCCAGGTTTTCTCAATTGCCAAAAACAGAATCCACCCAGATTGTTTAAGCAGACTTGGTACAGAATTTCTAAGAGCACCAGGAAACTAAGCTTGGATACAACACAGTCAGAAATAAGCAACCAGAAGAAACACCAACCACACAGCAAGACTTTTCCAACAAAAATGTCACTGGCCCCACTGCCAAGTACCCAGAACATATGCTGCTGGGACCAGAGAGGAGAATCTTGGCCATGGGTGTCACAGAACAAATGCTTGCATCTCCATGTTTGCCAGATCTCACTTCCCCTCACTAGTGTCGCCTTTCATGCTCACTAGTATGTTCCAAATCTGTCTTGGATGCATCTGGTTGGTGTAGTCTAGAACGTTTTCCTACTTGCATAAGAATGCAGACAATGATTGGTTCCAATTGGACTCCAACAAATGCTTCTTAAGGGAATCTGGGAAGGGTGGCTTTTCCTTTTTAGTCTCTACAGAGCAGAAACATATAAAAGACAGTGTTGGAGATGATTTTTGAAATAATTTGTAGTATCTGCCATAGACAGCTAACAAAGTCACAAAAAGATATTCCCAAATAACTGGTCTCCTATTCCCAGAACTAATTCAGTTCAGAAGAAACATTTACCTGGGTCTTGTCTAAATTTCCAAACAGTGTCCTTTTAGGCACTTCCTCTTTCAGAAACAGTTCAATATCATTTTGCATAGAACACATAAGTAAGCATTCATCTAAAGCCAGTAGACTTTGAGGACCCTTACTTCCTTTCCCATGAAAGGCCCCTGGACACCAAACAGTTGGGTAATCACTTCTAGGTCAGTGGCCTTGCTTTCCCTGATTTCTTGAGGCCTCTTCAAGAAATCATAAATCAGAGGAAATTTCTCATTTTAAGAATATACTATAAGATAACATGAAATGTCAGTATGGTGATATCATTCCCAGCCTTGTTTATGGGATGGTGGTAGGGACAAGGTGGTTTTAAAAATATTCTGAGGACTTTCTGTTGCTAGTTCTGCATGAAAGGAGCTTGTAAATTGCCACTCTGTCCTAACAACAAGTAAAAAGCTGAACAGACTGAAAGAAAGTAGATTGGATCTGTAAGAGTAGTGAGGACACAGGACAAACTGCTGCCCCCAGGACTGGAGAGAATGGTGAAGACAGGGAGTCGGGGCTTACCAGAGCAGAGCAGTACTATTGCGGGAATCAGTGCTGGGTGAGAAAACCCAAACTGTAATTGATGATTTGCTGGAAGCTCCATGTGGACAACTTTGTGAGTGGAAAGTTCTAGGGGGGACCCAGCCTCTGGGTGGGGGACTCACAATTCTATGAGACTTACCTCTAGAGTCTTGACCAGGTTCTCATAGTAAATTGGGAGAAAAATCCTTTCATGCTTTCCGGCAGGGGAGGGGAAAAGGAACTATTTTGAAATATACCAGAGCACTCTGCTCTTAACAAGGCCTGCCCTCAGGGGAAACTAGTTAGTCAGAGCCTAACTGACAGGGGAAGAGGGAAATTCCCAACTCTAGCCCGCCGTAGGCATCCAGTCCCATCTAAGGGACATAAAAACACTGAGCAACTCATGTGGCAGTCACAGTCCAGGGGCAAGACTAAAAGACTAATCATAAAACTATGGAACGCTTCCCTTTTCTTCAAACATCACCACACATTGCTAAAGGCTCACTTATGGCAGTTTCTACTACCCAGTACATATATCCAGCTATCAAGGAAAAAAAAAAAAATACAAGACAGACCAAAAGGCAAAAAATGCAATCTGAAGAGACTGAAAAGAGACATTATTAGACAGGGAATCTAAAATACCTCTGATTAACATGCTAAGAGCTCTAATGGATAAGTGGACAGCGTGCAAGAACATCAGATGGGCAATATAAGGAGAGAGATGGAAACTCTAAGAATCAAAAAGAGATGCTAGAGATCAAAACGATTGTAACAGAGATAAAAAAAATTCCTGGGTCCAGGATGGTGGCTGAGGTCACAGTCCATTCTTTCAGAGATCCCAGGGCTACATTTGTGGATGAAGGGGTTTAAGGGGGGCTAGCCTTCTCTCTGCCATGAAGAGCACAACCTGACATGGACAGTGATTGGTTTCAATTGGACTCCAACCAGGAAAGATTTTGATGGCTGAAAATGATACTCCCACGACCTCAAGAATGAATCTGACATCTAGTTTGACAACTGCACCATATATCCAAATACCACACCAGAAATTGCATTCCCGGAGGTAGATGGGATGACAGCAAATGTCTAATCATTTCAAGTTTTGAACCAGGAACCTGCTCAAGTTTATTGGTTCATCTCACAGCTGTGGATCTGGGCCATGGCTAGCAGGGGAAATCCTGGATCTGATTTAGAAGCATAAGGAAGAATGAAACCTGTAAAGATCCAGCTACTGAGACAGGAAGTAAGGCCTTTGGTGGCTTAGGACACTTTCTTTTGTGTCTTTCTCACAATTCAGCTTCCGAAAAGATCTGAGCTCTGATATACCCCTTTCTATCCTAAACCATTTTCACTAAAGAGATGCAGCAGGTATGGATGCAAAAGTCAGAATTGCTGCTGGATGTCATCGTTGGGTTGTCTGTGAAGGAGTGGGACAGGACTGGGCTTCTTGAAAACAATAAGACAACTCTTAGTTTCTCTCTCTTCGGGGGAGTGGGGAATTCTGGGAATAGGAGGTCGTTGAAAGTTGATATATAGCTGTTTTTGGCTTTTGGAAATAAACTATTGATAAAAACTGCTATTACAACAGAAGAAAGAGGAGGAGGAGGAGGAGGAGGAGGAGGAGGAGGAGGAGGAGGAGGAGGAGGAGGAGGAGGAGGAGGAGGAGGAGGAAGCAGAGAGGGAAGAAGCAAGATATCCTTAGCAAACTGCTAATACAATTGTGACTATCTGGAAGAGAAGTTTGGTTGATTCTCTTGCTAACAAATGTAGTGGTAATTTGGCAAGAAAATTTAGGAAGGCAGACAAATTATGTATTATCAGTAGACAGTCAGACTCAAAGGGGGCAACGTGCAAGGACTGAGAAGGTTTATTTCGCAGTGTCTAATTCATCACCTGTTAGGATACATTTCCTTTTAGAGTCTGTATTTTAAAAGTGGCTTTTACACTGGGGCAAAGGTGAAGAAGTAAACCCATGATAATATGTTCTACCAGAAACTCTGAATTTCTATGCCTCTTTTAGAAAATGTGCTTCATCTACCACAAACGATGGTTCGTAAGCCATGCTGGCTTTTCCAACCACTGTCTTTGGCCTGATGTTTCTGTCCTAGAATCCTGCACAATATAGAGTCAAAGTTAACAAGGTGGCAGAATCCATGACCTGTCCACTTTTATGAAATGTAGACAAGGTTTTACCAGGTCCATGTTTTTACACCACTCCTCGGTGAAGGGGAACCATGTTTCTCCAGTTCCTAGGGTGTGCATCTCAGCCTTTCATCTGTGTTTCCTAGACTCCCTGGATCCCAGGAACAGAGGTGCTGTCAGGATGGCTTAGGTAAGTGAGCCCACCATGTCAGTAAAGGAGCTGGTCTGTGCGGGGGTGAGAGACCAGGAGCTGGGATCCCTGAGGCTGCCTCTGAGGTGAAGCCCGGCTCCTGGGAGCACCGGCATCTTCTCACTAGTGCTCCACCTTCCCCTTGGCTTTGCCTCTCTTTCAGGCACTCCATCTTCTGTCCGTGTTTTTCTTCTTTTTTCTTTCCTAACCAGCTCCTCTCCATCCTGCTTATATCATCTCCTTGAGATGTGGCTCACTTGTAGCTTTGGCTTGCTTGCAGCCTGTGTCTTCTCTTTCACTTCGCGTGTTTCCTTTTCCTGTGTCTCTGCAGCAAAGGTTCCCACAGTCTGATTCTCTGCTTTCGCAAATGAAGTTCTTAAGAGTCAGAACCCCACTGGGCCAGCGCATTCTGCTTGGCCAGTCCATGGAATGACTACACCTAGGTCCAAGCATTTGGGCCAGGTGGGGTGGGGTTCTGTGTTAGAACGCATGGCTGCCTAGGTCTTTGAAGGCAACGGGGCCCATGGAAGCACTGGGGACCTGCTTTCCTCTACCTAGTATTTCTTTTGAGTTGAATCCATAACCATCCACGGATCATTCATTGTGATAAAAATTAAATCTAGACAGTGAGCAATGATTTTCCAAGCTAACAAAAAACACAACAAATGGTAAAGTTTGACTACTGATTGCCTTAGTCTCTATTCCTAGGGAATTTGGGTAAGATCTGTCAACCTGCTGCCTCTGTACTTTACCAGGCTTCATCTTGGTACCAGAGATTCACTTTGCTCCCTGTCCACCTGGTCACACTCAAAGTGTAGGTCTATTTTGCCCCATGAGGAGCTTGACGAGTCCAGTATTGGGAGGAGCTGGAAACCTTGCCCTGCTGCCTGTCACCCTGGCACTTTTCTGTTCAGCCAAGAACACTGGATCAACAACCCCTGAAACCCAGGCTTGGGAATCTTGACCTGCAAGTGTCTGCAAAGGGAGAGTGTGGTGGGAGTTTCATATCATTTAGGTTTTCGTTACCTTCACTTGTCTGAGGCTTGTGCAATGAGGGTTATAAACACTTGAAAGTGATTTTACTTATTTGTGGCCATTACCCCTTTTCTGGGATCTCCCAGCCCTGGTCTACCTTTTTCTTGTTGCAGAGGTTTCCCCACCCTCCCTTCCCCAACTAACACACAGTTTTTCCATTGAGGGCATAATGAGCCAGGCATTACGTTCAGTCAGCTGGGAGAACCTACGATGGGGTGTGTGACATGACAGGGAGGAAAATTCATTAGGCACGGTTGGTCTTTTATTTCTGCTCATCTCACTAACTTCTCCCCATCTTCAGCTGAACCCGAATAACTTGTGTTGCCGGCCCTTGCCGTGTTACTTCTCACTGCCAAACTTCTGCTCCTGAGTTCTGTCTGGGCCATGTTCTCATCCTACTTGCTTTTTTCTGTTATCGATGTTGCTTCCTCTGAGAAGCCTGACCTGTTGCCCCTTTCTCCAGGACAGGCTGGATTCTCTGCCACCCACACATGTGCTCTCAAGTCACCCTATGCTGTTCCTCTTTGTTGCAATTGCTGCTAATTTCCCCAAGGGAGGACTCCTGGAGCATTGTACCTTAATGTTTGGCACATAGAAAGTGTTCAGCAACCAGGTGAATCTTGAGTGTTTGAGCTTGAAACTTGACTCTGGCTAATAGAATCTGGAATTGGGGTGATACAATGCATTCTGGTGGCAATTCCTCATGGTGTTTCATTAATAACAAGAAGCTAATATACCTCAAATAATTATTATATATTAGTGCCCTGTTAAGTGCTTACGTGCATCACAGGTTTTGATCCCTGTCATTCTTTGTTAAGCGGTGAGTAAACAATGTTTTAAACTCTGTTCTGTAGTTTAGAAAACTGAGGCTTAGGGAACTGAGGTGAGTGGCCTATCCTACCCAGCAGGTAAGCAGCAGAGGCAGGGCTGGAACCTGGACAATCCAGTCCCAAACCTTTCTGCCTTAAATGACACCCGCTGCCATCAAGTATCTGGAGCTCCTGTGCTCCGCATGAGGCTTTGGGACCCACACGAGACTTAAAAGTTCAGCTCTTTGTGTTTTATAAACCTCTGTGCTTTCCACTGGTAATCTGGAAACTGTCTCCAGTGGAAAAAAGAAAAAACCCAACCCCAAACCAGGGTGTCCTGCCAACTTAATCGTGGCATTTTAAAAAATGTGTATTTCTTATTTATATGTGTAAATCTAATTTCTATTTTCCCCTCTTTGTTATTTTTTGTTAAATTTTTTCATTGTACAAGTAATACCAAAGTGCACTTCTCTTTCTCAAGATCCAAATAAATTAGGAATACAAAATGTAAACTGTGAAAGGTATCTTTACTGCTTGTCTCTCCCTGGGCGACTCCATTTTCTCCCTCAGAGATCACAATAGTTAACAGTTTGGAGTGAATCCTTCGAGTTCTTTTCCCATGCATTTACATATATACACGTGGCTATGGAATAAAGTTCTCTTTCCAAATACGTGCCTTCGTACTCTGTACGGTGTTTTTCTGATCAGACACTACATCTTGGAGATCACACTCAGTCTACTTAAGTGCTTCGTAGTATTTACTGTCCTTGAACATTTCTTTTACTGATGGAAATGTGGGGAGTTCCCAGAAAAAGTGCAAATTACAGCTTGCTTCTGCTTTTTAAAAAATGTTTTTTTACTTTAAAGAATGGCCACGAAGAGTGCTCATTTCATGTTGAGGTTTACCACTCCTTTTCACACACTTGTACAATCAGTGCCACTCACACTTTCTAGAATGTGGAATTCAGTCCACTTTGTTTCGGTAAAATCAGTGTCTCACAATGTCTTCCCCCTCCTCCCCATCTCCTCTCCCAGCTGAGAGAGGCCCAGTCCATTGTGCTCTTGGAAGTAGCACAGGATGTCGTTACACTTGGCTACTCAGTTGCACAATGGTCTCTGAATTTAGGCCCAGCACTAGTTGAGCCCTGTTTGCTCTTTAGATGCTGACCATAGATGGCACAATGGGATGTGCCATCAGAGCTCACAGGTGCATGTGTGTATGTATGTGTGGCATGTATATATTTAGTATGCATTTGAGTGGCATGTGTGTATAGTGTAGTGTGTGCGTATTATATGTGGTGTGTCTGCGTGTCGTGTGTATGTGTGTGTGGTGTGGTATGTATGGTGTGTATGTGTTTGTGTGTATGTGTATGTGTGTGGTGTATGCATGTAAGATGAGTGTGGTGTGTGTGTATTGTGTGTACGGTATGTGTGTATGGTTGTGTGTTGTGTGTTGTGTGTACATGGTGTGCAGATGTGCTGTTGTGTCTGTGTGGTGTATGTGTGGCATGTGTGGTGTGTGTGTGCTGTGGTGTGTGGGTGGAGGCACCAGCCTGCTGCTCCTCACTGGCCTCTTCATGCCGTGGCAGGAGGTCCAGGGCAGGAGTCATCCATGGGGGTGACACGGTAGAAGGACATTGCTCCCTGTCTCACTGCGTTTCGTCATTCTTGTAAACGTTGCTTCTGAGTTCAGAATGTACACAGAACCTAATGAACAAGTGTTTCCCCTTCTGTGTAAAGCGTTCTAAAGGAACGATGACTACCACCTCATGAATCTGCATATACAGAATCGGCCATGGGAAATACTTGGAAAAAATGTCTTTCTGGCAGGTACCATTAGAAGAAACACTACCCAAAACATAGCTTGCAGATGAGTTTTGTTGATTAATTATACTTGAAACCACTGATTGGACATTTGGCCTCAAAGACCTGTTGACTAACACTGTTTTCTACGATCAGAGGGATCTACTCCATTGATGTCACCAGCCCAATGTTGATATTTTTAAAAAATTTGGTACAGAATTACAATTTTCTCTTCCATTAGTCCCTTGAGTTTTCCATTAGAAAATTTCCTTTCTCCTGGTGTCCAGTGATGTCCAGTTGCTTGTTACATGAATATTTAGTGTGTGGAGGCTGGAGCTAAGTCCATGGACTGCTGCAGAAAGGTGACTTAAAAATGGCTCTTAGGAAACTAACTCTGAAATTGGGTCTCTTATGATACTGGAATGATCAATCCTGTCAGTGGAAAACAATCGAGAATCGTACTTTGGGATTATGGTCACGCTGTTTTTAAACTTTCTCTCCTTCCTTCCCTCCTAAATTTGAAATAGTATTTCTTTCCAACAAAAATTTGAGTAGTTAAACGTGTGTATATTGCTATTTTTTTCTATCTTTAAAAACATTTTTATATTAGATAATGTACCTCATTGTTTTAAAAATTATAGAAACACATAGTATATGAAGTGAAAGTCCTTGTATCTCTCAGATATGAGTTTGTTGTTTAGATCTTTACCTATTTTCGTTTCTCTCAGACAGTGACATTTGAAAATGACCCATAAAAAATACAGAGGGAAATTCATGTATTAATTTCATAGCCAATAGTGTAAATTTACAAGGTATGAGTATCTTTTGAGGCAATTGTCAAGAGAAAAATTAGTGAACTGAAGTTAATTTCAGGGACCTATCAAATGAAAAGTACATAACATGCTTTTTTTTAAAAAAAAATATTATTATGTATTGAAGGAATCTGAATACTTAATTCTATGTTCTTTTTGGATTGGTAACTGAATGATAAAAGACATCAGAAATCAGATAAAGACGATGCTATTAATTCTCAAAATACAGGACTTCAGGAATACTTCTCTTCCTTCCCTAAAATATGGTTTCTGAGGGAAAAACTCTGTCTGTAAGGCAGACCCTGACAACAATAGCTTAGCCTCCTCCCAACGTCCCGGTCTGCAGCATCTAGACATAGAAAGCTGTCGGCTTTGGCTCTGCCCAGTGAGCTTATTCTCACCTGGGAGCAGATAGGATGGTCTGCTGACTCTCTGCTACAGTCACCTAGCAAGCAAGTCAGGTCTTCTGGGTAAATGCCTCCAAGAACCTCTTCTGGAACAGATTTCCCCTTCCCTGGATGGCCCCAGGAGCAGGGCAGGACAAAGGCCCCAGAGATGTGGTCTAGTTTATCAGCTGAGTCATAAAACAATCAACTTTATAACCCAGGACCTGAGTTATATCAGGCTTGGCTTCCTCCAGGCTGTCTGTGGGTCTGAGTTGGTTGCTCTTTCCTCCCAGAGTGCCTGCATTTTTTGAGGATGGAGTGAATGTTTGTGTTTTCATGAGGGCATGTGAAAGGAATGTGAATATTAGAAAAGAGCCCTATTTGTTAAAAATGATAATTGCTAGAATGCTCTAGAGCCTTCCATCTTTGCTCTTCTATGGGCTCATGAAAGCCTGAGGAATGGGGCCATGTCTGACTCTGACGACTTGGACTCACCAAGGCCCTTCCAGATGATAGAAATTTGCTGTTATTTTGGTTATAATTTTCACTAATGACTTGGATTTCCCTTTGGCCACCAAAATATTTCAAAGCAACTGATTTTTAAAGCATCCAAGAGCTGACTAGCCCCATGGCAATTGCCCAGGCTAGCTACATTGGAGTGAGCATGTGAATAAAATAATAAATGAGTGTATAAACAAGCATAATTTATTTGAATCAATATTCATGCTTGATTACAGTGGGGGCCGTTTCAGATGTTTAAAACCCTGGGCTGGCTGGCCCCCTGCAGTAATTCCCTCAGGAAGTGAGCTCACCTCCCCTCCTGGAAGAGTATTTATAAAATGCTTATGTTCCTCCTGGTGCCAACTCTGCAGGGTTGGGGTCAACTGGGAGTTTCAGTTACTCCTTACAACTATCAAAAGAGTCCTCAGGAGCAAGCTTGCCTCCTTGTGCCTTTAAATTTGTTTCTTATTGTGCAGATAAAGTGTGATGGCTGGTTTTTTTCAAGTAAGAGGCACAGTGAAGAGAAAAGAAAAGAAGGCATGAAGAATAGCTCCTGTGAGAACTTGGTCTCTTGTTCTCTCTCTGGGCAAGGTGGAGGGTCGGTACTACAGTTTAGGGGAGTTGCTAGCCCATTAACATGTCTGCATGTCTTAGTTTTAATAGTGTGAAGGGGTCAACCTTCATTCATTTAAGTCTCCATACTGAGCAGCATCCTGGCCTGGTGGTCAAGTGTGAAGTCAGGTCAGGTCAAGTTAGACAGACCTGGGTTGATTCCTGGCTCTACACTGTACCAGCTGTAAGACCCTGGACTACTGAACCTCTCTATTCCTTAGATTTCCTGCCTGTAGGCCTTCTCTATCATGTACTGAAAAGATCGTAGAAGAAGGCTGGCCCAGCTCATAGAACAACAAATGGGGAAACTACCAGGAATCAGTGAATTATCACTTCACAAGGATCTGCACACACACTTTGGACAAACCCAACTGGGACCAGAAGGAGAGCCCATTATTTCCACCAGTGACTGGTTTGGAAGTTTAATAAAAACTACTGCATTCTTTTGTGCTCTGACCACTCCTTCACCCTAATATTTTTTACATTTCTTCTATGGCACTTTGGAGATTAGAGATAAGCTCTTATGTTTCATCAAGTCATGGATTCTTGCCTGGGCTTGGCACTCAGACCTTTGGAACTTACAATTTAGGTTCTTTACCAAGTTGTCCTGACCATCCATGTCTTCAAACTATTGTAATAACACAATTAAAAGGTCTTTCAAACATAGAAGTGGAGATTATATTTTCAGCCACAGACTACTTCCTCCCAGTTGTCCGACATGCTTCTAGATGACCTCATTCTTTCACTCCTCTCTCTCCTGCCTTCAGGTGTCTCTGTCCCATCACCAGTGAAAAATAAAAAAACAAAGTTTTTAAAGCTTAGGGTTTTTCAATCTCGACATTTTGGGTTGGATAATTCTCTGCAGCTGGGGCTGTCCCATGCACTGTAGGATATTTAGCAGTGTGCCTGGCCTCTCTATTCATTATATGCTAGTAACATGCTTAGCCCTAGCTGCGACAACCAAAAATGTCTCCAGACATTGCAGAATGAGGAGTAGAATCACTCTTGATTGAGAACTACTGTCCTTAAGGATTGCAAATGGCTTTTAATGTTCTCCTACATACAAAGATTGATGGGTAAGTATTTGTATGTATATGTTATTTGTATGTATATGTGCATGACAAGAGGGGTACCACCAAAAGAGTTCCATAATGCAATCCAAAGCCAGATGGTTGGAAGTCCTCTTATTTCCAGGGCAATCTCAAGGCTCCTTGATCTTACTTCCTTCCACCCAACTCCATGTTCAATGAAGAGGCATTCTGAAAACAGGTCAAGGACAAATAGAGTCTGTGAGACCACAAAAATTGGGACCATTGTGGAAGGGGTGGAGTTTTGAATTGCAACTTTAAAAAGATTAAAGTGGCTACTTCTTTGCTCTCTTTCTTCTTTCTCTCTTTTCTCTCAGTGTGGCTGGCGAGGTAAGACTCTGGAGAAAAATCTTCAGGTCTAGAAAGTGAGGAGGGGTGGGGTGGGGTTCTGAGGAAAGTGTGTGTTGAGTGGGCAGCATAGGCAAGCTCTTCCTTCATTTCTTCCTCCTGCCCAGAGCTGGTGAGGGGACCCCCACCAATGCTCCATCTCAAAGAAGTGCCATAACTAAAGAGAGGACCACCTGATCAAATTGCATCATCTGTGGGGGTGGGATGAGAGGCACACAGGAAGAGAAAGCAGCTAGTGGAGAGTTGTGAAGTGAATGCACACCTGGAAAGACGGTAAGAATTACAAGCCATGTGGCAGCAGAAGCCTTGAGATGCCGATAGGGAGAATAGAGAGTAGAAAGTAGAAGCAGAGACAGGTGACAAGCAGCTTTGACCGTTAGAGCTACTGTGAATGCTGACTTACAAGGAACAGGATTCCTTTCTTATTGAAGTCGGTTCTTCTCCCTCACTGCCATGTGTATCCCTACGGTAAACTCCCATCAGACTAAGTAACCTGCTCATGTGGGAGATACCTAACTTGGTGCTTTTCCAACCAGAATCTCTGGATCTCTGGAGGCCCACAGACATAGTCTCTGCAGTTTTCAAGCTTGCTGAAAAAAGGCTGCCTTTTAGGTAAACAAAAATAATTAACATAGGAACCATGGATAGCTACACTGCGCAATATTGTAGCCAGTGGCTGCATGTGTCTATTGATAATTTGAAATGTGGTAAGGTGAAATTGAGTTGTGCTTTAAGCATAAAACACACACTGGACTTTGAAGTCTTAGTGAGAAAAAAAGAATATAAAATATCTCAGTAAGTTTTTGTACTCATTATGTGTTGAAAAACTTTGGATATATTAAATATGTTATAAAAATTATTATTTTTTTCCTTTTTAAAAGTGGCTACCAAAAAATTTAAAATGACATATGCAGTTTGCATTATATTTCCATTGGACATCACTGATCTAGATATGAATTCTCAAAGAAGATGGTATTGTTTTTCTAGGGGACAAAAATTGGTTCTTGTGGGCAGTGTGGAGAAAAGAATGGTAATCTTTTATATATAAAGTAGAAATATACATGTAGCATATAAACAAATATATAGTATGTCTACAGTATTAGAATTTCATGAAGGAATTAGGGGGGAAAAGTCTAACTGAAAAAGCTCCTTAAGTGGATAATAAAGAAAAAATTGAGGAATACTGACCTAGATGAACATCTTATAACCAAAGAACTACATAACTGCATGCCTATGTCTCTATTCATGTTTAGAATCACATTAGTGCCAAGTAGAAATTTTAATTTTCAAGAGTTATTGGATGAAGAACCGAGATAGCCTTTTTATGTAATTATGAATTGGTACTCAATGAAAGTAAATTGACACCAAGGTGCATCTTTAAAAGGAAGTTTCAAATCAGTATGAAAGAGAACAGGATCAAGTGGGAATTAGCGGTCAAATAGCTCACTGCTGGGGCTATTCCCACAAGAGTGCCAGCGGTTTAATGTCTAGGAAACAACAGAATCAATCTGCCCTATCACATCGATTACTGTGGCTACACTGAATTCTATTATTTTTGCACATTTTTACATATAACTTGTTAATTTGAGTTGGATTCCTATAGCATAAAGTTTCTTTATACGCGCTGGGTTTCAGTGGTGCTAATCAAACCTCTTTTCCTTCGCTAAGTTTAGGATCAGAGATGCAGGAATCATAGGGATGAAGACCAAAATGTCAGCTCTGTTAACTGATACAAGGTAGATTGGTTTAGATGTGTTGCATGTCACCCCAGAGTGAAACTTGGCCACCTGGCCTTAGACTGAGCTGGACAGCTTTACAGCCACACGGCGGAGAGCAGAGCTACATCCAGATCTTGCAAAGTTGGCTCCAGCAGAGGGAGGGGCCTCACTGAACATGTCCAGTTCTGCTTTTCCGACTCACCAGTCAGATAACCTCTTCCCCTGCCCGTGCAGGATCCAGCAGCCAGGAGCTCCTGGTGTTCAACTGATAGATGCTCCTCCACGTGGAATCATGGGAAGAGGGAAATTACTGTTTGCCCTTACCCTCGTCAATCCGTTTTTTAATGCTTGTACTTATTTATGTAATGCAACAAAAGTAATTTAGGTGGGCATTTAGGTTGTAAGCCCTTTTTTGAAGCATCTATCCTAAGCCGATGACCTATCACAGGGAACTTTTGGCATCCCTCACGTCAGTCTGAACTGGGGTTGCTTTACTTCTCTGTGGAACAAGCCCTGTCTGCCTTGCTCTCCATTCTGGCCTTCCCACGTCTGTTCTTTCTCTCCACGTCTATAATTTCCCACGAATTTTCTCCTTGAAGGCTTTAACTGTAACACAGAGCAGGAGGTGCACTGAAAAGAACGTGTGGTTTGAGAATTGACAGCTCCCTGGGTGCTGTGTGACTTTGGACAATTTACTTAACCACTCCCTGCCTCACTTTGCACCTGGGAAGTTGGGTGATGCCTCTTGCCAGAGCTGTCATATAAATAACAGGAGATCATGTATATAGACTCATTCAGTGTTCAAAACTCTTTCCCCTTCTCCCTTTTTGGTTGAATTTTTGGGTCTTTTCTAGTGTTGCCTCTATTCAATTTCAAACTCATCGAACATGTGTTTTCTTTCTATAGTTCTAAAACTTAAGTGAGCAGCAGTAGGGGAAAGATAGATAGGAAAAGCCAGGCTCGAGGCTTGTGCAATTTTAAAGTATAATTTTCAAAAAGTTAAATGACTCTTCAAATCATATCAAGTATATTTTTAATGTGTAATAAGAGAATGGAGTAGATTTGAGGGAGGTCAATCAAAATGAAAATGTTGAATTACTATTGCTAAGTTAGATACAGAACTGGAAAAAAACAGACATGGAACAAAATTCAACTCTACAATTTAATATTGAATTTTATGGAGTCTAGGCCCTTAACACTAGTAAATAATGAATCAAATAAAGTTTACAAACTCTAGAAATCAGGTGACTCTTAGGTAGGCTTGGTAGACAAAGCCCTGGTGTGACATGGAAAGAATAGGAGTTTTACTTTTGCTTTAAGACCAAGTTATGGTTAAATTTTAAAAAGTATAAGATACGATAACAAAAATAGATGGCACAATGGCTACTGTGTTCTAGGTAGGGGTTGGCATGAAACCTTCAGTTATAAATCCTAGTAATGCCTGATGAAAACTTTTCTTTAAAAATGGAAAAACCACCTGATTTCCCTTTAAACTAAATTTCCCTATTGGACTCAGTGACTCTAGCATATTTTTTTTCCCTCTCATAAATTGTTTTCTACTATTCGAAACAGTGAGTATCTTTGGATAGCAGCAGGAGGTTTAAAGTCACACCCCACACATGACAGTGATGCCTTAGGACAATTCCTAACCACTAGAATCTCCTGGGTGTAGAGTCTTGTCTTGAACCAAATTTGAACCTTTTGGTACAAGAACCCTGCTGTTGGCTGGAGAACTATAACTTCCTGGTTTTTAGAAAAAAGGCTCAAGAGAGGCGCCTTGGACTTCAAATGGCTATTACAAAACAACATTTTGATGAGTTAAGTGTAAATGAATCAGAAGCATATGGACTTAATTAGCTTCCAAACACAGCCATTTCAAAATGCAGGGAAGGAAAAAAGCATGCTTGTGTCAAAACACTTCTTGGGTTTCCCTGCTAAACTCAAAATGATGGGAAAAAAAGATGAAACCATCTGCCAAACATTCAGGTTGTACTCTACACACGTACTATCTTATCAGAGAGCATAGAGCAATGGGAAATTTCTACCACAGAAATCAACAACGTTTTGGCGTCGTGTTTGCCAGTCTGTTTGTGGCCTACATTTAATTAACCCAGGCCTACTCATGGCTGCAGAGAATGCAGCTCCCATGATTTTGAAGATGGTCCAGGGCACAATCCTCATGAGACAATGTGTGTGGTCCTCTTTTACAGTTGAAAACCCCTATATCATTCTTCTCATGCCCCTATGAGTTCTTCCATGTTACCCCTCAAGCTGGCCACAAAGACATGCAAATACTGACAGAAACTACTATTGCTTGTTCTTGGTGAAACTGAGTGGTGCCAGGCAGAGATTCAAGGAACATACTTTGGTTTTCACTTAAATGTGGAACTGTTCTTTCTCCATAATGAGAAAGGCGCTAAAAGTTCAAGGGTCAAAAGCTGCCTTCAAGTTGAATGAAAGGAGGGGCCATGTGTCCTGAAATAGGTCAGGCCTCAATATGAAATAAATAGAATTTATTGATATTGAGTCCAGAATGAAAACATGGGGCAATTCTTTTCATAGCTTTTCAAAAAATCATGTATCAGGCTTTTTTTATGTATTGAAATTGTCCAGTTTTACCACTGAATGGACAAATAGTAACGTCACCATGCATTTATGGAACAAGAATTTACAAAGTACTTTTTTATGCATCCGTCTTTCATCTTTGTGAATGGGCTGGAATCATTCCCATTTTACAGAAGAGAAAATTAGGCTGACTGAGGTTAAGAGATCTGCTCAGGTTCTCTCAGTGAAGAAGAGGGAGATTTGGACTTGAATCTAAGACCAGGGCAATTCCCAGTATTCCATACCTACGAAGGAGGGGTATGAAAATCACAAATTTTATTTAGGTGTAGATGATAAATTTTCACTTGCTAGCCACACATGCCTTCCAATATGGGAAGCAGAACACCCCCTGCGTTTCTGAACTCCCGTCATGGTCTGTCTGGGACATCCTGGTTTGCGCCTGTTGACTTAATTATTAATAGTGCCACATTTCACTAAAGTGTCCCAGTTTAGGGGATAAATTATCTGGGTACTCTACTATGAACTGTTTAAAAGGGTCAAATTTTGCTGGTTTTATTTAAATAAGTCATTGAACCTTTCCATATCAGATAGTTCCTATATTTTTCAAGTCAATATTTTTCTATATGAAAGAATGTCTTTTTTTTCTTCTTCAGTTTTTGGATCTCCACATATGAATATCTAATGTAGAATCAAAACATTGGTTAGGTAGCCATGTAATTCTATACTGCTGAGCTCTGACCAGGAGTTTTATAAATTGTGCTTACTTCGAAATTTAGTATGGTTTTGTCAGTTATCTCAAGGAGGCGTGATGAGAGACTCTCACCGAATTCCCTGAGTAGGGAAACTGGACTTTGGCATCTTTACACTTCCTTTTTACTACTCCTTTCCCACCCACAGGTACTGTCTCTTCTTGTTTTCATGTAGACAGTGCCCCCCAGATTGCCCCTGGGTTCCTATCATCTCTTATATCAGCCCTTGCTATATCTTTCACTATAGCCCATCAAGGTTCAAATTTTTTTGATTTTATTGTCCTCAGATGCAATAGGAAAGCAACCTAAGGGGCTCATTTCTGTTAATCCTTCTAAGCCTTGTTAATGGAGGTGTTCGGGTCCAGAGGCCATCACCTATGCTATTTGAGTCACAGAGCTCACAGGTAAGGCCAACCCCTGTGGGAAATGGGGCACGAGGGAAGAAGATTTCTGTGGAGATCTCTGACTGCTGAGAGGAGTTGTCTCCATGGCTCTACTTGGTCTTTCACGTCTGTGAATTGCTTGCTTCATGGAAGCGATTCAGTCATTTTTATAACACAGGCAAGAAATTCCTCAGAGAGGGGAAATCAAAAGTGAGGAGTGGAATGGAATTGCAAGGTGGCCTCTCCAATGAGGCATTTCTCTGTGTGTGGGCTTCCTGCATTTCCTTCCACAGAGCAGCCTCCTCTGTGGCTTCCATGTCATATACCCCCATGACGCTGGCTGGCACTCGGACATCATGGAACCCACATCTTCTCTCTGGCCCCTTTCTACATTCTATCACTTACTGTTCTTTGGCTGCAAACAAAGCAAAAGAAACCAACAATGGTTAACTTACCCAAGAAGAAATATTTTGGGAGAACATGGGGTATGTGTTCGGTAGGTGACCTCAGAAACAGACTGAGGAAAGGATTAGGATGTGAGATTTTGTTTTGCTTTGCTTTTGAGTGGAGCTCTCAAGAGGCCCAGGTATAGGGGTGTAAAAGTGAATCAGAGAAAAGTAAGGCAGCCACTGCAGGTATGGCAAGAAGTGATTAGGCGACCAAGGCCTGCCTAATCACTCTGAGAGCCTCTGGGAAACCATATAGTTTCTACCTCTGATTAACCCACACAGTCGCGAGGAAGCTGGGGCATTTAGATTTCCATTTATCTGTAGTTAAGAACTGCTCCCAAGAGTGTTAACTCTCCGGAATTCTGTCTGCCACAGGCAGGCAGAGTCCACTTCCAGACTGAGAATGTTCTTCAGGCAGAGTCACATGCATTTGAAATAAAGAGCCAGTGGCTATGTGGTATTTTGTCTCCAGTGTGCCTACCACCCATCAATTCCTTCATTCCCTGTTGGCACATGGTATCCTCTCACAGAAGTCTATTCTTCTGCCCGCTTAAAGCTGGGTGGGCTGGTGACTTTTGAGAAATAGAATACAGTGAAAGCGATGCCTTGCAGCTTATGCCTGAGTCTCTTGAAACACTCATTCTGGGGGAAAACAGCAGCCATGAAAGAGCCCAACTACTCCAAAACCATCATGCTGTGAGGAAGCCCATGCTAGCCATTCATAGGAAGAGGCCACAGGGAGAGAATGCGAGATGCCTGGCCAATCTCTAGCTGTTCCAGCCATTCTCGCCCAGGCACCATGCAAGTGAAGGAAGAAACCTTCAGACGAACTTAGCTTCTGCTATAGGCTGGCTGCAACTGTATGAAGAACTGTAAGAGGGAATGACCCAGCTGATCCTGTCAACCCCAGAACCATGACAGATAATAAATTGTTGTTTTACTCTGCTAATTAATACCAGATAAGCGGAACGGTGAGTAAGGGAGCAGTGGGTACCAGGGGTTTGGCAGGATACCAGAAGCAGTGCTGCCAGGCAACATATGGAATCAAAGATGTCTCGAAAGCCCCAGAAAAGGCACTCCATAGATCCAGGTGGCAAGAAAGACTGAACTGTTTTCTGTCCTGGAGCAACTCCACTCAAGAATCAAGTTCCTCGGAGGGAGGGAGTCCAGTTATCCTAGTGTGGGTCAGTGGCACCTCGGGTCATGAATGACAGGGTATCTTGACACCTCGACGAACAGCAGTGCCAAGATTGCATAACAGAGAAGGTAGTTCTTTAAAAAAAAAAAAAGGCAAAAAGGCAAAATCAAAGAATGTCCATTTTGTATGCAACTACGCCCCCCTCCACCCGCACCCCCAGTTCACTTTGCTAACTACTAGGTCTCCACTTATTATCTCAGGATGGACATTTAATTTAGGAGTTCATCTTTTCAAATCAGGTCATATAAGACTTAGTCCAAAAATTTGCAATGAGGTGGGAAAGCTCAGTCACTTATTCCAAAAACTTTAGAATGACTTCTGGAAGGGCAATGAGTGGGGCAGTAACCTACAGAAGGGGGTGTGACGGAGCAGGCGTTCTGTACTAGCCATGTAGGCAGAGGTCATGACCATGAACTCCAGGTTGAGTCCCGGCCTTGTAAGTGTCAGGACTTTGCAGAAACTACTGATTGTAATGGTCAATATTCTTCTCTGTCATCACAGTACCTACCTATAAGTTTGTTGAGAGGAGCAAATAAGAAGCACCCAGCACACCGCCTGATATTGAAACATTTAGTAGAGATAGTACTTCATTTTTTTCTAAAGGCTGAGGTCAGCCACTGTGTCTGATGCTTAAGCATCGATGAAAAGGACCAGAGACCATCATGAAGAAGGTACAACTGTGGCTGTGAGTAACACACCTAACTTTTGCCCTTTGAGTGCAGGCCACTTTCCAACAGTCAGCCCCTGTACCTCTTTGTCTGAGGGCTTCCTTTATCTATTTGAGTGAGTTCTATACAAGGCATGGGGAAATACAGGGAATTCGTGACCACTTGCCTCTCCCAGCAACTCCCAACCAATGACTATAAGGAATTGGTGTATAATGCCTGCTCCCATTGGGTAGGATGCTTCTGAGGCATATGTTCTATGGTCATTTTCCAGAATTCCTCAGAGGGATCAATTTCCAGTTGTTCACAGTGGTAGCCGGCTCAATGCTGTAGGCCTGAATGGTGGCCTATTGTACCCCATCTCACTTCCCAGTTCTGCTGGTGTTTCCCAGGTTCACTTGCTAAATAAATTACTTACATTTGGATTCTTGTCTCAGGGCCTGCTTCTGGGGGAACTCGAACTAAGAGAGAAAGGAAGACGCCCTGTTCTATAACAGGAAGGGTCTTGATTCTTGATATTTATCTTGTCTTGAATTCTGAACCTCATGGGGATTGTTCTTGAAACACCTGGACCCCAATCCTGGGTCTTGTGGTCCTCTGAGCAGCTTCCTGTGCTGCTCAGCTACTTCCTACTCAGACCTCTGCAATATTGGCATTAATTCCATTTTTTTACAAACCCCTCCTTCCGATCTCTGTGTTCTTAGGAGTTGGGCTGTGGCCCACTAAGATGCATGTTAAACTTGACTTTCAGAGGAGGGAGCATACTCATGGAGGCCTGCGGGACTTTTGAAGGGGCTAGTCACAAGCTCAGAAATTACTGTGTTCTTTTTTTTTTTTTTAAATGCTTGCCTTTAAATGCTTAAAATTGAGGATTTTCTGGTAGTTCCCTGGTTTCTTATCTGGACCTGTTGAAGAAGCATGGATCACTAGGTAACTTGGGACCTGTGCCTTTCCGAGGTTATTTATTGCCCACAATGAGGGCTATCCAGGACCCAACTTTAGGGACAGTGGGGTTTCTCAGTTCTTGCCTGGGGAAGCAGATTTCCTGCTTGGATGTGGAGCATAACTGACTGCTTTCAAGGTTCAAACTCAGTTCTCTGCTCCAGGGCAGACATTGAAATCCTGATCAATAATAAACGTCTTAATATTTCCTCTTTCCAGTATTGCCTGTCTTTTGGAACTACTCTCTTCTTTTGAAGATGGTTGGGAGAAGGAAGAGATGAAAGGAAAAATTTGGTTTCCTTGGTGGTCCAAGTGATAGTCTCAGTGCATCTGCTTTCCTCAGAGACCTCTTTAGCACCCCTGAAATGCACTGAGATTTAGCCCACTGTTGCTCTTCTTTAAAGTTATAAAAATTTTCGATGCTTTCACTTTAAAAGCAGACTACCACGAAAATTTAGGATATGTTGAAAATGACATTAAGAAGTTCATGACATCCCTTGTCAATACCCGCCTGGGCGGTTGAGAGGAAAGGGTGAATGGGCAGTTCTCCTATATATGTCATCTGGGGGATGCTAAATCAGGTCTAGGGGCCTCAGAAGGAATCCTATTACTTTAAAAAATGCACACAGACAACGTGTGTAACTCCAGCCATGATGTTCTTTTTTCTTTCTTTTTCTTTTTTTTCTAACCTTTTAAGATTGATTCAAGAAGCTAATGGGGTTTAATTTCATATTATTTTGGCAAAGCCAGTGCCCAGTCCTCTTTTTCCAGTTTCCACCAGACATTTCAATGTGCCAAAGGAGACAAAGGATAAAGAGGAGAGAGGGCGGGGTTAATGAGCAAATTAAATGGTCTTTATTCCTTTTGCATGCTGGTGAATTTACAGCTGAAACTTCACAACAGACGCATTATTGTAACAACATCTGCATTTTATAATGCGCCCCGGCGACTGCGGTTCTACCATTATCTGCTGTGTGTTTTATAACATGTGCTGTGCCAAGCACCCAAGGCATGGTCAGGGAAGGCCTGCTTTCCTTGATGATTAGATTGATGGGATGGTCTCCATCTGAGGAGAGATCAGCAGGACTAAGGCTATTTAGCTTGGCAAAGAGGTGAGAAGGAAGGGGTGTGATAGGTGCACTATAGAAAATGATAAATAAAGAAAGGGAAGTCTTCGGGGACCCCTTATTTGCCATTACAAAGACACTTAACACAGTCGGGTCCCAACTCCGAGCATGTCATTAACCCGGGTAGTTTGAGGCTATGGAGGGGGCAGTGGGGTGCGCAGAGCCAGCCTCAGGGAAAGGCGTTGTGCTGATGTGAAATGTCTGGATGGATGTATTTATATGAAATAGCACCTATGGTTACATTAGCAAGGATCGGTTTACTGGGGCCATCCATCCTACTTTAGGGCATGGTGACAAGGCCGGCTATGCTTCCTGCTTCCCGGGGGAGGGGGCCCCAGACGACTTGGCACCAGTCCCCTCCACAGGGTGTCTGGGTTTCCAGCAGTTTTTTCTACATAAGAGATGAGAGAGAATCCAAGCATTGAATGGATGCAAATATTTGGGAGGGCATGCCAGAATGTTGCTGGTCCTTAGGACTTCAGTAAGGGCCAACTGAGTCTGCCCGCCTTGAATGGTAGTGACCTGGAAACTCCTGATTTTTATTATTCACTTGGGACTTCCTGTGTCTCTGTCCCTAAAGAGAACTGTCTCCTTTACACACTGGAGTGTGCAGGCCAGCCCGCTAATGACAAGGAGCAGTACCTTTGATGGCTAATGTTAGCAATGGGTATTAGTGGCAGTCTTGGCGGGCATTCCCAGTTTTTCACTGGCTTTTTTTCCTTCCTCAGTTTCCCCCTGGAGGATTGCCATCCTAACCCCAGGCTCCCCGAGTTTGGGGGTGGGAATTGTGGAGGGATCAGTATGTTAATGTCTAACGGGCACTTTGAAGTCTGCAAGGCACAAGAGCAGAGCTCCCTGGGGCCACTCCCGCTGTAAACAACTCCAAACTGACCACCAGTGGTGAGTGAATTCTTCCTTGCTTCCTTCCACCCTTTCCTTCCCAGCAGCTTCTGGAGCAGCTAAAATACAACCTCCTTTGCAAAACAAACTTTCCACAACCTTCCCCTGTGATCTTTTCTTCCTCCCTTCCTTCCTCTCTCTCTCTCCTTACCTCTTCCCTTCCTTTTTTCCTCCTTATCATTTCCCCGCTACATAATTCGGAACTTCTTTTCTGTATATAGAAAGTTTTTATATAGTAGGGCAAACATTTTTGGTTGAAGGATTGCTCTTCCTCTGAAATGGAAGTGCAGCAGGTCTGAATGGTGCTTCTCAGACCTCTGATGTTCTGCACACTGCAGAAGAAACAGTGGGAAGAAATCATATTGATTTGTTTGTTTTATGTTTCTTTTTTTTTTTTTTTGCTCTGTGGCTTGGGCAAGTCACCTAACATTCTAGGTCATTGTCTTCAGAAGAAGGTGAAGACCCATGTCCGACTACACACACACACACACACACACACACACACACACACGCACGCACGCACACAGCCACCCAGATCCCCATGGCACCTATTCTGGAGATTCTTAAAAGGAACATCTCTGGGAAATTAGGATGATCAGTGGAGGGGCTAGTGGACCCCCGCTAAATTTGGATCAGATGGAACATCTAGATAGCAGGGCATTGATGGGTGCTAAATGGCACGAGGAATATTATTTTAATCTTTGACCCAGTTGTGTTATTTATACTAATTAACTACAAAATCATATGCAGCTGAGCGTTTGTAAATAGTAGAATTGATAAAGGCAGTAGTGAAACAGATTTTGTAAGTATCTATAGTCAAATTTGAAAAGCCAAATGAAATGCATTATACAAAGGCAAAATCATGAAATCCACATGTGATGCACAGAATGCTGAGATTATACCTTATTCTCATCGACTCTTGGCACTGGGGGGAAGCTTTATCATTTCATAGTCCTGGTCATATCTTCATGTACTTATGTGTGGTGTTTAAAGTCTTAGATCACAGGGGAAAATAACAAAAAGAGCCTCTGTTTAAGGCACCTGGCAAAGAGAAAATGGAAAATATCATTCCTGGTGTGTCTTTGTCCCTATGTGTGTGAGAAGTGCATCAAGAGTCTCATTTCAAAAATAGTCCAGATGGCTTCCTGAGCAACATTAAACAGGTCTGCTATTTTGACATTTTTAGAGGTCTAGAATAGGCATGTGTTCTGAAGATCCACCATAAATGCTCTTTTAAAGTCATAATTAAGATTAGGGTTAAAGATCAAATTAAATCTTGATCTCCATTTAATAAATAGTGTGTTGGGTTAACCTAGACATCTTCTGCATATATCTGTTACACTCTTTGATAGAGAAAAACAGTATTTCAAGAAGCAAGAATCTCCTTTGCAAGGTATTTCTAGGTTCTCCTTCTCAGTTCCTTATCTCTGTCTTCTTGTCTATCTCTGGGGAAAAATGCTGGAAGGTGTGACAGGGACTCTCTGACCTCACTGCCTCTCCTTCCACTCACAAGGGTGCAGGGTGTCCTGGGCCACCCACCCTGGTTTTATTTACTTCCAAGCCACAGTGAGGTCTGGGAATCACTCCCAGGCGGGTCTTTTTCCCTTGTGAGCAAGTCATCTCAAGGAGGCGGGAATCGCCTAGGGCAGTGCCTTTGAGAGATGTGGCTGACTCTGTCTCAGTTCTCCAGGGTGGTCAGCCTGTAATTTCAAGATTTACTGGCCTCGCTGAGATAGCCGCAAATGGGGCAACAACGGTGATTACAAGAGGCTGCTCTACTAATCCTCAGTTGCAAATGTTATTTAGAAGCTAAAGAAGCTTCGAGCAAACACTTCCTGGAATTGCATGAGCTCTGTGTTCTTTTTGCTTTTATTTTCCTCTCCTTAAATAAGAAAGGAAAATGAGAAGTGGGGGTTGGGATGGGGAGGGGAGGCGAGGGGGGGGGGAGAGAAAGAGAGAGAGAGAGAGAGTGAGTGCACCCAAGCTAGCTAGCCGACTGATTCTTATTTGATTTTATTGTGGCCACTAGGAATTAGAAAGTCTTTGAAGTTTAAATTATTTTAATGCCTTTTTGGTTGGTTTTATATTTGGAATTGGAAAAAATTAGGAAGCTGGATTCCTAAAGCTCACGAGAACCAATGCTGTAAGTCCTGCCAGTTCACAGCTGAAGATGGGCTGAACAGAAAGATTTGGGGGAAATATCTCCAAACTGAGCAAAAGAAATGAAACTTCTGGGACTCCTGCCCTCCTCTGAGAGGTCTGGACCGTGAGTGAATCCTGGTTGTTCTCCCCACTTCGAGTGTGTCTGGAGGGAGCTCTGCTTCACATTGTGCTTATTATCCTTAGAGAACCTTCCCCAAACATACAGGAACATTAACCCCATGTGCTGTAGGAAAGTGACAAGAGACAGCCCAGGCTTCTGGAGATGATTTCTGGCCTTTACCGAACTACTTGCCCTCCTGGTCTTGGCTTCCCTGGAGGCAGAAGTCATTAACCTGGCCAGGGGGGCTCTTATTATAGAGCTGACCGCAGAGGAAGAGAACAGCACTGGGCTGTTTGCCCTCCATTCTTCTTAGTTTCTAAATGTTTAAATCCACCCCAGACTCTTTTGATGAACTTGTCCAAACAGATCCCCCACTGAGACCCCTTCTCACCCTGGGGGGCAGTGCAAAACTGCTCTAAGGTCAGGCCATCTGCCTTCCCTTCTCTTGAAAGGTCCATCTCTTTAAACGGCCTTGTGGTTTTAAGACTATCCCCCACCCACTCTGTGTCCACCTTCTGTCCTGAAGCAGGTCACTTCTGCCTCCTTATTCCTGGGAGTTTGCCTCTGCAGAGTGGCCTCCTGACTCCTGCATGGGCTGCCTTGCAGGAAGGCTCTGAGTCCAGGTTTTCCATCTTCCACAGAGATCTCTTCCATGGAGGCAAGACAGTGCAATGACCATTAACAACAACAGTTGTGACAACCAAACTCTCCATGTCCATCTGACCTTGGAGTAGAGCAAGCACCCAGGGAGGGGATGAAACTTGCCTTTTTTGGGACACTGATGATTTTAAGCTACTTATTTTTAAGTAACAAGAGACTCGAGAAGAGCTTTTACCTCCGTTTTAGCTGAATAAAGAAATTCAGATCGAAAAACCTGCTTAAAGGAAGAGAGCTATCGTCTCAGTATAATATGAACTAAGTGTGGCAGGCAGGGAAGAGCCTAGGACTGGGTTGGTTGACACCCCTCTGTGTCCCTTTGTTTTGGGGCGGCCCAGAAAGTCCAGTGAGAGTTGACAACTGTTTGTTCTTTCTCATCTACCTGTAAATTGCCTTCTTGCCCTTTGAAGTCCAAATCGCTACACCCCATTTCTTCTTAGCTCAAGATGGCATAGAGGCCTCAACTGACCATCTCTCTTCATGGCCCATATTCTTATTGAGCCCCCATATGTACATACTTAATACATTTCATTATTTTCTCTGGTTAATCTGTCTCATGTCCATTTCATTCTTAGGTCAGCCAGAAGATCTCAGAGGTGAAAGAGGAAAGATTTTTCCTCCCCTCCAACTTCACTGAGTTCTCTCCCTATTACTTCAGAGGATAAATGGACGGACTGGAATAGGAAAAGGAGTTCTTGCTAAAATATCTGATGTTTTCCCTCTTTGCTTGAGTGAATAGGTTACAAAGTGACAATTTCCAAAACTTAAGGCCAAGAATAATTCTTTTGTCTTGATAGAAGTGAGTTTGTGTAAGGTGTCTAAGGACAAAACAGCTTCTCCTTGAGTTAGGGTGTCATTACCAAAAACCCAGAAACCAGTAGACACTTGTGGAACAGAAGCAGGGCACCTGTTTTGGGGTAAGTGGATATGAATTCCGATGTTGACTCTATTACTTGTCAGCTGAGAGGTGCTGAGTAAACCATGCCAGCTCTCTTTGCCCAATTTCTTTCTCTGCCACATGGGAATGATGGCAACTTGTACTCAGTGCACTGTGCAAGTTATAGTAGAGGAACAGATGATGAGATTCCGGAATATCACTGGCAGGCAGCAAGCAATTAATAAATGTCAGTTGAAACTGGGTTTGAATGAATGGATGACTCTTCTCTCATGACCTTCTAGTGCTAAATACTGGCAGTCTAGTGTCCTCTGCATGGATTTGTTTTGTCCAGGAGGACTCCTCGACACTGCACATTTAACAATAAAAGGTCAAGTGAAAGCTTTTACTAAAAGCCATGCCAAACTCTGAACCCCAAACCCAGTTATTGGCACCCGAAACTTAGTCGCTCACCTCTTCTTATTTCTTTTTCTTTTTAGCTAGCATTTATTGGTCACTGTTTTCCAGACCTTTTAAATTTTAAAACCACAAACAAAACACTTTAACATATAGTGTCTCATTTAATTCTCAAATAACACTTGTGAGGTGTGATGATTCATTTTATGTGTCAACTTGATCGGGTCAAAGGTTCTCAGGTATATGGTCAAACATTATCCTGGGTGTGTGTGTCTGTGAAAATGTTTGGATGAGATTAGCATTTATATTGATAGACTGAGTAAGGCCTCATCCAACCACTTGAAGGCCTGAATAGAACAAAAAAGCTGACCCTCCCATGAGTGAAAGAGAATTTTTTCTCCTTGATGCGTTCAGACTGGGACATTGACTTTTTCATGCCTTCAGACTTGAACTGAAACTTCGGTTCTTCCTGGGTCTTGAGCCTGCTGAACTTCACGCTGTAACTACACCATCGACCCTCCCAGATCACCAGCTCCCTGACTCTTCCTGCAGATCTTTGGACTCGTCAGCCTTCATAATTGCGTGAGCGAATGCCTCATAACAGCTCTCTTATTATATATCCCATTGGTTGTCCAGAGAACCCTGTCCAATGCGTGAGGTTAGGACTGTAGTGGGTGCATGAATTCAAATCCTGCCTGTACCACTTTTGAACTCTTTGAAGCTGGGTAAGTTTCTCACCCCCGTGCCTCAGTTTTGTCATCAGTAAAATAGATACAATAATTGTACCTGCCATTTAGGTTATTGTGATAGTAAATTATAAATGCCAATACTAAGATCAATGCTCAGTACACAGGAGGTGCTCAGTAAGTGTTATTGTTATGACATCTGAGAAGCTCAGAGAGGTTAAATAAACCACCTGAAGCTACACAGCTCCTGGCTGATTCAAGACCATCCCCTATCCTTTGGACCAACTTCATTCTCAAATGCTTCCCTCACCATCTAGTGACCACACCTTAGGGAGTGGCTGAACTAGAGCAGAGCCCTGGTTGAATCTCCTTTGTTTAGCTGCAGGGCCATGTGTGTGGCCTTGACATGGAAGCAGCTGTTACCCCTGGCCCCCACCACACTTTGTAAGATCAAAGGCAACTAGTAGCTTGCCTTTGCCCTTCTAGAGGTATGCTTTTGTTTGTTCCTCAACCTTTTGCCCTCCCTACAGCCCTCTGGGCAGCCGGCTGGAGTTATTTCCCAGCTATAGTAGCAGGCAGTGTTCCTAAGCTATTGTGTCTGGGCTGTATAGTATGTGGCTTGGGTAGTGCAAGACTGAGTACAGAACACACCACTAGGTCCTAGGGGCTGTGTGAAGGGAGGAAAACACACAGCTCAGCCCTTGAGATGCCACGATCAAATGGGGGAAGTAGGGCATGCCAAGAAAAGACTCCAGAATAGAACTTAGCAGTCTGGGCACACGGACATATAGCATGACACATTCTTCTTACTCAGATAAATGATAGATAAGGCTTTATTTAAGGCACCTAAATGGACATAACAAATCCAAGTGACACCAGGAGGAGGTGTGCTGAGGACTGTTTTGAAGAATAGATATAATTTAACAGAGTAAATGAAAAATTACACATGCAAATTTCTTCAGTAATTATAATTTTCACCATAAAATTAATAGTAATAATAATGTCTCTTTATTGAAGATATTATGAATCAGGTATACAGTGTACACTTGTATAGAATCTTTCATGCGTTAGTTCACTTAACCTTTTCATTCCATACAAATTTCTTCAATTATTATAGTGAATGTTCATAAAAATAGCAGTAATAATGACAACCTTTGATTGACCATTTACCATGGGCCAGATACCCAAATACTGTGCTCAGCATCTTTACATACAGCACCACATTTAGCTAACCCAGCAGTCTGGGAGGTAGGCATCAATACCTGCATTTTACCTATGTGGCACTTGAAGCACAGAGGTGTTGAGTGACTTGCCCCAAATCACACAGGTAACATAAGTGGCAGAGCCCACATTTGACCTCATAGAGCCATGCTGTGTTGAGTGTTGTAAGAAGATTGAGTCCTTGTGCTCAAAGAATTTTTAATTTAGATGTGGTACTTACAAAGAATATTAATGCCCTAAGATGAATAAAACCATCAGCTGGATAGAGATTCTCCTCTGGTAAGTTTTTTGGCATAATAAGACCTGGATTTGCATAAAAGTATTGACACATAGTCTTACTGATAAGTTAGTTTCTGAATAGAATTATTTTACTTGCTTTTCATTATTAATATGTACCGGCAAAATGCTAGCCCATTTAGCTTTTTTTTCACTCAGTTTGAAACATTGTACCTGCTCACGGGGAGCAGCTTCTGTCATGGCCCTTAATGATCGCCACTTCTTGCTACTTGGACTCCTGTGTAATTCCTTCTCTTGAGTGTGGGCAGGACCCAGTGACTTGCTTTTAATGAAAAGAATACAACAAAAGTGCTAGGATATCACTTTGGTGATTAAGTAACAAAAAGACCGACTTCCATCTTGCTGGCTCTGTCTTCTGCCCTCTTGTTTGCTCCCTCTGAAGAAGCCATCTGCTATATTTGGAGCTGCTTTATGGAGAGGCCTATACGGTAAGGAACTGAGGGCGCCCTCTGGCCAGCTACCAGTGAGGAACTGAGTCCTGCTGACAATTATGTGTGTGAGCCTGGAAACAGACATTTCTCCAGGTGAGCCTTGAGATAAGACCACAGTTCCTGCTGACACCGTGATTGCCACCTGGAGAGACACTGCAGCTGAGGATCCAGCGGAGCCATGCCCAGATTTAGAAACTGAGATGATAGATGTTGTTTCAAGCCATTGAGTTTGGATAGCCTGTTATGCTGCAATAGATAACTAAACAGACTCTAGAGAGAAACTGTCTCTGGCAGCTTGCTTTTACATGGCCCTCACCTCTGTCCCAAAGCCCTTCCCACCTGTGCGCTTTCCCAACAACAGACGGAGAAACCGCCTTTCCCCATTGTGGTATGTGAAATGGTAAGCTCTCTCCTTGATTAATTCGCCAGTGATCAGCTTTCAGTCCTCATCTTTTTGGACCATTCAGAAATGGCTGATGTAGTTAATCACTTCTTCCTGCCTCACAGACTTTCTTTACTAGTCTTCGGGTAATCATACTCTCCTGATTTTCCTCCTATTTTATTAGTGGCTTCATCAGCTCGTTTCCTGGTTTATTCTCTTCTTCCCAACCCATTGACTCTGGAAGGCTTCACATTTCAGGCTTCAGTCTTTGTCTCTCCTCTGTGGACACTCACTGACTTGGAGATCACCTTTCATTGCATGACTTTGAATGCTATCTAGATGGCAAAAATTCTCAATTTATATTTCAAACGCTCTGACTCAAAACTTGTATATCTAATTGTCTATTTGAGATCTCTGCTTGGAGATCTAGTAGATATTTTAAATTCAATGTTCGCAAAGTGAATCCTGATTTTCCTCTCAAAACCTGCTCCTTCTCTAGCTGTTCCCATTTGAGTTGATGACAACTCTAGCCTTTCAGTTGCTTAGGCCAAAAACCTTGGACTCATCCTGACTACTCTTTCTCATACCCCCCATCTAATCTGTCAACAAATCCTGTCAACACTATCTTCAGACTATATCTAGAATTCAATCTCTTCTCATCACCTCTGTGGATACCATCCTAGTCCAAGTGGTCTCTCTGCTTCTCCCTTTATTTCCTCCAATATGTTCTCTGTGCAGCAACCACAAAGATTCTTTCGAAACCCCAGGTCAGTTCACGTCACTCTTCTGATCCAGACTCTCCAATTCCAACACTCTACATAGAATGTTCTTGCTTACTATGCTCCAGCCCCAGTGGCCCCTGGCTGTTCTTGGAGAAACTGCCTGTTACATTCTTTCCTCAGCTCTTTGTCCTGGCTATTCCCACTGCCTGGATGTTCAACATGTTCAATTCCTTCACCTCCTTTAGGTCTTTCTTCAAAACGTCACCTCCTCATTGAGGAGCAATTAAAATTTACACCAGTATTCCTAATTTCCCTTACTTTGATATACTTTTACTTTTTTTCATTGCACTTTCACCTTATAACACATTGTATCATTTACTTTTTTAAAATTATGATTGCCAGGACAATTAGATAAGAAAAAAAAAATAAAAGAGATCCAAAAAAGAAAGGAAGAAGTAAAATGATCTCTATTTGCAAGTGACATGGTATATAGAAAATCTTAAGAAATCCATTAAAATAACCATTAAAACTAATGAATAAGTTCAGTGAGATTGCAGGATACAAGATCAATATATAAAAATTACTGTATTGGACAATCCAAAAATAAAATTAAGATTACAATCTTTCAATATTGTTTAATGTTGAACAAGATTCCATTTATAATATTATCAAAGAGAATACAATACTTAGAGATAAATTTAACAAAAAAAGTATAAGACTTGTACACTGAAAACTAGAAAATATCATTGAATGAAATTAAATGCGAAGAAACCTTGTATTCATGTGTTAGAAGACTTAATATTGTTAAAATGGCAATACTCACCAAATTGATCTACATGTTCAATTTAAATCCTATCTAATCTCAATGGCTTTTTTGGGCAGAAATAGACAAGCCGATTCTAAAATTTGTATGGAAATTCAAAGTTCCCAGAATAGCCAAAACAACATTGAAAAAGAATAACAAAATTATAAGACTCACACTGAAAAATTCCGAAGTTTAAAAGCTATAGTAATCAAGACAGTGTGATGTTGATATAATGTTAGGTATATAGATCAATAGAATAAAATTGCAAGTCTATAAATAAACCTTTACATGGATGTTAACCAAAATCAAATCAATGATGAAAACTCTTTTCAACCAGTGGTGCTGCAATTAGATATCTATATGCAAAAGAGTAAAGTTGGACCCTTACCTTATGTGACGTACAAAAATTAACTCAAACTGCATCATAGATCTACACGTAAGCACTACAACTCTAAACTCTTAGAAGAAAACATAATGGTTTATCTACGTGACTTTGAGTGAAGCAAAGCTTTCTTTTATGTGACACCAAAAGTGTAAATGACAAAAGAAAATATAGATTAATTGAATATCAAAATTGAAAAACTTTTGTTGCAAATGATACCATCCAGAAAGTGAAAAGGAAACCTACAGAATGGGAGAAGATATCTGCAAATCCTGTCTGATAATATCCACAATACACAAAGAATTCTTATAACTCAGTAACAACAACAAAACCACAAACAAATCAAATAAAAATGGGCAAAGGACTTAAATGGCCATTTCTCCAAAGAAGATTTATGAATGCCCCAAAAGTGCATGAAAAGATACTTAATCAACATCATTAGTCATCAGGGAAATGAAAATTGAAATCACAGCATGATATCACTTCTCATCTACTCAGAAGGCTATAATTAAAAACAAAACAAAACAAAAATAAAAAAAAACAAGTGTTGGTTAGGATGTGGAGAAACAGAAATTGTTGGTGGAAATGTAAAATGGTGCAGTCACTGTGGAAAACAGCTGGTGGTTCCTCAAAAGGCTAAATGTAGGATTACCAATTATACTTGTAGGTATATACCCTCAAATATTGAAGTAGGTACTCAAATACTTGTACAGCACTATTCCTGACAACCAAAAGGTATAAAAACCCCAATGTCCATCAACTGACCAGTAAATAATTAAAATATGGTGTACATATACAATGGAATATCATTTTGCATTAAGAAGGAACGAATGATATGTATCACAATATGGATAGACTTGAAAACATTATGCCAGTCACCAAAGACCACACACTGGATGATTTCACGTACATGAAATGTCCATACTAGGCAAATCTATAGAGACAGAAAGTAGATTAATTGTTGCCAGGGGCTGAAGTGAGGGAGAAAATGGAATGGGGAATGACTGTTAATGCATACATGGTCTCCTTTTGGCGTTATGAAAACGATGACTCTGAATACAATAAAAACCATTAAACTATACACTTTAAATAGATGAGTTTTCTAGTACATGAGTTATATCTCAATAAAGCTGTTTAAAAGAAATTATACTTCTGGTTTATTGACTCTCTTCCTTACCTGGAGTGTGAGTGATACAATGGCAGAATCCTTGTTCACTTATGTATTCCCAAGCACATGGAATAGGGCCAGGTGTTCAATAAATATTGACTGTATGAATGAATATAGGAAGGTTTGTGTTGACCTTTTGTTTTCCAAGCAATACAAATACCCTTACATAGGGCAATATTTTTACCTATGGTCCATCATATAAACTGTGTAAAGAAATTAATTTGCTACCTTCCTGAGATGGAATTTTGACCAAAAATAGTGGAGAAAATAAAAGAACTCTGGTAGATGACTGGCCTCAATAGGGCAGGAAGCAGGATGGGTTCTGGCCATGAGGGTTTGGCCTGGTTTCACAGGAACAGCAGACTCTACTATCTTCTAAATCAGAAAGTATAGACTGGTGACCCAGGAGTTAAATCTGGCCATAGACATGTTTTCAAAGCCCCTGCTATGGACATCTGCCATCTATGTGTAAATTCCTGTCTTCCAGCTGACACTACTCTCAGCCTGGTGCCAAGGTGCAGCACTTGGTGGGAGAAGCTTGGCTGAATCTTAACCTCCATGTACTCCCTCTCATGGGTGACCTTATGGAGTGGCCTTGGGTGTTTACAAAATCTTGAATTGGTTTCAAGATTTAAGTGTACACAGCTTATATGAGAAATGATCCTAGGAAATATCAGTGGAGGACTTGAAGGGCCAATGATCAAATTTGTTAACCATGTGCTGAATCCTGCTGGAAAGTCTGGAAATCATTGTGGGACACCAGCCTCAGAGTTATTCCAGTAACAAGGAGGGTGCTGGGGCATTTATCTACCAAATTCTATCAGTTGCTGAGGGCAGTAATTCCCTGACAATTCCTGCCTCTTCCCAAGGTGGGGGGGTGGGGGAGCTTCCAATGTTTCCGAGAAACTGCCAGACACAGAGATGAAGTTACTGGATGTCAGCTTGCACACACTGAAGTAGTAAGGCCCTAAGATTTGGGGTTGGCCACTATTGTTCCCCTTTGGTTGCCAATATTTTAAAAGTAGGGGAGAGATTTTTCTAGATTCTTGAGGGAAAAATGTGAAGACCTGTCAAGACTAGGCTAATATTTCCCCTTGGCAGCTCCTTGTTGGTCAGGCTCCCTTTAGAAGGGGCCTCTTTTTGAATCCATCAGTGGCCCCTCCCAGCCTGGTACACTTGTTCACATCTCCTACAAGGCCTTGGTGGGCACTTGCATTTTTGATTCTTTCCCAAGGCCACACAACTTCTAGCCCAAAGTGCAAGGGTGATGGCTCAGCTGATGTGCGCTGTGAAAAGTTGCATAAAAAACAACATATAAATGGAATTTTTTCATTCCCCACCCCCCAAGAGGTATGACCTGCATATGCTTGACTTGTGAGAATGTTGAAAGTTGTTGCCAGTATTTTCATACATGTAGCTCCTTCTAGCCCTCCCAGATCTAGGAGGGGCCAGGGATTTAATTGAGGGCCCCTTCGTGCATGATCAGCCCTTGGACTCGCATGACCAAACCTGAGATGCTGGAAGACTCAATAAGCCAGCCTTGTGTGAAGCTTCTGGTCTGGCCTGGCTTGAGGCCAAGGCTTGATGGTGCATGTCTGCTGGAGAAATCTGCTGACGCTGCAGGACCCAGGCCTGCTTGGAGCAGAACATAGCCAAGGAGGGGTCCTTGTACCAGATTCTCAGAGAGCGGTGCCTATTAGTAGCCAATTGGGCATCACAATAATTAGTTGCCATGGAAAGTAGTGTGAACAGATTGCCTTCATAAACTACCTCCCCACCCAGCATTCAGAGCCAGTCTTTTAACTTAGTTTGTGCAAACATAGAAAATCTGACTGTGGGCCCCTGTGGTTTTGGTGCTGGCCTCTATCTTGTGGCACTCTCTCAAATTATGTGGCCGTTCCCCAGGGTGGGTCTTTTCCTCAGGTATCTCTTTCATCTTTCCTGGGTCTCTCCATGTGGTCTGTCTAGCATGTCAATTTCAGAGTAGTGGGACTTCTTCAAAAGGGATTCAGGACTCCTTAGAGGCATGTCCCCAGAAGGAGAGAGCCTGGCAGATGCTGTGTTGCCATTTGTGATCTAGGTTTAGAAATCTTGGGTTATTGCTTCCATGTACTCCACTGGTGGGAGTGGTCACAAAGTCCTGCCCAGGGTCAAGGGGAAGGCGCATGGACTCTGCCTTTTGATAGGAAAGTGGCAAGGTTTTGGAAGAACATGTGGGAGGGGAAATAGTGTTGCAGCCATTTTGGGGAAATGTCGTCTGCCACACTCTCCTAACTGGGGCCCTAGGCTATGGGGTGTGGTGTAAGCCCAGGGATTCCAGAAACGCTGGAGCTCCATGGGCCCTTTGCCACAATTAGTTACTAGAACTGGTGAACCAAAATGAGAAAACTGTTATGCTCCCCAGGTCCCTGGGTGGTGTGGTGGTGTTTCGGGTTTGGGTGAGCTAGCTGTGAGTTCTGTCACCAAAGATTTTTTAAGTGAACAAGTGGGAGAAATACTAGAGTCCAGTCAATATTGATTAAATTTCTGGGACTTACTAGATGACAGACCTGCCCCTCACATTTGCAGGGCTGGAAGCAAGAGTATACATGGAGGCCTATCTACCAGATGTTTAAATATTTACAGTTTACAAATATTTACATTGTATTTATACAATTTATAAACTGTTAAATAAATATCTTATCCTGCCATCTTGGTAAATACCCTTCAACACAACCTGGAGAGCTCGATTAGAACTGGGATTTCTTGGATTCCTGCAAGTTTGCGAGTGGGGCGGAAGTCCAGTCCTCAGCCTCCATGCAAACCCTGCCACCTCACACTCAGCTGTGTTCCACACTGCAAGGGCTCTGAGTGCATGAGGGTGAGCAACCCTGCTGGTACCTTTAAGCTCTATCACACACCCTACAAACGGCTACCTCTTGGTCAGTTCTTGGACCTAAAATGTACACCCTTGAAGCCCAGACCATCAAGGAGGTAGATCAGGGAAAGGCCACACAGGTCCTGGAAGCTGGCATGGGGGCCCTCTGGGCAGGGAAAGCTGGGTCCCAGGCACTGAGAGTGGGGTTTCCGTGGGCTGAGTGGCTGATCCTCAGCCTGTGATCTCCTCATTCATTTGGGGTGGGGAGAGGAGGAGTTAAGTGGCCTGGAAAGATGGGTCCTTTAAGTATGTGTGAGGCCCCCTCTTGCCAGGTCAGTCCATGTCTAGCTTGGTGTCTGACCACCTGGTTGCAGGTGCACTGCTGCTGATATCCTTGAGGGTGTGCTCTTTGGGTAGAGTTAGACAGGTTTCCACAGGTAAATTGAATGTAGCACTTGTACATCTTCAGTGTTTATGAAGATAATACAAATTTTGTTATTTTTAGTTCTAATAAGTAGGGGAAAGTTGTAAATTAGGTGAATTCTTGGACAGTAGTCCTCCTGATTGAACAAAGCTCCCTTGAGAAACTCCTAGTAATTATAACTGCCACTTACGCACGCATTGTGTAAATGCTGTCCATGTACAGTTTCTTTTAATCTATCACAACCCTAAGAGGCAGGTGTCATTACTTTCCACATTTACAGATGAGAAAACTGGGGTTCAGAGAGGTTAAGTAATGTGCTCAAATTAACACAGTTAGGGAGTAGCAATTGCAGGATTTGAATCCACATTTCTCTCACATGCTCTCAACCATCACACTGGAAGAGGACTTGTTGTGAACCACGTTGTTTTGCTCTCAGTTATTGACTGGTGGGTTCCTGGGAGCATCTTCTTCTGGGGACAGGATAGCCTTGGATGTGCGAAGCAAGCCACCAGCTGGTTTCCTGCACACCTCTGTATAAAACTTGCATTTTGTATCTAGGCTTTTCCTTGGGCTGGGTCTTTCATGAGAGGAAGCTTCAGAGCTAAACTAGAATGCAGAATGCTTTTGTGATGTGGAAATATGCCAGCTAAAGAGGGAAAGAGATTTTTTCTATTTGGTTCCCTGCCAAACCAATTCAAGGCATACATAAAATTTAAGTCTTTGATTTCCCTTATTTTTGTTTCCCCTCTGCATTTGGCTTTCCCAGGAGTAGGCTCTCATTCCATTTACTATTATCTTTGATTGAATTATGAAATTAGAAGAATTTGCAGAACTAGCCAGAGTAAATGGGTCTTGCTAACTCTGTGGTTAGAAGGTCGAATCAGCAAACACTTGGGTGAGAAAAATCCAGGGCCAATTTTATTATGGCCCCTATTTGTAAAACCTAGGTGAGAAAAATTATATTAGTAACCAGGAAAAAATACCTTGAGTGGTTTTCCTATTTCATTTATTTCAGTCCACTCTATAGCACACTACAGAAATCTAACTCTCCTATAAGAAAGTATCTAACCCTCTGATCCAGTTTTTTCATCTGGAAACATTACTTTTTATTTAACCTCACAAATGTTCTTGGTGTATTAGCAAGTCGGGTTAAAGGCAGACACTTTGCCTCAAAAGAATAGAGTTCTCAGGCCATAGTATTTCTATCTTGCTGTTACTTAAAAAGTCTATGGATGCATTATGTGCTTGACTGGGAAATACCTGATATCCTGTGGCAATGCTATAAAGAGCGGAGTCAAAAAAAGTCTATAAGGTAGATTGCAGAATTGCTTGCAATTGTTTACCCTTTCTTATATGTATGTTCTTTTCCTTCTGAGTAGACATGGAGAATATTTTCCTGCCTCAATGATGTTGGATTTGACTGTGTAACTGGATGCAAACAAAAACTTGAATGCTTGTGTGATTAGGTCTGTCCTCTTGTGCTTCTATTATCACCATGAGAAGGTGTCCTGGATAGTCTGTTCAGCCCCCCAAAAAGGAAATGTGAGGAACAGATCCAAAACAAACCTGTAGTTTGGAGTCAGGCTCAGCATAGAGTCCACTTGATCATGGATGAGTGAGCTGGAAGGCATAATAAATGCTTATTGTTGTAGCCACTGGTTTGGAATGTTTTGTTTTGCAACAATATTATTGCAAAAGCTAACAATACAGCCAGTATTAGATTCTCAAGAGAAACAGAACCAATAGGATATAGGTGATAGATAGATAGATAGATAGATAGATAGACAGACAGACAGACAGAAGATAGATAGATTATGAGGGATTGACTCAGGTGATTACTGAGACTGAGAAGTCTGCAAGCTGGAGGCCCAGGAAAGCCAATGTTGTAGCTCCAGTCTGAATCTGATGGTCTGAGAACTAGGAACTCTGATATCTGGAGGCAAGAGAAAATGAAAGTCCCAATGCAAGCAGAGAGTAAATCAGCCCCTCTTCAACCTTTTTGTTCTTTTTGGGCCCTTAGTAGATTGGATGATGTCCACCTACATTCATGAGAATTTAGTCTACAGATTCAAATACACATTTCTTTTGGCAACATCCTTATAGACATACACAGAAACCTTATTTTACCAGCTATCTGGGCATCCCTTAACCCAGTCAAATTGACTCATAGAATTAACCATCACACAGTCCCTTAGAACCTAGTTAAATTCATATCCTTTATTCTGTTAGCACAATTTGAGAAAACAAAGATGCCCACAATACAGTTCCACTACACAGCTTTGACGAGTGTCCAATTGACCCAATGAGATCAACAGTAGTGCTCTTCTGGAAGACACTCAAATAATCTGACAATATAGAATTTATGGATAACTTCTAAGGCTGAACAATGGCCATCTGAGAAAGTTCACCTGGCAGGGAAGAGAGGAGATGAAGTGCAACAGTCATGAACATGGCTGTGAAGTTCATGGCTGAGGTAAAATCATGAAATAAATACCGAGAGGAAAAAAAGAACATTGTATGTATATTCTTCAGGACTAAATTTCTCAAGACTCTACCCTCTAGGAGGTGAGGGAATGGTTTGAGTGTGTGTGCCTATAGGGCTGTTTTTCTTGATCCCTTTCACTCTCTGGCTGTAGATTTATTATAAAGATTATTTCTTTTGCAAACTGGTATTTGAAATGACTACCTGAAGCCACACTGTGACACTGTTGGGCTTCTGTGCTTGGGCCTCCATTTTCCTCTTTCCTTATTCATTCAGAACCCTGGCTGTAGATCTCATCTTGGTCCTGAGGAATTGGAAATATGTTTCTCTCTAGCTGGGGCTCTCTGCTGAATTCTGATTTTTTATATACAACCATCACCTCAAGAATTTCACCAATAGGTATAACAGTTACCATCCACTGAACACATATTTTGAATATGCATCCAAATTGCATATTCACCCCCTCAATGATTCCTGCCTCCCTTTCCATCTTGATGAACAGAAATTCCATCCTTCTGATTGTTCAGGCCAAAACCATTTTGACTTCTAACACTCTTTGATTCCCTGTGTTCAATCTGTTAGCAAATAATGTGGCCTCTGTTCACATGTACCCAGAACGCATCTCTCCTCAGTGCCACCAAGGCTATCATATCTTCCCTAGATTTTTCAGCAGTCTCCTAGCTGATCTTCCTGCTTCAACTCTAAACCCGTTTGGTCTATTCTCAGCACAGTGGCCAGAATGATTTAGTTAAGATGTAGGTCTGATACGTTTTCTGTCTCTGCTTCTTGTTTCACTCACAGTAAAGGACTAAGTTCCTGCTCTGATGAATACAAAGCACCCACATTCCCTCTGCCTTCTGTTCTCTTTGTTCTCCTCTTGCTCCCTTCTCTTGGACACCTGGGCTTCTTGCTTTTCCTCGAGCATGTCAAGATTGCTCCTGCCTGGGTGTCTTCACACTTGCCATTCCTGCTGTCTGGAATACCTCTTCTTCCACAGGACTCAGCATGGCTCCCTCTTTCTTGCTTTCAGGTCTTCACACAAAAATCATATTTTCAATGAGGAAGGTATTCAGTAATACTTGTGAGATGAATGAATGAGCTGATTGCTTCATATTAGAATTAATTCTAAATTAGAATTGCAGGGTCTTCTGGCTGATGTTCCCTATTTGATGTCAAACTCTGCCCCAGGCATGAATCCAGCCATTCCACACCACTGTCAGCATCCAGGCTGATAACTGATGCTCCACTTACCAAAGGCCAGGTCCTGTGCCCACCGCTTCCTCTACCCGATCTCACCCAACTCTCCAACCACCTCAGAAGCCAGGTGCTCTTACTGACAATACTGACGATGCCCCTGTGCTGAGTCCTGGGCTCTTCCAAGTCCCGCTTCTGGGCTCATCTTGTATGAACTCATCTAGGCTTGAACAGTGCTTCCTGCACTCTGGCCCTGACTTAGCAGGAAGGAGGATTGTCTTCTTTATCTGACTTCCACAGCCCCTGGGCAATTTGAAATCCCAGGGCAGCTTGGGAAAAAGATGGGCCCAGAGTGAGATGGTGACACACAAGAGGTGACAACAGCCTCTCTCAGTGCCTGGCTCTCTACTTGCTGACTGAATCCGTGAGGGACCTCTTGGCAATGCTACCCGGAGGAGGCTGCCTGGTACTAGATAGCAGAAAGTGAACAAAGTCACAGAAATGAATCTGCTTACATTGTTTTTATAGCAACAATGTTTGGGCAAAATTGGAGCAATGTAAAAACTAGCCCAAGTAACTGGAGGGGCCTGGGTGGTCTCTGAACTCCAGGGGAAATAACTACATGTAATAGGGTGAAATTGAGCAAAGGAAAATGCCCTCACAGGGAAGCTGATTATATGGTGCCACTGGGTCCTAAGGAAGTGGTAAAATCCCCTCACTGAAGTCATTTTTGACTACTTTGGGCAAGTATTCATCAGGCACAGAGTAGAGGTGGGGAGGAGCCACTTTGGGGAGTGTGTGGCTTCTTCTCTCTCCTTACATTCTCTGGAAGGTAGTTGAGACTTTTTGATGAAAGGAGCTTAGTTTTAGACGTGGGTTTGAAAGTTTGATCTGAAAAAGGATTTTAGAGAAATCATGCAGAAACTTTTTCGTATTTCCTGAGTTTATATAATCAGGAAACTGGAATGTGTTTGTTTCTCTTCTGTGAAAATAAACTAGAAGCATCTCAGTGTTGGCGGAAAGGCATATATTGTGCTTAAAAAACAGCAAGCCTTCTGGAGGCCCCTAAATCTTCTCAGAAACTCAAATGGAGTTTGTGCTTTTTATTCTCCTTGTGTGGATAAGGAACTCATGGGATTCCTGGTCAGAGGTTTCTAGGTTTGGGATAGGAACAGAAGACAATGCCACAGAGATGTCTCCTTTATTGGCATGCATATGTGGGTAAGTGGTGAAGAGTATTATTTTCCCCCAACTTGTTCAAGAATACCAAGGACTTGTCATGACAGCCTTTGGGCCAAATTCAGTCACGGGTGTGTTTTGCTTGGCTCATATAGGGTTTTTAGAAAACTCTGAGCCAACATGTAAAAATCAGGAGATTTCACATAAATATCTGAAATTTTGGAATGTCCTAACAATTTCAAAGGCCTACGAATTCCAGTGCACACTCCAGTGTGGTGACAGTCAGTGGCACTCCTTTTTGATGAGGCCATTGTTCTCCAGCTGACCTTGGTCCCCAGCGGGTGGGCCTCATATATTGCCATTTACTGCCTTATCCCAGGAGAATTTAAATTTGCCACTCTTGAAATAAAGTAATCCTTTATTTCAAGATGTGAATATGGGGATTTGGAAACTAAAGCAGTTGCTTCTAGCTCAAATAAATTGTAAAACAGACCAAGGGCTGTCAAGCTCAGAGTATGTCTCAAGAGAATCTGCGCAAGGATGAAAACGAATAATGCCCTGACCTAAGTTGGGTTTCTTAGAAGCAGAGCCCAAACCAACGATTCATGTGCAAGGAGTCTACTGGGTGGTGCTCTCAGGAAAAGGGGAGAAGGAAGCAGGAAAGGGCCAGAAAAAAGCAAAGCCGGGTGTGGTCTCAGCTTGACCTGCAGGGCTCTGGACCCTGAACTGCACCCCAGTGCTCATCCCACCAAGGCGGAGGGGTGTCCTTTCCCACTCCAGTGTCACTCTGTTACTAAGAAGGTAAGTGGTGGAGGAAATCTCCAGGGCAAGGGGCATATGGTCAAGTTGGGGAGAAGCCTGTAAACCCTTAGCAGAGGGGGTTCAGGGTTGGGGGGAATGTATCTGCCTGATAAATGGGGTCTGTGTGGGATGTTACCTCTGACCACCAATCATTAAAGTAATTAATTCTTACTATGAGAGCATTAACAAATATTGGAAAGGTTAAGTAAAAATCATGACTTACCCCATCACTTAGAGATAACAATTGTTCTTATTTATACACTGAATTTTGCTCTCTTCATTTCTTTAATTCTGAGTTAAAATAACTTGGGGCTCTCAGCACCTTTCTCAGTATTCCTAAGCATTCTGCACAGCAGAAAATGGGAGTGTGATTGACCAAAGGCCTTTTCTGCGGGGCTCTGAAATCGACTGCAGTAATTGCACTGAGGCCGCCTCCATGATTCAGCTGGGCAGGGGTGCCTCAGCTGACCTGTCCTGAGAGACAGCAGTGACCCTGAGAGCTGCCTGTGGCTTGCGGACTCCCCAAGAGCCTTGCTGACCCTCCCTCAGGCTGCATGGCGGGCTGCATGGGACACGTCCTCCCAACCTTCCTTCCTCCTCCTTTAGGTCAGACTTGCATGCTTCTCCTGGCTCTCCCAGCCACCTCCAGCCCCATTTTCTCTCAAGGCATTTTCCCTAATGAAATCCTTGCATGTTTCATTCCATTTCAGCATCTGTTTCTCAGACCCACACTAGCACAGGTATTTACGTTCCTAAGGGTAACTGCTACTCCTCACACAATTTGTTGTTGTCTAGCTATCCTGGCCTCTGCCCCAGGCAGAGCACTCTGGGTACAGGGGCTGGAGTTCCAAAAGGAGAAAACTAAGCCGAGAGAGACCCCAAAGACTCATTTGGCTACTTTACTGCTTTCCCTGGCCTTCCTTTTTTAAGGATCTCTTTCAAAGGTGCTGAATCCTGGCCCACTTGGAAGCCCACCGGGGAGGCCAGAGAAGGGCAGAGCCAAGAAACAGAGGCTGCTTCACACACACTAGGCAGACTGGGGTTGCTGTGGTGGGTTTTAACCTTGACCTTGATGATCTCTCTTCTATTGTGCCCTGGCTCCTTGTTCTCCATCCTGAACTGATAAGACTTAATATCACAGTCTCTTACTTATTGTGTCCTCCACAGCAAGCTCCTCACTTTGCTTTATGGTTTTGGCACTGGTGTTTCAGTTCCCTTTTATAGCAAATGCTGTTCATGTCACACCCATGACACTTTGACATTCAACTCCAGGTACCAAATGATGCTCATTGCAGATACCTGTGAAAGCTTTTTTTGGGGTCATGGGAGATGCTTGGCCTCAGCTCGGGGCCAGCCAGAAGTACAGTAAAGTTAGTGTCCTGGAGGCAGCTCTGACTGATGATGGAGACAGCACTGGATAAATTCCCCAGCTTCTTGCCGCTTGGTTGAGATACACTGCCTCCGAAGTTCCCCACACGGCTGCCTTCTGCAGTCACTGGCTTAGAAATTCACCCTTTATCATCTTCCCTTTTGTCTTCCCATTCCCATACCAGTGTTTCTTGGAGTTGCCTCCCAAATAAAGCACCAACACTGGAATCCTTATCTTGCCATCTGTGTCAGGACACCAGGGTGAGCTATCTATTTCCCCTTCCTTCCTGCTGCTCAGGGTGGGTGAGAGTTCCGAGGAGTAGGGATGGGAGTGAGACGCACAAAGACTGTGACATCCCACAGACCTGTGGTGTCATTGATAAGAACACGAAAGAGGAATCTCACATCTTTGGAGGCCAAAGGGGCAGGAAATTCAGCCTAAGGATCCAGGGGTTATAGAAGAGAAACTTGGGATTGGATTTGGCCCATGGGATAATTTTGTTTGGCTTGAAACTTTTCAAACTTGAGTTAGTTGCCAAAACCAGAATTCCCATAAAAATCCACATTTGTGTCTTGTCTGGAAGAATTGGGAGATGTGGCTAATGGTTCTGGCCAGCATCCCCTCCTCCTCATGCTGATGGTCTGCCCTAGCTGAGCAGTTGCTGCATCCTTCAGACAGGGCTCTTGTGTTTCATGTCTCTGCCATCTCCCCGCTTTGGGCTTCGCTTGACAGGGTCCTGTAGGCATTTGGGTTTGTGGCCCTGTACTAGAATCACTGAGACTCAGAAGCTGAGGCCAAGGCATCTGGCTCTATGATAAATCACCCTGTAGGAATGGTGATGGGCTATGGACAGCACTGCTGCTAGGTCCTGGGAGTGTTATTGATTGGCAAAACTCAGAGAGGAAAAGAAGTCTTTCCAATAAAGGTTTGACAGTTCATGCTTAGGTCAGGAGCCCGGCAGCTTCTTAAGAGGACAAAGCCAAAAAAGGCCAATAGGCCCTGAATATGAAACATCTGGTTCAGTGGTTCTCAAACACTTCTTAACTTCTTAAAAATACCAAGATTTTGGCCCTGTCCTCAAGAATTCTGGTTTGACTGGTCTGGTGGCTCAGGGTATGTATCCTTTTGAGAGTGGTGCTGTGTGCTAGAGTTGGGTTGTGTGGCCTAGGAGAGTCCATGGTGTGTATCTTTGGTTGGTATTTTAAAATCGACAACCACTGGGTGACCGGAGCTCACCTCTCCCTCTAGAGAGCCTGTCATCGGGCATTTCCCAGCGCACCCCTGGAGAGCCCCATGCCATTCTAATGGAAACCGTGGTATGAGCTATGCCCTTAGCAGGGATTAGTGTCTAATGGGGGATTCATTGTACACTTTGAGGCAGAAATCTCTAATGCAGAAGCTCTTAGGTCTAAACTGAGTGGTGGGGGGCACATTGAGTCTTTAATTCAACTTTAGAGTTGGAATCTCCATTCTCTGGTCACTAACTGTGTAGCCTTAGATGAATGTCCTCACCTTCTGGGCCTCTGGCCTTTGGTTCAATAGGAATAGCAGTATTTACTTCTTAAGAGAGTTGTGAGAATGCAATGAGATGCTACAAATTGGTCGCCTGCCACACTGTCTGCCAGAGAGTCCTACTCCATAAATGTCATTCATCTGTCTCTTTGTCTGGAAGGGATGTGAAGTACACAGTGTTGTTTGCAGGGCCTCTTGTGAGAAGATATTTGGTGAATGCCACTGACTGCTGGTCTGTGCGGGTGCTGGTAAAGGTCCTCTCCCAGGCTGCTGGGAAGAACCACATGAACTGTTTCTTCAATGGCTGGGCCTGGGCCCCAGAGGTGGCGCAATTAACTTTTCAGTTGGAAGTGACTCTTCCAACTATGACTGCTTTCCTGGATGCAGGAAAACCAGAGGCTGTTGTCCACTGAAAGAAAAAAAAAAAGAGCTACATTAATTACAGTCTCACCCATGACAATTTACTCTGACTAAAATCTTGCCACTCACTGTTTTATATGATCACTTTTAACCTGAAAAGCAGCTCCTTTGCTTCCTTTCTAACCCAGATCCAGTATTTAGCTGGGTAATGGGATTTATGATTTTGTTTACATCAGTCTCCCTGGCGATCCACCATAAAAGATCAGTTGCTTGGCAACTTGGCATTGTGGTGCTGCAATGGAGGGTGGAATTTTTTGTCTCTGAAACGAGGGCTTAAGGAATAATGAAAACTTCTGCTCATACTTCTCATGAATGCTTTTATTTTCAAGGTCAACCAAATGTTTTTTCAGGAAAGACTAATGCACTTTTCTTCGAGCGATACACCGTAAAATGTTTCTCCAAGATTATCCTGTCTCTGAACGGAGGACAACCAGCTCTAGATGTTTTTATTCTCTCCTTGCTCTTGCAAAATTAGGTTTTAGCAACTCTGAGAGCATTGCAATGGAGTGGGTCTCTCTCATTTACTGGCATTTTCCACACTCATTAACAAATGCCCTTTGTTGTTGTTGTTGTTGTTGTTGTTGTTTTAATGAGCTGCTACACACTCTGAATCACTTCTCATCTTAGAAACCAGTTTCTTTTGGTCCGCAGTTGGTTTACCACTATCCCTTTGATGGCAAGGTCAATGTTAGCAGAGGCCTGGAGGGCACAAAACAAGACCCCAATTTCCCTCTGAGGTTCCTATTATTGACTGTAGGCGCTTCTAGGAATGATCCAAGGGACTGTTTTAAAACATGCAAATGATCTTTCCTGACCTCTTTCTCAACATGGGTACACATGAAGGTACACATGCGAAGAAGTCAACTCAGAAATAGGTCTGGACATCGTCCATGCTGGAGGCATGCAAGCTATGGTGAGAAACATGATGGGGATGACAGTAGCTAACTAAATGCTTGCCATATGCTTTACATACAGTAACTCACTTGATTTTTGCAACAACACTTATATGTGATCAGCTGTGGGGGTCAGTCACAGCTGCCCTGGCAGTGGAGACCTGCCCCACTCAACCCCCATCAATGCCTCCCCGACCATTTCACTAATTTGTCTTTACTGTTATTCTTTCAAGCCCAACTCAGAGCTAGCTTCTCATGGTGAGTGAGTCTCTCACTACCCTAGTCATAGGCTGGTCCTTACTCTGAGCCAAGTTTAAACGTATTGACATTTTTATGTATTAGGTGTGTTAACAAGCTACTTGATAATACTGGAGTTAAAGGCAATGACTGTGACTAACTTAAAGTATGCTTGGCCTTAAAGTATGCTAGGCTGTGACGACTTTGACTCTGAACTAGCATTTCTTAAACTTGAACACATGAGAGAATCGCTTGCATTTGTTAATGGGCAGATTCCTGAACCTCATCCTCAGAGATTCTGTATCTAGCAGGTCTGCACTGAGGCCCAGGAACTTACATTTCTAACAAGCATCTAGACGGTGCTGCTGGTCCCATGGCCCTCACTGTGAGCAGTGTTGCTCTTAATATTTATTTATTTATTTATTTATTTATTTATTTATTTATTTCCCCCCCTCTTTAATTCCCCCCCTTACTTCCACCCTTGACCTATGGATGTTGCTGTTTCCCCTTTAGAACTGGATCTCTGAAGGTGGGCGTCTCCTCTCACATGCTTGCTTGCACCGTGCACTCTCGGGGCCTGGGATATGGTGCGTGGCTCCACCTGGGGCGCAAACCTAGGACCTTCTGCGTGTAAAGCAGACATGCTAAACACTACACTATGGAGCCACCCCTTGCTTTTAATATTTTAACCTGTTCCTAGCTCTGAGGTCTGTAAGCATCAGCCTCCAGCATGAGATTTTATGTGGGTTCAGTAAACGTTTGATGAGAGACTCCACAATACCCAATTTTCATCTCACTTCTTCCCAAGATCTTTGCAAATCTTATATTCAGGACTGTTTACAATTTACATGCATATGTTACATTTGTGGAGTTGTTTATAATTTACATGCATTATATTTGACCGGGGAGAAGGGTTATGGTTTTATTCATTTTACAAATTAAGAAATGAGGCTGAGATGATGCAGTGTGTTCAGGACTTAGCTGCAGACCTTCGTTTCCCATCCTGACACAATGATCTCAATGCTGTGAGGCTGGAGAATACACACTCTCTGAGGAAGACAGAGATTGAACCTAAGTGAAGAAAGGAATCCTAAAATGATTTGGAGGCTTTCGCTCCAACCATTGAGTCAGCTCCGGGTCCTCCATCTATTAAATGGGGTCATAGTGTTTATATCTGATAGGTTTGTGCAGAGGGTTAAATGTGTACAGAGGGATTGTCCAAAAGTGAGTTGTTACTAGTGTTCCCAGGGAATAAGAGAAGATATTAGAAGTACTAGGACAGTGAGGCTGCTGCTTATGTTGATTCTAGATGTTTCATAGGCAAAGACATTCTTGTTTAGCTCTGAAATGCTTACACAATTCACAGAACATCACTTTTGATGAAATTAAATCTTGCTTCCATAGCAGCCCTCATTTGGGAACATGAAAACTCATGACTGTAGGTCACCTTTTCCCTTTGACTCAAATTAAAGCATTTGAAAAAGTGTTTAAGAAATTGGTTGTTCGGCCGACTCATGTATAAGCATGTTATCGAAGAATCAAGGATTGCTAGAGAAAAATAACAATAGCACCTATTTATGAAGCACTTACTATGTGCCAAGCGTAGCCATGGCCTGAGGAGATGTGAACATTGGCAAACTAAGGCTTGAAGGACGATATGCCCAAGCTTGAGTTTGAGTTTCTACAGCTCCACCTCCAAGGCCAACTTTCTAAACTGCTGTGATGTATCACTATGCCCCTCGACCAAAATCCAAAATCTACCGCTAATTTAAAAAAGTCTAAATTTGGGAAGAGAAGCATCTGCCTCCTTATTTATCCAAGCTTGGACTGTTTCTTAAGCTGACAAGTCCAGATGCATGTTTCATTTCCTCTCAAGTTTCCTGACCCCCAGAGTCCAGTGTTAAACACATTCAAATACAGAAGAAGGAGAAAGTGAGGAGTACAGGGACCCTCGAGACAGAAGGAGGCAAAAGGCAAAGAACCTGGGCCACTGATACTTCAGAAAAGGTTTCCAAACCTGTGGCGTACAATGCTAGCATCTTTAGCTCACGGTGAGGCTGGTTGCAAGGCTGGGGGTAGTGCGGCTTGCACACCTAACAGGCCTGGATTCCATGTTGGTGGCTTGGTGTTCTCGGGGTTGAGGCTTATCTCAATGATGATTAAGTGGACTCTAGTCTGCTATATATAACCTTGCAGTATCTGGGGGCACTGCCTGCAAAGTTCCCTCTGTCAGGGGAACATTTCTGGGGTGACCCCTACATTGAATAACTTGAGCCCCCCTGTGGATGTATCAGCCTATGATGTCATCATAAGATCAGCCATTTTTTTTTTAGCTCCTGGTATAAGGAGGCATCCTGCAAGATATCTAGAATTAACTACATTTTCTAGACATGGAAACTGAGGCTTAAAGAGGCTTGACCAGGTGCCCAAGAACACATAGCTGATAAGTAAATGCTCTGGGTGAAAGCATCCAAATCTAAGCCTGCTAAAATGCATGTTCCTTCTACTTTTCTGAGCGGCTCAGCCCCTGGGGCCCTTCCACAGTAGGAATGGGCCTGTGGGAGAGAAGACTCCTGTAGAATGGTGTGGTTTCCCACAGCTCACCTTCTCTCCAGGCCACCTGGCCAAGAGGCTGGAGGGTTTTCACAAATGTTGGAGGATGCTGGAGCACACTTATGGGCCACAGCAGGCATGTTCTTTTCTCTCAGACTAACTGGGCCTCAATGTGGCACTTCCTCAAGGCTCAAGCCATACTGATAAAGGAATGTTGCCCCAACCTGAGAGAGACAGAAAGGGCAGAAACAGAGTGAGTGAATGAGCTAATGCAGCTCAGTTTCATTGTACTTGGCTCTGCCTCAAAAAGGCCAGGTGGAAGATGTAAGTGGCTCTCAACATAGTTGGACCTCCAAGATGCTTTCCTAAGTGAAAAAGTAAAATTATAGACGGATAACATACCATTTATGTAAGGGCACATATTCATACAAAAATACTATAAAGTTTCCAAGCACGTATGTGTGTACACAATGGCATGCTTATGAGTGATGTGTGTGCACACACATACCTGGGAGTCACTCCTCAATTTTGCTACCTCAGAGTGTGGGGTTGAAGTGGTGGTCAAGAAGGACTATAGCTTTATCTGTTTTAATTATTAAAAGCAGAGTAGATTCTTGCATTATTTTTGCAGTTAAACATGATAATTAAAAAAGAAAAAGCAGCCTATTGCTATAAGCATCTCCTGAAGGCCGCCGTTTTGACAACCGTGCATTGACCATCCCCTGAGGTTCAGAGGCTTCTTGTTGCAGTTCTATAACTTCAATCTTTGAGTTCAAAGCAAAATAAATGGAGGCTCTGTTGAGTTCTCATTGCCTTTTGGGTTTGGGTTAGACAATAGCCATAGTAAAGTGAGGAAGTCATTCTTCCAGGGTTGGTGGCTCCTCTCTTTCTCATAGAGCTTTTACTTCTTTCATTCTCTTTCTTTTAAGTGTCTTCGATCCATCAGTTTTGCTACAGGAAGAGTAAACAATGAAGGCTTAAAGTGGTCTTCCTAGACATCTGAATTTTACTAGGGAGTAAGGTGAGGGCGTTCTTGAGGAAAGGACACTGACTACAGTGTTCCATGGCTTGCATGTGAATCTGGCTGTGCCTTGTGCCACAGGGAATCAGGAGACTTATGGTCTGCAAAGCAGGCAGATTCTTTCTATCAGAGAATTCTCTCTCAACTCATTAGCCACAGGATTAAACAGATATTGCCTTCCCCCTTCACCGTAACTCTGATAATCCCAAATGATCTCCCCACTGAATATGACAAAGTTCTCAATGGGGTTGACTCATATGTGCTCAGGTGTTGGGTAGCCAGGTACCTGTTGAAGTGCAAAGTGTCTCCCTCTTGTTCCAACTTCAGTGTCTGGGCAGGTCCCCAGAGTCGGTGAGTTGAGCTGATAACTGAGTAAAATTTTCAGCTCTCCTTTGACTTTGTAATAGAGCGTCAGTCCTCACATTTCAAGAGTCCAATTCACAGAGCTTAATGGAGAGTGTTGGAGCCTGGATCTCACATACCCTTTCTCCCTCACTTCCCATTGGAGTAGCAAGAATGGCCAGAGTTCCTCATTGGGTATTGAAGTCACACAATGCAGGAAAGGATTTGGCAATAAGTGAACATAGCTGGTGAGTTTGAGGAGGATTTATAAGGTCAAAAAGATGGTTCAATTGGAAAAAAATTACATTTTACTTTGATATAATTAATGAGAAGCTACTTATGCCTGGGGAGAATCTTTAATCCCTGATCTCAACATGTAGCAAATGTCCTTTCTTTGATGAGGCAGTCTGGCCAAGAAATAAGAATATGGATTCTTGAGGAAGGAAGATCTAAGTCTGAATCCCAATTACGCCACTTACTAATTTCTGAGATTGAATTCCAGTTACACACCTTGACAAACCACCCACCTCTCTGAGCCTTAGTTTCTTCACCAGGAAAATCAGTCTTATCATGACCATTGTACATGGCTGTGAAGCTTAAATATAATATATGTTTAACCTGTTTGGCACATACTGGACGCTCAATAAATGGTAGCTACTGTTGTCATATTATCTATGCTTCATTAGTCAGGACTCCTAGTCACAAGTGCCATAAACTTAATCACAAGAAGATATAAGCAAAAAGGAAATTTATTGGCTTATCTAACTGAAAATGTCTGGAATTTTAGGCTTGACAATCCAGGTGCTCAAACTGATTCATGAGGAATCAGTCTTTTCTTTTCTCCATTTCTTAGGCTGCTTTCTTCTAAGTGGGCTTCTTTGAGGTGACCAAAAAGACAGACATCAGTAGTTCTAGTTTTACATTCTACCAGCTGAGCAAAGCAGGGAGAAAAGAAACAGATTTTAAGTTGCTTGAGCAAATTTATAGATTATTCTGACCTGAATGGTTTAGGTAGATCATCTTCCCTCCCCTAAGCCGATTATCGTTTCCAGGAGATTGGAATGTGTTGGTCATGCCATAGTCACATATCTGATCTTGCAACCAGGAAGTGGGGGTAAATCCCACATGAACCAGAAGGAAGGTTAGGGAGCTAGCCCTAAGGGAAACTGGAATGGGTGCCATCATCAGATGCTTGGCAGGGACAAACAAAAGACACTAAAACAAAGGCATGTTGTTAGTGGATTCTTTCATTGCAAGATTGACAACCTTAGAAGATTACTTTCAACAGAGAGTTGTCATTAATTTCTTTAATTGTTTGTAAATTTTTCTGATTTTATAGTTTTTCAGAAATGCAAATGAGTGAATTAATAAGTACTTCTTAATGGATATGCAGGAATATAATTTGAAATTGCCAATCATCCCAAATTTCTGTTGGGGTAATCATCCTGGAGTTTTAAAAATAATTGACATGGCCACCTGAAAAATTCTTTTTGGCTCTTATTATCAATGTAGAGAGAACTTTAGTAGACACCCTGACTTCCCAACCTGTTTGGGCATATTGCACCAAGACATAGCTGTTCTTTTATATTAACTGGGCACATTTGAAAGTGCGGGTTCTTAAAATACTAGAAGATTCTTATGCAATAGAGAGTGCTGGGTTTGATTTGCTTCAATTCAACAATGGCAGAGCAGCATACCTTGATGACATAGAGAGATACAGACCCTTGCCTAAAGGGCTCAGTAAGTACACACACACCTGAGACAAAACAGAATGTGCATGTTATTAAAAATGTACAAAGAGCTTTGGGGGGATTCAACAAAGGATAATGAATGTTTTGAGAGCTTAAAACCCCTTCATGAAGGACAGCAAGCTGAGATGGTCATTGAAGAGTATGATCATGTTGGTGGATGTTCTTGGCAGAGTGGATGTGAGCAGATGTTTTGAAAGGTTGTTTCCCTTGGGTCTCAGCCTCAGCCTATCAGTATCTATTTATTGGCAAGGAATGCCCAAGGCACTCACCTGGGCCACAATACTTGTGGTTAACCCCCTGAGACATTTCCCAGCCTGAGCCAATGTTGTGGCTGGACCCGCCCTGGTGGTTCTTATTATGATTGTGAAACACACCTTAGCAGAAAACCATCAGAGAACTTTGAAGAACAAGATTTATTACTCACAGGTCCTGGAAAGTACACAGCATGCCCAAGAGCCACACAGAGAGATCATGGGTAAAGAAAGATGGATAGAGTGTGGACCTGGGGTTCTGTCTTTATTTGTGTTGAGGGTGGGGTGCATAGGGTTGCACAGGTTTACTCTTTATTTGCTTTTTTAAAATGTAAGAGTGGGACTTAGGGTGTGGGAAGGGAAAAATGGAGTCACTCAAGTGGTCAATTATCTAGGTTACTCAGAGCTTTCTAAAAGGGGTTCTTCATGAGTAGGGGAGGTCTGGCTTCTTATCTACTTATTTAGCTGGTAGCTGTGTCATTGTGCTGTAAAGCTGGAGATATATTTATTTGAGATGAAATTCTTTGAAATAAATGCCCCAGTAATCCAAAGCTTAATGTCAAGCACATACCCTGCAAGAGTTCAAGCCTCCAGAGGATTTCTTCTTTCATAGCTCTAAAGTAGGAACAACTGGATTTCAAAGCGTGATTTTAAGCTCACAAAGTGCTCTCACATGCATTTTCTGTGGCTCTGAGAACAAAGTCTCCCAACAAATAGACAGACCCTCTGTAACTGCTTGCTTTGGATTTGGGGTTGTGGTTCAGAGGTGTGACCTTCCTGTGATACATGCCTTCCCCAGCTCCCAACCCCAAGACTGTGGCCTTCCTGCTTCCCAACCCTTCTTTGGGCTGTGTGTGGTAGACTTTGCAGCTTGATTTACATCAAAGGCGTTGGATCAAAGGCACTGCAAGTTTCAGAATCTCACCACTGCCAGCACCTTAACATTATATATAAATGAATTATAACTCATTATCAAAGGCAGAAAAAACTAGACTGTCCCTTTCTCCAAGTTGATGGGAGCCCAGGTATCTGTAAGGCTTTACCCAAGAGATGGCTCCCTCAGAATCACACAGGCAGGAATGTTCAACTGCTACTTAAAATGCTTCCTTCACCCCATTCGTTTGTATTGTGGCTTATTAATTTATGCCATGGAAAGACTTTTAATGATCAAAAAAAAATTTTTAAATTTTTCTTGGCTCCTATTCTGTGTTATAATTCGACTGATAGGCAACCCAGGGAGCTGGCTATTCTGAGGGTCTAAGCTTGGAGCCAGGGCTCTGGGCTGCTGGATTTTCAATTTCACCATGGTATGGCTACTCACTCCTGGCTTTGGCCAGGTTACTTTTGCTTTCTTGGTGGCCACCTCTCCATTTCTGGAGAGAGATCCTATTCTGGAAACAAGCTGATTCACAGAACAGGGACGCTTTCCCCCTCTCAGCTTTTTCAAAGGCACCGAGTTTGAGTCACACCTCTTGGATGCTATTGAGGATGAGTTTCAGAAGACAAAAAGGAATCCCTACCAAGTCAGTGCACCGGTGTCTTCCTCAAGGGTCATGTCCTGGCATTGGTCACTGATGAGTCTTTTTTCTTCCCTTTTTTATTGGCCAGGACTTTGGATTTCCTTCTCTGTCGAGCCTGTCAGTATTTACTGAATGGAAGATGCCCACATGAAAGGGGAGGTGTTTATTGCTCCCCATCTAGAGTTAATGGAAAGGGAGCAGTGGAGGCATCTGGCATCTCATGCAGTATCCGAATTGGTTTTAGAATTGAAGTTGTTGGCGTGTCATTTGTGACTGTGCCAACCTAAATATCTTTCATATAGAAACCCAAAACATTCTACCCATGAAAGCCACCAACCTAAATGAAAAGGATTAGAGACCTCTTGATATTTGGATATGTTTAAAAAGAGAGAAAAGTGAAAGTAGTGTGCCTGGTGGGTGTGGGCCCCCAAAAGCTGTAGCCACAATAAGGTGCCAGGGTGAGAGGATTATAGCCTGGAAGAGGAAAGTATCTGTACCCACAACTCGGTTGGGAAAATTGTTGAAGGAAAGGAGGAAGTTCATGATTGGAGAGCTCTAGCCAAGTGGGGAGTCTGAAATAAACAGCCCTCACCACTGTTCTTTATTTCTCTTGTTGGCAGAGTTTGAGATTGGGTGAATGGTCTGGACTGTGTGGAGGAAGGGCATTCAAGGAGCAGGGAGCCATCTGTGAGTTGAGAGTTGGGGGGCTGGCTTTCCTCAGAGCTACTTCCTTTGATCCACTAGCAAACTTCTTCAAGAGTCATTAGAAGGGTGACTATCTGGAGTAAAATCAAGAACACAGGATGACAGTTCTGTTTGGCTTTGTATGTATGTGTGGGGGTGGGCAGAGGAGAGAGAAAGAGAAAGACAGAGAAAGAGACAGAGACAGAGAGACACAGAGAGAGGTGCCTAAATATCTTCTCAGCTAGTGAGAAAACTATGATGGCTTTCTCCTATCTTCCTCATAGGGATGCACACTAGGATTGTGAAGTCAGGAAGCTTACTAAAGTCCTTGGTGAGTTTCTCGAGGTAAATTATGTCCTGGACTCAAAGTAGGAGATTGTATATATTGCAGGCACAGGGAGCAGAGCACATTTATCTTTATATCCACAGTGGGGAGGACAGTTCTAAGCATTTTCATAGATTTGATTCCATTTGATCCTGTAATACCTCCCAGTGTGGGCAAAACCAGGTGTTTTTCATTTTTTATCTTCTCCCCATAGATGGGGAGAATGAGGTGCAGAGAGTTTGGGTCTCTAGCCAAGGAACTGACTATTCCTTTGGCAGAATCCAGTTCTTACCTCCTTTATAGCCTATGAACCCCTGAAATAGCTTTTCCAGAAATTTGGGCTACTCGAAAAGGTGTGTCTCATCTCAAATAGCAGTTGTGATCCCAATGGGCCAATCTCAGGGCAAAGAATTGATTTGGAAAGGGCAAACTCAACAGACACAAAGCTTTGACTTAAGGTGTGCTGGCTTTAAGAGAACAAACCCCAAACAAACCTTGATACATAAAAATGACTTTCTCACTGTGGTCAGGCAGCCCCCTCTCAGCTTCCCTGCAATGTGACTACTTATTCTCTCAGCCCAATTATTTGAGCATCTTCTGTGTGCTTAGCACTTAAATGACTAAAACTCTCCCTCCTCCTAGAGTTTACATCTGAATGGCAGAGGCCCCAAGACTGAAGTAAAAGTGTGAGCTGTTACAGGGTGGTGAGTGCTATGGAAGGGAGGGAGACAGTGAAGAGTAGGAGTTGCAAATCTAAACAGAGTGGCCAGAGAGGTTGTGGTTAAGAGGGTGCCATGTGCTAAAGACATGAAGACAGTGAGGGGTGAACCAGGCCGGTGCCTGGAGGAGAATGTTCTAGGCAGAGAGAACAGCAAGGTAATCGTGTGGCTGGGACCGTGGGCAGGGCCAAGGAAGCAAAATGGAGCCGTGATACTTATTGTTCAGAGCCTAGTGCCAACACGGAGGTTTCTGACTTTTCCTTTGAGTGAAATGGGAGCCAAACAGGTTTAGCAGAGTCATATTTTCTGACTCACGGTTTAATGTGCTCGCATTGGCTGAGTGTTGAGAACAAACAGAAGGGAGGCAAACACAGAAACAAAGATGGTTAGGCTGCAGTCCTCAATCTTTTGGCACTGTAAACTGGTGTTTCTAATGAGAATCTAATGCCTGATGATCTGAGGTGGAGCTGAGGTGATGATACTAGCACTGGGGAGTAGCTGCAAACACAGATGAAGCTTCACTGGTTCACTTGCCTGCCACTCACCTTCTGCTGTGTAGCTGGTTCCTAAAAGGTCAGTGGCTTAGGGAGTTGAGGACCCTTGTGGCTGGAGAGAGATTGCAACAATCTGAGGACAGATGTCGGTGGCTTGGACCAGAGTAGAAGCAGTGATTGGATTCTGATATCCTTTGATGGATTTTGTGTAGCGTTTGAGAAAAAGCTAAGAGTCAAGATGACCCTAACCTTTTTTTCAAGAGATTAAGAAGATGAAATTGCCATGAACTAAAATGATGGGAGGACAGGGCTTTTGTGGGGCTCTACAAGAGCCCTCTTTTGGACATGTTACATGTGAGAAACCTTTTAAACACCCAAGTGGAAATGTATAAAGGGGCAGTGGGTGAGTTTAGGGGTGAGGCCCACACTGGAAATGTGACAGTGTGAGGCCTCAGCATATGGGTGTCATTGAGAGGAGAGCCCTTGGACCTCTAGCATTGAGAAGTCAAGAGAAGAGGGGACCTGAGGGAACATTTTCTGCTATTTCGGAAATGGGTTTGTTCAGAGAGAACTACAGCTTATGTAGCTACTGAAAACTTTACTTCTAATCTCCTGCTTTTAGATGAGCTTCCTTTTTATTCTGTGACCTTGCAGATGATTCTGGCCTATGCCTTTTCACTCTCCTGGGACAGCATGAACCTGTTTGCTTTGAAGATTCTGAGAAGGACTCTTGCTGCCTGAGACTTGAGTAGAGCATTATGGCTATGGTTAGGTGAGGCATGAAGCCAGATGAGGGCTCCATTCTTCACTCCTTTCTAACCTTGAGACAGCTTCTTAAACTCTCCAACCTCAGGTTCTTCATCTATAAAGTCAAGACAGTAACGGTGTCTGAGTCATAGGATTTATACCAAGGAGTAAGTAACAATGAAAGTTAAAAGAGTGAACTGAGTATCTGAACATAGTACTAAACTCTCAAGAAATGATAGTTATTATTATTTCATTGTATCTTTCTTTAAGAGTACTTTGAGATTTGGGGCAAACTTTGGCAAAAAAGAGAAAAGTACCATTAACTACCAGGAGTTTGAGATAAATTTAAATTAGGCCATATTTTCTAACTCAAACTAAAGACTACAGCTCTTGAATCTTCACGTAAATAAACTATTTACTAAAATCTGCATTTGAAAATACTGAGATGAAAGGGGAAATATTAAGTTCTCTGATATTTCTTCATTAATTACTTCAGTTAAATAAAATTATATTTGATAACCAGCTGACAACTGATAGTCTGCCTAAAGGAACACTGAAATTTCAAAAAAATTGAAGAAATAAAAATAGACGTTTTCCTTTTACAGTGTGGCTGAGTTATGGTCTGTCTTGGTTCCTACTGTCAAGTGAGATTATCAGCTGGGATTACTGGGCTTCTTTCCATTCCCTTTATTCTTCCATGCTTCTGTTTAAAAACTGTGAGCTCCTTGAAGACAGACATCAGGTACCGCCCATAGGTACCATCAACACACAGTGAGTACTCAAGACACATTATTATTTTTTTTTTATTTGAAAGTACTGATGACTGACTGATCAACTGAAGGGGTGAATGTATGAAACTCAGTCCCTTATTTTAAGAAGCTCCCCAGGAGATGGAGAAGGCAAGTGTTACCATAGATCAATTAAGAAATAGGGTATGATTATTACAATAGAGCTTGCTATAGACAGTAGATTTGAACTGAAGTGTAAATCCAAAGACTTCATAGCGGGTATGCATACTGAGTGTTTTTAAGGAAACTGACTTTAGATGCTCAAATTCTGCATTGACTGAAAAATGGCTGTGATGAGATTGACCCATCACTTTCCTCAAATCCCCATCCATTTGGACAAGAAAGGTATGGACCTCTCACGCATTCTGAGTCTCACCATGCAGCCTTGTGTAGGGGCATAAAAGTCTTTGCGGCAATAAAGATACTTACTATTCAACATATTGTGGACAGACCTTCTGTAACTGAACACTACTGACCTGCACAGAACCTAGTATTTTTCTGTTGCAGGATGATTTTTCCAGAAGCAGAAGCTGAGGTAGAGTTTGGGGTGCCAGATATTTATTAAGGATCGATACCTGCTAAGGGAAAGGGGAGGAAGCAAGATTGGGCAGAAGAAATCAAACTGAGCTGCAGGCCTGATGAAAGCTTGGCCAATCCATGGAGAGATCTGCCCACCAAAGTGGCCCTCGCTGAGTGGGAAAGTCAGACCAGGCTGGCCTCCCTGCACCTGAGGCTGGACCTGAGGAGCTGGCAGTTGGAGGCCATCTGCTGGCTTCACTCTCTGTAGCTGGGCAGCCAGGGCTTCTTTGGAGCGGATCTTCATCATGCATCTCTCTCTACCATGCTTCCCCTGGGCCATAGGCAGTTCTGCTAAGGGTGAAATGTAGAGTTTGGCAAAGAACTATTTTAACCCGAAATGGGATATTCTGAATTCAGATATTTTGTAGACTGGTGCAGTAGGAATGATGAGAATTTCTTTTCAACAACCTCTCCTCTTCTATCCTTCAAATAATATCAAAGAATATATGCCTCCTAAAGAAAGATTCCACAAACATGAAGTAAAGAGGGCACCAATGAGCAATAACACAGTCTTAGTTCATCGGGGCAACTGATTCACGGCATGGTGCTGTGCCTTCCAAGACAGACAACTGGTCTTACTGTTTGTTTTGTTATATACCCATCTTTTATCTCAAAATTAAAATTCAGAAGTAAGATGGTTGGGTAGGGATGCATATTAACACATTGATTTGAAACTGAAGTCAGTTTTTTTTTTCTAAGAGAAACTAATTCTGGTTTGGCTGTTTGGGTTGATAATACATACTGCCTTGTCAAATAGGTTTTATGGCAGACATTTCCATGAACCAAATGAGCTAAATCTGAAAATCAAACCTTTTGATGGATTTTCAAAATGCATTTGATAAGACAAAATAATTTTACTAAAAGTCATATTGGCTAGTGGTGGGTGGAGTGGGGATGAGGAATAACTAACTGCTAATGGGCATGGGATCTCTTGCTGAGGCGAGAATTGGAGAGTGGTGAAAATTACATAATTTTGTGAAAATGCTAAAACGCACTAAACTGTACACTTTAAAGGGGTGAGTTTTATGATATGTAAATTATATTTCAATTCAAAAAACAAAAAAGTTGTGTTGGACAAGTTGTCTTAAAATAATAAATATTTTAATTTCCTCTTGCTAGTTTAAACAAGCGGCCTCTAAGTAAATGAGTAGCAGGTATAATTAACAGTTATATGAGAAGTTTTGGTAGTCTTTTTGGTATATTTCCCAGAATTATGATTAATGACTAAGTAGCATATATGTTTTCAGGTCTCATGGTTTCTAATTGTTCTTTCAAGAAAATTGAAAGGAGACCAAACTGATTTGTCAGTTGATAGGTCATTACTAATTTTTGATAACAGATTATTAAGTAATTTCTGGCATCATCAAACTCCTTACATTCATTCTCATTTTTGGAAAATAGTTTCTTAGAGTTTTATTTCTAAAAATGTAAAATGAGAACTGATTCCGAATCTTATCTTATTCTGGCAATAAATAATTTTCACCCATAGATATATCAGCTAATTGAAAAAAAAAGTGTCTTTTCAATTCTTTAAGAAATGAATTTTAAAATAAAATTTACTCTCTATGTTTAATGATTATGAACATTTATAATATATTTATATTATCTTGATTAATTATAATTTGATGATTATTGAAATTATAACTTGGTCTAGAAAAAGCTGCTTAAAACTTACAAGCTTATGGTGATAATTAAATTAATGTTTCAATATATTTATATTTTTTTGTTGCAGAAAAAATTGATAAAATGATTATCAATAAAAAATCTTTCAAACAAAAGTATATGATAATTGCTAAAAAGTATAAAGACTAAATAGAATGAAAATATAAATTCAAGAAGAAAATGGAACAGTAAGTTGGAAAAGAAGACTTTCCATATATTTTAAAAATTGATTATGTTGGGTATAGAATTGCTTCAATACTTAGATTCCATTATCAACGTTTAAAAGAGTTATATAATAGTTTTATTTTAAAATGTGAATATTTACAATACATACTAAGGAAATGACATCCTCTGCAACTATTTAAATTTACAATAAAAAATTTTTTATGTCATCTTCAAACTGTGCAAGAGGGTATATCGATTTTCAAACTGCTTTTAGGGAGCACACAAGTCAAACACTTTGGAGGTCACTTCTCTAGGGGGCTATAGGATGGGTGATTGGATCTGCTTGGATGGGTGGAGCTTTACAGAGGAAGTGGTGTGTGAGCTGGACCTTGACAGATGGAAAGAGGTGTCTGCCAGACAGTGGAGGCTGATGTTTTAGGGGCACAGTGCCAGCTCCTGGCATTCTCAGTGTTTTGCCCATTACCATAACCTTGAGCCTCATGACTGTGGCAGCTAATACCTTCATTATTTTATAGAGATCTGAGTGTGAGAAGAAATTAAGTGACGGGTCAGTAATTTAACCTCAGGGTGACCTGGCCATTAGCTAGTCCCTGGGAGATGCACCAAGTATGACTCTGTCTTCTCTTCCCATTGGCTAAATTGTAGCACTTTTGTCACTGTTCAGCTGCACCCTGAATTAGCTTGGCTTCAAACCCCCCTCCCTGCGCTTGCCCTAAGTGCAGTCTTAGAGCCCACAGTATGCCAAGAGGACAGCTTACTCATCCCCAACCCTCCAGAAGTCAGGATAGCATTTTCCATCCCTGTGATTTGGGAGGTCAGTACAATGAAAACAGATTAGAAAATGGACAAGAATAAGCTCACAAGGAGTAGAAGCAGTTTTTGGCTTCTGCTGTCTTAGTGGGAAGGAAAATCTTTGGTAAAGTCGGGGGATGGAACGGGTCTTGGGTTGGAGGGTTTCCAATGAACTTGAAAAGAAATTCAGGCTTTTTCACCCTCTGAGCCAAGTTCAGAAGTTTGTAGATGTCTTTGGGGGAAGAAAATTTGTGCTGCAGACCTCAAAATGGTGTTTGTGTAAAATGGAGGGCCACAAAGCAGGTATGATATTCTAACAAGTTCTCACACTTCTCGAAACAGAGGGGAGCAGATCTGGGGAAGGGTGCACCCAGAGAAGAAACTCAGAGGCCCTTGCCAACCCCCACCCTCCGCTTGGATTCGGCTTTTATGCATACTTATTTTAAAGTGTGTACACAGATGTGTGGGTTTCTGGGAGGGACCTGAGAGGAGGGAAGCAAAGGTGGCTGTGCAAAATGTTTTGAGCCTCAGCCATCAAGACCCAGAGGAAACGAGTTTACTTTTTCAAGCTTGCCCAGACGGGCTGTGCGTGTGGATTGTTAGCTCTGGCACAGGCCCCCAGGCTCTGTAAACACCATGTGGCCTCTCCCTCTGGACGTATGCTGACTGTCATGCCTTACTGCCTAATTGGATCTCTCCAAGGAGCTAAAAGCCTCTTCTTTCTGGTCTCTGTTGTTCTTGGGGAAAGCCTTGGGGATGGTGATGGGTGTCAGGTTATTTTGTTCTGTCTCTTAATGTCCATTTGTTCATTTCCCAGTGGGTCCAACCTAACTGCTAAGAGGGACTTGCCTTCTCTTTAGGAGACCTTTAGGGTATCTGCCTTAGGTGTCTTTCAAGGTAAAAGGATACGTTTGATTAGCTGCTTTAAGTCAGATCTCGAACAGGCCATGGGAGGCCTCTCACCCTCCAGCCATTTCCTCTAGCTCCTCATCCCCACGGTCACTATTTTTGTTCCTTTCTGAATTTTGTTTTTATTTTTCCCTCTGGATGAGAGCATTTTTTTTCTGTTCTTTTTATTCCAACTACCCAGATACGGCTGTATGCAAGGGCGACACATGTGCACGCTGAGTTAGTCAGTATGGATGGATGCCAGGTGCCAGGCTCCACAACCAACAAATCACACCCTCTCCACAGCTTGCTATGGCCCTTCTGAGACTCCTGCCTATAAATCGTGCCATGACAAGTCGCCTGGAAACTTCCTTTGCTCCTGGCAGCTCCACACCCATGCATTTCCTTTTTCCTGTAAAAAATCTGTTCCCACCTCCAATTCAAGACAGAAGGTCAGTTATATCGACACCTATTTCACACAAACACTGTATTTTCAGGAAGATATTTTCACATTTGAAAAATTTCACCGTGGGTCTCTTCCCCTCCCCACCACCTAACCTCGTCCTCCCAATCCCTTCAGTAACAGTTAACCTAAAGGCTTGTTCTGCCACAACACATCCCACCCCCAGGAGGCTGTGTGCTTTGAGAAATTTTTCCCATGGTAGGTAAGGGCTCACCAGTGACACCCATGAATTCTCCTGTCAGCAGGGAAAGTTCACTGAGAGAGATACCTGGGGTCTGGAGATGGAACCGTAAAACAGTTCCTTGGTGTATGTAGGCTTTCTGTTTAGCCAATGATCTTGGGCAGCATTGCTCTCTTCCTTGCCTGACTTTCCTCATTTGTGAAATAGGAGACTAATAGCTTCCCAGGAGGAAATGTACATACAGGCACCTTGTAAGTTTCCAGTGTTGGGATGTTTTATGAGATGGTGCTCTCTTCTTTCTAATTGGGCCAAGGGACCCTTTTCTGCCTTTTCATGGATGTCAATCTGTCTCCAGAAGCCTTGGGTTAAAATCATATAAATTAACTTAAGGAGAAGGTGGAGTGGACATTTGTTGATTTTGCTGCTCCCCATTCATGCTAATGGCACCCCATTTCCTTTCCAGGATATGATCTCATCCCATTCTGTGCATTCCAGAGAATTAGCTCACCCACTTGGTAGACTGTCAATCAATGCACCCCAGTCTCCCCAGCCAGGAGGTGGGCTTATTATCCAAGCTAGGTCAACTGGATTCCCCCTTTTAGACATCGAAGCTGGAACAGTATCACAAATGTGAGGACGTGTTGGAGTTGACACATGCTTTCATGCTCCCTAACCCGACAGCCATGGTTCCTGCCTTGAAAACCCCAGAGAGGCCCTGTTTTCTGATCATTCTGGCCCTGGGGCAGTGGTAGGCCAAGCAAGACTGAAGTTAATGTTTCCTACCAGCCTGGTGCTAAATTAATAGGAAATAGAGTTATTACCTACTTGAATTGGTGAATTGAGGAGTCAAATCACTGGGTGTTTAGCATCTTGCTGAAAATAACAGGTTATCCACAAATACTGATGAACTCAAGGGTGAACTCGTTCCAAATAATGGAGCCCTGGGTTCCAGCATGGCCATACATACGTCCTTCTGCACTTGTAAGAAATGAAAATGGCCATGTACTTCTTTTTTCTGTTCTTCTCCTCCTTCCCTTCTTTTTCTTTTCTGTTTCTTTCTTTTATTGAACAAAGATAGACCTCTTTTGACTGAAGACAGTTCAATCTGCATCTCTTACTGTATCCATTTAACCGAATTATGGGCCTCTCTTTACTTCTGGATGAGCAGGAGTTCAGCTTCCATAACTGAAGACTGAAAAACCAAATTTGTCATTCCGAAGCAGATTCACTAGAATTGAAAAGATTGCTAAACTGCGTCAAACCAGTGTAACAAAACAGGCTGAAGGATTTAAGACGCTGCTCCTCTCTTTCTTCCATCATCTGTGGCAAGACAGCATGATTTTGTGGCAATCAGGCATGAATCTTTCTTTGTTCTGCTATGTCTGTGGGGAAACACTTTTTCTTTCAAAACATCTTTTCACTGCTGAAGCTTATAGGCAATCTTGATGCAAGCTGCATTTTCCTCAACAGAATTTACAGGCCTAACCTGTTAAAGTTCTGAAAAAAAAAAAGAAACTGTGAGTTTTTCAGTAGAGGGATCCACATTTTAGATAGATTCCCAGAAGGTGGAAGTCTGGGTCACACAATCCCAGAGAAAAGGTAGACACTGTCTTAGGACCTGGGAATAACAGTTGTAGTTGACTTTTTCTTCTGTGGGGGTAAAACAAAATGTGAGTTTATTTCTCATTCATATTGGGTGGCTCCTATGGCAGCTTTCCTCCAAACAGTGACTCGGGATCATCGTATGTGGATTTGCCATCTGAGCCAAATACTCCTAGTCGTATGGACAGAAGAGAGAAAGAGGACCGCTAGTTACTCAACCAGAAGTGCTACTCCATTGGCCAAAACTAGTTCTGTGGTCAACCCAAGGGATCTGGGTTATGTGGAGCCACAGGTGAATATTGATAAGCACTGATGTACTATGCATTGCCTTACGTTCTGCAATAAATGTTCCTCTCAACTCCTGGTGCAACTTTTCCGCTGCAACTAGTCTTTTAGGAATGCTTTGAAACCTACTCAATACTAAGCTATGTGAGTGACACGTTGTCTCCCTCAGAAATATGGTATTTTAGGCAAGCAAAACTTCTTAACCTAAAGTAGGATAAGGAAGAGATCCTTTGCTAGCTTTAGCTGGACGACTTGAGTTTTCTGAACAGCCATCACTATTAGAACAAATCATCACAGAAGGCACTTTCATTGGTGATATCAATGTTAAATAAGAAAAGAACTGCCCAGGCCTTGGTCCATTTTGGCTTAGTGCTTGTCTCATTTGCCTTTTAATTTTCTTGTCAGACTTATGCTTGGGGTTTTTAGCTTACAAATAATGGGAGTGATTTCCATTGGGTGGTTCTGTCACTTGGTGGGTTACCCTGGAACTTTATTCTTTGTGCTCTGATTTAGAACAGAAGCAAGCTAAAGAAAGAAGAAGAAGAAAAAAAAAGCCTTGACTCACAATTATGTGAATCAGTAGCCAAGTTCTAAGTTCAGAGTGTGGGAAAAAATATTGCTCTCTGTCCATCCATTTCCTGGTTCTAATTTCCAAGAACCGAGGAAAGAGCTTGATAAAATGAGAAGAAAATAACAAAATCATGGGGAACTTGAAAAACATAATCAAAGAGAGGTTGAGATTGAACTCAGGGTGAAAACATCAGGCCAAGATTGTAAATGGAAGGTCTGGAGGCCAGCTCCCAGACCCCTTATGTATTTTCTTTGGATTCTGGCTGCTTGGTCCACAGTGTTGATTAGAAAATCTGAATTAGTAGCCAGCATTCAAATACTTGAAGATTTCACATAAAAGGCAGATTTCTGCCTTCTTTTTAAAAAAATCAGAATTTGGGACAACATGAAGCCCATATTCCAACAGAATAACAATTGACCTAAACTATGCCCTGGCTGTCCCCTTCAGACAGGACAGTCGTCTTGTTCTAGTTGATTGTGGTCCCACCACACCCTGTTGCACCCCCAACACTAAGCCCAAGTGTTTCTCCTCTTTACATATGACCCACTTCTTCCTAGAAAGTCTCATTTATTCATACCCAGTTGCTTGGGCTTTGTAGGTATTTGAGTTTATGAGCCCTGACCCAATGAGCTCCTATACCTTAAAAGTTGCTAAAAACATTTAAGACAACAAAAGACTCGTGGTTACTGATATTTGAATACAAAAGAAAAAAGAAGGAATAAAAACTTGAAAAGTGATGAGGAAAAACTCAAGGAGTCCAATCGCTTAACAAAATTAGTACTTCTCAATAGTCATATATCAGGATGACAAAATGAGACTTTCTCTGGTCTTCCTTGTGACTGAAACTCAAAAGCCCAGGATAGATAAAACAGTAAGTACCAGGTCCCATGCACTATTAGGGGAGGAGGGTCTGCACAATACTTGTGAAAGGGGCAACAATCAGGTGAGAGGAGGGGGAAATGGAGATGGTGAGTATTGATAACTTTTTTGAAGTGTTTTGCTAAGCAGAGGAGCAAAGAGAATTGAATCAACAGTTGGAAAAGATGAGATTAAAGTTTGTTTATTGATTAGAATGATTCAGTAGAGAGACTGATGATGCTGTAAAGATGGGAGACAACCATTGGTGAAAGGGAATTAGATTGGGCAGTAAGATAGAAGCACAGGTAATGCAGACACTGAAATAAGAAAGAAGGCAAAATATAAGAAACCGATGCAGCGAGGTTGATAGATTTAGAGGTTTAGGTGTAAAATGTTCTTTGATAATTATAGCTTGAATTAGTGCTTCTTTATGCTTGTCTTCTTTTTAACTATTGTTAATCAGCTGACTGAAATATGATTAAATTTAATTTATCGGGTCTTATTTTCATGTAAGATTCTGTACATTGTGCACTGCACAAAAGCGTCTGGCCAATAAAGTAAAATAGGACAAAAACCAAGTCTCTGCTCTCTGCTCTCTGCTCACAAACAGTGCGCCCTGGTGTGGGGCTAAATCTCCCTGGTAAGAGACATACTTTTTTGTTGTTTTTTTTTCCCCCTTTTTGTTTGTACAAAGCACGATGCAAAATTGGGCTGACATGTGCCCACTTACATTGGGGGAGGAGGCATTGTGGGTGTCCTGCTGAGGCTTCCTCATGGAAAACCCCTCCTTGTGGTCCATTGTGAAGTCTCAGCACACTTAGGCCCACAGGAGAAAGAAGTTTCACTGGCTAACCAGGGAATTCCAAATGGGTTTATGTTATTTTCAAGAGGGAGGTTTGGGCCTAGGAGCAATATGACTAGATATTTTTCTTTACCTGAAGACCGTGCCTGTAAGATTTTCTACATCATTCTCACTCCTTACAATGACCAAGAGTTCTTTCATTGCACCCTTTTTAGGCTTAAAACTCCTCCCAGATTTTCTTCAAAATCTCCCTATCCCAGGTAATTTAACCTCTCTGGGCCTCAGTTTCATCATCAAAAAACTGGAAAAATTGCTGTAAAGATACATGAAGTAAAGAAACATGAAAGCACTTAATGGTTGGCTCATAGTAATTGCTTAGAAAATAGAGGTGGTGTCATTGTCATTAGCAACCTACACCAAAGATGAATTTGGATCACGTTTTATGCGTAAGGTGTTCATATGATTAGAGTTCACGTATGTCCTAGCTTTGTTGCGTGCATCCTTGGCTGTTACTCACACTCAGAGCATTGTAGACACAGAAGGCTTAATTAAGGGTCTCAGTTTGAGGGCCTGTGGTATACCCTGCTTCCTGGAGGCAAGAGGGCAGTCAGAGATCCTAGACACAGGCAGCTTTGTCTTGTTTGGAGACCAGTGCACAGCTTCATTCTGGTCATTTTTATAATTCCTCTGTCTTAGGTCTCAATGAGAATGCCCCCAGGGAACCAAAGGCCCGAACTGGCCTTTGGAGAGGGCTGCATTCCCTCTGTAGGCCTTTGAACTTGCCTGGAGCATTGCTCTCGCCTGTAGATCTTATCTGAAATGTTTTCTTCAAGAGGCCCATTCCCTCACCCTCAGCAGTGGTGTGACATGGGCCACTCTCTCATCTGGTTCCCAGCAGCTGGAAATGTGCATATTTGCCTCCCAGCCAGCACACACACAGACTGGGCCTGCCCCCCACATGTTCTTGGAGAACTGGCACTCAGACCCCCTTTCTTGATGCTTTGTTAACATACACTTCAAATGAGTGGGAAGGGCTTGATCTTAATCAAATGTCTCATTAATGTTTGCCCTTGGCTCAGCTCCAATTTGTATTTGCATAAGTTGCACAAATACTCACACATATGACCATACCACCCACCATCATAACATGGAGGTCCTAAGCACATGACGAGCCTATTTTTTCAGCAGAGATGGTTTAAGTAAATGAATAGAATAAATACTTCCTTTCCCAGCAGTACATGTTCAAGGTCACTCAACAATAAGAAAATGGGATAAGAATTCCTGAGCTGAAAATTAAGTCAAACGCAAACCTGATTCTCTACTTTTCTACTTTTTTCTTCTTTCTTTCTTTCTTTCTTTCTTTCTTTCTTTCTTTCTTTCTTTCTTTCTTTCTTTCTTTCTTTCTTTCTTTCTTTCTTTCTTTCTTTCATCTCTCTCTCTCTCTCTCTCTCTCTGTCTCTCTCTCTCTCTCTCTCTCTCTCTCTCTCTCTCTCTCTCTCTCTCTCATCAATGCAATTGATGAGTGTTTGTGTGAGAAATATATGGTTATTTAGACCCAGACTCCCATGTAAAGTTCTTCCAGCTCAAGAGGTAGGGTGGTTTTATACTATAAGAATCTCATAGAGATGTGGTTTGAGGTTAGAGCCTGAAACTGGGTTTTTCCACAGTAAGTTTTCAGGACCACATGCATCCAAATCACTGGGAGTTGGTCAAAATGCAGATTCCAGGGCCTCACTCTAGACCTCACAAATCAGAAGGTGCAGAACCTAGAAATTTTCATTTTATATTATTTTCCAGGAGACTTCAAATGACACACAAGTTTGAGAAACATTGATCCAAATGTTCAACTAGAGGAACACAGCAGAATCACCTTTAAAACCCTAAAAAAATCCAGAGATAAGAAAGATGTCTCTGGGCTCTACTTTGTTGATATTGATTTAATACATTTAAGAGTAGATCCCAGACATCTCTATTTGGATTAAGTTCCACAGTGATTCTAATTAAAAGAACAGAGATGGGTCCCAATGTTTTCCAAATTTTGGTTGGGATTCATGGGAATTAATAGGGACAAGAACTGGGGTTGAGATCTTTTCAAAATGGGGATTCCTGGGCCTCATATCTAGAGGTGGCAAGCCAACAGGTTTAGGGTGGGGCTGGGAATTCGTACTTTGACAGCCTGTTCTTAAGTCCCTTTGTGACTGGTTCTTGAAGTTGGGGACCCACTGAAACCTCATGAGGCTTCCTGAATGCCCAGGAACTTTGCTGCTACTTTGCCCTTCTCACTCTTGGCAACCTTGGCACAGTCAGCACTGGGCACAGGCCCACATGTCAAGGTATGCACACGCTTTACAGAGTCTCCTCCAGGGAACTTTTCTGAAGCATCTCCTGCCTTTCTTTTCATTTGAGTTTCATTTCTCTGGAATGCTGATGGCAAGTGCCAAGTAATATCTAGATCACAGCTTCTGAATTTAAACAAAAATCTCTTGAAACCCAAATGAGATTTCTGTAATTTGAAGCTCAAAGATTTTTGTTGTTGTTATTGCATTAAAAGAGTACCATAAAGCGGGTGTTGAGTGGAGAAGAGGGAGACCATCTCTCTAATGGCTCTGTTGCTTTTGATTATTTAATATTTACCAGGTACTGGCAACAGACATGCATTCATCAAAAACAGTTTATCATCCCATCAAGCCCATCCTCAGACACCTAAGCAAATCTAGTTAGTTTTTCATTTACATAACAGTTTTTATTTTCTAAATGATTTAAAATTTTTATCAAAGTAATATATGCACACACTTCTAAAAGTCAAATGGTACTATAAGGTTTATAACCAAAAGAACAAGCCTTCCTGGTAAATTTTTCTTTATAGAATCTCTTATCAATGTCTTTTCTATTCTCTTCTTGAACTTCTTTGTGTTAGCTCTCCTAGATGGTCATCAGGTTCTATATATTTTCTCTTCTATTATTGTTCTCTTTAGCTTTACCCTTATTTGATAGATCACTTTCTATCATCCAGCCCTCTACTGACATTTTTACTTAGCTATCATATTTTCTAATTTTCAAAATGTCTTCCTTATTTATCTTTGGTGTATCTTGGTATTGCTTTATGGATGCAATATATTCAATTAGTTCTCTGAAGTTTGTGATTTCTGAAGATTTTTTTTGTCCTCTAAATTACTTTCATTTTTTCAAAGGTCTTAAGAAAGACTCAGTCTCATGAATTACAGGACAGAGGGAGATCAATTGCTTGTATTCTGGGTTTTAGGTGAGAGGAAGATGAAATGCAGGTTTTTATTCAAAACTCCTATTTTCAGTTTATCTCTGGACCCCATATTCCTTCCTGTATCTGTGTTTTTTAGTTCATGGCCTCTTTGGTTCTGATACTTGAGACCCATGCGGTCCAGTACCATCAACCCCTGTCACATGTGGCCATTGAGCACTTGAAATGTGGCTGGTCAGAATTGTGATGTGCTGTGAGTGTAAAAATATATACTGAATTTTGAAGACATTATAAAAAAAAGTAAAATATCTCATTATAAATTTTTAAAACATTGATTGTATGTTGAAATGATAATATATTGGGTTAAGTAAAATGCATTATTAAAATGAACTTTACTTCTCTGAATGTGGTTACTGAAAAATTTGAAATCACAGCCATGACTTGCATTGTATTCTTATTTGATAGTACAGTTGTAGGGATGAAATCCATGGCCACATTTCTCCTGTTTCAACCCCACATGTACTATGGGAGTCATTCTCTCTAGTTCCTGATCATTTATGGGCTCAGCATGACAAATGGCATGTTTCTTCTGGTGTCTTCTGCAGGCTCATAGTTTCAACTTTCTCTGTTCTCTTTAGGTCAATTATCAGCCCCCAGCCCCCTCAGCATTGCTTTATATCTTAAAAAAGTTGGTTGATATATCTCCTCTCCCATTCTTCTAGCATTTATAAGTTTAATAATTTTCTTTACTGTCGTTTAGGTAAGGTTTTAGAAGGGAATGGAGATAAATGTATGCAGTCAGTCTGCCATTTGTAAGTTTTAATGGCCCCTTGAATCAGAATAAATTGCCAACTTTAGGGCCCATGATAACTTTCCCTTTATGTCTAAGATCTCTGTGCTAGTCGGCTTGAGTTGCAAAAACAAAATACCATAGACTGTATGGTTTAAACAATAGGAATGCATTTTGCATAGTTCTGGAGTCTGGAAGCCCCAAATTAAGGTGCTGACTGATTTGGTTCTCTGGGGAATATTATCTTCCTGGCTTGGAGACAGTTTTCTCACTATATCTTCTCATGGCACATAGAGTAAAAACAGCTCTCTGCTTTCTCTTTTTAGAAAGGCACTAGTCTCATTATGAGGTCCTACCCTCATGACCTCATCTAAACCTAATTGTTTCCCAAAGGCCCTGTCTTCAAATATCATCACGTTGGGGGGTAGGGGTTTCATCATATGAATTTTGGAGAGATGAGGAGGGACACAATTTAGTTCATATCAGTCTCCATTCTGGCTCATGATCTTTTTTTAAGCAAGAAATTGTCCTCCACACAGACATCATTTGCTCTCCTTACCTTCACTCACATAGTTGCTACCAGTTTATTTACCTCAAAGTTTTTAATTTTTTTTATAGAAAAGCCTAATTTCATCACCTTTACTTTCATCACCTTTATATTGTTTAAAGACTTTTTTTCCTCCAGAAATTGATAAGATAATTTTAAAATTTACTTGGAAAAGCAAAGGGCCAATAATAGGCTAAATAATCTTGAAAAAAAAAATACAAGTTGATAGACTCATGCTACTTGACTTCAAGACTGCCAATCAGAGTAGTATGATATTGATGAAAGGCTAGTGTATGTCAGTGGGGCAGAATAGAGTATTCAGAAATAAATTCATAAGTATATGATTAAATAATTTTTGATAAGAGTTTCAAAACAATTTAATTGGGAGAGAAAAATCTCTTCAATAAATGGTACTAGAACAATGAAATATTCATATATATACACATATATGTACGGGTATATACTATATGCATGAAGAAACTGAACCCCTACTCTATATCTAAAAACCAGTTAGAGATGGATTTAACATCTAAATGTAATAGTGAAAATGATAAACATACTAGAAGAAAACCTGGAGGACTATCTTCTTGATCTTAGGCTAGGCAACAATTTATTGGAAAAAGTATTTATTGGAAAGGATACAGAAAGCACAAATCATAAAAAAAATGTAATTTGTATTTCATCAACATTAAAAATTTCTGCGTGTAGAAAAAAAGCATCAAAGAAGATAAACAAGCCACACGCTGGGAAAAAAATATTCACAACACACATATCTGACAAAGGACTTATATCAAGAATATGTAAAGAACTCCTGTAACTCAATAATAATAATACAAACAACCTAATTAAAAAATGAACAAAGGTCATAAACAGGCACTTTAACAAAAGAAGATATCCAAATAGCCAATAATCACATGAAAATATGTTCAATATTATTAATCAACAAGAGAATGCAAAATAAAACGATAATAAGAAATTATTACACACTCACTAGATTGACTGAAATGAGAAGGATTTACAGCACCAACTATTGGAGAGAAGGTGGAGCAACTGGACCTCTCACACATTGCTGGTGAGAATGTGCAATGGTATAAAAAATTGACTAGTGTCTTATATATACTTGCTCTAAGCTCAACAATTCCACTCAGGTGTCTGTTCAAGAGATATGGAAATACGCATTTACAAAAAATGCTTTGTAAGAGAAAGTGTATAGCAGTTCTATTCGTAATAGTCACAACTTGAAAACTTGTAGGTAGCTAACAGCAAACAAATGGTGATATACCCACAAAATGGAACACTCCAAATGCATGAATTATGGATACACACATCAGAATTGAGCAGATCTCAAAAGCAGTATGCTAAGTGAAAAAAGCCTTACACAAGAAAAAAATATACTGCATGATTTTATGTGAAAATCTAGAATAGGCAAATTTAACCTACTGTAATAGAAATCAGGTCAATGATTGCTTTGTGGTTTGGAGGGGCTGACTACGAAGGAGTATGAAGAAACATATGAAAGAGTATGGGGATGATGGAAAGGTGCTCTGTCTCGATAAGCATTTTTCAAAACTGCTTGAATGATACATCTAAGATCTGGACATTTACTGTACATAAATTATGCTTTAAAAAGGAAATTAATTAAAACAACATGCTACATAAAATTCATTTATTGGGTTTTATTTTAGCAGATGAACCTTAAGAAGTTACTCATCTAACTTCACCTACTTCCTTAGTTTGCACATCCTTCTAACTGGTGTAAGTTGAAATGTTTATTTATTTCTTCAAAGATGTACTTTTCTGGATAAGATTCTTGACCTAATTGATCTGTTGACCTGGAACTAAAAACAGGAGGAGGAATTTCTTACAATGTTCCAGAAGACACTTGGAATGCTGTAAGATGAGTTGTACATTTCTACGTATGCTCTACTTTATGGCCAAAATGTTACTTCCATAATTCTTATTCCACTGCATTAGCTGACAGTACACTTTGCCTGTTCTTTAAAGAAGCATTTTTGTTTATGTATCTGTATTACTCAAGAGGCTTTAAGTTGTAATTAGTAAAAAAAAAAAAAAATCAACTTGAAACGGCTTAATTCTTTAAAAAACCTTTTAATCTCATGTTAAAGAAGGTTGAATGGTTCTAAAGTGGGTTACATTAGCAGCTCAATGATTTTTCTAGGTCTTGGATTATTTCAATCTTTCTTTCTACCATTTTCAGCACATCACTTTTGTCCTCAGATATTAAATTTTCACATTCGTGGTTGTACCTCATGGTTGCAAGAGGACTGTTGCTTTTCTAGGTATCACATCAAGAAATGAAAATCTAGAGATTTCTTCCTGTGTGTCTTTATTTTTTATTTTTAAGCAAGGGAATGTTTTTTCAGAAGCCATTCAACAGACTTCACTTAGTCATCTCACTGACCTAATATGCAAAAAAGAAATGGAATTGCCATTACTGAGTTAGAACCATAAGGTCCCTTCCCTGAGGCTGGTACTTGGACTATTCTCCTTGAAGTCATGGGCATATATTGGAGGGTTTATACCTGGCCATAATCAGTGTCAAAAGGCTGGAAATGGCAGTCTTGATGAATACTGGGTCAGCAATTAACAATGTCTGCCAAGGTATCATTCATGTTTACTGTTTTTTCTTTACATTTAAACATAAAGATAGAGATTATTTCCCCCACTTCCCTACAAATATGGTGAATAGTGAAAGGGTGTGCTCTCAGTAGGTCCTTCATAGTATTGCTTGATGATTGATATTACAATCTTTTTCCAGAAAATATTTAATTCTGCTCAGAAGGCCCTCAGTATGCTTCATGATCTCAAAATGTTCTAATTGATTGGACAAGTTTAAGAAAACAACTGAAAAAATGCATAAAATTATGTATTTTAAGAAGAATGAGGAGATTATTATCATACATCAACTTGAGGAGCCTGTTTTGGGGGAATTTTCCTAGGTTTCCTAATTGTCCTACTTATCATGGTCCTCAATATGATCATTCAAGAATAGGAGAGAGTCAGAAGTCTGTTTTTTTTTTTTTAAAGCTCTCTTTTAAGATTAATGTTCTTGCTTAAAAGACTTGTAGAGTGGATTTGATGCCTACTTCTCCTGGCCTTCATTAATACTATTACCTGTCATCTAGAATGGGCTGACTCAAAGGACCCATTCATAATGGTTTCACCGTATATGGAGCCAGCTATTATTTGAATGAGGGTTGTTTCTTCTTTGGAGTCAGAGGGAGCTGGCAGATTTCAGAGATGCCTAGAATATCTGGGGCCCAGTTTACAAAGTGCTTTATGACAGCAGATGGAGGCACATGGAGCAGGGGATTCTAGGGTGGTTCAGTATCAGCACCTCTTGCAAGCGGGTGGAGGGTCTTGTTAGTTGACCTAAGAGATTCCATTCTAATGTGCTGAAGATAGATTTTAGGCCTGGCCTTTCCTGAGGCTAAGAAAGATTCATTGCAAATTTCTGTTTACTTGTCTGGCTTTCGTGGGATAGCCAGTGTTTTCCCTTGTCTTAGGTTATCTTTGGCTGGAGGGCAAGAAAAATAGTCAATGATGTCTTGGAAGTTTAAGTCTCTACTATACGGATCTTTTAAAAAATATTTGGTTATCCAGCAAGATATTTCTTGTGTTTCTACATCTAAAATTTCTCTGTGGTTTGGCAGTACCAAAGCTTTTCATGGCTGCCAGTTATATCTTAATTGGATCACCTTGTGGAAACTTCAGAGAGGTTTCCTAGAATTTGTTTCCAATTTCTGATGCTGATTCAGATTTTATTATCTAAGGTGAGACAGACATGACAATATCCTTATTTTCTTTCTTTTTAAAAGGACTTGCTGCATTTTTCAAAATACCTCCCAGAGAGTGTTCACTGGTGAGGAACATTCTCCTTTCTTGGAAAAAAATGTTCTTGCTAGCTCTGTTACCCTGCAAATAAGGGTGACTTTTTTTTTTTTAATTCAATTGAGGAAAAAGGTAACAGAAATTTCAAATAAGGGGGAGAAAAACTCCACTTTGTACTTATCCCTAAACGCATTGTGTTATTATTGTTATTTTAAATAATGCTTATCTGAGTCTACCTTGTGTTATGTGTCACAATGTGCTTGCATTTTTTTTTTTTTTGACAAAATTATAAGCACCCTGAGGGCAGGGACAACATCTCATTCCTCTTTCACCCTTTTAACATAAGCCAGGGTGTCTGATATGTAATAGGTGCCTGCAACATATTTATGGAATGAAAATGCTCTAAATATAACTATGGAAAACACATGAGTAGGTATTAACATGAATGTTTTTTTCCCTAATATTTAATGCATTGGAAAATTTGTTTTAATAAAAAAAAAAATTGAGGCACGGACTTACCTATAATAGGATTCAAATTTGTTATAAATCAACACAGATATGTGGACATAGAAAAAAGACTGGAAGGAAATACGACAAAATAGTAAAAATAGTAATTTTAGGGTGGTGAGATTAACAGTTAATTTTAATTTTTAAATTATTTTACTCATATTCAAATTATGCACAATAACCATTTTATGAGAAACTAAACTTAAAAGTTTTTATGCAGTTTTTTTTAAAAGACCATTTTTCTCAATTTTAAACCAAGACATTGCAATATTTATTAAAAATTATGGCTCCCAGTTTTATTTAGTCTGACTGTGTACCAGGCTCTATGTGGAATGCTTCATCTTATTATCTCTTATAGTTGTTACTTAATGACCTCACTCCATGTGTTTTATTGTCTCCATTTTACAGATGAAGAAAACGATGCACAGAGTCTAAGGGGTAGCCATGCAGAAGGAGAGGAGATAGGGACTGGACCCAGCAGATGCTAAGGCTCGGGTTATAACCACTTATCCCACTCACTTCCAGTTGGACATCACAGTGGAGATTCTCTGGCACAGACCTTTAGAACCTATTAACTTCATGCTATTCTCTTTGCCCTTGGTTCACATATTAAAATGTGTGACAGTTGTATCATTTGTCTGAAGTATTTAGTCCTCTGTAATTTATGAATATCTAAAGACTTAGCAAACACTGGTAACATACAACAGTAATAGTAAAATTTATCATACGTGTAGGTAAAAAGAACAAATGGGAAACATGCCTCAAATTTTTGACGGTAATTGTTAGGGACATTTACTTCCTAGGTAATATGGTTTCGTAATGTTTTAATTTTGTATTCTGAACATGTGTTATTTCTAGTCCAAAAAGACAATGAAAATATGATAAAAGGTGGAATTAATTAGCTTAAAGCAGGGTCAGCTTTGTGAAGGGCAAAATTGTAAATAGCTTTGGCTTTGCAGGCCACATGGTCTCTGTCACACCACTCAACTCTGCTAGTATAGCACAAAAGCAACCATAGATATTTCATAAAGGAATGAGCAAGGCTTGTTCCAATAAAACTCTATTTACAAAAACAGGCAATGTGCCATATTTAATCCATAGCCATAGTTGCCCAACCATTGTGTATTAGTCTCCTATCAACAGTGTAACAAATGACTACAAATTAGTGGCCTATAACAGCACAAATTTATTCTCTCACAGTGCAGGAGGACAGAAATGACCATCACTGGGCCAAAATCAAGGTATTAGCAGGGCTGCACTCATCCTGCAAGCTCCAGGAGAGAACCTGTTGCTTGTCTCTTCCAGTTCCGAGATTTCAAGTTTGGCTTGTGGCCATGACACTTCAGTCTCTGATTTTGCCTTCACGTTGCCTTCTTGCCTACCCCTTTTAAGAACTTTGTGATTGATTGCCTACCTGGATCATTAGGATCTTCCCACCTCAAGGTCCTTAATCACAGGAGTCACCAAACCCCGGCCACAGACTAATACTGGTCCATGGTCTGCTAGGAACCAGAATCGGGCCAGGAGGTGAGCGGCAGGCAAGTGAGAGAAGCTTCCTCTGTATTTGCACCTGCTCTCAGTGCTAGCATCACAGCCTCAGCTCTACCTCAGGTCATCAGGCTTCAGATTCTCATAGAAGCACCCGTCCTTGGTGCCAAAAAGGTTGAGGACTGCTGCAAACACATCTGCAAAGTCCTTTTTGCCATATAAAGTACATTTACAGATTTCAAGAATTAATTAGGACCATTATTCATCCTATTCATACCCAGGTTTAAAGCAACAAAAGGGTGGGGGCCACTGTAGAAAGAGCACTGATTTAGGAACACGCTCACCTAAATGGGGGCCCCAGCTCTAGCAGTAACTGTATGTGGAGTCTTAGAGGGTCATTTTATTTATCGGACTATTTGTTTTTCTCATTTTGATGTAGAGGAATTAGCCTTTATGATCCCCAAAACATCTTTTTTTTTTAGCTTTGTCAGCTTTAAATTTTATGATTTTGATAAAGAGCATTTTTTTTTAACATTTGCCTTCTGTCACAGTGACCTTTACTGTAAGTAATATAAATCTATTCTAAGCAGCTTTGTTCTAAGTTGTGTCAGGGAAAGTTCGTTTATAAACAAAAATGAATGATTCCCAACTTAGCATAAACATAGAGAAATAATAGCCAGCCCTCTCATTAGGAATAAAAAAAAATTTTACATTCCTCTCTGTACAGAAAAGCTTTTGAGGAGTCCGCAAAAGTGTTTTCAGAACTTGCAGATAAAGAATAATAAACCAGGATGATAAAAGAAGGAGAACAGAGTTATTACATGGAGCTAGGTCAAAAGAATATATAGATATTGGAAACTAATATAATAAAACTGAAAAAAAAGAATATATAGAAGGTATACACTTAGGCCTTATGAATTCTTAAAGATGGGCTGCAATCCTGTTTATGAGTTTCCTAGTAAGAGAAGCAAAGAAAGAAAGCTGATCATATAAGAATAAAATAGTAGAATTATAGAAATTGCTAGACATTCCCAAACATGAGTGATATTTTCATGAATGTCCCTAAACAGGGACATTAACATTGTTCTCACAATATCAGTTTATTTTTCATGCATTCAACAGATATTCTTTGACTGCCTACTACCTCTCTGGCACTGTACTCATCAATAAGGAGATAGTCATGAAGCAGATAGAAACGCCTCAGTTCTCTTGGAACTTGTGGTCTGGCAGGGAATACAAATATTGGCGAGTGCAATGAGTAATAAGAATGGGGAAGAACAGAGAGGCATAGGAGTCTATAATAAGGAGGCTTTCTTTATGAGCTAGTTAGGAAAGGCCTTTCTGAAAAATGACATCCAAGGTGTCTGTGGGATGCTAGTAATTAGTCAGGCAAAGAGTAGGGGAGAAAGTTTCTAGGAAAGGAGAAGAGCATGGCCTGTTTGAAGACCTGGAGGCAATTGACTGACATATAATTACCCAGTATTGTCTTGTATTGCTGAAGTAAAGAGAGAACAGAGCATAGACTAGTGTCAGAATGTGGAGGGCCACACTAAGGATTTGAACTTTATCCCAGTCCGTGGAGAGTGTATTATTTAGGATAGCGTTAGCCATTGTAACAAGTAACGCTGAAGGTCTCAGTGGCTCGGCGCATACTGTAGTTTATTTCTGACTCTCATAGCAATCTGACATGATGTTTCTAGTGGCTGGGCAGCTTTCCTTCAGGTGGTGTTTCTATTGTGTCCCCTTCATCCCCAGGGCCTCTTTCTGCTGACAGTGGAGGTGAAAGAGGAAGTGGAGACAGCACAGGTGTATCTTAATCACCTCAGACTCTAAATAGTCACAGAGCAACAGGAGGTTGGAAAGATATTCCCTGACTGGGTAGCCACTTCACAGCAACATATTGACTGGAAAGGGTGTGTGTGGAGGGGTGGACTTTGGTGGACTTCGGAGGCCAGTTAGCTGTTTCTACCATGAGAAGCTCCTGGAGAGTTGTAAGCAGGATTGTGGTATGATCAAATTTGAATTTAAAAAGGCCATTCTGACTGCAGTATGAAGAATGGATGGGGTGGGCAAGACTGTACACAGAGAGACCAGTTATATTGCGCACTACAAACAATAGCAATTGTCACAGAAGAGTTCCTTAGGGCCTCTCTCAGTGACAGCAAAGGGCATGATGCCAATGTTCATGTTAGCGAAAATCATTATATCAGGGCCATATTAGTTAGAAATATGTTCAACTGTGACAACCAAAGGATTCATTTTCCTCTTAAAACCAGAAGTCTGAAGGTAGGCAACCCATTGGCTGATGCCAAGAGTGATCCAAGTCGTCCCAAGGGTTGGCTTCTTTCAGTCTACTGTTTTACTGTTTTTAGCTTGTAGGTTTTAGCCTCATGGTCTTAAGACTGTTGCTGCACCATTAGACAGAAATGAGAGGGGTAGATTGACCAGAAAAAGACCATTTCCTCCTGACATTTTATTCAGAAAGGGAAGGGAAGCTCAACTCAGGAACTTTCCCATGGAACTCATGGGACACATGGCATCCAGGCCTTCAAAGGAGTTGGAAAGCTGTGAATTTGAGAACTGTGTGCTTATGTGTATGTGCACGTGTGTGTGTGTGTGTGTGTGTGTGTGTGTGTGTGTGTGTGTGTGTGTAGAAGAGAGTCTTGATGGAGAATCTTAGGGAAGTACTGGGGATAGGAGATGAGACTGGAAAAGTACAGACTTCCTCTACAGGATTAGCCTCACAGCAGAATGTAGTGTTCGCTGTTGAAGACAATTGTACCATCATGGTCAGTGACATCACAGTTGTTTGTTTTTGTTCAGCTTCTCCAGATACCTAGAGATGGTTCATAAGCGATCATCAATTCCTACTCGAAGCACTGTCATGACACTAATGTGGGAGATCTGCTTAAATGTCAGGGATAGACCTTTGAGCCTTGTGATACGGATGGCAACAGCTCACTGTCACCCAAGTTCCAGGCTGAACAGTGACATTGGAGAATCAAGTAGTGGTTCGTCCCAGGTTCCCAGAGGACAAGGGAGATGGAAATGAAGATTAATCTGACTCTGGGTCGCTCCCTCCCAAACCATCCCCTCTGTTCAGAGAGGAGGAAGCAAAGAAAGAAGAGGGGCAGAGATGGGACAGAGACTCTCTGAAAGAACCCTCCTCTTTACACAGCCATCCAGGTTACTGCCTATTCACCAAGTGCTCCAGCCAGCCCTGTGGGAAGTAGCACCTCCACCTGTAATATGTGCATTGCAGTGACTTTTACATATCTTCCTTTGGAGTGGTCCTGCTTGAAAAGAATTTCAAAAGTTGTTAAGTAATGTTATTTGGGAAAATGGACCCCTGAGCCCCTGAAATGATATTAGACATGCAAATATCAGACTCATTTTTTTGACAGCCCTGTGCTTAGAGTAAAGATTCCCTTTCACCAGCTACCACATCTCTCCTTGAGATGGCATTTATACTCCATGTATCTTCATAAGGCTCTCTGTTTCACTGGCTTCCATCTATTTCTCATGTTGCCAGTCTTCAGGTAACTGACTGCACTTGTGTTCTGTCTGCCTTGCTTGAAAAAAAGGATTGCTATTTTTTTATACAGCTGGTCATGTAGCTCACCTATATTTGAGGGAAATTAAACGTAATTTGACTTTAGTCTTATTTACTCCTTACTTGATTTTGTCTTAGTTCCCTGAATGGCGTCTTAATTTGAAATACAGGTATTTTTTTCACGTTTATCCTTAGTTTTATCCATAAATTTTTTCAATTTCTGAAATAAAGGGGTTCTTAGGATTTATTGATTGAGCATCTAAAGGTGAGCTTGGGATTCTCTTCTTTCAAATCGAGTGGTTGGCCATGTTTCTCTGAGGAACTTGAATTCCAGATGTCCTCTATGCCAGTGGTTTCCAACTTTTTGTCACCAGAGACCAGTGTTTCTATAAGACTCTAATGCCTGGTGGTCTGAAGTGGAGCTGAGGCAGTGATGCTAGTGCTGGGGAGTGGCTGCAAATACAGATGAAGCTTCACTTGTTCACCTGCCATTCACCGTTTGCTGTTCTTAATAGGCCACGGACCAGTACCAATCTGCAGCCCCGGGGGTTGAGGGCCCCTGCTCAGTGTCATTAGGCTGCCATCCTTTTGCTGACGCTGACCAACATTCAGTGAAATCTGGACAGTTCTGCCTTGTACATCACGATTCCACTTAGGCTAAATGTGTAAATCCCCTTTAAGTTGCCAACACATGCCTAGGGGGTGTTTATCAAGACTTAGGCATCCATTTTTTTTTTTTATACCAGGATATAGAAACCCAAAGAAATAAAAGAATGTAACCTGAATGGAAAAGCTGCAAATTATCTTTTTATGATAAGCTATTTCTCCTGCATGAACCTAAAAGGAAATTACCCCTGCTGCACAATTTGAAAATGAACACAGCATCAAGAAGTCACTAGGAAAGGGAAATTAGCTTGAGGTTGTAAGTAGCAGATGGTGGTTACATGCACTATCGATGGAGGATATGATGAGATGTCTCTGGCACTTCGCTGACAGAAGTACTAGTTCTGACTTCTTAAAAGGTCCATTTCAGTCATCAGACATTTATGTGTGCCTCCTAATAGAAGCATAAAACACTACCTATGCTGTATTCTTGCCAAAAATTGAACCTGGAAATCTGATCTGGTCTAAAGTCTAGATCTAACTATAAATTTATAGGAGACAGACTGTGAGATAATAAAAACCACATCTAGTGTTTGTCCTCAATTCCTGTCATGAAGCTTCAAAATCTCTTGCAATTAATTTAGTGAAAGGAGTGTTTTTATTATGACAATGAGGTGACTCATAGTGGACTCCTAGATAGCTTTAGGATGGAGGCTGGTCACTAAAATAACCAGCTATGGGATTAGAAGTTTGGAACTTTGGGCAAACCCAACCACTGGGGAGGTAAAGGGGGCTGGAGGTTGAGTTCTATCACATAGCCAATGATTTAATCAGTCATGGTTACTTGTTACTTAATGAAACCCCAGTAAAAACCCTGGATGCTGAGGCTCAGGAGAGATTTTTGGTTGGTGAAATATTGATGTACTGTAAGAGTGACAAGCTCTGACTCCATGTGGAGAGGATGCAGATGCTCCCTGTCCAGCAGTCTCCCTGCCCTGGCCCATATCTCTTCTATTTGGCTGTTCCTGAGTTGTGTGTTCTGTAACAAAACTATAATTGTGAGTACAGAATTTATTGTAAGAACACAGAGTTCTGTGAGTCAGTGAATTATCAAACCTGAGAACTCATGAATTTAGAGCTAGTTGGCCAGAGGTGTGCATGGCCTCCTGAGAGCTGGAGATGGTGTCTGAATTGAGGGTAGTCATATGAAGGCCTTTGCCCTTCCTTGTGTCTGCACTAACTCTGGGTAGTTAGTGTCTGAACTGAACTGAATTGCAGTACACCCACTCGAGGTGAAACTGAAAAGTTAGAGGAACATGACAAACAGCCACAGAAGTATGATGACAAAATAGTGGTGTGGAAATTTCCATAGGACTAGTGACCCAGTTTCTTCAACAAATAAATTCCCTGAGGGGTAGGGAAAAGGAAAGACGGGAAGGGAAGTTTTAGGTTGGAAAAGACCTAATAGCAAAGTAGAGAATTTCCATTCTGATTGAAACAAATGAACTGTAAGAAAAATGAGACAATCAGGATTGTCTAAGTAGATTTTTAATGATATTAAGATCTTACTGTTATTTATATAATGCATTATATTGTTATATTAAAATGGTAAAGTATATTAATATATTATATTGTTATTTTATTGTTATATTATTTCAGGTAGAATAATATTATTATGGTTCCATTTATCAGAAAAAACCTTATTGTTTAGAGATACATGCTGAAATATTTATGAATGAAAAGGTGCAATGACCAGAATGTGCTTCAAAGTAATCCAGGGATAAAATGGGTAGGGACGTGGATGCAAGGAAGCAAGGTTAGCCATGAGCCGGTAACCATTGAAGTAGTGCATTTGTTACATTCTTTCCTTGATTTTAGAATATGTTTGAAGTTTTCAGAAAAATAAAAAGACAAAACAACAACAAATGAAATCAATAGACTTAACATTGTATGATTCCATTTATGTAGAGTTCAAAAACAGATGAAATTAATTTATTGTTTTAAAAGTCAAGTTAATGATTACCTTTCAGAGGTGGAAGTGGACACGAGAGCAAGTTCTATATGAAGAATGCTGGCCACACTTTAGATTTTACTCTGAGTGCTGCTTACACAGTGTATTCACTTAAAAAATTTTACTGAACTCTATTTAATTTATGTTCTTTGATGTATGAATGCTATACTTCAATAAAAAATTTAAATAGCCCATTTTTATAGATCCTGCTAAAAATTCACATGTAGGCAGTCTGAAAGAGAAATTGGGAAGATGTGTTGATAATTTAATTTTGTAATTTTATGTAAGCAAATATATTGAAATCCAAGCAAGAATGAATCCTAGGCTCTCAGGATTACATTTACTGAATACAAACTATAAGCTTCTCATTGTGCTAGGCCTGAAACCTGAGCTGGTGGCCACCAAACTGAAGGGAGCTTTACAAGTCATCTTAATCAACTATTTGTCCAAAATCTTGCCAAATAGTCACATAGACTTTACTTGAATATTTCTAGTGATGTGACACTCAATACTTATCTTATCAGTCTGTTTCATTATGGGGTATATTTAATAGTTGAAAATTTTCTGTGCTATGCTGTTTTTGATATTTCTTCTTCCTCAGGATGGTCCTTCAAATATTGAAAGGCAGACATCAAGTGTCAGAATCTTTTTTACTGGTCATGGATTCCTAGTCTCTTCATGGTTTCAGATTCTTTCTCCCACTTAGCAATTCTCTCTTGTGCTTTAATGTGTCCTTGTCTGTTACCAAATATAACATACTAGTGAAAGAGGCAATGATTCTGAATCATTCTAATCCTACCATCAAATTGGATCATCTGTGCCATTTTACCTGTTGTGTTCTATTAATGTGGCGCAATAAGGTATCAGCTCTTTGGCAGCCACAGGGCACTACCGAGTCACTCTGAGCTCAGAGTGAACCCAAATTTCCACTTATAGAAGCCAAGTCTCTTCCTTTTGATAATTATAAAACCTAATAATTGTAAAATTCTGTTTAGAAGTGACTTAAAAAAAGTTTCCATATTCAATGATTAAAAAACTCTAGATTTAAAAAAAATAATAAATTAATATCTCACTGATTTTTATGCCAAAATTAACCTTACAATGAATCAAATCACCAAGTTTAAAAGGACCTAATTTAAAAAGGCCTAACGCAAAGTTAAATAAAAGAAGATAGACACAGAACACGGTGATTTGTATGAACCACACAAAATCTTCCATGAGTAATTTCTTCAGAGGACTGCTTTCTTTACAGTATTGTTTTCCAAGTGCCCCATGGTGCTAAGAGATGTTGATAGGTATGTTCCAAAAAATTGATTTGTATTAAGACGAATTTCAAGAACACCACATACTGTAGACCAGGGGTCGACAAACTTTTCCTGTCAGGGGCCATATAAAAGTAAGTGTCTTAGGCTTGAGGCTCTGTTGCACTATTCAACTCTGCCCTGATAGCCAAGGACAATATATAAACACATGGCTGTGGTTGTGTTCCAATAAAAGCAGGCACTGGGCTGTATTGGGCTTGGGAGTCGTAGATTAGACCCCTACTGCAGCCTCTCCCAGAGCTCCCTTTTTCCATTAGCATATTGAACCACACTTGAAGGCTTTGAGAAGCCCTGCAAAAATGAAATCTATCAGCCACGTTTCATCCAGGGCTTCCCAATATTTTGGCCTGTGGAGCACTTTCTTCATCCATACCTATTAAGCTCCATGGAATAGAGTTATATGAATTATCCATTTAGGAAACAATGGTTTAGCACAAAAGTTTTCATTAAAGAACCTCTTCTGAAAGAATTAAGAAAAAGAAAATACAGGGTTTATTTTTTTAGCTTTTATGAATTACTAAAAATTGAAATGCACTGAACTAGAAGAGATTTAGGTATGAATTAACTTTTTCAAAAGGATGTCATTTTATATTATGAATAGTTGTACACTGAGCAATGCATCCTTACCTGAATAATTTGGAAATGAATTACTAAATTTACAGAATAGTTTTAAATTTTTAGCCTTTGCTCTGTTTTTAGAAAAAAGAACATTTGCACTAAAAATAGGAATCGATACCTGAATGCCAAGGGAATTGAATAATTTTTTTTTTAAATCTCCATCTTGTTAGTAAGTCTGCTGGTTCAGCTTGAGATAATTTTGGACTCTGATATTCTGTGCATCTTCTGCAATTTTAATAAATGTGTGATTTATGTTTTCATTCACGTCATTATATAAAAAAGGGACAATGCCCACCCAGGCCTGTGTCTCATGACATATCACTAATGAGTTGAATGAATGAATTGATTCAGTCATACATGAACCCACATCTCTCTATCCTCATTCATTCTCGTGCCCACAATCTATCATGATTTTGTCAAATATTTTCCTGATATCTACATTTTCCACATCAACCACATTTCCCTGAGCTACTAACAACCATTTCAAAAAAGGAAATGAGGTTAATCTGAAATGGCTTGTTCTCAGTGATCCCATCAAAGCTTATAGCAATCACCCTAATCTTTAAATGATCTATTCATGTAACTTGTCTGAGATTAAAATCTTATGGTTTCCAGAATCTGCCTTTTCCTTCCTTCTGGAAATTGAAATAACATTTGCCCATTTCTTGTCTGTTGACCCTTATCCTGGTCTCCATTATCCTCACTGGCAGGAAAGTTGGTTCTACCATTACTCTCAGGTATGATTTGTCCAGATCAGGAGATTAGAATTCATTTCAGGTCACTCATTGTTTTCTTGTACTGTATCTATATTGGGATCTAATTCCCTCTTTACAGTATTCATTTTACCCTTTTTAGTCTAAATAGCAATATCTTTGAAAGAATATGCAAACTTCATACTTGCTTTTTTGCCACCCGTGAACATTACAGTATAGGTGTCCATGGCAGGTCTATCCCTTCCTTGTGTGTTATTTTCAAGTGAAGCTGGTATGATCCACTCCATAGTTTGGAATTGCAAAAACTGGTCATAGCTATTTTTAAAAGTCAAATGAATATTGTATTGGTGGGGCATCCAACTTCTCTGAAATACCTGTCTAACCACCACTCCCACCCACTGTGTCAATTTTTCAAGATTCCAAAGGTCTTACACAGTTTAAGAGTATAGACAACATGGAGAATCTGATTTACCCAGTAGTGTCACTTGTTCCTGTACTAGTTTGTTGCCCTTGTGCACTGCTGTGATGGTATTTCTGCTAGCCTAGTGCCTCCGTGTTGGACAACTCTAGTTCCTGAAGTATCATACTCCATTCTTGGTCTTTTATGGCTAGAGTTTGTGGATTAACACTAAAAAGCCATGCAGTCTAAAGCAGTCTGGCTAGGTAAGATGGGCTGTTTGGGCTCAGCCATATTTTGGGCCAGAGAGCATCCTCCCTTCTAGATCATACTGCCCCAGGAATGACCCCAGATCTCCACCTATACCTCCGTCCCTCATAGTGAGTTTTCTTTTTAGGCCCTTCATGTTTTTCCTGACAGCAGACATTAGAAAATATGCTGAATCCAGAGTGGTGGGAGCTGAATTCTTCCTTGGTCTCCAATACAAGTCTACCAAACTTTGAGCTCTGCAAATAACAGGAAAGGAGGCAGCTTCTTCCAGGCCACAAAAGCCCCAACACACTCCTTATCGGTACAAAGGGGGCTTAGGTTCCTGATATTTGTATGACCACACGGTCTTACTTTAAGTAGGCTTCCTGTTTCTACCTAAAAGACAACCTTTGAATTGTAGCTTCTCTAGCTAAAGTTCTGCCTACCCAGCACTTGCTGTGTGACAATGATTAAAGATAGACATATAAATTGCCTTCAGTGTTTTTCACAAGCTTAGCTCATTCGAGAGTCTAGCCTTCTTCCTTCTCATAGGTCTCTGATAGTTTTGTTGGAGTGATTTTCAAACTACTTAATGGAGCTCTATTATGGAAACCAGTAGGCAAAAAAGGAGAGGGACTATATTTTTTTGGGTAGGCTGGCTGTGGTAACAAAGATACTCAAACCTGTAATGGCAACAATATGGAAGTTTGTTTCTTAGTCAGGTGATCGTTGTGGGCTAGTTGAGAAGTCAGTGGTGTAGCCCCACACCACTTAACCATTCTGGGCCCACACTGATGGAGACTCAATCATCTGTACCATGTGACATGTCACAAATGTATATTACACTTTGCTCCTTTTTTTTAATTATAACTTTTTATTTTGAAATCACTTAAAACTCATAGAAGTTGCGAAAATAGTATAGAGAGTTCCTGCTCTTCGCCAAATGATATCTTACGTTGTCAAAACCAGGAAGTTGACACTTATACTATTTACTCAGATACAAACTTTATTTGGCTTTCACCAGATTGTACATGCATTTTTAAAAGTCTGTCTTACTTTTAACCTAAAAAAGACCCATATTACCTATCTATCTATCTATCTATTTATCTATCTATCTATCATCTGTCATCATCATCATCCATCGATATTTTGGTGGTGGTGTTGGTGGTGGTGATGGAGGTGGTATGTGTGTATGTGTGTGGTACTGTACTAGATGCTGGGAGTAAACTTCCATGCCTCTCTGGATAGCTGAAAGGTCTCCATCACTGTTAAACATTCTTTCATCTAAATGCAGATAATCATATGATCTTCTTTTAATTTCTTTCTCTTTACACCTTCATCCAAATGAATTTTAGTAGTATTCAATTCTTGGCTCATATATCCAGAGGAGATAATTTTCTCAATATCCAGTCACTACTTGATTTAAAGACAATTGTATCAGATGCAGAGTACACACTTTTTCCCCCTCTCACAAAAAGCCTGATACCAATTAAATTGGAAATTAATAAGTTTGTGTTCTTCAAAATTTATGTTCAGTTTATTCTTCTCCTTTTTCTTATTCAATGGCCCAATCATCCTTAGAACAGGCTTGGCTCCTTTCTAAGCCTCTGGCAGCATTTTATTGGGTTTTAGTTTTCATTTTCAGCATAATACAACTATCTGGAGAAAATACTTCCATATGTATTTGCAGTTCTATGGCACCTCCCTGCCACTGAAAACACTATTTAAAACTGCATAGGAGAGTTTAAACAATTGTGAAATTCCTAAAACTGCCCCCTCTATTGCCAACAAGTCTTCTTCTGGCTGAGGTCTAAACTTGTAACCTCAGCTACCTTTCTGGAGCTTTGTTTTCAGCATGGCACTCTCTCATTCTTCTTAATAAATGGTTTGAACATCTAAAGTAGCCACAATGACTCCTGGCATTTGTCAGAGGCGGAAATCCGCATGGCAGACTGAGAGGGTCATAAAATCTTTGTTTTAGTTTGGACTCATTTAAGAACTGGAATGAAATTAAAAATGTTTTTTTCTTATGTGGTCACAGAGGTTTCCTCTTAAGAGGTGGGAATTCTACCAGGATATGATGTATAGGGAAAATGGCGATTGCAGTTTTGTTCTTATGCTTTGTTTTGCTTATCCATGGAAGTATGAATCTTCTGGCCTTCTTCTGAGTACTCTAAAGTCCCTTTATTATAGTCAAAGTCCCATATCTGACCTTTATTTTTACTGATAAGTTTTAAATGACTTTACATATCATCTCCAAACATGCTTTCAGAATGTGCCTTCCTTTGCATGCAAACATCCATTCCCACATTCTCATATTTGTGAATTCTCTTTGTCTTTCAGAAACATTGGTGTCTATCCAAACCTTTCAGACCAAAAGGGTATAACTTTTGGTTTGTGGTCTCATCTGTCCCTGTCTCTCGTTACAATGACACACCGAGCTCAGAAAGGTCTACAGAAAAAAAAAAATTCTCTCATCTCTGCTTCCCAAGTGGGCCTATTTCAGACACACTCAAAGGTAAGAGAATGAAAGGTGTCTGGGTTTAGTGATACCCTGGTTGTTGGACAATGATAATTGCTTGATTAAAGACTTGGCATATTTATAAAACCATGATTTAAAGCAGAAAACGTGTTAGCAGATACAGCTTCAGGCTTTGAATGAAAGCTGACCTTGAAAATTAAATGAGAAGAGATTCTTGTAATAAAATAAATTCAGTTCTTTGCATATACTCAATATACCCAAAGCCAGTTAAGAGTTATGATTAAGGTTCTTTCATCCACCAAACACTTTCTGAATGTCTCCCTCTTGGTCTAGGCTCTGTTTTTGGGTTCAGAGACACAGTCCTGGTAATCAGCCCTCAAGAAACTCTCATTTCACTTAATACAGGTATGCTGCTAAGGATCATGAACAGAGACACACAAGCAGGTGGGGATGGTAAAACTTGCACCTGTTCAACAGTTTTTGATTAATTTTCAAGAATAAACAGTGTTATTTACAGTGGCCATGACATGGAAGTAACCAAAGTGTTCTCCAATAGATGATTGGATAAAAAAAAGCTGTGGTACATATATACAATGGAATATCACTCAGCCATAAGAGGAGATGAAATACTGCCATTTGTTACAACATGGATGGACCTCAAGATAATCACGCTAAGCAAAATAAGACAGACAGAAAAAGTTGAAAATCACTTGATATCACTTATATATGGGATATAAACCTAAAAGCAACAAATGAACAGGAGAAACAAGCAGAGACTCATGGGCATGGACAATAGACTAGTAGTTACCAGAGGGTAGTGGAGAGCGGGAAGGGAGGAGGTAGACAAGGAAAAGGAGTCAAATCTGTAGTGACAGAAAGAGATTTAACTATTGGAGGTGAACCCACTATGCAAATACATATATACTTTACTGTTAAAACGTACAGCTGAAACATTGGATTTTGTTAACCAATGTCACCCTAAAAAATAAAGAAAGAAATTTCAGGTATGGCCTCACTTTCCAGTTTATCTTTTTTTTTTTTTTAATTTATTGTTATTATTTTTTATTATGGTGACATTGGTTAATGAAATCCAGTAAGTTTCAGGTGTACAATTCAACAGCAAGACATTGTGTGTATACTGCCTATAGATTTCTTTCATCACCACATATTTTATCTTGGGTTCTAAGTTAAATCTATTCCTATTATCCTTGGGGATGTAATTGTCTATAATATATTTATTATCTTGATGTTATGGTCATCATAGCATAAATTGCTTACTGTGGCATTATTGACTTAAATTCAGAACAGGAAATATTGGGTGAAAATAAATGAAATTCCAAGTATTCTGTTAATTGTTTGGATCAGTTTTACAGAACATTAAAATTCTTGAAAAAAAAAGCAGTATTTCCTGGGATTAAACTTAAAAATTGAACATAACGTGAGAATTATATTATGGTAAGAAGTCCATTAAGGAGACAAGTTTGATGCTTTCCTTTCAGGGTTCATTCTAGATAAAATGGGAGAGAACATTCTTCTTTGTTTTCCCTTCTCTTTTATGTCAGGGTCCGTGGAAAATGTGTGAAACCATTAGTTGTATATGAAATATATGACGAAAATAAAGGCTGAACTGTCCTGATGAAAATGAATGTTGTTGCCACATTTATTGTCATTTATCATATAGTATAAATCTACAGCTACTTACTTAATTTTTTGTTTGCTAACATTTAAAAAAAGTTTACAATCAACCCTTCCAGCATCAGTGTACTAAAAAATGTGCATGTTTAATGAAATATTAAGTACTGAATTTTCATTTCTCAAGAGAGTTGATAATAAATATACAACTTCACAAAATGTTTGTCAGCATTTGCTCTCCACCATGGGGACCATTGTGATCACACTGACCACATGAAAACAAAAAATAAACCTGCTGAGAAAATATTAGCATCTATGTCAGTAGTTGTTTGAAGATGAGAGTACACAAAAACAAAATTTCACCTGGGTAGCTACAGACTCTGTGCTGACATATATATATCACTGTGTGAAGCATGATTTTTCTTTTAGATCAAATTACTCTTGCTCATTTTTGATACTTAATTCTTTTGTGAATGTATGAACAATAAAGTAATGAATGTTGATGCATTGGCTTCATTAGCATAATTTTGTAATTAGTTAAATGATATTAGCTCTATGTCAGGGTAATTAGATGCTTTAAAATGAAAACTATGTCCCATTAATTCTTCCTTATATATTCCCAAGAAATATGAGCACAAATGTTGACAAATACTTGTGTATTAATGTTCACATCATCTTTATTCATAATAGCCTCAAATGCAAACAACAAATATTCATCAATAGGAGAAAGCATAAATCAAATGTGGTATATTCATATAATCAAATATTACTCAGCAATTAAGAAACTTGAGCACATGCAATAACAGAAAAGAATGTACAAATTTACCATGTTAAGCTAAAGAAACTAGCCACTTAAGAGCACACGTTATGTGATTATATTTAGATGAAGTTTAAGGACACACTAAAGTAATCTATGCTGAAAGAAGTTCAACTAATGTTTGCCTTGCGGAGTGTGTGTGTGTGTGTGTGTGTGTGTGTGTGTGTGTGTGCGCACATGTGTGCATGTGTGTTAAGGAAATCTCTGGGATAATGAAAATGCTCTGTATTTTTTTCTGAGTGGTGGTCACATAAGTGAATATATGTAACGACACGTAAAATTCATTAAGACATGTATTTTACTATATATACATTATAAATCAATAAGAAAAATAAAAAAAGAGAACAACTAATGATTACTTTTGATAAAATTTAAGGAATGAAAATAAAACTTATGAAGTTCAACCTGTCAAAGATGAAATATTCAACGTTAGTAAAAATGCTATTGTAAATTCTGTTTAAAATTTCCACAATGAAGATAAAAGTATTGTTTTTGCACTAATAATACATTCAAACAAACTGTGATAGTCTACAAACCACAAGAAAATAATTAGTTTTTAAAATTTGCAATTAAAAATACATTTACAATTAAAGTGAATTACAAAAATGTTTTATAAAGTTGATATTAAATTTTAGAAAATGAGCATGTCAGTATGAACATTCTCCCCTTGCTATTCACTATTCATTGGATTTTAGAAATGATTGTGCCTTTGCATAACTATTTTGTGAATAAACTTAAATGTCTTACAATGATAGTGGACATTTTTGTAAGTGAGTCTTCTAAATTTTGGTTGAATTTCATTCAAAATCACTATTTGAAATCTTTAATCAAAGTATTTAGACATGGGAGCTATTTTAGCTATTATATATATTGAAATTATAAGTATTACAAATTATCAATATTGAAAACAAAACTGAGAACAAGAAGATTCCATAACTTATACCTAAAAACAAGAAACTGAATAAATTAGAGAGCAAGGGCTCAAATGTACAGATTAAATTTTAAAATTATTTTTTTTGCGTTTCAAAAATCTTGAGTTGTGGGAAAAGCCTTTTGAAGAAATTTTTATTTTTAATTAGATAAAATTTTATCCTGGATCCTAGTGAAATGACATTTTAAAATTCTATATTTTGCTGCATTTATATTTTACCAGTTTGACAAGTTTGGCCTTGTAAAAAGTATTTTGAGTAGAGGTTAAAAAGACAGAAATTATACAAGTTTGGGTGGGAATATTTACACATTTCAAGTTGAAAAATTACAATAGAGAATATTTTCTAGTTAACAGAATTTATATACCTCTGTACTTGTAGAAAAAATTTTCCTCAATTGAAACTATTATGGTCTATTGAGATGACTTCAAGATGTCAATACTTTAAAAATTATTAACCATAAAAAATAAGAAGATTGCAGGCAATTTTATAAAAAAGATAAAGGAATAATAATGAGACCAATGTGGGAAAAGTGTATTTTTCAGAAGAAAAATATTAGTGCCATAGCATTCGAGATAGAGATAGCTAAAAAACTGATCAAAGCATGTGAATATGCACCTAGAATTATTCTACTTATGTTATCTTTTAACATTCACATAATAAAAGCAAAAAAGTTTTCAATTTTGAGATAAACTATGCAGGTATATGTTACTTATATTTTTAGAAAGTTTATTTTTGAAAATAGTCTTAGACTGAACTATTTTATAGATTCATCAGTATAATAAAACCAATTTGCTATTCAATAAAATGTAGTTTAAATGACATAATTTTAGTTGTTTTAATGCCCCATTTCCTTCCAAAAGTGTCACAGGCAGGGTAATAAATCGCTTTTCAAAAAATTTACACTTTATTAGTTAGATTTCGGTGTAGTAAACGGAGATTGTCAATAGCAGTGGCTTCAGCGATGTTGATTTCTGTTTCTTTTTTCTGTAGAAGTCTGGGGTCGACTGTCCAAGACCTGCATGTAAACCCCGGCCCCTCTGTCTCACTCACTCATCCTGCCTGTGGAGTTTCCATTGTCTGCTTCCTCCAGCTTCAGCCACCTCAGGAATTTCAGTCAACAGGAAGGAAGGCAGAGGGAAAAGAACAGGTACTAGGATCCACATGCAAGTTGTCTTTTAAGAAAGTGAGTGTTCTCATCACGTTTCAGCTTAAGTCACCTTGGCCAGACTTTAGTTACAGGATCATGCTTAGCTACAAGGGATGCTGGAAAATCTAGACTAGTGATAGACCAAGGTTAAAACAAAGGATCTATTACTCGGAAAGAAGGACAATACTGAACGGGAGTTCTGCCACGCACTCTTCCTGCAAGTGCATGCCCCACAGGCTGAGGAATTTGGTTAGAGAATTCCTATGCTTTTTAAATATTCCAAAGAAGGATCTTTCCTTCCCTAGAACTGACTAAGTGTCCCTCATCACATTTCCTTGAACCCCCTCTTCCATTTGAAAATGCATGTAAATTTTGAAATTATTCTACAACATTTCTATATTTGCTTTAAAATGCATATGATGTTAAAGTTAGTGTAGAAGAAGTGGATGTTTGAGGAGGATGCATTGATTTTGTCTGTGGCTATGTATAGCTCTGATTTGAGGATAAGGTGTTTCTCTCACCTTGGATGTCTCAGTGACCCAAAGAACATTTGCATTTTAACAGAGCTCTCCAAATTCTAAATAAACACATTTCTTCTGGTGAGATTCAGGTACCTGGGAAGACTTCATGGACATGGGGTTCCCCAGCCTTCTATTCATACCTCTCAGATAGACAGCACTTGGCCATGAATTTTGTCTGAGTTTGGGAATGGTCTGGGGTTTGCATAGACAGGAATTTACTTCTTCAATTCGTTATTGAGAAAAAAATGCAGAAAAAAAACAAAGTTCTGAGGGAGAAGGCCTGGAAACCACGTGTTCTCTACGTGTTGTTTGTGTCAATATTTAGAATTCCATTGTCAATTATTTAGAACTTCAATATATGAGCCATCTGCCCCTCGCATCCATTTACTAATTATGATCACACTTAGCCACAGTAGGCACAGCCTTGCTGGTAAGAAACTTGTATGAGAATTATAAGACATCATGGAAATGTTGGCCACTTACAAGAGGCAAGTGTCAAATCTTTAATGAAGAACTTAGTTTTCATTAGAACCTAAAAGATATACTGTAGAGATATCTATTAGGAATTCTGAAAGTAGGTGGGAAATAGTTATCCATTCAAAGAATCTTGATCATGTGCCTGAATGTGTAATTAATTGTAATAAATTAAGTAATAAAATAATTTAATAAAATAAGTAATTAATTGTAATAAATGCTATGATGAAAAAATACAGCACACTGAAAGACTGAATAATAAAGGTAACTAACCCACTCTTCCAGTCAGGCAAGGCTTTCCCACGGCAAGCCAAAAGTTGGAGAACAGTTTTGGGCAAGTGCCTTTAAAGCTGAAAAGACCTTGAGTTTTTAAAGACTGTACACAGGCCACCTTAAAGAATATTGAAAGGGTTAAGCAGAGAAATGGTGCAGTTAGATTTGCCTTGTCAAAAGGCCCTGAAGGTTGGTGACATTGGCCTGGTTAGGAGGTTGTGTGGGCCTGGATGGAATGGAGGTTGGAGGCAGAGATGAAGAAAGGTGAGTGGAGATGTAAGGATGTAGGGTGTAAAACCGACAGGAGTATCAAATGGATTGATGTGGAGGTGCTGTGAAGGAGAGCCTGAGAGAAGATAACTTCCATTTATATAGGAGAAAAGTGGTAAGTGGTGGTACCAAATACTGAAATGGGGAACATAGGGAAAGAAGAAGAAAGACAGACTTGAAGGGAAAATCACTAATCCTAGAATTTAAGCAGTCAGCAAACCCAGCCCTTCAGTTATAGTTGTGGATACTCAGACCCCCAGCAAAGAATGACTCTATTTGGGGCCCTTTTCCTTGAAGTATGATCCAGGAGCTAGTGACATTGGCATTGATTTGGGAGCTCGTTAGAAACGTAGAACCTCAGGCACACCCTGACCTACTGAATCAGAACCTGCTTTTCAAAAAGATCCTCAAGTGATTTGTATAAATAAAGTTTGAGAAACACTGTTTCAAGGAACTTAATAACTTGCAGGGCAGGGTTAACACTAAGTTAAATGTGATTTGGAATAACTTTTCTTGCTTGTATTAAATGTTTTCTCCCCCCTCTCTATATATGACTTAGTAGTGATGCCCACGTTAAAAATGTAGGTCAAAGACTGCCATAATTTAGGAACAGTTTATTCAATAGACAAAGAGCTAATGCTTCACCTATAATATTAAGGAAGGAAGGAAAGAAAAGAAAAAGGAAAGAAGGAGGGAAGGAAGGAAAGGAGGTAGAAAGAAAAGCAGAGAGAGAGAGCAAGCAAGACCTTCAAAGGCCGTGTATGCAATGGATTATTCATGTTTGTGAATATGGATGGCATGAAAAGACTGGCCACGTTGATCTGGCATTACATATTGTGGACACATGCTTCAATATATTTTTAAAAAAGGAATCAAAATTTGCAAATTCCTTTTTTTTTCATGAGTTTCTTTTTAAGGAAGGGACATTGGTAATGACTATGAATTTCTAAATGTTGCTTAAATAACTAATGCCATAAAAGTTTCTCAGCCAGACATTTGTTTTTGTTATTTATTAAGCCCCACTGGGCAGGAATTCCAGCTAACACTGTGCCGTGCGCCAACATTTCTCGCAGACTGTTGGTGCTCAAGTATCAAACCTCAGCACAGGTGTAGAGTTGAGAAATTGTGCATAACACTGTATGCTATCTAGTGTTGTACAACAAATGCAATATAATGGCTTAACACAACAAATGTTTCTTGTCTCATGGTTTCTGTGGGTCAGAAATTGGGTTTGACTTAGCTAAGCGCCTCTGGTTTAAATCTCTTATGAGGTTGCTGTCAAGCTGTTGAGCAGGCCTGAGGTCTTTCCAGAAGGCTCAACTTGTGAAGCCATCTGCTTCTAAGCTCATTCATGTGGTCATTGGCAGATCTCAGTCCCTTGTCATGTGGGCCTCTCCACAGGGCTTCTGCTTTCTAACATAGAACCTAGCTTCCCCCAAGGGGAGCAATCCCAGAGAAAGAGAAAGAGGGCACCTTTTTATGAGGGCACCTAATCTTAGGGTGGTCACATGATCACTGCTGTTATATCCAAATTTTGGGGGATAAGTCTAGCCCACATTCAAAGAAAGGGACTACACCAGGCTGTGAGTATGCTGAGGTGGCGGTTCTGAAGTCTGTCTTAGAGACTGCCTACCACGCGGTGCTATTTTCTTTATTTATGCTCTGTCAGAGTGACATGATACTTTAAAGGCTTTTTTCCCATGAATCTTTTTCTGACCAGCCCAGGATGTCAGATTTTACCCTGAATGTTCAGAGTAGAGACCTGGCTTACCGCTTTTTATGGATGAGTAGGACAGTACTATAAAGCTCATTGAAGAGATCTGAAAGGGCTGGGGGCAAGGAAATGCAGGCAAGAGGAAAGGGATGACCGAGTCTCCCTGGCTGGCAGGCCTCTGCCACTCTGCTGGGCACCTTCACATTCCAGGACCTGGCATACAACAGGGAAAGGTCTTCTCAGCCCTTGTCTCTGCTTTCAAGCTTGATAATTCTATACTTAAGCAAACCTCTTCCATCCTCACACCATTCCTTGCATTTCCAAAGGCCCAGCTCAACACCGCCAGCTCCTCCTGGCAGGCAGGGCTCACTCTTCTCCCTCCTGTGCTCCCATAGCTCTTTGTGACTGAGAGCCTGCACTGTGCCAGGCCTGCGTGGGGCACTCAGGCACCACTGCTGGCAAACGAGACCTGTCTCCTGCCCTTGAGGACCTCACAGTCCCTTGGAGAGACAGATATTCGGAAAATGACCACACATAGAAATATACAGCTGCTACAAAAGAAGCAGACCAATAATAGAAAGGTCTCACAGGCTTCTGGGACTCACGCTCAACCCCAGGCCTCCCTACATTGGTGCCTCAGCCCCTGTTGGGTGCAGACCCCAAGAACCTGTCCCAGACACACACTCTATCATCCCAATAGACACGATGACAAAATAGCAAGTCAAAGATGAAATTGTGAAGAATTTCAATGTAGCGATTGCAGAATATTAATTTCCAAGAGTGGGGCCTTATGTGACTGTACTGTTTCAGGGACCTGCTGGATACCATAGCTGAAATAGCCAATCCCATATGCACTCATCACATCACCCTGTTTTTGTCCTTTAGAGCAATATTATGTCCTGAAATTATTCCTTTAATCTGTTTTCTCCTTTTGTTGTCTGCTTTTACCACAAGAGCGTAAACTCCATGCAGGCTTGTCTTGATTATCTCAATGCCTAGTGCAGGAGCTGGCATGTGTAACCTTCAATAAATATTTGTTGACTGAATAGATAAGTGTGAAAGGAAATGTATTGTTCATAGCTTTAAGTAAACTTGCTGTATCTCATAGCTCATGCAAACTGGCAATACAATGAAACCTTCTAGCTAATCACTTCGCAGTCTTCTATTTGGAGTTTCTGCCCAGAAGCTGGATGTTCCTGCCCGTAATATCAAGTCCATCTCAGGCCAGCTGCAGTCCACCTTGGCCTTGAAGCTTGTTTCTGAATCCCTCCAGCCCCTGGATGGATGTTTTCTCTCTCTGCCATCTTCTTCTGGCACGTATTATCTGCACCGGGCCTTAGAGCCAAGAGAAAGAAGCCAGGTGGGGCTTAGGGCTGAAAGCTAGTCTCTGTCTTTCTGCCCACAGTTCAGAAAGCTCTGGCCCAAGGACACCCACCTAGTCAATGTGACAACAATCACCTCCCATGTTGCTGAGTGATTACCACTCACGATTAAGCTGAAGTTTTGGAATGACACTGAGGTTACCACAGTCTCGTGTTCCCAGTAATGCTTATAGGAAGTACTCTGTTAGGTTGAATTCTAAGGAGTTAAACATTTTAGATTTTTAAAAGTATGTATTGAATACATGACAAATATGCCATTAATGGAGGCTTGAAAGCTTTTTTACTTATGTAGAGTTTTAACTAAAAAATAAAGTAGCATGAGAACTATAACAAGGGTGGAGAGTGAAGTGTCTAAATCGTAGCTACAAAAAAAATTTCAAATAGTTCATTTTGTAGATGTGATGAAGAGATATACAAATGGAATAGCAATCCTCTATTTTTAAAAAAGAAAATTTGGATCTTTTTTCCTAATAAAAACAGCAACATTTTTGGCAAATTCCCACATATGTGTATATGTGTGTGTTTCAGTTTAAAGTATGGTTTTGGTCTTTTGCTGTGACTGCACCATTTGACTAGACATAAGAAGCCAAACTCTTTATTGCATGCATAAATATGATCTTTTCCTACTTTTTAATGAAATAAGTATCTGGCTTTTTATCTTCCTGAAGCAATTTTTTTCCCTAACACATAAGAGTGGACATGCTGCATGTGTGTTGAAATGTTTTTTAAGGAAGCCTTTCAAAGAACCAACATCTGGCCTTGTTGATTTTCTGTGTTGGTTGTTTGCGATTTCTTTGATTTCTGCTTTTACCTATATTATTTTCTTCCTTCTACTTTGAATTTGCTTTTATTATTTTAGCTTCTTAAGGTGAGAGCTCAGATCACCAAATAATTTTTTTTCCTCTAAAGATCTTTCTTCCTTCCTTTCTGAAAAAAAAAAAATACTACGTGGTATTTAGAAATGTGTGAAAATCTCCAAGTATTTGGAGATTTTCAAGATTTTTTTTTTCTAAAAGTCATCTATTTTATTATTGACTCCTAATATAATTCCATTACAGTCAGATTTAAATCCAGTGAAATTTACAGAGACTTGTTTTCTGGAGGAGCATGAAATATGTGTTTTTATTAAGCTGCTGCATCACTTTCAGCCTTCAAATCTAACTTCAAATTTCTTTCTCCATGTTAAATTTAGCATGGAAACTAAAGTGCATGTTCATACTCTGGATAGGAACAAATAAAGCCAATGCAGGCCCTCTCCTTGTTGGAAATATCTGTTTATTTTGCAATTAACAAAGATTGGCAGGCCTCTTCTAACATGTTTACTGGAAGACACAGATTTAAAGTATTCTCTTTTGAAATCAAGGGAATATAAGAACAATGTGGTCATCTCCTTCTGTGTTTTTCAATGTTTTACCTTTGAAAAGCAAGAGAAAGCCGATGGGTTTCCATATAGTCTTAAGTGTAGGATCTGTCACTGCCACTCAGTATTTAAGTGTCTGTGTCATTTCCCCATCATGACTTACAGTTCTTTGAATTCCCACAGTTTCCTACAGTCTTGAACACGGCAAACACTCAAGCAATTCTATTTAACTGAAAGATGAACAGATAATGAACATTCTCTAGCAGTGACTCAGAAATGATGACATTGAGAAAACAAATTTATAAAAATGGACATACCCTGTTAGACACTGCATTGATACCTCTCTCTCTCTCTCTCTCTCTCTCTCTTTTTTTGCATTGACTTACCTAATGAAATTGATATATTAGAGGTTGCCAAATCACTTGAATTGTCATAATAAATACCACAGCTTGTGTGAAAATATAGTCTTCACTAAAAAATACAATCCTTTGACCCTAAAATCAAGTCCAAAAAATTTAACATGATAAGCTTTATTTACAAATTAAGGAGTAAAGAGTTGAACAGTGTAACAAATAACAAAAGTCAGATTTGATGAGAAATGGAAGAGAGTGGAGAGGGGTGGTTTCTCTTTTACAGGATGCCCGATATAGTTACATTTGTTGGTGAATTAAAGGAAATGCTTGCAAGATGGTTTTATCCTTGTGATTAAGTTTAATCTTGTGTGGACAATGATGTGCCAATTACATTTTTATAGTTATTTTTTTTTACCAGATTCTAGAGGAATGTATTGATTCAGTAATTTAATTTCAAATCAATCAGCATTATGTAGCCAAAATAATTTGCTGAAGGTTTGAATTGTTCTGTTGTCAACTGGTTTTCTTGATATTATGCTATGCCTGTTGTATTATCTTATATATAGTAGATGCTCAGTAAATATTCTTTAGATTTAATTGATTTTTCATACAACTGGAGTGGGAAACAAAGTAAAACATCGCTGTTATGAACGTACATTCTTTTATACAATTGACTTAAATTTAGAATCGATAACTAAAGAACTAAAAAATATTCTTTGTTTCTTCTATACCAGCTCTGTTTCTATTCATTGCACACTTCACCAACCCTCATTGTTCCACTCAAACCTCATCAAGACTTTGTAAACCGTCCGTCCTTTCAGTGAACTCTTGGGTAATCCTTTTGAGGATTCTTTCTGTTTCTGAGACCCTGGCTGATAAGGCAGAGCTGTGGGCTTGCTAGATGTGTTAGACGAGGTTCCCTGGAAGGAGAATTGCAAGCAGGAGGTTTATTGAGGAGTCCCCTTGTAAAGGAGTGATGGGGCAGAGGAAGAAGCTGAACTTGGTTCAGTTGCAGTTAAGGCCTCAGCTGATCCTACCAGACCCTAGAGCTGGGAGGGCTTTTCAGAGTTGTCTGGGACTAAGGCGAGGGCTTTTGTGGCCCCATTGTGGAGGTGGACTGCCCTTGGAAGTGAGGTATAACTTTGGATGGGGCAACTCCTTTTTTCCCAGAGACCATTCCCAGGGAACAACTGAGCTGTCTTCAGCGCCAGTGACTCCAGCAAGTGGGGGAAGGAGTGTCTCTGTTTGGAAGGGTGGTACACCACAGCAGTTTCTGAACCGCATGAGGACAAGGTGAAACAGGAGCGAGAAGGTTGAAAGGGACTCACAGAGGTGGTTATAGTGACAAATCCTAGACTCTAAGCTCTAAAGATGATGTGAGTAAGGAACAGGATAAGGACAGATCAATGGAATGTAGGTCTCAGTAGAGTAAGAGAGAAATAGGAATCCTGCCACTACCACAGAATTTCTTATGAAGCGAGTGCTGGACATGGAGACTGTGGGGAAATTTGGCGGCGGCGGCGGCTGCTGAATGCATTGGGTCTGGAGGTGGGCAAGTTGGTAGGAGGCCAACAGCATGGGGGTAGAGGTGAACAAATGAAATTCATCATCTATAATGACAACAAAATCACCACACATTCTGATTATAAAACTATTAAAATACTTCAAAAAGATTCAAATGCTTTTTATTGTTCTCACTTGGTATTTGTGGTCATTTAAAAAGTTCTCATAGAAAGATAATGAGTATATTTTATTTAGAATAAGATCACCAGTTTAGTCAGACTTTAGGTCTTAAACAAGGTTTCTTAGGCTAGAGAAGCTCTTTTCCATCTGCAGGCCAAGGTCTTTTTCTTGTTGAAAGCTGCTGCAGCTACCTGGGAACGCTCTCTGAGTTGTAAACCAGTCTGTCCAGACACCCATCTCTGCCCCTTTTCTCTGCCCTTCTCCTTGGGAGGTTCATGTAAGCATCTGTACATAGCTCTCCTGTTATCGGCTGCCCAGCTCAGGGCCAGCTGTGGCTGCCAGATGTCTGACCTGTCTCTGGGAGAGAGCTGGGGATCACTTCTCCTGCCTGGAGGCTTTCAGATTTTTGTGTTCTTCTCTGAACCTGGTCTTGGCTTCCAGCTACCAGGAAAAAGCCAACTTTGATCATGCTTGGCTTAAGGAAGACCATTAAAAGTTGGCAAATGCTGTAAATTTTATTTTGGATGGAGCATTTTAAAGTCTAATGAATTAAATTGAATTCATATAATTTTATTCTATTTTCCATAGATTTCTGAACAAAATTCCACTTTTGATCATACTTAGATCTAGTGATCTAGATCCTCCCTGGCCCTTAGTGTCTCTTTCCGTCATTTTTATTTGAGTCCAACTCTTTAATTTTTTTCTCCTATACTGAGTTTTTTTTTTCACCATGCAAAGTAATCACTATTTTGGATAATAAATCATGTTTTCTCCTTCTCTCTTCCTCCTCTTCTTCCTCCTTTCAGCATTATAACCTAATTTTTCTCATTCGCTTTCCTAAATAATCCAAATTTAGAGACCATTCTCTCTGAGGCACTTCATTATTCTTCTAGCTCCATAGTTCAGGCTTTCTTTGTCAAATTAGTCCTAGAGTGCCCTTTGGTTTTCCCCAGAAGCTACTGAGGCAGTTTTGCCATTTGCAGTGAGGAACCTATGGCAGATTGAGGCCTCCCCCTGAGTTTTGCAAGAGTGTTTTTAAGCCCATTAAATTAGAACATTTAAAAGAATGTTAAGTTTAGTTTGTAAGTGGCATTCTTGTTGTTTGATCTGATTGTAATGGTTCTCCGTGGTCCTAGGAATGGTGGATGGGCAGTCATCCATCTCATCTTCATCATCATCATTGTTGTCAATCACAAATATGCTGTTTCCTCAGCATGTGGCAGAGAAAAGGAGATTCTTTCCATGCCCTAAATAATGCTTTGGAAAAACCTTATTTGAGAACTGCAGAAGTACAGAAAATGAACTTTTGTCCCCGGAATTTTAGGACTTCTTTCACAGTACAGTTTTGAGCATACATATTTTTCTTAATTGTTTTATGGTTAATCATTATTATTCAGTTACTTAATATTTGAAAGCATTTCGCTGATTATCAAGTGAATAAATGTTAATTGCATAAAAATTAGAAAATGATGAAAAGTATAAAGAAGAAAATCCACCATAGTTCCATTGATTAGAGAGAACCACTGTTGACCATGGGCTGTTGCTTTCCAACTGTTTTTTCTTTTGATATTACAAAAGTTAGACCTAAAGACATATATAGCTTGTACACTTTTATTTTTTTCACATTATGAACAGTTTCTCATATGTTTAAACATTAAATAATCTTTAAATGTAAGATAACCATTTGTAGTTAGCCATAATTTATTTGAACATTTATCATTTGCTCTGTATACTATTTTTAATGTTTTATTATCATAAATACTGTTGCCATTAACACTGAACATCCCACTAGAAGTGGAATTATTGGGTCACATTATGGTGTTTTGTAATTTGACAGAAGCTTGCAGGAAGATGAAGGCAAAATTTTAAAGCCAAATTTATGGAGATTTTTATAAGCTTTAAAAGGATTTTATTGTCATTCTGGACATTATGTGAAGTGTCTCTTCATTTCTTCTTTTCTTATAGCTTATAATATTGTTACAAAGATCTACATATGGACTATTTATCCCCAATATTTTATTGATTCCAAAGACCTGAAGGCACAGTGAGTAAATGTTGAGGAAAGTCTCTGTATTCTTATTAAGCTAAAATTGCCAATGCAGTCAGTGTCATTCAATGATCATGTACTTTACTGAAAGCAGCAGAAAGCTGTCATTCTCAACTTTGTTTGGACTCATATTGCCTGACCCCACAGTCCATAAGCCTGTCATCCAAATCCCAAGCCATCACTCTTCTCTCACATCTATAAATCTATTTGTCGCCACCATTTCTGCATTTGCTATAGACCAGAATGTGAAGGCAGAGTTCCTAATTTCCTGTGGCCATTAAGATCCCTCTGCTCTTTGCTCAAGGGATGACCCCAGGGAAGTAATTCTTTTTATTTTCTTTTTAATGCATCCTTATCCTTATACAACTCAGTCATTTCTTCTGTGATGCCATCTCTTCTTCCAAGACAGTTAACTATCTCCTCTTTCATTCTCTCATTTCTCATTATATAGTAAATTATCATGTTGTGTGATGATTATTAATTTATCTGCCTTTGCATTTCTCATCAGAGATCACCTATTTCTCACTGTATTTCCTTTATCTGCCCAGAGCCTACTAGAATGTATATGATACTAGGTGCCTGAATGAGAGCTAAGCTCTATGTAGAGCTTGTTTTGGTATAACTCATAGAATACTTGAGGGAGAAATGACCTGTATAAATAAAAGACAGATATATGACATTCAAAAATCCTTTTTCATTTTCAGAGGACTTGTAGATTCCCAATGTATTAAAAACAAATTAAAAGTCCCTTACTAGGATTTTTTTTTTTTAACTTTCACACATGGGCTCTTGTATTTTTGTAAGATGATTATTTTTATTATCCAAGACTGGACTTTTCTGCTCTTGAATTTATTAAAGTTAATGGGAACACTTAAATTTGGATTCATTCCATTTCATTATCTCCTTATTGCCTTTCCACTCTTTCTCTGAACTCTTCTTGATTTTTAAATTCTGTAAATGTACGATATTGTTTAAATGTGCCTGTGGATGACATGTGTCAGGAGGAGCTCTCATAGTTTGAAAAAGATAAACCAAGAACAGATTTGAGTAATTAGTACTAATTTTTTACATTAGTTGGGACTTTAAATTCCACAACAAACACATTCCTTTCCCTGTAGCATAGAAAATACTGGCCCTCTACAAAGGGCCTCTTCTAAATGGAAGTTTATTGAAACTTTGTGTCTTTGAGATAATTTTTGAATAAACACAAGAGTATATTTCAGATGCATTAAATCTTCTAGGAAGCAAATTAGCAAATTAAAACATTTAAGGTAAATTAATTGGTTTTCTGAGAAAAATAGATTGGTATAATATCACTCCATAATAGACTATAATTCATTGATGACTAGTTCTTAAAATATTTATTTTATTTTCAATATTTGATTATTAAAATTAAAAAAGATTTTGCTTCTGTGGACATTTTAAACTAGTAAGCATATTTTCATTAAATTGGCTAAATAAAAGTATATAGGAGTTTCAGTATTCATTTTTGTGCATCCATTTTAGTTTGATTGACAGCATCGCCATTTCAGATTTATAATTTTACTAAAAAAAAAACACTTGGGTCTTGCAGTTTAAAATAATCTCTATGGTTTTGTCCCAGTTAAATACCTGAGGATACACAAAAGATAGTGAAATAAAACCCGACAACTGGCATAGACAGGTTAGCTATAAAATTCTATATAGTGGTCAAAATCCACTAAAGAACCCTCATTTTTACATATAAAAAGATTACAAACAAATAAAGCATAAGGCAATGTAAATCTTATATTTCAACTGGAGTCCCCAAAAATTATATCCTGTAACTGTGAGGCTACAAAGCTGGTGTGTTAATTTTTGAAAAGTCTTTGTGTTTAAAAAAAATAAAGAATTTAATTTTGTTAAAATATCACCATTATTGTAATAACTAGGCAGCTATCGATAATCTATTTCCTTTCTTGGGGTCTCAGAGGAAGTGAACAGTTTTCTTGTTCATTTTGAAGTAAAAACTGTGGATCAGGTAGAGCCTTCTGGGTAACTGTATTTCTTCTATGACTTAGGGAAGGAAAGGGTAAAAACCCAGTTTTTTTATCTATAAAAAATGAGGACCATAGAACCTACCTTAAAAGGTTGTGATGGTGAGAATACTTTGACTATTCTTTGAAGTATACTTACAAAAAACATAGCTTAATGCCTGACACAAAGAAAGTCTAGAATAGACATTAGTTATTGTAACTATTAATAATAATACTTTTAGAGATTGATTTTAAATTTTTAGTAGAACTGAGATGGGTGTATTAGACAGTTTGACTGACAGGGAAGCTTATTAATACCCACCCTTTAATAGGTGAAAAAATTTCAATTCAGTTCAAGTTCTTCCTTCAGATGTTTTCTGTTTATTTTGTTGTCTTTTTTTTTTTTTTTTTGTAAATCTGCAGTTTAGCTACTATAAGTTGTATAATCCCTTAGATATTTGGGGAAAATTAGATTATTTTCCAGTATTTTGGTGGTCTGGGTTTTGAAATGCAAAGGCATGTTTTTGGGATAGTGTTATTACATTTGGATGACACCCCAACTGCATGCAACTTTGTTGAAAGAAGGGGAAAAAAAGAAATCTTGAAAAAAAATTTTTTTTCTCAAATGTGCATTCTTTCTGCCAATCAGTATTGACCCATATGTATTTATGGCCTAGATATCCCTAAAGCAGGTCTCAACAAAAAAAAGAGAAAGTACTCGGAGGGTAGTTGCTTTTTATTAGAGGTCAATACTACCCCTAACTCTAGTAGTCAAGATCTAGACACACATTGTTCCATGGAAAGTTGGTTTTCCAGAATCATTTGAAAAAGAAATTTATTCTTATTCCCAAAATAAACCCAAGGGCATGTCATACAATTTCCACTTGGTGTGCTGTCTTAGAAGCTAACTGCAAAGAGCAAGGTTAAACCTTTAAGATGTTTTTCTTAGTGAGAATTTTACCTTAGTCCCAGCCATTGTGCTTATTCCTCGTCCATAACAAGTCACCAGTGTTCTGAGTTGCCGTGTTGACTGTGAACCTTGTTTTTGTTCATTCGCCAGAGTGGAAAATCATAGGGTTCATGTAATTAGCAGTCTAGAAAAATACCAACAAACAGATGTGTCTTCTGTGGCTAGAAAATTTTGAGCTTGGGAGACCACCCCGAGGAGTAAGTGACATCTCGGGGGACGTATGTGCAGAAATGCTTAACAGTGCAGCAGTTCATAGGGACAGAGGGGGTTGCGGCTACATAATTGCTGTTTTTCTTCACCATTTTATTTAGAGTGAGGAAGGTTATTTTAATGTGGCTGGCTATATGACCAACCAAAGGATGAATCTGCATGGCTTCCATCAAATGTGGCTAAAAATATGTATATTTTTGACAAGGTGACCAAGCTATCTCTTATAACTACCTCCCTTACCCCCACTCAATTTTCATGTCTGTCTTAATTTAATCAGTTTTGAGGGAATTTGCTGACCACGTTAGTGGCATAAGTAAGATATTAAGTTTGCAAAAATTCTTATGAACATGATTTATTGTCTGAGCCAGCCTGTACTGGATTGGACTGGTTTGTACTGGTTTGAACCTGCTTATGAGAGCTAATTGCATACATCTCTTTCCAAATCTGTTGGTAGCTTGAAATTGGCCATGGAGGGAATATTTACACCAGGGAAATCATCTACAGATCATCTCTTTGGAGAGCAGGTTGGCAAACACTTCCTGGCTGCCTCACTATTCTTTCAAGATCTAATCAGTTGATGTGAGGCTGGTGTTTTAAGACATTTATTTCATGGACACCACAATTCATGAAGATGTTTTCTGTGACATGCCCTTTCTTGGAAAAGATGAGTTTTATTCTGAAGTGGATATTTTGCCTTCTGCCACCATTTCTCTTTCCTTGCATAATTGTACCCCAGTTCCCTATGTCTGTATATCATTTACTCATTCACAATCAGCCCAGGGCCTTGGGCAGAGCCCAGTGCTGATTCAGAGATGGAGCATCAGAACGCTGCCTTCCTCTGGCCAGGGCAGTTGGTTCAAGTGTGAACATGTGGTCCATTTGGTACTGATGAAGCATAAAGACTTTTGTAGTGACTTCTGGAAGAGAGACACTTGCTCTTGTGCTGGATTTGAACTACAAAGATATAATATCTGGAGTTGCTGCTGCCATCTTGCTGCCATAAGAACAAGACACTGAGAAATAAAGCAGTCCAGCAGAAGTAAAATTGAGGGATGAAAGAACACAACTGGGTTCTGGTGGCACTGTTCTGTCCCTCTTTTGATATCTTGCCTGAAGCCTACTCTCCCATTGACTTTTTAGCTATGTGAGCCAACATATTTTCTTTTTACTTAACTCATTCAGGATTGGGTTTTCTATTGCCAGAATCCCAACAACTTTCCCTGGTATAACTGGAAATTTGTCATGTAATTTCCTTCTGATATTATAAAGAATATTATATAACCTTGCTGTTAGTTTAAGGAAACAGTTCTAGGATGACATCATCTATCCACTTTATACAGAGCTAAATGTAAATCTTAGATAATATTATTTATTCATAAATATGTACTACTCTTAATTTGAACACATGTGAACAAAGGCCTGGATAATGTAAATTATGAATTCATCGTTTAATTTGTTGCCTCATTCTTCAGAAACAGGATGTGGTTCCAAGAAAGAACATTTGGACAATCCTACAATTCATCAGTGGTGGACACTCATGACAAGCACTCTTATGATATTTGAACAGACCCCTTTAAGCCAAGGAAGATATGCAATTGCCCAAACCCATGTGTCATTCAATCTCATGGGAAAGACACCCTTCTTTGATCTACAGAGGACACTGTGTTTGTAACCACAGTGTAATTCTCCATATTCTCATTATTAGGCAAGAAAGACAAGGCTAATCTACTTGGATTTATGCCTTTACCCAAATCCCAGATTTATAAGCATGCAGTGTTCTCAATAAATGTATTACATGGATGACCAGTAATGATCTTAACAAGTAAATCACCTGATATAGTGAGGAACCCAGGATGCCAAAATAATCTATATTAGTCAGCTTACTTAGGTGCATTCTGAAATAATATTAAATATTTGTTTCAGCTTTAAAAGAATTAAGAGTCTGTTAGAAAACAAGCTCTTTCTTCAACTGAAAACTTTACTCATATACTGGTACAAACGTACTGGGTACTTTTATTAGCCAACTATTTTGTTGAAGTTGTAATTTTGATATTTCCATTTCTACAGGAAAAAAGATAATGTTCTTAACTCACTGTTGCTGAAATAAATGCATTTAGTTTCTCCCCCAAGCCTAATCTGGATTCCTTCCTGTGGCTGAACACTCACTTATGACTCAATCGGCTGGTTTAATTGCATAGCAGAAGTAGCTTCAAAGAAGAGCTGGCAGCTTTATCTGGTTAAAATCAGAGTAATCACAGTGATCACAGAGCAAATGAGGGCAAGGTAATGAGTTTAAATCTGAATGAGGCAAGTACTTTTATGCAAAGAGAAATAAGAAAAAACTTCACTGTCATAATCAGTCACAGATAGCAACCCCAAACCTAGTTTCCCAACTGGCAAGTCTATTTGTTTTGTCACAAATAGGCCGGGCAAGACAGCCCAACTCACTGTCATCTCCTTTTGATAAGACTCAGCAATGGCCTCCAAATCTGTAGAGTGGTCATGTCTTATGTTGCAAGAGTCTACCAGTGAAGCCCAAAGTAATGAAACAGGTTCTTTAAATTTACTTTAATCACACAGGAGTTTCTTCTGTTAAGCCTTTATTATTTACGTTTTTATACTTCAAGACCCACAAAGTCCTTGAAATTCAAAGTACTCAGTGTCCTACGAATAAAGCAGTTATAAAAAGAGCAATATTACTGTCAATTCAAAGACAATGTAGGCCTGAGATTCCCAAACTTTTTTAGTTCACAGCTTTCTTAATTTTCTAGTAATTTTTTTCCTTGGCTCTCTTGGCCAAAAGAAATACCCAATTTTCTACTTATGAAGGAAATCCAAACACATTAATAGTATTTATGTCCTAACAACTTAGTAGCTGTTTGAAAAAAATAAAATATATACATTGAAAGAAAAAATATTTTAATTCTTTAATAATCACAATTACTACTGGGATGTGTAGACCTATTGGCACTGCAGAACTTCTCAGATCTTGGAATCAGATTGGCCACTACCTCCTCATTTCCTCTTCCACACTGGTTTTCATGCAGTACTGACTTTTTCTTACAAAAACACTGAACACCGGTTTTGCAAAAATATGGCATCATCAAGAAGAATGTAGTATAATTAGATGTTGAAACTGTGAACTCCCTTAAGCTCCAGCTCATTCAGTGTCTGACAGCTGTCACATAGCCAGCATTTACTTCAAAAAGTTTACATGTTCTGTAATATCCTTGGGTGTTCATTGGAGCACACCTGGGTACCTCGACATACAATTTGAGAATCATGAGCATAAGCAATATTAATAAATACTCTTGGTTCATCATTAACAGTGACTATTTTGATCTTCCTTAAGTAGTTATTTTAAAAATGCAGAATGTGTTCCATTGTGATTTTCTTTAAAATGTTTGATCATCTGTAATACTTGCTTTGCAAAGAATTTCCAACCTATTGGTAACAAGAGTCAAGATAAATAGTTGTTGGTTTCCTATAATTTTGAGAATACCACCTGTATATAAGCAAGAATATGTCAAGTTTTGTCATTAATGTTCATACTTTTTTTTTAATAAAAGACTGTATAGGAAAGTTTTTGAGTTTAATTGAAATGATAATTGAACTAGATAGATCAGGTAGAATTTGAATAGAGAAAAAAGCAGTAAAATGTGAGAAGAATTAACCTTTCATTGGAAAAATTGGAAATCCTTATTCATTCTTCAAAACTTCCTGACTTCCTCACTAGCAGGAACTACAGTTGACCCTTGAACAACATGGAAGTTAGGGGCGCTGGCCACTTAAGCAGTTAAAAATTCTATAATGTTTGACTCTTCCCATACTTAACTACTGATAGCCTACTGTTCACTGGAAGCCTTATCAATAACATAAACAGTAAATTAACACATAATTTGCATGTTATATGTATTATATGATATATTTTTGGAGTACAGTAAGCTAGAAAAAAGAAAATGTGATTTAGAAATCATAAAAATGAGAAAATAAATTTACAATAGTTATTGAAAAAAATTCATGTATAAGTGGACCTCTTCAGTTCAAACCTGTGTTATTCAAGGGTCATTTGTACTCTGTTGACCTCTATCATATACCATTGATCACACTGTAACATTGGCTCACCCACTAGTCTTAGTCACTCCAGTAGGAGCTTCTTAGAAACAGAGGTTCTGTCCTTTGTCTTTGTCATCTAAGAACCAACCACCATACCTGACCACAAAAGAATAGATGAGTCACAATACTAATAATAAGAGTTATAAGAGATTAAAAAAAAAAAGTGCTGGAAGAAAACAGTTCTTCTAAGGAATTACAGAGGTCATTGAAGGGGAGGTAATGTTTAGGCTGCGTCTCTAAGGAAACATAAGACTTCACCAGAAAGTGAGTGAGGGGTAGCTTGGGAGAGATGGTCAGGTAGTTGGAACAGTAAGTGTGAATTCCAGGGATAGGGATAAAATGGAATATTTTATAATGTGTAAGAGGTTCTGTGGAGTTGAAGAAGAGAGTGAACGTCTGGAAGTGGCTGGAGTTGAGAATGGAGAAGCAGATTTGGGTTAGACCGTTAATGGCCTGTAGGCTGTTGTAAAGAGTGTGGGTTTAATCCACTAGGTAACAGGAAACCGCAGCAGGGTCCAAAGGGGCACGACAGGATAATCAGACCTGTATTGGAAATGGGTCATTCAGGCTGTAGGGTTGGATAGTGAATAAAGGAGGATGGAATTAAATGACTTTTAGAATAGCCCAGAAAGGAGAAGAGAAGAGTATTTCAGGGAACCTGGGTCTCTGACTTCATGGCTTTCGTTAGCCTTTTAAGTGAAATGTGTTGCTATGACATGACGGGTACTCTTTTTAATTTTTTATTTTGAAATAATTTTAGACTTACATAAAAGTTACAAAAATAGTAGCCTGTTTCTATATAATACTCACCCAGTTTTTCTTAAATATCTTCATATCTGTACTACAGCTATCAAAACCAGAAAATTAATGTCGATAAAATGCCAATAACTAATCTGCATCTTATTTGAATTTGGTCTTTCCCATTCATGTCCTTTTTCTGGTCCAGGATCTCACATTGCATTTAGTTGTCACATCCCATTTTTTCCAGTCTGGGCCAGGTCCTTGGTTTCTTGTCTTTTAGCATCTTGAAACTTTTGAAGATTGTTGGCCAGCTATTTTGTAAAAAGGCCCTCAATTTGGGTTTATGTAATATTTTCTTATGATTAGACTGATGATATGCTTGTTAAGCAAGACTACAATATGATGTTTTACCTTTCTCAGGACATAACATCAGGAAGTACATGATATTGACATGTCATTATTAGTGATGATTAGTGAACATTCACCAGTTGGTGAATGTTATTGGTGAACATTTTAGAAAATCTCATTTATGGATCTGTCTCCTTTTTTCTCTACCAATTCAGGTCTTTCACTCTTCCTTTTTTCCTGAAGAGGTTTCCTGAATTTTTTGGAATAAATTGGTCTTTCTTTTCTCCTGCAGCAGGAATGCAGACTGCTGACTTCTCCCAGTTTGTATACATCCTCCTTCCCTTCCTTTTACTTTTTTCATTGATAATTTTTATTTTTCAATTACAGTTGGCATATACAATATTATATTAGTTTCAGGTGCACAACATAGTCATTAGACATTTATATAACTTACAAAGTAATCACCCCTATAATCTAGTACCCATCTGATACCATACATAGTCATTATAATATTATTGACCATATTCCCCATGCTACACTTTACATCTCCATGACTACTTTTTAACCGCCAATTTGTACTTCTCAATCCATTCCCCCTTTTCACCCACCTCCAACACCCTGACCATCTGGCAACCATCAAAATGTTCTCTGTATCTATGAGTTTGTTTCTATTTTGTTTATTTTGTTCATTAGATTCCACGTGTAAATGAAATTATATGGCATTTGTCTTTCTCTGACTTACTCCACTCAGCACAATACCCTTTAAGTCCATCCATGTTGTTGCAGGTGGAAAGATTTCATTCTTTTTTATGGCTGAGTAATATTCCATTGTATATATGTATCATCTTTATTTATCCATTCATTCATTAATGGACACCTAGGTGTCCTCCGTATCTTGACTATTGTAAATAATCTTGCAATGAACGTAGGGATTCATGTGTCCCTTAAAAGTAGTGTTTTGGGTTTCTTTGAATAAATATCTAGAAGTGGGATTACTTGGTCTTTCTTTGTCTCTTGATATAGCCCTTATTTTAAAGTCTATTTTGTTTGGTGTAAGTATAGCTACCTCAGCTTTTTAAATTTGTTTCCATTTTCATGAAATATCTTTTCTATCTCTTTACTTTCAGTCAGTGTGTGTCTTTTGATCAGAAGTGAGTCTCTTATAGGCAGCATGTGTAAGGGTCCTGTTATCTTACTCATTTAGCCATGCTATCTTTTGATTAATGCATTTAATCCACTTACATCTAAAGTAATTCTTGCTAGATATATAGTTATTGCCATTTAGTTATTCATATTTTCAATTTTTTCTTCTTAAAGAAGTCTTTTTAACATTTCTTGTAATAATAATTTGGTAGTGATGAATTCATTAGTTTTTTCTTATCTGGGAAATTCTTTATCTGTCCTTAGATTCTAAATGATAGCTTTGCTGAGTAATCTTGGTTGTAGGTCTTTGCTTTTCATCACTTTGAATATTTTATGCCAAACCCTCTGTTCTGTAAAGTTTCTGTTGTGAAGTCAGCTGACAGTCTTATGGGAGCTCCCTTGTAGGTAACTAATTGCTTTTCTCTTGCTGCTTTTAAGATTTTTCTCCTTGTCTTTACTTTTTGGGATTTCAATTATGATGTGTTTTGGCGTGGGCTCCTTTGGCTTCATCTTGTTTGGGGCTCTCTGCACTTACTGAGCTTATATATGTCTATTTCCTTCCCCAAGTTATAGACATTTTCCATCTTCATTTCTTCAAATAGGTTTTCAACTCCTTGCTGTCTCTTCTTCTCATGGTACCCCTATGATGCAAATGTTGTTACACTTGATGTTGTCCCAGAGGCTTCTGAAACTATTCTAATTTTTTTTGGATTCTTTGACCTTGTTGCTGTTCTGTTTGGGTGTTATCTTCTAAATTGCTGATTCAGTCCTCTGCTTCATCTAATATACTATTGATTCCTCCTAAGGTATTCATTTTAGTTATTGTATACTTCATTTTTGACTGGTTCTTTTTATGTTTTCTATTTCCATTTTTATATTTTCTATTCTTTGTTAAGGTTCTCACCAAGTTCATCTATTCTTTCCTTTAGTTTATTGAGTATCTTTATAACCAGTGTTTTGAACTCTGTCTGGTAGATTGCTTATCTCCATTTCATTTAGTTCTTTTTTCTGAAGCTTTGTTCTGTTCTTTTATTTGGGGCATATTCCTTTGTCTTCTTATTTTGGCTGCCTCTCTATGTTTGTTTTTATGTATAGGTAAGGCTGCTGTGTCTCCCTAACTTAGTAGTGTGGCCTTAGTAGTGGGGCTCAGTGACACAGTCACCTGGTCACCTGAGCTGTGTGCTCCAGATATGTCCCTTTTATAGGTTGTGTGTGCCTTCCTGTTGTAGTTGAGCCTTGGTTGCTGTTTGCATGTCGATAGGAGGGATTGACTCTCAAGTAAATTGGTTGTGAGGACTGGCTGGTGACTACAGTGGAGCTGTTGTGCAGGCGCTGACCATATAGAGCAGCATTCAATTTATCAGGGCTTTGGTACCTGCCAAGTTCTGTCCTTTGGGCGTGTCATTCTCGGATGTGGTCCTGGGTGGTGCTTCAGCTCATTTTGAAGCTGGCCACTGGGTGTGCCAGCCCTGGGGCCTCCTGGGAGGGGTCCTGCCACAGGCCAAGTTCAGCCACAGCCTGTGCCCTGCCTGAAGCCTTCTGGCATGAGCCACCAAGCAATCTGCAGATGGCTGCCACCCACGCTGGGCTTGGAGGTATCTTGAGAGGCCAAGCCATGAACTGAGTGGTTGCTGCTAGTGCCAGGCTTGGGCTGCTAAGCAAGAGGTATGAGACATGCAGAAGCCAGATGCTGCTTCTTTGGGTTTTGCAAATCTTTGAGAGATTTTAGGAAAGTTTGTAGTATGAGCCAAGACAGGCCATTTGTATGGAATAGCCACTTGAAGTAGCTTGGGTGGGATGGCAAGTTGGGTGTTGCATGGTCACCAGGAATCACAAGGGCAGGTCAGGGCAAGGCAACAAGTGTTAGCCAGGTTGATGGAGCCTCAGAGATGGTGCCACTTGCATCTGCATATTAAGTGGGGGGAAGGGCCAACAAAGGTACAGTAGACTTTGTTACCATCACTTCTGTCTAAGAGAAAGCTGCCTCTCCAGTCCTCACCCTGAAGTCAGACAATTCCTCTTCCGCCCATATGTCCTTGGCACCCAAAGCCACTGTCCAGCAAGTAAGTTCATAAGTGAGCAAGTCTACGTGCAGGGATTCCACAGTCCTTCACCCCACTCAGCCACTATCAGCTTTGGTTTTCACATTCAGATTTTGTGTGTGGGGACTTCTCTTACTAGAACTGGAACCCTGGGCTGGGGAGCCTTCATTCCTTTGGGGAGACTTCTGCAGCTGAGATATTTCTGCTGATTTCTAACTGCTACACGCAGGTGTGGGGCCAACACCTTCCTATCAGTCTCCAGGTAGCCCCTTCTGCATGTTCTTATTTGTAGAATTTTTGTTCAGCTAGACTTTAGGAGATTTTCAATGATGGTTGTTCTCTACTTTAGTTGTAATTTTGATGTGGTCATGAGAGGAGGGGAGCACAGGGTTCACCCACTCTGCCACCTTGACTAGAATTTTTTCTTTTCTTCCTTTCAATAAGACAAAGATGAGCACAGTCCTGATCTCGAGATTATATTTTCCAGATTCCCTTGAATCTTGGTGTGATCATAGAACAGATCTGGGCTAATGAAATGTGAGTAGATTGAGCAGTGCCCATGAGGGATAAAAATCTCTTTTCTGAGACTTCCTCTAGGAGCTACCATTGCCATGTATACTTGAGCAACCTCTTTAGTGCCTGACTGGCACACATGACAAAGATGGCAGAGCTGCTCATAAACTGTTTTGTGAAAGAGAAATAATGCATCAGTATTTGAGGTCTTTTTGTTACAGCAACTTAACCTATTTTCTATCACAGGTACTTAGAGTTAAGAAAGCCCAATGAAGATAGTGTATATTTCTCTTCTTCATGTGTGTTAACCTTATTTATGTACCTATGTTGCTATGTGTGTGTGTGTGTGGGGGGGGAGATACTGAAATTGTATAGAATATTTCTTGTTATTTCCCAGGAGCATATGCTACAATTTATAGATGTGAGTTTTCCTGGCTATTCCATCCTTTTTTGGGGGTAAGAAGTCATAATAAGCTGTCAAATGGTTTTGTTTCAGATGGGGTGGGTTGGCAAATAGTAACATATGGGCTGCTACTCCCCTGTCCTATACACAAGCCAGACACTGTTAACTGATCACATCACTGCTCCCAAGCGGAGATGCAGCACTATAATCTTTCCTGAATAAAATGTCAGGCAGTTACTACTCATCTTGTGGAGATGATTCAAAATGCAACCCCCATTTTTCCATCCTGGAACTAAGATTTCCGTAGAAATGCTTACATACATCAAGCAGAATATCAAACTCTTCTACTGTCATCTAAACAATACTATCACTTCACTATAAATAAAATAGACCATAATAAGTTTAGATCATATTGTAACTCAATATGTAAAAAAATTTTCTTATTTTTTCCCTTCATGTTTCATAGGAAAGAAACATATCTCACCATCTTCCTTCATTTTTTAATTCCCCTGGGGCTGGGTTTACCATTCACCTGTGTCTATCTGCCACTTGATTGCTTTCTTGTTTCTTTCTCCCTGATGCAGGAGTTTCTGGAGAGGAAAGATAGTTTCTGACCATCATCTCGTCCAAAACCTAGCACTGTGTAGGTTATGTTGTGGATAGCTGTCGGTTGGCAGAGTTCCCCATTATGCTAAAATAACAAACAACTTCCAGATCTTTTGACCCAACATGACTTTATTTCTTACTGAGAAGATCTCCTTTTCTAATGGGCTCAGGCACAGACATGCTACCTTGCCATGTGTCTCCATGGCTGTGGACCTGTGGAGAGGGAAACATGTGGTGAGTCACACACTAGCACTTGGATCTTTCACATTCAATTGGCCAAAGCAAGTCGTCTAGCCACACCTCACTTCCAAGAGACTGGGAAATTTAAACTTAATACCAAGTCCAGAAAGAGAGGCGAACCAGGACATTTCTGGAGAATCCTAATGAGCACCACACTACCCAGGAAGTATTTGTGAATGAATACAGCATGCCTGTGTCTTCTGTTTGACAACTGGGATGAGAGTCTCAAAGACCCACACTTCTCTCCTCCTCACAGCTTTAAAAGTCCAGAACGGAGAGACATTTAAGCCAATGTTGACCCCAAGAGTGGAGGTACCTGTTAAGAAGGGCTCCTGGTGGCTAATTGGGCTCAAATTTATAAACAGAGCCCAGTAGCCACTGCTGAACAGGGGCCTCTCATGCAAGCCATGCTTTGAGGAGAAGCTTTCACTGAACTGCCTGCCAACACTGTGTTCCTGCCATCTCAGCCAGCCCTTATAAAGGAGTTTTTGAAATTGTATTTTAATCAATAGGACTGCGACTTTCCCCTTCCAGTCAGAGCTGCATAGCTATATTCTCATTAGCATCTTCTCCAACCAGTCGGAGTAGCTCCATTTTGACCAGTCAGGACAGTGCTTTCTAGGATCAATCAAACATGGTACTAGGCTTAGGGCAAGACAAGATGGTGGTGGAAAACTATCTTTCCTCTCCAGGATTTGGAGTCCTCATTTGCATGAGGATGGACCAAGCAGGGACCAGGAGCAGAGACTTCTCTCTCTATAAGTCAGCTCCCCTCTGGCTCGAGGAGTAAACTGAAGACTGTGTTTCCCTGGCTGAAGCTGTAAGGCTGAACTATAACACAGAAGCTGTCTATCAGACCAGACTGGAGTTGCCACACGGAATAGGAGTAGAGCAGAACTGCAACACCTGTGCCACCTTTTCCAGGGCTGCCTCACAGCCATGCTATATTGCAAGTGAGCAGTTTGAAGCACATTTCCTTTAGTGTAGTAGTTATCATGTTTGCCACACAATTGAGCTGTTTGCACTGAATAAATTCTCTCCCTTCACTCTGCTCCAAATTGTGGACCAGTTGGGGTTGAATTGGTAGCATTGACATTTGGTTGACACCTAACAGTACATTTTCAGTTAGCAATATGAATTCCCTTCATTATATTTATATCCCCAATTAGAAAGGAATATTTTCTCTTTTCTAAAGAAAGATTCTACCTTCTGAGCATCAGAAAAAAAAGCTTGAAATTTACACAAGGGCTTACATTTATTCATCCAATACCCAAGCAATACATCCTCCACAAGTGTTTCAAGTTAACTTATTTCAATGAAGAATATCTTTTCCTCGTATAGAAATCAGTGAGCTGAAACTTTACTTTTAGGGACTTATTTAGACTGAGCGTAATAAGGTTTTATTAATTAAATATTTTAAACATGGACATTAAATATTTGTTAAAGACGCACTTTACACCAAGCCTAGAGCAAAAATATGCCCAATAAATATGCTTTTGAATTGGATTTTCCTTCTTTCTCCAGTAAACTATCTTCCAGACCAATTTAAACATCTTCTGAACTTACAAAAAGAGGAAAAATAACAGAATCCTGCAAGTTAGAAAAAATTTGGTCAGATCTTTAGAGTTTATTATAAACTCCCCCCCTTTTTTAAATTTATTTTTCTATTGGTTAAGAGGACATTCTGAGACTTTAATTCTTATGATACTTTCAAAATATTTGTTAAAGTTTTTATATGTTACATCTCAGTTTTAAGTATAATAATGATGCATATGCTTGTTTTACTTTTGGTTTATTTTTATTAGTGTTTTCACTCATTTTCCTTATGGCCTGACTTGGGAAAAAAGATGAAAAGACTCCTTGTACTTCTAAAATTTCTAAAACATGAAAGGCCATCACTATGCTGAATATCCTGTTTTCTATCACCATGAGCATGGTCCTTTGGACCCAGAGGGGGACACATCACAAGCTTCTTCTGTGGCATGATGTGGGCAAAAAGGGACTAGGAATGGGGTTTGAATAAAGTCCAACCTTCATGGCATGTCTGGCTCTTGCACACCTTTCCAGTTTTTCTTCCCACTGCTCTCTCTTTCATAGAATAGAAACATAAATTTCCCAAGGACAGGAATTGTGCCTATCTCATTCAACACTGAATCCCTAACAGCAATGGCACGAGCACTCAATGAATACTTGTTGAATGAGGGAAGCCTCTGTAGTCTGAGCATATGACTTGCTCTCTCCACTCCTTCCTTTAAGCTGTTTCCTGACTTGGAAAACCACTACTCTTTTTTCAAGGCTCAGCTCAGCTATCACATCTTCTATGCAACTTTACCAACTCCCCTACACTCATCCCCGGCAAAACCGATTGCATCTCTACTTCCACAATGCTATGGAAATGTTCCCAGAAGACACTACTGTTCCATACTTACCTAATTACACAGCTTCTTAATGGCAGGACGTTGTCCTATTCATCTTCTATTCCAGAACCTGGTTAAAGTGTCAGGCACAGAGTCTGTATGGAGGGCTTTTGGGTGGGTGCTAGCAGCCTACCCTATACCCTCATTAATGCAGGTTCTTAGAGTTAAGCTCACAAAATCAAAGGGTGATGTTAAAGCAGATACTTAATCAATGCTTGCTGACATGAAATGAGAAGTAAGCACAAGAGCTGGTGAACCTGTCTAAGGTCTTGAGACTTAGACTGTTGCTACAGCTCTGTGTTACTAGAGCCAGTGTCTGTACCCATCTTGCAAGGCGACCATCTACTCTCCCTTCAGGGGGAGGTGCTCTGTCCTCATTCTCTTACTGTTTGCATCCAAAGAAATAATTTCTATTAGTATAATATCCCTAGTCTCTCTCTGACTGTTTACTCCATCCAAGGATGTGCAGGGACTTATCTTTTTATAAATTTAGGAGAAATTCATTGGGCCTGTTCTTTTCAGCCCCTCTCTCTTTTCTTTCAGTTGCCCACAGGAAATGTGCATTTTCTTGTGCTTCTTCATGTCATAAGTTTTGTCCACATTGGGAGTCCCACCATCATTTAATGCTTTCTGTGACTAAATGATGCAGTCTGACTAATTCTGGGGTTCATAGAGTAAAAGTGTGAAGCTACAAGACCTCAAGCTGCACCCGCCATCATCAGTTTTATCAGAATAAACATGAAGTTTCAGTCTCCAGTTTATATACATTTGGGGGATTTTATTTTTTCAATTTGTTTACAGCTTGGCAGAGAAAGAGGGCTGCTATTTATTATTTCTCTTCAAAAGACCCAAACGGCTTCCATAAAGTGACTGGGGACTTTCAGTAGACAAGTACAAATCCATGATCCCTCTCAAATTTATTCAGAGCCCTGCTGCCAACTCATCGTGGTCCTACACAATGGGGGTGGGTGAAAAGTTGAGAAGTCCTCCGAGGACCTCACTCTTGGGTGTGTGCTTTATTTTTATGTTGATTGCTGGCTGCCCACCATGCAAGTAAACCCCACTGCAGGCAATAACTCAGGCCTCAAAATGATTTTTCTCCCCTCGCTTCCCTTTGAGAACCAAGACTTTAATTCTTCCCAAACTCCTACATAAAAACATTTTCATCCTAAAGAATTAGAGCCCGAAGATATCAATTAGGTGTATACTTCCAAGTATACTTACACTCTCACACGACAACTAAAAGGCAGAAATACATTTATGCAAAAGATTCAAGCCAAAGAAGTCAACTCGTGTCTAGCTGGGAGCATTTCTCTACTTGCTTATCTCTGGCCTCTTCGTGTGTTCTCTCTACATGGCCTCCCCAGCATGAAGATGTCACTGTAGTAGGACTGGTTACACAGCAGCTTAAGAATCCCAGTGTAAGCACCTCATGCTCTGCATCCTAGGTTGGCACATGATCTGCCTATCACAGGGAGTTGGCAGGAGCTGCAAGACTTCTGCTTTAACCTCAAAGGTCCCAGAACATCTCTTCTGCCTCATTCTGTTGGTCAAGAAGTTAACTAAAGACAGCCCAGATTCAAGGGGAGGGTAACTACATTTCACCCCTCTATGTATTAAGCAAGTGCCTAGTGAAGATGATTAAAACCTTGGAAAATATCTTCTAAAAATTAAAACATGTGGAACATTAAATGTAGCTGAATTAGATTTCCAGTCTTTAAAATATCATTTCAATGATTACCATTGTTTATGAGTCACTCATTGGTGTAGTATGGCACTCTCTTGCCCCAAATTATGTGTAACCATGTGAATTGGAAAAAAAAAATCATAAGCAAAAGTGACGTGTTGTTTCTAGGCAAAAACTGTAAGAACCAGTAAAGCCATTTGAAATCCATCATGCCCCAGTATCCCTGAGTCTTTTTGCTGATGCAGTAAAGCATTACAGGTCAGCGAGACTTTAGGAAAAGTAAGATTTATTAAAAGTACATTTTAAGGAAGAAGCAGGTCACACCTAAAAAGGCTGTAACTGCGTGGAAACAAGAGGTATGATTAAAGTAAGCATGGGGCAGGTTACAGCAAAGAGGGCTGTAACTTTGTGGAAGAGGGGAGGTCTATATTAAATTAGAGCCTGTGCTGGGAAATTACAAGAGTGGTTCTAGATGACGGGCATGTGAAGTCATTTTGACTGACATTTGGTTGTACAACTCTCTGCCTACTATGTAAGCAGTTACCCAGAATTCAGTCTGGCATAATTAGATTCATGAACTTCTGGGCATATGCATATTATAATGGTAGCATAATAAAGCCTGGTCACTGGGTAGTTAGGGTACTACTAACTTCTCAAGCATTTGTGGCGGGATTGAACCTGCTATAGGTTTATGGCCCTTCATTCCTTTGTTCCTCAGGATTCAGGAGTGATTTTTAATGAGTGATCTAGGCAGGTCCTAAGGAAGGTCTCTGGTCTGGGCCTTTGTTCCTTTGTTTCCTCATCGATTATGTCTGCCTAACTACCTAACAATTCAACATGCTTCCTTTTCCTACCCTTGGTTATTGTGGAAATGTGTGCATCTTCCATCAACCTGAAGTCTTAAAGGACTAGGTTGACCTCTTGCCAACGTGAGGCGTATATGTAACATGATCAAAAAACAATTTAATGTTGTTTAAGTCACTGAGATTTTCAGGGTCATTGTTACTACAGTATAATCTAGATTAATCCTAACTAACATGGTTACTCTTTAGAACCTCATAATCTTTCAAAATCATCCATCCTCTTTAAGTTTTTCATCTGATATTTATGAAAACATTTCATATGTCCATGCAATTACATTTTCTTATGAAGTCTTCTGGAAAATTCAATTTTTATTTGTTTATAATGACCATAGGTTTTTTTTAAAAGCTTGACTTCAAAGAGGGACAAACAACTTATTCCCATGAATTTAAGAGAGAAGGGCTTTCTTCTGTTCTGCAGTATGACAATGAATTGAACACAGCTACCACTTCAGACCTGTTTGTTGAGAGGGGATTAGAAATACCTAATCTATAGTTTAACTTTTAGCTTCCAGAACATACAGCTACAGAGTGCCCAGAGAACAGGTTCCCATCTAGCTCTCCTAACCTCTATTTTAATTGGTCTGTGTATGCCTGGAGGTCTTTTCTGCTCCAAAAAGGGTGAGTGTACTGCCATGTAACCTGGAGCAGGGCAGGCCTGGAGTTTACTTCTGTGATAATGAGCTTCTTTTATGTACAACAATAGGTTCACCCATTAGAAATGTTTATGGTTCCCTAAACTTTTTCTCCTTAAAATTCAACCTGCAATACTTGTGTATTGTTGTACTTCCCACTAGACTCCATGAGGGCAAAGACAGTTTTTGTCTCACTCATCACTATATTCATAACACAGCATAGTGCCTGACCCAGAATATGGACACACTATATTGTTATAAAATGAATGATTGAAGCCACCATCGTTTTAGCAACAAGGTCTTGTGAAACCTGGCAGAGCTGCAGGAGGTCACAGAGATGCCACAAAACCAAGAAGAACTGAAAACTATTAAGAATTATTAAATATTTTTGTTAAAAATGTAAAATATTTTACTGTGCTCTTTATAAATAATTTTACTACTCTATTTTTATTGTCCCATCTATGTACAGGTAGACCTTTTCTGTAGCATATAGAAAATGATACAATACAGATACTCACTTATTTTCTTATTTTTACCTTGTATTCATTATTTATTTCCTGAAAAATATTGAGAAAGAACTCCTTTTACCCCTTCAAGCCCCTGCCTTAAACTCTATATATGATTGAAGCTATTGTGGTCTTTGAGCTTAGGGTACCTAAACTCTGTTTCTCCCATTGCCCAGGGAAATTCTCTCTTTCCTGCTGCGAGGTGAGGGATGGGAGCATCTTATTAGCAAACAAATTGCTTTATAATACTCCATCGGCCAATGTGCCTGACATCTATGTGCTTGCTGTAGGTTGGTAGCGTGACGGACCTCTGTTATTTACACTGTTTAGCTCTTTTTCCTTTTCTTCAGAGAGGTGCTGCTTTTACCTCTGCCCTGGAGTTTAATGGGGATTCTAAGTTTTACTCAACTTAATTTCTTGGGCCAGAGTCTATGAACTAAGAAAGTCCCCTGCTTAATTGTCTTTGAGCAGCAGTTGAGTCGATCATAGGCTCTGCCCACACACATCTGGCCATTGTTGATTGGCTCAGGGCACGTGACCTAATTAGTGCCCTTTCCTGGGATTTCTTAAAGTGCAACTGAAGAAAAAGGTTCACTTGCTCTTCCGTGGTGATGCTCAGAGATAGGAGGAGGCTAACTTGAGTGAATTAAGATGAAATGCAGGAAGAGAAGAGAAAAGAAAGAGAAAGAGCAAAAATCTTTGGAGAGTTGAGTTTTACATTCTAGTTCTTTGAGCCCCAGTTATTCTTGCCTATGGCTTAGTTGTTCAATTGTCCTATTATCTATTAGTATTTGAGATAAATCCCCCAATTTTTCTTGAGCTAAACTGATTCCTATGACTTACTATCAAAAGGGCTGAGCTATCCAGTGGTCTCCTTTGCCTTCTCCATCTTCATCAACTCCCTTTATCTGGATCAATGAGCGTGGGTATCTGAGAATTTCCAGATTTTGAAATAAAAGGTTTTACTCCTTCAGCATATCATAAAGGAATTCAAATGAAATCACTGTGGAAAGAGCCTCTGGTTTGTGGTGAGGGCGTCAGCTCCTCCTCCCTCTCTCCTTACGTTGCCCTTAAAATCCAGAATTACTTGAGGTACTCTTTTTTTAATTTTCTCTTAAGAGGGAAGAAAGTGTCTCAGTCAAACTAGTGACTCCACTGTCTGTGTATTTACAATGTATATGTGTCTGTTGTCCAAGGGTTTGGGGTATCATGCCTTCCTCTTCCAATATGTAATACTTTTTGTGTTCAAGAACTTTTAAAAATACAATTTTGAAAACATCCACAGTTCCTAGGATAATAATATATACTCTGCGATTACTCCTTGGTGTCTTTCTGCTCATCAAACAACTAAGAAATCTTCACCTCTTATGGATTTTTTGGAAGTTCTTACCAAACATAGCTATGCTATGCATCCTTCCTTTCTTGGGTGAACTTGACAGGATTGGGATTGGGGTTGATGCTCTTACGTTGCCACCCCACTAACTGGCATGTGCAAGACTTATGAGGACTCAGATTGGGTTTCAAAGCTATCAGCAGCAGGACCAAGAGAAATCTGGTCATCTCCTTTGGGCAGGTTTTGATGGGAATTGCTCATAAGGATGAACTTGGTTGTGCCTGAATGTTTTATAATGAGACATGATTAACTGAGGCAGGGGCAGCTTAATTTAATGTAGCTGGGTCAAAGTTGAAATTGTATAATGATTCCTGTGACTAAGAAGATGCTGATTTTTTTTTTTAAGAACTTGACTTACTTCTGCTTTCCAGTCTGTGAATGATTATGTCTCCACCCTTGTTTCTTTCTCTTTCTTTTGATTCTCTTTTGTTCCTACTTTCATGTTGTTATGTTGAAATTTTTATGTTCTTATAAGCCAATTGAAATCCTCTTTTGGAACAAGGTAAGTATAAACACATATGCATGTGAGTGTTTTTATGAAGTAAATAGCAATCTATTCCTTGAGGTCTTCAGGACCGAAAAAGAGGGAAGGGACTCTAATTAAAGCCGGAGAAGATTTGATGGGAGACAAAAAAAAAATTCCATGCTCTCTGAGAAATTAAGCTCATGAGGAACTTAAGGACAATGTTGTCCTGAATAGTTCATGATGCTCGTCTGGATCACGCTACGATTGCTCAAGTTTGCATGTGGCTTCTCAGTTTTTTGAGTTGCGGTCATACACGTCCTTTCTGACCAAATCCATGTGGCAAGCGGACAGAAAGGAAGTAACAGTCCTGCTCTTAAAAAGCTCTTGGTCTAACAGCAGAAACAGAGATAGAAACAGATCATTACAAAAAGGAGATGGGCAAAAAATTATGGGATCACGCAGGATGCAAAGAGAAGTACTGAAAGGCTATGTGATAAATAGAGGGGGCTTAAGCTTAGGTTCAAAGCTCAGTGGTTTAAATACTATATGCTCCAGTCTTCTATCCTCAGAGTAAACAATTATTGCCTTGAACACTGCAAGTTATGTCTATACACCTGTTGCCCAAGACATAATACAAAGATGCTGCCATCCAAGGATGGACATCGAAGGACAGGATACAATAAGCACACACCCCTCTCAGCACACAAGGCCTCGAAATACAGAGGGCAGCCAGGAAGAAGCCCAAGTGATAAGAAGCCTGGAGAATGGGAAGGTGGAAGAGAAAGCTGAGAACATAAGTAAAGGAGATGTTATCTCTCTCTTTTAGATGTGTGCTACTTCTGATGCCCAGAGAGTGGTCAGGTGCAGTGGCACAGGTTGCTTACTGAATCAGTGCACTCTGCTAAAAGGAAAGGAATCTGATCTCGTTTCCTGCATTCAGCTTTCCGAGAAGTGTGCCTTCATGTGAGGCTGACTCGTTTGGCAGAAAAAAAAGGCAGTTTTCTAAATTACATAGAAGCATTATTACCAGTAGCCTTGAGTGTAATGCTCTCCACGCATATATTTCTGTCTTTATATGATCTCTAGTCTATGCTTTCTTCACTATTTAAAAAATTTTATGTTTGCTTTTAAGAAACATTTGTTATATGGCTTTAAAGTCATCAAAGCAATGTATAAGCTTCAAAGTATGATACTGTGGAAAGAGTGTGGGTTTTGCAGTTGAAGAGATGTTACTTCAGTCTTGGTTCTCTCATTTACTGGTTTGCCATCTTAGACAAGTTGGCTAATCTCTCTACCTCAGTTTTCTTACATATAAAGTAGGAATAAAACTTACCTTGACTTTTGTCCTGGGGATGAGACACAATATATATATATATATATAGGGTCTACCACTGTGCCTGACACACGTGTACTCAGTAAACAGAAATCTGGAAATCATAGGTATAAGATGGGAGAGCAAGGATTATTCTTGTTAATCTAAAAAATAAAGGCATTTAAAGTGAGAGATAACAAACATTTATTTGATATTAAAAGTATAGCTATTTCAGAAACACTGATTTAGGCAGAAGCCCAAATAGTGTTCTGATTAGGAGACAAAGGCAGTGGGCATTTATGAGAAAGGGAAGGAGAACAGTTACATCAAGAGAAGGAAGGCGTTTTGATTCATGCAGATAATATAACATAGTGATGTTAATGCTAAACAATATTTTTAATTTTCAGTCCCATAGTCTTCAATCCAGTAGTTATATCTTCTTTCTTGTTATCTCAGCAGATGGTTCTTTGGGGGCACAAGTTTGCTTAGGCCCAGTCCAAAGGTTATTTAGCCCGTTTTAACATTCCAAAGATTTGAGGCATACAATGTGCAAAGCAGTTCCTCTGGCATGGCATCTCTGGCTTCATTTTAAAGTAGCTCCATTTATTATTATTATTTTTTTTGATGTGTTTAATCTTTCCACCCAGTCAAAACCAATTTTAATTTTTAGTGTATTGTCTTTTATTCTTTTCTCTGTGCATTTTTGTTGTTTGTATATAGTTGAGATCATAGTGTGGGTCTGTGTGCGTATATATACTTTGTCACAGAATAAGTCATAGTATTTTCTTATATTCTTAGAAACACTTCACAAATGTCATTTTTAATTGCTGCATAGCGGGCATCCTGTGGCTATACAGACTTTACTTAACCAATCCCCTATTGTTGGTCTTTGAGTTGTTTCCAGTTTTTTTTTTTTTCACAATTATAAATCCCATGCCTACTTTTGACTGCTTACAGGTTGCCAAACCCTTAGCATGCTGTTGTGTGGAAGGAATGCAGGATAATTTACAATCCAAACACCAGACCGATGTTTAGATTATGAATTTACCCAAGAAAGGCAGGGAATAAATAGCTAAAAATGATCCCAATCATCCTTATGGTGGTTGACCCAGAAGATGAAATCTAGGTGTTAGAACAAAAAACCAAATCAATGCTGCAGCTCGAAATGAGAAGCATAAATATGACATTCGGTGCAAACTTTTCAATTCAGTTAATGCTCTGTCAGCAGAACTGAGACTGGTTGCTGAACAAACTCTTAAATTAAGTAATCGTATGTGAGCACAGACCAAGGGAACAATCTATAGGAAGTTTTCTTCGAGAGAGAGATTGAAGAGTTGTTACCATTCTCAGCAGCATTCTTACAAAAGATAGCATTTAAAACAGCAAAAGCATAGCTATCTGAGAGCAGTGAGTACCAGGGTACAAGTTCCTTATCATCACAGCTACTGCCGGTGGAGTGCCACTGCAGCAGGTGCTCTGGAATAGGTTTAGCTACTCCTCCCAGCAGCCAGAGGAGCTTTTATCATCTCTCTTACAGATAAGAAAACTGAGGTAAAGAAATTAAGCAACAAGCCCAGAAGATGGCTAGCAGGAAACAGGGCTCAGCCTCATCTAATTCAATGCACTTGCTACTGGCCCAGGAGTTCATGCTGGTGGCTTGATGTTGGCCATGGTGGGAAGATTTACACCATGGTAGGTAAATGATACAAGTCAGGGCTTTCGCTGTTGTTGAGAGCTGACTCTTCACCGTTGTATGATTCTACCGTCCGACTAATTGGGTTGTCTCCATCAAATAAATGCGTGCTTTTTATGAAAATGAGAAGATTCAATAAGACAAATAGAAATGGAGATTTTATATATCCAATGACATCTACCAAATGACATCAAACTACTGATAAATTTGATTCTGAACCATTGAGATCACTGTCTGCATTCACGATCTAGGTCAGTGGTTCTCAAAGTGTGGTCTATAGACCAGCAGTGTCATCATCACCATTACCTTCACCTGGGAACTTGCTAGAATTGAACATTTGCAGACCCTACCCAGCCCCCTGTGTTTATAAGGCGTTCAGGTGATTCTGATGCTTGCTAAAGTTTGAGAACCACTTCTGTAGACCAACTCCACATTCTACTTTTAATTAGTTCTTTCTTTTATTTCCATCAAAATAGGTGTTTTGAAAAAGCACTAGAAAAATTCGGTTGTAAAAACATATAAAAATATTTTTCTCTAATTTCTCTTAAAAGGTAATTAAATTTTTCTCTTCAATTTAGGGGATAAAACCCAAGATGCCAAAGTGATTCTAGAGCCACGTATGGTTATAAGTGGTTGATTTTTAAAATTTAGATGAAGTATCAGGTCAACGGGTTAAATAGTGGAAGATTCAGTTAACTGATTCATTCTGTGGTGTCCACCATGTTGAGCAATTAGTTTTAGTCCATGTGTGGTTGATCTAGGGCTGCTGCTGCTGCAACTGAAGCTGATGGAAGACTAGAAGAGACAGAACTTCTGGAATCTTTAGATACACTAATGCATGTGAAAACCCTTGTAAATGATAAAATAGAATTTCTATTCTACCACTCAATCAGCAAGCATCTATTTTAATGTGCTAAACATAGCCCTACACACTGAGGCTCAAGAGTCAGCAAGTCGTTTCTTTAAGCTTAAGGAGCTCATGGCTAATTGGCCCAGCAAATGAGTTAAAATGTATGTTCCATAGCTACAGCATGGAAAGAACTCTGGAAATAGAGGATGAGGCAACTAACAGTCTGTGTGCAAGTGGTGTTGGGTGGTGGGATGTTACTAAAATACCACAAGAACCTGCTTTGGTCTCCTCTATCCTTACGTACTTCTCTGTGGATTGCAAATACCTGTCATCAGCAACTAATAAGGCTGCTTGCCAGCACACGGTTTTATTCTACTCTTGGAAACATTGAAACACACCCAGGAGCACCTCTATCAAAACAGAGACTTCATGTGCAAGATAATGGAAGCAGAACTGGAGCCACTAGTGTTTTTCTTGGAAAGAGCCCCCATTTGGATGGCAGGGGTGGGGGAGGTGGAATTTCAGAAGACACATTTTCCACAGCTAATGTCGACGTTAGGAAAGTGGAGACTGTTTTTGCTTTGTCTTCACGTTGTCATTTTAGGGTGGCAAAACCTTTCTCCATCAGTGAACATAAAGCACATGTTCTCTCCACACAGTGCACTGCTGCCTTGCTTTTCTCACTCAACCAGAAAGGCCTCTGACAAGAGGCCTGGAGCTGACGGCAAAATCCTGGGGTAGAGGTAATCAATCTAAGGGATACCAGAACAGTATTCCCATGGTTAGTCAAAATATACATATACACACAGCACACATACAATTATGTCATTTAGATTGTCTGCATTAGCGGCTCTATTTGAGAAAGAATGTAGAGGAAATAGCTCCTCTCAGGTTCCATTTGTGGAAAGAAAAATGTTAAACTTCATCTATAGGAACATGCTATTCTTCTTAAGTATGTACCATGGATACACCAAGTGTTCATAAAACATTCCTAGTAGAAACCAGAAAAGTGATATGGCAAAAATGGAAATAGAATTTATTCTTAGTTTATACAATTATTTATAAAGTCGTTTATAAAGTTTGTAAAGATAGAGATTGTAATTAATTCAGCAGAACCATGGAAATGTATACAAATTACAGTAACTATCTTAGGGTAGAGCAAAGAATAGAGTCTGTTTATTGAAAAGGGTATGGATACAGTTATCCAAGTATTTTTGCACTTGGCAGACTGACTGTCACCTCAAGAGATCAATTCCCTGGGTGATTGTTCTGTCACAGTGACTTACTGGACATACCAATCAAGACTTTGCTGCTACTATAGTTAAACTCGAGGAATAGCAGAGTAATGGAATTGTGAGAAATTCTCTCTCTCTCTCTCTCTCTCTCTCTCTCTCTCTCTCACACACACACACACACACACACACACACACACACACACACACACAGAGCTTATCCTTTTCTCCTAGTTGATTCCTGGTGATGAAGTAAGTGGCATAAGGAGCAGATGGCTTTTCTTAAGCCACATTGAGCTTGCACTCATAAACATGAGAATTTAAGCCAGAAATACAGAGAAAAAAAAATAGATGGAAAGTCCCACACTCTTCCTTTTACAGAATTTCTTCATTTCTCCACCTCTGGCCTCTTAAAGTTGAGAACCATTCTTTTAAATTTTTCTGAGGTTGACCTTCCATGTTGGCGAATATGTCCCAGCAGGTGGGCCCTGGGGAGGTGTTCTCACTCACTCATGGTTTCAAGCTACTGTTGCACAGACCAGAGGCTCTCAAAGCAGGCAGTCCCCAGTTTTAAGTTAGGACGAATGTCCTCAGTTTTAAGTTACGATGAATGTAAGTCTGTGGCAAGGACCCACATGCACTGTTGCACTTGGTTGTTCTTGTTGCGAGAGCTTGGATTTGTCCAGAAGTCTAATTGATGCCCACCCAATTTTATTTTTATATTTTTTCAGTAGGCTGTTTATAACAAATGTTTCTTGCTCAATCTTTGCATGAAACAATAAGAACAAACAACACCAAGCCTCACTACTAACATGTTTCACATTTCAAAGTGATTTTTGAGCTCTATAAGGATGAAAACATGCAAAGCAGCCCCCTGCTATTTGAGAGAAAATAGACTATTATTAAATACTTCAGAGCATCTTGAAGTATAATTGTGTCCAAAGGGAGTGATAACTTCCAGAGAAGATAACTGCCCAGGCGAGCTTTTAAGCCCAAGCACAGAAAATGTGCCACCATGGTTTCCTTTGCCCCACTATTCTAGAAAACTAGGTGACATTTGGAGTCTCTATCTATGTCAGTTCCTTAAATATTAGGTCTCTATTCATGAGAATCTGCCATTGAATCACTCCAGTCTCCTGTTGGCTCTTGGAAACCAGGGTGTCTCAGGGAGGAAATAGCTTCCTTTATGTGATAATGTCAGGGCTGGAACATTATGTCATTTATCTCATCAAATATCATAGCAACACTTTGAGTTTGATATTTTCAGCCCCACTTAGAAAAGAGAAAGTGACTTAATGAGGCAAGACCTAGCAGCAAGTAAAGGAGAGGGGAAACCAATACACCACCCTAGTACTGCTTGACTGCAAAGCCCCCACACCAAGTCTCCTATACCAAGAAAGCGCTCTCTTTGTCATGTTCCTTTCCATGTCTCTTTCTCCTAAACCTGACACATAGTAGACCCTTAACAAATACTCATTAGAACTGAGCCCATTAAAAAACTGAATATAAGTAAGCTAAGTAGGGTAAAATATAAACTCAGATTTGCCCCATAAATCATCTTTGATAAGAAAATAACATATGCCAGTGAATTTTCAATGAATTTGTAAGTGTCGTGAAGGCTTTCAAATTGGACTTTCTTGGTCTCCTGGGTTTAGATATTTTTCAATGCAATTTAAAGCGCTTCCTTCCATACTCTCAATCAGATTAATCTTCTGAGAACTAAGAGTCAAGTTACTGTAAATATGTACCAACACCCGCTGGATGCCACACCCCATCACATCATCTTGCTCCCAAATGTCATCTGCCACTCTATACCCAGGGCCACCTATAGTACCTGACACATTATCATTCTACCATTGATTATACCCTGAGATACAATAACAAATGAGACAACAGAGTGTCCATGCTCAGAGGTGGCACATGGACACAGAATAACCTGCTACATTCAGGCTAAGAAACTTAGATATTTTCTTATCCCACAGGAATTCCATTTGTCATTCAAAGTGATTAAGCCTATATCAGTTTGGAAAGAACATTAACATCTGCCTCTCTTTGTTGGCCATTTTTATTGCCAATGCAGATTGCAAAAAAGCAGAGAGAGCCCTCCCTATAAATCTCTCTGATACTATCTGTTAATCTCCATGTCTTCAGTTTTTAAACTGTGGCTAATAAAGAAATCATGCTTGTGGAATGGAACATAAATCTCTACTTTTCATTTACGTTTTTGTTATGTACCTACTGTATGCTAGGTATTGTTCTAGGTGCTAGGAATACTCATTCAGCAAAATCAGGATTCCTGCTTGCCATGTTTACATCCTAGCTGACAGGAGATAGACAACAAACAACAAATAAAGATATAATATGACAAGAAGTGATGAGAAGGAAAACATAAGCAGAGGAAGGAAACAGCAGGGACTGAGAGGGGTGAAAGAGCACTATTTTATATTGAAGGGTCAGAAAACTAGCCCATGTGATTGATATTCTAGAATGCCTCAGGCATGAGGTTCCATGTACAGGGGCCTGGTGGGAACCTGAGCTGTGTTTAGACCTGGGATCCTGACCAATTTGGAGACTGAATGACTTGAGGAAATGCTCATGCAGAAGTTGTTAAGGGATAAATTTGGCTCAGGAACAATGGGCCAGTGGAAGAAAGAAAAGCTCTGAATATATATCACAGTGTTGACCATTTGGAACCATTGCTAAGTGCTCAGAGAGGAGGCCACAATAGTCAGCAAGTTCAGGGTCCAAGATGAGGGGCCTAGGCAGCACTGTTCTATGTGACAGAATGCAACCAACTGTGGGACTGGGGGTGATAACAATATTTCTCCAGGGGGCCTGGTTGTAACTATAGCCAAGGCCAGCATACCAGGGCGGTCATGGTACAGACATGACAATCTTCAAGGAGCTTGGCTGGCCTTGGCTATAGTTACCACCAGGAAGAAATTGTGTTGAAACTGAAGACAGATGGCACATGCCAGTTGGCACCTGAAAGGGCCACTTATTGAGCATGTAGGAGAAATTTCTCAGGGAGCCCCTGGCTAACTGGGGTGTCTAGTCTCTCTGGTGTGGGAGAGCCAGAGAAACACTGTAATGTTACTTTATCCCAGGATCTGTGTCCCGAGGAAACAAGACCAAACCCAGTGAGAATGCTGCTTTTAAGCTTCAGTTCTGGAGCCCCCGCCTTTGCTGAGGTCAGGAGTGAGAGCAAGGCTTGTGGCCCCCAGGGTCCTTGACCAGGGACTCCCTTCCAGCAAGCAGTGGGGCTGATCTAAACAGCCTCCATGAGCTAAATGCCAACAATGCCAACACAGGGTGAAAGATTAGGACCTGGGAATTTGCATTTACTAGGTAATAAAATGATTCTGAGGAATGCAATAAAAATAGTATAAATGTGTGGCTGGGAGAAGCTAATCTTACATGTCAAATGTGCCCCTTTTATACTTGCAGAATCCTTATACTCAACTTTTGGTCAAAAATCTTCAAGCTAAACTATGACCCATGTAGACCTATTTGCCATAACTAACTAGCCAGTCTACACATTCATTAGACATAATTTAAAAGGGGGAGTTTGTATTTCACCACAAGAGTGAGTGCCTCTTTCTGACGTCTCAGGCCAACCCCTATCTTGCTCCTTATGCATCAACCTTGTGTCACTTGTGCCAGCCCAAGTCCTTGAAACAAAGCTATTCTAAATTACTGGAGCCTGGGAAGGCATTTGTGAAATGCAAGAGTAAAACATCACCACAAGCATTCTTTCTAGCCAATGACTGCTGCTCATGTTTCCTTGGAAAGTCACGGGAACCTCAAACTCAGAAGCCTGAAGGAGTCAGGCAGGGTGTCTAGCTGAGGAGACTTGGCCACCTGGGGACTTGCGACCATTCAGTTCCACCTGACACTGTCATGTAAGAAAGTAAGCCCAGTATTTCCGTGTCTTTCAGGTTTTTCAAGAGAAGTTAGAAAGCAATTTTAAATGAAAATTCTCTGAACTTTTAAAAGTTGGCAGTTACTTTTTTTTTTAAAAGCACAGTGTTGGCCAAATTAGACAAATATATCTATGGGCTGGATTTTCCTCTGTTGTCCACCAGTCTGAGGACTCTGGAGGAAAGAATGATTGGGACATTGTGGTCTTTCCATATTCTTTCCTCTGTGCTCCCAGTATTTCCATTAATAGTCTTCTCAGGGTGAAGCAGGAGTGCATATTCTGTCACATTTTGCCTTGGGCCATCCATAGGCTATCAGCAGAATTCAGGTCAAATTGCAAATAATTGGACTTTAACTGCAGCTATTTTTTCTATGTCTTCAAGCCATGGAGAGTTCTATGCTGCCCATGGAGGTGAAGGCTGAAGAAAAATGGCTCCAGAAAAAAAACAAAGAAAGAGTGATGGGACTCTAACAATCTGCACATACTGGTGATATCCACCTTGCATCCAATAAGCAAATGGGGCTGGGAGGAGTACCATAGTTAGAATTGGCACACATGAATTTGGGCTAGGAGCTGTGATCTGGGCCCCCGTCATTCCAGCTGAGGTCCCAGCCATCATAGTACAAAGACAAGTAGTTCCTGCCAAGCTCTGCCTAAATTGCAAATTCATAAGCAAAATAAATGAATCTTGTTGTTCTAAGCTAGTAAGTTTTGAGGTGGTTAGTTACACAGCAAGAGGGGGACAGAATTTTTATTATCACTATGAATAGTGAAGAACTCGGGAGCTCTGAGAATCGAGGTCTGCCCAGGCCTGAGGCTACTCCCAAATGGGCTCACTGTCCCATGTCCTGCATCATTTTGATTTTACCTGGGCCCACAGTTGTGACTCTGCCTTTTGGCTCCTCTCTTAAGATGGGTTGCCTTACCACCTGTGCTCTTTTAACTGCATGGCTTTCTCCGTGTCCCCAGCTCAAATCCTTCCAAAAGAGGGCCTCTGCTTGGCTCAGTTCATCGTTGTTGTATGAGACCATCCATTGCTGACTTATCTACAAACTGGCTGTTGTCAAATCAGAAGCTGCCCGTGGTCAAATCAGCTATGATAGGTGCAGCAGGGACCTGTGCACAATGGCAGGAGATGCCATTTCAAGAGGCACCACATGAGGGAGGGGATGTTTTTCTCAGAAGGTAGTTTCAAATTTATTGAGAGGATCTCTACATCTAGAACAGAAACAAAGAAACGAAGGAAAGATAAAATGGTAGTAGAATTTTGTGTAGTGGATAGCAGTTTTCAAATTGGATACACATATTTTCCAAAAGATTCACTAGTTCCGTGATCTGTGATCCTGACCTGGATGGTTTTCCAAGGATCAATTGGGACTTTTACTCTTTCCTAAAAATGATCAAGAGGTATCATGCTGGTTTTCCTTTTTCATCTTTACTTTTAAATTGGCCTTCTCTCACTTTGCGAAAGCCAGGTATATCTTTACTCTTCATGAATATTCTCAAGTGAATTGCTTCAAGGTATGAAAACTTTCAGAGTGCCTAACAAGGACATAATTCAAATATTGATGTCCCCCCATGTTGATCCTTCTCGCTAGGGACCATAAAATATCCCCTTCCATCACAGTAAGAAATGAATTTCCAAAATAATTATTGTTTTCATTTTAATCCAGAATATATTTCTTGATTGCTTGAAGTCTTATGGTACTAAGGAATGTTTTAAAAAGTGAATTGATTTATTGGTATATTTTGCCTTCGAGGAATATAGCCATTTTAATTTAAAATGCTGTTGCAGGTTAGTGATTGTGACTTGGGGTTTTCCTGTGTAGAATATTGACTAGGGGACGCCCTTGAGAGGAACCCTATGGAAAGAAGAGGGAGAAAACAAAAGCCCAAGGGGTGGATTGAGCTGTGATACAGCCTCATAGCAGATTTGGCCAACCCCACAGGAGCTCTGCCACTACAAAGGTCTAACAGAGCTTCCTGTCCTGCTCCTGCCCTGTGCCTTTATAGCCCCACCACACTCACTCATGGGACGTGAGCTGCCTGGGAAATGACACAACCTTGGATGAGGCAGCTCTGCAGTGAGGCAGACCTGATAGGGCTGTGGATAGTGCTGGTGGCCCTCCCCACCACAGTAGAGAAAGTGGGTGGTAACAAGTCTTTCCTTGAAGGTCGATCTGGGTGGTGGATTAGTACCACCATCAAATGCTGATATTTATAATATACCAGAAATTAGATCATTTCACAACTACTTATACTTATGATGAAAAATTTAGGTATAAACTTTAAAGCGCAAGGGGGCACGCAATCTATGAAAACAACTTTAGAGGAATGTGAGCACAAATCTCTAGACACTAGGGTAGCAGGACTCTCCTGGTCCTGGTAACTGTTGGAAAGCTTCATTTGGAACATTTCGTAAACACCAACATCTGCAGCAAAGGTAGGTTAAACGCTCTACTGTCTTGTCCTCCTAAACACCCAGCTAGGTTTTAATTCTCAGATTCCCTTGCAGATATGTGGGGCCATGTGACTGAGCTCAGATCAGAGAATGTGGCAGAAGTAAGTACACTGTACCCTAGCCTAGACCGTGAAACCAACTGTGGAATCCCCTACTCTTCTCTCTTCTGCTGCTCAGATGATCCAGTGGAAGCCTCCAAGGCCTTAGGGGATTGCAGAGACACTAAATAGATGGTGCATGGGTTCCTGAATTATTGGATGGAGCAGAGCCCCCCCTCTAACCTGCTTTGGATAGTGGCATAATCAAAAAATAAACCTTTATCATGATATGAGAATTCAGGATTATTTGTTATAGCTGTTAACCTCTGCTGACAAATACAAAATCTTTTGCAAAGAAAAACTCAGTGACCTCAGATGTTTAGTGCTGTTTTTGATATTGTGCGTAGTTAAGGAAAAATGCTGCTTGATTTCCAGTCAGCTTAAAAATTCAATGTGAAGATTTCCTTCGGGTCACTTACACTCAGTAGGACCCAGCCTGAGCTGGATCAGAAGGAATTAGGTATAATGAAAAAGCAGTTACTTAATGGCAGGTGTAGCTGGCACTAGAGATGTGTATCAATTAGGACTGAGTTCAGCAATATTTAAAAGAAGACCTAATGACCAAGGTATAAGTAATGTGAGTTTATTATTTATCTCATGTAATAAGCTCAGGGTTATATTGTCCAAGGCTTTATTGGCCCTGTAGTGACACCAGGAGCCGAGATTTCTTCTCAATTTCCAGTCGGCCCTTCTTAGGGTGCAGCCCTCTCTCATGATCATGGCTACTGGAGTTTCAGCTGCCGTATTTACACTCTGGGCAGAAGGGAGGAGGAAATGTGGAGTGCCACATGAGCATGCTGGCTCTGGTAGATGCCGTGGTGCTCTGGCCACATTCTCCTGGCCTTGTCATGTAAGTCAACTGTACATAGTTGCATATGTACATAGTTCCATGCACAGTGGGAGCATCACACACCAGCCACACCATAGGATCTCTTGCTTTGCTGGTGCCACACAAGACCACTCAACCACAAATAAGAACAAGTAGTTAGTGTAGGAGAGTTAACAGCCCTCAGGTGATCCCAACTGATAGAGAACAAGAGGCTCAATCTACTTGTCCTCCAGTGAGACGATTGTGAGGCATGCTCTACATAGCTCCTCAGAGGGTACCAAGTGGGACTGAGGGTCCCTGGTAACTGGCTCATTAATACTTTCTTCATTTGCTTTTCTCCCTTCCCTCTCTCATTCTTCCTTTCATTTTTGTTCCCTATGATCATCTCCAAAATAAACCACCTGTACCCAAGTCCTGCATTGGGATCTTCTTTAGGAGGAACCCAAACTAAGATGCCACTTGAGTCTGTTCCCTTCAAGGGGTTTTCCTAGAAATTCCTCTAACAAATTGCAGCTAATCTCGTTAGCCAGAATCAGGTCGCATGGTCATTTTGAGCTGCAAGGGAAATCGGGAGATACAAATTTTTTGGATGGGCACTTTGGCACCTCCAACTAAATTGAGACTATACACATGGAAGAAGAAGATGCATTATACATGGACAACCAGCCAGTCCTTTCAGACACAGACATTTATAAAAGTAAATGTTAATATTTATTTTTTGGTGATTTTTAGGCATTAAATTAGCGAAAAGAAATATTTGGGAAATGAAATATATAAAAGCATAAACAGTATAAAAATATAAAGGTAAGAATTTTAGAACCTAATTCTCAGTTATTAATGATCCATTTAATCTGAGAATAGTTTATGTAGTATTTCCACAGCAGCCCCTTTGATGACCGCTGTGGTGATTTCAGCCTTTTGAGCTGGCCTTGATCAAATATGTTGAAATAACAATGCATGATTCCTCTTCCTTGTTTACTGATTGTTCCTTTTTTACAAGTGGAAAACAGGGAGAATAGGAAGACACATAAGCCTCTCCAGGGGCCATGCACAGTTATAGTTGTGGTCCAAAGCTTGGAGCTGTGCTTCCTGGTACGCAGGGCCAAGTGGATGAGACCACTCTTTACACTGTTTATGTTAAAAAAAAAAAAAAAAAAAGACAGTATGCCAGCACCCAGTTCTGAAAGAAATCTCTAGGGCTTAATTTTGGGAGTCAGGGGCAGGGTATGGAAATCATCCTCAAGAACATTTTTACAGCAAATCCCAATAATAAATTTCATGAGATTCCATGAATGTTTAAGATACAGCACTAAGATTTAAGTGATAGTGAAAAGAGCAAAATGTACAGTATCTAGTGATCCAGCAGATTTCAAGTTTAGATCTCAGAGTTTCTCAAGAAGTAAATACTTGACCACATATAGTGGGAAATGATAACAGGAGCCTGAGGCAGTGCTCTGATGAAACGGAGAAGCCCTGGCAATCTGTTTGCTTGCTGACGCAGCCAGTTTTTGCTTGGCGAATGTTAACAGCTATCCCTAATCCCATTTCTCTCACCTATCTTTTTTTATAATAGCTTATTCTCCCCTCTTTCTGTATTGAACACGGATGTGATGTCTGGTGCAATGGCAGCAATCATGAAGCAAAAAGCATGAGACTGAAAAACCAAATAGCTGAGGATGACCTTGAGAAAAGATAGAGAACACCTAGGTCTTTGTTGACATTGAGCTGTTAGTCCAATCTCAAGAAAGCCCACCTCTGAATTCTTAAGTAAATGATAAAATGATATAATAATAATAATAAATAATAAATATGATCTATCCTACTGGTGGTGAGATTTTTCTATTTCTCACTATTAAAAAGCAGTTCTACTTTTTACCTTTGTGAGAATGGAATCTTTGTACTTTAATAAAAAACAGAGAAACTGTTGACCAGATTGGTTTTCTATTATGAAAATAGGAGTTCAACCAGGAATACCAATTTATGTGAACACAATGAGACATAGATAGAATCAGAATTTTCCTCAGGAAATGATCTTGGGTCAGCTACAGCATGGGGATAATCGCTTAATTAAGTCCTCAATGTATGGTGCCATACAATATGGCTAAGGTGGTTTTGATCACTAAAATCTTAAAATAGTAATAATTAGTCACCCATTAGAGCTATGTATACCCTCAAATAACTATCTTGGATCAACTGATTTGAAGAACCATGGCTTCTCAGTGAACCTATTGGGTTAATTGAGCTAAAGAATTTATCTCTGAATTTTTGAATTAGTTCATCTGCAGCTTGAGGTTAGTAAATATAAACAGATTTAATCCTGGCAACTGTTAAAGATAATACCGTTAACTTACAAAAATTTAATGCAATTCTAAAATCATTATTTCTGATAAATAGAAATAAGTGCTAGTTCTTAATAATAAAAGTATCCGTCTCATCAATAAGGTGACATGCGTGTAGCTCCTTTCAAAGCAGTTTCTAAAAATTAAAAGATAATTCAAAGGAAAAGGAGGATGCAGAATATCATAAGCCTGTTTAAAACCAATTAGAGTTATTCTTTGATGTACTGATGTACTGTGAGTGCTTTCATATCAATCTTGGTTTTTATGATGATTTAGTGGAAGCATCAATGACCAGAAGTTCAAGTTGTCCTCATGCAACTTGGCTACACAATTGTTACTCTTTCCGACTGGGGAGGGGAAAGCTTTTCTAGCTTTGCCTCCTCCTCCTTTTTTTTTTTTTTTTTTTTTTTTTTTTACATAAACTTGCAGACTAGGTTAATACTTCACAGAATGTAAAGGACAGCTCTACTGGTGTGTACGTATATGAGAATGCCATTGTTCTTGCTGCATTTGTTTAATAACATAATTCTGGTCACTTGTGGAAATTGAAATAATAAAATTAGAGGAAAAGCTATAGTCACATCTCTTAGGTAAAATTAAGTTATAAATATGCAGCTAAAGTAGACAAAGAGTTTTCTCCAAATATTTTTAAGTACAAAATGAAAATAAAATTGTCTTTTAGTATTTTTGTTTGTTTGTTTAAAGTTTTTGAAAATATGGGAGACTGGAATGCAAATAACTGTTTTCTTTGCAATTACCTTCTATAAAACACCAAGTTGATCTTTTATTTTTATTGGGTGTAATTTATCATTTTGTAAGTGTTGTTGAAAATTGTTTTTGTCTCCTATGCTAAATAAAATAGTAATTCAACTTGTTGTTTAGGTAGTGGCATGTTTAAGAGACCACTTTTTTGGATCACCAGCAACATAAACAAAGAGTTTATCACAAAATAAATAGATATAATCTATAGTGTTCTATTTAACTATATTAGAAAAAAAATTTGAGAACATAGTTACTTACTCATTCAATTTAGTTGCAATAACATTGGCATGACAAAGCCAACAAGGATTGCCAAGGTCAATACAGTAGGCCAGGATGTGCTGGGCAAGTTTCACAAGGAGGGTGAGATTTTATGTCAAGAGCTCCAATGTTCATCTAGATGTGGTCCTGTTGCTGGACCTCCAAATAAGGGGTCCTCTTGTTTCCAAATTAGGAAAGACTTTGGGGATATTGGAAAGACTGAAAGGTCTGGGGTGATTGGCAGAGAATAAATGACAAAAGAGACCGCTTATGTCAGTGACACACTGAGAATATTTGTGTGAAAACATGGACTTGAGAAAGTCAAAAAACATCAACAAAATTGAATCCAGATCTAACTCTCATTGATATTCTGTCATTTACTACATTGATAACTATTAATTTTCTGACACTTTTTAGACTTGCATTTTATCAATTTCTAGAATAGGTAATGCATAATAATGGCACACAATTAAAAGTTAAAAATGGAGTGCCATGAGACATTAATCTTCTTCCTGTTCCTGCCCTTCAGCCACATATCTTTCCTCCTGTGACCAGTCTATTATAGATACTTTTAGAAACATCCTATGTATATAGGAATGCACATACACATCGTAGCAATTCTGTCACTCGAAATTTGAGATTCTTTCATGTCAATCTGGACACACTCACCACTTTCTTTTTAATAGCTGCAGAGTATTCCATTGCTTGAAATTTTCATTGCATTCTTTAACTATTTACTAGTCTGATTTAATTAATCTATCGTTGTACATTTAGTTTTCTTCGATAGTTTACTATTATATGAGGCTAAACACATAAACAAATTATATTATGAATGTGCAAGCATATAAAAAGAATATAGTTCTGAAAATGGAATTGTTGGGTCACATGGTATGTGAATTTTGTAATCTTTAAAATTTTTGCCAAATTGTCTTGCAAAGTTTACCAGTCCTTCCTAGAAATATAGGGGTCTGATCCTTGCAACTCACCAACACAGTGTGTTGTCAAACTTGCTTCAAAATTTGAATGGTCTCTTTTATTCAGACTTTAACAGTAAGTCAGAGTCACACTATTTTAACAGCTTCTTTTGCTTTTAGGGACTATAACACACCAAACAACCATCTATTCATCCATGTAACAAATAGGCATTGAGCGCTTATTAATTCATTCAAGAACACCTTCTATGTATACCAGGCATTCTGCCAAGCCTGGGATACAGTGGTGATACAATGATCCCGGATTTTATTGACAATAAAAGAAGGAGACAAATAATCACATACAAGAGCTGGGAAGGAAAATCCCAGAGTCTGTAAAACAGGACAGTCTGCAAAACAGGATGGTTTGCTCTGGTCTGGAGTGGCTATAAAAGTTTTCTTGAGAAATGCTGTCTGAGCTGAAGGATGAGTAAAAGTCATGGAGTGTGTGTGTGTGTGTGTGTGTGTGCGTGTGTGTAGAACTTTCCAGATAGTAGAGAATGAGCATGTCACCTTCAAGGATGTAGAAAAAGAGTAGGATGTGGAAGAACAGAGGGACAGAGAGTGAGAGACAGCTGAGATGCAAGTAATTGTGGGACATGTGCCTCAACATCGAGGGACTTGCTGTAAAAAGGAATGGATAACGTCCAACCACAAGTGAGTATAGTAAAAATTGACTGACAAGGGCTATTTCAGAGAAAAAGATAAAATAAAAGAGAAATTTAAGTGACTTCCTCTGGTTTCAGTTCTCTTGTGTACTTTGTTTGCTTGATTTGTTTATTTATTTTGAGAACATAAATGCTGTAGTACTTAACTCTTGAGTCTGCTTTAAGATGTCAGTCGTGGTTGCCTGGTATCCTCTTCTTCCCATTGCATACTAAAGAAAGAGCTAAGAGATTTAGGTATTTTAAACTACAGGTGCTGTTACATGTTGTCATCAGTGTGCTCAAAATATATGGCCTAACGTGGCTCAGGTAGGTCTCTCACCTCTCCAGGTGCGTGTCTCAGTGTTTGGAATATTGAGACAGACTAGGTGGTAAAACATCCAAGTGTTTAAGAATGTGTGGGGAAAGACGTGAACACCACCGGAGCTGTCCTCTGAAATTATTTTCCGTGAGTTGAAACCTCAAACCTGGTTTCTAATTCCATGATATGAATACCATAGAGCAAGTATAAATGAAACAATGACTATCGTTTTGGCTGTTGATACAGTATGCTTTTCAAAAAGTTAAAAACGTGACTCTCATGCAGATATAAATTATACCAATGTAAACTATATACATACATGTAACTCTCTGATTGGTGATGGAACCAGTAAAATGTTAAGACTTGTTCAAAGGAGATTGTGAAGAAGAAGTTTATGCAGTCAGACAGTCAAAGGAATGCTGAAATAAACTTGCTAATAGATATAAAATTAAAATTCTATAAAGTAACAATCTATAATCTCTGGGGGTGTTTGGGGTTAACTTTTCCAGCAGATGGAAATGAGAAGTAGTTTGCGTTGCTCTTAAACAAGAATCATTTTGCATTGTTATCAGATTTGTACAGATTAATCTCTCTCCCTTCAGAGCTAAAAACCATCTCGTCAATAAGAAGTCAAAGGGTCATGTCCAGCAGCACTGCACTGACAGAATATCCTGTATCCCTGCCCCTTCCACACACGACGCTTTTTGAAACATTGTCCAGCAGCACATTACCTCTGAGGAAGTCAGAGTGCTCATTGATTCCCAAGGATGTTATGACTGTATGATCATCTGAAGGGTGAAATTTAAAAACCGGCATCTTGCCATTGTGCCCAAATTGAAGAGAACTATCCATAGCATCACATAGTTTTAAGTGCTAGAAATTAGCACCTAAAGCAAGTTAAACTATAACCTAGGACTCCCAGTCCCAATGAGAAAGATCACTGCTCTTTGAACCACATTTTATTATCTTTATTTCTACTACAATCCTTACTTTAAGTTTTCAGCCAGTAAAGGATACTTTACTTCAGAAAGGAAAACCTTTATATTGCCTTTAAATTTTTTAGTAGTATGAATGGAGCAGTACGTTACCAACTTTCTTTTTAACTAGAGACCTTCATCAAACCTCGGTGAGAGGGTGAGAAACAGAGGAAATCTTGGGCTTGTGGCAAGTAGCAGTATCTGAAGATGACATTTTCAGGACAGTAGGTTCAGAGCAAACGTGAAGAATGGGCAGAAGCACCATCTGGTCCATGAAAGACAGACAGAGTGGAGAATCTGACGTTAGGGCACCTCACCAGGAAGTATCAGCATCTGAACAGAAGAACGCCAGAGCCAGAATTCAGAGGTATCTCAGTAAGGGCTCAGAGAATCCGAACCATCATCATGATTATGGAATGAAGAATTCAGTCTAGAGATTGGACCTTACACCATTGTGAGAAGAGAGAGAAAAACAAGGCCTGAAAAAGGGAACTGGAGAGGCTCAAAGCCCTGGGGAGTCAGAGTTTGCAGAGAATCTTGAGAAGCTCATCCAGCTCCTGCACTGGGTCTGAGAAAAGGGGTCTTTGACTCTCTACGGCTACAAGCTTGGTGACTCCACAGCTGTGCATCTGGAGGTGAGTCTGGCAATGCCACTGAGCACAAGGGCTGGCAGTTGGGAAGGGCAGATAGATATGGAGTGGGGTAGGATGAGGACAAACTGGAACCCACTGGAACCTCTCACCCCACACTCAACAGTGCTCCTCAGTGCAATAACAGCCACTGTTTCACTTCTATCTCCCACATCTGCGCAGTGTCATTTTTGGTCAACTCTAACTTGGAACCACATTGGGAAGGTGACAAAAGAACAATCCAGCATATAGTGGACAACCCCAAAATCTTCTAGTTAGAATTAACTCAGATCAAGGCATAAATGCTCGACAACATGGTGTTTTCAATCTCCAAGAATTCTTTCGGACAGTACTTATGGTAGACAGACTTCCTTTGAAGAACACAGACCCTATCACTCAAGACATGCCACCAAGAGTATTGGAGAACCCGGTAGTGACATAGAAGCTCTGTTCACAGCCTTTTTGTAAATTAAAGAAACAGATGTTTTGTGTCCATCAGTGTGGGGCAGCAGTTTGGACAACTTAAAACATGCATTGGTGGTCTGATGTGAGTCATTATCGTGACCAATTCATAGCAACTCATTGTTTGAGAAGAAAAGCATCAGAAAAAATCAGTCTCCATTTAGCCGATTTACTTCCAAGTCCCCACTTTCAAATCGATGCAAAATTCTCAGTTCACCTGCTCCTCCTTTTCTCTTTGTATTTTTCTCTTTAATTGTTTCCTTCTTTTATTCCTGCTTTTTTCTTTCTTCCTCCACACTTTTGCATTTATCTATAGAGCACAAAATGGTAGCAGGGTTGGTGGAAAATATTGGAATTACACTAATGGGAAACATTGTTAGGATGCAGTGTAACAGTACAAGGGTAATGGATTGAGAATCAGGAGACTTGGGCACTTCCGTAAACATGAGTAAGGGTGAAATACCTAACTGCTATGAGGCTCCATAGGTCAGATTTACCAAGGGTAAAAAAAAAGTGTGCCTGAGTGAGTGTGCGTGTGTGTGTGCGTGTGTGTGTGTGTGCGTGTGTGTGTGTGTGAGAGTGAGTGTGAGTGTATATATTCTATGGGAAAAATAACTTTGGAGATCAACAAAGCATCTTAAGTAAAAGTTCTGAGAAGTGCTGCAGAAAAGAAATCCTTCTAACTTTGTTCAAGCCAGTTTTCCAAACTGTCTTGATGCTGGAACTCTTTTCTGTAACTCCTATTAACATTCTGAAGATGAAACTCACTTTGGAAAATGCTCCAGATGATGCTTAGGGTCGTTCTTTCAACTCTATAAGGTCTTGAAGTTTCCCATTTTTCTCAGAAAACTCAAACCACAGTATATACTGAGTGACTATATGAACTTCAAGCAGCCTGGAGAGAGACTCCTTCCTCCTTCCTCCTCTTCCTCTTCCTTTTCCCTTTCTCCTCCTCCTCCTCTTCCTCCTCCTCCTCCTCCTCCTCCTCCTCCTCCTCCTTTTCAAATAATGACTTTACCCAGGGTTAGTGCAAGAGGCAATATATGAGGTGGACTTGGTAATGTAAAAATCATGGACCATCTTGATGCATCTCTAGGCAAGAGACCCACCGGTAGTCAGTTATCAGTGTTCTTCAGATATAGAGAATAATCCTATTCAGGAACGTTGTTTTTGAACTGAACAGCACTGCTGTGCAGAAAAATACTACCCTTTTAGCTTGTTTTGACTACTTATATCACGTCTTCTAAACCAGGATGGGTGACTAGGATTCTAATTTAAGTTGGATAGATCAACTGCAGAAGGTTGAGAAGCTGTTGGTTCATGCTGAAGATCAAATTCAGTTATCCGGTTAATATAGATATTTTGGGTTTCCCACTAGGGGTCACTAAAGAGAGATTGGAAACAATCTGATTCTTTTCTAAATAACTCCAGAATAGCCATGGGCTTTGGACAACACACAGATTTTCTATAACTTTAATGTGTGTCTGAATGACTTGGGAATTTTGTGCAGATTCTGATCCCTTAGGTCTGGGGATGGCCAGAGATTCAACATTTCCATCAAACTCCCATGTGGTGTTGATGCTGTTGGTGCTAGAAGACAAGCTATTTGGAAAGAACCCAGTCTCAAAATGGAACTTCGCCTCAATTCAATCCCCTTGCAGGAAATAGATTTGGTCTCATTCAGGCTAGCCCAAATTTCTTTCAATCCTCCCGTCCTCTTCCTCATCTCTCTCTTGCCTATGCCTCCTTTTCCCTCCCTCTTTCCCTCTCCCCTCCTCCTCCTTTTCTCCCCATTTTCTGCCAGCTGTTTTTTGAGTACAATCTTCTCAAAGGATCCTTTCCCAAACATTTGTTGTTATTGTTTTTCCTCATGAAATCTAGCTTGGTGACATAAATATTTATTTATGAAATAAACATTTGAGAAACAGAGGAATCGTAAATAGTTAAATGCATATTTCCTTTGAACTCTCTCTCTCTCTCTCTCTCTCTCTCTCTCTCTCTCTTTGCACACATTACGTTTTGTGTAAATAGATTAAGCTAGTCTTGAGTAACTCCAGTTCTGGCTAAGCTAGACGTGAATATGCTTTTGGTGTTGGAGGCTATTTGATTTTATCTTTCAATACCAAATCTAAAGTTATTTTAACCAGTAAGAAATCTATCTTGATTTTTTCAGAGCTGAGGAAGAAACAAGACAATAGTCAGATAGAATCCAAAGAGTCTTATTTCCATACAATGTGATAACTTAAAGGAAGTAAAGGTGAGTGATAACCAATCTCTTTTGATGTGAGAGATTCGTGAATGGACCTCTATGTAGATAAACAGAGTTTTTTTTGTTGATTTTTTTCCCAATTATAATTCAGAAAACTTGAAAAACATAGAATTTTATTAAAAATAGTATCAAAATAACACCATCAGATATAACCACTATTAACAATTTTTGGAGATCTTTCAGTTTTTTTGTATTTTTTTGACCATGTTTTCCTATGAAAGTGAAATACTGTTTTATCATCTGATGCTTTTACAATATGAAGTAAATACTAACCCATTTTCATACGTGTTTTTCTACATCATAATTGTTAATGGTTTTGTGATAACCTATTATAAATATATTCCACAATTTAATTAATTAATCCCCTAATGTTTGATATTCAGATTGTTTCTAATTTTTCACATTAAAAAAAATTATGAACATTTTCATACAGATATATTTGCCCACAACTTTGATTATTTGTTTTGGATAAGTTCCAAGATGTAGAACTGCCAGGTTAAAGGCTTTTTTTTTTTTTAATCAAGTGATTAGGGTGACATTGGTTAATAAGATTATATAAGTTTCAAGTGTACAGTTCCATAATACATCATCTGTATAGCGCACTGTGTGCTTATCACCCAAAATTGTGCCTCCTTGTGTCACCATATATTTGACCCCTTTTACCCTCTGCTAAAGGCTTTTGAAATAAATAAATAAAGGATCGCCTGGGAAAGCTATGTGATTCTGCCAGCAGCAGCAGCTGGCCATGGGCTCTGTAAGGCAGGCGCGGATCAGGGAGTTGCAAATGGATCTGCTGTCAGGTTGCTCACATTTGAGTCAATCCTGGAAGATGGCTTAATCTTCGTGTCTCTGTAAAATGAGGATAATGCTACTAGTTCCTCTACCATGAAGTTGTTTTGCAGGTCAAGTGACGGAATACGTGTAAATCCTGACACGGTAGACATTCAACAAACGTTATTATTACTTTCCTTCATGCTCAGCAATAATCCCAAGGTCTTTAAATGTCAGATGGTTCCTACACCTGGCTTCTTCATTTCTGCCAGGTCCATCTGCTGACGTCAAGGAGACTGGCGATGGCTGGGAGGCACTTGTGAAGGATTGACTTTAGAGGAAGGAGGTATAATAAGGCTGTTCTCCCAGTAACCTGGGAGGGCTCACTGAGAACCTTTCCCAGAAATGGAGGTTCAAAAGTAACTGGGCCAAATGAAAACTTTCAGGGATGCCAATGCTAACCTTTCACTTCGTACCAGCAGCCTCTGAGGGTAAAATACACAAGGGACAAAGAGAGCAGTTTTTGCAGGAGTGACAAACTCATGCTACTCTAAAGAGGAGCTTAGGGCCCTGTGGGCAGGAAGGGAACCGGGAAGGTGAAGTGAAGTGAAGGGGCCTCTGGTTTTTAGTCACTGTGGGGAAGCTTTGCAGTGTCACTCAGGACAAGAGAGGGCGAATATTCCCTTAGGATAAGATTGTTTTACTTCGACGGTATGCTAAAGGGAGAAATACAAATTTCTTACTTATTTGCATTGATATGTTTGGTGGACACAGTCAGGTAAGAATTAAGCTTCATGGTGATGAGGTGTGTCTGATTTCAAAAACTATAGGAGAAGACCAGTTGCAGGCCGGGTTGGAGCTCCTGCCGTCCCATATCCTGCCCTGGCCACCCCATGCCCTCCCTGAGACACTGGGGCCAAGAATTCACCCTGCTCTCTGAAAAGGACCCCAGTTAGGGGAGAGTTCACATGAAACACATGTGAGGAGAAAGAAGAGCATGGAAACGAAGGGCACTTCCACGTGACCATCCCCCAGGCCCTCCTGGGTGCCAGGCAGAGGCACCTCACCCCTGTAAGGAAGAGAGGAGCCAAGCAGTAGAGAGAGACCATTCCCAATGGCTCTCGCAGGGAGGTCCACACGTTCTTACCCTTCGGCAAAAAATGACTTTCACCTTCACGGGGACCCGGTGTGGATTTAGTCTAGGGAAGGGATGAGGCCGTTATTCGGACAGAGGGGCAGAAGTTTCCGCTCCCTGGGCATCAGCAGCCCCTCTTCGTGGAGGATTGGTGGTGAGGACTCTGACTGAGAAGGACTAAGGCTAACTTTCCTCCCTCTCTGCGGAGAAGGGCTAGAGATGAACCAGGTACAGCAAGGGTAGAGGCCCCACAGAGTAGAGTTCAAAAATTCCTAAGTGCACAATTAACAAGGGGGATGCTGGGCAGGAGGAGGATCTCAGAAGCTCACTTGGGAAAGTGAGGTGAACTTCTTGGAGAATGTTCTGTTTTCTCATAAATAGCAATTCTGAAAAAGTAGCTGAGAAAGATATATTCCTATTACATTCATCAGAGGTCGGCAAAATTTTTTCATAAAGTGCCAGAAAGTAAATATTTTTTGGCTTTGTGGGCCATATGGTCTCTTTTGCAACTGCTTGCATTAAAGTCCCAGTGAGGCCTCAGATAATACACGAATGACTAGGCATGGTTGTATTCTAATAAAACTTTATTTACAAATACAGGGAGCTGGCTCGATTTGGTCCATGGGTTATTCTTTTGCTGACCCCCAATGTAACCTTCTAAAATATCAGTTCCTTCTTTAAATGGTGTCAGAAGTTAATTGAAGAAGCCTAAGGGTGACTGTTCTCTAGGTACCACATTATGTTGACTTCAGATTGACCTTAAGCATTCATTTCTGAGCCAACATGAACCCTCCCTTGGGCAAAGCCCGTTGCCTCCCTGGATGCCGGTTTTCTCATGGGGGTGTCAGGATCTTATTGAGACATGATTTGTGGGGCACATTTCAAATAAGGCATTCTCTTTGCAAATTCACTTATTTATAGAATGAAGCTATATGTAAAGCATATTCATATGTGACATAGATATTGAGAATCTTAATTCACATGAATTCTACAAAGTGGGCTCATTGACTTTCACAACCTAATTTGCAAGCAGACTATGGTAAGAAAGAGTGACACTTTAATTTTCAAAGAGAGAAAAAGAAATCTTTGCCTAAGATGTGTGAGACTGTACAAAGATGTTGAACAGATTCAAAATCTATGACATGTGAAAGCCCCAAAGCTGAAGACCTAGAACTTTGCTTGTGTTACTTCCGCAGAGAAGATGTGAGATGGGCTCAGTTATTAGTCTTTCCTTCAAAATGGTGATACATTCATTTTTTCTATAAATATTCACTCAATACAGAACAACAATGACAATAATAGATGGAAGTTTAATTCTCTCATATGAAGAAGACACTGAATTTTGACAATTCAAGACTGATAGGGAAGTTATTTTGGTATCACCAAGGATCCAGGTTCCTTTCTTTCTGTTGCTTCATTCTAAGCCTATGACTTCCAACTCATGGTCCAAGATGGCTACCCAAGCTCCAGCCATCACATCTCCATTTCGGTCAGCAAAAATGGAGATGGCGGTGGAAGATACATGTCATTAGTCAGAACTTAGTTACCTGGCCACAATTAGCCATAGGAGAAAGTGGGAAATGTATATTTTTTAAATGGGTAACAATGTGCCCAGGTAAAAGTTGGAGTTTTTTTTATTAAAGAAGAGAAAAATGGATACTAAGGAGCATCCATCCACATGGGGGAGACAGGTGTTAATCTAATAATGATGCAAAAATATAAGGATTAATTGCAGAAAGTGCAATAAAAAAAATAAAGAACTGCTGGAGTAGATAAAAGCCTCTGTGCTTGGGAAAGTGGGAAGTGTTTAAGAAATGCTGCTCTTAAAGTGATTTTCAACTGGCACTTGATTGATGGGTTGGTATCATCCAGGCATAGAAACAGGAGCACAACATAAGCAGGTCCCACGAGTTGGGGAGAGTTTGACTCTGCCATGGTTCAGCAACCAAATACAGGTCAGCACTGTTGGCTTGGAGTATGGGCAGGGTAGACAGGCCCACAACTAGGCTGGGAGATGGAAAGGAACCAGATTATTATGGGGCTTTAGGAATCAGGTTGAAAACTTTCAGTTTTGTTTTAGGTGCAACAGAAAGCCATTAAAAGATTCTAGGTGGAGGGTTTGCTTCATCTGATTTATGTTTTCAGAAAGATCACTCTAGCTACCTGCTGCATAGGAAAGCTGGTTGTGGGTCCAGGGGACACAGTGGAAGGTGGTTTTCAGCATGTGAGACTGATGGAGAGGACAGATGGTGGGGACAAGAGCTAAGGGGTCTTGATAAAGGACTAGATGTGGCTAGATGAGGTAGAGAGCTGTGTTTGGGGGATAATGGTTAACACTGAGCACCACTGGCCCAGAGACCCTGTTATTGTGGACATTACTAGCTGTGGGAGCCTCAATCCTTAGGAGTCACTGTGCTCTGGTTGCTTCTGAGGCTTCAATCTTCCTGTTTGAGATCAAAGTGAAGAGTCATAAACAAGAATATGGTGTCTCCAAGCAGGTTTTTCTACCATTTGCCCTTTAATCAAGTTATCAAATGTCCATGCCAGTCAGATCCACTGAGCAAGACTGAAAATGACAGAGTGAAGGGAATAGAGTTAAAGTGCAGGGAGGAGCTTTATTCCTCAAGTTTACACTCATCTTAGGTGGTGTGCTGTCTTGGGGCTCAGGAGACTGATGGACTTATTTCAAACTCAGATTAAAATGTATAATTAACCATGTTGGCCTCTGAACTTCCAGCCTGGAGGAAGTTTAGGCCCACCAAAGCTTTCTGCATTACAATTTGGAAATAAAGCCTGTTTCTCTGAGTGACTAATCCACCCGATCACAAGAAGTTGGCCTGTGTCTTTGAGGTCACTGCCAGACTCCGGTGAAAATTACAAGATTAAGACAGAAACAAACTGTCACTTCCTTGTAAATCAAACAACACTGATGGAGCAAAGCACAAGTTCAAAGGTCAGCACTGACATTAGCAAAATGTTTTCTTTGCTATATGTTTTAATTATGCGAGTATAACTGGAGATGAATAATAAACATGCTGTAGCTAAGAGTTTTGTTTTCAGAGAGCTTTGAACGGATAAAATGTGCGAGCCCATCATATTCACTGCAAACCTTGTCAACTCACTATTTGGGGCAAGTACACTAAAGAACATGGACTTGATATTCTCTTGTCACCTCTGGCCAATGTGCAAAACTAGATTTTCTTGCAACAGACATATGTAAATACCACATTCCTTTGCCATCGAAATATTAGAACAGCAATAACAGAACTCTTTAGGGGCCTGGGTATCTTGGTTGATTAAATACCGACACCCAGTTCTGTGCTGAAGGCTGCAGAGATATAATTATGCTGTGATAACTCAAAGTACTTTGCTCTCTCATCTATGGGGCATTTTTTGGATGCCCTCCTTTTTCATTAAAGCATTTATGTCCATAGAAGTGTTTTAGAAGTCACTGGGGCTCTAAAAATTACAGGGGATAAATTTAAAACCACAGTTATTTTACCTACTTCTTAAAACAAAAAATAAAAGCTGACATCTGGTAAGTTAGAAACTTCCCCTGGAACCCAAGTAACTAACTTTAATTTTCTCATCATGAAAGGGACGGATCTCCACTGGTGGCCTTTCTTATTTACACCACACACATGGCGATGGCTCCGACATCGAGTTCCTTTAGTATAAACAGAAAGGATGGCCTTTTTCTGTGGAAGTTAATGAATTGAAAAACAAAGCTGTTCTGTATACCCACTCCTTCCCAACGAATAAAAGAAGTACAGTATTCTAAGACTTGGGCAAAATAGTTGCTTTCAAATAGTTGCTTTCAAATTAATTTTGCCCCCTTCTACTCTCCCCTTCTCCCCTTCCCCCCTGACCACCACTCCTCCACCATTTAAGGAAAAAAAGAACCATTTAATCACCTTATAAGGGCAGAGAGCATTAAGGGAACAGAGTAAGAGTCGTGAGGCCCAGATCTTATTCTTGGCTTGGACTGTGGCTCTCTGGGCGATCTTGGGGCTGTCCTTTAACCGCGTGCCTGTTGATGCAGCTGTAATATGGGGACAAAGATATGTATGGGTGTGGTGCCAATGTGGGGCCTTTGGTGAGAGGTCCAAAGTTAAATGTGGGTCCATTTTGCTGGTTGTGGGCTATTTCCAGTTAGAAATGGTTGTTCGCAGTTCAGGAATTTGAGAGTGACCAGGTATGTCTTAGATCAATAATTGATATATAGAGGCAATAAAAAAAAATAAAAGAAAAAAAGAAAAGAAAAAGAAAAGCCCTATGGGGTCCCCAATCTCTTGGAATTAGATTGCCATGGCAACAATAGCTACTAGTATCTGACTTGATAAAGAACTCATCACAATGTTGGACATTTTTTATCGACAAATCATGGTGCATACTTTTCCTCTGAAAATTAGCATGTTTCCTGTTGGGTATCCAAAGGATAAAGAAGTGAGCATGTTCTAGTTCCACCAGGCAGCATCTGGGGACCCCTCTAGTGGTGGAGACCCAGTCAAACTCCACACCTGGGCCTGGGGCCTCCAGGACTTTGCCCTTTCCTCTGGGATTTGATTGCCTTTCACCCATCAAAGTCATTTGGTGTTGACTGCAGTTCCCCTCTGCTGGTTTCCTTGTGAGCTCACCAGAGAGAATATGAGCAGAGCTGCGGCCACTTTCTTCGAACACACGTGCTGCTTCTTGCTTCTTCTGACTTCACTGAGTTCCAGGAGACCTGCTCTTCTCAGGCTTTCCTTGCTCACTAAAAGCTTTCTCTCTCTTATCCGTGACAGCCCAGACCTCAGCTAACCTAGAAACTCTCAAGGAATGTCTTGTGGACACAGTGGAGATTTGCGTTGAGTAGCCCAGAGCCTAAGCCTGAGAAAAGAGGCCAAGAGTTTGTCTTTCTTACTGCTGCTGTGGCAGGTGTTTTTGAATTCGAGTTAGTGTAATCACCACCTGATTGCAGGGTGCCTGAAAATCATGCGTGGTAACGAACCTTCTGACTAAAGCGAGGCCGTGGAATGGGGGCCTTGGCCCATCCTTTTTTCTCTTCCGCCTTCAGACACTTCACTTAACTAAAGAAGATTCTTATTGATGAGTGACATGGAGATTTCAAATTTGATTGGCTACCGAACACCTTTTTGAAAAGTGCTATGCTTTTCGAATTCTCCGCATGTGTATTTCAGGTGTACTGGGATTGGGTCATTTTTGCAAATCATGCCTCATTTTTCTTATCTTCCTCTCCTGCTCCAGTCACCTGTCCACTGTACTTACTACCAGAGCAAAACATGAAATTGGCTGTGTCCTCTTTAAAAACATCCGGATCCCTCTCTGCTACCTGCAAATGGAATCCAAATTTCTTTGCACTGTCCTCTTGATCTGGCTCTGACCCTCTTCTTCTTCATCTCTTTCTCTACCTCTTTCTAAACAGCTCCAGGTCAGTGAACACACTGCTTCTTCTCCCGCAGTGCATTCCCTTCCCATTCAACCCCTCCCTTTCTTTCTGGTGAACTCCTATGCATCCTTCAAGACCCAACTCAAGTGTGGTATATCAAGGCCACATTAAAACTGATTTCACCTCTGCCTGTAGACAAAGTTGACCACCCCTTCTCCTGAGCTATCATTGTCCCTTTGTGAGTTTCTCTTTCACAGGGAGGATCACATTGTAGTGGAACTACAGGCTCACATGCCCATCTCCCTCCCTAAACTATAAGCTCCTCTTGGTCAGTCATAAGGTCCCACTCATTTTTATAACTAGTTCCTAGATCAAAGCTAACACAGGCTCAATAAACAAGACAGGAATTCAACTCTAGGGTCTGATAAATATATTTCATTGTTTTAGATTTTGAAGACATCGAAAAATTGAAATCTCCAATAACTTATGTAAATTTTTTATGTTTGAGGGCATAGTTATTAAAATCACCTTGAGAACTATTGCAAAGATGAAGGCACACCTTAGTGTGAAGAGCTCCAGGTAAAAGAAAAAGTCCTGATTTAGACTAATGGAGAGAGGGTCACATACTCTAACTTGAGTAATAATAACACTTCAGCTTTCCTCAGCGTTTACTATGTGCCAGGCACTGCTGAATCCTCCCTCTTCATTGCCCATTGGGCTCCTACAACAACTTTTCAAGGTGGGGATTACTGTTATTCCAGTTCTGCAGGTGGGGAAACTGGAAATGAGGTTAGTTGTAAAGTCATGCAGCTGGTAAAAGGGGCATGAACCCAGAGGGCCGATGCTAAAGCCTTCACATTGCACCGCCGCTGACGCTTCGTTAGAGCAAGCAGAGTCAGGGGAGCTGTGAAAGTGGTACTAAGAACAATTTTAGGAAGTACCATGTGTCAATTACCACTGTATGTATTAACTCATTTAATCCTGACAATGACCCTGTGAAAGGGGTACAATTATCTGCATTTGACAGATGCAAAAACAGAGACAGCGAGTTAACAGTTTGCCCAGAGGCCACATAGCTACTAAGTGGCCAAGCTGGGATAGAAACCCAGACTGGCTGGCTCCAGACACCATGCTCTTAATGACCTTGCTGGGCAATCTCCCAGGAACCCAGGGACCAGGATAGTTGTTCAGACGAGATCCAGAGCTGTGGGAGAATGAGGAACTTGAGGTTCTCAGACTTGTGCCTAGGGCCCACTGGAAAGTCCATCAGCTCCTCTCAAGTCACTCTAAACAGATATAACATCTAGGTAAAAACAATGTTCTTTTCATGCAAACACAGGCTTCATGGCAAGTAGTCCAGAGGGCCACCCCTGTGTCTTCTAGAAGGACATTCTGGAATGTTCTGAAGGGTTCTGCTGTTACCCTCATCAATGGTGTTACTCTGTCGCCCCCAACTTCCCCCATGCACATTGCCTCCCTCTGTCCTACATAGCTTCCCTCCACCGCCCGCAGCCTGCTAACCATGGCTCCGACTCTCCCAGGAACCTCACGTTGGCAGGAGCCCTGATGGCCTCCCTTACATGTGGACTTGACTCTGCCTGATGACTCTCTGCTCACCTCTCTGCTTCAGGCACAGCTACTATTTGCTTTATGCTTTTTGCTGATTTCTGCCTGGTTCACTTTTTGGAAGGAAGACGCTGCTAAATCTGATTCATCTTTTCAAGCTAAGCATGGTATCAGTGGCTGGCCAACCTATACGTTTATTGTCCTTGCCCAGGTATGAGGACCTGAGCTAGTTTTGGGAAAACAGATGGAAGCAAGAGACACGATGGCCGGCCACCCAAGGGCTGAGGACAGGACAGTCCTCTTTGAAGGGGTACACATATGATGATCACTGGGATGGATGTGTTGGGTACAATATCGTGGGGTGGGAACAGTTTCTCTGTTCCACATCATAACCTGACCCACTCCAGATCTAAGAAATATTATTCCATAGTTAGAAGCAGGAGAATCCTCCTATAGGTTAATGTCTGTAAAACTAAGGAATGTGGTCTGGTTTCAGCAGAAAACAGATGGCACAAGCAAGGAGGGTAAGTAAAAAGACTTCAGTGAAGGAACTGTTCACAAAACGGTGGGTGGGCAGGATGAAAGAAAGCCAACCAGGGACGATGACACACTGAAGAACGATGACTATCTGTAGGCCTAATGGGCAGGGCAGGGAGTGGTCACTGGGGCCCAGAGAGAGCTGTAGGCATCACTGTGGCTGTAGCTGTGTCTGCAGGACGCAGGACAGCCACACGGCTTTCAGGAAAGGAATGCAACCTCAGCCCACCTATGACTCAGAAGGAAGGGAGCCAGGAAGATCAACACCCTGCTTTTCCCTCTTTGATCTATTGCCAGTGTGTCTCGCTGGCGGAACCACACTGGAGCCAGAAGGCAAGAAGGCCCACGAGAGTCTCCCAGGAACAGAGCACGGTGGAGAAGGATGAAGAGTGACACAGCAGATACACGGCACACTAACTTCCTCCATCCTAAGGCACTTGTCCTGAGGTAACCACACTAACTTGGTGTCCAAGAGAGTAGCACATTGCCCACTTATTACATGCCGCATATTTTAAATGCAAGGAAATCTGACTGTTGGCGTACCTCATCCTGGAGCTTCAAGTACATTTGTTTTCCTGGGGTCTCATGGGAACTTCCACTTCTGTGAACAGTAGTCGAATATTCCTATGTCACCACAAAGGAATAGATGCTGAAGGATGTGGGATACAACAGAGTTGCTAAGAACTTGCCCTTCAGCTGAGGGCATGCAGCAGAGATGGCAGCATGCCTGCCGAGGGGCAGGTGTAGCGACACCTCAGGGTACGGAAGGGAATGACCACTGACAGTCGGTGCAACCCAGGGGAGAAATGGGGAAAGGGGAATGCTGAACAGAATTTATCCTGAATTGACTAAAATTTAACTTCTGCCATGTGAAATGGGAACTTCATACAGAAATAAAGGATTTTTGGTAAAGTAATAATAATAATAAAATATATATATATATATATATATATATATATATATATATATATATTTGTACAATTGCCTTAAGGAATGGCATATTCTACCCACAGCAAATTCTGTTTTGGGCAGAAAATAGTGCTTAACTCCAGAACTACAGTATAACATTGGTCTTTCCTGTATCTGCATTTCCTTTAAGATATAACTATTCCCAGAGGAGGATTTTGTCCTGAGTTAAAAGGTGTTAATTGATGTAATGTTCAAGTCTATAAAAAGTTGATGATAGAATAAGATATGGCACTCAGGGAAAGTTGCTTCATTATTTCATCTTTGAAGGCCCAAATGGAGGTATGTTTAGATTAAAAATACCTCCCAGGGAGTTAAAAATGCACTGGCCTCAAGTATATCTCTTTCCCATCGCTCATGCATGTTCACACAAAGAGGAAACCACTGAGGGATGCTTGATGTTTAGTTGTTCTAGAAGTTGGTGGGAGGCAGGGAGGTTGAAGGTCCTGGCATGTGCCTCTAATTTATTTCCTTCGACTTTCCCAAGAGTGGGAAAAGATATTTGTGAACTTTGTGTTATTAAAAAGCTCACTCTGGCCAGTTAGCTCTTACCTATAAGCCTCTTACTTCTTTGAACCTAGAATGAGTTTCGATCTCCAGATTAATTCCATTAGAATATTTTGATTTTTTTTGTGTGGTTAACAAAAAGCTGAGTATGTGTAATTTCTCATTCAGAAAGACTCTTTTGACCTCTGCTGTGTCTTGTATGTCTTCTTCCTGTCGTATCAGTCACTCTATTCATGATAGCCCAAGGTTATGTCCCCTCTCTCTCTCTCTCTCTCTCTCTCTCTCTCTCTCTCCCTCTCTCTCTCTTCCCCATCTCTATCTCTTTGTCTCTTCCTGACACATGATTAATACGTAGTAGGTTATGGCTGGTGTTTTCCTAACAACTGAGGACTCCAAGTCTTCGTCACCTACTTAAGATGAATGGCGATGGGACACATGACATAAGAAGCTTCATATGGAGAGCTAAGGGGCTGGATTATACCAAGGGCACCAGGACCCAATAGTAGTCTTAAAGCATTTCATTGATGCGGTTTAACTTATAACAGACTTCTCTGCTTTTACCTGGCAAATCAGGTACCGCTTTCCGTTGTGTTTCTCAAACAGCGTTTTGTTAGAGGTTAAATTCTCCTATAATTTAGTTTTGCCATTCACAACTGACATATACCCTTCAAGGGCTGGACTACAGAAAGTTAAAAATGATGACAATTCATGTACTATTTCAAGTGGGTAGGAACTAGTACAATGATAGAACAATAGAAAGCTCAGGGAGAGGTTCTAGTATGTTTAAGAATATAATAATACATCCTAAATAAAAGTCTGTGTGTACAGTGCATTTACAAGTAACTCAGTATGTCCCATGAGGTCTAATTTTTGGCAACACATTCAAGGAAAACACATTACATTTGCTATGCCTTAAAGAATGTAGAATTTTACAGTAGATTTTCTTAATGAAGTCAGTTCACAAAATTTAGAAAACCTCCCAAGGATGTTCTCTAGAAATATTTTCTTTTCTTAAAGTTCAGTTTTCACAGCAGCTACCAAATCTCTCTCCTTCCTCTCATCCACCTAGCTGCTTCGTTGCTTCCCCACTCTCTCCTTCAAAATCTCTCCTCCCTTCCGCCTTATACTACCGTGTACCACATTAGCCACTAGGACCTTTGTTTCCACTTATCTCCCTGTAGGATAGGTCTCTCTAGGATGGCAGAGCATCTAGAAGTTCTATGCTTCCTGATCATGCCTTGTCCCTATAGACAAAAATGTATGGCAATTCCTTGGAAAAAAGAACTGTTTCTTTTTTTCCACTCATACAAAAAAACTCATGGAGAGTTTTGGGAAATAAAGTTCTTGTTAACAAACCAATAAGAAATGATTATTCAGTAATTGATGGCTGCTGCTGCAGGTTAACTACTTAGAGGAAAATGTTAAATTCCCTACCTCACACCAAATACTTTCTAAATGGTTTGAAGAGTTAAATGTATAAAGTAAAAACCTAAATGAAGTTGAAAAATGCAGGTGGATATTAGCCTAATCACAGAAAAATGAAAAAAAAAATGGTAGCATAAAACTGAAGACCTTGACTAACACTTCATAAAAGCATAAAATTCTGCATGTCATAAAATACCACAAAAATTTTTAGAAATGAAAAGCTGTAAGATTATTTGCAACAGTTAATAACAGGTAAATGTTTTTCTTTCTAAATTATGAAAATTTCTTACAAATCAATATGAAAAAGACAAACACCAGGAAAATGGGTAAAAATTGTAAACAGTTCACAGAAGGCCGGAAAGAAAAAAAATATCTAGCCTTCATCCTGCTCTGGTATAACGGGTGGCTGGAGGAGACGAGGAAAGCAGTGGCTTGTGGCCAGTGAGACCAATAATATCAAAACCTGTCTTGCTTCATTGCATTGGATGCTGACTCGGACCTAAGATGATGTGAGAACAGGTTTCTAGGTTTCTGGTGCATCACTGCAGGCTTTATTCTTGTGAGGCCTCAGAAGCCAAGGATACAGCAGAACAAGCTCCATTACAGCTGCTGCAAAATGGCTCTGCTTGAGTGCTCTGAGCAGCTCCTCCAGGGTTTGCTGGCCCCGGCCTTTATGAACCTTCACCGACACAGGCATCTCCTCCCCTCCTTGTATGACATAGCTTCTGCCAGACAAAGTCTACTGTGAGCCGATGCTCCATCTCCTCGAGTCCTCTTCAGGGAAGCCCTGGCACACAAAATTCCTGGCTTGTTGCAGACTCCCAGTTCAGCTGTGCCTAAGAAATGGCAGTCCACCTCGAAGAACTGCTCTTGATGGGAGCGAAGCATCCTGAATGTTCTCCTGGGCCCTGACCGGCATGAGGTCTGCAGGCAGGCTTCCTATGCCCTCCCCGTGCCCTTCACTGCACTGACTTCCCTTTGCCACACAGTCTCTGCTACTCAAAGCGGCAAGGATCTTGGGAATGGAGGTCATCTTGATCTCTAGGCACCACGGCAGTGGATGCCCCAGCTTTCACACTTTCAGAGTGAGTGGGTGATATTAGTTGAACCCCACTCTAAAGGCCTCCCTGCACAAGATATTATCTTGTCTAAATCAATGTGGAGCTGAAATTATTTTACGTATAAATTGTTTTGGGTTAATTGTTTTTTTAAAAAGTAATTAAATTTTTAAAAATTAGTTGTACATACTTTGAGCTGAAAATATCATTTTGATCAAAAGTGTGCGGGGGGGCGGGTGGTGGTAGTGTTATGGACGCTAATTATTAGGGCTCAGAAATGGCAAAGTGTGGTTGGTCCCTAACAAAGGATAGTGTCCAGTATCTAAACTGCAAATAGTACTGTTTGGAGAACCCTACCTTTTCTCTAGTTATCTGTTAACTTCATCATGATGACTGAGTCAAACACGTAAGCAGGAGCAATGTAAATTTACTCTTACTGTTTCTTATTCATTGTCTTTCCTATACAACATCCTTTTCATGACAACCATCATAATTCTGTGGACCTGGGAGGTTTTGTTTTTTTTTAAATCACTGCCTGCTTTATACACTCCTCACAGGTAAAGAGAAATGGAAATATTTAAAAAGACTCAAGTAATTCAACAGAAATGTTTAAGCAATTTATAGTTATCACTATGAACCAGAAATTGGAAGGTTTTCAGCTGCTGATTTGGCATTCAGAGTCATTTGGTTTTTGTAAAGGAAAAAGTCAGTTGTTTTCCTTTATATTACACACAATACTCTGAACACTTCTCTACTCCAAGTTTGTGGGTTTTTTTTTCTCTCACCCAACAATCCTGCAAAACCAGCTGAGTGTCTTACAATTTAACTCTCTTCTGACACTATCTACCTGGAGAAAGTGTCAGATCCCACAGGTTAAGGGCTCAGTCTGACAAGACTGTCATCCGTGCACCACATCCCTTCCACACACACATTTGAGATGCCAATCCCAAGTCCAGGTTGTCACCTGGGTTTCTGGCTGACCAGCTATAAATTCCACAAGGTCCTCCTCTGGTTTTATTAATTTGCTAGAGCAGCTCACAGAATTCAGGAAAACATTTACTTACTAGATCACTGGTTTATTATAAAAGGGTATAACTCAGAACAGCCAGATGGAAATGATGTGTGAGGCAAGGTACGTGAGAAGTGGCTCAAAGCTTCCATGCCCCCTCTCAGAGTGAGCCACCATCCCCAAATCTCCACACCCTCACTAACCTGGAAGCTCTCCAAACCTCGCTGGGTTTTGTTGTTGTTTTTTTCTGTGGGGAGGGGGGTGGTGGTGGTGGTGTCATAGAGGCTTCATTATTTAGGCATGTTTGATTAAATCATTGACTGTTCAGGCTCCAACTGCTCCCCTCTCCTGGGAAGTTGAGGGGTGAAACTGAAATTTCTAACCCCTCTAATCGCTTTTGCTTCTCCTGGAAACCGGCCCCTATCCCTGCATTACCTAATGGCTTTCCAAAAGTCACCCTATTAACATATATATATTCAGGAGTGGTTGAAAGGGGCTCTTTATAAATCAGTGGACGCTACTTTCACCTTTAGTGCTCTGAATGTACTTCAGGAACTGAAGAGCCACAGACAAATATTGTAATCAAAGATGCTCCCACTGTTTTTATGAATTAAAAAATCCCGACATTTAGGAGCTCTATGCCTGAAACAGGATGAAGACCAGATACATATTTCTTCTTATAAGTCAAAGTAACACAGTTCTGCATATAAGGTTCTGTGTGTGAGTATGTGTGCGAGCTTCTGAGTGTGAGTCTGTGAGTGTGTGTTTCCTAAAAACTAACATGATTTTGATTTTCACATGTATTTGTTCACCCCTCTGCGTGAACAGCTTGATTATTATTTCCCTTATATCTAACAGTAGGTGGATCTGAGTAAATTCTAGAAAGATAAGGAACTATGAGTTTATAGAATTTGTTCAATCTTTCAAATATCTATAAAATAAAGACAAAGTTAGTCTTGTTATTCATGAAGTCTGCTTCTACAGCTAACGGTATTTTTTGCTCTCTAACCCCTCATCAGTGTGTGGCTGTCAGCTCTATCTGCTGGGCTGCATTTTAATGCTTCGGTTTTGACTAGTACAAATGGTAGTCATTCCAACTTTTGGCCGATATCCTAGAAGATTTTGCCATTGTCCACAGTAAATAAAGTGATGTTTTCTCCTTTCACTAGCAAAAACAACAAAAATACACGTTGCTTCTAATAAAATAGGTGTTGAAGTTATGTAATTGAAATGTTCGCAGCAATTTAGGAAGCACATTGCATTAAAAAGGTTTTAGCTCTGCTTGTAAAAGCATCTTAAATTGAGTCTGTGAAAGCCCAAAATGGCAATAATTCTTGAGCCTTCAAAGACTCCCCCTGGTCTCGAGAGAGTTGTTCGGCTGTAGGTTGACACAAGCCTCTGATGAACCAAACTTTCCCAAAGGCCCCAGATAACCCAGGAAGATGCTCATTGCAGGCTTTTACATAACTGTGATGATCAGGTTCTATCCAATGCCTTTGCTGTCTCATTGACAACTAGCATCCTCTTCGCGTTTAGCTTTCTCCACTGCACTGGTGGCTCCTAAGGGCTTTCTGAGCTGCAGGGACATGCTGAGCCCACACGTGGGACATGTTGGAAGCACCAGGGAGTTGACATCCAACAACTGAAAGGAGTTTGGGGATAAATACCCACCACTTCCTCAGCCCACAAGTAGAACAATTCGCAGGCATGTTTTGTTCAGCCTCCTGGATGTTCCCAGCAGGATTAGACCCCTGTGAATCCCAGGTCTGGCTCATGTGATCCAGGCTCACGGCGAGGGATAGGACTCCAGATTTAAAATGTTACGTTAATATTAGGGCCCCTGCACCTAACTTATGTAAATATGACTCAGCCTATTGTTTATTACACATGTGTGGCAGAATGCCACTATTGTTCTCTGACATTCCCCTAGTGCAGGAACATGGTCTCCTGGCAATAAAGTTGGTGTCTGCTGTTTCATTTCCATGTTGGCTCCTCCTATGTTCTTTCAACTGGGCATCTCACCACCAAAAACTTCCTTTCTTGATCAGCTTGGCGCTGACACATGGTGGAGCCAGCAGAATGAAATGGGTATAGCCCCCAGCGTTCTGGATGGTTTCCTGGGTGGAGGATACCTGGGTGGAAAACATGTAGGACCCCACCTCCCAGTGGTATCCTGTGGCATTGTCTCTGGCCACATGGACGTCCCCAGAGGATTAAAATGGAATGAAGCCGTGTCCAGATGACGTCTGGAAAGCCCTGGAGTTGCTGGAGCCGAATGTTCCAACTGCTCACCTGGAGGCAGTGGGTCGGGTGGCCTGGATGTTCCTGGCAGTGCTGCAGCAGGCCAGCCTGGAGGTTCAGGATCAGGCTCAGTGGGTACAACAATTGCAAAATCAGGAAGGAGCACTGGAAAGGTGGCTGGCAGCATCAGGATGCATGCTGCAGGGCCCTGATGCTTCATCCAGGTCTGGGGGCCACCGGAGATACTGTGGCAGGTGTGGCCGGTGATATGGCAGCAGGTTGAAGTAGAGCAGCCGTTGGCCCCAGCGGGGCAAGCTGGTGGTGCCCCTAGACTAAAAAGCATACCACCTTGATCCAGTACACCCCCCACCAAGCTCCGGGACCTGACCAAACAGATATGGCAGAGAGCTGGGGAGATGGTTCCAGAGTGGCTGCTGTGGCTGTGGGCTGAAGGGACTGAATTATCTTCAGAAGAGATGGCTCAGCTGGCCCCCGTAACAGTGATACCGTCCCTCAGGTGCCAGAATGTGGGATGCTCAGCAAGGGTTGCTGCATGAACAAGTATGGGCCAAACCTGGGAAGCTGCCAGAGCCAGTGAGCAGATGGACCACATACTTAGATCTGGTCCATATAATTTGGGAAATGGGCATGCAGCAGATGATGTTTCACGCCCAGTACACTAGCCCGGATGAGGAGGTATGAAGGACTTGATCTTGACTTCCAGCCGGGTTGGTACCTTTGGCACCATGGCAGCACCGCCGGCCCCTTCTGTGGTTAGGTGGATCCATGAGGTAACGTCTGCCATGGCAAGGTTGGAGGATGTAGAAGTGAAACTCAAGGAGCATTCCACCCATGTGTGTGCTGTACCACCACCTGCACCCCCAAACCAGCTAGTGCATGGATGGAGGCCTGGCCAAAAAGGGGCGGGGGGCAGGGCGGCACCCAGCCCATTAAGCTGTGAAAGTGAGCTTCCGGCAGATGTGGTTTGATCTCCTCGCAGCAGGGGCCACTGCAGAGAAGATTGAGCAGCAACCTAAGAAGTGCTGCTGGTGCTGTGGAGTCAGCTGTGCCCTGAGCAGCAATTCACTCTTACTCCTGGGAAAGCCGTAACTGGTGAGGTTCAGCTAGCCAATTACCTCCCTGATTAGAGATTGGGTCGGTACACCCAGTTGGCAGGGGAGCCCGTTGACCAGAGGCCCTGTGCGGAACTGACTGTACCTTGGTCGCCCCCTCCCCTTCCCCCCCAATATGCAGAGGGTATTAGCACTTATGGACACAGGTGCTGACAGCACCCTGCTCTGTGGGGATCTGGACATGTTTTCCAGGCCTAGTGCAATCATAGAAGGCCATGGGGATCGAATCATTTGTATGCAGCAGGTCCACTGGGCATTGTTATTGGTATTGACATTGGGTATTGGCAGATCGCCTCCTCGGACATATCAAGTGTACATATCTCCCATACAGGAGTACATTTTGGGGACTGATGTTTTGCGAGGCTTGACTGTAAATCCCACCAACGGTGAATTTCGTCTTCCTCTCCAGATGGCAGAGAATTCACTGTTAACAGGGACTTTTGTCCTTAGCCTCTGGCCCATTTCTCTCTATATTATGATGCTAGTGGAGACCCCCTGGCCCACTACACATGGAGGAACTATCTGGTACCACAGGCCAGGGACAGCTCCTCTCCTAGCACCCTTCTATCTCAAGTTGGGCAGGTGGCCTGTGTTTTCTGGGAAGGACAGGACTTACCCCTAATGGTCCCTTTGTCTGCTCTATCCTATCGCCCAGGCTTGACAATAGGGAATAGTGTCATGTCCTGGGCTCATGTGTTTGCTGCTGTCCACAATGCTTCCTGCTGCTGGGTGTGTACTGAACTACCAGTGGAAGTAGTCGAGGGACTGCTGTGGCACATTACTCTGCTATAGCTCAGAACTGGACTTGGCTGTGTACCTGGAACACCACAGCTGAATAGGACCAGTGACGGTGGGCTGTGGAAGCGCTGCTCTGCCGCGACCATCGCATTCCCCACCCCTCAAAGGCTATGCCATTTCCAATGGGTGGGGATGGCTGGCAGAAGAACACGTGGAACTGTGGGAGTAGGCCCCTTACCGCAAAGAGCAAGTAAGATCTGTGCCCAACTATATCATGGAGTGGCTACCCCCCGAGCTGTGTACTAACATCACCCTTGATAATAACTCTAAGGTCTGGTGGAATGGGCAACGATGTGTCGGTATGGAGCCTACCAACTGGCTACCTGCAGGGTGTTTCTGGGTCTGCAGGCACTATGGCTAGCCCTACTTGCCTGTTGATTAGACTAACCATTGTACCTGGGGAAGTTCCTATTTAGCTGAATGCATATTTTCCACATTATTGCCCCATTTGCCTTCAATTTGGATCCCGTATATCACCACTCGCACTGACAGTGTGGTGGTTCTACCCCCAGTGTTATTTATTCCAGGGGTGGGATCCATAGATGCAGAATTGCAGATAGAAGCTTTAGCCCAGTACACCGCACAGGCATTGAACACTATGCATCAGGCTATAACCCTTTTAATGGATGAAATTATGCAAATATGGAAAGTAGTTCTGCAAAACTGCAAGGTCCTTGACCTCCTAACTTCTGCCTAGGTGATACCTGTACTGTACCCTACTCCATGTAGAATGCTGTGTCTACATTCCTGATCATGCCGAGCAGGCACAGGGAGCTAGCTCTCCAGCAAATGGATGCTGAAGTGCAAGCCATCCATGCCCTGGGAGAAGACCATCTGACAACTTGGTGGAATTCCTTGGGGTCCTTCTGGCGGTGAACAGTTGCCATCCTAGCCCTTATAGCCTGTAGCCTGGAGGTATTTTGTTGTTCTTTATATTGTGGTCGTGGATCGTGGGCCCCTGGTAGTGCCCTCCAGGCCAGATCCCGCGCCACAACCCTGTAGTGGTAGAGCATAGGTCCCAGGTCTGGCTATGAGCCAGGCTCGTGGCTAGGGGTAGGACTCCAGATTTAAAATGTTACATTAGTGTAGTAAGGCGCAGGTGCCTAACTTATTTAAGTATGACCCAGCTTTTTGTTTATTACGCATGTGTGGCAGAATGCCACTATCATTTTCTGACATATATAAAGCCCATGAGGTCCCCTAGCACTCGCTCTTGGCAGTAAAGTTGGTGCCTACCATTTCATTCTTACGTCGGCTCCTCATGCATTCTTTCAACTGGGCGTCTTACCACCGAAACCTTCCCTTCTTGATCAGCTCAGCACTGATAACCCCTGTTGCTGGAATAGGGACCTACTGCCTGAAAGTACTCTCTCCTCTCTCCTCCCTCCCTGGCTACCACCTGTGATTCCTGAGATCACCTCTCAAATGAACTTCTTGCACAATTTGTGTCTCAAAATCAGCTTCTGGAGGACCCTGACCTAACATATTGTTGCATAATAGTGGTCTTATTTATTTTAGTGACACACTTGTGCTTCTCAACCCATGCGATATCCATTAGATTAATCTGAGTCTCCTGGCTTGTCTAACATACAGGTGACTTTAAATTTCATGTGTGGAAGACCTCATAAGTATAGTCATTTATTTGTTTTACACTAGACCACTGCAGGTAACAGGGCTGAATTAGGTGAATATGAAGGCAAAAACAAAACAAAACAAAAAACTGAGTGGTCACTACCAAGGCAGAACTGTGGCATGATTTTGGTGAGCCCATGTTTCCTCCCCCACAAAATCTCTGCTCCTCCTTGAGCTTCCCCATCTCAGCAAATAGCAACTGACTACCCAGGCTCCATCCTGGGCATCACCCTGGACTTCCTTCTCTCACACACTCTACTGGATTTATCACCGAGTTCTGCTGCCTCTGCCATCAGAATGCACCTGCCATCCAACTACTTCTCATCACTGCCTCTGCTGGACTCTAATCCAAGTCACCCCATGTCTACCTGGATTGTTGCAAGAACCTTTTACTGATCTTCCTGCTTGCTCCTTCAGCCCTCCCTCTGTGGTTTAATCCAGGTGTCACCAAGCTTTTTTTTTGCAAAGGGCCAGGTAGTAAATATTTTAGACCTTATAGCACGTAAACAGCCACAGATATTATACAAGCAAATGGATACTGAAATTTGAATTCAATGTAATTTTCACATGCCACGAAATATTTTTTTGACTTTTTTTCAACTATTTAAAAATATAAAGACTGTTATATCTCAGGCTGTATAAAAAAGGATGGAGGACCAGATTTGGTATAAAAGTTTGCCAACTTCCTGTGATCTAATATACAACAGTAAACCAATCCCTGTAAAATTTGCCAGTTCATCATTCCTCAGCAACTAGCGTTCTCATCATTTCTCATCTCCTTGAGCTTCATAGGAGAAGACCTTCATTGGCGCACGGCCATGTGACCTACTCCTTCTCTAGCACTCTTCGCTGCCACTTCCCCTCTGGTTACTTCTCTGCATCCACACGGAGGCACTTCAAGAATGCTTTTACCTCTGAGCTGTGGCACTTGCAGGCCCACTCTCTGAATTCTCTTTTCTTAACTATCTATATGTAACCCTTTTGCCCCCCCTTTTGAGTCTCTGCTCAAGTGACACCTTCTTAAGGTGCGGCCTCCCTCAGCCATTGCATTTAAACAAGCACACTAACTCTTACCCCATGTGGCATCCTTGTCTTCTTCCTTGATTTGCTGGTCCTCATGGCACTCACCACTTTGTTACCTGCTATATGTTTTACCTGTGTGTTATTATTATTATTATCTGATTCCCTGCTTCCCTTCCCAAAAACTAGAGTGGAATTTCCATAAGACTAGAGGTCATTATACCCTCAACTTCCAGAAAAGTGTCTGATATGTAGCAGTAGGCACTCCAAGGAGATTTGTTAAATGAATGAATGGATGAATGAGTGAATGAATGAGTGAACAAATGAATGAGTCAATAGGTTCCATTCTTCTGCAATTCTTTGGTTGGAAATGAGTACTACATATCTCAGTAGGAATACTATGTAAATGTTCAGTTCAGTCACTGAACCTTCTCTTTGGGTTTCAGACCCATTTGAGGCCTGAAGGATGAGACTGGCCATTTCCTATGAGCTGCTCTTCCAGATTTGATTAATCATAGCAATAGAGGGAAACTGACATCGTTTTCATCATCGGTGATGTTTGTGATTCTAGGAGCAGGATCAATATTTTAATACTCTCCTCCATACAATAATATTACTTTCTGTAACAATCATTTGTAATCACAGTTTTCTTAATTTGTTCTTTAGATCGAAAACAATACTTTAAAAAAGAATACATTTCAGTGTAAAATCATGATTCACATTTGGTAAAATATTTCAGGCATGAAGTAAAATCTACACTTAATGAAAAGATATATTCCTCTAAGCTTGCACTCTAGCTCACTGTTTTGGATTTTAAACATAAATACTCCAAGTGATCACCTGGAATAATGGAATTAAAGTAACTGCGTTCTGGTTGGTTCCTTTTCTTCATAATCATGGTGCCACCACTCTTTATTGCGAACCCGTTGCTTACATGCAGGAAGATGGAGCGCTACATGGCTGCACCCTAAGCCTTCCAAGCCCTTCTGAAGGTAATCTTGAAATGCCTAGAGCTGAGCCCGCAGGTGTTGAAGGCTGACTATATCAGTGGGAGTGCTCCCAACTAACCTCATGTACAACACAATGTTATTAAAGGATCCAATCTCAACATGCACTGATTTAAAGCTTCTATCTTATTATTAAAGCTCAACAGCAATCACAGCAATTGGTTAGAAAGACCAACAGAAGGTTTTTTCTTTTCCCAAGGAGGAGCACTTAATCACGGGCATTGTTAGAATGCTAGCACATGGTGAAAATAAAAAGCCCGCCAGGACTGTGGCGGACTTCCTGGCTGTTTTTAACTTCTTTCAAACAACCAATTCCATTGCACACTGAGACTAGACAACTCCCATCATCATACCCTTGATAGCTACCATATCATACACCCCTTTTAGGAAAATCTCTAATCCTGGGTAGTTACAAGAAGCTGTCAAATTCACATAGCATGTTCCTACATGCTCACTTTCAAACTGCATACATAGCCAGTCCATTCTGCAAACCTAGTCTAACTAAAATTAGGGCTGAAAAGGAACTGAGAGAGTTTATTACAAACCTTTCATTTTCCAAAGAAAAATGTTACGTATGCAATGCTTTTAAAAACTTGGCAAATGCTTTTATTTTATTTGTTTCTCAACCAAGCTTTTTTTGTGTGGGAAGAAAGAGGGTGTGATTTGTCTTTACATTTCTGGGGCGCCTGGGTAAGTGTTTCATGGATGAATGAAATCTTGGGAGGGCCTCAGTGTCCGAGGCTGGCAAGTCCACATCGAATCCTAGTGTGGTTGGTAGCCACTATGTGATGACTCGAAGGTCATGTCAGCAAAGAGCAGCTTAAAAACCTGTCTGCCTTTAAAGAAGAAAAACCAGAGAACAGTCTCAAAAGGTATTCACAATAGTAAAACTCGTCGTTTTTGCAAGTGTCCACAGATAGGCAATTTCTCCATCACCACACTATGGAAAACCTCGGCAAGTTTTCATCAAGGTGTCTAAATGTGTTCTATCTACTACTGGAGCTCTGTGTGTGCTGTTTTGATAATGTCTGAAGGTCAGGATGTCAAGCTAGATGGGCTGGTGATGATGGCGGGGAGGTGCCTGCTGAGTGAGTTCCTGGATGAAGCATAGGGTAAAGCCGTGCAAGGGAAGGTTGTGCATTTACTGGAACATACTGAGGGTGAGTACATAAAACAGGGAGAGGAGTAGATCTACTCTGGTGCCAATGGGTGGGCAGCCAAGGGAAGACTATATTAATTACGAAAAGTTATTTTTCCAACTTTCCAAATTGTGTTCTTTTTTAAAAAGCTGCTAATCTGTTAACCCTTTTGAATGTGTCACCCAAATCATTCTCTTCCCAGGTGTGCTGCAGAGATGGGTGAAGAATGATCATGTTGGTGGGGCACGTCAATGAAATTACAAAATCTCATTTGTAATTTTTATAATGATTCCATAAGTATGCCCCCTCTTACCGATAAGAACATTGACTCTCATGGGGTTTAAGAGCTCGCCTCAGCTTACACTGAGTGTAGGTGGGAACCGTATTTGGTTCAGGTAAGATTCCAAAGCCCATGCCTCTCCCTCCTCACCTGCTCCCTCACACTATGTGAAGGGCTGTCTTGAGAAAAGTATTAATGTTTTAAAAGGCAAAACTTAAACCAGTGGCAGAACTTCAGGGAGGCTGGTCTACAGCCAACAGGAGGGAAAAAATAACCTGACAAATAGAGCTGTCCAAGAGTAACACAGGCCACCAAAGAAGGTATCAGGGTCCTCAGAGTGGGAGAACTTGAGCAAAGGCATGGGATCGTGCATGATCAGGCTCTCACCAAGAGGGTGTTGAGAGGGTGACTAGCACCAGAGACAGGTGTTTAAAAGATCCCACAGGGTGAGCCCACAGAGATCGTTCAGGCAGCTAGCAAGGGGACAGTCTTTCTATGCCTCTTCTAGGAAAATGTGTTCAGCTTACACATGGGGTCCTTTACTGCTCCCAGAGAATTCCAGGCACACACTATGGGAACCAATGACTATCAGACCCAATGTCAAAGGTGGTGACTATTTACTTACTGCCCTAATTGCTGAGGCAAGTCTGGAAACAGAAGAGGGGATACGAGAATGGAGGGCAAAGAATTCCTTCTTTGTGGAACAGCTTTGGGAACTGTGGGGGGAGGGGCATGGCATCCCAAGTCAGAGAGACTACAGGTCACCTTGGGCCCAGATGGGCAGTTCCACCAGCCTGTTACCTAAGGCAGCTCAGGAAGCATTTTGCCATGTAGTGGCAGATACTACTAAAGGAGAAGCCTCCAGAGTTTCGGTTCTAGAACTAGAAGGGGTTGAAATTTGGTTCTGCTGTGGGACCTCCAGCAAATTCCTAAACCTCTGGGATTTCCTCACCCAGGAAAGGTTTCTTGCCTTCTTCATGAGAATTGTGAGGGCTCAAAAAAGAATGTTTGCAACTCATTTAGCATGAGGCCTATCTTTTACCAGCAATCACTAAAGATAGCTGCTATTATTATTATTATTATTTTTAAATTACTCTTTTGCATTTCAGACTTTTAAAGGCCTATTGTATAGTGCCTGTTATTCAAATACATTGTAGCTCTTTGACTCATTTTTGGATTCAGGAAATGGGAAATGATTTGTAGTCAGAGAACATTCTGGAAGTACTTTGGGAAACAGTCTTCTCAAAGCAGGCTGAGATCTTCCATCTGTAAAATGGACTTGATAACAGGATCCACCTCTTATATGGCTGCTGGGATTAAAGAAAATAATCTATATTTTAACAACACCTGATCCATAGAAAATCCTCAAAAATGTTAGCAATTGTCTTTATTGTTCTAACTAATCACATCATCATTACTGTAGTTTCCTTTTCAATTTTGGAGTGCGAAATCAGTGGTTTTTTTTTGCTCTCAATTTTGTTGTCAAAAATTGCCTTGTTTTGGTTCATTGGCCGATTAGCATTTTTCCCCTAACAGGCAACTTTATTTGAATTCAGTTGGTTAAATAATAAATGTTCCCTAGGGTCTGTTTGACACTGGTCTAGTATTGTGAAATCTCTCCTATCCTACTAGGGTAGTTGAGGCTTGCTTGTCAATTAATTTGTTTCTCATAGACTTAAATGTGGGTCTTCACTGTGGGTGATTTTGCCCTGGCAGTATCTGGAGGCATTTTTGTTTGTCAGAGCTTAAGTGGGGGTTGCTACTGGCAGCTCATGGGTGAAGGTCCTGGGTGCTGTTAAACATCTTAAAATGCACAAGGCAGTACCCCACAACCAATGTGTACCTAGCCCAAATGGTGATAGTGCTGAAGTTGAAAAGCCCTGGTCCGACATTTATCCTACCTGTCATCTCTGCTTGAGAAATGCCAGGAGGACCAGGGCCTGATGACGCTGTGGTCTGTCACACCAGGCACTGCTTCTGAGAAAAGCAAGTTGTGAAGACTTGCAAAGCTTTTTTTTTTTTTTTTTTTTTTAGCTAAGAACAAAAGCACAGAGCACCAAAGCACTAAGAGCATTCCCTCCTTCCAGCTGGGCGTCTTTCTCTGGCTTCTGTGCACTGGCAGTGGAGGGATGGGGGCTGTGAGCATTCCCTCAGCTAGAGTGAACGTTTCAGTTGGAATCAAACTCCTAAGGAATCCACATAATACAAGCACTGAGAACTGTTTGCCCAAGACTAGGAGGGGGGAAAGATTGTGTTTGGTGGGCTGATGATGCTGAACTTTCAACCCTTCTTGGCAATGTTTGCTGGCCAGAAAGCAAAGCCAGCTGTACTTGGACAGCACTTTACACAAACAGACAGCACAGACTGTTATCTCCTAAATTGGAGGCTTTCTACATTGTCTTCTCTTGTGGGCACTGGACTCAGGCAGGAAGACCACCCACAGGCAAACACACAGCACCTCCCAGGGAGGGCCTGTAATCACCCACCGTTCTTGCCACCTGTTCTGGGCCGGGTTATCAGATGTGAAGGAGCCAGTTAATAACTGTTTATAAGCTATAAATGCAAGTGGCCATGGCAGGAAACTGATAAACATTTTGGGGGCAGATTATTTGTGTAGTTGACAGTCATTTGCATCCCTCTCAACTGCTTGAAAGTTTATGTTTCAGATTACAGGATGTCCAAATGGCTGTTTGCAGGGAGGGGTTCCTATTGAAGTGCCCCGTCTGTGGTCTCAATTCAGGTCACAGATAATAACAACAGTCCTGGACATTTTCAGCCTTCCGGGGCATCAGATCTTTTTTCCTAACTTTGTTTGGGGGTGAAAAGGAAATTCCAAAGCTAGAACTCTCTAAAGCATCTTGTGCATTTTGGAGTCTCAGACCGCAATTTTGGGTTGAAATGCATGGACAGAGTTGTTTAAAAGTGAGCTTTTACAAGCGCCAATAGTTTTTTTTTTTTCTTTTTCTTTTTTCTGCTAAAAAAAAGTGAGGATAGGGAGGCTACACTGAAACAATTGTAGATACCAAATTGAGCCTTTTAGGGCTGGCACAAAAAAGCATTTCAGTAAACAATATGGTTGCAAATGAACCTTTGGCTGTCCCCTGGCTGGCCCCTATTGGAAATAAAAGGCTAGAAGGGAGTATGGGAAATAAACATTTAAATAACAAAAGCGACACCTGTTCTTTCACCTGGGGTGTGGGAGTGCGAGAAGCCCACCGGCCCAGGCCCATTTCTGCCTTCATCTGCCCAGGGAAGCCAAATTGAGCAGTGGGCATGAACAGTGTTTTCAGAATCTCTGAGCCACTAGTGCAGGCGAGAGGATGGCTAATTTCAGGCCATGCTGGGGTGGGAAGGGCACCAGGAGGAGAGTGCCCATGATGCTGGGTTCCAGACTCCTCCACTGTAGGACTTTCAGCAAGTATCTTGACTTCTCTGACACACATCCCATTTGCCACAAGAAAGCTTATGGCTCAAGGCACTGCTGGAAGCTATAGCCATTTGACTGGAAACCACTCTTGGGAATCCCTAATTTGGCTGAAGAGAAGACCTCTCACAAACAAAGTCATCAACCATTCAAGGCAATAGAGAATTGACAACAGTGTTGCAGAGAATAAATATTGCCAGCATGTAGTCAAGGAAGGAAGAAGGGGCTGGAAAACAGGAAGATTTCAAGGGGCCTGGACTTGAATGGCTTCCGAAGGTGGTCAGGTTCAGGTGAGGACTGCGAGAGAGAGGATTTCACGGTCAGAGGTGCAATAGAGTGCATAAGGTAGCTTTCATATGAGCAGTTTAAATGGCCCAAAGGAGTTGTGCAAGTTAAGATTAGGGAAGCAGGTTACAGCTAGCTTGTAATCTTGGCAAAGAGGTCAATCTTTTCCTTGTAATACTAATGCTGGAAAGCAGTGATTTGTAGGCAGGAGGGTGTTACGAAAAGGTAAAGTGTCTGAAAAAGGTTAAGGTGCCCAAAGGAGAGACAGGTGCCAGTTGAGGCATAAGGCAGCTGGACCAGAGAGGAGGATCCAAGAGAACTTTGAGAAAGAATCCCCTGGAATCAGTGAGAAGATTCAACAAGACCAGGGCTGGAGGCAAGGCCTGAGCCTGAGTGACTGGGAAAGTAAAATACCTTCTACTGAAACTGGCCACTTCTGAAGAATGAAAGAAAATCTTTGTTTCCTGTACTTTAATATGGGGGTGAAGCACCTGAGGAAAAGCAGAGCTTGCTACCCCAAAACAAGCCTATTTGGGATATTGGTGATTTTAAACTGGTTATTTTTAAGAAAACAAAAGATTCAAGCAGAGTCTTTTGCTTCCTGCTTACCAGCCTAAAGGAATTTAGCTAGAAAAACGTGCTTAAACAGAGTAATCACCTTAGCATAATATGAACTAACTGTGGCAGACAGGGATGAGCCTAGCAATAGCCATTTGTTGGACTCCCTCTGTGTCCCCTTATTTCTGGGTGGCCAAGAAGGTCCTGCAAGAATTTGTTTATCACATACTTGCTCTTTCTCATCTATCTGTGAATTGCCTTTTAGCCTTTTGAAGTCGAAACTACAACTCCTACCCGCTTTCTCCTTAATTCAAGATGGCATATCAACCTCAACTGACTGATTTGTCTTTGGGTCTCCTATTCTTATGGAGCCCTCATATGTGCAAACATAGTAAATTTGGTTCTTTTCACTTGTTAATCTGCCTCATGTCAATTTGATTATTAGACCAGCTCTAAGAACTTAGAAGAGTAGAAGAAAAACTATTTTTCTTCCCCCATGCAGCCAAATAGAAATACCCCAAAAGTAATTGAAAATGTAGAATTGGAATTAAAAGGATGTATTTGCTTCTCTGTATCCCTAACCAAGCTGCTAGCACATCCAGGGCAATAGCAGTGTCCCAGGACAGAGTGGACATTACAAGCATACCTCAGGGACATTGCAGGTTCAGTTCTAGACCACTGCAATAAAGCAAATATTGCAATAATATAAGTCACATGAATAAGGTATATACAATGTTACATACCGTAATTATATAATACTTTTTATACTGAAAGATGCTAGAATCACCTGAGCCTTAAGTGAGTCGTAATCTTTTTGCTGGTAGAGGGTCTTGCCTCGATATTCTTGGCTGCTGACTGAGCAGGATGGTGGTTGCTGAGGGTTATCTTGAAGTAAGACAATAAAATTTGCCACATCAATTGACTCTTCCTTTCACGAACAATTTCTCTGTAGCATGTGATGATGTTTGATAGCATTTTAAGCACACAAGAACTTCTTTCGAAACTGGAGTCACTCTTCTCAAACTCTGCCACTGCTGTATCAACTAAATTTGTGTCGTATTCTAAATTCTTATTGTCATTATCAATCTTCACAGCATCTTCACCAGAAGCAGTTTACATCTCAGGAAACCACGATCTTTCCTCTTCCCTAAGAAGCAACTCCTCATGCATTAAAGTTTTATTTTGAGATTGCAACAATTGAGTCACAACTTCAGGCTCCATTTCTAGCTCTCTGCTATTTCCAGCTACATCTGTAGTTACTTCCTCCACTGAAGTCTTGAACTCCTCAAAGTTATCTGTGAGAGTTGGAATCAACATCTTCCAAACTCCTGTTAATGCTGATATTTTGACCACTTCCTGTGAATCATGATTATTCTTAATGGATCTAGAATGATGAGTCCTTTCCAGAAGGTTTTTAATTTACTTTGCCCAGGTTCATCAAAGGAATCACTATTTATGGCAGGCATTAAAACAACCTTAATCTCACTGTCTTTCTCCATCAGAGCTCTTGGGTGACCAGGTACATTGTCAATGAGCAGTAATGTTTTGAAAGAGATTTTTTTTTCTGAGCAGCTAGTCTCAATGGTGAGCTTAAAATATTCAGTGAACTACGTTGTAAACAGATGTGCTGTCATCCGGGCTTGGTTGTTCCATTTACAGAGCATGGGCAGAGTCGATTTAGCATAATTCTGAAGGGCCCTAGGATTTACAGAATGATAAATGAACATTGGCTTCAACTGACAGTCACAGGCCATATTAGCTCCTAACAAGAGAGTCAGCCTATCCTTTGAAGCAAGGAATTTCTCTTCTGTAGCTATAAAGTTCTAAATGGCATCTTCTTCCAATATATGGCTGTTTGTCTACATCAAAAATCTGTTGTTTAGTGTACCCACCTTCATTAAGTATTTTAGCTAGATCTTCTGGATGAGTTATTGCAGCTTTTACATAAACACTTACTGCTCCACATTGCACTTTTATGTTATGGAGTTGGCATGTTTCCTTAAACCTCATGAACTAACCTCCGCTAGCTTCAAAGTTTTCTTCTGCACCTTCCTCCCTTCTCTCAGGCTTCACAGAATTGAAGAGAATTGAGGCCTTGCTCTGGAATAGGCTTTGGTTGTGTCTGGTTTGCTCTTTTATCCAGACCACTAAAACCTTCTCCACGCCACAAATTAGGCTATTTCACTTCTTATTATTTGCCTGTTCACTGGCATAGCACTTTCAATTTCCTTCAAGAATTTTTTCTTTGCATTCATAACTTGGCTAATTATTTGACACAAGAGGCCTAGTTTCCAGCCTATCTCGATTTTCAACATGGCTTCCTTACCATACTGGTTTATTTTTAGCTTTTTATTTAAAGTGAGAGAAATGTGACTCTTGCTTTTATTTAAATGCTTAGAGACCATTGTAGGGTCATTAATTAGCCTAACATCAATATTGTTGTGTCTCAGGGAATAGAGAAGCCTGAAGATGGCGAGAGAGATTGGGGAACGCCAGTTGATGGAGCGGTCAGAACACACGCAACATCTATTGATTAAGTTTGCTGTTTTATAAAGATGTGGTTCATGGAGCTCCAAAACAATTACAATAGTAACATCAAAGGTCATGATCACAGATAACCATAGCAAATATAATAATAATGAAAATGTTTGACCTCTTGGGCATTTACTCCAAAGACTCGAAAACTCATATTCGAAAAGGTATTTATTTGCACACCGATGTTCATAGCAGCATTGTTCACTGTGGCCAGGACATGGAAATAACTGAAGTGTCTTATGATAGATGATTGGGTAAAGAAGCTGTGGTACATGTATACAATGGAATATTACTCAGCCATAAGAAGAGGTGAAATACTGCCATTTGTGACAACATGGATGGACCTCGAGATAATCATGCTAAGCAAAATAAGCCAGAAAGAAAAAGTTGAAAATCACATGATATCACTTATATGTGGGATATAAACCTAAAGGCAACAAATAAACAGGACAAACAAACAGAGACTCCTGGTCATGAACAATAGACTAATAGTTACCAGAAGGTAGGAGAGAAGGGGGAAGGGGAGGTAAGTGGGAGAAAGAGGGTCAAATATGTGGTGACAGAAAGAAATCTAACTACAGGAGGTAAACACACAGTAAACATATATATGCCTCACTCTTAAAGTGTACAGCTGAAACTTATTTGATTTCGTCAACCATTGTCACCATAAAAAATAAATAAGTAAATACATACATTTAAAAAGAAAAAAAAGAGAAAGTCTGAAATATTGTGAGAATTATCAAAATGTGACAGAGACATAAAGTGAACAAATATTATTGGAAAAATGGCCCAATAGACTTGCTACAGACCTTCGATTTGAGAAAAAAAAAATGCAGTATCTGCAAAGCACAATAATTTTCCAAAGTCATACTCTTATCAGGGCTACAGCTCTGAAAAAGTGAGATTATAATTATTGGTATCCCCAATTTTCAGAAACTGAAGTTCAGAGAAGTTAAGAAATTTGTCTAAGGTCACACAGCTTGTAAATGGTTGACTTGGGACTTCAACTGAGATCTAGCTGACATAAAAGGCCGTGCTTTTCCCATTCACCCTCACATCCCCTCTTGACTTCTTAATGTAAGGATTCTTTCATATGAAGCCTTTGCTTCCCTATGAATAATATAATGCCTGAGGCATGATGGTCAATTTTTGATACATAACAAATATTAATATTTTTTTCTGCTACCAAATTCTTTACAAATAAATATCAGAATTTTATTAGTCCACTATAAAAAAAAACAAAAATAAAATATCGTGGCCTTTTTTCTTAAAAGTATAAGATTAGAGATATCAAATGAATCATTATTATTTACTAAGTTAAAAATTATACTTTATTTATATATTTTTTAAAAATTATATTTTATTTCATTTTGGCAAAGCAAAGGGAATTTCTAAAAGGCGAAAGAGATGACACAAATTTGTTCCTTGTCTTAATCACAAAGTATTTATCTAGAAGTTTTGTTAATAGAATTCTTCAAGAAAATTTTAATAATTTTCTAAAAGTAAAACTTTCATGCTTCTCTTTCAGGCAGCTCTCAGGCCAAATTCACCATATGTAAGTTAAAATATTACATATTTAGGGAAAGATTGCACACAGATTATGCCAAGTCTCCCAGTAATTGAAAGTTAGAATGTAAGATTAGCAGCTACCACTTCTACTCTTAAAGTCCTGCCAGAGTGAGGTTACCTTCCATATATTTTCAGGGGAAAATGAAATCAGAAACCTAGCTATGGTGACTTTTATGGGTGTTGAAGTTTTTGCCAGATTTGGGTTCTGAAGGGAATTCCTCTCCAGGGCATTTTGGCAGGGCCCTCGCATTTTTTTCCACTTTCACCTGGGATGTTTAACTGGGATCCTCAATTGTATAACCAGTTTGTCCCAACCCTTCCTGTCCTCTTTAATATAAATCATTGGAAGAATGATCTCATAATGAAAGATAAAATGGGATAGTATATGCATATGTGTTATGTTCTATCTTTGCTACTGACCAAGTGTCCCTTTTTTCCATAACCCATTGGCAAGCAAGCAAAGTGCAGTCTTCGTTAATTTACTGGAGAATTGTCATTTTCTGTCAAGTCCTATTGCTCTTTTATCCGAGGACTTTCTGCTCACCAGTTGCCAATTGGTGGTTTTGTAAAGCCATTGTTTCTGTATTTTGATCCTTTTATTCCAGGAGCCCAGCATAAAAATCAATATGTCCACAGAGGTCTAAAGCAAGTTAAGTTGTAAAGAAATGGAAAGACGTTATTTTCCAATTATATTTAATTTAATTTTTAAAGCAAGATGATAAAAATGTTTAATATGTCCATGACAGACAGGGCTTTATGCCTCTGAGGGCAGGAAGGAAAAAAAAAATACAGCAAGAAAAAAGAAAAAAAAAACAATGAAAAATATTGGTTTGAAATTTGCAACCCAGTGAGAAAGTTATGAGACTTAATTTCTTCAGCTTATGTATTCAGCTACAGTACCCGTTGTAAGAAGTACTATGCACTATTTCTATTTCTTAGACTGAAAAACAATAATTGATTTTGTTGCTGAACTGCTTTGCAAACCTCGGTGGCAAAACCAAAAAACTGAGCATGTGCAGGCCCACATCCCCACACTGCCCTCTGGTGGTAGCCCACCTCTTGGCGTCTTTGCATCGATACCAGGGGTCAGGCCGCTGGGAGCCAGTGTCCAGGTTAGATAGCCACCAAGAAGGAGGTCACTGCCAATATTTTACAGTTTTATCTTTCTGTGTACCTCACTTTATCACACTGCCTGGTTTTAAGTCATTTCCCGTCTACCTCCCCAGTGGGGTTGCTATCTACTTGAGGCAAGACTATGCCATCTTCACCTTGTACCCCCAATGCCCGTATTTAATAGGGGCCTAGTGCTTGTGGAATTCATGTTAAATGTATAAAAAAAGGGATGCCTTACTAAAGTAGAATATGGCTGAGCGACTGCCCCCGCCTCCTCCAAAATAATGAAACTACAGTTTTTAGGCTGTATTTACCGTGTATGCACTAAAATGAGCTGGAGTGAGGATACCTACATATCGGGACTCACTTTAGATCTAGCTCCAGACTCTGTGGCCTGGCTGGTTTGCTGACATCTCCCTCCATCACTGAAGTGGCTGAAGTGACTGAGTCAGAGGGGCTGAGACACAGCGTTCAGATGAACATTTGGAACACCAATTTTCTCTCCTCATTTCAAATTTGGGGATATTGAAACACAAATATGGAAAAGGAATAACAACTGATAGGAAAAAATGTTTGACTTCCACAGCCTGTTCACAGTTTTACTATCCTCTTAGAAAGAGTGCTTCCTGATGAAAAAATTTAGTTTCTTTTTTATTTTTTTCAAACCTCTTCTTCTCTGGGGCAAGTTCACTTCACAGGGCCTCATCTTTGAAATTACGGCATCTGTTACCTAACATTTTCCAGTTCAGACATTTCTTGACCTGAAATCTAGTTTCTTATAAATTATTTTTTATTTTATTTGAATTCATTAAAAATAAAAAAAACAATGAAAATTTAGACATGTTCATCTCTCTGCAGAGAGGCCCCTGCTCTGTCCTGTTGGTCCCTTGTCCCCACTAGCTCTCTTACCTGTTAGTCTTTGATACTTTGTCTTCACTGGAGATAGCCTTTGTAAAGATGGGCTTCTGCTTTTAGACCTTTAAAAGCTTGCATGTGAAAAAGTATTCATACTAGCATTGTTCATAACTGTTCAAAGTTGGAACTAACCTGGATGTTCACTGTGGTGTGGTCATATTCTGGAATACTCTATAGCAATGAAAATGAATGGGTTGCACCTATACATGTAAAATGTGTGGTGTGATGACATGCCTACCCAAACACCCATGATGAAGAAGTTAAAACATACAGCAAAGATAAAATATGGAAAACACTTTACATTTTAGATTCTCTCTCTCTCTTTTTTTTTTTTTTCTTAAATAGAAGATTTAAAGGACATACAGGTGAGATAAACCTTAACTGATTTCTCGGGGCAGTTTCTCACCATGTGATTGCAAAGCCCATCAGAATCATCTGAGGAGCTTGTCAAAATGACAGTGCCTGAGCCAGAATCTCCAGGTGGGACAGGGAGAGTTTTAATAAAGCCTCTAGCTGATCCTTATGTATAGTACACTCTGAGAAACATGTCCTGAAGTCTGGTTAAATCCTAAGGAGGATGGCTTTTTACTAATCTCTCAGGTTTCTCATTGTCTCAAATACCACCAATGCCCCTGATTGTACAAAGCAAGAACCTAGCCCAGGAACATTCAGAATTGAGGGTGATACATGTCGTCGCCAATTCCCCAGGATGTTAGAGAATCAGATTTATAAACAGTAATAGGCCAAGCAGCCCACGACTGCCGAACAGATTTTAGCCAAGACTTTTGAGGTCAGAGAGAGGCCAAAAAAGCCCTTCTGACTTTAAGAAAAAAGCCCTTAAGCCAAGGGATATGGCTACATATCTGTGATAAGCTTAATATGTGCTAAGCAAAAGCAAATACATAGCAATAATCAAGTTTAGCTGGGTTTTTTACCCCCTCTAAAGACAGATTTACACTCAGTCTGAAAGCTGACCTTGGTGTTCCTATTTTATTATTCTAAGCCACATAGGAAGTAATCCTGTTGGTTGGAGGAAATTCTTAAAGGGCCAGTTTTCTTTAGTCTTTGCCAGGTGTGCAATATAGTGGGGTAACTAAATGCAGGGTATGTTGCATGTTCACGTAATATTAACATGTGAGAGCATTGACTTATTCTTTTAGAAATCTTCTGGATCGAAATTCTATGATGAGTGACCAGGTCTTTAAGGGCAATGACAAGGGAGAAGATTAAGGCATAAACTGAATAATTTTAGATGAAGGGGAAATGACAACTTTCTTTCTTCTATAATTCCTATGGTTTTGGTTTACAGGCAAACCCATAATTTTGTCATTATGAAAATAAGATTCAATTAAGAATATCTCCCTTAATTTGATTAATTGGTAGATTGAGTTTTTTGGGTTCCTGTACATCACAGTATCTCCAAGGCCACTTGTAATAGAAGTTAAAAATGTAGACTTTAGAGCCTGCTGACGGGGTTTAAATCCTAGTTTGCTACTTATAAACTGGGTGACCTAGGTTGGGTGACCAACTGTCTTGGTTTGCCAGGAACTGAGAGCTTTCCTGGGATGTAGTACGTTTAGCACTAAAACCAGGAAAATCCTGGGCAAGCTAGGACAAGCTAGTCCCCCTAGACCTGGAGCAAGCTATTCCACCATTTCATGCTTCAGTTTTTTTATCTGTAAGGGGAGGGAATTGTAACCAACCCTGTGGAGTGGTCAGGGGACTACAGGAGGTACTCAGCACTCAGAACTGTGCCTGACACTTAATAAGTACCAATGTGTTTTGTGTCACTTTTACATTGGAAATGGTCTGCTCCACCTCCTCATACTACAAGTGGGCATCAGAGAGCTAAAGTAGTGTGACCACAGAACCTAGACTGTGGATATGACTTATGAACATAGTGAAGAGTCCACTGGAAACTTCTTGCCCTGCACAATTGACTGGTTGAGATGCTTGCAAACCCAGTATTTGGTATCTCCCACGCAGTAACAGTTGTGATATTTAGGGCCTGAGTATCCTCTAGGCTTCTCTGGGTGATTGTGAGAGTCCACCTCCCAGTAAAGTGGCGTGCCAATAGATTCACCTGCTAGTCATGGAAGGGGGAGGCCATGATTGTTTTTATGGAGCAGGTAAGGTGGTCACTGCCCCTTGGTCATGAACTGAGATAAATAAGAGGAGAATAACCATGGGCGGGGGCAAGAGTGGGGGAAGAGTAGGGGACGGGAGGCAAGAAGGGGGAAAGAGTATGCGCGGTGTTCTAGGCATCTGCTTTGTGGCATTTACAGACAAATAAACAAACACATTAAGAAAATAGCAGGGTAATGAGAAAGTAATAATAGCTAATGTTCATCGAATGCCTACTTTGGGTCTGGCATTGCTCCAAGCACTTGGTACATATCATCTCACTGAATCTTCACAATAATCGATTTCATATTAAACTAACTAATTAACTCATACTAAATGAATTAATATATTGTTAATAATTATCCTTATTTTATAAATGAGAAAACAGGCACAAAGATGAGAGTCAGGATTAACGTTCCTACAGACATGCTTTTCACAACATGATACTGTTTCTTTAGAATAGTGGTTCTCAACTGGGGGCCATTTTGCCCCCCAGAGGGCATTTGGAAACGTCTGGAGACACCTTTGATTGTGACAACTGGGAGGGTGTCACTGGCATCTAGTGGGTGGAGGCAAGGGATGCTGCCAAACATCTTACCAGGCACAGGATGGCCCACACAGCAGAGAATTACCCTGCCCAAGATGTCAATCGTGCTTAGAAGGAGAGGCTCTGTTCTGGAATGCGTGGGGAGAGAGCAATGTCAGATAGGGGCGTGGAGAAAGCCTCTGTGATCTTCTGTATTTCACCTGTGTCCATTATCAGAAGGTATCAGAAGGCATCGGCCATGCAAAAACTCTGAGAAGAGTGGGCACTGGGCATGTGCAAGGAAGCCCATGTGTTGGGAGTGAGTGATCAAGGAGATGGGGGGGGTGAGGTCAAATTGGGTAGGAAATTGTAGCTGAAGTAAGGGGGCTGGAATTTATGCTAAGCACAATCAGAAGCCACGGGAAGGCCAGAAATTGTGAGTTTATATGTGGCATTTTATCTTCTTTTTGCTTATCTATATTTTATGAGTGTTATGGGCTGAATCATGTCCTCCCCTCCCCCCCAAATGCATTTGTTAAAATCTTAACCCCAATTTCACAGAATGAGACTATATTGGAGATGAACCCTTGAAGAGGTGATTAAGTTAAAATGAAGTCATATGGCAGGCTCTAATCCAATATGACTGGTGTCCTTGTTCGGAGATTAGGACACAGAGACTGGCACAGAGGGAGGATCATGTGAAGACACAGGGAGAAGATGGCCATTTACAAGCCATGGAGAGAGACCTCAGAGGAAACCAGTTCTGCCGATAACTTGATTTCAGACTTCCAGCCTCCAGAACTGTAAGAAATAAATTTCTTTTGTTAAGCCACCCAGTCTGTGGTACTTTGTTACAGCAGCCTCAACAAACTGGCACAATGCCTGTTCGCCAGTGAGAGAAAAATGTGCACACAAACACGTAAAGAAAAAAAAACAGCAGAAGTTCTTTTAAAAGAATAACCAAAAGAGTTGTCGTCAACATGTTTGAGACTCCAAGCAGAAATGAGAGCTTTGTTTAAAAACCAGCTGTAAGGATAAGAGGAGAAACCATCTTAAAGAAATGTGGGTACCCCAAGAAGAATAAAGTAAGACGTGTCGATGGCATCCTGCCCAAAAAGGCCAGACACACTAATCTTGTGGTGAAGGCCACACCATCTCAGGACAGCCAGCCTTCAAGGGATTAAGTTTGGTGAGAAGCATGCAGTGCTGTGGGGAAAGCATTGTAGACACTCCCTGCCTCCTTCTGATGAGTTTTTTAAAACCGCTTTGGAAAAGTCAGTTGAGTTTGCAAAGGGCATTCAAGGTTATGAGAGTGCTGGCATCATAGCAAGCAAGAAAGGAAGAAAGAAAGGAAGGAAAGGAGGGAGTGAGGAAAGAAAGAGGAAAGGAAAACACACAAGTAACCCAAATATTCAGCAGACAGTTTCAAAACAGCCACTATGGGTGGATGCCAAAACAGAAAAGGAAGATTTAAAGAAAATGTATAATAAAATATGTAAAATGGACTGAAGAGGAGGGGCAAAGGAGGCGCATGTTAGCAGATCCTTTCATCTGGATGTGTTCAGCATAGTGTTTATTTGGAGATCACAGACGTAGCACTTTGAAGTGTTTCTATATGTCGCATTAAGAATGGAATGTGACAAAGACCACAGCCATCCCCAAATCCATGCCCTACCAATTGGCAGAATTGCTTTATCTGGATCTCAGAAGAAAAGCTCAATTGTATCTTTTTTTGCAGTGCGATCTGACCTGCATAAGACTGGACTGTTTCAGGCTTGTTAAAATTTTCTTTACTTGGAGTTATCCATTATCGTCATCTATCTGAGAGCTTGTGAGAAACCACCCTGCCAGTAAATGCCCGATGGCAGTGGACATGGACCAAACGTTCCACTGATCCCGCTGTCAGGGCCTCATTTCTCAGTCTGACAAATGCTTCCTGCTCCAAATTCCCCACGGAAAAAATTTTCCCTCCGCAGATGTCTCAGTGGGTTTCGTGGGTGTTGGGTCTGGCCAGGGCTAGGAGACTTGAACTAGAGTTAAAACCCTCTGAGTAAGTAAGAGTCGTTTGGCCATGTGGACTGGCTGAGATGTGGTCAGCTTCAGAGGGAGGGTGAGTGGCAGAAGCCTCCTTGGTTGAACTTCACTGAGAGAAGAGAAACCTGGAAAAGCAGAGAGAGAAAGGGAATGAAAGACTGCCCTAGCATTCAAACTAAAAAAAATTATATGGTGAGGACTGGCTGTATTGTCGCTTGGTAGAAAACAGTGCAAAAACCAAGGAAATATGACTCAGAGAAATCTGAACACAGAGGCCAGGATCCTTGGGGAAGGTGGACTTCGTTCTGAAGATGGCCTGTCACACCCAGTCCCTTCTTCTCAGGAGATGTGCCCTGATGCAGTCCTTGCCCTGGGCACAGGCTGTACCTAGTGACCAAAGATTGTGGCTTCCATCTTTCTAGCGCATTCTCTTTCCTTGCTGGACACTGTTGGACAGGGCCACATAGCAATGGACTGAGGGTGGCCTTCAGAAAACAGCCACCAAGGAACCAAGGCCCCCACTCCAACGACCTTGGAGGCACTGAGTCCTACGAATGACTACCCAGAGAGCTTGGATCCTCAACAAGCCTCAACTGTGCATTTGTTACAGCTTTGTGTGTGAGTGGGTCCAAAAACCTTGACCTCAGCCTTGAGTGACTCTGAAGGAGAAGACCTCGTTAAGCTGTATGCAGTTTCATGACCCACAGGAACTGAGAGATTTAAAAAAAATGTCATTGTTTTAAGCCACTAAATTTTGAGATAATTTATTATGAAACTACAGATAACCAATACAGTCTCCGCCTGAGTCTTATGTCTCATTGTAAGACCTTGAATCAGAGACAAGCCTGGTGCTACCCTTGTCTACAGCACAAGCAGGTACGACTCCAGCCTCAAAAGTCCCTGCCATGTCTGAAGTTTAAGAACATATCGGTATATCCATGTTGGTATTTGACACGATTATATTAAATTGCCATATTGGGCCTTAAGCACCAGTGTTATGCCCTGACATTGAGATTCCCAAGATTTGACCCCGTGTAAGTTATTGCTTTGTCAGAACTTGGAGTATCTGGAGCTCCTGGCCAATTAATCCCTACAGTGGCCTCTTCAAATCTCAAATCCTGTCCCCCATCACCTCAGGCTGCCTCACACATTAGAATTCTATGTGAACCGAGATGTACAAAAGGTTGGCCACCACTCATCCAGTTAATTGATATGAATTATAACATTTTAAAAACACCATTTATGAATATTAGTCTATTGATAATTATATGCTGAATGGGACACTTTTATTTCCTGCCTAGGATTTATTCTCTCTTCTTTTTATCATAGAAACCATATTTTTCTGGAAAAGCTCCTATTCTCTACTCTTAAATTCCTGACTACATTCCCATCTGGATCCAGCTCTGGGCATCTTCCCCAGGCTTGGCCAATCAGAGCACAGACTCTGCAGCCTCAGTGGATGGCTAGGAGAATCTGTCTCAGCCATGGAAGAATAAGCCCCCATTTCAGAGTGTTTGGTCTAGATTCCTGGATGTGACTCAAGTCCAGCTAATAAGCCTTAATTTTGGATGTTTGAATTGTTATGACAGAATCTTCTTTTCCTGGGGTTTCAGAGAGGATGAAGAATGAACCCGAACATCCTAGCGTCTGTCTCCCAATAGTGATACTGCTTGATAAACGGTCAACACAGAGCAAAGCTGAGCCAAGAGGGAGAGAATGAAGCTAGGTTTTGATGGCATCGTTGGGGTGTCTGTATCCCACTATGCCTAATGGTAGACTCTTCAATTACATAATTTAATAAATTCCCATTTTCTTGCACAATATATTTAAAATAGCAACAAGGTCATCACCAATTCTTTGTTTCTCTATCACATGTATAAAAGTGAGTTGTGAAATGGTTTCTTTAGCACAAGTTCAACGTGTGAGCAGTGAATAGCCCTATTTACTCTAGATAAGCATATGAAACATTGGGTTTTACTGGTTGAGAACAAAGTATTTCTGCGCAGCCACTCCAGGCCACTGCAGGCACAGTCACATGCAGGCCTAGGTCTGGATGACAGTGAAGTGGAAAGTCTGATCTGAACGACTCAGTGGTGGCTCTCTGCCTTGGGGAGATGGCTCGGTGTGTGGTCCAGGAGCTCTCCAATTACACAGCACCCCCCCTCCCTTCCAACAAGTCCTCAGGGGGCAAACGCTTTGTAAAGCTTCCTGGGGATTCCCTGGCGACCCCCACTCCAGGCTGAGAATCAAAGCTTTGAGTTGCCCTTCCTGTTGAGAAGTCTCATCTCCCAGGATCTGGTCAGAGGAGGCAGTCGACCTAATCTGTAGATACCTTATCTTCAAAAGAAAGATATTTTCATTATTATCAAAGTAAGTGATATGTTCATTAGAGAAAAAATGTAAAATACCAAAGATATAAAGAAGAAAAAAAATCCATGTATACCCTTGCTAGCTGCTGTCATCATCACCTGGGTGTATGTCAGCAGAGCCCCACTCGGGATCCTGAATTAGTATGTATTTCTACCAAACCCCTGTGGGCTGAGTACATATTCAAGTTTGAGAAGCCCCAAGCCAGATAATCTGACAACAGCATTGCAATACATTTCTTACTGTCTCCTGTATACTCATTATATTGAATAATCAATATTGCAATTGCTGACTTTTAAAATGTGATTTTAACTTTATATTAATATTATCCAAAGATTCAATTTGGTGTGCTGCTTTTTCCCCTTAATTAAATACTCTATCCACCATCATTTTGTTTTTGAGGCCTTTTGAAAACCCACTTTCCTCCTTCATTCTCATGTAAAGGATAAAATGACAAGCGGCACACAAAGGGTTAATGTCTACCGATTGCTTTAAGACCCATCTAAAGATCCCATAGCCACCGCCAGCCAAACCCAGATTTTGCAATGTTTGCCATGTGTTTTCATCATGCTGAAAGATGGACTGAATGGAGAATTCTTTTTGTTTGCACGTGTGTGTGTGTGTGTGTGTGTGTGTGTGTGTGTGTGTGTGTGTGTGTGTGTGTGTCTCCCTGCACTGTCTCCGTGTGTGGCCTCTCCGGGTGAAAGCTCAGTGTTCCCACTGTTGCTTATCCTGAAGGCTTTCCAAAACCTCCCTCCCTGCCAACAGACAGCAGGGGGTGGGGTTGAGGGGGGGGCGGTGGGAGCGGACATCTCTCCAAAGAGACAAACAGCAATGAGCTGCAGAGATTTCTGAGTCTGTTCCTACTCAAGGAAGGTGAGGGAGCCCTCATTTTAAAGGCCTCTTTTACAACCCCTGTTTCTTGTTAGACTCATAGTTTTGGAAGGTGCCCAAAGGACTGTCTAGAGTGTCCCAGCCATCTCAAACAGTGCTGGGAAAACGGAAGAGGTGGCTGCTGCTGCAGCTTGCAAGTAGGGAGGAAGGGCTGAGCAATGCCTGTGGTGTGTGGGGCCAGAGAGAGGGGAGGGGGCGGGGTGGAGGTGGTGCTTTGTAATAGACATTGAGCCAGAACTAGAGTGAGATGAGAGTGGAAGTCATGTCCACCACTTCCCCCGGGCCGTTGCCTCGCCTGGTCTTTCTCTCTTTCCCATGTGTTCCAGGACCTGTTTCTCCCCAACTCTCTCTCCTCCTCCCACACCGTCACCCCAGATCCTGCCCTCGTCTGGGGTTCTGGGCCTAGCCCCTTTTCTTTCTTCTAAACAGGACTGATTTTACCAGGGCTATTTGGTGGCTGAGAATGAACTAGGCCCTGTCTCCTCGACTGCGGCCCAGGGAGCAAGCCCGCCAAAGCTGAGCAGCTGCTCTGTGAAAACAGCCCCACACCTCTTATCTACTCTCTCCTCACTGAGCTGGGCACTCTCAGCCGCGTCCCTCCCAGCGGGTTTGCTGTGAGCTGTGGGCACACTCTTCTCATCAGACTCGATTGTCACCATAGTCATCTCAGTCATTCTGAGCAACCGGTCCCTGCTTGGATTTCCCAGCAGGCGGAGGCCCCAAAGCCTTTTGTTTACAGACTTGTATCCTCCCCGCACCCCACTGCCATGAATCACTGTCCAGGGAAAAATACCCAGGACAAAAACTCCCTATTCACATCTGGTCAATTTTCAGCTAAAAAGTTCTGCGTCCAGGTGAGTGAGTGGGCTCTGGATCTGACCTATCTGAACAGTGAGAAATAAAACGCCGGGCATTGCAAGTGCGTTTGGCACCTGTGGAAACCAGCATCCTGTGGATGCCCAGCGCAGGCCCCAACTCGTGTGGCAACACGCAGCCTGCCTGCCCTGCGCTTTTCGCTACCTTGGTCTCAGCCCACCCTACCTCTGCGGAGGTGGACAAGCAGTAGATTTCTCAGGGTTCAAAACCGTTTTTTCACATGTGGACTTGGGCCAACTCCCAAAGGTACTAGAAAAAAAGTAGCCATCTTGGCCACCTAGGTGAAAGCCATCGATGGCATTTTTCCTAGCTTGAGTTAAATTCAAACCACAAAACTCTTGTTTTCCACTGTTTTTCTTGCTAACAGGACTATAGATGCCTTTTAAAAACATTTAAAAATAATATTTCAAAACTTAGCATTCCTTGTTTTTACCCTCTGTAAAGACTATTTTTTTTTTTTTTTTTTATAATTTCTCCATAGCTTGCCTTGGGGAAGAGGGTGTAAGGTACAGAAGAGATGAAATATGCTAACTAGGAAGAGCATGGGACAGGAAGGAAACAAAAATCCTGTATTCAGATCCCTGTTCAGTTACTTATCAGCACAGCCATAATCTCTCTGAGTCTCAGTTTCCTTCTCTGGAGAATGGGAAGAAGAATGTTATTAGCCTGATTACCCCACAAGAAGGCTTTATGAGTCAAATGGAATAGTGTTTATAAGAGCATTTATTCACTATAAAGTGCTACACAAATGTAAGTTATTGTGATTTAAAAATAATGTGAAGTATTAAGTGCTTCTGGATATTTAAAAAAATCATTTTGAGTATTCAGTGCTTCTGGAAGTCTAGCTATCCAGAAATCTGGATGTCTAGGTCATTGGTTCTCAGATAACAAATGGTGGTCCCTGCGTCATCTGCTCCCTGTGCCCAGTTGCTTCCTTGAGGGCTCAGGCTTTGGGCAGACTTCCCAGTGCAGCAAGTATGAACAGTAAGAGTTACAGCAACTCATTCTGCACTTACCTGTTTCTTTGTCATAAACATTTATTTAGCACTATGGTTAAGAATGCAGATGACACTGGAACAAGACAGGTATAACTTTGTGTCTGGCTCTGTCATTTAACTTGTCTGAGCTGAGTTACTTAGCTTCTCTGAGCCCGGTTTCCATATTCGTAGAATGGATATAATAATAATACATATTTTATAACATTCTTATGAGATTAAAAAACAATGCATGCAAACTGTCTACTAGTACATTATCTAGCACATTGATTAAATGCATGTAAGATGATGGTGAAAATTATTTTAAAGGATTTGAGGGAGAAAATTCTAGTGAACTGCTTATTTGGCATTTAGTGGTAAGACTTTCTATTAGTTATGTCTTCATTTAACTAGCATTTACCAAATACTTTCTATGAATCCAAACATACTTTTTTTTTCTCTTTGAAGATGAACTACCACCTTCACCAAGTACTAACCACTAATTTTCTAGCTCTGAGACCTCCAACTGCAGTGTGCAAAGGGGAAATGAACATAGGGAAGGTAAGATTTGGTTGAAGGTGTTGAAAGAGGGCTTCGGTGGGTGCTGGGGTGGTGGGAGCAGAGCTTTGGCATTTGGAATAGCTTGCAAACATGGTAAAAATGACTGAGAAATGAACTGCAATAGCAAAGACTCAAAAATATAGTGGCCAAAAAACAAAAAGGAGATTATTTTTCTCTCACTCAAGGTTTGGGTAGGCAATCTAGGGATATAGCAGTGGTCTGATGGCGTTGGAAGCCAAGCTCTTTGCCATCCCACTAAGGTGTTCATCTGGCCCATTTGGCTCCCTGCTTGTATGATGGCTTTGTGTTCCAGCCGGAAGAAAGGAGAAGAGGGTGAGGAAAAGGCACAACCATTCACTTTAAGGAAATGACCTGGAAATCACACATATTCCTACCATAACTTAGTCGCATGACCACAGCTAGCAAGGAAGACTGGGAAATGTAGTCTTAATCCTAAGTTACCATGTGACCAGCTAAAACGTGGGAATTCTAGAGGATGCTAGAGGGGACAGCTAGCAGACTAGGGGGTAAGTTAGGAAAGACAGCAATATAGTAGACCATACAGCAGAAGAACATAGTTTTGGGCATATAAGGGAGAATGAGTAAGGAGAAGGCAGGAATGACAACTGTTGGCCTGGGGAAACTGAGCCAGAGAGCACTGAGAGCCCTGTGGGCTGTGTGATTGTAAAGGGAGCAGTGTGGTGAGAAGTGTGGGGTTTGTGTAGGTGGCTGTGGAATGGTGGGCACACTGACCATGTGAGGTTGTAGGAGAAGGTATGGAGACTGGCACATTTTCACTTCATTCCCATTTGTGGGACAACCTGATTCTGCCTGGGATTTTTCTCTACTACTTGAATCATTTGCTCATTCATTATGGGTCACTCACTGGCTTTTTACTAATGTTTCTACTTTCTTATATGAGCTCTTTCCACTAATCACTAATACGTATGATCTAGATGTAACAATACCAACAAGGCAAGAGGTGGAGTTGAACTAAGGATCTCCTGAAGTGGTTTAGATGCTATCTTGCCTTGGTTGAGAAGGATGGATGCAATCACCTTTCCTGATTTTCTCTAAGTTTATAATCCTGAGATCACCAATGGAACTGTTGGAAGTTGCAAGCTAAGAAGTCAGACAGATCTGAACTTGCGTGAAACAATGTAGGAAAGGCATATCAATATATTTTCAAAAAATTAGGTAGTTCCCGTCTCCATCTTTATTTTTGACAACATGAAAGCTACAAGCTTAAAGTGATCTTTATAAGCATGTGCTTCTTATATTAAATATGGTTTGAATTTTTGTGCCAAGAAGACACATGACAGAGCTGCCATTCTTCCCAGCTAAATGCCTCTGAACATGTGTTCCTACATTCTCATCTGTTTCTCTGTAGAGAAAACATGCACAGAACCAACAGCATGTTTGGAGGAGTACCTCATGATTTCAACAGCTTTCCTCTGTGGGCCACCAAATAGGCATTAATGGTGGGCATTCTGTGTTCTCGGCTTGAACCTAACTTTACAGAGATGTGGTTCTTTAGCTCAGACATGGCTGGTGTTTCCAGGATGTGCACCAGAGTTGCCAGAGCCTCCGAGACTCTTAGAGAAAAAGAAGCATACTAAATGTGTTGGTACAAAATTTGGTTTTATCTGACAAGAAGCAATGTAGCTTTTTATGTTACTGAAGAATGTGGGCCTGTCATATTGGTTTTCAAACAGTGACTTATTAAGAAATCTCCAGGAGCAATGGATATAAAGTTAAGTTACTTGGGTACCTTGTCACTCAAAAAACTTTAGCAGGCCGTTATATCTGCATGTGCCAGACATCTGTGTGTTACTAAGGATAAAAGGCCTGGATGTGATAGACATGTAAACACATAAATACAATAGACTGTGTGAGTTTTAGATTGGAGGTGATAGAGCTACAGTCAAATGTGAGATTTGGTGCCCTAGAGCCAAGCCTTTTACATTCTGGTATTTCAGGGTCCAAAGAACAAAGGAAGCCTTCCTCCAACCAAAAAAATAGTGAAGCTGTCAGTCCAAGAATGTAAATGCCACCAACATTGACAACATAAACATAAAAACAGGAGTAATTGAGGTGACAGAGAGACAGGAGAGAAGCAGAAAGGCTTAGAGGTAGGTGGGTTAATGTTCTTATCTCACAAAGCAGAGAAACAAGAAATATCATCTTTAGTTGATGAAAAAGAAATAATGGTATAAATAATACTACATTTACAGACAAAAATATTATATTGGAGAAACCAAAATAGTGAAGTACCCTATTGGCAGAAAGAATGAAAGAGTAATAGAGAGGGCGCTCAAGTGAGCTGAAGTCAATCGACAGTGTCTATAATGGATAAATAGAGAAATAAGAAGGGAAACATTACTTAGAGATGTGGAGGTAACCATTTAAAAGAGGTAAAAATGTTTGCCTCTGGGGAGCTCAACTGAACCTGCAGAAACATTAGGGTGTATTGCTTGCTTTTCATTATATGCCTTTTGGTACTGACTTTTTTAGTCTTATTGCATTAGTTAGAATTAAGTTTAGTTGCAATTGACAGAAACTCAAAATAACAGTAGTGTAAACAAGAAAGATGCTATTTTCCTCTCGTGTCAGTTATGGTGGCTCTGCTCCATGGAGTCCTCAGGGCCATAGAATTCATCTAGCTTGTAACTCCACAATGCCACCCCTAGGCTGGGGTCCTTATCTTCGTGGTCTGAGATGGTGATGCCCATGTTCCAGGCAGCAGAATGGAGGAAGGGATAAAAGAGGGCAAACCAGGCACAGGCAGTGGCATGCTGTCTCTTACAGAAGGGTCCTAGAAGTAATCATGTGACACTTTTCCTTACATTTTATTGATCAGAACTTAGTCACATGACTATACCTAGCTGCAGAGGAAGCTGGGAAACATAGTCTTTGCACTAAATTTTAATGCACATATAAAAAATTCTATTATGGAAAAAGAGGAGAATACATACTGTGAGAAAATTAGCCGTCCCAGCTATACTTACCTTGATATGAGCAATAACAAAAATCATAAGTTACCAATGTTACCTCAATAAACTTAATAAAAGAATTTTTTAAAAAATCATAAGCATTTAATAATAGAACTACATTTTCATAAGAATGAAAATATAAAAAATTAGAATGGATTGATATAGGAGAAAGACGTGAATAGATGAATCCATGCATGATAAAGCAAAGAAAGTGGAACGATCACTATAGATCTAGGTGGTAAGTATGTTCACTACACAGTTTTTTAACTTCTATATATTTGAACATTTTATAATAAAATGTTGAGAGAAAATAATGTGAGGGAATATTTTAAAAATCAATTATTTTTTAAACTGATTTTAAAATTCACAGCATTTCTGCCCTGAGAACTTGATTTCTTCTATCTCTCTACTTAAGTCTCCAGTTTTTATCTGGGGCTTCTCTTATTCTTTGTATTCCAGCTTACTTCTTTTTACTCTCAACCCTCTTCCTTTCCCCTCAGTCATTTCCCTGACTTCCTGGTTCTGTTTGGGTCTATGCCTGAGTCTTAACACAAGGCTCTGGTGTCCTAGTCTTGAATTGTCTGCTTGTGTCTCTCTCCCCACAGGCTCTGCATTGACTGCTAGTGCAGGTTCCCCTCCCCATTCCCTAACCTGGAGAACTGAACACAATATTTTGTTCATTAACTTGGAAAAACATTTTTTCTTCCCTCCTCTCCTCCCTTCCTTTCTTCCTTCTTTATTTTGTGCCACTTGGCATTGTAGCAGCTATATTAGAGCTTACACAGTGATGAAGGCAGGCAGTGCATTTTCTAAGATATTTACTCCCTAGAACAGTCAGTATAGCCAGGAACATAAGAATAAATCTCGTGTAGGTCATGGTTGAAGTTGTGGCCATTCATTCATTCAACAAATATTAGATGCCTACCATGAACCAGACACCATAATGGCTCTGGTCATTGATTGATCCGAAACACCCCTGAGGTGATTAATGCTGGGAGCAGCATGCCATTACACTGTGTAGATCTTCCTCCCCTACCCACCCTACCTACTCACAGCACAAACACCTCACAACTGGACCTAGTAGATATCTTTTGTGTTTGGCAAAATCTGAAGCAAGCAATGGACTTTCTGTGTATATGAGCTCTCAGACACAACATAGTTTCTTGCATAAATAGTTCTTTCATTTACTCTGAGTCAACAATCGTTGTTTACTTTCTTCCTATTCTTGATGACATGATTTTGGGTATCCTGTCACTGCCCAGATGGTCTTTTTTATGTTGAGATTTCCCCTGGTACCTTTTCCTTTATATTTTGCCTTTGAAAGCAGCAGTTATAAATGTATTTAGTGTGTGGCCTTTGTGTAGTGTTTTCTGCCTAATATCTCCAAATTTTATCTCCATACAATTTGGCAAGGGGTGGGGAGGAGAGAAAATAAGAAATGAAAGCCAGTCATTAGAATGGAAAACAAAAGGGTCTGTGATCTCCTTAACTGACATCTCAGGTTGGGAACAAAACATTCTTCATATTGTTTTGACTTTCCAGGTTATAGTAGGTAATGGTGGTGAGTATTTCCTCGGAAGGCCACTTAACATGTCTGCCCCTGAAGCACTGGCCTCTTAATGCCTAAAAATAGGTTATAATCAGACACATTTGATGTGAATCAAGAGGGATCCATTGCCCTGCTAGCTCTTTGTAGTAGAAAAGGACTGAATTAATCATCATCGTCATCATTATTATCACGGTGCATTTTCCCCTGGCTTTCTCAGAACTCATCAGTTTAGGAGCAACGAGGAGATAATCTCCTCCCTCCCCTGAGTAAGAGAGCTGGGCGGTGGCCCTTCTGTTCGTGCCTTTGGTGCAAACTGGCAAGATATATGAGAAGGAGCCTCCCTAAATGCATGCAGGTGGCTTCTTGCCTCGGGTAACAAGCCTCATTGTCCCTTTGTGTCCTCACATTCAGTCAGTCCCTGCCAAAGCAATAAGTGACTCTGTAGAAAAGGCAGGAGAGCAAATAGGGTCCCTAAACAAAGAAGGTAGTTTGGGAGGAGGAAAAGAAAGAAAGAAAGAAAATCTCTTGAAACATCTTAAAAGCAGCCAAGCCTAGTGTGAACATTTGAAAGAGACATTCTCTTTTATTTTGAAATTGAATTTACCTTCTGTGTGTTTTTTTTTTTTAAGAAATTTTTGAGGCACAAATGAAGCTTCTCCAGAAATCAAGACAATGAGCATTGTCAATGATTTTCAGTTTAAGCAGACATTTTGGACTGTATTTTAATGATAAAGGTTGTACAATAAAAGCAGGAAGAGTAATGGTCAAATATTCTTCAAGTGGACCAACACCTTTCCAAGGAGTTCACAGTGATTTATGAGCATTGTTAATGGACAGGCAAGTTCTTGGTCAGCTGAGTGCAGGAGCAGCAATTACTAGCCTTCTGTGCAGAGAGGGAACTGAGGATCCAAGTGTTGCCCTCCAGGACTGAAGGTACAGGCCAGGCTAACTCTTCTCAGTCTTGCACCCAAGCTGAGGGGGCCGCAGCATCACTGTCCAAACCTTGTGTCTTGGTGCCGTCTCAGCTGCTGGCCGGTGCCTCTGGGAGACTACTGGGCCTTGTAGAAGAAGGTGGCGGCCTCGGTTACTAGGGCTGAGACTCCTCTGCCTGTAATCATCCTGTATTTCTCAACACTGCATTTGCCTCCACATCTAGCTTTGTGATTTTACCTTGCTAATTGACCTCTTAAAACCCTGGTTTTCTGATTTATTAAATTTACAGCAATAATACATACTTTTTGAGAAGGTTTTAAGAACTTGGAAAGAGCTATGCATTGTGTCTCCCATATAGGAGATTTCAAAAAATGTCGGTTTGACCTGTTTTTATTTTAATGTGTGGGATTGGTGTTCTGCTGCTTTCCATACACCAGACAAGCTTCCCTTTTAGAAACGCTTTCTTCTTTGAAGATTGTCTTTAATGTGAGTTTTAAGCTGATTTAAGTATGATTACACCCACCCCTAACACACATGCACAATGCCAAATTTCAGGGAGAGTTTGGTTACATTTTTTACTATTTGTCCCAAGTCTAATTTCTTAGGAGGTGAGAAAACTTTGCAAACTCATTACAAGCAAAAGTTTTCCTCTAAGCCTGAGCCGTATAGAGCTTATAGCAAGTATTTTGGAATGTACAGCATGGCCAGCTTCCTGGAAGAAAGGAGCCTTAAATATCCAGTCAGTTAGAGAGAAAAGACAGAGACACATGGAATGGATGCCAGAGTGAACATGGCATTCACGGGTGGATGGAGTTGTTAGAACATTTCAGTACAGCCACTGGAATTTAGGTTCAGGACTTCATCTTGCCTCTTTTTCAAACTTTTGAAAACTTTCGTAAGGACTGAAGACATTTTAGGATAAGTGTCTATGTGCAAAGCTTTTGGCAGAGACAGGAAAATTGTCATTCTGAATTCAGGTTTGACTTGGCCAGGGAATGACTTGAAAAAACATCGGAAAGACAGAAATTTGTGAAAATTGTGTTTACTCAAGACTGCAGAGAAGGTTTCTGTTTAGCCTGAAAGTGATGTTATGCAAATTAAGAAGAAAAATACTGGGGGGATACGTTGGGCTGTGTTTCCCAAAGTATGTGCCACAAAACCCAAGTCTCATGAGTTGCTCGGTGACAGGGGTTCCATGGCCAGATAAGTTTGTAACACCATACATTAACTCTCTCCATCTTGAGGATAGCAGAGCACATTCAGATAGAAAAGCTTTCAGAGGTCCTAGAGGAAAGAAACCTCTCATGGTAGATCCTATTAGCAACTTCTGAATAGCCATTCTTTTTCTTTCTTTTTCCTTTTTTCTTTGCCACTAAAACTGAGATTTTGTTCAAGAGATAATGGGCCTGGCCCTAGGAACTGAATCATAATATCTCCATGGCCACCGTAGAACCAATAGTCGCCTTTGCTAAGGATGAGCAAGGGGTGGGCACATGACTCAGATCTTCTGGTCAATGAGACTTATTGAGGGGATGGGGTCTTTGGGGACTTCTGTGAATAAAAAGATAAATGCAGGGAGAATGTGCTTCCTTTCTGATACCGCCTCGCTTTCTGCTTTTGCCTGAGGTTTTGTGAGAGAATATGATATCTGGAGCTGTGGCCTCCATCCTGTGACCATGAGGGGTAGACTGCGAGAACTAAGATGGGAGACACCAATCTAGTGCCCAGGACTGTGAAGGAGCCCAACTTCCCCTGGAAATGCCCACTGCCATGCTTATTGCTAATGTCAGCAGAAGTCCATATGGTTAGAGCCACAGGTGCTCGGGAATGGCTAAAGAAGCCACCGTTTCCTTTCATTTATTTCAACGTTCCCCAGTTTGTTGTAGACACCATTAGTATTTTCTAAATGACTTTCCTCCTTTTGCGTGAAGGAGCACTGTGTATTTCGAACAACTATCTCCATCCTTCACCAGTGGGTACGTACTTGACAGCGCACACTTGGGGAAATGCGGGGGGAAGGGGCCAAGAGAAACAAGTGGGACAGTTGGGTCCCAGGCCCCACTCTCCAACTAATTCAGCTCTTTGTGCCTTGGTTTCATCATCTAGAAGGTGAAAGGCTGGTCTATATCACCTCTCCCCTCCTTTGCCAGCTCTGAACCCTTAGTGTCTGTGAGCCAGGCCCAGGTACCATACCACGAACTGGGGTCCCAGCAGTCACCACACATCTACTCTGCCAATTAATTGAATCTACGCATTTCCAAGGTTTTAATATATGCACTTTTAAAACAAGATGACAGCGACACTGAAAATCTACTGAGGGGTCAACTAATTATTTTACTTTACTTTTTTAAAAACTTTGCCTTTCCTTATTCTCCCCAGTGCCTTTTCTTGGAAATGAGGGGACCTTCAGCCAGGGCCACTGCCACAGTCCTGACCTAGAGTGACTCAGCCACCTTGGAGCAGGTTGGGAAGGTGAAGCAGCAGCAGTGAGGGAAAGCTGGGAGGTGGTAACGTGATCCAAGCTCCTACACTACTAGGGTCACGGGTTCAGCTTGCTCCCAGGTCGGTATTTACTATGCCTGTGTGAAAATCCCACAGCAGAACTCAATAGCACACCCGGTTTTAGGTTTCCCCGAGGCAGCCACACAGCCGAGCGGGCCACTGCTGCCCCAGCAAGGGAGGTGCCCTCCTCTAGGGCAGCTCAGTGAACAGCTCAGCCGTCCCACCCTGCAGAGGCTCCCAGACTTAAGAAGCAGGTGGTTATTTATTAGCTATGCCCTTAGCAGGCTCAAGAGGTTGAGGTTCTGTTTCCCATTTTCCTGCAAACATATCCTCTTCACCCCACAACAACCCCTTCTTCCCGACCACAAAGAAACAACAGGGAAACAATGTGGAGGTTTTCCAGCCCTGTGGACATGTGCAGAGGACAGGGAAGAGGGAAGCAAAGAACCATGAAAAGAGATTTGTTCCCCTAATTGTTCTTGGTTATCCTAAAAACCCAAGCAGCAGGTTTTATTACGCAGCTTCTTAGAGAAGTGGCAACTGAGGTCCTAAAAGCTTCAGAAACCTGTCCAAGGACACACAGCAAAAAGCGACAGAGCTGAGATTTTCAGCTCAGGCCTGTCTGCTGTCAAAGCCATGCTCTTGATTCTGTCACCACCGCCTTGTTCTGAGGACATGCTACTTTGATTGGGAAATTCTTCCAGAGCTTACACTAGTTTCATGTGCAGCTTTCAGCATTAGGAAAAGGCCAAGAGGTTTATAAAGGTTTTCAGATTTAATGTGCTCAGCAACTTGACAATTTGGGTTGCAAAAGTTCTGCAGATTTCATCAGAGACTAGCGGGGGAGGTAGAGGGAAAGAAGCCAATTGTGGTAAAATGCCCACAGTATAGACAGTTCAGAGCATTGGGCCTGGTCGGATCAGCCTCCCTTGGAACTGAGTCTGCCTAGAGGTAATACTGTGACTGCTTCTTTGGGCAAGGTGGCTTCTCATGCTGTGACACAGCAGCCTGGCACGGCGTTCCAGCCTGGTGGTGAACAAATGACATCATTGGCTGAGGTCATCCATCTGGCACTTTCTCAAGAATGCTGGGATAATTTTCAAAGGTGGCAGGGCAAAGAAGGGGATGAAAGAAGACTCCCCTTTAGGAATCTTGTGTTGACAGCCTTCTGTCAATCTAATCCGATCAGAGATTGGAACTGACTTCTGCAGAAATTACATTTTTAATATTAAAGGAAGAATCGGCAAGCTTGTGTGGGCCTAAATGAATTTCCAATGGATCAGCAGAAAAGTCAACAAAAGGTTGTATTTCTTGTTCTAATCCCTTCACTTATTCCATCAAATGGTTGTCAGATGTTCAACCACACTAAAAGTCAAGGAAAGCCCACACCAGAAGGCTAATCTCTGGCTGCAGTGAGGTGTCTTAAAAACAGCAGTATTACATATGGTTCTGGAACCAGTTGAAAAGCTCTGGAGAAGAGCCTATCCTGTGTGCTTTATGATGCCTAGGGGGGAGGAAGGAGGAAGAAGGAATAAAAGGCCTGCTCGTTGCTGGGCTAAAAGTCAGTATGAAAATACAGGTTCTTTAAGCAAGGCTCTGAGTAACACAGACATTTCTCCCTGCATTGGAGTGGCACTGGAGTCCTTCAGTTTTAGAGTTTCGAAGTTTTTTTCTTTAGAAGTGCTACCTTCAAATAAGAAATGAAGTAAGAATCTTGATTTCTGATGTTCATTAAATCAATGTTTACAAATCGTTTTCCATTTATTTTCCAGTCCTAGTTTTGTGGAGCACTGTATTGAGAAGGCTTCTGAGGCCTTGTCTGGGCTCTGAAGGATAAAGGATCAGTCAGTGGTGCCTGCCATGAGGCCCCACAGGGCAAAAAGGCAGCACATAAACCAGATAGCTGTATCTCCTATAGAATAAAACAGGGGCAACCAACAAGGGTTTAGAGTTACACTGACTATTTTCAAATTCTGTGACACTCTTGTGACTTCTGTAAGTCTTATATTGTGGGGTTCATTTTACACAGTTTTAGATGAACAAAAAAGATACAGCCTCTTTGCTTTCTAAAGGGATCTAATCTTCCTTGCAAGTCACCTTGCTGGGTGGCTGGAAAGATACCTTGCCGGGAAAAAAGGGAGGTGGTAGGAACTACTAATGTGCCAATTTTTTGTATTTTTTTTTCTCATTTAAACAGTCTTTGGGGATGGGTTAGTAATTCAGCCTCTCATATGCTCTCTTTCTCTCTTTGCTTTTCCACAGAGATTACCTGTGTGTCTGGAAATGGGGGAGGAGGTGGTTGTGACCTGTGGCTGAGGGAAGGAGCCTCAGCTTGGGAGCTGCCCTGGGATTCTGGTTGTTGCCATCTGCATTGGTGTGCGTTGCCTGGCCCCAGATATCTTTGAGCTGCTGTCCTGGAGTTCTACCTGGTAACCTGTGGTTTGTTCTCTTGGTTTGGTGAGACCCCACGGTCCTCCTAGATTAGGCCTCTCTCCGACTCTCACTGATGCCCAGGACCTTCTGAGTTTCTCTTATATCTGGCCCCTGGTAAGGATGCATGACTTGCAGTCTCTCAGGCAGTGTCACTATATCAATTAGGATTTTGTAGCTTCAAATAACAACACAAAACTTTAATTCATATTGCCTGAAGAACTGAGAAAATGTACTATATTATACAATGAGAGGTCCAAAAGTAGGCTGGACTCTAGATATGCTGTGTTCACCAAGATTCTCTCTTTCCCTCCATGCTATCATGATGCTGTTTCATTCCTTCAAACCCTGTCACGTGGCTGTCAGTGAAAGTCAACTTGGCTTGTTTTCTTGCTAATGACTAAGAGATTGCTAAAACCACTCGCCAAGCAAAGATGGTGGTGAGTTCCAGGCCTTCGAAGTGGTTGGCTCTCATTCTCTACTTGTCTAAACATATCTCTCCCTAAACTGTGTGCTTTACTTCCCCAGGGCAATGAAGAGTGTCTTCCCTACACCATGGAAGAGACTCTGTGCTCTCTGTCCATGGGGCTTGGCTCCTGCTCTTGGAACCATTAATCTATTGGTTTGTTATTCTCCCCATATTATCACTGTGCATCTGTAAACTGAAGATAACATGGCATCAATTAATGGGATCGTTATGAGGATAAAATGAGATAATTTATATAAAGTTAACTTAGTATAGCTCCTGGTACATAGAAGCGCTCAATAAATGTTAGCTATTTTTTTTTTTTAGTTCTTTTAGGAAATGTTAATTTTTTCATTGGCAAAAATAAACATTAACATTCTGAAATAGTTTGCAGAAAGATGATGTTCTAAATTATCCCATTTTGAAACAAATTATCCCGTTTTTGAAATGATAATTAGTAAATGTATATGAGTTATAGTTCATGATTCTCCTACTTTTTGAAGGGTATGTAAACAGAGGTCTGTGAGAAAAGAAAGTTTTACCTGCTTAGTTGATTGCTATATCCCCAGCAACTAGAAGTAATAGCTGGCACATAATTAGGACTCTACTTACTAGAAGACATTTTCTAGAGTAGAACCAATTTTGAAATTGTAGAGAATGCTTAAAGAAAAAGTGTAAGTCCCAGATCCTCTCTCCAAGGGGTACTGTTACCATAGAATGTTCTGGGTGTTCACACTCAATCAGAGCTCTCTGCAACTCTTCAAACCTCCGCCAAACCCTCAATAGTTTTTTATCCTGTATCCTCCTCTTGCTCTTGGCAAAGATAGGTTGAAACCCAGGGGAGTGCCTTGCTCTGATCTACTGTAAAGACATGCATGAAAGGCAGGTTTAATAGTGTTAGTGACACAGGGAATCTTCCTTGCAAGGATCTAGATTTTTAGATCACAAAGTGCTTGAGAACGGAATATTTTATGTATTGTTCTTGAAGAACTGATTCAAATAGAAGGGGTTGGAAATAGGCATGGAACTGAATGAAGTCAGCTTTCAGTGTTCAGTGTGTGGGAAGTAAATGTAATGGAGTATGTCTGAGACTGAATTTCAGAGCTGGATTTTCATTCAGTGGGTAGAGTTCTGCCAAACTTCAACTGCTGCCATGATTTAGCTGGAGCCAAGAAGGGAATCAAAAGACTTTCATGGAGAGACAGGTGGACAGTTATGTTCCGGCTGGCAGGCCCATTTTGCCTCTGCTGCTGAACAAAAGTTCCCTCCACTCGGTCACTGCATAATGAGCCTCAGATCAACTGGAAATACATCCTTAATGCTTCACATCCCACCACAGGACAAAGAGGAGAGCTCAATCAGGTCAGCACTTTGTAGCATCCTCTTTGGAAGAGAAAGATAATTTTGTCATTGGCTGTCTGCCCTATCTCCCTCTGCTCGTGATGTTTCTTTGATCTACTTGGCACAGGTGGTAATGTTGAGAGCCTGTCACTGCCCATCTAGATCTTAATCAGAATCTCTGCTTTGAGGTTTGTTATATATTGTCATGTGAAATACATGCAAATAGATCTCCATCTCTCTCTGTCCCCTTCTTTCTTCTTTCCTCTAGTCTTTTGCAAGTATTTTAAAACCAAGACAGTTCAGAATGAAGAAGAATATTTTGGGTTATGAAAGGCTCTAACTAGGTGCTGTGTAATATGGTAGTCACTAACCACCTGCGGCTATTTAAATTTGAATTAGTTAAAGTGAAATACCTAGTTCCTCAGTGGCAGTAACCACATTCAAGTGCTAAGTAGCTACATATGGCTGCTGGCTGTTACATGGGACAGTGCAGATTATAGAACATTTTCATCATCACAGAAGGTTCTATTGGAAGACCTTCTCTTGATCCTGTGGTCTAGGGCCGATGGCATCAGCTTCAATTTAAAGTTGGTTGGGAGCTTCAGCCCAGACCTATTAAATTGAAATCTTTTTTTAAAAAAAATATTCAGGTGTTTCATACATATGTTGAAATTTTAGAAGCATTGCTCAAGTCACCTGATTATGACCCGCTAAAGAATTAAGGCTTTGAAAGGTGCTAAATTTTTACTTTTTCCTGGGTTTATATCATAGGAAAATAGTTCTTATTCTCTCCCTGTAACAAATTTTTCTTTATGTCCTTTAAAAAGCTCTATTTTTTTTTATCCTAAGTTAACCTGTCATAAAGTCTGAAGGTTAGGTTCACCAATGTTAATTCCTTGGTTTTGACAAATAACATACCATGGTGATGTCAGATATTAATATTAGAGGAAGGTGGGTGAAGGCTATATGGGGGCTCTCTGTACTATCTTTGCAACTTTTCTACACACCTAAAATTATTTCAAAATGAAAAGTTTACTAAAATAAAAAGTTAACTTAAAGTATTTTTAAAAGTAATTTTCATGCATTCAAATTCGATCTCCTCCAAGCTACACTTTTGAGGACTGTTTTGTAAGTCTCCCCAGGAGAATTTACCAGAGGGCTGTCCAGGGGTCATGTCTCCTGGGGGTGCTAATTTGATGTGGATGGTCTCAGGCCATGGGGATCCAAAGTGTATCCAGGCATTGCCAGAGCAGCCAAGGATGCCTCCAAATTTCCTAAACTGTCAACTGACAGGGTCTTCTGTTGACAAATTAATAATTGTTATTGATGTACACATACACTTTTGTTATATAAATAAGTGTTTTTAAGGAGACCTGAACAATAACTGACAAGTTTTTGTACACTTTATTTTTGTTGAAGATCTGAATCAATCATCAAATACTTACTAAAAGCCATTTAAGTGCCCATGAAGGTGGTGGAGATTTACCAAGGAGGATTCTTGTCTTTTAGGAACCTGCAAACAAGCACGACTTATGCAAAAATGTACAGCAAAATGATGCTACTTATTTTGATCTCTTAAATTAGGACGTTGGTCCTTCCCAAGACTTAAGGGGTCTTGTGATGGTGGCAGAAAAAGCCACTGCACATTTTCCCAAGGTGTCTATTTTACTCAAAATTTGAGGGAAAAGCTAAAATAAATTAATTGATTATTATGTAAAATAACTATTTTTCAACTGAAATATCATGAATATTTTATGTCATAGAAGAGAAAATTTGCATGAGTTTCTAAGTTGAAACACAAAGTATAAAAGTAATGCTCTCCCAGATTCCTGTTTTCTCTCTCCTGTGGTTAAGGTACCCTTGGTGGAAAGTACTTGGTGGAAAGGTTTGAATAGCACATCTTTATAAAGAATTATTTTGATTTTTTTTTTACTTCAAAGTTCTCAAATCATTAAAGAACCGAGTTCCTCATAGTAAAATCTTTTTGTTGAACAGTTCCGGGAAAGAAAGGCACCAGGTGGAAAGAAGAATCTGGTGCCCCTTCGATATGGCGGGAGCATAAATTTCAAGTACAGTTAGAGCTGGAAGTATGAGAGAAAGCATTCAAGGGCCAGTATGTTATGATAACATGATTTTGGATGTCATTTGGGCCTTCTCTGCTCCTTACAGCTTCAGATAAATGAGTCTCTAACATTTTTCACAACATAAAATAATTAAAAGTCCTTTCTAATTTCTTCAAGTTTATTCCTCGCGGTTCTTCCAGTTTCTTTCTCTCAGTGTGCTAACTTCTTGATTCTTCCATGGGCCCATTTCTATGAAAAAAATCTACTGGAGCCAAACATGCCATGGCATGGTTTATATAATAGTAAAGACATGAGTGTGTCCTATGAAGGGAATGATAATGCCCATCACACATTTTGTTGCCAAACTGCTGGCTCTTTTGTTCATACTCTGACCTCACTCCCCAGAAGCTTATGTCTCCTATGTGTGAACCCACCTACCGTTCTACCACCTCTGGGAACTGATTGTAACTTCCATAACTTGCCATCTCTAATCTCATTCTATTGGCTTCTTATAAGGTAAGTGGGGTAACCAGTTGTCCTGATTTGCATGGGTCTTTCCTGATTTTAGCATTGAAAACCCCATGTCTTGCAGTATCTCTCAATCCCAGATAGACTAGGAGAGTTGATGGCCATAAAGGTAAACCTCCACCACCAGCTAGTCCGACTAACATCTTCTAGGAATTCTAGAAAATTAAATTTTCTCCATCTCATTCCATGAAGAGGTTTGGATACTTTCTGAAAACTATGAAAAATTAATAAAAGATTTTGAAATATCTAAAACATATAATGACACTTGTATTTTAGAAAGATTCCTACAGATAAAAACTACAATGAGACACCACTTTACTAGGATGGATGACTATAATAAAAAAGACAGTTAACAGCAAGTGTTTGCGAGGATGTAGAGAAATTGAAATCCTCATTCACAGCTGGTGGAAACGTAAAATGGTGCACCTGCTGCAGAAACCTGTCTGGTGGTTCCTCAGAAAGTTAAACATAGAGTACCCTATGATCCAGCAATCACATTCTACCCAACAGAATTGAAAACAGGTATCAAAACAAAAACTTTTAAATGAACGTTCATGGCGGCAGTATTCACAATAGCCAAAAGATGGAAACAACCCTACTGTTTGTCGACAGATGAATGCTTATGACAAAATGTGGTATATCCACACAATGGAATATTATTCATCAATAAAAATAAATAAGCTACATTACAGTGTTATGACCCATGCTATAAATATAGGTGAATTTTGAACACGTTAGTGGAAAATGCTAGTCATAAAGAACTGTGTATTATCTGATTTCATTTAGACAAAATATCCAACATATGCAAATCTATAAAATATATTAGTGGTTCTTAGGGTTGGGGAAGGTGGGACAATTTCTAGGATTGTGCTGACTAAGAGGTACAAGATTTCTTTTTGGAGTAATGAAAATGTTCTAAAATCAATTGTGGTAATAGTTGCAAAACTCTGCAAATCTATTTAAAACCATTAAATTGCACACTTTAAATGGGTGAACTTTATGGTATGTGAATTATATCTCAATAAAGCTGTTAAAAGAAACAGAGATCTCTGACAATATAAGAATGAACTGCATAGAGATAAGATTGGAGGCGGGAAACCCAATTAGAAGGCTGTAGCAAAACATCATAAAGATATGAATTATGATAGTGGTTGAGCAGTGAGCATGGAGAGAAGAGAGCTAGTTTGAGAGCTGTTGAAAAACTCTATTCCACAGAACTGGAGATTGGTTGGCATCTGAAGCTGGGGATGTGAAGGGGGCTTTGTCAATTGGGCAGCTTATAATGCCATTTAACAATAGGGGGTGATTCAGGAGGAGGAGGCTTAGAGCATTCAATCTAGACTGGTTAACTTGGAACATGGTTAACTCAGGAGCCTATGGCACATCCAAGTGACATACCACCTCTGCCATTGTTTATAGAAATCTAGAAAAGGGGAAACATCCTAGGTTTGATAAATTTGGGACAGATAATATTATTTAGAGCTACACTGTTGAAGAAGGTAGCTGCTAATCGCATGTGACCACTTAAATTTAAATTAGTTAAAATTGGTTAAAATAAAATTTAAAATTAGTTGCATATCCACATTTTAAATCCTAAATAGGTATGAGTAGCTAGTGGCTATTACATTGGACAGCACAGATATTCTTTTATTGTAGAAGTTTTTTTTGAATTGTATCTACTGAATGATCAAAATGGATTTTATCTACTGAAAAGAGAATAGAACAGAGAAGAAAAATTCCTTGGGAATTCCAACTTCTAGAATTGAGCAGAACAAGAGAAAGCCTGAAGTGAGAGAAGTCAAGAGTTTCAGAAATCAAGGGAGGACAAAATTTCAAAGAATAGTAAGTGAACAAAAATGCCACAGATACAAGTAAGACAATAATTGACAAGCTCCCATCGAATTTACTAATAGGAAGATCATCTTGGAAAGAAAGAATGCAGTAATAAAGTCACACTCTAGATCATCGTGGTTTCAAAAGTGATGGAGAGTTAAAAACTAAAGCTGATGAGTATAGACAATCTTTATATATAACGTTGTGACTAACACATACTACATAATACATGGTTGAATCTTAAGAGCTCCTGACAAAGTGCCTCTTGAATTTTAATGTTTCATGTGGACCTAGAAATCTTGTTGAATACAATGCGAGACCCTCATCTGTTAACCTTTGTTAATCTTTGTTAACATGAGACCCTCATCTGTTAATCTTTCTTTGTTAACATCAGGACTGCTCAGCAAGTAGCCTTGCAAAATGTTCATGCGTGGGCCTAGTTAACTGGAAACTCTTTTTATTCCCTCCCATTTTTTGTAACGATTAAATGAAAAGAATTAAGCTGATTTTTGACTTGAAATAAAAAGGTGTACTTCAGTGCTCAGAAGATAAAAAGTTAGTTTTTCTTATTGCAAGGTAAACGCATGACACGCCGAGAGTTTTAAAAGCAAGCATTTATTGGGAGTGCGCTCCAGGGCGAGGTACTCTGGTCCAGAGAGGAGAGGGGCCAGAGAAGTGGCGCCATGGGGTGGGAGGGCGTGGATTTTATGGGTTACGTGGGGGTAGAGGAATAGGGTGGGGAACATTAATCATTAATCGAATGCTAATTGAGCCTCCGGATTAGGGTGGTGACAAGGCTTTAGGGTGGGCCCTATTCAGGTATGGATTCCCGGTGTCAAGCTGGGGAGTCTCCAGGCAGGCATCTGGCTGGCCCTTCCCCCGCTGACTTAACACTTATATTTTAGTGTTTTATTTCATATTACAAAAGAAATATATTCTTTTGCAAAGAAATTAGGAAACTCATATAAGCAAAAAGGAAGAAATTAAAATTAAAATTTTTCATGAGATCTATTTGTGGGTTTTAGCTCCAGAAAACCAAACCATTATTTCCTGACATAATAGAAGTCCAGGGAAGGGTGGGTTTCAGGGCTGGTTTATTCAGTGGCTCATTGATGTCATTAAAAATCTAGATTCTTTTTCTTCTCTGATCAGCCATCTTCTGTACAGTTTTGTCATCAGTCTTGTGGCAAGATGGTGGCAATAGTAGCTCAAGGTGTCACATGCAGACATAATTATGTTGAGAGAAAGACTTTTTCATCTCTTTCAAAAGTGAAAATATTTATTGTAAAAGCTTCTTATTGAACTCCTCCTCAAATCCTGTTACCCAGAGCTGGATGACAAGCCCACTTCTTACCCAGTGCTTACTCAGGGCAAAGCATTCCTTTCTGAGCCTTTGAAGCTATGGGGGTTGTCATTTGCCCCTGAGACCCATAAATAAATGGGGCTTCGGGCAACATTTAAACAAGAAAGTTATTCTAAAGGAAAACAAGGGAGATAATCAACAGCATCCATAGTTAACAATCTGTAGGTTTAACCTTTGTTAATATTTTGGTAAATATCATTTCTATGTGTGTGAGTGTGTATGCGCGTGCGTGCGTGTGTGTGTGTGTGTGTGTGTAATAATATTGTTTATTCTGTCATAACATGTTTTTCCTCCTTAACAGTTCATCATGAATATCCTTCTATGGTATAAAGGATTTTCTATAGTTTTGTTTTATTAATTTCCATTTTTTTATGATATAGCATAATTTGTTTGCCATAAAAGAATTAAGAATAAATATTTCCAAGTCTGATGTGTATATTTTAATTTCAGTACACTATATGCTAACATGGTACTGCAAACTTAAGGTCTTGCTTTATTTGAAGGTAAGTAATAAATGAAGAAGGAACCTCGTATTAACATTTATTTTAATAAATAATGTATAAATTAAAATGTGACTATCTCTTAGCTCCATAACAAAAACTCCTAGAGTAATATTCATCACACATCAAATTAGTCCTTGATATATGAATTGCTGGAGTTCTATTTAATAATATGGTAAATATAACAATAAAATATTAGCCATTTCTCATGGGCTTAGACCCTCCTAAAAGACTAGGGGTTACTTGTTTTGAATTTCTTATGAAACTATCAAAACTATGGTTGTTAATATTTTATTTGCAAGACAAAGTGTTTCATCTTTCTTATTAAGAATTTGCTTTTTTGAGAAATTATTTCTTTCATGTGAACTACCTGAAAAACAGTGGAGAAAGTTGTGCTTTCACAGGTAAAGTGAAATTACTACATGATTATTCAAACTAAGTGTATATTTCCCTCTATTTTTAGAATATTTTAGGGAAAAAATAATATTAGAGCTCCAATTTTGCTGAAATAACTGCCCCAATTCTCCACTTTATGAGTTTGCAAGGATCTCACTGGGAAGATACAAGGTCAAACTTCTTGTTCTTTACATTTTAAGTTATGATAAATTTATACTGTTTTCTCTAAGACTTTAACATTTGGTGAGATTTCCCATTTCCTAAAAGTCTTGCCAACTAGTTACTTCTCTTGATTTTGGCTAGGTGAGGATATCAACATATCGCTCCCCTGCCGGTCCTTTGTTTGAGCTGTTTCCTACCTGCAGGCTAATTCATATGCAGAATTTCACTGCTAGTTGAACTTGTTGCCTGTTGATTATCTGGCCAATACTTGATTGTTCAGAAACCGATAAGTCAGCACTGCTTTTTTTATATTTTGTTCATTCATGTTTGGCTAGCACTTCCAGTTCAGGAAGAACAAGGCATATTTTGTACTATGGAGATAGAAAGGAGCAACCACCAAAACTCTTAATTATCATCTCTGGTCTATAAGATAAAAAACACCAGAAGAAATAGTAATGCAGTCAGCATTACTAAATTTCAGTGATTATAACTTTTAAAGCTCACCAGAAAAAAATTTTATGCAAATTTACCTCTCTCTCTTCTTTATTTCCCTTCTCCAGCAAAAACATTGTAAATTGTTAAAAGTCTTCTGGTGACTTGTCATATTTGGCACTAGTTTAATTGGTTTTGGCAAGTGTATTTTAGTGACTCATAAGAGAATACTTTTAGTCTTTTTACTAACAGATGCCTGTGCTGAAAGCAATGACAACAATGTCACATGGCTATAAAATTGCAGGAATTTGCTGCTGGTGGTCCAATAAAAACAAACTTGTATGAAAAGAGCATCATGAGAAGATGAAACTTAAAACATACACTGTTATAAATGTTTAGTAATAAAAGATCTTATCTATTGTCATTTATTTAAATGCCATAAGTTGAAATTGGAAATCTGCATGAGACATCATAAGACCCACTAAAATTTTGAATTCAGGGTGTTTATAATCATATTTCATTTGAACCACTGTTCTCATTTCTTATTCAGGGAAAGTGCCTCTAACATCACTAGAAAATTCAGTAGATATCCTACTCAGATTTTGCTTCTCTTTAACATTTCTGTTTGAAAACTAATGTGTTATATCTGAGAGTCCTTAAAATTATTGTCATTTCCTCATGCATTCTGATTTGATGGCCATTACAACTACAAGAGTTACTCTCCTTTGGAACATGACATATTTATGCTACAAATGGTTGAGAGTCTGTTTGTGTGCCACAAACTCAGCTAAGAATGGGAGGAACAGCTCTGAACAAGTCCCTGGCCTCAAGGAACCTCCAGTTCAAAGGTAGAAGTGGCAAGAAAACACTTGAACATTTGTGCTTATCGAGAGCTATGATAGGAAAAGTCCTGCATGCCATGCTAATGTCACAGAAACAAGGGCCATTGAGGTAGGGAATTTAGGTCCCCTCTCTATCCCAGACCCAAAGATAATTTTGGTCTTTGTCTGTTCTGCTTTGTCACCTCCCTAGCACTCTAGGGAAATTCTGTCTGTCAGCCCTGATTATGGATTGTTATGCTTCAAAAGCAAGAGAATGGGTACAGAGAGACTGAGAAGGTATGTGGTAATAACGGACAATTATATTTTCCTAGATTGAATTCACCATTACAAAGAATTCTCATGTTGGGCAAAGCAAAAAAGACTTAGAAAATAAGTTAAGAAGCTACACCATTGCACCTAAAATCAGATAAGCGGAGGTTAATTAACCTTCAGTCAAAAGGTACGCCCATGACCAATTCCGTCCAACCTAGAGTCTGAGCACCGGCCTTAAATTCCAGAAGAGTGTCTTTTTCTCTCTCCATCTAAGCCCAGATGGTCAGTCACAGTAAACAATAATACATTTCCCAGAGTTTGGAACATGTAGTTTTATTGAACATCATATGTAGACAATGGCATAATGTCAATAAACTATCCAAACTGATGTATGAATTCAACACAGTCTCTATTAGAATCACAGTTGGCTTCTTTGTAGAAATTAACAAGCTGCTCTTAAAATTCAATCTACTGATATGAAATATTCAGAATAAAAAAATCTATAGAGACAAAAGTAGATTAGTGGGGCTGAGAAAAACAGGGGCATTGGCTGGTGATAACTAAGCGGTGAGGGGTTTCTTTTTGAGATAATGGAAATGTTTTTAAATCAATTGTGGTGATGGATGTACAACCTTGGGAATATACTAAAATTCATTGAATTTTACACTTTAAATGGCAGAAATGTATGGTATGTGAATTATATTTCAATAAAGACTTTAAAAATTATGCCCTTTTTATGTTTTACTTAGATGAACATACAATTAAAATCAGTAACCATTTTTAATGGTTTTATAAAAAAAGATGTCCTCTAGAAAGATTGCATCCAACTTATTCAACTTACTTCTCCACCAATAATGTGAGGACACCTGTTCCCTATTCAGCTGGCAAGCACGAGGATGGACATTTGGAGTTTAATGGCTGGCAGCAGTTCAGAGTGGTTGGAATTTGTGCTATCTCGGTTGTTAAAATATTATGGAGGGGAAAAAAATGGCATAGATGATAGAGGCTCTATTCATCTCTCTGGAGACAAAATCAAAGTTGTGACAGAAACAAGGAGCAGCAGCAAAGAAAAATTTCCTGAGAGCCAGATGAACAAGCCATACACCAGAGACAAATCCAAGAAATCTCCCTGCAATGGCAGAAGTTAGGATGGGGCGAGGACACAGGGCTGCCCAGTCTCCAGTGGCTGAGTGAGACAGAGGTGGTGGCAGACACCTCTTAAAGGGGCCACGTCCATAAGCAGATTTTCATGGTGATGGACCTGCCCTCTCTGTGCACCAGTGCCAATTTGGATATGCACAGGGGGCACCAGGAACTTACAAGGAGACATTATTGGAATGAGGGCCATGGTGAGACTTGTTCTGTACAGAAGTGCCAGCAGTATCCATTGTTCCTCTGTTGAGCTCTCCCCATTCCCAGTGCACAGGCACAGTACCGCCATAGCCGAGACCGCCTCAAACTGAATAACAGAGGTCACTCTGCCCAGAGGATTCCCTCAAACCCTGCCTCCCCCAACTCGCGGCCCCACCCAAGCCACATCCAGGTATATTCTCAGCGAGTCAGGTGCTCCATTCTGAGCATCACTTAGACTCACTCTGGAGGCAGCTGGCTTTGGTTTCTGGTGTGACATTTTGAGGCAACTATAAGCACAGCATCTGGTGATTGCTTGCCAAATCTTAACAGGTGGCTCTGGAGGTGTAGAGGCTTAGGCTAAATTTGGCCTGCAGCTAGCTGAACCCTGATCAGCTGAACTCTGATTAGTATGAACAAATCCATACTAATAAGACTGGCAGCTGATTTCTCAAAAGAAACTATGCAGGATAGAAGGACTTGGTACAAAATATTCGATGTGATAAAGACCCAGGATCTACAACCAAGAATAATTTATCCAGCAAAGCTATCATTTAAAGTTGAAGGACAGATAAAGAGCATCCCAGACAAAACAAGCTAAAGGAGTTTATCACCACCAAGCCAGTATTACAGGAAATGTTGGAGGGACTTCTTTGAGACTGAAAAACATACATGAAAAACAGGAATAAAGAATGGTAACAACTACATTCCTATCAACAAGTACCTCAAATGGAAAAGAATTAAGTGCTCCAACCAAAAGATAGAGTGGCTGAATGGATAAGAAAATAAGACCCCTATATATGCTGTCTACAAGAGATACACTTCAGATTAAAAGACAGACACAGGAGATGGAAAAAGATATTGCTTTGATGGCCTTAGAAGGTATTTAAGTCAAACAGAAAAAGATAAACACTATATGATTTTATTTATATGCAGAATCTAAGGAATAAAAAGAACAAAGTAATCAAAAACAGATTCACAAATATAGTGAACAATTTGGTGATGGACAGAGGGGAGGGGTGTTTGGGGGCTAGGAAAATGGAGTGAAGGGTTAAAGAAGAATAAATTAGTAGCTAATGGATGGTCATGGGGATGGGGAGCATGGCAGAGGGAATGCAGTTAGCATTAATACATCGACTGGGTGGAAGGTCAGGGGAGGAAGCAATTGTGGGGGAACGTCTTATGAACTATATAGATGTCTAACCAATGTATGTATACTTGAAACTAATTAAAATAAATAAGTTAAAATACTTTGAGTATCCCTCCCACCTATTCCCTGCATCCTGGCCTACCTTGGGAATCATAAAATTTTCTATATTTTGGTGAAATTGATAAATTAAAAGTAATTTGATAAAATTTTTAAATTTTGAGGAGTTGAATATGATTTCTTTTTGAAGCATTGACTTTTTATAATCAAAGTAATTTACACATGGTTTAAATATTAAATTAGATTATAAAAATTTTAAATGAAAAGCACTGGTTCCTAATCCCATCTCAGCACTGTTCCCCAGAAGAACCATGTTACTTGTGTACCATTTTCTAATTTTAGTTCTTTGTGTGATTCTCAATTTCTTTAGATTTACTTACTACCTCTAAATAATATGCATAAACTTCTATTTCTTGATTTATTCCTCAAGACGCTCTCTCAAGTTCTTTTCACTGTAAGGATTTAGCTCACCTCCTCTTATTTTCCATGTAGTCTTGTCACTATTTTTATCTTTATCAGTTGCTTTTGTAACTTTGAATAATATACTTACATCTCTCTCTCTCTCTCTCTTTTTTGGTCAATTACTAAGATAAAGAATTTAGGCTCATAATTGATCCTCCTGTCATTTTCCCCTTTCCACTTCCCATGCTCTGTCATCCACAATGCCAAAGCTGATGTTATTTGTCATTTATACTCTGCTCTGAAATAATAAATGCATCTGGGCTGTGTCAATATGTTGAATCCAAAGCAGAAAATCAATAAAGTTTTTATGCTATTATGACTACATATATGTTTACTGCAGATCCAAATAATGTGCAATATTTATATTTCCTTTTCTCATTCCCCCTGAAACTTCTAATTGCTTATTTATTCTGACATTGTTGGCTTTATTGCATCTTTAAATTATATTCCATTCTCTAAAGAATACTATGAAATGTATAAAATCTCCTTTTCTAAGATACCTCCTTCCTGGACACCTAGCTCTCTCCTACTGCTTGTTTTCCTAGGTTTACTGTATCATGGAACCTCTCTTTGTCATTCTCCTGGGTTCAATTCACTATGTCTTAGATCCTTGTATTGTTCACCTCCAAATATAACTGACTGAGAAAGGCTGCATGAGAGCTCAACTTGTTCTGAAGATATCTTTACTTCATCATTTAATTTATAATTAGATTGAGAATAAAATTTCCAGATGATAACATTAAAATATTTTACTTGTATCAGAAAGCTTGATTTTAAAAGAGTGGTAAGGGGTTCCCAGTAGAAATAACTGTAAATCCAAAGTTGAATTGTCTTCAGGTATGGTTTGATTCAGAGGTTCACAGGGTTATATGAGCTTTGACTCTCTCTCTTTTTTTTTTTTTTGTGATATCTGCACCCATCAACCTCAAAGCTATGATCAGGATATGATCTGTGTTTTTAAAAATATTGTTGACATTTATTAAGGTATATGTGTCTAATATATGGTTAATTTTATAAATGTTTCTTGGATTTTAAGGAAAAAATATTATTTTATAATAACAAAAAAGTTATTTTTTTCAGATTCTAGAAATACTTGTATTTCACAAACTTGGCTTTCTTTCTTAGCATTTATCAGCCCCCGTACTTCCTCTATTTGCTTATCCCACTGTTGTACTCCAGTAGTTGTGATAAAATCATTTTAAACCCCCAAAATTACTTGAACTAATTATGGTGTAAAATCTTTGTATAACTATATCTATAAGACTCTGGTACCTAGTGCTCAAAATTATTTCTTAAAAAAATTCAATGAATAAGATGGAATAGCATATCTAATCAAAGCAATTAAATCCTGTTCTGCTTCATAGGTATCTCCATCTCTTTCTGCAATTTTTCCATTTGTTTTATTATTTTTCTTTTATGTTCACTATTTACGATAAATATTTAATTTCTAGTGGGAATTTCTCAGGAGCAGAAATATATTACTGACCATAGCTACTGCCTGCTTTTTTATCCACCCAATTTCAGACTATTGGTTTATTAAAGTACAGAAAACCTATGGTAGAATGTTTCCTATTCATGATTAAAGGAACTCAAGAAGTGTCAGTTTTCTCAAACACCCAGAAATGTCCTAAAGCATTGCCTCAATGGGCACAGTGCCTCTCTCCTGGGTACAGAGGATGGAGATGAGAAGGGATGGCGAAGGTTCATGGGCATCAAGGGTCCACCCCTCTAGAAATATCACCTGTGGAAACTTGGCTTGATTTATGAAGTAAATCTAGCCTCACCCGGAAAAGTTTCTCTGCCTTAAAATGAAACTTCTATATTCAGACTTACATGGCAATATTGTTCATGTTAAGGACACAGTCCCCTTCAACCTCTCTTGAACCCCAGCAACTTAGGGATAATTTGAATTTGTCATATGGTGCTGATATACAGAAAGGTTGACCTGGCTGCTAATATTGGCAAAAGGAGTCACATTTTCCTAGCAGGATGAACATTTTGCATTTAATAAAAGCAAGATTCTAAAAATTGGCTTTTATGCTATAACATTTATGTCTTGTAAAAGCATACATGGCTTGGGGATATCCAGGGATGATATTCAGGGATGAGTTATTTTATCCAGAGAAATCTCTTTCAGTGATTCCAGTTGAGGTTCAGGTCTAGCAACTTCACAAATCTTATCTGAGAGAGACCCAAGGTAGTTGTTTCTTTCAGTTGGCTTTATGCGTTCAGTGTGGCAATGGGACTTAATCACAAAGATTTGATCAGGTATCAATAATTTGTAAATGGTTATATTTCGTAATGAACTCTCTCCACACTCTGGTAAACTAGAGATGCTAGCTTAACGGCACTGCTCTGTATAATTCTGGAGAGGGAAGAACAATGTATGGAACTCATTCTAAGTGTCTCTTCAAGGTGAGCACCTCCACACTTGAATTTGAAATAAATCAAGGCAGCTGGGGCAGTACACTATGTTTACCAATTCTTTTCTTCCTAACCTAAGTAAAATTAGAAAGCTTTTCACTTTCTAAATTGTAGGCTACATAAAGTGTTAGAAGAGATTGAAACATAAAACTTAGTTTTAAAAAAATTCCACTTTTAGGAATTTAATTGTTGAATATATTTTCTTTTTAAAGCAAAACTATGAATGAATCTTCAGTTGGCATTTAAAAAAAGAAACTGGAAACTGCTTAAATGCCAATTTAAAAAAAGCTACTGAAATACATTGTAGAATATATTGATGTATATAGCATCCAAATCTAATAGAATTGAATGATATGCAGCTAGTAAAAAAACTGAGATTGATATATTTGTGTTAACATAGGAAGTTCTTCAAGACATCTTATTATATGAAAATAAGCCAGATGAAGCAATATGGGTATTGATTGTATGATCACCTCCATGAAAAATTTTTTAAAATAAGTGTGTGTGTGTCTGTGCAATGTAAAAATAACTAAATAAACTGTTAATAATGAAGGTGAAAATGACCAAGTGAGGAAGTATAATATTAGTTTTTATTCTACCACTTTCTGTACTCCATGAATTTTTTATTACATATGTGAATTAATTTAAAAAATCATATTATCAGAGGTTATTAGTATTTTATAGTTTTATGCATTAAAGAAACACTAGCCAATACTATTTTTCAAAGCTTCAATGATAGAAATATAGTCCTAATGATGACAAGTATGATAGTTCAATTTAAAAGTTTGTTTCTATAAAAAAATTATAAATTATAAATTCAAGCTCTTTTTATCTGATATGATATTTGTGCAAGAAAACTTTTGAGCTGATATATGAACTAGGCTCTGGAATCTAGTTGAGTCTGGGTAGAGAGGGTTGTTTCAAAGTGTAATAGACTAGAACTGAGCTTTTAAAAAGAATATTAGAGAAAAATTATTGAAAAACATTAATGTATAATGATTTTACGAAAATACATAAAATGAATAAACTATAGACAAAATGTATTTTCCTGTGTTTTTCATTGACTGTACATGTATAGTTCATAAACACTGTTAAGTTTAAAGATTTTTCTCAAAGATATCATTTGCAACATTTCTTGAGAAGAAATACCATCAAATGGGGACATTGAAACAAGTAATAGATAGATGTTTTCCTTTCATGAACTAGTTGTTTAAGTCAGTCTACATTTCCTTCCCTCTCCTGATAGTTTCTGTTCTGTGGTTAAAATTACTTGAAACCAGCCCTGAATATTTAATTAATACACAGTGAGTGACACTCTTTTCCCCCATAACCTCACACGACTCCAGAGAGAACGCAAAGCACTCATACTCCCCTTGGACTTGTTGATTAACTGATTTATTATAAAGTATGATGAAAGTTGATTCTGGTGTATATTACTTCCATAAAATTAATGATCGGTTCAAAGGTTGTTCTAGTCTACATTAAGCAGGACCTACAAAGTGATTTTTCTCTGATTAAAAATAGACTTTTATGTTTTTCTTGAAGTTGAATTTCAAAGTCAAGTTACAGTGATTGCTCAGTAAGCAAGAAGTGAGTTAGATTTGCATTTGTGACTTATGAAGAACCTTAGTGCCTGATGGTAAGAGAAAAAGAGAAAGTGGAATGTGCTTTGGATAGGACCACTGAGCTTCAGAGGGGTGCCACATCCCACCATATTAGACTATTTAATGTGAGTAGTCAAATTTAGGATGAAAACTCTGTTATTTCCAAGGAGAATATTTGAACCATTTGGGGAGGGCAAGAACTAACTTTTGTTACACATGCATTTCAGTTAAAGGTGCCCAAATATTTGCTGATGAAATAACTGTTCAGGTCATAGTTGAGAGTCTGTGCACTGGACCTCGAATCCACTATTTGTCATATCACTGAATGCTATTTCCATCACAGCAGAGTGGCTACTCATGTTTTATGAATTTTCTGAAAAAGTTTTCCTCTCTCTGGATCCTTATGGGTCCCTTTGTTCCTGTATGTGGGTCCCTTTCCTCAATGCCAGTTCAGTTTTAATTCTGGTAGTAAAAAGCTTAATATTGCTTCAGTTTGAACCAGCTTTTGCCCGAGTCTGTTTCTATCTGCCACAAGTTGTTGTGAATCTACATCCAAAGTGGGAATTTGTTTGAGCTAATAGTGCTTCTTTAAAAGCCTTGAAAGTTGGTGTATTTATTGTCTTTTGCTTTGAGGACTCCAGGCTTGCTTACCTCCCATGACCTTTTGTCCCTGCGTATCCTTGTATGTAAACAATTTTGCAGCAGCAAAACTCCAGCTCTCAATGGCCTTGGCAGCAGGGCTGTGAGTAATGGTTTTCAGTTTAGAGAAATTTCTTTCTGAATTCATTCTGCTCCATGTCTCCTGATCCCCAAAGTGCTGTTGTTAGCAACAGTCAGATAAGTCATTTCTCCTCCACATGACCTAATTTTTAGATAAATATTTGCAAAAAAAAAAAAAAAATAGCAAAGTGAATAATTTGTTTTCAACATTTATTCTTTCATTTCTTGTTTTCACCAAGTTTCATTCCTTGTTTCTCATCTTTGGAGATATGTCTCCACATTTAGTCTTCTTTTAGGAGAAAGCTATTTCTACCTTCTAGTCAACTGGTTTTTGATCTGGATGGATCTTTCTATTCTCCCAAATGCCAACATCCACATCCCAAATCCTTAGGGAAGGAGCACAAGCCAGTTTTTGCCTCTGAACAGCATCGTTCCACTGATGATTTGAGAGAAAAGGTCCACTGATTTGTACCCTTTGTCCACCTTCTCTCAAACACCTATCCCACAACTGCCTGGCAGACCACATCTGAGCAGAGTGCTGACACAGACTTGAAAAGGGAAGAGAGCTAGGCTTAGGGTCAGGACAAGACCTGAAGACACTACTTCCCAGAGAAGAACAGTTCCTTCACAGGGATGCTGTTGCACAGTCTGAATGTGACTCCCTGGAGTGGTCCCTTTGCCAAGAAACAAACCTTGGGTTAAGGGGAGAAGTCCAGAATGAAGTAAATAATGCTTCTCTGCTGTTCTACTTATGAATTTATTTTTCTCAAGTTGGGAGCCAGAAATTGCTTACTAATAATGGAGAATATGTATTTTTGGGATATTGATTATTTCAAGATGGTTATTTTTAAGAAACAAAAGACTCAGAAAGAACATTCACCTCCCCTTTAGCTGTCTAAAAGAATTCAGATAAAAAATTTGCTTAATTAAAGGGAGCTTAGCATAATGTGAACAAAATGTGGCAGATAGGGAGGAGACTAGTAATCTGTCCATTTGACTCCCCTCTCTGTTCCTTCATTTCTGGGTGGCCCAGAAAATCCAACAAGAATTTGTTTACCGCTATTTACTCCTTCTCATCTACCTGTGGATTGCCTTCCTTCCCTTTGAAATCCAAACCACTACACCATGTTCTCCATAGCTCATAATGGCAGATGTGTCCTCAGATTCCATATTATTATGGAGCCTTCATATGTACTTACTTAATCAATTTGGTTATTTTAGTATCTCAAGAAGAAAAAATGTTTAACGCATATGTGGCAAAATTAAGGGAGTTTGGACAGAGGTCTCAATGTTGTCCAATGGAGCTTGAGGAGGCAGCTCTTTACCAGAAGAAGGAACTGTTGAAGGGTGGTGAGGGTTTGTGAGCAATCAGAAGGGTAATCAAAAATTCATGAGCCAAGACATAAATGTGCAGGCAAGCCCTTGAGGGTTGGAGGAAGAACGCCTTGCCAGAGTGAAGCATTTGTGTAAAGGAGCAGTGAGAAATCTCATTTAACTCCAGGAGTTGCAGATTCCTATCATAATAACATTGTTTTTATCCTCTGTCTTCTTTTAATCCTCTTACAGACAATATTTAGATGGCGTGATTTGTCTAGCTGCATTGCCCAGGCTGCTTCTCCTGTAAACCTCATTAACCAAAGCAAGACTTTGTTTTTATTTTTATGCTACGTTCTCCCATTAGAATCTTCTTGATTTTTACACCTAGGAGTGAAAGTCAGGGGTCTTCCCATAGCCATGCCACAGGTGCCACAGACTTCATTCTAGAACCTGAGCTGTGTATTGAGCCTGCTCATGTCCAAGTCCAGTATCAGAGATCATGTAAGTGAAAGGAATTATCTAGAATCATCGAGTTAAGTTTACTTTGTTATCATTATCATATGGTAAACACTGAATTTCTATGGTAAAGTAGTTTACTTTTATGATTAATCATTACAGTAAACTAGTGTTAATAATCACATTTATTTAGGGTATCGTTATTTTTCAGATTAATTGTTGGAACATTTAGCCATCAATAAGATGAGGCATCATTCACTTTCTTGGCCTCTAAGCTAATTCAGTTATTGACAATTGTGAAATTCTTTTTAAAAATATCAAATAGCCTCTAGTAGTTAGAGGTCTGTGTTCCCTCCCTCAAATAGCCTCATCACCAGGACATATGTTTAAAAGAAAGCAAGTTTCAGACCAGATTCTGCCACATACAACCAAACATGAATTGCCAGGTAAGCACAAAAATGGTCATTCAACTTCTTTCTCCCCTTAACTTTTTAGGCATGCTGACCAGCCCCTTGCAGAAAATAATTAGTTTGATATAGCCACTACAAAATTTCAGGTGACTGAGATGATAGAGGCTGCCCTCCATTCAGTGGAGACCATGAGACAGAATTCTATCCCAAGGGCACCACAAGTGTTAGGCTTCTGGTTCTCCAGACCAAGGGAGGAGGTGCCAGTTGAAATCTTCTAAGCCAACTACATGCCTTAACACCACTCATTTCTCCAGTAAAATCTTACTTCTAACACATCCTATGATAACTAATAAACCCTCTTGGGCAAATGAAGACAGTTTTATTTGAAGCCCTTGCATTCCTCCCTTCTGGAGCTTGATAAACCTGATAAATGTTTTTTATATGTTAACCCACATATCCCTAAGGCACAGATGAAAGTAAAGTTTAAACATAGTTATCATCTGGCTTGCCTAAATTTTAGGTACCCTCCCTTTAAGCCCAACAGCTATCCTAAAGCTGCTTCCAGTAAAAATATAGCCTAAGTCAAACTGAGTGTTTGCTATGTTCATGTAACTTCCATACAAACCCTCTAGCACCTCTTAATCTCTGTATCATCCTAACAAAATTGCTACCATTGAATTTTCATAAAGAGAAATACAAGAGCCATCACTGCTAGAATCCAAATTCCAATGATTTGATTTCACAGAGACCCAGATCAAGCTACTTAAATCCATATATAGTAGATGCTGGGATGCAGTGCTCAGATACCAGCAGTGCTGCTCGGGAGTTCTGCTGGAAGCGGGCCTCATTAACTCCCTCTGGGAATTGCCTAGGCTGAAGCCTGCTACTTCATCTAAGATTACACCCCAAGGTAGCAAGTTCTTAGGGAAATTTGCATGTAAAGATAGAAATACTGGAATAGAAAAGTCTGGTCCCATTGCCACAACACCTCCAAAGGTCCATCCCAGCTCCAGAACTCCTAACTTCTCTTCCTGTCCCATCCTGCTTCCTTCTCTTTGCTCACAGGTGTTGATCCTGGAAGCACTCCCCAATAAACTGTCCCCCACACTAATCTTTATCTCAGAGTCATCTTCTTTTAGAATAATTTACTCTGAAATCACAGGTTGTAAGGATGCCATGTGTAGCATACCCAGATGAGGAAATGGGTTGTAAGCATTCTAAAATAGAAGGACCTGAAGTATAGCACCAAACAGGGCTGGAGCCTCTGGGCTCCCCATCATCCTCATTAGCTATTTTGCGGATGCCTGCATTCTGCTTCAGGACCCTTGTTTCTAAGTTTTGAGCACTTATTCAATTGTTCAAAAGATGACCTATAAACACTATGTCTTAAATTTAGTTTTTATTTGTACTGAAGTAACACATGCACCTAGTTGAAAGAATGAAATAATTCTACAGAGCTTATTTGACAAAGGCTTCTGGTTGAACACTGACATCAGTTCTCACCTTCTTGAACAATAGAATTTCTAAATTTTAGATGAGCACATGGCCAGCAGCTAATCACTGCATTTCCCAACCCCCCTCGCAGCTTGTAAGGCCATGTGCCCACAATCTGACCAATGGATGTGTGTCATTTCTGGAACATGTTTCTGCCAAGGCATGCACATGTACGCCTCGACCCATTCCACCTTCCCACTGGCTGGGATGACAAGAACTAGAATGGCTGCCTTGATCCCAGAGATGGAAGGCACATTTTCAGGGTCATAAAGCTGACTTTCCAAATCAGATTGCTTCTCTCTGGACCATATGAAACTATATATATATTTATGTACACACACACACACACACACACACACACACACACACACACACACTTAGCATTTTGGAGTCTGTTTGTTAAAGCAGCTTAATCTGTACATTTATCTATATAGCTTGTTTAAAAGAAAAAAGATAATCCTATTCTCTTTTGTTTTTCCCGGAAGCAATCACCATATGTTAAAATAACATAGAACTACCTGATATTTCATATTTAAGCAATGTCTATTGAGTTTTCAATGTGGAAGATGAATATTCCACTCACACTCCTTCTCTCTCACCTCATCATGCCCCTGCATATCTACTACAAACTCCTCCCTCTCCAAAAATAGTTACATTGTAATTTTAAATAGATATTTAGTGTTGATATAATTATGACAATACAAACAGTATATAAAAATAACCTCTGCAGTGCACTGTAGATGCTTTTCCTTTCTTGAATAATATTTTGTTTTCCCCTGGAAATGATATTGAGATATTTATTTTTTAAATTTTCTTAGCTTCACATTGACTTATCATTAATTCAACTGTATTCCCCAATTGTATTCTCTCCTCTCAATATGTTCAAACACACATCAGAAGCAGTCTGTTTCATGTTTGAAGAAATATTTGAAGAGCTTGTGACTGCCTCCATCTAGAGTGTTGTTCACTAAACCCGATGTGTGTGTTTGATTTGCCATCTTTAACTGAACCTAAACCAGTTGTATAACTTTGGATTGTAATGCAAGTCTTAATCCCTTCAACGGGCTACAAGGACTGCTGTAGCTATGTGACATAGCATGTTTCATTCAGAGAGTTTCATATGTAAGTGTTCTTGGTGGAAGCTTTCTCCTCCTGAGAATGTTAGCAGCTTTCTGCACAATGAAGAAATGAGGTGCTTCTAAGGTGGATGAATATCTTCCTCCTTGGAATTCAGAAAGCTCTTCCTACATTAGGCAGAAAAATGAATGCCAATTAGTAGCCTCTTAAAAAAAAAAAACAAAAATTGAAAAAACACTAACTCAAGGTATTATTATTTAATTGCTTCCAATTCAATATTGTTCAGGCTGCACCATTGAACATAGATACGGGACAACCTTCAATATGACAGAATCCCCAAATATTTGGGATATGGTACTAATGCACAATCCTTTGGTTTTTGTCCAAGTTCAGAGTTAGGTGTAACTCTAATGGAGAATACCTGCAATCTAAACAGCCAAGTTGAGAGCTTAACCAGGACTCCCTTCCTCTGTATGGCCTTTTACTGCCAACATAGTGAGAGCTTTCCCTCTCTGATCTGCCAGGAATTCCAGGAAGATGACATACATTGGCACATTTTATTACAAGATTAAACTGTGCAGGGAGGCTGAGAGAAAACATAAAGGGCAGAACCTAATCAACAATTGTCAGGCTCTCTTCAGCTATCTTTCTTAAATTATGGTGTGATTTTGGATGCCTGAACAACAAATGTGGTCTGATGAAAGATTATCAGCTGAGAGTGGCCTAGTCAAGGAGAGTGAAGATAATTATTCCCACTTGGGGCTGAAGTGAGAGTACTCAGCATAGCTCCATAACACACACACACACACACACAGACACACACACACACACACACACACACACACACACACACACACACACACACACTCTACATTAATTTAATACTTAATAATTTCAATCTGGCTATTGATATTTCAAAAGTTTTGGAAGGAAATTATCATAAGTTGATTTTTAGTTGTTTATGAAGGCATTTCTACATGGAAAAGTTTTTGAAATTTGTGCTTTTATGTTTGCAATCATCACCACACATTTATGAACATATCAGAACTTGTGCCAGGTGCTGGCTGCCACATACACAAATAACTAATGACAAAGCAAGATAAGATACATTAAATAACTGATAGGAAGGGAAGGGGAGGAAGTAGAGAGGTGGAGACTTTACTCACACCACAAATAGAACGACTAGAATGTATACCAATGAAAAGGAGGAGGTAAGCAGTCTGTGCAAGGGGGACAGTGTGTGTGGGGGCATGCAGAGGTAGAGATGGACCTGAAGTGTACCTGGCATATTCAGAGAGCAATAGGATTCAGGTGTAGGAATAATAAAAGACCATTGTGTAGGGGTAAATTGATTCTAAATTGTGGCCAAGCTAAAATGTCAATTTAAGGGATTTGGATATCTTGAAGGCATTGGGAAACCATGGAAGGTTTCCATTTTGTTAGGGGTATGGAGTTGGTCTGGGAAGAGAGGAAATGTGACATATACAATCACTACTCTGGGATGACTCAGATCAGAATGGGGAGGGACTGCGGCAAACTTGGGGAAGAGATGAGAGCCTGGCCTAAAGCTACCATTATTAAGCTCCTATGTTCCAGGCTGTGTGAGCCTTACCATTCCACCCCTTATGTCAAGTAACTTTCAAAACACTCAGTGGAGTAGCTATCTGGTTCCATCTTAGAGATCAGAAAACTAACTGAGAGGTCCAAGGTCACAAAATAGGCAAATGACACAGGTGGCATTTGAACTCATTTTTTTCTGATATCATACCTTTCTACTATGATACATCAGCCTCTTGTGTTTTTTAAATGGTTGATCACAATAGTAACAGAGGACAAGAAAGGGAACTCTATTTAGGACTGGGTTTTCCCTGCAACCTCACTGTCCTTGTGTTGTATTGTGATTTTGTGAGTAACTCTATCTTCTGATTTCCACTTAGAATTTGCAGAGTGAAAACCATTCGGTGCTGCAAGAGTCTCCCTGAGAGCCAGGTCCTATGCTATGATAACTGTGAGCTGGAAAGTGAGGAGCGAAACATGTTTCAGGTTTGTTGGAAATTGTGAAGGACAAGACAGAAATCATAAAGGTGCAATTGAATTACGCTGTGTTGTGGCCCCTGGGATCACAGCTGTTTTCCAGGCCTACAATAGTTCTCATTAGGAAATTTAAAATGTGAAGCTCCGGGTCCACAGCCTTACACTACTCTGGCCACATGGTGACAGGAAGCCCTGTGTTTGTACAGGTGGAGGAGTGAGCAGCCTTGCAAAGTGGGTGGCTGGAAGCCCTTCCCAGAGCACAGGTGGGCTGTTGGAGGAGAAACAAATCCAGGAAGAGGATCGTTCTGGTGTTATCAGCTCCCCTCTCCAGAGGGAGGAGTGACCAGTAGGCCTCTCCACGTTGGTGGGTCATTTCAGGGCCAGAGTCAATTCAATGTTGCAGGCTCTCTCCACCCCACCTGTTGCAGAGGGATTTGGTCCTGGCACGAGATCAGTTCCTCTTTCTGAGCAGCTCTGAAAAATTACCTACAACACAATGCCTTTGTACACAGCTAAGAGCAACCCAAACTATATATGCTTTTTGAGAACACATATAGGAATGTCACAGATTTCAAAAAAAAAATCTTTGTTTGGAAGAAAAGGCACTAAAGGATAAAGAAAAGGCACAAGACTCAGGATAGTGGTTGCCCCAGGTTCGGGGTTGGGAGAGGCAAGGGGCCAGGAAAGTTAGGACCACCTAGGTGATTGTGGTGTTATCAGTGTTCTAGATTCTGAGTTGGGTGTTAAGTTCATGGGAGTTGATAAAATTATTAAAAAGAAACAAATCTACATATAAACCATAGACAGGCATGCATGGGCCAATGATAAGAGTATATCAAGAAGCTAAGATTATAATTTACCCAGTTCTGTCTACCCAAAGTACAAAAAGAATGAGAAAACAAAAGAAGATGTGATATTGCAGGACTCTGCCAAGGTGCCCCTATGCCAGGACACCCTGGCTCCCCTATTACTTTGCTGGAGGCCTTAGTGTACAACTTGATGACCTAGCACCTGCTTGCTATATGCAGCCTTTGGGGCATTCGAGGCCACTAATACCCACATGCAGAAACAGCACAGTTCTTAACTACAAGACCATGAAATGAGCAATGGTTGAAAAATTCATTTAAAATAAACATTGAGAATGGCAATAATACCAGATTATATTGAAAATTTAGGTGTAAGTGATCGTTTTTTAAATTAAAAGACATTTAATGTCAAAGAGAAAGTCAGAAAATGTGAATTTTTGCACGTAGACTACAACTAAATAGTTTTGTAATTTCAGAAAACAAATTTTCTTCTCAGTAGCCAAAAGAATTCAAGTATACCTTTTATGGTCTTTCACCCTACAGTCCTTTCTCCATATGTAAAGCAAAACATCCTTTCCACCCTGAAAGAACACAAAATGTTGTGAATTTGGTATAACTGGTCTCAAAGGCACCTTCTGGCTCTGAGGTCCACGTTGCCATGCAGATTGTGCCAGGGCACTGGGGTTGGTAGTTGTGACACAAGGCCACTGCCATCTCCTCTGGCTAAGGAGGTCCAGTTCAGCGGGATTATTCTGATACTTCCTGTGACTTGTTTCTCTTTTTGAAGTTATAAAATTAATCCCAACTTTCCATACCTTGAACATTCAAAACACAGAATTAGAGTCATTAAAAATCAGTGAAAGAGAAAGGAAGAAGGAGGAAAAAAGGCAGAGAGGATAAAATGATGGTTCATGGCAGTCTGAGAAAAGCCAGGTGACCACCATTATGGCAAAACAATGTATCTCCAAATGTGTCCTCTAAATTTTTCTCACAACCAAGTTCATAGAATTAAAATGTGCTGCTGGTGAGATAAGTGCCATTCATGGTATTACTGAGGAACAAGTTAACTCAACAAAAATGTACTGAGAAATTCCTATGAACCAGGAAGTGTGTTAGGCCCCAGTGACAAATATCCAATCCAAGCATTGTTCTTGCCCTGCAGGAGTGTCTGTGAGGTAAACAATGAAAAAAACAATGGCATCTAAGTAAATATACAACATAACTCTGAGCAGAGACATGTGCTTTAAAGGAATGGTTCAACATCTGGGGAGGGGGCGACATTGTGGATGTGGTGGTCACAGAAGATTTCTCTGAGGGGGACCCAAGTGAAGGAGAGAAGCAGCCAAATGATGATCTCACATGTGAATTTTCTCAGAAGAGAGGAGGAGCAGTGGGTGCATGATACCTGAGGCAGTAGTGACCCTGTGCCTAGCCTGTTTGAAGACCCGAGGGGACTTGTGTGGCTGGAGTCAGAGCCTGCCACATGATTTGCATAGCCCAGTGCAAAATGAAAATGAAATGAAAATGCAGGACCCCTTGTTTAAACATCAACAAAATCTTCAAAATGGCAACAACCGAGCACTGAACAAAGTGTGGCCTTCCTAAACTTAGGGCTTGAGCAACTGGACAGGTGGCAGCTGGCTGGGCTGGATCTAAGGCAGGAAATGATGTCTGAGAAATACTTAAAGCTGATTGTGAATGCCTTTGCAAGCCACTGAGGGACTTCAGAGTTTACTGCCAGGGCATTAGGAAGCCATCAATGAGTTCTGAGTAGGGGAGTAGAGTGGCCGACACGCTTTTAGAAGGATGTTTGGTGTGAAGATGAGCCTGGAAAGACCAGGAGTGATAGGAGAGAGGCCAGTGAGGTGGCTAAAGAATTGTAGCAATGACAATAAATACAGGAATAACTCAGTATGGGCCTCTTTTGTCATAACTGGATACTATATTGTCCTTACCACTACCCATATTTGGAACATTCTGTGTTCTTTGGATCTGGCAATGAATAAAACTACTTTGGCAGCTGTAGCAGGTTTGAGTAATGTGCTTAAAGACTTAAATAACTTAGGCAGAAGGAGAAGCTAGGCTTAAAGTGCCCTTTACAGTCTCAGGATACCCTTAACTCAATTGATTTGAAACCAGGGAGATAGGAAATAGAATAGAAATATATCAGTCTATTATCCTGCGTGCCCCTGATCTGGAATTCCATTTCACTTTCTTTAAAGGAAAGAGAAATTTCAACAGCTCCTACAGGGGTCACAAGAGGGGAAATTTAGAATTTGAGTCAGAAGAGAGGGGTGGGCTTTTAGGCAGAGTAGGTGCTTGCTGCAAGGTGTAGCTTCAGTGGGTGTGCTACTGTTTCCTTCTTCAGACATTGAGGGGCATCTGGGAGAGTTCACCTTCCAAACGCTGGCCTTGAGAGCTCATGTTGAAATTTTGGGAGGGAGATTGACGATATTCCTGCATTAGAAAGGACGTGATGGTGGCTAAGAAAAACAAAGAGAGGATTCAAATTAGCTGACTGCTTATGGATACCCATGCTCTCTCATACAAACTTGTGCCTATTCATGGTAACGTTGTGATTGACCACTGTCTGTGTTTGTACAGTGAAGGAAGAGGTCAGATAACTGCCTAAGGCCACCCATTTGGAAATGGAGGAATCAGGATTCAAAGCCTCACTCATTTTTTCCATCTTGCCAAAACTATAATAGTGGTGGGCTTAAAAAATGGCCACATATCCTTGGACCTTCTTCTCATTGACTTCTCCCCTTGAATCTGTATGGACTTATGAGTGCTTCATAAAATTATGACAGAAGTGACAGGTTAGAAAAGACCAGGCAGCTTCCATCTGGTTCTCCTGGAACCTTTGCTCTGGAATGTTCTCTCGGAATCCATCAGCCATATTGTGAGAAGCCCAAGTTGCATGGAGAGGCCACACATTTAGGCACCCATGTCAACAGCCCTAGTGAGCCTGGATTTGAGTGGCCCAGCCCAGAAGCCATGTGAAGAAGCCATCTGAGAAGTGAATCCTCCAGCCCCCGCGGTTCCAGTCTTTCTGGCTGAGGCCACAGATAACCTGGAGCCAAGACGAGCCACCTCTACTACATTCTTTTCAAATTCTCGACCCACAGAATCCATAAGCATAATCTAATGGCTATTGTTTATGCCATTAAATTTGGGAGAATTGGTTATGTAGCAATAGATAATTAGACTAATAATTTTGCTTTGGGCTGACTTGATGGTGTGAATTGAATCTAAGATCATATGTCTACTAGGAATGAGCAATATGTGCAATGGAAATATATTGACTATAGAAACAGCAAATTAATCCTACATTTGATATCAACCGTGGACCAGTTTGCTAAAGATGTATTTTTTAAATCCTTTCATTTAAATGACAAGTATCTGAAACAAGAGGTTCTAGGGCCAAATAATTGATGCATCTTTCTATATAAGTTTAAATAAAGTCTATTTGGCTTATGTAAAATGATTGACATCTCCTTTTAACACAGCAATTCCATGCTCTATAGTCCGTAAAGTCATTGAGAATTACATGGAAAATGATATTTTTAAATCAATGGCTGGTGGAAGCAATTTTAAATTAAAATGCTAATCCAAAAATACAAGGCCTTTTAAAGTGAGTGGCAACAACATTTACGTGAGATCAATAAGAATAGCTGTTTGGGACACACTAATTCAGGCAGAAGCTCAAATAGGGTTTCAATTAGGAGACAAAGGCAATGGGTATTTATAAGAAAGGGAAGAGGAATGATTATAACAATAGAAGAAAGGCATTTCTATTAGTGCAGATAATATAACATAGGTTAATTCTAAATAATGTTTTTAATTTTCAGTCTGGTAGTTATCAGTTCAGTCTTCTCAGCTGAAGCTACAGACAACATGGAGCAGAGATGAGCCATCTGCTTTCTTGTTATCTCTGCAAACAGTTCTTTGGGGCATAATGTTGTTTTAGTCCCAGCCCAAAGATTATTTTGCCCGTTTTAACATTCCAAAGATTTGAGGCACAAGACATTTGAAGCAGTTCCTTTGGGATAGCAGCTCTAGCTCCATTTTAAAGTGGCTCCATTTTTGACAAAAGCATTTTAATAACTTTCATTTTTTTCTGAAGTAATACGTTTTAAGCTATATTTCATATACAGAAAGCTTTGGTCAAATTTATATCAGGTAACCAAACTATATCCAAATTACATTTGAACATTTTTTGAGGGCTCTATGTTCTTTTACTTGCTTTTGACAAGTATGATACCCTATAAACATTTCCTGTTTTTTTTTTAAAGATATGTCTTTCCTCTGAAAACCCCCTTCACTAAAAATACATTGTACTAAAAATAAAGCAGTTGTATCATCTAAATTCAGTTTTCTGTAGCATTCTGTAAAATTTCATGACCACAGAGAATGAGCCTCCTATATTTGATTTTAGTGTGTCTGAAATAAGACTTGAATATGAAGACATGAGGGCACTGCCCTTGTGCTGGGGAGCCAGGCAACACATTCAGGTCCTTATTTCCAGGCTTTTAGCTCACCAGTGTACGACAGAACAGTGTGGAACTCCTGGGGGAAAATAATTCTTGAGGAACAGTTTTTGAAGGGGAAAATGAGGCATTTTGAAAAGAGTTTGGGAAAGTATCCGGGGGCAGAATTGGAAGGAATGAGAATGTGTAATAGCTGAAAAGAGACATTTGGAAGGCTGAGAATGAGGACAGAACAGGGGAAGAAGTGAGAGCAAAGGAGTCATGAAGTAACACTAAGAGCTCTGAATATCCGTGTCACCAACATGACTATCTTCACAAACCCTAGTGGGCAAAGCCTGCATGGTTCTTCTGGAAATCCTTCTGCCTCAAGGGTCCTATTTACAGCACAAATCCATGTTCATGTTGCTATGTCATACTCATGAACTCCAGATTCCTTTTGTGTGTGTGCAGTAAGAATTGTGGCAGAAACCCACATGAAAGACTTGGGTTACTGCAGTGATAAATCTCCTGGGAGATTAAGTGGCTCTGATGACTACCATGCTACCATCTGGACTGTGGTCATTTTAAAGGTTAACTCTTTATTGTTTTAACTGGTGTGGCTAGCATTGTTTATGTCGTTAGATTAAAAATGAAACAAGGGAAACCTACCTCTCCACCACAAAGCTTATGGCCTTAATATGACTGAAGGTCTGCTTGTGAGCTTGTCAGGAACTACTCAACAAACTACTTAAAGCCAGAGGCTCCAGTAAATTTAAACATTCGAAAATGCTTGTTTTTGTTTAATTTAGTGAAGCAAGTCCTAATTGTCAAACCTACTTCCATGCACAAAGCAGCAGCTTCTACAAAAACAGTTGTCTTCAAGATTCTAGGAATACCAAAGTAATCGTGCTGTTTTTAGACCTATTGGAGATTTACTTTCCCATGAGAAACACATATACAACTTCAAATCAAGTTCAACTTGGGTGAAAAATGCCTTGAGAATTGTTATATTTTATACATGTTTTTCTATCCCTTACACAGTAAGTGGTCATGGAGTTCCCCAAAACCACTCTCTGAGATGAGGGTTTGTGTGCAGGATTTAATAAGAAAGTGCTCCCAGGAGATCAATTTGTAAGGGGAGGAGGCTAAGCTAGGGCACTATCTCAGGCGTAATCCCCAAGAGGGTAGCAGGGGGTGTTAACCTGATCCTGCAGGGGACTCTGGAGTGTTTGTTGCATCTCAACTGGCAGCAAAGGAGCTGGGGCTTTCTTCTTCCCTAACCATAGAGCATCTGGAAAATAAGACTAATAAAAATTCTCTAGTGTGAAAATAATTTGGGTGAAACATAAGATTTAGAGAAGGATTTGTGAGTTTATTTACTGCCAGATACCATATAGATGTTCAAATATGGGAAAGTGTGAGTAAGCTTGTCAGTTCCTGTTAGAAATCAATGGTTCCAAATGCCTAAGCCCTTCCCTATTGCTTCTCTCTGCTATCCCTGAAGTTGAGGAGTTCTCTAAAAGAGTATATTGAGTTTAGACATGTCCTAATTATCCCAGAAAATGGTGCTTCTTATATTTTCAGTTATTGTTATTGTTCCACCATGGCAATCCTCCCTTCTATGGCACAAGGAAATGAGAAAGAGTAAGTGGAATCCCATCTACATTCTATGACAAGGTTTTCAGCTACCTATTCAAAAAATATCTATTGTGTGCCTTCTATGTCCAGGCATTCTGCTACGTTTTGGCTATTTAAAGAAAAAATAAAAAAGGATATATCCTTATAGATGGGTCGCCATCCTTGGAACAAAGGCTGGGAAGGATGGAAGGACACAGAAGACTAGAGAGGTAAGCAGGAGACATTTGTGGGACCTTCTTGGAAACTATGCTAAATACAATGAGTTTTCATCAGTTATATTTCCCGGGGCTCTATGCTCTTAAAAATATTATCAGCTTCTTATTTTCCCTTCACTCCATTCTAGGGCAGTCCAAGACCACAACATGCAAACATTCAGATACCTCTTCCTCCAGCACCAAATCAAAATTTTCAAGTAAACCACCCCCCAAGGTCATGGAATTTTATAGAGTGTAAGTGATTATATTCTTTTAGGTCTATTGTCTGCTTGTCTTGGTCCTGAATTATTTTAGCGCTTGGGCACATGATACTCACATAAGATAGTCAGCAAATTGTTAGGTTTATTTTTAACTAGAAATATTTAAAATTTTTTCTCTCTTCTAATATTAGTTATCATAATGTAATCTTTTATTATCAGCATGGGCATTCTTAAACTTCTTATTTGGCTGCATCTTAGGGTTTAATTTTAGATATGCAAAATAAATATTTTATAATACTTAAAAGGAGAGATAAAAGCTCGAAAAATAATGTACCAATTCAGAGTCTTTACTTGGTTTCAGCATTGAAGAAATATAGGTTCTCTCAGGCTGCTTATTCTCTCTAGGTTTCTAATTTCCTGATTGGTATAAATGTTAGTTCCTTTATTTGATTACTTAAAATATTCCGATTGAGACTAACACCCACCTGATTTCCTGGGGAAGTCTGAACTATGGGCAAAGCTGGTGGCAGAGCCTAGCCATATTTACTCACCACCCTAGACCCAGGATGTGCTCCTACTCTACCGTAGGTTTAACGCTGAAATGTGTGGTTCTCTGGCAAGGCACAGGCATGTTGTGATACTCAGGCGTGTTTGCGGTGAGTTTGCAGTTTGTCTTTTAAGGGTCCCCACACGGAGGAGTGGACTCTATTTCCTGGATGGTGGTGATACAAGAAAACAATCACAAATGGGCATGAAGCTAAAGGTGATTGTAAGAATGACTAATAGTCCAAACTTATCACACTCAGCCTCGAAGAGTAGCACTATTTCAACAGTCTAAGAGACGTGATGAGAAACATAATAAAACTCTATCAATAAATTATGTACCTAAAAAAATTCAAGTGGAAATGTTTCACACCACCCTTTAGAACATGTAACTTAAAATCAAAGTACTCTCCACAATTTGCCAATTGTTTGATTCTGAGCAAGTAATTTAATCCATTGTGTAAAATATAAACATAATATGCAAAATGGAAATAACAATAATATTATGAGTTGAATTGTGTTGATGTCCTAATCCCTGACCCCTGTGCATGTGACCTATTTGAAAATAGGGTCTTTGCAGATGTAATCAAGTTAAGATGAGGTAATCAGAGAGGGCCCTAATTTAACATGACTGGAAGAGTAGAAGAGACACGGGAATAGACACACAAAAAGACAACTATGTGAAGACAGAGCAGAAAATAGAGTAGTGCATATACAAGCCAAGCCAAGGACCACCAATGATTGCTGGTGACACTGAAGCTAGGAGGTCATGAACAGATTTACCCCTAGAACCTTCAGAGTCCACACCTTGATTTCAGACTTCTCGCTTTAAAAACTGTGAGAGAATAAATTTATATTATTTTAAGCCACCTTGTTCGTGGTACTTTGTTATAGCAGCCCTAAGAAATGAATAAAAATAATATCTGTCCCACCCTTTTCAAAGGAAATGGTGTATGGATGCCTTTTATAAGCTTTGTAAGTTATGAGGACATTTTATTTTGCAAGAAATCAGAAAACTCAATCTAAACTGACCAGTGAAAAAAGGAAATTTACTGACTTGAGGCAGATGAAACCAGGCAAACGATTCCATCTCTTAGCTCTGCTCTCAGACTATTTCATCTTATGCTAAGGTTTTCTGTGGAGGCTGCTTGCAGTTCTAGTCACACATCCTCCCAGGTTAAAATTCCCTGTAGCTTCCAAAGAAATTCTGGGTTGCACCAATTCAAGTCATATGCCATCTCTTAACCAATCACTGTGGCCATGGAATATAATGCTCCAATTAGCCAAGCTGGGTTCACATGTTCCACCTCTGGAGTAGGGGACTGAGCCTCTCTCCAACCACATGCACTGAGCTTGGGATATGAGGTGTTTCTCGAAAAAAGTTTGTGTCATTACTAGATATGTCACATCTTCCACCAGCTTCCGTCCTATTTCTTTGCTCCTCTTCAGCAAAATATCTCCAAAAAATTGTCTATTGTCATGACCTCTGCCTCTTATCCACAAGGTGGGCCTCTGTTTCATTATTCCACAGACAGGCATCTCCAAGGTCATTAAAGACCTCCAATGACCTCTAGGAAGCCAAGCCAGGTCACAATGTTTTTATTGTTCTCAGCTTCTCAGCAGGATTACCCCCTCCTCCCGATACATGGTACTTCACCCAGTCTTCCAGTCAGGGTTCTCTCTCACCTCCCTTGCTGGCTCCTCTGTCTAGAAGACTCCTATAGGGGGAGTGCCATCCTTTAGCTGCCTTCTTTCCCTAGATTTTCAGTGGAAAGAGAACCATTTTCAGGAGCTGGTCTACTAGCGGGGACACAGAGAAAATGCAGCCCATGCAGAGAGGAAGAAAGAGTAACATTCTGGCTTCTCCATGCTTGCTGACTTCCCATCTCTAACTGGTGTCTCTCGACCAAACCCACAGGAAACTATTTGATAAGGGTGCTTTTGGGAAATGAAGCTTATGGAAAAAAAGCCTTCAGTGATATAGTATAGAGGAGGGAAAAAGTGGGGAATAAAACTGAAAGTAATTAGGCAGATGAATAAGATCCATATTTCTATAAAGGAGAGCATCCTTCCAGTAACCAGAAGCCTCAGATGTCACATTAATCTTAAGTACCTTGTTCTTCATGAGGTTTCAGTGAGCATCGCCTAATATTATAGATGCTTAAGGATTTTTTAAACTGGGGGAGAAGGGCATCCATGTTTTCCCAGATCATATATACTCATCTGTGTGTACCTTTACACACATGGTATATAATGTAGAAAAAGGAAAGGATATGTTGACATAGATATTATACTGAAAAAGTAATTTTTTTGCCAGTAGCACTTTTTAAAATTGTTTTCAATTATAGTTGACATACAATATTATATTAGTTTCAGGAGTATAACACAGAAATTAGACATTTATATAATTTACAAAGTGATCACCTAAATAAATCTAGCACCCATCTGACACCATAGTCATTACAATATTATTGACTATGTTTCCCATGCTATACTCTACATCCCCATGACTATTTCTTAACTACTTCTTAATTCCTCCCCCCTTTATCCATTTCCTCACCCTCCAATCCAGCAATGCCATGTGTTATCTATGAGCTCATTTCTGTTTTGTTTGTTTGTTTATACTGTTCTCTAGATTCCACATGTAAGTGAAATCATATTACATTTGTCTTTCTCTGTCTGGCTTATACCACTCAGCACAATATCCTTTAGGTCCATCCATGTTGTTGCAGATGGAAAGATTTCATTCTGTCTTATGGGTAATATTCCATTGTATATATGTACCACCTCTTTATCCATTCACTACTGATGGACACCCGGGTGGCCTCCATATCTTGACTGTTATAAAAAATGCTGCAATGAACACATGAATTAGCATATCCCTTTAAAGTAGTGTTTTGGATTTCTTCGGATAAATGCCCCAAAGTGGGATTAGTGGGTCCTTCTTTGCCTCTTGTTATAGCCTTTGTTTTAAAGTCTGTTTTGTCTGGTATAAGTATGGCTACACCAGCTTTTTGTTTGTTAATTTATTTCTATTTTCATGAAGTATCTTTTTCCATCTCTTTACTTTCAGTCTGTGTGTGTCTTTTGATCTGAAGTCAGTCTCTTGTAGGCAACATATGTGTTTTGTTTTGTTTTCTTGTCCATTCAGCCACCCATGTCTTTTGATTGAGGCATTTAATACATTTACATTTAACTAATTGTTGCTAGATATGTAGTTATTGCTATTTTATTATTCACATTTTCAATTTTTTCTTCTTAAAGATGTCTCTAACATTTCTTGAAATACTAGTTTGGTGGTGATAAACTTCTTTAGCTTTTTGTTTGTTTGTTTGTTTGTTTTTGGTCTGGGGAGCTCTTTATCTGTCCTTTCATTCTAAATGATAGCTTTGCTGGGTAGAGTCATTTTGGTTGTAGTTACTTGCTTTTATCACTTTGAACATTTCCTGCCAATGCCTTCTGGCCTGCAATGTTTCTGTTGAGAAATCAGCAAATTACTTACAAGGATCTCCCTTGTAGGTAACTAATTGCTTTTGTCTTGTTTCTTTTAAGAATCTCTTGTCTTTAATGTTGGCATTTTAATTATGATGTGTCTTGGTGTAAGCCTGTTTGGATTCATCTTGTTTGGGACTCTCTGCACTTCCTGGGCTTGTACGTTTATTTCTTCATCAGATTAGAGAAGATTTTGGTCATTATCTCTTGAAATAGCTTTTCAATTCCTTGCCCTCTCTCTTCTCTTTATGATACTACTATGATGTGAATGCTGTTATACTTGATTGTTGTCCTAAAGGCCCCTTAAACTATCCTCATTTTTTAAAATTCTTTTTTCTCACTGCTGTTCTGATTGGGTGTTTTTTTGTTACCTGATCTTCTAAATCGCTGTTTTGATTCTCTACTTCAACTAATCTGCTCTTGATTCCTCCTAAGGTATTCTTCATTTCAATTATTGTATCCTTCATTTCTGACTGATTCTTTTTTGTTTTCTACCTCCATTTTTATATTTTCTAGCTTTTTGTTAAAATTCTCACTGAGTTTATCTACTCTTCCCCTAAGTTCATTGAGCATCCTTATAACAAGTGTTTTGATTTCTGCATCTGGTAGATCACTTGTCTCCATTTTGTTTAGTTCTTCTTTGTGGACCTTTGTTCTGTTCTCCCATTTGGGACATGTTTCTTTGTCTTCCCATTTTGGCTGCCTATTTGTGTTTCTTTCTATGTATTAGGTAGGACTGCTATGTCTACAAACTTAACCACCTTGACTTAACTAATTACAAGTTAAGACTTCAGTTTCAAATTGAATCTAGATTTTTAAGTGGATAGGTTTGATTAAATAAGTGTTCAAATTTCAAACAACTCTGAGCTACATAGACACGAGAGACATACACTTTATACACTTTCATTGATCTGTGCTTATGCCTTGGCCAAAGCAGAGGTTGCTTTCTCGCAGCCAAGATAAAAAGGAAAATGCATGCTTTGCGATCCTCATGGTCTGCTAAGGCAAGAGCTCTAATTCATTGGAAGAGAAAAACTTCCCTGGAATAACATCTCTAAGTCAAATTTTACACAAAGATCCAGATACAAAGGATATTTGAGCAACAGCACAGATATCTTCAATAGCAATAAAAAAAATTCAAAAATATATTTATCTGGGTTATTCTTATAAAGTATATAGTCTGCCATCCTCCTATGAACAATACCAAATAAGACCAAGAAAAAACACAGAACATTTCTGTGAGACTATGTTGCCTCAAAATAGAAAATTTTAAGTTCTAATTTGGTATAGAGTGAGGGCTTTGAATATGTGGCGAAGTAAAAAGTTAGTATGTCTCATAGAACATGTTTCTACAAACAAAAATTGCCTTGAGCAGGTTTAGGCAGAGGCTACTGGGCTGCCAATTCTTGTTCCCACTCAATGCCAAGTTGCCAGAGAGTGAGTGTGGTTGCCTGGGTGAAAGATTCCCATGACTTAGAATTGTATATGTGAAAGGTCAGGTTGTCACTTTGTCAGAAAATTTAAACAACTCAGCTTACTTTTTTTTTCTACCTTTTAGATGGAAGGCTATCCAGCTTCTTCTTAGAAATGGGCTACAAACATCCTTTCACTCATTTCTTCACTCATTCAAGTAATTGTTATTATTGACCAAATATTATATGACAGACATTGAGAAAATAGTGAACTAGACCAAGTAAAAGTAAAATTGGTAGAAATGGAGGTCAAAGGGTTAGCCATGATCTGATCATGCTCAACCCTGTAGACCACAGCAAAAATTTAATTTGGATTGTATTTCCTAAGAGTGGTATGATATGATCTGACTTATACTTTACAATAATCATTTTGTCTACTATGAAGAAAATAGTCATAAAGGGCCATGAGTGAAAGCCAGCAGACCAACAGAAGTATTGCAAGAATTCAGGCAATGGTTAGAGTGGCAGAGGTGGTATAGCAGGGTAGGATTCACTGTGAAGTACATAAACAGGATTTGCAGTAGCATAGAATATGCAGTATAAAACGAAGCACAAAATCAAGAAGGATGCCCATTGTCACTAAATGAAGCCCATTTAAGTCTCATACAAAATATTAGATGGAGACACCTGTGTCATGGGGACATGGAGATAGTGATTCATGTGTGATTGAGGGAAATGGAAAGTAGCTCTTCTGAAAATATTCAAGGCACCTGTGAGTCCATCTTGAAAGATCAATATCTGCTTTCATTATAGTAAATAGTTATTAAATATCCAGATCCATGGCAGAATTAAAACAAATCTGGAGGCACAAAGATCTTCAGCCAGTGCCACCTTCCAAATTATTACTAATAACTGTTTGTATTGTACTGAGGATGGGTGGAGGAGAGAGTTACCAGATTACAACTATGAAATACTGAATCTCAGACTGGATCCCTATCATGTGTCACTGTGTCCCCAAGTCTTCATTCATTGGTGGCCTATGTGACTGTCTCCTGTTAATATTTAATTTTCTTCTTTTTTTCAAAAAAGTTTATTTTCAAAATTAAGTGGATTTGTGTTTGTTTTTGAGACTTTTAATTAAGGTGCTGACCTTCTTATTTAGCCAGACTATTTCTATTTCAGCAGTATCTAAAATCAAGAACAGGGGTCCCAGGTGTGTGGTAGTCATGGCTTGTTTTAAACTATTAAACTGTTTATTAATGTGGCCAGCAAAGAAGTTGCTCCCACAAAACAGAACATTGAGGCTCATGAATTCTTTGCCCTTCTGAATAAGTTTTATGAACTTGATGACACCCTCACTTGGTTTCATGTTCATTAATTGTGCATTTATTCTACATATATAATTAGTCTCAGGAACCTGAGCATTCAGAAAAAAAATTTAAGTAGGAATCAATGATTTTCAGCTCAGCTTATTAGTTAATTATTAATAATTCCAAAATCTGATCACTCAATGGGAAGATGACAGTAAAAGTCTCCTTGCACTTCTCTGCCAAAGAATGGATTTACTCTGTAATTACATGTGGATTTGGACAAGTGTTTTCTTCTTTGACTCCTCTTCTGACTCCTAACCTATTTCTTCAATTTAGATTATTTTTTGCTAGAACATTAGCAGAAACATTGTCCAAGTTAGGAAGGTTAAAAATTGTTTACCTAGAATGCCTTCAACCTGAAATTTCAGTATGTTTCTGCAGTTTTGGTATCTTAACTTCAAGAAGCAACAGCAATGAAAAAGTTGTTATTGAAAGATATATGTTATAGGCAACTTCATAAAAACCAGCTAGGTAACCAGCAATTGCTTCTCAGGAAGGAGGTAAGAATAAATGTATTCTTTGAAGTCTGTTATTTTAATTTTTAATCTTTTAGGTATACTGGAGGAGTGAGGTAAGGACAGTACATGTCTCCAGTGGCAATAAGAAAGAGTAAATATTTTTCTTTCTTGGAGAAGAGCCAACAGTTTTACTTTCCTAGGAAATATAAGCCCTGAGAAATCAGAATTGATAGGATGTGTTTAATAAAATAACAGAAAAATAATTGGGTAGGAAACTCAAGTCAGTAGGTTAGTTTTACTCAAAGTTAGAAAGAATGTGGATTTTATCTTTGATGTATCCCACTCCCCTCCCTTCTTCAAATGTGTACAATTAACAATGTACACAATTGACTACAAAATACTTGTACAGAGCCAGGCATCATCAGTTGTTCTAACCAAGAATCCATAGTCTAAGATGGTGAACTTGCATTCTAGTAAAAAGGCCACACTCAGAGGCCATTCCTTAACTAACACGTGAAGTGTTTTTAAATTAACATAGTGAATGTCAAAAATGGGATTTTATTGGTGAAAATAGTGACCTGTTGACTGTCATGATAAATGCTATAAGTAAACTCTAAATGCTGAATTTAAAGGTATTCAAGATGCATGAATAGGCTAAAAAAATTTGTTTTTTAAACTTTGCCCCTTAAATATAAGAATGTAAGATTCAAATGAGTCTATAGCTGTGTCCTTTGCCATAATACTCACACTTGATCCTTGAACACTTCTGCGTCCAGCCATTGGTTAAGAGTTCTGATGAGTAAATTAATAAGGTTAACAGAGTCCTGCATCTGGAATATTGTCATGTTTTTCTTAGGTGAGCCTTTCGTGCAATGTAGTGGTCAGAAGCTAAGAGGATAGAAACCTGGAACTATGAAAAAAGTGGAAAGAAGCATTCAGAATCTGGTGACTGAGAATGTGTTTTTGATAAATATTTGTAAAATAGTAGAATTTGGTGACTTACTTTGATTATAGCCTGATAGTGAGGTAAGTCACTAATTCTTAGCTACTGTTATCTTAGACCAAATGGAACCTAAGAGTGGTGTATTGCCAAATTGGCTTAAGTCATTTTGGAACACATGCCCACATCTGGTTCATGGTCTGTTTCTTCTTTTCCTAGTCATCTTCCTTTTTATCTTCTGTCTTTATCTGCCTTAAACCAGACAGAATTCCAGGGATTCTGTGTCCTGTATATCTCTCTACTGCCTTCTCCTCTCACCCACACACTAAGAGCAAACTGTTAACTTACTGTAAAGGCTCAGTTGCTTACAGTCTCCAGAGAATTTCTATTTTAAGCCCACAAAATAACAACAGAATTTCAGTCATCAGAAAGAGAGTGTCACTTGCCATCCAATTTTAATATTAAGGGCAGCCCCTGGCAGCGCTATGCAGTTAGTGGGAGGAGTAAGTGGAGAAAGAGATAACTCTGGCATATCAGGGAATGGAGTGCCATTTCTTTTCTGATTTCTCCATTCTGTATTTGCCTTGTCCTCATCCAGGATTCCAGGCTCTCAACTTTTCACAGCCTTCTTCTACTGTAAAAATTTCTTCTACTGTCCATTTCTTTAGCATCCAATATCCTGACAAATCAACATTACAAGGATGTCAGTGTGGCTTGTAGGTTCATAATTTTAAAATGACCTATTTATTTATCACCAGGGCCTTCCATGCTCCAAACCCTGTGAGGGAATCAATAAGAGAAACATCAAAGATCATAATAGTCCAGAGAGAAGGTAATTTTAAGCAGAGGTCTTTGCCTATGTCCCAAGTTGTATACCATGTGCCTATCAACTTCAGCTTTACAGATTGTTGGTAGCCAGCAGTGATATTTTATTTATGAAGAGATAAACAGACTTTCTGTTAAGGAATTGTTTTTTCTTTTATTTCTCCTGGTTTCTAGATTGCTGTGTTGTTAGTATTATCTTTTTTATAATGATAATATATAATGAATGGACATCTTGCCTTTCTCTTAGGAATATCAAGTACTTTCTATAAAAGAATATAAATATATATATTATTAGAATATTTCTATTAAGTCAATGTAAGATGAGCTGGTAGATGTTTTTATTTTTATTTTATAGGCAAAAATATTGTAGCAGATATTGTTGGTATCCCACTGGATCCTTATCACTTCAATGCTGGCCTGCCACTTTCCAGCTGCCAGGAGCTTCATCTCTTTGCTGATAATAGGCAAGACCTCTCTTCCTCACTCACTCACTCACTCACTGGAGGCAGAAGTGCACAGGGGAGTCAGCTATCCCTGACCTCACAGTCTTTGCAATGACTGATTCCAGTCGGTGTATAAATACCCCAGCTTCCCCTACCCTACCAGTTTTACACCTTCATACTCTGTTAAACCTTTGTCCTGTACCATTTTCTACAGTTTCTCCACAGAATTAAGCTCCAACTTAACTCCATGGGCAGCAGATGTAATGATATGCCCTTAACTGGATGCCTTCTCTTCCCTGTCTTACTGCTCCACTCTGCTTTGTTTTCTATGTCGTGCTAGTAAACTGGTACTCAAAACATAAGGAAAACAAACAAACAACAACAAAACAAAATAAGCCCTGATTAGCAAATTAGCATTTGCTAATTTCCACAGTGTAAATACTCCCACCATGGCCTATTTTGAGCTTTCAGTGTGACAGCACTGAACATAGAACTGAGGAGGGAGGTGCACAGTCAGCTCTCCCCAGCAAGTATCTTCCAATTCCAGCACACCACTTCCTGTACCTCCTAAGTAAACTGCACTCAAATTTGTTTCTGGGTCTGCTTCTGGGGGTACACAAAGTGAGACAGAAAATAAAATTTAGAGAAACTAGGTAATATCCTTAGGTGTGGACACTCGGCAGGTGGCTGAAGGAATGCCTTATCATTACCTAACAAATTGTATGGTAAGAAGTAATATTATTACATTAGTTACTTAGACTTTCATTTATTTTTCAAGTAGTAGTGAGTTAAATACAGATGCTTTATGTAGAAAAGGGAAAGAGATTATAATTTTATTATACAAACTAAATCAAATAATAAAATTCTGTATTGCAGTGTTCTATCATAATATTCTGCCAAAAGGTTTGGTTTCTTTTCATTTATTTTTTTTTTTGCTGCATCAGTTTCACTAACCCTGGACTCTTGTTTGCTTATGTATTTAGTGAGGTTAATTTTATATAGGAAGACTAAGGACTATAACATATTTATTGTATTCTTCAGTAGAACAGATATAAATTAATCAGTTTTGGGCTTTTTCCTTTTAAAAAAGTGGCTAAAACACATTTAGAATCACATAACTTGAGAACACTGCTTTAAAATCACTTCTTAAAAAAATTTTTTTTTTCTACTGCCAAGAAATTTCAAGCAGCTCAACTCCTTTTCTTTTTCCTTTTTAACATGGGTTCCATATTGCCAAGCACACGAAGCCTAATCTGCAGGAATTACCCTCCAGTGTGCAAAATGCAAGGATTTAAACCATCAGAAACATTCCATCTTGGCCTCCTGCAAAAATGGGTCAGTGTGCCAAATATGATATGTGATATGAATTAGATGCTAAGAGAAACTTGGATGACTGATTCATACACGGTTCTCAGTGCTTCTAACAGTCTTAGGAATTGCTCTGTTCTCTTCTGGTAGAAACAAAGAGTTTCACAGATCAACAGTAAATAATCATCTCCTTCAACTAACCCTATGTGTAGATTTTAACTTCTTTTAAATGGTATTTCTATATATAGCTGTCTCAATATCCTCTTCTATTTCAACCTTCTCTTTGAATTGTTTTTATTTAGTAGATTATACCACAGTTACTCATTTTCTACCAAGAGTCCAGGGCTGTAAAGCATTTCACAATTATTGATGGAGTAATTGACATATAATTTTGTGGCACAGAAGTAGTTACTAGGTCTAAATATGCAAATTAAAAGTGGATAACTTGTAGATTAGGCCATTATCAAATAGTTTAGGCATGGAAAGAGATATGGGCATTTAGTTCATTAAAAAAAAAAACATTTATCAAATGCTTACTTTGTATTGAGAATTGGACTTGCTAAGAGTATTCTAATGGAATACAGAGAAGTTAATACCTTACTATTTTTTTTTAAGTTTGGTCAACATTTTGCTTGTATCTCCCCCATAACTTCTCTAATCTATGTCTTGCATTTATTTATTTATGTATTTATCTTATTCCCTTCATTAGATTTTAAGCACTTGCATTTGTCCAAGTGCCTTGTAGATACTTGAGAAAAATTGTTAACCTGAGCTGACCTGCGAAGTTAATGTTTTTTTTTAGGCCTGTGTTTGAGCTTGCAACAGAATTTAGGCTCCTCACATCAGATTTTCAGCTGTTTTGCCTTCTATTTATAATATGTAACATAATTAGTGCTGTAAATGCCTTTTGTGTCTAAAGAGTTTATTGTTAAGGGAATACTCTCCTGCTTAATACGGCAATATGTATAAATGCCTATTTAGATAGAATTTTTTAAAGTGTTAGATTTTATTCTGACTCAGCAGATTGATTCTTTCACTGGCTCCAACAAATGTGGCCCAAAGTTGTGGGTGGCAAAAAATAGCCTGTGGACCACATGTGTTCTCTAGGCTGTATTCAAAACACAGAGAGTTCTTGAATTCCAGATGTAATACAGGCTTTTGGTACAATTTGCCTAAGAAAAGCCATGCCTAAGAGATTCTGAGCCAGTGATGAGACTGGTCCCTGAAAAATGCATTGCCCACTCTTACCCCACTCATAGTCTTTAGACTTCAACCTTCATTCTCAAACTTTGGCCTGCTTTTAATTGAGTACTTAGGAATCCACAAGAAATCTTTGTACACTTCTGTTTCCTACTCTTTTCTCTAACTTCATCTGTCAGCTTTTATTCTGTGTCTTCTCTTTATTTCAATCCTCTAATCTCCTCAATTCCCCCATCCTATCCCCAACAAAAAGTAAAACCAAATACCCTGGCTGGGCCACAGTGATTGAATTTTTCCTTAGCATTGCATCAAAAAGATATAATTCTGTGATATGATTAAATTGGAGTGTATAAAGTGGATGCCACTAGAAAAAGATGAAAACCAATCTACCTTGTGGATGATAATATGTGTCATTCGTGCTATCAATCGCTCCTCTTGTACCTATAGTGTACATTCCTACTCTGACCTGGAATTTTAACCACTGAGCCTGGCCACGATTCAAGAATCCTTCTTAACATTGAGTTTCAGGTATCTACTGCCCTCAATCAGAGCTGACACACAATTTGGAATCTTTTTTTTTTCAAATCTTCTTTTGAATTCCTGCTCTTGTTTGGTGAGAAGAATTAATTTTTAAAGGAGAGTTTTCTTCAGGTATAGTTTTTAGGCCAGCACCATGAGCATCACCTGGGAACTTGTGAGAAATTGTAAATTCTCTGGCTCCAACCCAGATCTATAGAGTCAGAAATTCTAGTGATAGGGCCAAGGAGAGTGTGTGTGAGTGTGTGAGTGAGTGAGTGAGTGAGTGAGTGTGTGTGTGTGTGTGTGTGTGTGTGTGTGTGTGTGTATGTGTGTAGGGGGGGAGTTGTGTGTGGTAAAATATGCATAATATAAGTTTACCCTTTTAACCATCTGTATAACATGCAATTCATTGACGTTAAGTACAATTGACGTTATGCAACCATTCCCACTATCCATTTCCGGAATTTTTTTATTATTCCAAATAGAAATTCTGTACCCATTAAACAATAACTCCTCACTTCCCCCATCCCACTTCCAAGTCCCTGGTAACCTCTATTCTGCTATCTCTATGAATTTGCCTGTTCTAGGTACATCATATAAGTGAAACCATACAATATTTGTCTGTGTCTGGCTTACTTCACTTAGCATGATGTTTTCAATACTAATCTATGTGGTAGCATCTATCTGAATTCCATTCTTTTTATAGCTGAATAATATTCTATTGTATATACATACCACATTTTGTTTGCCCATTGATCTGTTGGTAACTGTTTGGGTTGTTTCCACCTTTTAACTATGTGGACAATACTGCTACAACATATGGTTGAGCTTCTGCTTTCCACAAGTGGAATTGCTTGATCACACAGTAATTCTACATTAACTCTCTGAGGAACAACCATACTGTTTTCAACAGTGGCTGCACCATTTTATATTCCCACCAACAATGCACAAGTGTACCAATATCTCCATCTCCCTCCCAACACTGGTTATTTTCCTTTTTAAAAAAATAATAGCCACCATAATGGGTGTGAATTCATATCTCAATGTGGTTTTGATTAACATTTCCTTGATGATTAATGATGTTGAACATCTTTTCATGTGTTTATTGACCATGTATATATTTTCTTTGGAGAAATGTCTGTTCCGATCTTTTGTCTGTTTTTGAAATGGGTTGCTAATTTTTGTTGTTGAATTTTAGTTCTGTATATATTCTGGATATTAATCCCTTATCAGATATATGACTTGCAAGTATTTTCTCCCATTTTGTGGGTTATCGTTTCACTCTCTTGATAGTATTCTTGTGAATATATACAAAAGTTTTAATTTTCATGAAGTTCAATTTATCTATTTTTTTCTTTTTTTTCCTCTGCTTTAGGTGTCATGTCCAAGAAATAAATGCCAAATCCAATGTTATAAAACTTTTTCCATTTTCTTCTGAGAGTTTCATAATTTTTGTTCTTATGTTTAGAAGCTTGATCCATTTTGAGTTAATTTTTGTATATGGTGCCAGGTATGAGTGCAAATTCATTCTCTTGCATGTGGATATTTAGTTTTCCTACCATCATTTATTGAAAAGACTGTCCTTTCCCCATTGATTGATCTTGGCTTCCTATAGCGAACTGTGCCTTAACTAAACTTCTAGATGATTCTAATGCACATTCAAGTTTGAGAACCACTGTTCTAAGTATGTTTTATGCTTTATCTTACACTTAGTCAAACTATGATTAGGACAGTTATAACCAAATGGCCTTCACAATTCATCAACTAGTCAATGCATGAACTATTACTGAAAGCATTTTATCTTAAAATTATAACCAGTCTCACTACAATAATCCGATGAGAATCCTAGACAATAAGAGTGTTCATATCAAAAAAGGAAATCATAACATATTTAAATTTATTCTTTTTATAACCAGTAAGTGATTCACCAAATTTCCTATTTCCATTTTAGAACTAACCACAAAAAAAGACTCATGTTGTTTGGCTAATGGGGCTCTAGAAATCAAATTTTCTAATAGGTATTCTTAAAAAGGTTTACATACACCCTTTAAAAATTTTACCAAACCTGATCTTAAACTTGTTTATGGTAAGCAATGTTCATATCAAGTTTCGTGCGGTGAGCTAAGAACAAAATGTTAAAAGCTCTATTGAATTTTGTATTAAAGTTTGATTTGAACCAAGCTAAATTGGTACTTAGCTTTCATGTATTAATGAAAAAAGAGTCTAACACATCATAAATAGGTCTACTTGTGTAGTTAAAAACCAGCCTGCATATAGGCAAGCTAAGTCAGTCATACCTAAGCATGGCAACAATATGCATGTCCAAGCTAGATAACAATACCTGGAAATTTATTGTCAATGTAGGCCTGGAAGAAAAAGAGTTACATCAAAGCTGCCAAACATTTCAATATTCAGTCATACAGATTGATTTTTACTTATTATTTAGATAGTCAGGTTTTTTTAGCTGACAAATTAGACTTCAAGTTTTAGTTAACTATATCTTTTAATGGTCAGTCATCATCCAATCTTGAAATAAATGTTAGTTGATTAAAGTAGTAAAGGTTAAAAAGTTTAAACCACATGCTGTAGATCTGAAAAATGAAGTCAATATGTGTAAAGGGAAGAATTATTGGAGGATTTATGAAATCTGGCCCAAACAAATTAATTCATCAGTTTAGCCAAAGGTCTGTCAATGAATTCAAGAACCTTTTCGAAAAGGAAAACATCTGTTGCAATTTAAGTTTCTGTTTATAAGTGAATGTTGTAGATTTCTCTTTCTGGAAAAGAATACAAAATTTTACACAAATGTATTTGCAAGTTAATTCAAAATTACTCTATGACTTTGAGGATCAGGCAGCAATCCCTAGAGGATTTGAACTATTACTGTACTCTCCACCTTTTCTTGGTGATGAAGAGAATTTGAACCTCATTTGGATTGAAAGTTGTTACAATAAACCATGATGCCAACCATCTAGGAAGTGATCACTGTCTAGAAGAATATAATATGCAAAGCCTCTACTTACCTGTGTTGGGTATATTGAAATGATGGAGATTTAAAGGTACTTCCAAACATATACATATATATCATATAAATAAACATATACCATATACATACATTTCTGCTTTGCATATTTATTTAGAACTTAACCTTTAAGAAGAAACTTCACTGTATTTTGAGCTAGGTAAGATGGGTATTACACACATAATAGTTAAAGAAACTGAAGCTCAGAATCATTGCATGAATTTGTTCAAGAATGCACAGCTAACAACCGGCAGGGCTTAAACTTAAACTAATGTCATTTGATACTGGGGCATAGTTCTTCCAGTTGCAACACATTACCTTCCTAGCCATTCCCAGCTGTGTTTTCATAAATAATGAGGGCTCATCAAGGGTCACCGACCCTTGCTACTCAAAGTGTGATCTGTGGATCAGTAGTATTGGCATTTCTTGAGAGCTTGTTAAAAAATGGAGAATCTCAGGCCCCACCCAGACCTAATGATTCAGAATCTACATTTTAACAAGATCCCCAGGTGCATATTACTGTTTGAGAACCTGTTTTAAAACTCACTTTGGGAAACCAATGCTAGAATTTGCACGCTTAAAAAGACCTGCTAAAACCCTTAAGATTTAATTCAACATTCAAAACAATAATTTTTTATATTTCAAAGGTTTAGACGATTGATTTTTGTGGATTTTGTTCTAAATTTATTAAAAGAGAAGATTTACTATTATGAGCTTGAGACCAATGCTTTAATTTTTATTTAGGAACTGATTCAATACTACACAGAAGAAACTTGAGCAATTTACTGTTGAAAACAGTATTTAATTCAAGAATAAAGCTTTTAAAAAGATTTTGTGAAATTAAGTTCAAAACTCATGGTATCATCTATTCCTTTCAGTTTGTATTTGATATATGCTGGGTGTTCTTGGTAATATTTATGGTTTTTAGTATAATTAACTGTGGGGAACGTGAAGCTTTTAGTTTGTCAGGAAATGGGGATCTCATTTCAATACAGTGACCAGCAGCAGGCATAAGTACAGTAAGTCTTCACTTAACACTGGCAATACGTTCTTGGAAACTGCAACTTTACTGAAACAACGTATAATGAAACCAATTTTATCACAGGCTAATTGATATAAACAAGAGTTAAGTTCTTACAACATATTTCTGGTCATGAAAACTCTCCAAACAGCTAAATAAAGACCCAAAACACTTCTAATAATAAACACTGAAATAAATGTGAGCTATACATATATTTAATAAAGATTAATAAAAACAAGTTAAGATAATTTTCCAACCTGCTTATTCCAGTTCAGGGCTGCAGGTGGCCAATGCATCCTCTGGCAGCTCAGGGTGCAAGGCAGAACCCCACCTTGGACAGGACAACTTTCCATTTCAGGGCACCCTCACACACACCTGTGCTCACTCAGAGAGGGGCAAGTTAGACACACCAATTCACGTTATGTTCCCATCTGTGGGATGTGGGAGTCCCCAGAGAAAACCCACACAGAGGTGGGGGAAATGTAAAAACTTCACACAGTGGCCCCAGCTGGGAATAGTTTTTTTTTTTTTTTTCTCATCAATCGTTCTAACAAAAGAACATTGAAAAACAATGTTATTCTATGACCTGCTCTACTGCAATTGGAAACAACTTCATTCCAAAGTAAGACAATTATCTTTATTATTGACTTTTGTTAGCTTCCTAAAACTAAAATCATCCCTAGGCAAAGATACATTTTTATTAGCACAAAGGTAGAAGACAACTTTTATTATCAAAGGCCTTTATCAAGCCTGTAGCTTCATTATAACCAGCCCTCAATGGCAGAAGTTGATGACAGTTACTCAACAGTTAAATTTTAGTTTAAGGGTCTTTGTGAACTGCAAAATTGAACTGGCTTTTAGAAGAAATCCAAAGCCATGTCCAAGAGGAGTTAAGTAAGTTCTATCTCCGGCATTTTATGTTTAATAAAAAACCATAGAATCAAAATGTAAAATTATTTAATTGTGTCTCTGAGTTACTTAAGTGTAGCAGAGCCCCTGTCTGAGATGGCATCATTTTCTCCTTGAGTCTAGGGTGAAATTAGATATCTCGAGACCTAGTTGGGATCCTAGGGGTCTATTAACATGGGAGTCCGGGAGCTCTGTTGGGAGGGCGTGTGTTATTTAGTTCTTTCTTAACTACCCTCACAGGTAGAGCAGAAAATGGCAGGCTTTAAAATCTTAAAAAATTGTACAGAATTTAATGGGTAGAGTAAGCACATAGCAGCAGACATTAGGTAAAGGGGAACTACAAGCCAAATATCTCAGAGCCAATGTCAGAAAGAAAAGTTTCAGATAAGTAAGTTCAGAACAAAGGGACTTAAACAGAAGTTAAATGTAGCATAGAATGAAAATGTGTGCAACATCATTAGTCAATACACACAATGAGATACCACTATACACACAGCAGAATGGCTAAAATAAAAAGATTAGCAGTTCCAAGAACTAATGAGGATGTTGAGCAACCAGACCTCTTATACATTGCTGAAGGTAGTCTATTGGTACAACCAGTTTGGAAAACTCTTTGGCAATATTAACAAATATATACTCCATGACCCAGCAATTTTTTTTCCCAGGTAACAAAAATAAGTGCATATCTGAGTTTCTGGTCTGGCATGTGAAAAGCTTGGAAGTAATTTCTCTATCCTAACAACAAGTAAAAAGCTGAACAGAAAAATCAACAACTCTTAAATATGTCATAGAAGTGAATCACAAGGCAAAGCAATACCACCAAAATGGAGAAACAAGCAGGCAAATACAGACTCACAATTTTTACTGCAGCTGAAACCCATGAGCAGAAATCTCCATGAGAACCAACACTAAAGTTGGAAAATCTGAACTGTAACTGATAAATTGCTGAAGGATCATTGGGGACAAGTCTAAGACTTAAAAACTCTAGAGGTATCTAATCATGGGATGGGTGGAAAGGCACACTCTTGTGAGTTTTACTTCCTGGAGCTCTAACAACTTCTCACAGTGAATGTCAAAGAGAAATCCCTCATACTTCCAGCAAAGAACAGGGGAAAAGAAAGCATTTTTTAAAGAAGACAGAGAATTCTGTTCTTCTTAACAAGACCTGCCCTCACAATTTTTACTGCAGCTGAAACCCATGAGCAGAAATCTCCATGAGAACCAACACTAAAGTTGGAAAATCTGAACTATAACTGATAAATTGCTGTCCTCAAGAGAATCTGTTCTACTAGAGCCTAACCTATTGGATTTTATCAGAGTCTAACTGACATGGGGAAAGGAAAAAAAAAAAACACAACTCCAGTTCACTATAGTCATCCTGTCCCACCTCAGGAGAGGGGAAAAACTGAGAAGTACTTGTTACCTTCACAGTCCAGGGACACTAAAAGATTGACACCTATTCATAGAACTATAGAATGCTTCCCCTCTTCCAATATCATACTTTAAAAGCCCATTTACTGGAGTTTCTTTTACCCAGTACATTATGTCTAGCTATCAAGAAAAAAATTACAAGGCATACTAAAGGTAAAAAACACAGTTTGAAGAGAAAGAGCAAGCATCAAAACCAGATTCACATATGACAGTGATGTTGAATTTATCAGACCATTAATTTTAAACAACTGTGATTAATATGATAAAGTCTTAAAGGAAAATTGTTTTTCTACTCATTATACTGTTGACATTATACTTTCCACACTGAGTAATTGTCCAATTTCTCTTTGGACAACAACTGTGTGTCTTATAATTTAATTCAATTCTGATACTAACTTTCCAGGGTTAGCACAGACTCTCATAAGCTAAGGGCTCAGTCCCACAAGACTACCCCACAAATTAGATGCCAGTTGCAAGTAGTGGGTCACAAGTTATCCAACTTGGCTACAAATCAGGGTTGTCCCAAAAAACTGTCCTCAGCTTTGATAATTTGCAATAACAATTCATGGAACTTAGGAAAATAATTTACTTACATTTAATGGTTTTTTTTAAAGGATAGAAAAAAACCAACCTGATGAAGAGGTACGTAGGGCGAGGTCTGCAAGGGTCCCAAGCACAGGAGCTTCTGTCCCCAGTAAGGTAGACCACACTCTTGGCACCTTCACCAACCTGGAAATTCTTCAAACCCCACTGTTTAGTGTTTTTATGGAGGTTCCATTAGATAGACATGATAGATTAAATCACTGGTGATTAACTAAACCTGCAACATCTCATCTCTGCCTGGAGTTCTGGGATGAGAGCTAAAAGTTCTAACCCCCTAATCATATAGTTGTTTCCCCTGGCAACCAGCCCTCATCCTTCAAGAGTCATCTTATTAAAATAAACTCATGTATGGTTGAAAGGGGCTTATTATGAATAAAAAAAAATCCTATCACTCCTATCACTCAGGAATTTACAAGAGTTTTAGAAGCTCTGTACTGGGAACCAGAGACAAAAAAGGAAATACATATTTCTTATTATATCACAATGCCATAGGACTCTAATAGAAAAAGTAGACAACAGAGACTAACAGATGGGTGATACAAGCAGACAGTTTAAAATTTTAAGAACCAAAAGCAATACTAAAAATCAAAGAAACACTTGAACAGAAATGAAGAATGCCTTTGATGGGCTCATTAGTAGATTGAACATGACTGAAGAAAGTATCTCTGAGCTTGAGGATATAGAGATAGAAACTTCCAAAACTGAAAAGCAAAGAGAAAAAAGACTGAAAAAAAAAAAAAAGAATATCCAAAAACTGCAGGAAAATTACCAAAGGTGTGACTTCTACACACACACACACACACACACACACACACACACACAAATAAAAAATAAAAAAAAATAAGAGAAAGAGAAGAGAGAAAGAAACAGAGGCAAAACTGGAAGCAATAATGACTGAAAAATTTCCCCAAATTAGAGTCAGACATCAAACCACAGATACAGTAACTCAGAGGATATTGAGCAGAATAAATGCCCCCCAAAATACACTTAAGAGTATCATGTTCAGACTATAGAAAAATCAAGCATAAAGAAGATATCCTGTATATTGCAAACTCTAGGATAATAGAAAAAAGTAAAAAAAAAAAAAAAAAGAAATATCATCAATTTACAGAGAAAGGAAAGAAAATAGAACCATATAAAATGCTCAATTAAAACCACAAAAGGCAGAATTGAATTAAAAATAGGAACAAAGCAAAAGTTGCCAAGAGAGTAAATCTTAAATGCCCTCATCACAAGAAAAAAACATTTTGTGAGTATGTATCGGATGGATGTTAACTAGACTATTGTGGTGATTGTTTTGCAATATGTACCAATATTGAATCATCATGTTGCCCACCTGAAACTAATATAATATTATATGTCAATTATACCTCAGTAAAGAAATAGGAGCAAAGAACAAAGGCAACAAATTGAAAACTAATAAATATGGTAGATATTAATCCAATTATATCAATAATCACTTTAAATATCAGTGGTCTAAACATACTATTAAAAGAGAGATTATCAGAGTAGATCCAAAAACAAAACTCAACTATATATTGTCTACAAGAAAACTACCTTAAAATTAAAGACATATATAGATGAAAAGTAAATGGATGGAGGCAGATACAACATGCTAACACTAATCAAAAGAAAGCAGGAGTAGCTATTTTAATTCAGATAGAGCAGATTTCAGAGCAAGAAAAATTATCAGAAAGAAGTGGGGTATTCAATAATGATAAAAGGGTCAATTCTCCAAGAAAACATAAAGATCTTTAATCTGCATGCCCCTCACAACAGAGCTTCAAAATACATGGGGCAAAAGCTAATCGGCAGGGAGAAATAGAAGAATTCATTCTTACAGTGCAGATTTCAACACCTTTCTACCAGCAATGTACAGATTTAGTAGGCAGAAAATTAGTAACTACATAGTTGAACTCAATAGATCTATGATCAAATGTATATAATTAACATCTGTGGGCTACTTTGTCTAGCAATAGCAGAATACATATTCTTAAGCTCACATGGAACATTTACAAGACAGACCACATTATGGAACATAAAACATACCTTAACACATTGAAAAGAAGAGAAGTCATGTAATGTCTACTCTCAGACCACGAGAGAATTAAACCAGAAATCAATGGAAAGATAGCTGGCAAATTCCAAAATATTTGGTGATTAAACCACTCTTGTAAATAAGTCATAGGTCAAAAAAAAATCTCAAGAAAAATTTAAAATAATTTTAACTGGGTGAAAATGAAATATGACTTATCAAAATTTGTGAGATTCAGCAAAAGCAGTACTTTGAGGAAAGTTTACACATGGAATGCATATATTAGAGTTTTGGTGTATTCAGAGTGGCATAGCCATAGATGGAATGTGTATATTAGACAAGAAAATAGATCTAAAATCTATAATCTAAGCTACCATCCTAGGAAACTAGAAAAAAAGAGCAAACTAAATTCAAAATAAGGAGAAGTAATAAAATAATAAAAATTAAAGCAGAAATCAATAAAATTTAAATGTGAAATCAATAGAGAAAATCAATGAAACCAAAATCCAGTTATTTGAAAAGATCAATGAAATTGATAAGCCTCTAGCTGGACTAACTCAGAAAATAAGAGAAAGTATACAAATTACTGACATCAGAAATGAAAGAGGAATCATCACTACTACTTAATTAAAAAAAACACAAAGAAATATTATGAACAGTTCTATGCCCATAAATTTGATAATCTCGATGAAAAGAATCAATTGCTTGAAAAACACAATCTGTTAAAATGTACACAAGAATAAATAGACTCTCTGAATAGGCCTATCTCTATTAAATAAATTGAATTGATAATGAATAAACTTCCAAAACAGAAAGCACTATGCCCAGATGGGTTCACTGGTGAATTCTACTAAATATTTATAGAAGAAATTATACCAATGCTCTACAATCTTTTCCAGAATTTAGAAACAGAGGACATATTTCCTAACTTATTTTATGAAGCCATTGTTATACTAATATCAAAAACAGACAAAGATATTACAAGATAAGACTACAGACTAATATCCCTCATTAATATTGATACAGCCTCAACAAAATATTTGCAAATTGAATGCAAGAATTTGTAAAAATAATTTAACCACAATTAAGTGGTATTTATCATGGGTATCCAAGGCTGTTTTGACATTCAAAATCAATTAATGTAATCTATCACATCAACAGACTAAAGAAGAAAACTCACATGACGGTATCAGTAAATGCTGAAAAAGCATTTGACAAAACTCAACACCCATTCATGATAAATACATGAACTATACAAAGCAAACTATACAAAGAGAGAGAAATATCCCCAACTTGCTAAAGAATATCAACACAAAACTACAACTAACATTAAATAGGAATTTCTGCTCAGATGAAGACCAAGGCAAGGATGTTCCCTCTCACCACTCCTTTTCAGCATTATACTGGAAGTGCCAGCTGATGCAATAAGAAAACAAAAGAAAATATAAAGAATACAAATTGGGAAAGAAGAAATAAAACTCTCTTTATTCGCAGATGACACAATTATCTATGTAGAAAATCTCCACCACCCACCCCCCTGCCCCGCAAAAGCAACAAAAATACTCCTGGAACTAATAGGTAATTATAGCAAGGTTACAGGATACAAAGTTATTTACAAAAGTCAATCACTTTTTATAAACCACTAATAAACAAATATAATTTGAAATGAAAAACTCAACCATTCACATTACTGCCCTTCAAAGGAAATACTTAAGTATATATCTTATATGTACAAGATCTATATGAGAACTGCAAAACTCTGATGAAAAAAATCAAAGAACTAAATAAATGGAGAGATCATCCATGGTCAAGGATAGGAAGACATCATCATCAGGTTCTTCCCAACTCAATTTAAAGAGTCAATGCAATTCCAATCAAAATCCTAGCAGGTTATTTTGTCGTTATCAACCAATTGATTCTGAAGTTTCTATGAAAGGCAAAACACCCAGAATAGCCAACACAATATTGAAGGAAAAGACCACAGTCACAGCACTGACACTGACTTCATGAATTAATATGAATCTATAGTAATCAAGTGTGATGTTGGCAAATATACAGATAGACTAGACAAATAAATCAATGTAATAAAATAGAAACCCCAGGAATAGTACCACACAAGTATATCCAACTGATCTTTGACAAAGAAGCAAAGGCAAATAATGGAAAAAAGAGTGGATAGGAAAAAAATGGCTAAGATGACAAAGACTCTGTTCATCCTTCTGGTGACCAAATCAAAGTTGTGATAGAAACAAGGAGCAGCAGTAACAAAAAATTGCCTGGGATCTAGATGAATAAGCCATACAACCATGGAGAAATCCAAGAAATCACCTGCAATAACAGAAGATAGGATGAGATGAGGATAAGGGGCTGCCTGGTGTGGAGTGGTTGTGGCAGCAGCAGAAACCTCTTAAAGAGGCCGCATCTGAGAGTGAATTTTCCCAGTGATGGACCTGCTCGCTCTGAGCACTGGTGCCAATTTGGCTGTATGCAGGGGGCACCAGGGACTTACAGGGAGACATTGCCAGAGTGGGGGTGGGGCGAGACTCGTTCTGCACAGAAAGAAGTGCTGGTGGTATCGATTGGTCCTTGTTGAGCCTCCCCCACTCCCAGTGCCAGACACAGCACCTCCATAGCTGAGATGTCATCAAACTGGATAACAGAGATCGCTATGCTCAGAGGATTCCATGAAACTCCACCTCCTACAACTCTCCGCCCCATCCCAGCTACATCCTGGAGTGTCCTCTCTTAGTCAGTTGCCCCTTGCTGAACAGTGCCTATAGTAACACTGGTGGCAGCTGGCCTCAGTTTCTGGTGTGCCCTTTTGAGGCAACTATAAGCACAGCATTTGTGCATTGCTCTCTGAATCTCAACAGGTGTCCTGGAGGGACAAGAGGCTTGGACTAAATTTGGCCTGCAGCTGAATCCCTCTCAGGACTGTGCCACTGGATACTTACTTCACAAATCCACATTAATAAGACTGAAATACTTGGGAGCTTTACTTAATTCCTAGAAACAGACATGGAAAGGTAGCCAAAGTAGGAAGACAAAGAAGCAGAAACCATATAATAGAGTCAAGTAATCTAACAGATGCCGACTTCAGAACACTGTTTATAAAAATGCTCAATGAACTTTTGGGAAGTGTAGATGAATTCAGTGAAAACTTCAACAAAGAGATAAAAAATATAAAAGTAAAAATGAAAATTATAAAAGAGAACCAGTCTGAAATGAAGAACACATTATCTATGATGAGAAGTATATTAAATGGAATAAACAAAAGAATAAACAAAGTGAATAAAGAAAAGGACCAAATGACCTATCTAGAAGATAGGAAAGCCAAGGACACTCAATCAAATTGTCAAGAAAAAAGAGGCCAAGACTATAATAATAATTTAAGGAGCATGTGAAACATTTTTAAAGGTTAAAATATCCATTTGATTGGCATACCTGAAGAAAAACAAGATGTTGAACATCTGTTTGAAGAAATAATGATGAAAAACTTCCCTAACCTGGTGAAGGAAATGAACATAAAACCCCAGGACGCTCAGAAAATGCCAAAAACCAAGGATCCAAAGAGGCCCACACCATGTCACATCATAATTAAAATGCCAAAATTTGAATACAAAGAAAGAATATTAAAAGCAGCAAGAGAAAAACAGATAATTACTTATAGGGGAATGCCCATAAGACTGGCAGCTGATTTCTCAAAAGAAACTATGAAGGATAGAAGGGTCTGCTACAAAATATTAGATGTGATGAAGACCCAAGATCTACAACCAAGAATAATTTATCCAGCAAAGCTATAATTGAGAGTTGAAGGACAAAGAGCACTTCAGACAAAAATAAACTAAAGGAGTTTATCACCACCAAGCCAGTGTTACAGAAAAAAAAACATGTCCGAAAAACAGGGATAAAGAATGGTAACAACTACATTCCTGTCAATAAGTACCTCAAATGGAAAAGAATTAAGTGCTCCAACTAAAAGATAGAGTGGATGAATGGATAGGAAAACATGACCCCTACATGTTGCCCCAAGAGACTCACTTCAAATTAAAAGACACACACAGACTAAAAGGAAAAGGATAGGAAAAGATATTGTGATGGACCTAGAAGTTATTTAAGTCAAACAGAGAAAGATAAATAGTATATGATTTCACTTATATGCAGAATCTAAGGAATAAAAAGAACAAACTAATCAAAAACAGACTCACAAATATAGTGGACAATTTGGTGACATACAGAGAGGGGAGGGTTTAGAGGGCTGGGAATTGCGTGAAGGGTTAAAGAAGTACAAATTAGTAGCTCATGGATGGCCATGGCCCTGGGAAACATGGCATAGGGAATGCAGTTAGCATTAATATGATGGCTAGGTGGAGGGCCAGAGTAGGGAAGGACTAATCGGGGACAATCGCTTTATGAACTATATAGATGTCTAACCAATATACTGTATACTTGAAACTAATTAAATTAAATAAATTAAAAATTAAAAATTTTTAAAGAAAATAATTAAATTAAAATAAATTTTAAAAAGTGGAAAAAAGAGTCTTTTCAACAAATGGTGCTAGAACAACTAGACATCCACATACAAAAAAGGTATCTAGACATGGACCTTATACTCTTCGCAAAAATAAACTCAAAATGAATCACAGAACGAATTTTAAAATGCAAACCTATAAATTTCCCAGAAGATAACATAGGCAAAAATCTAGATGACTTTTGGTATGGTGATGACTTTTTAGATACAACATCAAAGGCACAATCCAAAATAGAAAGAATTGATAAGCTGAACTTCATTAAAATTAAAAACTTCTGCTCTGCAAAAGACACTCTTAAGAGAATAAGGAAGAAAATCACAGACTATGAGCAAGTATTTGTAAAAGACATATCTGATAAAGGACAGTTATCCAAAATATATGAGGATCTCTCCAATCTCAACAACAAGCAAACCAACCCAATTAAAAAATGGGCCAAAGATCTAAACAGAAACCTTATCAAAAAGATATACAGATGGCAAATAAGCATGTGAAAAGATGTTTCATACCATATATCATTAGGAAAATGCAAAATAAAATGAGATACCACTAGATACCTATTAGAATGACCAAAACGAGAACTACATGACAACATCAAATGAGAAGTAATAGAAATTCTCATTTATTGCTGGTGGGAATGCACACAGGTTTTAAAAACAGCTTTACGTATAACTGCCAAAACTCAGGAGTAGACTAGATGTCCTTCAGTGGGTGAATAGATAAATAAATTGTGGTAAATCCAGACAATTGGGTATTATTCAGTGCTAAAAAGAAATGAACTCTCAAGCCATGAAAAAATATAAAGGAAACTTAAAGACATATTACTAAGTAGAAAAGCTAATCTGAAAAGTTTACATAGTATATGAGTCCAATCATTTGACATTCTGGAAAAAGCAAAAATAAGGCAACAGTAAAAGAGTTAGTGGTCTCTTTGGATTAAGAAGGAGGAAGAGATGAATAGGCAGAGCACGGAGGATTTTCAGGGCAGTGAAACTATTCTGCATGATATTATAATGGTAGGTAAATGTCATTATGCATTTGTTAAAACCCTCACAATGTATACCACCCATAGTGAACCCTAATGTAAACTACAGACTTTGGATGAGAATGATGTGTCAATGTAGATTCATCATTTATAACAAATGTTGATAGTTGGAAGGTTGTGCATATGTGTGGGCAGAAGGTATATGGGAAATTTTCATACCTTCTGCTCCATTTTGCTGTGAAACTAAAACTGCTCGAAAAAATAAAGTCTATTAAAACAAAACAGAAAAAGTGCATATGCCCATCAAAAATCATATTTATAACAATCAAAGCAGCATAATGGAAATATAAACTGTCACACTTGCATTCAATGGAATACTACATGGCTAGAACAAGCTACAGCTGCATGCAACGACATGGATGAATCTCACCTAAGAGACACAAGAGTACATATTTTATTGTTCCATTTATATTGAATTTAAGAACAGGCAAAACTATTGTGATAGAAATAAAGATCACAATTGCCTTTGTACAGGGAGAAGTTTGAGTTAGGAAGTATGAGAGAATCTTTTGGAGTGCCAAAAATGTTCTATATTCTTATGTGGGTGGTCAGTCTTTTGAACAGAAAGGGGACTACCCTTTCTGACAAGCTCAGGGACATACCCTGGCATGACTGACAAGATTAACAACTGAAATTAACCATATGAAATGATCTGATCATAAAAATTCCTGAGTAAGTTATAATAGGAGGTCACATCTTAGACCCATAATGATAAATAATTCACTACTTTGAGCCAGCCCTGTGCATTGTTTTTGTGCATCTGGAATAAAACATACTTAAAATGTCAGAATGATTCTCTTCTCCAGGTCTCCAGAGATAAGCATCCCTATACTGGGGCAAGGCAAACCCAACATTCTTCATTGTAATCTTTTACCCACATACCTCCGTATGTTAAATATTAACTGTCCTACATCCACCAATGCAAAAGAAATATGTATCTCTCCATTGTGCTTTCTATCCTAGAGATTTCTGTGCTTTGCCTTCTCCCACCTTTTTAATCTGCCACCAATTGATTTCATACAACCTTTCTTATGTCTTCTCCTTAGATTCTTATGTATAAAATGAACTGCAAACTTTATACTTAATGGCAAAAAAAAAAAAGCCTCTGGGAGCATTGTCTCAAACCTTTGAGACTTTGCTTCCGGGTCTGGCTCTTAGCCTTGGCTCAAATAAACTTTTAACCATTCTTTAGGTTTGGAATTTCTTTCGTCAACATTACACAGGTGCACTCATATATAAAATTCGAGCTATATACTTAAGATTTATGCCGTTTGCTGTAAAGCATGGAGTATTTCACTCCAATTATCCTTCAGCCTGGTTCCCATGTTCTCATACCTGGGTTCCTACCTAGATAAAGCTTAAATGGGGGTCATCAGTTGAAATCCTATGGGTCATCGACAGCCCAATATGCTAGCAGCTTTGGTGATAAGAGAAGGTAGCACCACCAGTGGCAGCAGCAGCAAAGAGAACCCTTTGCAGGGGCAGCAATGTCCTCAACTTCAGGCATTTACAGTTTCAACAGCTAGAGCAGCACCTTTAGTTAAAGAGGTTTTGGTACTAGGGGCATCACAGCTGTTTTTGATATTTGTGGGGCCTGGAGACTTCACCATTGAGATGGAAGGAGAAAAATGGAAGCTACATTGTGGGAACCAAGAGAGCCAGTTCACAGACTGCTATCACTCAAGGAGGTCAATGCATTTATACCCTTGTTTTATACTAGAGTTCTGAATCATTGGAGGTAGAAAATGGAAACACACAGATGAAGAACAAAATGGCAGCCTCATTACTAATAGAGTAATGGGAGAAGAAAGTGTAGAAACCTGAGAAGAATGGTATTTTTAATACTGAATTTCAGGATTAGACAGGTTTATTCAAATATTAAAGGCAGTGCTGGGAAACTTTAGCTCTCTGCTCCCATATAATGACAAAGTATTTATCATTTACCTCATGATCAAGAACAGCCAGAAGCGCACGTCATCTGTGATAAAGACTCCAACAATGAGGAAGGATGGAGGAGCTAAGCTATAAGTGCTCATTTTTTTATGCCAAGCTCCTTGATCAGGTAAGTCACTACCTCACAGAGAAGGAGAGAAAATAAGGCAGCACTGTGCCACATGAACAGGTGTTTCCTACCTGGAAATCTCAGAAGTGGAGAATGAGTGCCTTTCAGTAACTGCCCCAGACATCTGGCAGGAATAGGAGAATCCTGAGTTTGTGCAGAGCAGACAAGGAATTGTCATGACTGGTAAAGTCCATTTTTAGTCAGATAATGGTGTGGCCTTGGAATTAGGTTGCGATAGAAATGGCACACCCTGCATTTAGGAAATTTTGATATAACATCTGGCAGTAATCATCTTATGTCAGGATCCTCAGAAGATATCAGGAAGCAACAGAAGATGATTAATTTTTGTCTATTTATGAGAAGGAAAAAAAAGGCAGCCTCGTGTTTGGATCAGAATGTGATTGCCACAAATCTGGATGCACTTGCCCCATGATGCTTGGAAAAAGAACATGCCTTCTTCTTATGAAGTAACGCTGTGGTAGAGGAGGAGATATGTTTTCATTAAGGATGGTCTTTTATCTGGACAGCCAGATCCCCCATGAAGAGGTCAAACCTGACTTCTCTCTCATCTAAAATGGGAGCAGGATTCTGATCAGATCTTCTGGTATAGAAAGCATGGAAAAATCTCAATGTGCTTTTGGAGCACATTGCTTTTATACACAAAATAAGAGTAAAAGTTTAATGTCTTTTCAAGATAAGAGAAAGTGAAAAAAATTACTGTCAAGTTTTACTACAAAGATGTAGAATTGCCGCAATCATGTGTACAATGTGTGAAAAGTACCACAAATTTAAGGTACTTCACAAAAATTGAGCTTGGGACAGCATACTTTCAGTTATTACTATATGGCATTTTCTTAATGTTTTAGAAAATATTAATATTTTGAGAATCATTCATATTTTTACATATAATAGTTCACTTAAATATAGGATGTATCAGCTTCTTCATTAAGAGCTTTATTCAATACTCCAATACTAGTATTATGTAGCTTTAATTTTATAATGAAAGTCGACATCATAAAATAGAATCCACTTGAAAAATAATGCTTTAACATATTTTTTTAGTCAAAATTTCAGTAGTCTATAGCAACTATGCCATGAAACACAAATGGAAAATTTCAAATTCTCTGCTAGGGAGATTATCAAGCCAATCAATGCATCTTTGAGAGAGAAAAGATGTTCTGGAGAGAGAAGCCTGGAGGTTCATAGAGCAGACATGACCAGAAGGAACACTAGCAAGGGTGGAATAGGGATGTGAGCAACCACAAAGAAGGAGTGAAGGTTGTGACAAACTGCCCCCATTTCACAATTTTACAAAGGATGTGGGTCTAAACTTCTAGCAAATTGAGATGGAAAATTTATAAAACCATAGTTACTTAAGGCAGGTCTTCAAGTTTTGCTTTATTCTGTCATAAAACTTCCTTTAATTCTGTGGATCATTGCAGTGATAAGCATCTGCAAACAAAAAGACATTCTTCATAGGAATAAGAAAAGAAACTATTCATTTTTTATATAGGCACTGTTTTCTTTCTCCCTGATTTATTTAATCGTGGGCTTCTTCATCTGTCCTGAATCTATGGGAAAAGACATTTTTCTGTTAGTCATTGAATGTCTATTTCTCCCCTCCCTGCACTACTGATCAAGAGAAGCAAACTTTTCACCTTCTTGAAACTCTGTTTAAAATGTTTCTTGTATGACTCAGTTGACATATTCATTGGTTGATAAGCCATCCCATTATGACTAACCAGGGTCTACTTTTGACATCTTTCAGTAGAAGAAATGAATTGCTGTGTAAAAATTTCCCTTCAGGTGGCCTCTACCTCAATCATAACAACAAACTAATTCTATAATGGGAAACTTTCTTTTTAAGGGATCAGAATATTATATTAATGCAAAGCACTTACTGCAAGCAAGTTCTCTACCTCTTAAAATAGAAGAGAATGACTCTCAACTGCTGTAGGGTTTTTTAAAAAAGTTCTTTACTTAGCATCCAAAAATAAGACTTTTTTCTAGTGTTTCAATTTTCAGAAAAATAAGAACATCCCTCCTAAGAAGCTGTCATCGTCATTAAGCTCTCTGAATGCAGCTGACTGAAAAGTGGGCTTTTGCATGCAAGGTGGAAATCTACATTCAACTGAAGGTAACTAGAAAGCTAACATTTAATAATAAGATGCCATAGGATCCAGGTCTTCTCTTCCTAACCTCTCTAAAGAACCTTGTATATTATTCATAGTGAGTTTCAAAGCAGACCTGGATCACTGGGCACTTGGGAATGGGTTGACAGTTATGGGAGCTTTACTGTAAGATGAAGCCACAGCGACAGACTGGGTTTGAGAATATGATAGAGGGACCATGATTCAATAATTGTGGATGTTCTCAGGGATTTTGGGGAACCACAGAATATCATAAGAGATTTTCACAACATGTATTTAAAGTGAAGGGGAAAGCAAAAGGAAGAGAAAGATATATAGAGTAGTAGAACAAAGGAAAGCTAAATAGAAAAAAAGTAGCTATGTGTCAATTGTAGAGTGAATAGCAAAGATAATTAAAATTATTTAACATCAATTATTTAAATTTAAACCTTCCAATGCCAATTTAGGTTATTACACAGTTGATGCTTAGACCTTATTTTAAATTATATAATTATTAGTACATTTTGTCAAAATCCCCTGAATTAGATTAGTAAATTATTACTGATCACATTGCTTACTATTATATCAATAAATGTCAATGCCAGGTATTAAAGGAGCAATTTTTTTAATCACCATTGCACAAGTATTTCTTCAGCTCATTGTTTCACTTTTATATTTGACAGGGAGACCAATTTGCTACTAAGTTTGTTTCTCCGGCTTGAGCTGTAAAAAAGCAGCATCCTCCCAGAAGCATTTTGACTTGATGCAATATTATAGAGATGCCAAGACACAATTTCAGTGAGATCCATACTCACTCAGGTAAATTCAACTAAATTTATGGGCTATGTTAGCTAAATTGTAAAATACTATTCAGTCATTCTGCTTACTTTTTATACTGTCACAATTTCATCTGACTCCTATCTAAAATTGATGTGAAGGTTGCATGTCTATGACACTGAAAATTGTTAAAAATATACTGATCTTTATAAGCTTAAAGTTGTGTACTGCTCTAAACCATTAGCATCCTTATTTATCCTAAGAGCATACATAATATTTAGAAGTGTAGATAATTGATAATGTAAGGCCAACTGCATACAACTTGATGATTAGTATTCTTTTCTTAGCATTTTATTTAGTAATATTTAGTAATAGGCCAATGGCATTCTTTGTAAAGAGTACTAGTCATTCTTGAGCTTAGCTTTTTTAATTATTATATTTTTATTTTTTTCAATTATAGTTGACATACAATATTATATTGGATAAGTTTCAGGTATACAACACAGTGATTAGATATTTATGTAATATATGAAGTGGTTACCCTGATAAATCCAGTACCCATCTGACACCATTCATAGTTATTACAATACTACTGACTATATTCCCCATGCTATATTCTATATCCCCATGACTATTTTGTAACTACTTATTTGTACCTCTTAATCTTCCCCTTCACCCATCCTCCCACTCCCCAATCTGACAACTATCAAAATGTACTCTGTATCTATGAGCTTGTTTCTATTTGTTTTCTAGATTCCACATATGACATTTGTCTTTCTCTGTCTGACCTACTCCACCCAGCATAATTTCTTCCAGGTCCATTCATGCTGCTGCAGATGGCAATACTTTATTCCTTTTTATGGCAGAGTAGTTTTTATGGTGAGTGCATACACACACCATCCTTTGTTATCCATTCATCCCTTGATAGACACCCAAGATACCTCCATATCTTGGCCACTGTAAATAATGTTTCAATGAACATATGGATTCACATGTTCTTTTGAAGTAGTGTTTTGAGTTTCTTCAGATAAATACTCAAAAGTGGGATTACTGGTTCTATTGTTATAAAGTCTTTGTTTTAAAGTCTATTTTGTCTGGTATAAGTATTGCTGTCCCAGCTTTTCTTTGATTTCATTTTCATGAAACATCTTTTTTTTTTTTTTTATCCCTTTACACTCAGTCTCTGTGTCTTTCAATCTGAAATGTCTCTAGTAGGCAGCCTGTCTGCACTTCTTGGGCTTGTATGTCTGTTTCCTTCACCAGATTAGAAAAGTTTTCCAACATTATTTCTTGAAATAAGTTTTCAATTCCTTGTTCTTTCTCTTCTCCTCCTGGTATCACTATGATTCAAATGTTGGTGTATTTAATATTGTTTCAGAGGCCCCTAAAACTATAATTTTGGGGGGATTCTTTTTTCTTGTTGTTGTTCCACTTAGGTGTTTTCTGCTACCTTATCTTCCAAATTGCTGATTTAACTCACTCTTCATCTAATCTACTGTTAATTACTCCTAAGGTATTTCTCCATTTCAGTTATTGTAATAAAATCAATTTATTAAAAGTTAATTTACCAATTTACCAAATATTAATTTTAGCTGATGTCTTTCTTGAACATATTTGCCCATCGGGAATAAATTATTCTTATATATATTCAATTCATTAATTTAATAAACATTTATTGAGTACCTACTATTTCTAGGCATATTCTGTGTGTTATATCCATAATAGGAACCATCAATAACAAAAAGTCACTGCTCTCATCACTTAAGGGATATGAACAATAAATACATAAAATATGTTAAAAAATAACATCAGGTAGTTTTAAGTGCTATGAAGTTACACTTACTTCTTTTCTTTCCATACTAGATTTCAGTGTTTTAGCACTGATTTCTATGCCCAGGAGAGCAGCCAGGAAAGAGAGTGACACTGATAAAGTCATGTGTGGATCTTTGGTCCCTATACTGGATGAGAGATGGGGGTGCAAAATGGTGTTTGAAGAGAGACCAGAATAAACATGGAGCATAAGCCATATGATATTTGAGGGAAGAATAGTTCAGGCTGAAGGAATAGCAAATATAAAGAACTTAAAGACAAATTCCTTAATCAATACTTACTAAAAAGAGTAGAGTAGAAGTAAAAGGTGATAAAAACATGACTGCCTATGTTCTCACTTGCTACAAGTTGAATTTCCTTAAAATGTTCCTATGAATATATGCATTTAATATATTCAAACAGAATATTTCTTAAAATATACTTCTGATAAATTTTGCAAATTCAGCAAATTAATTATTATACAAATGGATCTTTTCCTAAATTGGCATATAGGAGACTGACTTTCAATCAGTTAATTTCTTGCCAATTTTCCTAGAGTTTTACCTGCTATAAAATAGACATTTAATAAATATTTATTGAAATAATGATAGGGAAAAGACTATATGAAAGAAAATGTCAAGGATTATATTGAATATTACATCTAAAAACTGTAACATACTAAAACCTAATTTAGGCTTGGAACTAATATTCCCTCTCTCATAGTTGACCCCATGAAAAATACTTATGCAGGCCTTTGAACTGCAGTCACATAAAACCTATATCTGACCCAGTCTATCTCCTAGTACCTTCCTCTTTACCTTTGAAGAAGGCCCTGGAACTCAGCCTTCTTTCCTGCCTAGATGAATTGCTTTCTAGACCTTGAAAATTTGTTCCCCACACTACTGTACAATCTCCATAATTTCTTATTTTCTTCTGCACCTAAAGGTAAATACATAAGCTCTTTTAATTTTTAAGAATCTTATTCTTAATCTCAGAAAAGAAATAGAATGACAAAGCAGCTAATATGGCAAAAGTTAGAAAAGTTACAGAATTCTTTCTTACATTACCTGATCCTTGTTCCATTTAAGTTAGTGAATAGATCTATGAGGATAAGACTTTCATTTGTGGTCTTTTCCTCTTCTCTCTGAATTATATGAATTAGTTTTATCTCTTTATGATTTGCTGAAGAGCAAACTAGGTATTATAACTGGTTATTTAAACATGTTGATATTTATTTTAGCGAATATAGACCGTTGTTACAATAGTAGATATTGGTTCTAGCTTGTAGTGCCTCCAGAAAATGGCCCACCAGCTTGCCCCTCCTCTGCATACCTTTCCTAAATAGTTGTCAGCGATCTAAGATGGTATTCATCCCCTGAAAGTCAGCAACGAAAGGAAGAATAGAGACTGCAGTGTTGCTGGTACGTTCATATAAGATCCATGGTCTCTTCCCTGGTGACTCCAACAATTTGCTTGATTGGTCCTGAAGAATAAGAAGATCATCTCTCAGAATGACTCTTTATTATCTATTTGTTGTTCAGTCTGGATGTGTGATATAGTCAGTCTTCCAACTGCTAGAAAAGAAGGAAGCTGGTAAAGCAATGGAACTGCAGGGATACTATGTTTGGATGGCTAACAATGTAGGTAGGCATGAAAAGTGAGAATTTAAGATTTCCAAAATAATAGAGAGGTTTAGAAAGGAACTGTATGCCCCTGTTCTATATCTTCTGCTGAGACATTCCCCTAATATCAATATGGGATGAAAATAGTTTCCCTGTTACAAAGACAGAACAGAGGTACCTTACAATAATATAGAATGGCAGATATCTGAAAAATGCATTGCAGACTACTATACTTTGCTGAGATTTTGCCCTCTACATTTATTCCTGGGGGGTGAAGTTCATTAAACCACTTTTCCCTCTAGTTCCAATTTTAGATGTAATCAAGATAAAACAATATATGTTTCCTTCACCCAAATTGGCAGTTTGTAGCTTCTAGGACTGCAGCAATACATGATACCATTTAGTATATCCTTGGCCCTCCCCGCATGCTGCCTCCACAACTAAATGAAGAACATTGTTCATTTTCTTACTAACTCTCTGGCTCAGTCATCATGCTGAGTATAACATATAAGTACCAAGAAGCCAATGTTCAGGGCAAGGCTTCAATAAATGAGAGGGCAACAGAAAAGATGTAGAGGCAAAGTGGAAGAGCAAGGCTGAGCAATTGCCTAAACGGATACTATTACCAGGAATGTTGCCAAGGCAAGTGCTTTTACAGGTAGAGCAAGAAGTGCAAGGTAAAGAGTAAGATAAAAACCTGTTGTGAAAACTGGGGCCCAGGGTCAGAACTGGATATTGCTGAGCATCTTTGCTGCTAGATTATCAAGTGTTGAGTCACAGCCACTTAATTCCACTTATTAATATTTGTTTTATTCTATGGACTGGGGTGTGAGTGAGCCTACTATTGGCAGTTAGAGCTTCAGCTGTGAGGCAAGCTTCAGGGAATCTTCAAAAGTCAGACAAGAAGGACATGGGAAAAAATTTCTAAATATCAGAAGTCTGTTTCCAGGGAATTAGATGGGGGGATCAGGGACTTAAGGAATGTTCTTGGCAAAGAAGTTTGCATGCAGGAACTGGGCAAAAATAAAAGAATAATCCAGTAACATTTACATTCACACCTAGTGACAAGAGAAGGCAGGATAACTGAGCTGAACTTTTTCTATTCTGTTGCTTGCTAAATTTTAAAAGTGAGTTTAAAGAAAATGAGACCAAGTCTCCAGGTCAGGATAACCTGGCTATTTCAAATTAGATCCCTATGATCCTGAGTGTTTGCCCTTACCTGCTATCATTACCATGCCAGCCCAAGGCTGCCAGTCCAATCTTCTTCCCAACCTTGGTACCTAGGACTCTGATTTAGCTCATTAATATCTACCTCATTGCATTGACCTGATACAGCTACTGCTAGACTCCTGGCTTGTCTGCTGTCAGCCTAGCCCAAAGCTGAATTTTCACACTTATGGTAGACTTGCAAATTTAAAGACAGAAAATTAAGACTGTAATGACTGAGAATGAGAATAGGAACAGAAACAAACTGCAAGAGCAACAAGAAACCAAGAACACACAGAACTTAATTTTAGGCATCAGGTTTAGGCATCAGATTTCTTGGAGGTAGCTCCAGTTTGCTAAGTCCCTTATTCAATCAAATATAAGTATCAAGAAATATGAGAACCCTAGTTGTGTCCCTAAAGTCACTGTCTCTAATTAGATAGCAGTGGCAGCTCAGATGAGCAGAAACTCAGGGAACATCAGCAGTGACCCCTCTGTCTTTAGAATGTCACTCTCCTGCTATAAACTTTCAGTGAGTTCCTACTGCCCTTGAAATAATGGAACTCTTTAGCCTTGCCTTTAAGGTCCTATGAAAACTCTTTCTCTCACTAATCCCATTAATGCACCAAATAGTCCAGCAAAACTTAATCACTATTTCCTACACTTGACATGAATCTTTTCTATTTTTGACTTCTTCTCAAAGCTTACTATTGAATAACATTTTATTTTATTTACACATCCACATATAACTATTTTTCAATGCCATCTAAAAATGCCATCTTTTCCAGAATGCTTTCTTCCTGATTATACTAATCTCCAATTATATCTGTATCTTGCCCATTTCACTCAGTATTTTGACTATACAACTAAGTATGTCTTATCTCATCTTCTTGTATTACACTGAACATTCATATTCAGGTACAGAGATGATATTTTAGTTATTTTTAATTGACCAGAGTTGAACTAATTATATAGGTAATCTTTAGTTCATAATATCTAATCATTATAATCGAAGTAAAACACCTCGTTTAGATATTTTTCCTTTTTATCTCATTCCGCATTCATATTCCTTTTCTCATTGTCCTTCCTTCTCCATAAGCAACTGCTTAATGAGTTCAATGCATAACATAAATGTATATGTAATCTTGTAAAATATGGCATTTTACTTACTATATTTCGGTAGACTTTTTTCTACTTGTTCCTTTTTTACAGAGCATTGGGTTTCTTTTTAAAGCTCTATTCATGTTGCTCTGTAATTTGTTAATTCAGGCTGCCGAAGAGTATTTCAGAGTATATACCCTTCACATTTTACTCATTCCTTCAGTGATGAATACTAAAATTTCCTCTAATGCCTGCCATCACAAACAGTGCTTCAATGACTACTATTTCCAATAAGTTATATATACTCAGGTAAGGGCTGGCTAGTTCAGAGGGTATATTCAGTGGTACTCACTACTGAATTTTACTCTCACTAGCAATGTACAGCCTTGCAAATACTTGATCTTATCTGATGTTTTAAATGCTTGCTAATCTAATCAATACCTACTTATAATTCATGAATTTGTTTAAATTTCTCTTATCTGATTTTTCAGTGAGTTCGACCATTCTTCCTGTGTGTGTGTGCGCGCGCACGCGCGCGTGTGTGTGTGCATGTGTGTGTGTGTTCATTCTTTGGCTATTTAAATTTCCACTTATGTAATTTGCCTGTATATAGGCTTTGTCCATTTTTCAATTAGTTTTTCTGACTTTTTGTTATTGATTGATTTGTAGAAGTTTCCTTGTTTATTCTCAATATTAGCACATTGGTTTTAATTTGGCTGTGGTATCCTTCATTGAACAATTTTGATAAAATTAAATCATCAGAATTTTACCTTCTTGTTTGTGCTTTTTGTATCTACAACACCAGGACCATAAATTCATTCTATATTTTCTTCTTAAGCTTTATTGTTTTATCATTCAGATTTAGGCCTCTAATCCATCTGAGATATATTTATATCTACACACAAAGTGTGTGTGTATGTGTGTGTGTGGTATAAGATATGGATATTTTGTTTTTTTCGATGTGGTGAACTAATTTTTCCGTTACCACGTAGTAACTAGTTTATCTTTTTCTCATGGTTTTGTGGTACCACATTTTCATCTGAGGTTTCTATTCTGTTCAATTTCTTTGTTTTTGCATGAGTTCCATACTGTTTTTGAATACTGTAGCTTTGTTGTGTATCTTAAATTTTAGTAAGGCAAATTCCCTCCTTTTATTTTTTTTTCAAAGTTGATTTTGCCATTTATAAATCTTTATTCTTTTATATACATTTTAAAATAAGCATATAAGGTACTCAAAAACACCTAACTACAGTTTTGATTGGCATTTTGTAGTATTTATGCAGGATTTGGAGGGAAATTGATATTTTTAGAACATTAAGTTACCCATAAAGGTAAACTATTTCTCCATCTATTTAGATCTTTATGCCCTGTAATTAGATTTTAAAATATTCTGCAGAAAGATCTTGCATATTATTTTAAAGGTTTATGACTAGGTGGTTCGTAGTTTTCCTACCACTCTGTATAGTGCTTGTTTTCTATTATGTTTCTAGATAGTGATTAGTGGTATAGAGACATGTTACTGACTTTTGAATATTGATTTTGTAGCCAGCATCTTTGCTGAACTTCCTGATTTATTTTACCTTTTTGACCTGTTATAATATCTGTATAAAATTTTGCTTGTTGCTTTTATAACATTAGGTCTCAAATTCTCTTTTGACAAACATTAAGGTTAAGATTGATTAGCACTGTAGCATTTTTATTGTTTTTGTTGTTTATATTTCCTTTGTATATTTTTCAACATTTTTAATTTTACCTTTATATTTTTTTAAAAAATCTATTATTTTTACAATTAGTTTTTGTTTTGCAATCCAATATGAGTACCATAACATTTACTGTAATTACTGTTATGTCATTTCTACATTTCACATTCCCTTTACTATTCTATTCCTTTTTCTACTTATTCTTTTCTGCCTTCCTCCAAAAAAATAAAAATTTCTTCTGCTGGTTTGAGATTAACATTTTAATCTTATTTTTCTATTCGTTTATTCCTAACTTATTAATACCAATTGTTACACTTTTTCTTATTTTTCTATTTTCCAAGTTCATCAATATCTATATTTTTCCTCAAATGATACAAATAATTTAGTATTCTCTCACCTCTTTTCAGTTCTTCCCTGAAATATTTCTGTTCACATCATCTAGAATTTCCTTTTTTCCCCTCTTTGTTCTTTATTTTTTGTCCTTACATTTTTTAGACAAATATAAATGTTAAAAAGTTAATTTTTACCCTTTGTTCTCATATCTCTATAATGTCAAACTGATTTGTCTCTGTTCATTGAAATTGTTTTTTCTAAGTCTTTGTATTTCTAAAAATTTGTGATAAAATAAACATGACATAAAAGGTACCATTTTAATCATTTTTTATTTTTTAAATGTGGCCAAATACACAAAACATGAAATAAAATTTTCCGTCATAACTTTTTTAAAGTATATAGTTTAGTCAAGTACATTCATGTTGTCATGCATCCATCACCACTCTACATCTAGGAACACTTTCATCTTTCCAAACAAAACTCTGTATCTATTAAACAGTAACTCTCCATTCCTTCCTCCTTCCAGCCCCTGAAAACCATCATTCTACTTTTTGTCTCTGTGGGTTTGGCTACTCTATGTACCTCATATAGATGGAATCATATAGTATTTGTCCTCGTGTCTAGCTTATTTTACTTAGCATAATGTATTCAAAGTTCATTAATGTTATAGCAGGTATCAGGATTTTCTTTCTTTTTAAGGCTGAAAAATATTCTATTGTATGCATATGCCACACAGTATTTATCTATTCATCCATTGATAGACACTTGGCTTGCTTTCACCTTTTGGTTATTGTGAATACTGTTGCTATGAACATGAATATACAAATATCTGTTTGAGTCCCTGCTTTAAGTTCTTTTGGGTATATGCACAGATAATTGCTGAATTTATGATAATTCTAAAATCTATAATTCTAGAATCATGTGATAATTATATGTTTAAGTTTTTGAGGACTGGCATACTATTCTACATAATGGCTGTATCGTTTTACTTCTCCATTCCCACAAAGCAATGCATAGGGTTCTAATTTCTCCACATTCTCGTTAACATTTCGTGTTTTCTGTTTTCCATGATAGCCATTCTAATGGGTGTTAAGTGAGGTATCTCATTGTGTTTTGCCTTGCTTTTCATTAATGATTAGTGATCTTTTCTAAGAATGAGCATCTTTTTATATGCTTATTGACCATTTGCATCATGTCTTTGGAGAAATGTCTATACATATCCTTCCTTTATTTGTTTTACCCCATCTTTATTGAAATATAATAGACAATTAGTTGCTTGTACTTACATTATACATTTTAATAGGATTTTTTTCAATTATAGTTGACATACAATAACATACTAGTTTCAGCTGTATAGCATAGTGATCATATAACTCACAAAGTGATCACCTCACTAAATCCAGTATCCCTTTTCCCCCTTACATATTTATTACATTATTAACCATCTTCTGCATGCTACACTCTACATCTCCATGTCTATTCTGAAACTATCCATTTGTACTTCTTAATCCCTTTGCCTTTTTCTGTTCCCCTTAACTCTCCTCCCTTCTAGTATTCCTCTAAATATTCTCTGAGTTTATTTCTTTAGATTCCATATGTATGTGAAACCATGTGATATTTGCCTTTATCTAACCCATTTCATTCAGGGCAATATTCTCTAGGTCCATCAAGGCAATAACTTTTCCATCTCCTTCCTTTTAGTCTCTGTGTGTCTTTTAACTTGAAGTGAGACTCTCGTAGGTGGCATATGTAGGAGTCTTGTTCTCTTACCCATTCAACCACTCTGTCTTTTGGTTGGAGCACTTAATTCTTTTCCATTTGAGTTATGTGTTGATAGGAATGTAGTTATTCTTTATTCCTGTTTTGGTACATGATTTTTCTTCTTAAAGAAGTCCCTCCAACATTTCCTGTAATACTGGCTTGATGGTGATAAATTTCTTTAACTTATTTTTTCTGGGAAGCTCTTTATCTGTCCTTCAACTCTAAATGATAGCTTTGCTGGATAAATTATTCTTGGTTGTAGATCCTGGGTCTTCACATTACATATTTTGTGCCAAACCCTTTTGTCCTACATAGTTTCTTTTGAGAAATCAGCTGCCAGTCTTATGGGTGCTCTGCTTTTCTTTTGCTGTTTTTAAGAGTCTCTCTTTGTATTTAACTTTGGCATTTTAATTATGATGTATCTTGGTATTGGCCTCTTTGGGTTTCTGGTCATCGGGACTCTCTGTGATTCCTGGGGGTTTTGTCTATTTCCTTCACCAGTTTAAGGAAGGTTTCCTTTATTATTTCTTCAAATAGCTCTTCAATGTCTTGTTTTCCTTCAGGTACCCCTATGATATGGATATTTTTACCTTTAATAATGCCCATAGGCTCTTTAAATTATTATAGTCTTCTTTTTTCTTCCCATTCTGATTGAGTGTCCTTGTCTTCCCCATCCTCTGTATCAGTGGTTTGCTCTTCTTTGTTATCCACTCTGTTGATTCTCTCTAATAAACTCTTTATCTCAGACAATATGTTCATTTCTGACTGGTTTCCTTTTATAATTTCCATTTCCACTTTTATGTTTATTATCTCTTTGTTAAAGTTTTTACTGAGTTCATCTATACTTTCTCTAAGTTCATTGAGCATCTTTATAATCAGTGTTTTGAACTCTGCATCTGTTAGATGACTTGACTCCATTATTTCCGGATCTCTGTTCTATTCTCTCATATAGTTTCTGCTTCTTTGTCTTCCCTTTTGGCTGCCTTTCTATGTCTGTTTCTAGAAAAGCTCCTAAATCTCCTGGTCTTATTAGCATGGCTTTGTGTGGTAGGTGTCCAGTGGCACAGTCTTGAGAAGGGTTTACCTGCAGGCCAAGTTTAGCCAAAGTCTGTGCCCATCTGGGGAAAGCTGTTAAGATTCAGCAAGCAATCCCCAGATTCTGTGCTTTTAGTTGCCTCAAAAGGCCACACCAGAAACTGAGCCCATCTGTCACCAGTGTGAGTCTAGGCACTGCTCAGCAAGATGCACCTGAATAAGTGAAAACACACTTGTATGTGGCTTGGGTGGAACTGAGAGCTGGGAGATGTGAAGTTTCAGGGAATTCTGTGGGTGGAGAGACCTCTGTTATCCAGTTTGATGAAGTCTCTGCTATGGTGGCACTGAGTCTGCACACTGGGAGTGGGGAGGGCTCAACAAAGGAACAGTGGATACTGCTAGCACCTCTGTACAGAGCAAGTCTCACCTTGGCCATCATTCTGACAACTTAGTTTCAGTAAATCCCTGGTGCCCCTTGCACACAGTCAAACCAGAATTAATGCTTAGAATGAGTGGTCCGTCACCACAAAAATTGATCCCTTTAAGAGGCTTCTGCTGCTGCCACAACTATGGCCTCCAATCTCACTCAGCCACTCAGGACTGGGCAGCCTCGTGTCCTCACTCTGTCCCACCTTCTGCCATCACAGGGTGGTTTCTTAGTTCTCTCCCTAGTTGTATGGCTTGTTCATCTAGATCCCAGGTGATCTTTCCTTGCTGTTTGCTCCTTGTTTCCATCACAACTTTGATTTGGTCACCAGAAGGATGAACAGAGCCTCTATCACCTATTCCATTTTTCTCCCCTCCTTTCCTCGTTTTTCAATTGGTTTGTTTTCAGTTTGTCCATTGCTAGTGTATGGAAATGTAACTTATTTTTGCACAGTGACTTTGGATTCTGCGAATTCATTTATTAATTCTAACACCTTTGTGTGTGTGTGTGTGTGTGTGTGTGTGTGTGTGTGTGTGTGTGTGTGTGGAGTCTTTAGATATTTCCGTATATAAGGTAATATTATCTGCAAACAGATAATTTTGCTTCTTCCTTTCCAATTTGGATGGCCTTTGTTTATTTTTCTTGCCTAATTGTTCTGGCTAGGACTTCCAGTACAATGCTGACTAGAAGTGGTGAAAACAGGCATCCTTGCCTTGATCTTGATCGTAGAGGAAAAGCTTTTAGTTTTGTACCATAGAGTAAAATGTCAGGTGTGAGTTTTCTATAAATGGGCTTCATTATTTTGAGGTAGTTTCCTTCAATCCCTCATTTGCTGAGCATCAAAGGGGGTTGAATTTTGTCAAAAGCTTTCTCTGCATCAATTGAGATAAAGATTTTTTTCCCTTTCACTTTCTTCATGTGGTGTATTATATTGGTTGATTTTTCTATATTGCACTATCCTTACATTCCAGGAAAAAATCCCACTTGGTCATGATGTAATAATCATTTTAATATGCCATTAAGTTTGGTTTGCTAGCAGTTTGTTGAGGACTTTTGCATCAATATTCATAACTAATGTTGGTTGATGGTTTGCTTTGTCTGGCTTTGGCATCAGTGCAATGCTGGACTAATAAACTAAGTTTGGAAATGATTTTTTCTCTTCAAGTTTTTAGAAGAGTTTGAGAAGGACTGGTCTTAATTCATTTTTAAATATTTGGTAGGATTCACCAATGACATCATCTCTTCTTGGGATTTTGTTGACATTTTTAATTAGTGATTTAATCCTCTTACTACTTATAGGTGTATTCAGTTTTCCTATTTCTTGATGATTCAGTCTTGTTAGGTTGTATATTTCTAGGAATTTACCCATTTCATCTGGGTTATCCAATTTTTTGGTGTACAATTATTTATAATATTCTCTTATAATTCTTTTTATTTCAGTAACCTCACTAGTAATGTCCCCCTTTTATTTCTGATTTTCATTATTTCAGTCTTCTCTCATTTTTTTCTTGTCAATATAAAGGTTTGTCAACTTCATTGATCTTTTTGAAGAACTAATTCTTCATTTTATTTTTTCTATCTCAATTTATATATGCTCTAATCTTCTTGATTTCCTTTCTTTTGCTAGCTTTGGGTTTAGTTTTCTTCTTTTTCTAGCTCCTCATATTTTAAAGTTGGGTTGTTGATTAGAGGCTTTTTCTTCTTTTTAATGTAGGTGTTTATTGCTATAAACTTCCCACTTCGCATACTTTTGCTGCATTCCATAAGTTTAACTATGTTGTGTTTTTATTTTCATTTTTCTCAAGATGTTTTAAATTTCCCTTGTAATTTCTTTTTTGACTTCTTGATTATTTAAGAGTTTGTTGTTTAAAGTCTACATTTTAATGAATATTTTAGTTTCCTTTCTGCTGTTGATTTTGTTCCATTCCATTGCAACTGAAAAGATACTTAGCATGATTTCAATCTTTAAAAGTTTATTAATATTTGTTATGGCATAACATATGGTCTATTCTGAAAAATGTTCCTTGTGCACTTGAGAAAATTATGTATTATGCTGTTTCTGGAAGGAGAGTTCTGTATATATCTGTCATGTCCAATTTGTCTATGATGTTGTTTGCATCCATTCTTCCCTTATTGATCTTCTCTCTTATTGTTCTATCCATTATCAAAAGAGGGGTATTAAAGTCTCCTAATATGATTGTAGCCAAGAAATTTTTTAAAAGAGAGTCTTTGTGTGACAAAATTTCTGGGGCCTGAAATGGCTGAAATTATTATTATTTTTTTTTTATTGCACTCTCTTATTTAAATGACAATCTAAATAAATACAAAATTCTAGCTTTGAAGATTTTTCTCCTCTTCAATAATAAAAAATATAACTCAGTTGTCTACTTTCAGGAGTTTCTGAAGTGTCTAAAATGAATATATTACCTATTCATTTGTGAGTGATCTGCTGTTTCTCTCTGCAAGAGTCTATTTTTGTTATTCTTAAATTTTAGTATAAGAAATTTAAGTATGAAAATTATTCCAATGCAGTCTCCATGTTTTAGCTAATGAATTTGGATATTTTACTGACTTTGAGTTTTATGAGATTCATAGATAAATCTTCAGTGCTAGCATAGTTTCTGGTAAGTGCACTAAATAAAATTAATTGAATGAACAAATGACTAAATAGACACTAAGGGGACTGACAACTTTGTATGATTTTATAAAATGTATTAACATTTCTTTTATAATTTGTCTCAATAGCTAGGGAACTTTATAGGAGAAAAGTAAAAATAGACATTTAATACAATTTAACATTAATCTGAGTATCATTAAATGGTCTATGGAATATATAAAGTAAGAAAATACACAGGAAAAGAATCATGCAAATTATCATTGGTTTATATACATAACTGAAGCCTGAAAAATATTAGTCTTGGTCAAAAATTCAACAGCTTTTCATATAGGTCACTTATCATATAGATAAGTGATGTGTATGGCCCTTTCTCCCCTACTAAGCTGGGACTAACTTGGAAGGACTAGCTGATTTTGAATGATAATATAAATTAAAAACTGTGTTGTACTCTTTTAAACTATTGATACATACCACTGTATAATAATTAAAATACTTAAAAGTGGAAAGTGGTAGTTTTTCTTTTTTTTCCTCAAGAATATCCACTTAGGATATTCTTAAGGGAAAGTATAGTGACTACAGTTAATAATGACTATAGTTAATAATACTTTATTGTATATTTAAAAATTGATAGATGAGAGTATATTTTAAAAGTTTTCATCATAAGAAAAAATTTTTTATGATGTTATGATAATGGATGTTAACTAAATTTACTATTGTCATACTGCAAAATATACAAATATTAAATCATTATATTGTATATCTAAAACTAATATAATGCTACATGTCAATTATATCTTAATACATAAAAAATCCACTTATATGAATGAATGCTAAGTTTAAAAACAGAAGCAGAAGAGAGAATGAGGTTTTTCTTTGCTTAAACCACCCTTGTTATAGTTCTAGGCTTATTTTACTTAGTGGTATTTTTTCCAAATAATAAACAGCATATGTGAGCCTCCATCATCATATTCTCTGCTTCTCCTAAAATCATAGCAATGATGTCTGCCTTTAAAAGCCATGCATGTTTGTAAGTCATCACAGACTTAAGAACAGATTTAATCTTTCTTGAACATAAGTAATAATAATAATAATAAAAAGTTGATAGGGGAAAAAAAGATAGCTCCTTTTTTGGCTGTGAATATAGAAAGCCTCAGGACAATTTATAGCTATAAGTGGCATTATTGTGACAATATTCGTAAATATAAATAGATGTTAAGAAACTGCTCTGGCTGGTAGAATTCCTAAAGGTTTTTAGATATTGAGAATTTGTTTATAAAACTGAACTATATAAATAACTAACAGTAAGAAAAATAAAGCCCATGTTTTTCTACAGAAATTGAATGAATTATTGAAATCTGAGAAAGTGTTAACAGTCTTGAAAATATGAATTCTTTGGGTTTTGTATTTCTACTGTGCAAAAGTGGTATGGAATATTTCAACCAGTCTGCCAAATAATCTATGCATAAATTGGAGAGAGCAGTTCTCCTGAAAGAGTTGCTTTATATTAAGAAAAAAAAAAGTATCCAGTTTAAAAATAAACTCATTTAACTTTTATATGCTTTTCATATTTCCCTGTCGTAATTAGTTCCTCAAGTTAACTTATTAACCAAACACTATCAAATTCCAACTCATGCCATTTCATTCAAATATATTGATGAATATAGGGCAATGATAAAATGATTCTGATGAAGGAAGCATAATATTATATTTGCTGTCAGAATAAACTCCTATTCAAGCCTGTACATCCTGTAATGACCACATTGTTACATGGATCCTAAGGTATCACTCCCTTTGGGAACATATTTCAAGTGTAAAACTTTGGCAACCAAAGTACACAGGCATACTTTAAAATTTGATCTTTAATATTTTAATCCATGTGTATATAGCTTCTCTTTTGAAACAGTTGCCTGGTTTGAGAATTTAAGCAGTGAAATTCGGGTAAAGTCACCAACAGTGAGGTGATGTGGTCTAAAATAACTTAGGGGAAAGTTATGTTTGACAGAAATCACATAGGATTTCTGACTTGAAATGGACTCTACAGATTATGTAATCTAAAAGACCATTAAAGGAGCTATGGTAAGGACTGAAAATATTTTCACTCTGTAATTTTTAATGTAATCCAGTTAATGTTTATATCTTGCTTAGTAAAGTTGAATCTATATTTTTGCATTATCTAGATGTTATTCAAATGTAATTCTCATTTCTATAATTGAAATCTTTTGAGGGAAAAAGATTCTACTGTGAATATGTACTAAACTTTCTGAAGTTTAGTTAATTCCTTGGGAAAAATACATCTCAATTAGTATTTACTTATTTTGGCAAAAGTATTCATATATAGTATCAGCTAATTGTCTATACTACCACACTTATACACAAATATGAAGAGAGGGTTATGTAGATTTAGCCCAAATACTGTTTTCCAATATTTTTTTCTGAAATTATATTCAATTTTCAATTTAATCTTGTACTTATTTAAAGCAACAGTAACACATTGATTTACATTTAAGTTTTAAACAGTGTACTTCATTTCTATAATGCCAACTTAAAGTTGAATAGCATGTTCTTATTTGGACATTGCTTATGTTTTGTGCTGATAGATTTTATAATAAAGTAATATATAGACCTTTTATAAAAGTTTCACGTTCATATCTTTTTTCATTTCATTGGCATTAAATTAAAATCTTATATTAAATAAAAAGTATCCTAAAGGAAATACTTCAAGCATAACTATATTTGCATCATTAACATGCAAATTTTGATGTACAAACAATAAAATACAGTCCTAGTCATTCAAAGACTCAGAATAAAGACATCTAGAAAGGCAACTGCCTTGTTCATATTCCTACAGATGGTATAGTTATACTACTACTTTCATCATTCTACTACTTGACCACTCATTTGGTATTTGATAGCTTTGCTGGGCTGACTAGAAATTTTTAATATGAGAAAAGAACCTGTTGGTTGGTGTTTTTGTTTTTTCTAAATTTAAAACTTCCTAAAAATTTAAAATTTGGTTTTTCATTTACTTTGAATTTAATTTTGTGTATAGTTAGAAATTCAACTCCATTTCTCTCCACTGTGAAAACTCAATCATTACAGTTTTGAAGTTACTTATTGAACAGTTGCTCCTTTTCTTTTGGTGTCTTATCAAAATTATCTTGATTATTCTTGGTACTTAATAATTTTCCTTTATAATTCCCTTGTCAAAGCCCAGAAAAAAAACCTGCCAGTAATTTGAGAGGGAATTGCATTGAATGTATACATTAATTTGGGGGAAAGTTGACATCCTTGTGATATTAAATTTTCATACCATAAATATATCTCTCCTTTTATGTAGATTGCCAATAAAGTTTTATTATTCCATCTATAAATATCTTATATTTATTTTAAAAGATAATTACTAGCTGTTCTTATATATTAGTGATTATTACTAGAAATAAATTCTTTAAAAATTTATATTTTCTAATTTGTATTGCTAGTGTATACGAATGCTGTTTTTATAAATTGTACATACACTCATAAATCTTGTTGAATTATCTTATTCTAAAGATTTATCTGAATATTCTCATTTTTTTTCTGTGAAGGCTCATTTGTTTGGGAATAACAGTTTTTTCTTATTGTGGTAAAACGCACATAACATAAAATTTACTACCTTAGCCATTTTTAAGTGTATAATTCGGTGGTATTAAATATAATTATGTTGTTGGGAGAGCATTATCCCTATCCATCCCCAAAACTCTTTCCATCATATAAAACTAAAATCTATAGCTATTAAACAATAACTCATTCTCCTCTCCCGCATTCCAGAGCAACTGATTTTATACTGTCTGTACACTTGGGTTGCTTCCACATTTTAGCTATTGTGCATAATGCTGCTATAAACATGGATGTACAAATACCTCTTTGAGACCCTGCTTTTAATTTTTATGGGTATATACCCAGAAGTGGAATTGTTGAATTATATGGTAATTGTTTTTAATTATTTGAGGAACTGTCATAGGGTTTTCCATAGCACATTCATACCAACAATGATTAAGGGTTACATTTCTTTGCATCCTCTCCAACAATTATTATTTTTTTGATAGTAGAGGATTCTAATGGGTGTGAGATGGTACTCATTGTAGTTTTGATTTGCATTTCTCTAATGATTAGTGATGTTGAGCATCTTTCTGTGTGTTTATTGACCATTCATATATCTTTTTTGGAGAAATATTTATTTAAGTCCTCTGCCTGTTTTTAAAAGCTGATTGTTTTTGGTTTTGTTGTTGTTGAGCTTTACAAGTTCTTTATATATCTTGTATATAAATCTCTTATTAGATACATGATTTGCAAATATTTTCTCCCATTCTCTGTTGTGAATAGTATCTTCTGGTGCACAAAATTTTTTAATTTTCATGAAGTCCAATTTGACTATTTTTTCTTCTGTTACTTGTACTTTTGATATCACATCCAAGAAATCATTGCCAAATCCAATGTTGTGAAGCTTTGTTCTGTTTCCTTCTAAGAGTTTTATTATGTTTGGTGTTACTTTTAGTTACTTAATCCATTTTGAGTGAATTTTTGTATATGGTGTTAGGTAAGAGTTTAACTTCATTCTTTGTATGTGGATATCCAGTTTTCCCAGGACCATTTGTTGACAAGACTGCCCCTTTCCCTGCTGAATGGTCTTGGCACCCTTGTTGAAAACAATTTGACCATAAAAGCAAGAGTTTATTTCCAATCCCTCTATTCTATTCTGTTGATCTGTATGTCTTGTCTATTTTGATGACCGTAGCTTTGTAGTAAGTTTTTAAATCAGAAGTATGGGTGAGTCCTCCATCTTTTTATTCTTTTTCAAGACGGATTTTAGATATTCTGGGTGCTTTGAGATTTCATATAAATTTTAGAGTGGGTTTTATAATTTCTGCAAAATAAGTCATCAGGATTTTGGTAAGAATTACATTTAACCTGTAGATTGCTTTGGGTAGTATTGACATTTTAATATTAAATTTTCTAATCCATAAATATTGGATATGTTTCCATTTATTTATGTCTTCTTTAATTTCAGAAATGTTTTATAGTTTTCAGTATACAAGACTTTTATTTCCTTGGGTAATTCCTAAGTATTTTATCTATCTATCTATCTATCATCTATCATCTATCTATCTATCTGTCTGTCTGTCTATCTATCATCTATCTATCTATCTATCTATCTATCTATCTATCTATCATTATCTATCTATCTATCTATCATCTATCATCATCTATCATCTATCTATCTATCATCTATCTATCTATCTATCATCTATCATCATCATCTATCTATTTAGTTTTGATGCTATTGTAAATGGAAGTGTTTTGTAACTTACCTTTCAGATTGTTTGTGTATAGAAATGCAATGATTTTTGTGTGTTGACTTAGCATTCTGCTATTTTGATGATTTCATTTATTGGTTCTACTCTTTTTTTTTTTTTTGGTGTAGTCTTTCAAGATTTCTACATATAACATCATATAATCTGGAAACACAGATCATTTATTTTTTTCTTTTCAATTTGAATGGCTTCTATTTCTTTTTCTTGCCTAATTAATTGTTCTGGCTAGGACTTCCAGTACTATGCTGACTACAAGTAGTGAAAGCAGGCTTTCTTGACTTTTTTCTCATCTTAAAAGGAAAACATTTGATCTTTCACCATTGGGTATAATGTTAACTGTGGGTTTTCAATTAATGGGTTTTATTCTGTTGAAGTAGTTTTCTTCTATCCCCAGTTTGTTGTGTTTTTATCATAAAAGTGAACTGAATTTTGTCAAATGTTTTTTCTGCATCAGTTGAGATGATCATGTGTTTTTTCCCTTTACTTTGATCAAATTTTGTATGTTGAACCACCCTTGCATTTCAGGAATAAATCCCACTTAGTCATGGTATATAGCTTTTTAATATACTACTGAATTCTGTTTACTAGTATTTTGTTGAGGATTTTTGCATTAATGCTCATAGGAACTGGACCAGTAATTTTCTTTTCTTGTAGTATATTTATCCGGCTTTGGTATTAAAGTTATGCTATCTTTATAGAAAGTTAAAAAGTGTTTTCTCCTCTTCAATTTTTTAGAAAAAGTCTGAGAAGGATTTGTACTAGTTCTTTAAATGGTAGAATTCACCAGTGAAACCATCAGGTCCAGGACTTTTCTCTGTTGCAAGATTTTTGATTATGGATTCAATCTCTTTACTGATTACACATCTATTTAGATTTTTTATTTATGATTTAGTCTTGGCAAGTTTTCTGTTTCTAGAAATTTGTCTATCTTATCTAAGTTATGCAATTTTTTGATATACAATTATTTATACTATTCTAATAATAATTCCTGTTTCTGAATTGGTAATAACGTCCCCACTTTAATTTTTTTATCTTAGTTATTTGAGTCTTCTTTCTCTCAGTCCATTAGCTAATAATTTGTCAATTTTGTTGGTCTTTTTGATAAACCCACTTTAGTTTTTATTGATTTTTTTCTATTTTTCAATTCTGTATTTTGTTGATCTCTGCTCTAATTTTTATTCTTTCCTTTCTCTTGCTAATTTTGGGTTTAGTGTTCTTCTTTTTCTAGTTCTTTAAGTTGTAAAATTAAAGTTGTTGATTAGAGATCTTTTTTAATGTAAGCATTAAATTTTCCCCTTAGCACTATTTTAGCTGCATCTTATAAATTTTGGTTCATTGCATCTTGATTTTCATTAGTCTCTAAGTATTTTCTAATTTCCTTTGTTATTTCTTCCTTGGTCATTTAAGAGTGTAATAATGTGCATATTTTGGTGAGTTTTCCAGTTTTACTTTTATTATTGCTTATTATTATGTTATATTATATTAATATTATATTATAAATATAATAAATTATTAATTATATAATAATATTTATAATTATATTATTATTTCTAACTTCATCCCATTGTGGTCACAAAAGATACTTTGTATGATACCTAGCTTTTAAAATCATTTGTGACCTAACATATGGTTGGTCTATTCTAGAAAATGTCCCATGTGCACTTGAGAATAATATGTATGCTGTTGTTGTTGGGTAGTGCTCTTTATGTCTTTTAGATCTAGTTGGTTTATTAAGTCCTCTGTTTCCTTATCTTCTGTCTGGTTGTTCTATCAATTATTGTGACTGGAGTATTGAAGTTTCTAACTATTATTATAAACTATCTATTTTCCCCTTCAGCTCTGTCAGTTTTTGTCTTATATGTTTTGATGGTCTGTCATTAAGTGCATACATGTTTATAATTGTATCTACTTGCTGTATTGGACCTATTTTTAATAGATAATATTCCTCTTTTTCTCTTATCACTTATTTGACTTAAAGTCTATTTGTCTTATATTAACACAGCCACTTTTGTGTTTACTGTTTGCATGGAATATATTTTTCTATCCTCTAATTTTTAACCTGTTTGTGTCTTTGGATCTAAAATGAGTCTCTTGTAGATAGCATATAGTTGGTTCGTATGTTTTTCTCCATTCTACCAATTTCTGCCTTTTGATTGGAGGATTTAGTCCATTTGCATTTAAGTAATTACCGACAAGGGGGACTTACTTCTGCCATTGTGCTATTTGGTTTCCATATGCCCTATAGGTTTTCTGTCCCTTATTTCCTGCATTACTGTCTACTTTTCTGGTTAAATAATTTTTTCTAGTAAAATGTTTAAATTCCTTTCTCATATACTTTTGTGTAAATTCTATAGCTATTTTCTTTGTGGTCATTGCACTTAATATCCCAAAGTCATAACACTTCAATTTAAATTTATACCAACTTAATTTCAATAACATACATATACATAATTTCAATAACATACAAATACATAATTTCCCATGTATTTATCTTTATTGAGATTTTTATATGACTTTGAGTTACTGTCTAGTGTCCTTTCATTTCATCTTGAAGGAATCCTTTGATCATTTCTCACAAGGCAGGTCTAGTGGTCACAAACTTCCTCAGCTTTTGTTTATCCAAGACTGTCTTAATTTCTCCCTCACTTTTGAAAGGCAGTTTTGGCAGATATAGGATTGGTGGTTGGCAGGTTCTTTTTTTTCTTTTAGCACTTTGAATATATAAGCTCCAAAGTTTCCAATGAAAAATCTCATCATAATCTTGAGGATCCCTTATATTTAATGACTTGCTTTTCTCCTGTTACTATCAAGATTCTATCATTAGCTTTGAAAAGTTTGATCATGTCTTGGTGTGGGTTTCTTTATCTTACTGGGAGTTTGTTGAGCTTCTTGGATGTTCATTTTAATGTCCTTCATCAAATTTGGAACATTTTCAGCCATTATTTCTTCAAATATTCTCTCTGCCCCTTTCTTTCTTTCTCTTTTCTCCTTCTGGACTCCCATAATGTGTATATTGGTTTGTTTGACAGTATTCTACAAGCCCCTTAGGCTCTGCTTACTTTTCTTCAATCCTTTTTTCCTGTTCCTCAGCCTCAATAATTGCCATCATTCTATCTTCAAGACCACTGATTCTTCTGCCTGCTCGAATCTGCCTTTGAATCCTTCTAGTGAGTTTTCGATTTCAGTTATTATACTTTTCATCTCCAGATTTGATTTCTTAAAAATTTCTATCGCTTTGATATTTGCATTTTGTTCAGTTATCATTTTGTTGACTTTCTCCACATCTTCCTATAGTTCTCGAGCATCTTTAAGGCAGTTGTTTTAAAGCCTTTAATATATCTGCCATTAGGTTTTTTTCAAGGATTTTGTTGATTTTTTCCCCCTTGAATGGGCCATACTTTCCTGTTTGTATTCTTGTGATGTGTTTGTTAATCACTGGACATTAAAATCTAATAATATAGTAACTCTGGAAATCAGGTTCTCACCCTTCCACAAATTTTCTGGTTTATTTATTTACTTATTTATTTTTTATTGTTGTTGCTGTCTCTGTGCCAAGGAGCAACCCAAGGCATAAACTTTGTCTTTTTTGAGACTTTCCCTGGGTGTGTGCATTCCCTTTCTAATTCCCCCCACTTTCCACTCTCAATATAAGTATGTGTTTTATTTTTATGTTACATAATAAAGTTAGCTATGTGAAATCACCAGGTACTAATCATTACATTGATTATAAACATACAATTAGACATTTTTCTTAATGAGGTAAAACAAAAATGAGTAGATGCTGTAATATATATACAGTTGTTTTCAATTTTCTAGTTCTTAATGTTTGGCTTCCAAAAGGGGGGAAAAGCAACAAAATGAGGGAGAGGGGGGAAAAGGTTCTGGCTATTTAAGTCCCTTGGATATCACTTCAGCAAGAGGAGGAGGGGGTCACAACAATGAATGGAAGTAAAACAACAATGGATGGTTCTTTTTTGTCCACACCTCTGTGATCAGAAGCAGTGATTGGTGATTAGAACACAGATCCCCAATATTTGCAGAATCCTTTTTGCACATCCTAGCTCCTACACGCTTTGAGCAAGCTGCTCAAGGAATACATGCACAGCCACCTGCCATTAGCTGGAGGCAGGGTATGGACTGGTGTTACTGTGCTAAGATCTGAAATTGACCAAAATTAACCACAGTTTACTGAGTCTTGCCCTGGAAGTTGCAAACCTTCAACAGACTTTGGAGTATAAAAATAGTTTGAAACAGACCTGTCAGTGCAATTGTTGTCTAGATGGGGAGATAGACTTGTGGTGTTTCCTACTGTACAACTGACCCAGAATTTACTCCTGAATAATAGCAGTTTTGGTTCTTCCTCTCTAATATCTATAACATATACCTAGCTTTTCCTTGTTTTCGAAATAGCTAGGACCAATGTTAAACAGACATGGGTATAAGAAACATCACTGTTCACTGTTTTAAAAGGAGTGTATGTACCACTTTATCACTAGGTATAGTGTTTCCTGCAGGTTTGGAAAAGATAACTGTATTAAGTTAAGGAAGTTTCCTTCTATTGATATCTTACTAGTATTTGGTCAAATTTTATAAAATTTTTTCACCAGTTGAGATGATCTTAGAATTTTTCTCCTTTAATCTGTTAATAAATTGTACTACGAGATAATTTAATTTTAAACTATATTTATATTCCCGAGAAAAAACTTAACTTGGACATGATGAATTATTATCGTTGTTGTTATTCAATTAAATTCAGTTCACTGGCATTGTATTTAGGATTTTTGTATCTATAATCTTAATAATTTAACCCATTTCTCATTTGCCCTGCAAATACTTCCCAGCAGTGCTTGCAGCTGCAGTGTTTACCTCAGGATAACTCACGTATTACAGTCCTCATTTTACCCTCAAATTTTGCCACAAAATATCTCACTTTATTATTTTTGCTCTAGTATATTGATAATCTTCAGAAACAAATGACATCATTCTATTTATAGCATTCTGTTTTTAATAGTGGTGTTTCCGTTACAAAATATAGTAATTCTCAATTGCTGAAAATGTGAAATCCTAGAAAACATAGCTTTACTACACTACGTTAACATTGTTCTTGAACAGTTATTTGCTGAAGATCCATTTGATGAACCCAATTTATATATACATTTCTGTTATATTAGGATTAGAGACGAGTTCCATTTAGAAATAACTCCAAGAACAGTTTTTGTATTTTATTTTCACATTGAAAATCAGGCATGTTTATGTAAAATTGACGTTGGCAGAGTGCTGAGCTTTTTTTCTTTCTAAATGGGAAATGGGTTAATAGGTTTGTAATTTTTGTTTGTCATGTTACCCTTATTAGATTTTGCTGTCAAGATTTCAATAAGTTGATAAAATAAGTTGGGGAGTATTCTTTTTTCTTTCTATTCTTTGGAAGAGCACATATAATACTAAATTTATCTATTCTATTAAATAGTAGAATTAATTCGCTTATAGAGCCTTATGGATTTGGTCTTTTCTTGAGGGGGTATTTTCAACTACTGACTCAGTTTTGTTTTCTTTTTAACAGTTATAGTATTGTTCCAGGTCTTTTTATCTTTTTGATATATTTAAAGAAAATACACATTAAAATCATCATGAAATTGTTTATGACACTCTCATATTTTTCTAACCTTTGGACTGTCTTTAGTTTTGCCGTATTCTTTATTCCTAATGTTTTATTGTATCTTTTCTCATTTTACTTGATGCATTTCTCCAGTAGTTTGCCTATTTTATTACTCTTTTCAAAAAGTTAACTTTGAACTTTGTTTATTTTTTACTACTCTTCTATTAATTTATGTCCATTAATTTTCTTTTATTTTCTTTAGGACTAATTTGTTGTTCATTTGTAATTTATGTTGGAAGCATAGATCATTAATTTTTAGCTTTTCTTTCTCAATATCAGCATTTCTGAATGTTGATTATGAATTTCCCACAAACTTTGATATGCTGTATTTTGATTATTATTATTCCTAAAGGATGTAAAAATGACAGGACTTGTGTGATTAAATCAGAATATAAATCCATTTATTTGCTATACTGCTCATTCAAACTCACTTTGAGGCAGAGATTTTCTCCATGCCCTCGATAGAAATTAGAAAAAGTCACATGAATATTCTGGTCTCTCTCAATAATAATAAAATTCTGGCGTCACTTCTAGCCACTAGAAAAATAAGCAAAAATTCTCAGTTAAGCAGCTAATAAACCCATGATGATATTAAAATTATGACTTCCTCATTTATCCATACTTAAAGTTGTTGCCCTATCAGAGCTTATATCTGCTACAGGTGAGTTGTGAGAAAGTAGGGGTATTGCTTATTTTATATAATCTATGCTTTCACCTTCCTCCTCTACTTGCTAGGTTGCTTCTGACTTTTCCAGGATTGATTTGAAAAAAGGAGATAAAGTAAGGTACAGAAAAGGTCTTATTTAAATAATACTGTCTTGTAATTGAACAGACCCTCCTTGGACATCTTCCCCTCATATGATGTTTCCCTGTGTTCTTTAGAGTCACTACTCCAGCCTTAGGCATCCCAGTTGTTCAGGTCCCCTATTGGGGTCATTTTGAAATCTCTGCTGGATTTCTCTCACCTAAGTCCCACATCTTCTCCAGAGGAAATGTGCATCCTTTTGCCACAATAAAACCCAGGAGTAAGGCGGACCCAAATGCATTAATTTTTCTTACTCAACTTTAGGGCAGTTAGCTAGCCACAGTACTTGCCCTTCAGATTTGTAAGGTTTGAGTCAAATAGTCCACCATGTCCCACACATTCCAGGGGAATAAATATTAAACTTTCCAAGTGATCCTTTTGAAGCCCCTTTTGCTTGTCTTGATGTGTGGAATTTAGTACTGCAATAGCTCTATCAAAAACATATTCTCTTCCTCTAATCTCCTATCCCTATCTTCTAATCCTTTCCACCCAATCTTTTTATATCCTAAATGAAAATAAGGAGTTAGGATCGTAAAATTGATGACTTTCTTTGAAAATCTTATACAGAAGACTACCTTTTATTAAAATGTGGTTTGCCATTTTAGAACCTTGATTAAAAGTCTATAACATTTAAAAAAATTCTGTTGTATATTTATTTTCTAATTTCCCTTACGATTTTTTCCCTCTGACCTGTAAGTTATTTAGAAGTGTTTTAAAATATCCAAATATAACCTTTTAAAAATATTTTAAAATATTGATTTCTAGCTTAATTCATGAGATCAGAGAATATGACCTTTGTAAAGCAGATTGCTGAAAAGTTGTTGAGACTTTATGACATAGTTCATAATAGTCAACTTTTATAAATGTTTCCTAAATGCTTATGAAGATGTTTATTTTCTAACAGTAGGATGGAGTATTCTATCCTACTCAATTCTACTTTTCTTTTTAATCTGACAATTATTGCAATGAATATTAAAAATTCCTAACATGTTTATGGACTTAAAAGTTACCCCTTGAAATTCTGACAACTTTCATATATGTCAGACTATTAGTAAGTGATGAAAAGTTGAGAACTTGTTTACCTCCTTGGTAAACTATGCCTTTAAAATATATGTGGTTTATTTCTTTATCCTTATGGCTTTTTACATTAAAGCTTATTTTGTCCAATATTAATATTCTGAGCTATTCTAAATGTTTCTTCTTTACTAATTTGCTATTATATTTTTAACTTTACTTGCAACTTTGCCTTTATTTTTAAGTGACATACAGCTGTATTTAGTTTTTGTCCAACCTGAGAGTTTCTTTTCCCAGGAATGTTAATGTTTAATACATTTATTGCTTTACTAAAATATATGAATTTTTACCATTTTGTTCTTTTTATTAATCATGCTTTTCCTTTATTTTTCTCTTTTCCTGCCTTGCATTAGATTGATTAAATTTACTTTATTATCCCTCTTTTTATTAAGAACTTCTACCTTTCCAGGTTTCTCATTTCAATGTTTCAGTTCCAACTTGGGAAATTATGAGAGCTTAAGACCATGTCTTCTGTCCCTAGAAGACCGTTAAAACTTATACCGTTTGGTAATTGTGAATGGCAAATGCCTCCATGACAACAGTGGCATGAGTGCCAGCTTAATAAGTTAGTTTTCAGTTCCCTCATTATTTTTGGCCTATGAGTATTTTACATACTTTTTGCAAGCTCAGCCATTTATTTTGAGTATTTTTATAAAAGTATTTAAACCTGAAGTTCTTGGTGTTGTATTGCAGGATGTTTAGGCTTATTACCTGATATGAGATACAAAATAGTATATGAAATAAAATCACAGGTTGTAATTTTTAAAATCTAAAAATATGTTGTGAAATATTTTTATACACCTATCATATTGGAATGAGAATCAGAAATAATGTTTTAGTTCTGATTTTGTGACCTTGGGTAAAATCAGCTAATATTTCTCAAACTTTTTAATCATCTTTATATTAGAGCACTGGATCAAAGGATCCCTAAGATTTTTCAAATGCTAATATTCAATGGGTCTATGAAGTAAAAGCGACATGGTGAAGTTTCAGTATGTAATAATACTCATTATCTTCGTAACACTAACCTGTCATTCACTGTATATTTTTCACTATACCTAACAAGCCTCAAATTGTCCTTTTGTTGACCTGAGTTGTTTTGTTTCGTTAATTGTAGTAAAAAAAGATAACATAAAATTTACCTTCTTAACCATTTTTAAGTGTACCTTTTAGTAATGTGAAGTGTGTTCACATTGTTGTGCAACCTCAACTTTTGAACTTTAAGATTTAGGTCACTTATTGGTAAAAAAAAAAAAAAAAAAAAAAGACCTATTTTTACCATTTCTACCTTGTGCTCACTCATCTCTTCTTCCTTATAACTTTATTTCTCTTGATACAATAGCTGGAATGTGGAATCAAGGGAGAAAGGGTACAACCTAAAACCATCTAACTAAAACTCTAAGATTCAATTTCTTGTGTTGTCTTATGCTTTCAAATGTTGCTATAATCTGAATGTTTCTGTCCCCTCAAAATTCATATGTTGAAATACTGATGTCCAATGTGATGGTATTAGAAATATTAGAAGGTAGAGCCTTTGGGAGGTGGTTAGGTCATGAGATGGAGCCCTCAAGAATGGAATTAATGCTCTTAAAGATGAGATACTACAGAATTCTCTAGCTCCATTCACCATGTTAGGACATAGAAAGAGGGCACCAGCTATGAAGGAGAAAGATGGCTCTCACTAGAATGCAGTCATGCTCTTGATCTTGGACTTCCCAGCTTCCAGAAATAAATTTCTATTGTTTATAAGCCATCTGTGGTATTTTGTTAGAGTAGTGCAAATGGAGTAAGGTACATATGTTTTCCTTGGGCCTTTTTGCTGGATTAACTCACAGCTTTGGAGAGCTATGAATCACATATTTGACTTTTGCAGTGTGAACATAACTTGTGGTAAAATATTTGAAGGTTTAATCATCTTTCTCAAAAGCATTTTTGATATTTAACTAATATTCTTTGAAATGCCTATGCTATCTTCATCTGTGGGGTTTGTTTGTTTTTGTAATTTTAATAGGCTTAATTTTGCTAGATCCTTTTATGCCAATGGTTTTGCAAGTGATTTATTTATCCAACATCATTTATATTGACTTAGAAATTCCTTTTCAAGACTTTCAATTTTACTTTGCAGTGACGAGCATCACAGTATTAGATGTTTACAACATCAGCATCTAGAGAAAGATGTCTTTGCTCAGACTAAAGCTACCATTAAAGTGGTAGGGAGAAGAAATATTTGAGGATATCTAATTTTATGAGCATGTAATTCACTAAAATATATTTTTGTCATGATTATTTCTGCTTCACTATGTATCATAACAACTCTTGTGAGTTTAAATAATAAACGCTCAGAAAATGAGGGCCCCTCCTTTTCCATTAGTCCCAAAGGTATTCCTTCTAGTAGATGATCTCATTCATTTAAATTAAAACCTACTTCTGAATTTGCTCTATCACTCCTATTTAGAGGCCAGCTTTTTAAGGTTCAACATTTTAAATCTGTGGACCTCTGGAAAAATAAGGCAATATTACACAAATAGTCTTTTTACTGTGGGGGGGGGAATCAAACTCCTTTTCTGGTAGATATAGAAAAAAAAAAGCCTTGATTGAAATTCCCACTTGCCATTGATCTTAGAGACAGTGTGAGGAGAGTAAAAAATGTATTTCACCAATTCCAAGAAAATTTTTTTTTCCTATATTTAAAAATTTCCAATTTTAGGATGCATATTAAAATCAAGAGTTATAATTATAATCAGCTGTTTTTCCTATATTTATTTACATATTAGCTGTACCTAAATAATATGCCTTACAGTTCACGGTATTTTAAATTACAATCTAGTCCAAAATTCCAATCTAAGTAATAATGTACTATCAACTATTAGACAAAAATATTAAACTGAAGCAATGGTTATGCAGAATGCAACTTTTGAGTGGATGCATTCTACTGATAACAAAAGTAATACCAATATATATATATTTCTTACCAACTATTGTTTTAGGCGTTTTACTTATTTTTTACAATAACCATTTTTAGATTACTATTATTAGCCTCTTTGCTGTCATGGGTAAGGACACTGAAGCAGTGAGGTTAAATGACTTAACCTATTGATGAAGTGTTTCGGTCCAACATTTCACATAATTAGTGGATGAGTTAGATATTTCTCTTAGATACAAAGTTTTTACCTGATGGTAAACAGAAGAATTTGAAGAAAACATACTAATATTTAGTATCTGTATAAGAATGGGTATCCCATATAGTTTTCCTAGTTAAAACTCTGTAGTAGGCAGATTATACTCTTCCTTTTCCCCAACCCTTCAAAGATGTTCACATCCATCTTGGAAGCCCATGAATATGTTACTTTGCATAGTAAAGGAATTTAAATTGGTGTGATTAAGGGTACAGATCTTGAAACTAGATTAACCTGGATTACTCAAGTGGACCCAATCTTATCGTATGAAACCTTAATATTAAAGAATCTTTCCCAGATGCAATCAGAGGGAGACAGGGTCAAAAAGATGCAACATCCCTGGCTTTGAAGTCAGAGAAAGTGAACCACAAGAAAGCGACGTATATAGACTCTGGAAGCCTGAAAAAGCAGGACTTCTCCAGCAGAGCCTCCGGAAAGGAATGAAGCCCAACTGATACCTTGACTTTAGACGAGATCCGTGCAGAACCTGTGACTTACAGAACTGTCAATAAACTTGAGCTGGTTCTAAGGTAATACTTTTGTGCGATTTAAGCCACCAAGTTTGTGATTTGTTACAGCAGCCACAGGAAACAAATGCAGGCCCAGTTAGGCTAACCCGACTCAGTACACGAAAATATTTTAATAAGTGAACCATCTTTGTGTTAATCAGCATATAAAGTCTGGATACGTGTTAAATAAGCAGCACCCATTTAACTCACGAGGGGTACGCCCTGAAGATGCTTACAAAGACAGGCTAGTTTGCGTGACATTTCCCCATGTCTTATACCAACCACTGGTAACTTCAAAGGGGACAGGGAGATTTACTACATCTTCCCAGCGTTTTCACCTTTGCCTTCTGTTCACGGCTCGTGTCGACGGTTTTGTACCAGTCGTTACTTACGACTGACTACGTTTTAGCGTATGACTCCAGATAAACGCGCTACATTCATTCTCTCAGAGTCCCCTGACGGTCCTGAGGGAATCGCTCGCTTCCCATAGTTCCCGGGTTTGCGGTTCGGGGAAGAAACTAAGCATGAACTATAAGGCAGAATGCCAAGATCGCGGGGACAACCGTCTCCTGCCTCGCCGCCACCTTCCTTGCTGGTCCTTACAACAGAAGCGGGAAGACAAATGCCCATCTCGCCGCCTCCCTCTGAGCGGCAAGATCTCGCGCCCCTCGCGCGAGCAACCCCAGACCTCGCGATACTTCCCAGTACCGTCGCTCTCCGTGCCGCAGTCCCGCGGGAGCAGGCTTACGCCCCAGGAAACCTGGGTCCCGTTCTCGTGAGAACGCGAGGACGGTGCGGGAGCGCGTTCTCGCGGGATTTTATGAGTCAGGGCCGGAAGTTGCGGTGGGCGGCCGAGCGAGGCCCCGCGCTGAGGGGCAGGCTTAGGTTTCGGCCTGCCTACCTGCTGTACCCCCGCGGCGGCGGAGCCGGGAACGGCGAGGTGAGCGCCGCCTTGTCAGCCTTCCAGCGTCCCCCGGCTCTGCCGCTGGCTGCCTCAGATGCCGCCCTCGCTTTCCCCCGGACCCCGCCGCAAGCTGCACCTTGTCGCCCTGCGGCTCGAGCTCTAGGAGGGAGATGTACGGAGAGCAGCGGGAGGTGGTGTTGGCTGCGGTTAGGCCGCCCGCCCGCCTCCTCCTGGTGGTCCTCCGCGATTTATCTGGTGTCAAAATCACCCAGGCTGCCAGGCCCGTCCCGCCCCCCTGGCCAGATGGATCCCTCTGCCCCGAAGCCCCGCGCCGAAACCGCCGGCAAAGGTATAAGCTCCGAGCTCGCCTGTCTTTACTGCGCCAGTTTGGAACCGTTTCTGCCGGTTCCCTTGGGGTTGGTCTTTCACCCAGTGGCTCTGAGTGACAGCAGGAGATTGTGAACCTTTCCGAGTCTGAGATCAGTTCTTTGGGATTCAGTGCTGAGTGAGACCCGGGACTCTGGAATCATGCTACTGCTCTTGGATCTAGTGCTCGCTCTGACAGTTACTTGCTGAGCAAAACTGAGATCATGGCTGAGTTCTTGTGATTATTTAAAAAAGATGGTTTATGCAAAGCACTTGTGTGACCCAGCGTCTGGCCCATAAAGTAATCTTTCAGTAAATGTTTAATGTGTTTATTCTTTATCCTTTTATGCCCCCGTTCTTTGTGAATGGTAGTTTGTTGTTGTTAAGTAGATACAAAAAAAAAAAAAACAAAACCCAAAAAACAGTTGAGGTATTTAGTTCACTTTATAGCACAAAGAGCTTAATATATGATGTACTGAGGGCCTTACATTCCGCCTTTAAGTAGTTACCAACAGGGTTTGAGGAGGGTGTAGTCATCTGTCACAAGTCATCTGGGATGCCTTCTTGCCCTCGAATTAATAGATTCCATCATTTATAGTGGTATAACAGAAAGCTCAGGAGCCCAGAGGTGGAAGCATGCTTGCCATGGTGAAGAAGAGCAAGGAGGCCAGTTTGGAATGAAAGAGGGAGAGAGGGTCAGAAGTGAATGAAGTTAGAGGAAGACAGGGACCAGGTCATAAGAAACCTTACACTCACCCTCCACCCCTATTTAATCATCCAGGAAATTCTCCCAATTTAAGCTATTTGTTCTGGAGTTTGAATTCTGAAAGATTCCGGCCCTAGCCCAAAGTTAGCTGAATATATTTAGTTCTAGAAATTATACAAACTCAGGAAAGAAATAAATTTCTATAAATTGTGTGAAGGCCACATAGGCCTCTGCACATGCTGTACCCTCTGACTGACATACTCTTCCTAGACCTATTAAATTATGTTTCCTCAGTACTTCTTTCTCATAGCATACCATTCTTTTCTTCTGGAACACTTATTACGATTTCATGTTTGTGAACTCTTTAATTACTCTTTCCTTCAGTAGATATTAAGGAACTGTGAGATCAAGGATGTATTTTCATTAATAAATTCAGTATGTTTATTAAATGCCTACTGGTGTATTGGTTGTGGGGGTAAAATTTTTGAATAATACAGACATTTTCTTGGAAAGGAAATTACTTTCTAGTGAGACAGATAAAAATAAGTAAACATTGTAATTAAACATTGTGATATGTACTATGAAGGTAATAAAATACTGAGATAGAGAATAATGGAGTATCCTATTTTAAATAAGGTGGTCAGAGACAAAATCTCTGAGATGACATAAAAACAGCTGAGAGTCAAGGGAAAATTTGACAGGTTATGTTAGACAGGTAAATAGAGGCACATCGTACTGGGGCTTGTAAGCTATAGTAAGGAGTTTGGATTTTATTTGTAGTGGATGGTTATTGAAAGATTTTAAGTTAAAGTTTTGTTAATTTATATTTTTAAATCATTATTGCTGCTATGTGGAAAATGGATTGTAGGGAGAAATTAGTGGCAGCAGAGAAAATGGTTAGGAATCTGTAGCAATACTTAGGAGGGAAGGTAAAGGTGGCATGCTTTAGTGCAAACTACCATTGCGGGTCAAATCTGGCCTAACATTTTTTTTCATAGATAAAATTTTGGAACACAGCCATGCCCATATGTTTATGTGTTTGTAGCTGCTTTTGTGTTACAAGGGCAGGAGAGGATAGCCTGCAAAATCTAAAATAATAATAGCTAAAATATGACTCTACAGAAATAATTCTCCAGCAGTTTTTTGAGAGAGATGGTAGCATGGAGGGAAATGATACGTATTTGAAGTAGAACCAACCAGACATTCTGATGGATTGAGAGTAGGGAGTAATATGAAAAGAAGAATAAGGGCTAATTACAAAGTTTCCTACCTTGAAAAGTTGGTTAGATGATGATGCCATTTAATCACTATAATTTTTTCATATTTTTTCTTTTTCATTTTGTGTGAAGAATATCTGGTTAATTATTGGCGTGAAATTACATATGTTGAATAATAAATTAAAGAATTAGGCCTTTAAAATTAGTAGGCATTTACTGAGTAAGCAAACAAATGTGAAACTGAAATGATGTATTAAGAATTGCTATAGTGGTTAATTTAGGTTTTAAGGCTCAAAAAGTAGTATTTTGAAAATAGGGCCCATTGACTTGTTATTTCTGTACGGTGGATCAGAGTTTTAGTTGCATATATAAACTGTCTTTTAAATAGTATATCAGTTCTCAGTATAAATCCAAAGATTAAAGTGAGAGAACAGATTTTTCTCTGTGTACTTCTGATTGTTACGCCAAACACAAGCTCACCAAAGTTAGTGGGAATACTGGTTTTCCTTTTAAGAAACAACTGATGAGAAATAGCATAACAAGCCATTTTTGCCTGAGAGAGAGTAGGCATACTAGTTATATTATAATAATGAATGTTATAAAAAACAAACTTGAAATCATCAAGAAGACCCCAGGAAACTACCAGTAGTTATCTGATCTCAATGAGAAATGTGTGAGAAAAATAATTTCTACAATTTTTACAGTCGTAGCTATATAATTCCTCTGGGATTTTTTTTTTTTTTTTTTTTTGGCGGGGGGGAGCCAATTCTTGGTTGACCTCACAGATTACAAGGACCTTGTCAAGTTTACAACCCCTTTTTCTTTTAATTTTTTATGCCTATAGCACCTGACCTTCCTAGGTGGTCTCCTATCTAAGTACTAACCAGGCCCGACGCTGCTTTGCTTCTGAGATCAGATGGGATCAGACTTGTTCAGGGTGGCATGGCCATAGATTAGGATTCTTGCTTTAAGAAATTCCATTTGTAAAACTGTTTTTACTTAATTTCCTCTATTTGGTATTTTTTAATTTACCAATATTATATTCTGTAGAGATTCTCCACCCCACTCATAGTGCTATATTTTCTGAATAGAAATAAAATAGCTGTACAGTTAAGGACAATAAATTTATTTATATAGGGGTTAAACTCTCAAAAACATAATAGAATCTTAGCAGAAAGAGGCCTTAGAATTCATCTCTTTTTTAAGAACCTCTATTCATCAAAACTTTGAAAGGAAAAAGTTGTGATAAAGCTGGTACACATCATTGGAGGTTCCCTTGGTTAGTTGTATACATATTAAAGCAACAGTTTAGAAGCAGCAATATTAACAGAAGAAACAGCTGTCTTCAGAGAAAGAAAATGGAATAACTACAAAAAAGAGAGAAGAATCAAAAAAGGATAATCACAAAAGTTATGTTCGTTAGTCATCAGTGATTCTCACCCCTGGCTTTGCTTCAGAACCACCTTGGAATTCAACAATAACCAAAGTAATAAAACCAGATACCCATGGCCAATATCCACTGAATCAGAGTGAACAGAAGTAGTATCCAAGCATGTATGGAGGGATTATGACATAGCCAGATTGAGAACCACTGGAAATAAATTATGTTCCAGTTATCCTGCTTTTTATAGAACATCTGATGATATGTTTTAGGAAAATATATATAAATATAACTTATCTTGTTTCAGTTACTTTGGAAGAATGTTTATGTGAGGTGTTACTTTATAAACTAGATTTGGAAACTTTGTTTTCTTCTTCATTATTACAGACATATGGCATCCAGGAGAAAGATGTCTTGTCCCTTCTCCAGAAAATGAAAAACTTTGTGAAGCAAGCATAAAATCTATCATAGTGGATGAAAATGGGAAGTCGTTTGCAATTGTCTTATATTCAGATTTTCAAGAAAGGAAAATACCTCTTAAAAATCTTCAAGAAGTAAAATCTGTCAAAGATTGCTCCCGGAGTTACATATTTGATGATGAAGATTTAGAAAAACCTTATTTTCCAGACCGAAAATTTCCATCAGCTGCTGTTGCATTTCCATTATCTGAAGATGGAGAGTCTATTCCTTATACTATTAATAGGTATTTGAGAGACTATCAAAGGGAAGGAGCCCAGTTTCTTTATGGACACTTCATCCAAGGAAGAGGGTGTATTCTTGGAGATGACATGGGACTTGGAAAAACAGTACAGGTAACTATTTTAATAACTTTATAATTAAAATTTGGTAAAGTCATTAGGAGTAGATATCATATGCAGATCTCTATTTGTATTCCCATTTCTTATGGTAGCCAGTGTGTGTGTATGTGTGTGTGTGTGTGTCACCCATCTGACAGTTAAGTTCTCAAAGTTAAGGACATTGCCTTAGTCATCATTTTATCCTCAGTAATTACATAGTATTTATGAAATATATTATTCAAAATAATATTTTGGTATAATTTGGCTTGATTTTACCTTTAGTAATACTAGTACTAAGATACTAATTATGTTTGCAAAGTAGTTTAACCCTCTTAGTAATACTTTGTGAAAGGGAAGTATTCTGACATTTGTTAAGCTGCATAACATGGTTAAATTGATTTCTTATAGGCCTTTTGTGCGTATTGTGTCAGACATTTCTTAATCTGGAATCCCTGGGCCAATGGGAATTCTATTGGTAGACTTCAGAGAGGCCTTCTAATTCCTTAAACTGTGTGTCAGAATTTGGACACATACTACATACCTTTTTGCAGAGAGGATCTATGTTATCTATTGCTGTGTAACAAGTTACTCCAAAATTTAGCAGTTTAAAATGATACACATTTATCATATTACAGTTTCTGTGGCTCAGAAATCCACGTGTAGTTTAGCTAGGTCCTCTGGCTCTTCCTCTCACAAAGCTGTAGTCCTTTCTTGGAATACGGAGGAGTCACTCCCTGGCTCACATGGTTTTTGGCAGGATTCAGTTCCTTGTGGATTTTTAGACTGAGGCCTCAGTTTCTTGTGAGCCATTCATGAAGGCCATTCCTTGGTTCCTTGCCACATAGGCCTCTTCATGGAGCTTTTCACTTGGCAGCATACTTCAATTTAGGAGAGCACATGAGAGGGCAAGAGCGAGCACTAGTAAAATAGGAATTATGGTCTTTTGTAACCTCATCACAGAAGAGACAGCTTATCACTTTTGCCATGTTCATTTCACTAGTAGCAAGTTGCTAGATTGAGTCCATACTCAAGGAGAGATTAAACATGGTTTGAATACCAAGAGGTAGGGATTATTGGGAGCCCTTTCAGAAGATGCCTACCACAGGGTCCTTAGCTTTCATTTAGATTTTCAAAGAGGTTTATGATCCAAAGAGTTTAGAGTTCCTAATCTAGACTTTATACTAAATAATCATTCTGGATTTGCATAAGTATTTGTCTAGTTTGTCATTTAAGTTTTTCTATGTTTCCTTTCTTAAAAAACGAATTTAAGCTATTTTATTCTTGGCATCTCTGTTAGTGGAACTCAAAAGTAAGTAAAAAACTTATTTACCATTTTGAAAACATGGGCGAATAATGCAACTATGTATAAAGCTCTGGTGTAAAAAGCTAGAGTAAAATTCAGTCTTTTGATAATCATAGTGTATTACCATTAGCCATACTCTCTGTTCCTTTAAGTCAGTGCACATATTTCTAGGCTTACATATTGAAGGTGCTAAATAATTGCTTGTGCAGTAAACAAATTTGCTACATATTGGGGGTGCTAACTAATTGTTTGTGGAATAAACAAATTTGCTTTCTTAGGAGAATAGGTGGCAAGAATAAAGAAAGGTAGCTTTCAGAAACTACTGTATATGACCAAGATATATAGGTGAATTATAGAGGGAAATAAATAATAAAGCCCTTCCGCTACTATCTTTGCATATACTTTTACTGTTTTTGCCCAGCTAGAATGTTCTTCCTCATGCTTCTTTGATTAACCAATCGCTGTTCCTCTTCAAAGTCAGAAGCATGAGGGTGCTATAAAATGTGACCTACAGTTTGGGAACCCCCACCCTAAACTATGAAATACCATTCAAATTCTTCTGCATGTTTTAAACTCAAATTTCAGCTCTGAAGAATATGTTACAAAGAAGTTTCCCTTATTTTACATTTTATAGAATTATTTGAAAAGTGATTTTACTGCATAATTTTATATTACCTGACACACTGAAATCTTTGGAAGGCTTCAAGCTATGTTATGTGCTGTGAAAGTCTTTGAGGGCTCATCTTCCTGAAGATTAGAAAATAGTTTCTGTTCTAATTTTGATACTTAGCTGGATTTGTCTGGTCCTTGGGGACCTAGTTCTTTAGTTCTTGAAACTCAGAATAATTTTCAGATAAATAGGAGGTTTTGGAGACTCATATAAGATAGAGAGTCTATAGATATAATGACTAAGCCAGTTGAAGAAGTGTGAACAATAGTTAATAAGTTCACTAGAATTTTAAAATGCAGTAGAATTGGATAAAAATGGTCTATGAACATAGACTATTGGCATTTACTGTTTAGATTATAGTATTATTTTCTTCTTCATTTTTTATCCTTTTACTGTTATCAGTCCCTTAAATTTTCTCCTTCTTACCTTCTAATTTGACCTTAATGTGAAATCGAACTCTTCTTTTTAAAAACAGTTTATTATACATACCAAATAAGGTTTGCCTCTCATTTCAAATTTAAAAGTCGGTAAACTTAATATTTTACATTTTTCAAGGAATGAGGATTGAAAAGCTGTGTATTTGAGCTAGTGACATGCAAATCACTGGTATCTTTAGCAAGAACTATTTTGCTGGAATTTGGAGCACAAGCCTGATGAAGTAAGTGAAGACATGGACACAGGAAATAGCCTCACCTCTTTAAAGAATGTGTCTCTGAAAGGGAATAAAAGTGACCTAGTAATGGCTGAAGGAGGATGAGATTTTGAGGGAGTTTCTTTTTTGTTTCTTTTGTATCATTTAGTGATAGGAGGAACTTGTGTTAATTTTTAAGTGAATTGGAAGGATCTGATAGAGAGGGGCCAGTAGAATATTTGGTACAACATACATAAATAAATGCATAACATGTACTTTATAAATGCTTGTCCAAAGACACATAGACATACATAAATATGTAAAACATAGAGTCACTACTAACTTAACTGATTTTTCCCTAACATCTTATTAATGACACTTTTCAAACATAAAGAAGTGTGGGAAGAATTTTACAATGAATATCCACCATTTAGATTTTGTTAATTTTCTATTTTATTATACATGGCTTTATCACGTATCTGTCCATCCATCAAGTCATCTTATGTAGCATTTTAAAGGAGCATACATTAATGTATTCTATCTCCAAACATGGGAGCATACATGTCATTAGCTAGAGGTCAATATTTATTTACAATTTTCTTTCATTTTAAAGTAAAATTTACAATAAAATGCACACATCTTAGGTATACTCACCATTCTTTGAGTTTGAACAAGTATACATGTCTGTATAAGCCAAATAAGCCCTCTGAAGATATAGAACATTATCATTGCTCCAGAAAATGTCTTCATTTTCCTTCCTAGTCCTGCCACTACCCCTAGGAAGCAACCAATGTTCTGCTTGTCTGTATAATGGATAAATGTTGCCTTTTCATATAAATGGGATCATATAGGACACTCTTGTGTAAGGCTTCTTTCACTTAATGTAATATTGTGAAGTTCATCTAGGTTACTGAGTATACAAATTCATTCCTTTATATTGCTGAGTAGCATTCAATTGTATAGATGCTGCATTTTGTTTAGCATCCTCCTGCAGATGGACACCTGGGCTGTTTCCAGTTTTTAGCCATTTTGAATAAAACTGTTAAGAACTTTCTTGAACAATCTCTTGTGTTTTCATATCTTGGGTGAATAATAAAGAACAGAATTTCTTGGTCATAGAGTTGATATATGTTTAGTCTTATAAGAAATTGACAAAACTTTTCCAAACATTTTCCAAACAATGTATGAGAATTATGGTTGCTCCATATCCTTATAAAATTTGGTTTTGTATTAATTTTAGCAGTTTTGTTAGGTATGTACATATATGTTTGGTTGCGTATGTGTTCGCTATGTGCATGTGTGTTTGTGCGTATATGGTATTTGTTTTATTAAGGTATAAATGACATGCAATAAACTGCATAAAATTACAGTATACAATTTGATAAGTTTGCATATATATACATCTGAGAAATGATAACTACAGTACCACAGTCAGGATAACGAACATATCACCCCAAAAGTTTCCTCATATCCACTTGTGCCCATGATATGTTCAACACCAGTGATTCATCATGTGCTGTTTTCACTTTCAGTGTTTAATCAGACTAAGAAATTAAATTGTGAAGGAAAACAAAATCCTAATTTATATGAAAATTTCCCAATATTTTCAAGAACTCTCACGCCTAACTGAACAGGTAATTTGAAAATTTCTCCCCTCTGTACATTTACATAACATTTAATTAGCTAATGTAACTATAATAATTTCAACTGGACTATACAGGTTTGGGGCACTGACCTCTGATAATCAAATAGCTCACCTGATAGGAAGGAGGTGAATGGGCAATTACTATAGAGCAGTGGTTCTCAAAAGTGTGATTCCTGGACCAATAGCATCAGCATCACCTGGGAATTTGTTAGCATTGTGAATTTTTGGATCTTACCCCAGACATACTGAATCAGAAATTCTGGGTGTGAGACTTAGCAATCTGTATGTTAACAAACCCTCCAGTTAATTTGAGTCCCACTAAAGTTTGAGAACATTTGCTTAGACTCTTGTTTTTCAGAGGGGATGAAAAACCTTGGTTAATTTGGTGAATTACTTCAGTGAAGGTTGGCTAAGAGAGTGTTTAATTTATGTGAATATACATAAGATGATTACTTTTTTAAAAACAAAATTTTGGAAATGGAAATATTAGAGATAATCCTATTCAGCTTCTTTATTTACTAAACAAAGAAACAGAGCCGTAGGAGTACTAAATGACTTCCCTATCTAAGGTCATATATAGGAAGTAACTATTTTCATTCCATTCAGTACTTTTTTTCTCTCCCCTTTGCTGACTGTATCTGGCAGTCTTTTACTCAGCTTTTAATTAACTGTATTCATTTATTCAAATACTAAGCACCTAATGTGGGTCAGCCCCTGTTTTAGACACTAAAGAACCTAATATAAATGCACATGATCACTATGCTTATACAATTCACAAATGGTGATAAAAATAAATGAAGCCAAAGGGTCATTGTCTAGTCTGGTCCTTTGCTTTTTATTGGGTTTGTTTTATGAAATCTACCAAAAATTAGAATTAATTTGAAAGATATCAATTCAGACATTAAGGGTTTCTTTCTTTTCTTTTTCATTGAAGGCATAGATTTAGTACAGTGTTTGAAAGGTTTATCATAAAATTTACTAATTGAATCAAAATTATTTTTTTGTCTTAATTTGGTAATTAGTTTTCATAGGCACAAAGTCTCAAAAACTATTAAATAAGTACAACATGTATTTTATATTTTTATTTCCCCATCTGCTGTTTGAAGATATTAGTACTTTTTTGAGCAACATAGGAGAGAGAGAAATTTGTAAACTATAAAGATTTTCTTTGAATCTTTGTCTCTATGTTATTAAATATTATATAATCAAAGATATCATCACTGAAGGCTCTCATTTTAAAAAGCTATATATAGTAAACCTCATTCCTAAGGGAAATGGTGAAACTGCTGGTAATTATAGTTTTTTAGGTTATCGTCAATAACATTTTTTTGATAATACTATCTTAGATTAAAAACTTATACTAAAACAAAAGTTTTTAAAATCATAAGTCATGTTGTTCACTCGGGAATATAGTAATAAAGAAAAAATAATGTTGATTATATTTTCATTCATGGAGAAAATGCCATAATATTCAATGTGAGAGACTAATTAATCTCCAGAGCCACAGATCCTTTAAAGAGGAAATAAAAATGTCCTCTTGTTTTAAAGATAAATTACTTTTCTTTTCTGGCATGTAGTTCAGATTTTAGAGAAAGAAGTTTTTGCAGACAAATGGACTAGTCCCCATTTTAAAACAGTGCTTTGTTAATGTTGTTCTTAAGCAAGCAAAAATTGTCATACTTATCGAAGTATGATTCAAAGTACTCTTTCACCTTTTTGTCTCTTAGGGAGATGAAAAATAAGAAATGTAGGATTATTTTTTTTTATCCTCTAAAAAATAGACAATTTTTGCTTATGCCTTCTGTTAATATAAGGTTTGTTGCATTATTTAACTGTCTCTTATTTACTCTATATATCATGAGCTTACTGTGAGGAAAATGACCTATAAAAATGTTTGCTTGACATTTAGAAAGGAATGACTGTGAAAAACAGAAATCTTTCTCAGACTGATATTTTTGAAATTCAGTTTCTGGACTTTTACTATTGTATAGTTGTCTGATTTAAATGCTCGTTTTTGTTCTTTTCATCTCTGAACAATTTTAGAACTATTCCACATTTAAAAATGTTCTTTTTTGAAAGATTAGTTTTTCAAATCATTATGCATTTAACTTCTGTGACTTAAGATTGACCTCTACTGTACTAGTATAGCATGACAGAGATGGCTAGATCTCCACTTTGCCTTCTCAGATTTGGGGCTGGAACATTTTCCAGTTTTCTTTGCATGTTTTGGACTTGTGAAAGGTTTGGTCAACAGGAATGAGGGCAGAAGTGCTGAGTGTCAGTTACAGTCCCGGTCCATAAAACTCACTTGTGCTATTCTTCTTGTTCTCCTTATTTGTGCCTTTTAGATGTTGACACATTACTGCCATACCTGACAGCATTACCTTAATATATTGAGCTAAAAGTTTGTCAGTGGTTTTAGTTAGCTTCTCCAGTTAGTGTGTATTCTCAACTAAAGTCAAGTTTATTTTTATTTCAACATACTTTTTTGGAGGGTGGGTAGGTGAGTAATCTTTGGAGGTAGTATAGATGATTTCAATGAGACGCAAAGATTTTTTTTAAAATCATTAATGGATTTATTAAGTAAAGCCAATCCATAATTAGAGTTTGTTAATTTGGTTCCTTTCTACAAAACTTCTTACAAAAGTGAGATTTTTAAACAAAATAGACATTTACATACCTTTGTTTCATGGAATTTGACAAATTAAATTAGAATTAAGATTGCATATATCATCTTGCATAGATGAACAGATAGAATTATGAGTTATCATAATTAGGAACATAATTATGATACAATATGAACAATCCATAGATGAGTTAAGAGCAAAGCAACAGATTAGGTTTTATGTTACCTCATTTAAATTACTGTATAATATCTAATAGGTATCTTTTTTGCCTTTTCAATAGCCTTTGAGGACCAATTGCCTATTATGCAGAAGAATATATGTATCAGTGTGATTACAAATAGTAAAATGCACAGATCTTAATTATACAGTTCAATGAGTTTTGGCAAATACATACATATAGAGAGAGAGAGAGGGAGAGGGTGCAAGTGAGCGGGTGATTGAGGAAGTACCTGTACTCAAATCAAGACAGGACACTTTCCTTAACTGTAGAAGTTTTCCATGTGTTTCTTTCTCATTAGTTGCTTAAATTTTTAATTATAAATTTTCTGTGATTCTTTCAGTATTAAATTATATTCCAAGAAGTGGTCAGAACCTGAAATATTATGAATATTTATATCAACTGGGAATTCGGTAAATTCCAAAATTAGATTATATACTTTTAATGCAAAGAATAATAACATTAACTTAACATACTAAAATAATTATAAAGTGGAGCATCAAAGCTCTTTTACTGAGATTATATTAAAAATATTTAATTTGTCCAATGCTTAAACTCAGTTATTTGTGGAATATTCTTCCTGCCTCCATTAATCTGGGTTCTACATAGTGCATCAGGAATTTTGTTAACATCAATTGCTTGGTGAATTCTTTAATAACTTTAGTTTTTGTTCATCGGTTTATTTTTTTCTCAACCATGCTTTCTCAACTTATCTCTTTTCCACCCCTCCACTCCCACCCCATCTCTCCCTCTGAATCAGCTGGATTTCAAACTGCTGGAGAATATAAATAAGCTTTTCATCTAACTTTTTCCAGCATCCAGCACATTACCTGGCATGTAGTAGGCAATAAATATATTTTTATTAAATGTACTCATGAATTTTAAGTTGAATTGGGCATCGTATGTTTCTGTGGTTGTAGCTTATATTTAATGATCCCTATATGCCAGGCTTATGATAGACATTTTCCATTAAACATACATGTTAATTAGGCATATTGTTCCCATTTTATTGATGAAAAATTGAAATTTATAGAGTTAATGTAAATTTCCCAAGGTCACATATAAAGCTAGTTGGTCAAACTCCAAAGTTTGCCATAACTCCTGCATTACACTGCCTTACATAATGTAGGTTAGGAATGCAAATTTTGCTAGAAAATTTTAAAACTCAGCATAAGTTTGACCCTTCTTGTATATCATCATTTTTAATCTTTTAGTAACAATTTACTGAAAATATACTTTATTTATTGTGATACACAAAACTATTTAAGGGAATAAAGGCTTCTTTCTTAAGTAGAATGATGCTAACAAAAATAGCTCCTGTTTATTGAATCATTAATATGTACCAGCCTGACATTTTACATATATTTTTTTACTTTTTTTAAGAACTAAAATAATATTGATAATACCAAAAATATACAAATGCATTCTCATAAAAATGCAAGCTATAATTTTTTATTGAGCTGAAATTCACATAACAAATTAACCATTTTAAAGTATACGAGTCTTGGCATTTAATGCTGTTCAACCCCCATCTCTCTGGTTTCAAAACTTTTTTATCACCACAGAAAACACCTCATATGCATTAAATAATCACTCTTCATTTTCCCTTCCCGGCATCCCCAGCAACCACTAATTGGCCTTCTGTCTCTGTAAATTTGCCTTTTCTGAATATATCATGTAAAATAAATCATTCAATTTTGGCCCTGTGTGTCTGGCTTCTTTCACTTAGTGTAATGTTTTCAAGGCTCATCCAAGATATAGCTTTTATCAGTACTTCATTCCTTTTCTAGCTGAATAATATTCCATTGTATAAATATCACAGTTTGTTTATTCATCCTTTGATGGACATTTGGGTCGTTTCCACCTTTTGGCTATTATGAATAATGCTGCTATAAACATTTGTGTACAAGTTTCTGTGTGAACATTTGCTTTCATTTCTCATGTATGTTTACCTAGGAGTAGAATTACTGGGAAATGTGGTCATTTTGTGTTTAATTATGGGGGTAACTACTGTTCCATTTTCCACAGTGGCTATACTATTTCCATTCCCACCAGCAGTATATGAAATTTTCTATTTCTTTATATCCTTGCCATCACTTGTTATTTTCTGTTTTCTTCATTGTAGCCATCCTGGTACATGTGAAATGGTGTCTCATTATAGTTTTGGTTTGTATTTTCATAATGACCAAAGATATTGAACAACTTTTCATGTGCTCTTTGGCCATTTGTATATCTTCAGAGAAATGTGTATTCAAGTTACAATAGACTGAATTGTGTCACATTCATCAACAAATTCATATGTTGAAATTCTAATTCTCAACGTATTTGGAAATGGGTCTTTGGGGAGGTATTAGGTTTTGAGGGTTGAGTCCTCATGGCCTTTGTAAGTATAGACTCCAAAGAATTTGCCTCCTCTCTGCTTTCCATCATCTGAGGATACAATGAGAAGACTGCCATCTGCAGGAAGTGATTCCTCACCCGGACACCAGATTGCCCAGCACCTTGACCTTGAACTACCTACCCTCTAGAAGTGAGAAATAAAAGTTTGTTGTTTAAGCCACCCATTCTCTGGGAATTTGTTATAGCAGACCTAAGTGACAAAGAAAATCCTTTGCCCGGTTTTTAATTGAGTTGTCCATCTATGTATGGGTTTGTTTCTGGTATTTCTATTCTGTACCCTGTTCAATTTGACTATTCTTATTTTCAAATTTGTGTTAATTACTTTATTGCTATACGTTGTCTAATTTTATCCTTTTGTATTTCTGTGTAAAGTTTTAATCAGTTTGTCAAGTTCCATGAACAAATCTGTTGTGATTTTTGTTAGGATTGTGGAGTTTAATGGTATTGAATTAAATTGAATTTATAGAACACTTGGGGAGAATTAACATGGAGCAATAGCTCAATTTACTTAGGTCTTTAATTTCTCTCAGCAGTTTTATAGTTTTATTATGGGCCTTACACATATTAAAAAAAAAAAATTTATTCACCAAAACTGACACAGCAAGAAATAGAAAATAATCATTCTTAATATATTTTTAATGATGTTATCAGTAGAGTATTTTTTATTTAATTTTTCCAATTTTTTTGCAGGTAGTACATTAGTTTTTCCTTATTCTTGATTTCAGTTTCTGCAGTTTTAGTTTCCCATGGTCAACTGTGGTCTAAAATATGAAATGGAAAATTCCAGAAATAAATAATTCGTAAGTTTTAAATTGTGCACCATTCTGAGTAGTATGGAGAAATCTTGAGTCATCACCCAAGACATGAATCATCCCTTTGTCCATTATAGTATATATGCTCTATACGCCACCTGACTGTTAGTCACTTAGTAGCTGGCTTGGTTATCAGATTGACTGTTGCACTATCGCAGTGCTTGTGTTAAGTTACCCTTATTTTATTTAACAGTGGCCCCAAAACACAAGAGTAGTATTCTGGCAATTTACATATTCCAAAGAGAAGTTGTAAAGTGCTTCCTTTAAGAGAAAAGTTATGTATCTACAGAAAAAACATAGTATATATAAGGTTCTGTACTATCTGTGGTTTCAGACATCCACTGGGGGTCTTGAAAAATATCCCCTATGGGTGAGGGGAGACTGTATATAAAAATCAAATTTATTTTTGTATATTGACCTTGCTCAATTCTTCACTTACTAGTTTAAGTAGTTGTTTTGTAGATGCCTTGTGATTTTCTATATAAATAATTATTTCATCCACAAAGAGAGGCAGTTTTACTTTTTCAATTTTTATGTCTTTGGTTTCTTTTTTTGGCCTCATCACTGGCTGGGTAGGACGCTAGTACAATTCAAATAGAAGTAGTGAGAGTAACATTTTTATCTCATTCCTAATCTTAGGGAGAAAGCATTCAGTATTTTAGTATTAAATATATTAGCTGTAGCATTTTTATGATTTCTTTTATCAGATACAGGATATTCCCTTCTAGTCCTGCTTTCTGAGATTTTTAAATAGTTAATGTGTATTAAATTTTATCAAATACTTTTTCTGCTTCTATTTAGATAATCATGTTTTTTCTTCTTTATTCTGTTAATATATTAGTATATGAATCAATATGATTTATATTGATTGGTTTTTTAATGTTTAACCAATATTATATTCCTGGAATAAGCCCAATTTAGTAATGAGGTACTATTTTTATATATTGCTGGTTTCAATTGGCTGGTTTCAATGAAGAATTTTTGCATTTATATTTATTATGGATAATGGTCTGTAAGTTTTCTTGTAGTATGTTTGTGTGGTTTTGGTAGCAAGGTTATGCAGTCCTCATATAAAATAGATTAGGAAGTGTTTTTTTCCTCTTCTCTTCTGAAGAGTTGGTATAAAGTTTGTGTTATATTTTCCCTAAATAGTTGTTGGAATTTACTAGTGAAATCTTTTGGTCCTGGAGTTTTCTTTAAAGGAAAAAGGAAGTAAATTGATAATGAATTTAATATAGATACTTTAGTAGGTTTGAGGTTATTCAAATTTTCTATTTCTTGGTATGTCAGTTTTGGCAAATTGTATTTTTCAAAGAATTTATTTCATATAAGTTGTCATATTGATTAGCATAAAGTTATTCATGATATTCTTTTATTATTATTTTAATGTTTATAGGATTTGAGTGATACCTTTGCATTCTTAATAGATATTTTGTATAGACCCTATTTTATTCTTGATTAACCTAACTTGAGGTTTACTGATTGTATTTATCCTTTCAAGGAACCAGCTTTTCACTTTGTTAATTTTCTCTATTTTTGTCTGGTATTCATTGATTTCTGCAGTCATCTCCATTATTTTCCTTCTGCTTACTTTGGATGTATTTCACTCTTCATTTTCTAGCTTGTTAGATAGAACCTTGAGTCATTAATTTCATACCTACCTTCTTGTGCTCTGAATTTATGTTCAAGCATTCCTTTATTGTATCCCACAAATTTTTATGCTGTATTTTCATTTTCATGAAGTTCAAAATATTTTCTCATTTTCCTTGTGATTTTTTTTGATCCTTGGGTTATTTATAAATGTATATTTGATTTGCAAATATTTACTTATCTTTTCCCTAAATATCTCATCATTAATGTTTTCTAATTCCATAGTAATCTGTAAGATTTTAGTAGTTCGAAAATTTACCAAGAGTTTTTTAATGTCCCATTTCATTGAATATAATACTATGTGTATTTCAAAAGAATATGTACTCTGCAGTTGGACATAGTCTACAAATACCAATTAGCAAGTCACGGTGATTAATAATGTTCAGATTTTGTATTTCTTTTACTATTAATTCCTGGGAGGAAAGTTAAAATTTCTTACTATGATTGTGGGTTTAGTTATTTCTCCCTTTAATTCTAACAGTTTTGCCTTCATGTATTTTGAAGCTCTTATTAGGATCATAAACCTTTCTGATTGTTATGTCTTTCTAATGTATTGACCCCTTCATAATTATGAAATGTCTATTTCTGGTAATGCTGTTTAAAATTTATTTTATCTGATTTAATACTCCAGTATTCTCATGCTTATTGGTTGCATGGTATGTCTTTTTCCAACCCTTTATTTCAAGCAATCCATCTTTATATTTACAGTATGTCTCTTGTAGACAACTTTTTTATCCAGTCTGACAATCTCTGATATTTAATTCAAGTAGTTAGTTTATTTACATTTGATGTAATTCGTCTTTCATCTGGATTTGGATATACCATTTTATTTGTTTTCTGTTTGAACACACTGTTTTCTGTTTTACTATTCCTCCTTTCCTGCCTTCTTTTGTGTTGATAGGATGTTTTTTAGAATCCCATTAATTTCGTCTATTGATTTTTAAAATATTCTTTGCATTATTTTTTTGGTAATTGCTCAAGTGATGAAAATATACATTCTCACGTGTTCACAGTGTGCTAAAAGTGAATGTACCACTTTATGTAAAATGTAGATATCTTGTAATAAAATAGGTCATCCTATTCTTATTTTAAGGAAAGTAAGAGTTGGGAAAGCTAAGTATCATACCTATGATACCTACCTAACACCCAGTATCTAAATATTGAAGGTGAAACCAAACTTCATTTTCAGAGTCAATTTAACTTGGTTTTGGTGTATATTCCTTTTTTATATTTCTGTGTTCCATTTGCTAATGTTTTAAGAATTTTGCTTTCTATTAAAGAAATTGGCCTGTAAATTTCTTGTATTATTATAATCTTGTCCAATTTTCTTATTAAGATTATATTGAACTCATAAAATGTGTTGAGAACATTTCTTTATATCTCTAAACTTTGGAAGAGTTTGTTTAAGATTGGCATTAAAGCTTTCTTAAGCATTATAGGTAGTCTTTGTTGTTGAAGCCATTTGACCCTTACTTTTCTTTGTGGCAGGATTATAATTTTGTACTTCAGTTTCTTTAATAGTTATATAAATATGTAAATTTTCTGTTTCCTTTTGTGTTAGTTTTGATGAGTTCAAAATGTTCTATTTCTCAATTTCATCTAAATTTTCAGTTTTTTGCAATGATTATTTATTATGTCCAATATATATTTTTGTATTTGTCTCTTAATTTCTCTTTTTTCTTTATCAGTTTTGCCAGGAGTTTATCACTTTTAAAATTTTTTCACAAAATGATCGTTTGGTTTTCTTGATCCTTTTTTATTGTATTTGTTTTCATGTTCTGTTTTATTTAAGTTTTCTGTTTTATTTTTTTAAATAAATTTTTACAATAGGTTCTCAGACATTTGATTAGCAGCCTCTCTTCCTTCCTTAAGGACTTAAATACATGCATTTAAGTCCTTAAGGCATGGCTTTTGGTGTATTCCACCGGTTTGATATGAAATTATTATTCAACTCAAACTATTTTTTAATATTTATTGTGAGTGTTTCTTAACCTTCTAAAGCATATTCCTTACTCTCTAAACATTTTGGGGTTTTTCTGCTTATATTTTTGTTATTTATAGTTTCTTGCATTGTGATCAAAGAACATATTCTGTATGATTTTTGCTTCTTGAGCTCTATTAAAATTTGCTTTATGACTTGGCATTGTCAACTTTGGTAAATATTTCATGTGATACTGGAGTGCTCCAAAGAATTTCAGAAGAAGGTTTGCATCAATTATGAAAAGCTATGAATTTCTTTGAAAGAAATGGGCATGCCTCAGCAGTTGATTGTCCTGATGTGTAACCTGTATTGTGGATAGGAAGCCACCATCAGAACAGACTGTGGAGAGACAAAATGGTTCCTATAGGCAAAGGTGTCAGAAAGGGTGCATTTTAACTGTGTAATCTGTACTTAAGAACATATACAAAAAATCTGGTCTACATGCAGAGAAGGAGAAGTGAAAATTGATGGAAGAAATATCAATAACGCAAGATATGCAGATGATACCATCTTCCTGGCAGAAAGTAGCAATGATTTGAAATGACTTTTGATAAAAGTGAAAGAAGAAAGTGCTAAAACAGGACTGCATTTGAACATTGAGAAGACAAAAATTGTGATTATAGAAGAAATACACAACTTTAACATAGACAGTGAAGAAATGAAATTGTTAAAAATTTTGCCTACTATGGTTCAGTCATCAATTCTAATGGAGACTGCAGACAAGAAGTCAAGAGAAGGCTGAGACTCAGAAGGGTAGCAATTAATTAGGAAAGATTACCAAGAGCAAAGATGTGTCATTAGAGATTAAGGATAAAATCATCCACACCCTTGTACTATGTACAGATGTGAAAGTTGGACAGTGAAGAACGATAAGAGAAAAAAAAATTACTCATTTGAAATATGGTGCTGGAGAATCGCTCAGCAGATACCCTGGACTGCCAGAAAGATGAACAAGTGGGACCTAGAGCAAATTAAGCCCAAAACATTGCTGGAGGTAAAAATGACAAAACTGAATTTATCCTACTTCAAGCACATCATGAGGAGGCAGTTACTTTGAAAAAGATGATAATGTTGGGAAAAATAGAAAGCAGCAGGAAAAGAGAAAGATCAAATATGAGATAGATTGACTCTGTGAAAGAATCCATAGATATGAGTGTACAGCAGCTGATCAGAGCTGTTGACGAAATCACTCTTTCATAGGGTCACCAAGAGTCAGAGAGCTGGTTCAGTGGCACATAATACACAAACTTTCACTGAAACTTTGTTTTGCAGCAGTATACAGTGTTCTATCAAATGTTCTAGGTTAGGTGTGCTAACAGTGTTACTTAATATTTTGTTTGTTCTTACCGAGTTATTTCAGAATCTACCATTGTGCTTGTGGATTTTTCTACTTTTATTTTACATTATTCTGTTGATTACTACAGAGATTACAACAGATACCCTTAATTTGTCAAAATCTAATGTTAATTAGTATTTTTATTTCCTCCTGCACAGCAAAAGAAGCTCAGAATAGTATAACTACACTGCACACTTTCTGATTCACATTTGTTATTTGTTGCTTCTTTTAATATCTTTTTATTCTTTTATTTGATCACAACAAAATAATTATTATTGTTACATGTCAATATACATTTATATTTTTTATGTATTTATCATTTTTGTTGATCTTGATTTTACCCTGAATCAGTGAGTGTATTACACAGGATAATTTCCCTTATGGCTGAAAAGATCTTATAGTAATTTTTTTTTTTTTTTTTTAATGTGGCTCTTTGGGGGATAAATTGGGTCAGTTCTTGTTTGTCTGAAAATATCCTTAAATTCATTTTTGAATGCTATTTTTACTAGTTATAAAACTAGATTGCTTTTGTTTTCTTCAGTGCTTTGAAAGTGTCATTCAGTTGTATAGCTCTTTAATGGTTTTGGCTTCAAGGTCAATTATTTGTCAAATTGTTACTTTTTTTGTAGGTCATCTCTTTTTTCCTCTGGCTGCTTAAAAATTTTTTTTTTTTAATTTTCAAGCAGTTTATTATTTTTTTAATGAAGCATTTATAGATTTAAAAAATTTTTTTTTTGGCATAATCTTAGCACGTTTGGAATAAATGGTTTGATTTTTTTAATTTAGTTTTTAAATTTTTTCAGCCTTAATCTCTTCAAATACTTCTCTTGCACCATTCTTTTTCTTCTGTCACTTAGGATTCAGATTATAGGTATCTATATTATGATCAAATATTCTTTTTCTATAGCTTTGTTAATTCATTTTTTTCTTTAGGTTTTAATATTTATTTAATGATTTATTTTTCAAAAATAATGTTCAACTTTTCCCCCATACTGATATGTCATACTTCCCCCCTCTAATCTTTAAAACAACCCTGCTGATATTATTTTTGCTATTTTTATGTATTTTTACAGTCATTTAAAGAGGTTAACTAACTGGCCCAAGTCTACATAACTACCAAGCAACTAAGGCTGAAATTTGGACCAACGTCTAATTGATTAGCTATTTCTCTTTATTATATGAGGTTATATTTTCTTTTTTCTATATCTGTTTGTCTTTCTCGCTTGATTTTTGGAATGATGTGTATATTGATAAATTATATTAGTCTATCTTAAAATAACATTGTATTATTCCACCTCTACTTATTGGATAAAAGTGCACAAATTTATGAGCCAAATATTACCTGTAAGAAGTTTATTTTTTAATAAGAAAAAAAGAATGTACACAGTTTATTCTAATAGAGAATATGAAGAATTAGTCTCCATAGATTAAACCATTAAGAAGATAATGTCCCAACTGGTGAGATGAAGAAATAATTCATTGAGTAGGTAGAACTTATCATGAAGAGATGGCAATGTTAGAATTTTTTTTACTGTATTCAAGGGTAACATGTATATTATAAATTTGTTTGTTAATATAAATAAAACCAATAGTGTTCATCAGTAGTTTGGTAGTCATATAAGCAGTAAAATTGTCCATCATGATACATTATACCCATTGAATGAAAGGTTTTTTTTCTAGGTTATTTCATTTTTGGCTGCAGTTTTGCATAAAAGAGGAACTCGTGAGGATATTGAAAATAACATGCCAGAGTTTTTACTAAGAAGTTTGAAAAAGGAACCCCCCCTTTCTATAGCTAAAAAGGTAAGATATCTAGAAGTATACAACCCATGAAGCTGGTATTGCAAAAACATAGAAAAATTTAAACATTTATAGTATAAATTTAAAATATAAGAATTTAAAAACATTATTAAAATATTTACTTTGTAGATCTAATTGTTGAAGGATTGCCTATTTCGCCCTTAAGTTAAATACAATTGACTCTCAGGGTGGCAAAATATAATTTCAGCTTGAACTTGTTTTGGGGTTTCAATCTTTTGTTTGGCTAGATTTATGTGATTTCCTTTGGTTAATTTTGTTAAATAGTCATTAATATGTATGTAAAGTTAGTTAAAGTTCATAATATTTTTTTATTTATGTGGGAATGAAAAGGAGACCATTGTAGATATAGGTGCAAAGGTGTATCATTGATATTTAATTTGCTTACATCTCCAAAATACAAAATAAATTCTTATACAAGGAATATCAAAGTTGGCATCAGAAAGATTAAGGTCTAGGCTTGTGTCTGTCTCTGCCATGGGACTATGAGTACAATTCATGTTCATATGTCAGCTTTCTCCTTTTTAAATATATGTTTATAAATATCTTACACATAATGTTTATAAAAAAATAAGAGGTTTCTAACAAAATAATGAAATGCAAAAAAGTATACTAATGTGTTTGACTTTTATGTCACTCAGTATCCAGGAAACTGTATAGAAATGCAGAAAATCATTTTATAAAATTTGTATTACATTAATAGTAATGAACAACTTTCCATAAGTTTTAAAAGAATCTCATATATAAGATTGTTGAGAAGTCTAGGTTCACTTTTGTATATCATTATAGGGTTTTCAGTGCAAAATTTTGGGAAGTATTAGTTTATGGTCTTAGAATTATTACAACTTTAAATTTTCTTCATTTTTATTATTATTATAACATAAACACATTTAATTACTAACCAACGGGATGATCCTAATTAAACCAACACTCAGAAATAGTTACATGTAAAATGTTTGTAATAAAAATAATTGAACACAGTAATGAAAAAAAAGCATAGAGAGATTTGCTTGTTGAACTGAGCCCATTCATCCTCACAGCCAATTCCTGTCCAGGAGGTAGGTGGAATTTTTACTCTACTTTTTCATAGACCTGAGTACAGGTGAAATTGCTCATGATGCATTCCACTAGTAGTTTCCCATCTTCTACTTTTTTTTGTTATTCTGCTTTCCTTCCCATCCCATTCCTGATGTTGAACCAATGCACTGTTGATGAGTTTTTCTGCAATTAGCTGTAGTTTTTTCAAACTTCTCTCCCAGGTTACATGAAAACTGTGTTTTCAATGTGCTCTCAGTTTTTATGGTTAGGTTTCTGCTGTCAGAAGTAACAACACAATCTGGTTTGGCCATGACACTCATTTTTCTCAGAACTATCCCTATTCCTATTTCTTTCAGGTGCTCATCAAAGCCTTTGCTCTCCACTAAGTGCCATCTTCTATCAGCTGTTGAATGGTGGCCAGGGATGGCACAGTGGACTGTGGGGCGAGCTGAGCAGAGTGTGATGTGGGGAGCATTGACCTCTTTAATTTTTAGTAGCAGAAATGGATCCTGAGTATCAAATTCAATTTGATCCTAAAAAATATTATGATTCTTAGGCCTTCAAGAGTTCAGGTACTGTTTTTAGCCCCAGATTGAGTTGTATTTGGTTCTAAATGTCAGTGTAGAGCTTACATAGCACCTGTGACCATTAGCAGACAGAGAAAAAAGAAAAATAGGGAAAGTAATACTTTTAATATTTAAAAATTCTAAAATATTTTAGGGAGAACAAGAATGAGAGAAGAGGGAGGTAAAGAAAGATGTTTGATGGTGTAAAGAAATATGCTAGTAGCTACCTTAATAGACACTAATGCTTGCCTGCCCCTTCCTTCCTTCCTTCCTTCCTTCCTTCCTCCCTTCCTTCCTTCCTTCCTTCCTTCCTCCCTCCCTCCCTCCCTCCCTTCCCTTCCCTTCCCTTCCCTTCCCTTCCCTTCCCTACCTCTTTCCTTCCTTCTTTCCCTCCTTCCCTCCCTCCCTTCCTCCCTTCCTCTCATCCCCTCTCCCTCCCTCTCTCCCTCCCTCTATCTCTGCCTCTCTCTCTTTCTACACACATACACACACACAAACACATACACTTTTTCCTTGCTATAATATGTATTGCAATTTTTCTACCCCCTTCAGTTAAATTCTTAATTCATTTACTGTATTTTCAATCTTTTCTTATATTCTAATATTAGGGCTATGTTCTTTTGAGTACTTTGGATGTATTATATAGTTTTAAATATATAATTTTTTGTTATTCTTTCCTAAATTATCTCTGACTTCATTTTTTGTCTTCTTTTATTGAAGTTATATTTACAAGGAAGTTTTAAAATTTCCAAGTGAATAGATATTAATGTGTGGGGAGTGTTGGGAAGGCTTAGCCTTTGTCATTGATTGTTAGTCTTGTTTCATCACATAATATCACTTTTTCTATTTAATCAAGCTTGTTAATTGTATTGTTAAAATTCTTAAAACTTGTTTTTTTCATTTTTTTTTTTTGCGGGGTGGGGTCTATTTGAGCAATTGGATCCTGAGAGAAATGTGTATATTAAATTTTCATGCTTTGTCTTTCAGCTTTTTCATTTCTTCTTGTGTTTGTACCAGTTTTTGCTTGTTCAACAAGTTCTGTTAAATGTTTCATAGATTTTGTGTGCTTATATATTGCCCTCTTGCTGAATTGACAGTTTATCTGTGTATAGAATTCTGAGTTCAAAATTTTCTTTTAAGACTTACAGAAATAATTTTATTGTGTTCTGCTACTCTATACTGCAGACTAGAATCAAATGCTGAACTGACTTTTTTCCCCTGGAAAGGAAATTTTCTTTTTGCTTGAAAATATTTAGGACTTTTTCTTTATTCCTGAAATTCAGAATTTCTTCAGCCCCCACACTCACTATAGCATTTTTTTTTTAAAAAAGTTCTCCTGTTTTAGAAAACTATACATAGTACTTTGATTAGGGAAAGTAGAGTACTGATGCTAGAATCAGATTCTCTGAAGGAGTTCCTCTTTTAATTTATTACTCTGCCATTTCTTTTTTTTTTCCTTAACTTATTTTTTCAATAGTTCATTGCTAGTATATAGAACCACAACTGATTTTTTTATATCAATTTTGTATCTTGCAACTTTACTAAATTTATTAGTTCTTAGAGATTTTGATGGAGTCTTTAGGGTTTTCTGTATATATTATGTCACCTACAAATAGTTTTACTTATTCCTTTTCAATTTGGATGCCTTTATTTCCTTTTTCTTACATAATTTGTTCTAGATAGGATTTCTAGTACAATGTTGAATGAAAGTCATGAAAGTGGACATCTTTGTCTTATACCTACTCTTAGAAGAAAAAATTTCAGCTTTTCACTATTAAGTATCAGATTAGCTGTGAGTCTGTCTTATACGACCTTTTTTTATGTTGAGGTACTTTGCTTCTATACATTATTTGGGGTGGAAGAAAATATGAACCTACTGATTACCACCAACGAAATCAAATCAGTAATCGAAAAAACTTCCAAAAAAACACAAAAGTCCTGGACCTAATGGCTTCATAGGTAAATTTTACCAAACATTCAAAGAAGAATTAACACCTATTTTTCTCATACTATTTCAAAAAATTCTAGAAGGGGAAAGGCTCCCTAACTTTTTATATGAGGCCACCATTACCCTGATTTTGAAACCAACCAAAGACATTACCAAAAAAAAAAAAAAAAAAAACAGAAAGAAAGAAAAAAGAAAAGATAATGTTAGAACAATATCTTTGATGAACATTGATGCAAAAATTCTCAACAAAATATCAGCAAGCCAAATTCAGCAGTACCTTGAAAATATTATACAACATGGTCAAGTTGGATTTACTCCTGAGACGCAAGGTTGGTTTAATATCTGCAAATCAATAAATGCAATGAATCACCTTAATAAATTGAAAGATAAAAATCATATGGTCATATCAATAGATGTAGAAAAAGTGTTCAAAAAAATCTAGCATCCATTTATGATAAAAATTCTAAGCAAAATGAGAATAGATGGAATATACCTCAACATAATAAAGAGCATATATGACAAACCTACAGCTAACATCATGCTCAATGCAGAAAGGCTCAAAGCATTTTTCTTAAGATTAGGAACAAGAAAAGGATGCCCACTTTCTCCACTTCTATTAATGTAATATTGGAAGTCCTAGCTACAGCAATCAGACAACAAAGAGAAATAAAAGGCATCCGAAGTGGAAAGGAAGAAGTAATACTGTTGTTATTTGCAGATGGCACAATATGTAGAGAACCTTAAAGATTCCGCCAAATAACTGTTAGAAGTGACAAATGAATTCGGTAAAGTATCAGGATACAAAATTAATATTCAGAAGTCAGTGGCATTTTTATATACCAATGATGAACTATCAGAAATAGAAATTAAGAAAACAGTCTCATTTACAGTTGCATTAAAAACAATAAAATACCTAGGAATTAAATTAACCAAGGAAGAAAAAGATCTATTCTTGAAAAATTACAAGTCATTGAAAAAAGAAATTGAAGAAGATACAAATAAATGGAAGCATATATCATGCTCATGGGTAGGAAGAATCAACATCATTAAAAGGCCTTCTTATCCAAAGCAATCTATAGATTCAATGCAATCCCTATCAAAATACCAATGGCATTTTTTAGATAACTAGAACAAATAATCCAAAAATTTATATGGAACAATAAAAGATCCTGAATAGCCATGGCAATCTTGAGATGAAGTACAAAGTTGGAGGTGTCACACTACCTGATATCAAACTATATTATAAGGCTATAGTAATCAAAACATCATGGTGCTTGCATAAAAACAGACACATAGATCAATAGAACGGAAGAGATAGCCCAGATATATATAAATCCACTCCTGTATGGTCATTTAATCTATGACAAAGGAGGCAAGTATATACAATGGGATAAAGACTGTCTCTTCAACAAATGATAGTGGGAAAACTGAACCACTTTCTTATACCATATACAAGAATAAACTCAAAATAAATTAAAGACTTAAATGAAAGACCCCAAACCATAAAACTTTTAGAAAAAGACATAGGCAGTAAACTGTCCAATATTGCTATTAGTCATTTTTTTTTTCTGATATATCTCCTCAGGCAAGGGAAACAAAGGAAAAAAATAAACAAATGGGCCACGTCAAACTAAAAAGCTTTTGCACAGCAAAGGAAACCATCCACAAAACTAAAATGCAGCCTACTGAATGCAAGAAGGTATTTACCAATGATACATCTGACAAGGGGTTAATATCCAAAATTTATGAAGAACTCACACAATTCAACAACAAAAAACAATCTAATTAAAAAATGGGCAGAAGACCTAAATAGGTATTTCTTCAAAGAGAAAATACAGATGGCTAATAGACATGTGAACAGATGCTCAAGGTCACTAATAATCAGAAATGCAAATTAAAGCCACAATATGATATCACCTCACACCTGTCAGATTGACTATCATCAATAAATCAAAAAACAACAAGTGTTGGTAAGGATGAGGATAAAAGGAAACTTTTGTGTACTGTTACTGGGATTGCAAATTGGGATAGCCACTGCAGAAAACAGTTTGGAGGATCCCCAAAAAATTAAAAATAGAACTACCCTTTGGCCTAGCAGTTGCACTTCTGGTTATTTATCCAAAGAAAACCCAAAACACTAGCTCGTAAAGATCTATGCACCCCTATGTTCATGGCAGCGCTATTCACAATAGCAACTTAAGTGTTATCAATTGATGATTAGCTAAAGAAGATATGGTACATATATACAATGGAATATTACTCAGCCATAAAAAATTAAAATCTTACTATTTGCAACGACACAGATAAACCTAGAGGATATTATGTTGAGTGAAATAAGTCAGATAAATACTTTATCTGAGGCCCTTCACAGGTGCCCCATACAATAACTATGTCCCCTCAACCCACCAGCTAAGGGTCAGGCACGTGACCCGAGTTTGGCCACGTGCTTCAGGAACTTTGACACGAATCTTAAGTCATGTATGACTATAATAAAACCTATAACTCAGTGGCTTCCATAGAATGTGCATAATAAATGTTGAAGGAGGGACAAGTAGAAAGGAAGGAGGGAGAGAGCAAAGGAGGAAGGATGGGAGGGTAAAGGACAATGCAGGTTTTGTCAGGGACAAGGAAAAAAAAGTATGAGGGTAGCTGTGGGTTTGTCATATAGGGCCTTTTTTTATGTTGAGGTACTTTTCTTCTATACCCTATTTGTTGAGAGCCTTTTATCATTATATGATGTTAAATTTTGTTGAATGCTTTTTTTAAACATATGTTTTATTTGGCATCTATTGAGATGACTCATATAATTTTTATATTTCACTTTGTTAATGTGATGTGTCACATTTATTGTTTTGCATAAGTTAAACTGTTCTTGCAAAGCAGTAATAAATTTCATTAGGTCATGGTGTATGAACTTTCTGATGTACTGTTAAATTTCATTTGTTAATATTTTGTTGAGCAATTTTGCATCTATGTTCATCAGAGTATTGGCTTGTACGTTTCTTCTCCTATAATGTCCTTGTCTGATTTTGGTATCAGAGTAATGCCGGCCTCATTAAATGAGTTTGGAAGTGTCCTTCCTCTTTTATTTTTAGAAGCATTTGAGAAAGATTGGTGTTTGTTAAATATTTGATAGAATTCACTAGTGAAGCTGTCTGGTTCTAGATATGTCTTTTTAAGGAGATTTTTGGTTCCTGATTCATTCAGTTTCTTTTTCTATAAATCAGTCTGTTTGGATTTTTTATTTTTTCATGATTCAGTCTGGGTAGGTTGTATGTTTCTAGGTATTTAACATATCTTTTAGGTTATCGAATTTGGTGGCCTACAATTGTTCATAGTAGTGTCTAATGATCTTTTGTATTTCTGTGTTGTCAGTGATAATGTCTTCTCTTTCATTTCTATTTTTATTTATTTCAGTTATCTTTTATCTTAGTCTAGCTATAGGTTTGTCAATTTTTTTTTTCAAAAACTAGCTCTAGTTTCATTGATCTTTGCAATTTTCTTTCTAGTTTCTATTTCACTTTTTTCCCACTCTGACTTTTATTATTTCCTTTATTTGAGATCTTTCATTTTTTTTTCTTTAATGTGAGCCTTTGTCTCTATACTTTCCTCTTAGAACTGCTTTGCTGCACTCCATAAGTTTTAATGTGTTTCCATTTTCATTTATCTCATGATATATATTTTTTATTTCTCTTTTGACCCATTGGTCGTTGAGGAGCAAATTGTTAACCTTCATTTAGTTTCAAATTTTTCAGTGTTTCTCCTCTAATTGATTTCTAGTTTAATATCATTGCATTTGGAAAAGATGTTTGATATGATTTCAATCTTCTTAAATTTATTATTTAAAATAAATAATAGATTGTGGCCTAAAATATTATCTGTCCTGGAGAATGTTCCTTGTGCACTTGAAAAGAATTTATATTCTGATGCTATTGGATGGAACATACTGTATATGTGTGTTAGGTCTATTCTAATGTGTAGTTTAAGTCCAGTGTTTCCGTACTGGTTTTCTGTCTGTGTGATGTATCCATTGTTGAAAGTGGGATGTTGAAATCCCCTACCATTATTGTGTTGCTGTCATTTTCTTTCTTCAAATCTTTTATTTGGTTTATATGTTTAGGTATTCTGCTGTTGACTTTATGAAAACTTATAATGGTTATAGCCTCAATTATATAATTTATTAATGACCTTGTCTCTTGTTACAGTGTTTGGTTTGACATCTTTTTTTTTCTCTCATATAAATATAGCTAACCCTGCTTTCTTTTGATATCCATTTGCATGGGATATCTTTTTCATGCCCTCACTTTCAGTCTATGTATCCTTAAACATGAAGTGAGTCTCAAGTAGATAGCATATGGTTGGGTCTTGATTTTTTTTTTCAATCTATTCAGCCACTCTCTTTTGATTAGAGAATTTAATTCATTTATATTTACAGTGCCATTCTTTTTTATGATCTAGTCCTTTCACCTGCTTCAGCTCTGTTGGGTTTGTTATTATTTTGGTTTTTTGTTGTTATCATTTTTAGGTGCCCTCTAGGAAAACTTACTCTTTTATTTAAAAAAATGTGTTCCCTTACATAGATATTGAATGTAATCCTCAGTTCTTCAACTATGTTAATTCTCATCTGTTCTCACATTGTTCTACCCTTATGATAGCGCCCTTCCATGGATTTTACCACTATCATTGATTTATTTTTATTTTTGTTATTTTGTTTCATTGGCATCAATAAATAAAAAAAATAGTTAATAATTTGAACTGTTTCATAAAGAAAGTTTTTGATGGGGTTACCAGTGACATCCTACCCCAGAACTAAATCAAAACAAAAATTATAATTTTGTGTGGTGAATTCATGGAAGGAAAATTTATATTGGTTCATTTAAAACTTTGTGCCTTTTTAAAAAACAATCTATGAAATAGCTGGAGAAGAAATAAGTTCCTTTATGTTTATTATGCTAATGCCATAATTACAATGGAATTCTATAAAATTAGTGTTGGAAATTCTTGAAAACATCCTTTTAATGAATTGAATGTTACAAATTAAGGAGTGGTAGTAGGTTTGAGGTATGTGTGTGTGTGATGTGATACATCTCATATACATTTTTAAACTTTTCATTTGTAAATAAATCATCTACGAATGAATGTTTTGTGCCAGAAATAAATTCCTAGAGGAAAAGATACAAGCTGTGAATTTCCAATGTTAATTTTTGGAATGATTCTTTAGATTTAGGCCAAGATTGGAATCTAGTCTTCATGAAAATGAATCATAGTAAATTCATTTTAAAACATTATCTTATGTGATTAAACTTTAGAGATTATAGGTAAAATTCATAATTAGTGTTAATGCAGAGGTTTAGCAATTTCAATACCATCATCAGAAGCAGTTTCAATGATGATCGAACCAAAATATTTTCTATTATTTTATTTACTATACACTATTTCTTTAGTTCCTGATTTGTACTGAGAGGATTATCTGGCAGATGATACTAATGTGAACATCTTTATGCATTTATCTTTGAAACTTTTGCCATTATAACTGTAGAATAAATTCTTGGTACTAGAATTATACAAGTATGTGGTACTGAAATTATTGATAGGTACACATTATACTTTGATAGCTGAAGTAAAATTGCACTTTCAAGAGCTTGTGCCGATTTATATTCCCACCAGTATTGTATGAGAGTTTCTGTTTTCCACATTTTCATCTACTTTAGATAAAAACACACAAATTTATATCAGTCTGAGAGTTTAGAAAAAGTATAGCGTGCTTTGATTTGCATTTCTTTAATTATAAATAAGGCTGAATATCTTTCAGGTACTTAAAAGACATTTTTAATGGCTCTGCCCATTTTTAAATCAGGTTCTAGTTTTAACCACATTCCTCAATTACCAGTCCTTAGGCATATATATATATGTATATATATACATTCTAGATACTAATTTTTTATCGATAATATGTTTTGTAAATATTTTTCTCCACTTTTCAGAGTCAGCTTTTGACTTGTTTATTGTATATTTAAAATTTTTAGGTAGTTCAATATATTTATCTTGGCTTCAGGGTTCTGTGTCTGCCTAGAAAAAAGTATTTTGTACTCTGAGATTATAGAAATGTTCACCCATGATTCTTTTATAATGTGTATGATTTATTTTATATATTTACATCTTTCAGCTAGAATTGATTTTGCTATAAAGACTGATCTAATAATCCAGTTTATTTTTTCCCTAGGTTGTTAGCTATTTATCTTTAATTTCATTTATTGAAAAAGTGCTGTTTTTCACAATGATTTGAAGGGTTGCTTTTGGGCAAAATTTGTATGTCCTCTAGGGAGAAGTGTCTGTTCAGATCCTCTGACCATTTTTTTGATTGGATCGTTTTTTTGTTGTTGTTATTGAGTTGTATGAGTTCTTTGTATATTTTGGATATTAGGCCCTTTTTGGAGGTGTTGCTTGCAAATATATTTTCCCATACAGATGGTTGTCTCTTTACCTTGTTGACAATTTCTTTAGTTGAGCAGAAACTTTTAGTTTGATGTAGTCCCATTAATTTATTTTAGCTTTTACTTTTGCTTTTGAGGTCAAATTCATGAAATTCTCTTTAAGTCCAAGGTCTTTGAGTTTAGTTCTTATGTTTTCTTTTATGCATGTTATTGTTTCAGGTCTTTTATTTAGGTCCTTAATTTAGGTCTATTTTGAGTTAATTTTGGTGTGTGATGATAGAGAACAGTCTAGTTTCATTCTTTTGCAGGTAGCTTTCCAGTTTTCCCAGCACCATTCATCAAAGAGGCTTTTCTTTTTCCACTTGCTGTTTTTATTTTTGTTGTTGTTGAAAATTATTTGCCCATATAAATATGGGTTTTCTTCTGTACTCTTGATTCTGTTTCACTGGTCTGTGTGTCTGTTTTGCTGCTAATACTGTGCCATTTTGATTATTGTAGTATAATTTGAAGTCGGGCTTAGTGATGCCTCCAGCCTTGTTCTTCTTTCTCAGGATGGCTTTGGCAATTTGGGGTCTTTTTTGCTTTCATACAAATATGATTTTTTGTTCTATTTTTTTAAAAAATGCCAGTGAGATTTTGTTGGGGATTAAATTTTGACTGCATTAAATTTGTATAATGCTTTAATTAATACGGTCATTTTATCTATGTTGATTCTCCCAATCCAAAAACATGGAATATCTTTCCATTTCTTTGAATATTGTTTCAATTTTCATACTGCTGATCGGTCTATTTAGATTTTCCAGTTCTTCTTGATTCAGTCTAGGAAGATTGTATTTTTCTAAGTACTAGTCCATTTCTTTTAGGTTATTAAATTTGGTGTTATATACCTTTTCGTAGTATTCTTGTATGATCCTTTTTATTTCTGTGATATCAATCATAATTTCCCCTCTTTCATTCCTGATTTTATTTGTGTCTTTTGTCTTTTTTATTTAGTAAAATCAACTGTTGTTTCTCATCAACTGTTGCGGTCCCATTCTGCTTCTCTGTCTTCTGCCTTGATGACTGGAACCTTTAACCCAGCACAGGTTGCTCACAGCAGTCCTCGACAGGGCTGTTTAGGGAAGTTTCCGTACCCTCCCCCCTCCCCCTCCTCCTGCAGGGAGCTCTGGTGGCTGCTAGAGGCGGCAGCTTTATTTCTCCCAGTCCATAGCCCAAAACCTGGAGGTTCTGACCTTGGTGGTGACAGGGTGGGAAAAAGGAATCCTTACATTCAGTAGGTTAATCTTCTGTTCTTTTTTTTTTTCTCTTTCCAAAACAGTCACAGATTTGACATCTTAAAGTTGACAAATGGCCTAGCTAAAATATTTCACAGAAGAGAGAGGATTTAGTATAGTGTATTTTTTTGTTGTTGTCAAACTGAAATTGTTTAGTGTATTTAATTATTTCATCTTTATCAAATAAGACAAGTAGAAAAGAAACTTTCTTATAACCCCTATTAAATATAATTGTTTAGTAGTAGTGAGAATAGCAAAAAATAAAAACATTCAAAAATTAAAATGATTGATGACAGCAGATTTAGGGTAGTTCGGTAAAGGTCAGTGGAACTCCAAAACATTCATGTGAAGACTAAACAGAGATATATTGTAATTGTGACAAAGACTGCTTTGCTAGAGGGTTTGGTCAGAAGTCCCACTTACATGAGTTCAAGAGAGAACAAGAGGAAAGTCAGTAGAAACAATGTGTTGATTGCTCCTGAGGATCATTGTTATAAAGGAAGTTAAATAACAAGGGAAAGCTACAGAGAGATGTACGGATTAAAAAGAGGTTTTTTTGGTACATTTTGTAACCCTGGGAAATGTTAGAACATGTTTACTTATGGGTGGATGTCATCAATTAAAAAGGGAAAGTTAATCATGTAGGGAAGATCATGGGCAATTTCTCTAGCATTGTCTTTATGTTGCCAAGAAATGATAGGAGCTACTGAATGTATTCAGGATTGTCTTTAGATAAGGACTAGGACAATTCATTCATGGTAACTGTGGGAAGGCAGAATATATAGAAATAAATATAGGTAGGTTATTGATACACAGGCACACACACCTCAGAGATATCAAGGGTTTGGTTCCAGACCATTGTAATAAAGTGAGTCACAATAAAGCAAGTCATAATTTTATTGCTGGTGGAGGGTCTTGCTTTCAATTTGTATAAAAGCAACATCTGGAAAATGAAGTAAAGTGAAGTGCAGTAAAACAAGGTATGCCTGAAATGGTAAGAGAGATGGAGGTTTTCTTCTAATTTCTTTGATTTTCCAGTGACTTTTCCAGGTCTTCAACTGACAGTATCTGAGGAAGGGTGGGGGAGGAAATGGATTAGGGAAATGAAAAGAAAAGAGAGCTCTAGAAGACTATATATTTCAAGAAAAATACCTGCCTGCTTTGCATATTTACCCACTTGGCCCTTGAAGTTGTTATAGGGATCCTTATATTATTTTCTCCATTTTGGAAAAAATTATTTCTCTCTTGTCTCTGAACACCTTTTGAGGAAGGGGAATAAAAAAAATAGCTGTTCCTTTGGACAAAGTTAAGTATTTTGTCCTAATAAAAAGCTAAGTAAACAATAAAGTATATTTTGATAGTTTTCTATTTTCAGATAAATCCAGTTTCTCCTTTATTGTTGTTAACTGCAGAGTCAAAAATTGAAAAAAGCTGTTGATATTCTGAATTTTACTTTAGGGTTTTTTGTTTTTTTTTTTATTTTTTAAGGTTATATCAGAATTTTTTTTCTTCTTTTAGATGTTCTTAATAGTTGCTCCTCTTTCTGTCCTCTACAACTGGAGAGATGAATTGGACACCTGGGGATATTTCAGAGTCACTATTTTACATGGTAACAAAAAAGACAGTGAACTGATTCGTGTAAAGCAGAGGAAATGTGAAATTGCTCTAACAACTTATGAAACACTGCGCTTATGTCTGGATGACCTTAACAGGTAATGGCAATAATGGGCATGATTGTGTTAATATTCTGCTTACATTAGTTCTGTTTATTACTTTATGTTGTGATTTTTTAAAAGCCTTCAATATTCTCTCATATGATTTAATTTCCTTTCAGAATTATTGATACAGTCTAAGATAATTAACTTTTTTTCTAAGAAGAAAAAACCTACATCAGATTTTCTGTAGTTTCTTATTCTATCTCCTCTATACCTCCCGAAAGAGTGCCTGTTAAAGAATAAGACTTGTCCTAAATCTCATGTACAACCTTTTATGCATATGGTGCCTCAAGACTAAGACAGTGATTTTCACGAATGATTTTAATTATATGAGTGTTATGAATGTAAAGGGGCAAAAAATACATATACATATTGAGAAGCACTGTTCCGGTTTCCCTACATTCTGTCAAAACTTGATATTGTCAATCTTTTTTGATTATAGTCATTTAAATGGATTTATAATGGTATCTTGTAGTTTTTATTTGCATTTCTCCAATGACTAATGACTAATAATGTTGAGAACCTTTTCATGTGCTTATTTGCCATTTGTATATCTTCATTGGTGAAAAGTCTATTAAAATCTTTTACCCAGCATTTAAATTGGATTGTTTAAGTTTGTATTGAGTTGTTAGTTTTTCAAATATTCTATATGCAAGTTTTTACCAGATCAAGATTTGCATATATTTTCTCTCAGTCTGTAGCATTTCTGCGTTTTCTTAACGGTGCCTTTGGGAGAGCAAGTTTTTAACTTTAATCAAGTCCAACTTATCAAAATTTTTTCACTAACCTGCTTTAGGTGTCATTTCTAAGAAATGTATGCCTAGCTCCAAGTCACAAGATTTTTTCTATATTTTAGAAGTTTAATAGTTTTAGCTCTTATGTTTAGTTCTGTCATCTATTTTGAGTTAATTTTTGTGAGGTGTGAGGGCACAAAAAATACCTTTACTCCCACCTTCTAAGTTTTTCTAGCTGGGCTAAAAATCAAATTGACATGAAACAGCTTATGGGAAAAATGTCCAAAATTTATTATGCAGCATAGTATAAGATATGAGACCTGAAGACCCATTAGGCAGTTGAGGTTTCAATGCCACTTTGGACAAAGGAGGAAAGGGGCAGGGATCTGGTATTTCAAACAGAAAGTAGGCAATTTACAGGTAGATGAAAAAGAGCAAACATAGTAAACAAATTCTTGCTGGGTGACCCAGAAACAGTGGGAAACAAAAGAGAATTTAGAGAACAGAGTTTTGCGTGCATCCTCCCTGTCTGCCACACTTGATTGTGCCACACTTGATTATATGTGCAAAGGTGATTACACTAAGTTGAATATGCTAAGGTTCCCTTCCTGAAGCTTTTTTAAAAATCTGCATTCCTTTAGGCAGGAAGGGGAGGGTCAGAGGTTCTTTCTGAGTCTTTTGTTTTTTAATAACCAGCTGAAAGTCAATATCCCGAAGACATTTTGGTTCTCCTCAGAGGTGAGGGTCTAAATTAATTTTCTTTCTTAGAACTCTTCCCTAGGTTTTTATTTGTTAAATGTTTTATACTCAGTTATTATAGTCACTCTTGGTGATGCTCAAATTTTCTGATTAGCCTGGATCCTCTGTTCTTTAGACTGCCTCTGTTTATCTTTGGATACATCTGTGCTTTCTGGTTCTTCAGTATTTTCCCTGCGGCACACCTGAAATCAACCATTTCTCCTTAGGACTCTGGTTCACTTTAGTGGGTTGCCTGCTGTGGGTGCTTATTACTACTAGGGTAACAACCTAAACCTTTTTAGCAGACAGCTATATAAATCTTCTTTTAAAATCATGAGTTCATATTGATTTTTTTTCAATCAGATTTAACATTGCAAGCTTTGCTTCATATATTTTATATTTATTTCAATGGCTTATTACTTAAAAAAAAATTTTTTTTATTCCACCATGATTAAACAGAATCTCTCTATATACCCTTTTGTCTCTATATACATTTTCTTTCTATAGGTTGTCCAAATGCAATCATTCAACTAACTAGGTGAGAATCCTATGGAATCCTCAAAGAGTAAAGATGGAAAAAACTCCAAAACTGTGGTAGAGAAAACTGCTTTCTAAAAATTATATAGGCTAAGAAAAGGAAGTTTTCTCAACTTCTCCCTTCTTTTTTCTCACTTAATAGTTTGGAATGGTCAGCTGTCATTGTGGATGAAGCTCATAGAATCAAGAATCCAAAGGCTAGAGTAACAGAAGTTATGAAAGCTCTAAAATGTAATGTTCGCATTGGCCTCACTGGAACCATTCTTCAGAATAACATGAAAGAACTGTGGTGTGTTATGGACTGGTGAGTGAAAACACTTTATTTTTTTGAAAATTATTTAGTATATCTTTAATTTAATGTTACTTTGTTTGCTAATTATTAGTTTCTGGGGGGGAAAAATATATATTTTTGTCTGTTAACAGAAGTGTTTGATCTCAAACATAGTATACAAAATAGAAAGTCCCAAGAAAATCTATCTTTATTTATTACTTTTGGTCCATGAAGTAAATATCTGAACTATTTTACCAATTCTGTCATCATTTCATAATTATTTACTGAAACTGTCATAAAGAATGTTCTGTTTACTCACCTTTTGTTATTGTTGTCATTAACAAAGAAGCAACGGTGTATTTCTCAGAAGCAAAAAAAAAAAGAAGCCAATATTTTTCTTTTTAGATAATTTAATAAAGCCCTAACTTCTTTTTATTGCCTTTATGAAGGGCTGTGCCAGGACTTTTAGGTAGCAGGATCCACTTCAAGAAGCAGTTTTCTGACCCAGTAGAACATGGTCAGAGACACACAGCAACAAAAAGAGAACTAGCTACTGGCCGAAAAGCTATGCAAAACCTTGCAAAGAAGATGTCTGGATGGTTTCTCAGGCGTACCAAGACACTAATCAAGGATCAGTTGCCTAAGAAGGAAGACCGGGTAAGAATTGCAGTAATTTCTTGTTCTCTTTTCTTTTTTTCCTAAAATAAATTATTTTTAATAGGAAATGTATCCCACGTGGTATTTTATGAATATAGTTTTTTTTTGCCTTTTACTCAGTGTTAAAAAAGTATATTTAGAACTTTAGAAAACATTAATTGAGGTTAGTGTTAACTTTACTAACCTGTCAGCTAATAGTTTTGCTGTTAGTATACATTAAACTCATTTCTCTTATTTTAGAACAAAAAGACCCATAATTCTTCTTACATTAAGAAAGAAGAGCTCTTCCTGATGTGTTTTCTGTTCACATTTTGTCCTTCCTACACTGTACTGTTTACAACTCAGTGTATTTTTTGGTACTTTAATTCTAGCTATAGGACCAGTGTGATTAAAAGCTTTTTGTTATTATATATTTGTTTCTTATAGAATGGTATTTGCAGTGATATAACTAACTTACTTTTATAATTTTGTAGGAAAATTACAATGAAATTCTGTTAATTGTTTAAGGAAATTTAAGGAGTTGACCTTAAAAGGATTTTTTTTTTTTTGTAACATGCTGGTTCTCTTTAGTTTCCAGTCTCCTAGTTCTTCAAACTAAATGAAATAAAAGTTCTATAAATTACTGTGAACTAAATCTAACTTATGTTGACCCAAATAAGGGTGATTCTATCAAATATCCTCTAGTCTTAGGATAGCCTATTGATTATTACTTTAAAAAGATAGATTTGAAAGGAAAATATGATACTGATATGCAAGTTGGGGAAATTGATACAACATTTGACTTTTTGATCTAAAGAAGATATTATTTCATTGGAAAACTTCATGAATCCCCACTTTTAAAAAATGTCTTTGCAATTTATTGTATATTATTTAGTTGTCTACCTAGTAGGAAAACAAATCATAAAAATAGGAAAAGAGAGTTACAATAGAAGTTATAGAGCTTGAGCTCTAAAATCAAATACCATAGTTTGAATACTGGCTACTCAATTAATGAGTTTTTAGACCTTACAATTCACTAAGTTTCTCAAATCTTGATTTCTTTGTTATATGGGAATGATGATAACAGTGTCTGCCTCACATGATTGCTTTGAAAAGTGTGACATTTAAAAAATGTTCAGTAAATGTTACTACATGTTTTAATAACACCAACTCAACAATAAAATAAATTTAACCAAGGAGATAAAAGACCTAAACACTAAAAAGTATAAGACATTAATGAAAGAAGTTGAAGACACAAATAAATGCAAAGATAGCCCATGTTCATGAGTTGGAAGAATTAATATTGTTAAATTGTTCATCTATCCAAAGCTATCTGTGGATTCAATGCAATCCCTATCAAAATTCTAATGGCATTTTATTTCTGTGCATTAATATCCAAAGTATATAAAAGATGTATTCAACTCAATAGCAATAATTAGTAGTAATAATAATAATAATAATAATAATAATAATACTCTTATTAAAGAATCAGCAGAGGATATAAAAGGACATTTTTCTAAAGAAAACATACAAATGGCCAACAGGTACATGACAGAATGTTCAACACCACTAATCCTCAGGGAAATGCAAATCAGAAGCACAAGGAGGTATGGCCTCACACCTGCTGGAATGGCAATTGTCAAAAAGACAAGAGATATCAAGTGTTGGTGATGGTGTGAAGAAAAGTAAACCCTTGTGTACAGTTGGGAATGTAAATTGATAGAGCTGCTATGGAAAACAGTTTGGTAGTTTCTCAAAAAATTTAAAATAGGACTATCATACAGTCTAGCAATCCCACTTCTGAGTATATATCCAAAGGAAATAAAATTATTCTCATAGAGGTATCTGAACTCACATGTTCATTGCTTCATTATTAGTTTTTTTAAATCTAGCATTGTTTTATATAGACTTCCCTGTATTAGTTTCGATGCACAAATTTGTCTCTCTTTTGAGGCAGTAATATTCAGTTGTAGTGTTATACACATAAATATTTATAAATAGAATAGATAGCTGTTCCCTGTCATTCACAGTTCTCAAAGTCCTGTTATGAGTATATTTAGTTTTTTGACCCTACTTACATGCAGCCAGAGCTAGAACAGTTTTACCAATTTTCAGAGCTACTGGAAATGTAAATTGTATCCCCCGTAACTTATGGCATTATTTTATATTTTCTTATCTTTTTAAATTTGCGTACAAAATAGAAATTTATAGTTTCTTTTATGTGTATTTAATTATTCTCATTAATGAACTTAGGAATTTATAAAAAGATATTAAATACAAATACTTTATCTTGTTTTCAGTAATATGAAGTTTTTTGATATTTTTCTAAGTTTTCCAAGAAATTCAGTAATTACAAGTCATATTATCATTCTAAAATCTTTTGTTTTTCTTATCTAGTTTTTTTTAAATTAAGTTTATTGGCATAACATTGGTTAATACAATTATATAATTTTCAGGTGTACATTATCATTTGACATCTGTATATTCTATTGTGTTTACCACCCAAAGTCCAGTTTTCTTCAGCTACCATATATTCGATTCCCTTTACCCACTTTGCCCTACCCCTACCCCTTATATTTGACCCCCTTTACCCTGTCTACCTGCCCCCTCCTCCTCTACCTGTTACCCTCTGGTAACCATTAGTTTATAGTTCATGTCCATGAATCTATGTTTCTCCTGTTTATTTGTTGCTTTTAGGTTTATATTCCACATATAAGTGATATTATGTGATTTTCAACTTTTCTGTCTGGCTCATTTTGCTTAGTATAATTATTTCAAGATGCATCCATGTTGTTGCAAATGGCAGTATTGCATCTCTTCTTATGGCTGAATAGTATTCCGTGGTATATATGTACCATAGCTTCTTTAGCCAATCATCTGTTGTAGGACACTTTGGTTCCTTCTATGTCCTGGCCACTATGAATAGTGAACATCAGTGTGCAAATATCTTTTTGGATATGGGTTTTCAAGTCATTGGGGTAAATACCCAGGTGAGGGATTGCTAGATCATATGGTAGATCAATTCTTAGTTTTTGAGGAACCTCCATACTGTTTTCCATAGTGACTGTATCAGTTTTCATTCCTACCAGAAGCATATAAAGGTTCCTTTTTCTCTGCATCCTCTCCAACATTTGTTATTGCTTGACCTGTTGATAATAGCTAACAGGTGTGAGATGGTATCTCCTTGTGGTTTTGATTTGCATTTCCCTAATAGCTAGTGATGTTTAGCTTCTTTTCATATAGTTGTTGGTCATTTATATGTTCTCTAGGGAGAAGTGTCTGTTCAGGTCCTCTGCCCATTTTTGATTGGATCATTTGTTTTGTTGTTATTGAGTTGTATGAGTTCTTTGTATATTTTGGATATTAGGCCATTATCGGGGGTGTTATTTGCAAATATATTTTCCCATTCAGATGGTTGTCTCTTTACCTTCTTAATGATTTCTTTCACTGAGCAGATGCTTTTTAGTTTGATGTAGTCTAATTCATTTAATGTTTACTTCTCTTTCCTTTGAGGTCAAATTCATAAAATCCTCTTTAAGCCTAAGGTCCTTGAGTTTTATTTATATTCTCTTTTATGCGTTTTATTGTTTCAGATCTTCATATATTCCGGCCATTAATCCATTTTGACTTAAATTTGGTGTGTGGTGATAGACAATAGTCTAGTCTCATTCTTTTGCAGGTGGCTTTCCATTTTTCCCAGCACTATTTATGAAGAGGCTTTTCTTTCTCCACTATATGTTTTCGTTGATTCTTCCAAACTAAGAACACAGAATATCTTTCCATTTCTTAGTATCTTCTTCAATTTCTTTTAATAGGATCTTATAGTTTTCATTGTATAGCTTCTTCACATGTTTCGTTAGATTTATTCCTAGGTATTCTTTTTGTTTCAGTTGCAAAAGGAATTATTTTTTACACTTTTTTTTTTTTTACACTTTGTTATTAGAGTATAGGAACACTATGGATTTTTGAACATTGATTTTGTATCCAGAGGCTTTATTTGCATATTGTTTCCAGTAGTGTTCTTGTGGAGTCTTTAGGGTTTTCTATATAGAGAATCATGTCATCTGCAAATAGTGACAGTTTGACTTCTTCATTTTCTATTTGGATGCCTTTTATATCTTTCTCTTGTCTGATTGCACTCACTAGGACCTCCAATGTTGTATTGAATAAGAGTGGTGATAATGGACAGTCTTGCCTTGTTCCTGATCTTAGAGGGAAGGTTTTTAGTTTTTCACCATTAAGTATAATGTTGGCTGAGGGTTTGCAATAGATGGCCTTGATTATGTTAAGGTACTTTCTCCCTTCTATATCAGTTTTCTTCTTTTGATCATAAATAGATGCTGTATCTTGTCAAAGGCGTTTTCTACGTCTATTGATATGATCATATAATTCTTGTTTTCTAATATGTTTATGTCGTGTATCACATTGATTGATTTACATATGTTGAACAATACCTATGCCTCTGGGATGAAGCCCACTTGATCGTGGTGTATAATATTTTTAATATGTTGTTGATTCAGTTCGTTAGTATCTTATCTAGGATTTTTGCATCTGTGTTCATGAAAGATATTGTTCTTTAGTTTTCTTCTTTTTTGGTGTTATCTTTAACAGGTTTGGGTGTCAGAGTAATATTGGCCTCAAAAAATGACTTGTGGAAGTATTGCTTCCTTTTTGATTTTTTGGAAGAGTTTTAGGAGAATTAGGTATTCAGTCTTTTTGAATGTTTGGTAGAATTCACTGGTGAAGCCATCTGGTCCTGGACTTTTTCTTTTTGGTAGGTTTTTGAATATTGTTTCAATTTCCATACTGCTGATCAGTCTATTTAGATTTTCCAGTTCTTCTTGATTCAGTCTAGGAAGATTGTATTTTTCTAAGTACTAGTCCATTTCTTCTAGGTTATTAAATTTGGTGTTATATACCTTTCATAGCATTCTTGTATGATCCTTTGTATTTCTGTGGTGTGATTTTTAATTTCCCCTCTTTCATCCCTGATTTTGTTTATTTATGTCCTTTGTCTTTTTTCTTTAATGAGTCTAGCCTGGGGTTATTATTAACCTTCTCAAAGAACCAGCTCTTTGTTGCATTTATTTTTTCTATTATTTTGTTTGTTTGTTTTCAATTTTATTTATTCCTGCTCTAATTTTGATTATTTCTTTCCTTCTGCTAACTTTAGGCCTCATTTGTTCTTACTTTTCTAGTTTTTTAAGATGAAGCGTTAAGTTGTTTATTTGGGCTCATTCTTGTTTTTGGAGATAGGCCTGTAATGATATGAACTTTCCTCTCATGACCATTTTTACAAAAAGTTTTGATATGTTGTACTATCATTATCATTTGTTTCTACAAATCTCTCGATCTCTCTTTTCATTTCTTCTCTGACCCAGTTATTCTTTAGTAGTATGTTGTTTAATCTCTATATCTTTGTGGTTCTTCCTTCTTTCTTTTTGCAGGTGATCTCTAGTTTCAAAGCATTGTGATCACAGAATATGGTTGGTATGATTTTAACCCTCTTATATTTGTTGAGGCCATCTCTGTGTCCCAGTATGTGGTCAATTCTTGAGAATGTTCCATGTGCACTAGATAAGAATGTATAATGAACTGTTTTGGGATGGAAGGCTCTATAAATGTCAGTTATGTCCAGTTGGTCTAATCTGTCATATAAAGATGTTATTTCCTTATTGATTTTCTGTTTGGATGATCTGTCCATATCCAGCAGTGGGGTATTTAGGTTTCCTACTACAATAGTGTTTTGATCTTTTTCTCTCTTTAGTTCTGTTGTTAATTGCTTTACATATTTCGGGGCTCCCTTATTGGGAGCATGTTATATCTTCTTGGTGCATGATTCCCTTTATAATTATGAAGTGTCCCTCAATATCTTTCTTTACCTTTTTTATTTTGAAGTATATTTCACCTGATATTAATACCACTACTCCTGCTTTTCTCTGAATGCGATTCACCTGAAATATCATTTCTCACTCTTTCACTTTGTGTCTGTATTTGTCTTTGAGCTGAGACATGTCTCCTGAAGGTAGCATATGGTTGGGTTTTGTTTTTTGATCCATTCTGCAACTCTGTGCCTTTTTATTGGTGATTTCAGTTCATTTACCTTTAGGGTGATTATTGAAATATGAGGCCTTCTTACAGCCATTTTTATCTTTTGCTCTCTGGCAACTCGGTGTTTCCATTGCTTCCTTGTCCTTGTGTTTCAGTTTTCTTTATTTTGGTTCTTCTTGTTTTATGTTACATAGGTCAGTTCTGAATCTTTGGTGTGTGGTTATCATTATGAATATGAAAAGGATAATATATATATATATATATATATATATATATATATATAGAGAGAGAGAGAGAGAGAGAGAGAGAGAGAGAGTGTCATCCATTTTCTTCTGTGCATGCTTTTTCTCTATTCCCCTTTGCAAATTTTGATCTTTGAATCCCCCCTCCATTTCAGTAATTATTATCTCAGTTTGTCTCTATGTATGCTGAACGTCCATTTTATCTTGTTATAGCAATTCTTTTTTCCGCTTTCAAATTTGGATCTTTGAACTCCCCTTCCCTTTCAGTCATTGCTATCTCAGTTTGTCCCTATGTATGCTGAACATTCATTACTATCTTACTGTAGCAATTCTCTTCTTATTGTTTAAGTTTATAATGCCCTGTTCTTAGTTAGGGTTGCACTCCTGTGCTTTTATTTGCTTAATAGTCACTTTATTCCTAATTACGTATTTTTTTTTGTCGTTTTGTTTCAGGTAAACCGACCCTTTTCAGTATTTCCTATAGTGCAGGCCTTATAGTGGAGAATTCCCTCAATTTTTGTGTCTGGAAAAGTCTTAATTTCTATTTCATGTCTAAAGGAGAGCTTATCTGGATACATTATTCTAGGCTGGTAGTTCTTTTCACTTAATAATTTAAATGTTTGATTCCATTCTTTTCTGGCTTGTAAGGTTTGTGCTGAGAAGTCCGAGGATAATCTAAGGAGTTTTCTTTTATAAATTACCATTTTCTTCTCCCTGGCTGCCCTGAGAATTTGGTTTTTGTTGTTGACTTTCGATAACTTTAATACAATGTGTCTCGGTGAAGGTCTTTTTGGGATGAGATAATTGGGTGTTCTGTTGACTTCTTGAATTCCAAGCTCCAGCTCATTCCTTAGATTTGGGAAATTCTCAATTCACTTTTGTCTGAAAATGTTTTCTAGTCCCTGCTCCTTTTTCTCGCCTTCGATAATGCCCATTATTCTTATGTTTCCTCTCCTGACAGTATCAGCTAGTTATTGTATTTCTCTTTCATTATTTTTCATTCTTTCATTTCTCTTTTCTTCCTTTTGATTTATTTCTAGATTTCTGTCTTTAATATCACTGATTCTTTCCTCCATTTGGTTGACTCTATTTCCCAAGCTGGCTATTTTATTTTTCAACTCTTGCGATGTGTTTTTTATCTTCAGAAGATCTATTCTGTTCTTTTTGAGAGTGTCAGTCACCTTGCTCTGCTCATCTAGTTATTTTTTTAATTTCTGAAATTTTTGATATGCCTCATTTCGGAACTCATTGTTTTTTTATTTTTCAGAAGTACCATCCTGAATTCTCTGTCATTTTTCTCTTTCTTCCTGAGATGCCTTGTGACCTTGACTGTTCATGTTTTCTATGTACTCCTCCTGAGAATTAATGGAAGTGTATTCTGTTGTTTTTCCAAAAGGAAGATTTATTATATAAATAAAGGTCTCTCTTTAGCCTGTTGCAAGGAAGGCGCTTTTCTTTTGGTTTCCAGTAGGTGGCATCTAAGCCTCTTGGATTTCTGCTGTATATAAAGGCTTAATTATGCCTTTTTTTATTTTCTTGTAGATATTTAATCTTGCTTGCTATCCTCAGTTTCAGTTCTTGTCAGTGTCAGCAACAGTTTCAATAGCATTTGCTCAGATTCCCCTGGGGCTTCACAGTGCTCGGTCTTGGAGGGTATGAGGTAGGGGCCCTCTGGGTTAAGAGTTACAGGCTGTGGCTTAGCCTTGGTTTTGCAGCTGCAGCTGGTAAAAATCAGCTGTTGTTTCTTTGCAGTTCCATCCCACTTCTCAGCTTTCTGCCCTGACGACTGGACTCTGCTGCCAGTTTCCTGGAACTCACAGCTGTCCCAGGAGGGGCTGTTCAGGGAAGTCCCTGCACCTTCTTTCTCCCTTACCCCTCCTATGGGGAGCTCCAGCGGCTGGGAGAGGCAGCTTCTTTATTTCTCCCAGTCCACCACCTGACACCCAGGGTTCTGACCTATGGTAGCTCTTATATGCAGATTCCATGCTCAGACATGCTGGTGTGCAGTTTAGTGTTTTTAGTTGAATTTTAAATGTTCAGCTTATTATTGTTTTAAGGGGAGAGATCTGGGGATGTCTCTCACTCTGCCATGTTTTGTAGAATCCCTAGTTTTTTTTATTTGACCTGAAATTTAACCATTTTTTGCATCATAAATTGAAAGTGTGGAACACTGAAAAGACACGATTTTTGAGAAATTCATAAGGAAATTACATAATTTTTTTCATATTTTGATTCCTCTTAATTAAAAACAAACATTTATTTGAAAATAAAGTTATAATTTTTATAGTTTTAGGTAAGGTGCTGGCAAAGAATATATGACAATGGGAGCTGTTATCATAATGATGTACTTAGAAGAAAAATAAATAAGTTTATGAGTAGTTTTCACTATTACAATCTATGTGCATTGTGATTATTAATGCTATTTAAAAAGATACTAGTAATTACCTGTATTTTTCTTGGCAGATAGTGTATTGTTCTCTGACAGATTTTCAGAAAGCTGTCTATCAAACAGTATTAGAAACAGAAGATGTGACTTTGATACTTCAATCTTCTGAGCCTTGTACCTGCAGTAGTGGCCGAAAAAGGAGAAATTGTTGTTATAAGGCAAGCATTTCAGTATATCTTTACTGTCTTGTTTTCATTACATAGTACTCTATTCTGTTGTCAGAGTAAGTAGAAGATGAAGTTTTTCTCAGATAGTTCTTTAACTTTAGAAACTATAAGTTACTAAAAAGGGATAACTTTCAAAAATATTTTTGAATTAAAAAATATATTTCAGTATCAAATAATATAGTGAAATACACTATTCAAATATCTTCACAAAACTTGTTTTTGAAAATAACTGTAATTTGATATCCTCCATTTCAGCTTTTATTGGGAAGTATCCCACTTTTATCTTAAAATTTCATTCATTTTTAGCAAGTCTCTCATTATCGACTGATAGTAAACTTACTCTTTCATAGCAGGCTTAAAATATTATTCTGATGTGAATATATTATATTAATAGAAACTGTATACAATTTTATTTTATTTAGAAAAAAAATTTACCTTCTATCTATTAGCCTTTTTTTACCTCTTATTTGCCTTTTTTTACCTCTATTTTTTTTTTATCAAGTTATCTGTCACATAACTTTGTATATAGAGGGACCCTAAATAAATATTTATATAGATCAATATTTATTGTATCTCTTATTTATTTTGCTGTTTTAACCATTTCACTTTTTTTTGTAATAGCCCAGATTCATAGGAAGCCTTGTAATGTAAATTAAAGGAGTTTTATTACCAGGAACCTCTATGGCAGCACTTCTATCACTGGATATCACGAGAATAAATACTTTCTAGAATGAGGACTTTCTCCCCTCTTTTATTAAAAATGTCACTGTATTATACTTCACCAAAAGTATAATTCCACATTAGCAATTCATGAACATTTTTGCGATCTATGGATATTTCTTATAAGTTCTTCCACACATCAGAATGTATTATGCCAATAGGAATCCAATAATACATAATATTGTGATATATTTTGTTATGTAAATAGTTACATAGCCATGTTAGTTCCTTGTACATCTTTATTTACCAAATTTTCTGGTTACAGACCAATTCACGTGGTGAAACAGTGAAAACCTTGTATTTCAGTTACCTCGCAGTTCTTCAGAAGGTAGCTAACCACGTTGCACTAATGCAAGCTGCTAGTACCTCCAAACAACAGGTTTGATTTGCCTTTTAAAAATTCTTTTTTGGTGCTTATGGTAGAAATATTTTATATTTGGTATAAAATTTCCAAGTTAATTTTGTATGAAATTTAAGAGGAAACCTACTTACTCATTATTTTAAATTTAGGTTTCAAAGAAGTATATATACTTAAATGTTTAATCAAAGTGAGAAAATTTAAGCTTAAAATAACGTTTTTGAATTTTATATTCAATTTATACAGGTTTAAATGAGTTGATATTTCTTTTCTTCTACCTTTTTCCCTTAAGGAAATGCTTATCAAAAGGATATGTGATCAAGTATTTTCCAAATTCCCAGATTATGTGAAGAAAAGCAAAGATGCAGCCTTTCAAACACTTTCTGACCCAAAATACAGTGGAAAAATGAAGGTAAATGCTCTTCTTTCAGGTTGTATGCACATAAGGATGATATACAAGATATTTATCAAATGCTATGACAGGGATACCAACTAATCAGAACAGACGCTCCATCATTCAGAAGAGGCAGTGGCCAAAGACAGCTGGTATAGTTGTATCTGCACTTATTAGCTCACTGTGAATACTACATCCCATAGGTTCTCAATCAGAAGTATATGAAGTATACTCCAGACTTTCCTATTGATTTATTGGACTTATGCCCTTTTAAAAATGTATGCTGTAAATGGGATTGTGTTTCTTAATTTCTTTTTATGATAGTTCCTTAATAGCTTATAGAAATGTAACTGATTTTTGTGTTTTGGTTTTGTATCCTTCAACTTTACTGAATTTGTTTATTCTAACAATTTTTTGGTGGAGTCTTCAGGTTTTCCTATACATAATATTATGTAATCTGCAAAGAGAGGCAGTTTTACTTCTTTTTTCTGATTTGGATGCCTTTTGTTTTTTTTTTTCTTGCCTAATAGCTCTGACTAGGACTTCCCATACTATGTTGAAAAAAGTGACAATAGTAAGCATTCTTATCTTGTTCCTGATATTAGAGGACAAGCTTTCAGTTTTTTATCATTGAGAATGTGACCTTTATTATGTTATGTTTCCTCTATACCCACTTTGTTGAATGTTGTGAATTTTAAAAATAAATGAGTTTAATCTAGTGATAATATTCTGTTTATTATCACAACCAATATTGCAAATCTAATAATATTTCCTAAGAATGGTAAATCTATTTTTGTCATTTTATTGACTTGAATTATTTTTAAATTTTAAAATGTAAAAACCCAATTAATTTAGAAAAGAGCACTTATTATCCCATAATTTAAGCCAATAGAATATTTCCAAAAATCATAGTCTCTTTGAAAACCACATTATCCATTGCTATTTATTTAAATTTTATCCATTGACTCTTTACTAAAAAGTTACCACTCTTGAAATTAAATGAAAGTTTATAGCTCTGCATTTTATATTCTTACATATCCATTAAATGTATGATTTAAAACATACTGTTAATTAGAGTTATATATCCAGAAATAATAGTGTCTGATTAAGATAATTATTAGATTTATTTTTTATTATGATTTTTAGAAGAGTTAAAAGCTAGCATAAATTGTGGTAGGAGGTTGGCTGCTTTTATATGTGAAGAAAGCACGTAAATTACTTGATTTGTGAGAGAGCACCAACAAATCAAAGACTGATAGTCATAAACTAGGGATATATTTTTCAGACTGTGTTTCGTCAGTATGGTTATCAGCATCATGGGTGATTTAGTAATTCAAAATCTATAGGCTTATTATGGAATTATTGCCTGTGGGGTTAGAAACTCAAAGTTGCATGTACTTCTTTAATTCTGGTGATAAAATATCCTAGTTCTGTTTCTCTTGTTATAGGTTAGCCTGCATGTGCAATTTATTTGTTGACATAATACTCACTGTGCCCTTCATAGCCTCAAAGCTACCCCCATGAACTCTAGCTCTTTCTCATAAGCATCAAGATTAAAGTCTTCATTTTTCTTTCCCTTGGGAAATGCCACAGAGTGACCTACTGTGGGGGTGGGGGAAAAGACCAGGAAACCCAACTTAATGCTGCTGGAATATACAAGAGTCATGGTAATCTCTAGTCTTGACTAATTTGAATAAAGTTAGGTCCAAGATTCCTTAGCTGTGAATTTCCTCAAATTTAGGGTTTCTTTTCAGGTGAATTGCCCTGTCTATGAAGGACAAGGACATATGAGTGATAAAACATTGAGTCTGTATTGTTAAGACTCTAAAGTATAGTGTCTACACTGTCATTGCTGACATTTCTAGTGAGGGATTTTAGGTTATAGTTATTCATTTAGTTAATAAGTATATAACTTAGCCTAATAGAGACTTCCAGTCCAAAAACACACTTTTCTTACTGCTCTGTTTTTACTGTAAGATATTCAAGAATACCTGAAAATGTAGTAGGTATGATACCATCACATACAATCAGAGTGGATTTCTGAATTAAAATGTTAATGTCTTTGAGAGAATGAAAAAACAAGGCACAAACTTGGAAAAAGTATTTGTAAAACTATAAGGGACTATTATCTAAAATATATAAAAACTCTTAAGTCTCAACAATAAGAAAACAACTCAGTTTAAAACTGGGCAAAAGGTCTGAACAGATGCTTAACCAAGATGATATACAGATGGCAAATAAGCAGATGAAAAGATGCTCAACATCACATGTAATTAGGGAATTTTAAATTAAAACAACAATGAGATACTTCTAAACACTTATTTGAATGACTAAACCCAAATTACTGACAACACCAAATGCTGAAAAAGATATGGAGCAATAGGAACTCTCATTCATTGCTGATGAGAATACCAAATGGTATAGCCACTTTGAAAAGCAGTTTGGCAGTTTCTCATAAAATTAATTATACCCTTACCATAAGATCCAGCAATCTTGTTCATTAGTATTTACTCAAATGAGTTAAAAACTTATGTCCAGTAAGAGCTTGTGTACAGATATTTATAGCAACTTTATTTGTAATTGCCAAACTTGGAAGCAATCAAAATGTCCTTCAAAAAGTGAATGGGTAAACATCTAGACAATGGAATACTATTCAGTAATAGAAAGAAATGAACTGTCAAGCTGTGAAAAGATATGGAAGTACCTTAAATGCATATTGCTAAGTGAAAGAAGCCAGCGTGAAAAGGATACATACTGTATAATTCCAACTATATGACACTATTGAGAACGCAAAGCTAGAGACAGTAAAATGATCAGTGGTTGCCAGGTGTTTGCAGGGAGAGAGGAATTGGTGGAACACAAGGAAATTTTAGGGCAGTGAAATTATTCTGTATGATGTAATGGTGGTTACAGGTCATATTATACATTTGTCAAAACCCATAGAACTGTACAACACAATGAGTGAACTCTAATGTGAACTATAGACTTAAGTTAATAATAATTTATCAATATTCATTCATCAGTTGTTACAAATGCACCACCCTAAAACAAGATGTTAATAATAGAAGAAACTGCAGGGGAGGTGTGGGAGTGAGGGAAGAGGAAACCCATTTACTTAATTCTTCTGTAAATCTAAAATTGCTCTAAAAATTAAAAGTACTAATTTTTAAAAAGTTATATATTATATGAAATTAAAATGTACATTTTCCACATAGAATCATTTTGTAAAAAAATAAAGCTAATGCCAATAAAGCTATTTTATATGTTCTCTAAGTATTAAAATCATGTCTACCTGATCTGTGACAATTTTACTCACCATTTGGTTATCTGAGTAGATTTTTATAAAACTCCATAGCTATTTTTTGAGGGATTGAGAGGTAGGGTTCAGAGTTAGTATAATGTCTTCGCTTGCTCAAATATTAAAAGAATGTTATATTGAATATAAATTTTTTATTTAAAAATTTAAATTGTATTATTGAATAAATTAAATTTCTTGTTTTATTGTATAGTTCCGAAAAACCTTAGAGTTCATACATAAAATTTTTTTCTTTCCTTTGTGGGTTGTATTTCCACAGTGTTCTGGAACTGTCATTGCCAGATGTGGAAATTCTTGTTTAAAAAAATAATGGTATAACTATTATATGCAGGCTTTGGATTATTTGCTTCCTCCCTAAAAGCACCATGTATAGGGGCAGATTATTGGAATTTTGAGGTCAAAATCAAATCTGGAAGTCTGGGCTTACTGTAAATAGAGAAACAGAGAGGAGAAAATGAGAAGAGTTATATATCTAACTGATTATTTTAAGAAAATAAATATCAAGACTTTTAGAACCTAGATATAATTAAACATATTTCATTACCTCTATCTAGAGAAAATTTAAATACTTCCTAAAGGGAATGCTACTCTGTAATTTAGTTTCTGAACATATTGTAGGTATAAAGAGAGTGTATTTTGGAAATTAAATTAATCCGTCTAAATGCATCTCATACTCTAAAATGCTTTCTTTTTATTAAAACCAGATGAGGTGAAATAAAAGTCTTTGGGAACTTCACCTCATTATTGACAATATGATGATGAAAAACACATAATATCTAATACTTTATTTCTCTAACTTGCCAAATATGAAGGGAATTAGGAAAACTGACTGAGGTTATATTATATAAAAATACTTTTTAATAAATTCTCAAGTGATGTTTATATGTACAAAGTGTACTCTTAGTCAGAACCAGTTCACTGATGTTCTGTGGTTCATTTCCAGGTCCTTCAGCAGCTTTTAAATCATTGCAGGAAAAACAACGATAAAGTTCTTCTTTTTTCCTTTTCTACCAAGGTGAGTTTCATCAGAAATGTATTTTTGCCTGGCCCAGCCTTAATTCCTGAAGCATAAAGCCTAAGAAACCTAACAGCATTCAGCCACATTTTTTATACATATTATAGGAAATGATAGATGTAGGCAACTTTTAAATCTCAATTTTATCAGTTATATCTATTGATGTTTTTGTTGATAATTAAAATGTTCTTTAAGACATTTAAGAGTATTTAGAATATGGAAAATAGCACAAAATAAATGAAATATATTTACATAAATTATTTGTCCAATACTTTTTTATTTGGTTTTAGTTTAAAAGTTAAAGATTGATTTTTTTTTCCCCTGAAAGATTGATTTAAAAAAAAAAAAAAGAAAGAAAGGTTGCTGAATGTTAAAGTCAGTTTCAGGATAATGGGATATATGGGTCGGAAGTCAGAAAAATATTACTCTTGTAATTATAAGAAATGGTGAGCAGCAATATTTAATACTTAGTAAATTTTATTTTTATAATGGAATGAAGCTTATTAAACCATGAATTTGTCTTTGCCCATCTCTATACCTTTCTTCCAGTTACTTGATGTGCTGCAGCAGTACTGTATGGCGTCTGGGCTTGATTACCGACGTCTTGATGGAAGTACAAAATCAGAGGAAAGAATCAAGATTGTGAAAGAATTCAATAGTACACAAGATGTTAACATTTGCCTTGTCTCTACAATGTAAGAAAATCAAATTTGGTAACTTAATTTTTATCTAATTGCTTTTAAGATTTAGGATAATTTAAAATCTATTACAGATTAATTTTCAATGATTTTGCTTACTTATATTGCTTTGTTTTATTTGGCTTTAAAGCGAAACAGCAAAAAATGCTATTAATTATGGCCAAAATAACAATGCTTGAGTTTTATCTAACCTTTTCTCTCAATTCCCTTATCATTACTAAATTCCCCTTTATATGTCTGAGTTTATAAAGATAACTATTGAAAAAATGAATGTTTCCTTCTAAGAACTTTCTGTGGCAGTGTTTTAACTCATGTCAATGAGACTGAATTGAATAATTGAGTTATTAATCAAATAACTGAGAATCATTTATAGCAACAGTTTTCAAATTGTGGTCAAGGAGCCCTAGAGAGCCCATGGGCCTCATGGGCCAGGCATTTCTCTCCTTTGTCTCTACCTAGTCTCAAACATGTGGAGCATCTCCACATTATAGGTTTTATAAAACTTAAATCAGTTCTAACACCTAGTTATGAATCTCTAATTAAAACCTTTTAAAGAATATACACGCTTTAGAGAAAGAGTTAAGTCGATAAAAACACCAAAGTAAAGCTAATCTTTTTTTTTTTTGGGGGGGTGACAAATCCATAACTATTGGCATTTAATGTAATAATTATTTTATAGATTTCCTCCCACTGTCTTTCAAAAAGAATTTCAAGGGACTTTAAAAATAAACATATGTAAAATTTAAAAAGTAGAAATTAAGTCAAATATAAATTACTTAAATGAAAAAGAAAATGATATACATATGATGAGTGAGCACTGAAATCATACTGTTGAGCACTGAAATTATTCTTGAATTTTTACAACTACAGCAGAAAGAGAGAAGCTCTGGATTCTCAATTTCCTATGAATGAATTCAAGTTGTAATTTCTCACACGAGTCCTTATGTACAAAAGCCTTAAGTGACAAAGAATACTATTTCCAGTTAAGTTTTATAAAATGTGCATGAGTATTCTTAACTTTTAAATCATGTTTTTTAAAGTAATAGATGCCTTCAACAATAGTTCAAATAGTACAGAACTTATGATGACAGCAGCTGTCTTCTAGTCATCTCACCCCCAGTCTGTTTTGATAAGATCTGCCATAAAGTTCCTAATTATCTCTTCAACTACATTAGAAATTGCTATTTAACCCATCCATTGAATTTTTAATTTTCAAAGAATGTATTTTTTATGTTTAGAAATTCTATTTGGTATTTTTTAAATGTGCCTAATAGTTTTTGCTCTATTTTGTTCTTCATGGATTCTAGTCTTTCTTTATTTCTTTAGTAATTTTAATCTCTTGAATAGCCTTTTTGCTCTGTTGACTCCTGTACTTTGAGTGCTTGATCCTTCTATTTGATGTTTTCTCTGGCTTTTCCTTATGGTAGGTGATTTCTTCACACATTTTTAATTTTTTATTTTGAGCTTATCTTTAGTAGGTCTTTTTCTTCTGTGGAAATCCTCTGGTTGTAATTTTCTACTACTGTGATTTTGCTTTGACTTCTGCTAGGCATCTCAAGTAAAGGAAGGAAAGAAGTTTTGGTTTCCTGTTTTCCCATTACTGAATTCAAGGAGTAATTTGCTACATAAGTCTGTACATAATAAAGAACCTTATGTAACATAATTGATATTTTCTTCAACTGTGTTTTGGGAAAGGCACATAAGTTCACTTTGTTTTGTTTTCTTATTTTGCAATAGTTTATATTTAACTTCTAGGTGTTGTAGCAGAAGAATTTTCACGTTATCTTTGTCCGTCATTCAGAATCCTAAGTCTTCATTGTCTTTTCATTTATCAACAGTATACAATTTGGAGTTTATTATGAAACAGGAAGATTTAGTCTAGATTATACTACTCTCTCCCCACTTTTCACATAATCTTTACTATTTTTATTATTTGTCTATAAATTACTTTTGTAAGTTTAAATAATGTACTTCAATTTTTGATGTTTTAGTCTACTCATTTCCTATAGTATATCTAAGTGCTTGTGATGGGTGATATTAGCGATAGCAGGCAGCCATCCTTTTTGCTAAATTTGTCACTTGTTTTATTATCTGTCAACTACTTTGACTTTTTACTTCATGAGGTTATTAGGAATTTTTATTAAGTCCTGCTTTTGCATGATCTGCCCAAAGGTTGGCTCTAGAATTTGGAGGCCAAAAAACAGCATTTGCATTACAATGATTTTTAAAACATTGTTTAATGCTGAACCCCTTAGTACTAAAATAATTTCTCTGAATGTTCATGACCTCTTGGCCAACTGAAGAACAGTCTTCATGTCAACCTCTACTGAATTCTCTTTTCTCACATTTCATTTATTATTTTATGTTTGTACAGTTCAGTTCACTCTGTATTTCAATTATGACTTATTGTTTTTTCCTCAGTGTATTTTTGCCTTTTATAACAATAATATTCAATATAAAAATAATAATCTTCAATATATTACTAATTCACATTCATACATGCTATCTTCATTCTTGGTGTACACCCTTGTTTTATTGGAGAATATCTTCAAGTAACTTTGTAAGTCAGGCTACGTAGAAAGTAAACTTTCTGCATCTTCGACTATCAGAAAATGTCTTCTATGTGCTCTCTCACTTAATTGCTACTTTGGCCAACTATAGACTTCTAGATTAAAAATAATTTCCTCAGATTTTGGAAGGTATTAAAGCATGGTTTTCTGGTATTTAATGTTGCTGAATAGATATCTGAAGCAAATCGGATTCTCTTTCCCCTTTGGGAACTCTTTAAAAAGTTTCTCTTCATTTGTGGCATTCTGAAATGTCATAGTGATATTTGAATCTTGGTGTGGGTCTTTGTTCACTTCTTGCACTGGGCACAATTTAAAGACTTGTATTCTTTTTCAACTCTGGAAATTTTTCTTTGATTATTTCTGTGATAGTGGCTTCTCTTGCATTTTCTCTGGTATCTCTCTTTCTGTCTCATGCCAGGTTGTCAGATTTCAGAGCTTCTATATTGATTCTTTACATCTTTCTCATGTGTTTTTATCTTTTCGCTCTATATTCTGAGAAATGTCATTTGACAATGTTATTTATTATTTTATTTAAAATAATTTTTGTCTAAAATTTTTCTTGCTTTCTAAGTTATTGTTCTTCAGATTCTTTGTTTTCTGAATCTTTATTCTAGAACATCAATACCTTAAAGCCTAGCTTTCCATAAATATCTCATTAGTTAGCTATCTTTAAGGGTCATCTGGCATTTTTCCTTGGATTGAGATTTTTATTGGAATCACTGATTTTATAAGTGACTTTGAGGAAAATTGGTATTTTTATGATATCCTATCCATAGTATCTCTACATTTATTTAGGTTTTCTCAGAATCATTCTTTAAATGAATATTTCATTTGACCCTTTATAACAGTTAATACATAACAATAAAAATTTATTGTTAAGATATTAAGATATGGTTAAATATACTTTTTGATGTACTTATTTGACATAAGAATAGAATGTAGAGGACCTAAGGAATGAATAACCTGAATGCTCATTATGGATCTAAGATACCAGTCCTCAGCTTGAAGAGGTCTGTATTTTATTTTATTACTTAAAGAGTAGGTCTTTGCTGTTAGTCACATAAGAAGAGTTATAGATTTTAAAGTTTAAGATTCTTAGTTGCATTATCATCAAACAGAATCATCTTATCTCTAGAGATACAAGTTTAGGATTTTTTTTTTTTTTGAAAGGAACTTTGCCTCTGTTTAACTCAGCCAGTCTTCAGTAATAATTTCAGAATCTCTTAGAAGGTCTCCACCTAAACTAGTAGAGGCCTTCCTGTGGCTCCTGTAGGGCATCCGCAATAAATTCCTGTCAAACTTCATTGACAAGAAACTAACTGGAACAGTTGGTTAGATTTATTTTTGGTGTTGTTTGTTTAAGTGTTAGAAAATATTTCTTATTTTTTCATTTTATTATAGCTATGGCTTGTTGATTTTTCATATGATTAATCTAATTATATAATCTTATGAACCTTGTTGCTTCAATTTTTTTTCCCATCACAATATTAGATAAACTTTTAACTTCTCTTTACTTTGTGTCTAAGTCCCACCCACTCCTATAATTTACCCATTTTTTATCCTTTCTAAAACTTTCTCCCTGTCCCACCTCTGTCTTTGAGTTCAAGTCTCTATGATATCTTTATACTGTCACCTCTAATAAGTAATTTTCCAAAGGATAAAATTCAGTTTTTTTGGACACTGAACTTTAAGTCAGGGTACTTTGGGTTTGTCAAACTATATATAGGTGTCTCTACTCCAATATGATGAATCATAGTTTGAAAGGCTCTTGAGAAAAAATCATTTTGTATTTCTCTTACCTTTATTTCAGAAAACTATATCAAGTTGAGATTTCCTAGATTTTGGTATGACTTGTAATTTTTATTGTATGCTGGACATTTCTAGTATTATGTTATAAGACTTTATAGCCACATAGGGATGGAAATTCATGTTTTCTGCTTGGCCTCTGTTGATTTCCTGAGAGTGAGGTGCTTTATTACTATTTCTGCATGGCCTTCACTGACACTACAGAGTGGTACCTGGTTATCACTGTGCAGAAATGAAAGTCCTAGCTCCTCAATCAGTCTTCTTTGATATCACCTCAGCAGAGATGAAAGATATCTCATTACATTCAATAAGGGTGGAAATTTGGTCGACTCACTTAGCCATTACTGACCAGGTTGAGGATGGACCATAGATTTTTTCTGTGGCTTGCAGGAATAGGCTGGTATTTATTTGTTTGTTTGTTTGTTTATGTCTTGAAAGACTGCACCTTTCTTGGTTCTTTGGCTAAAGGCAGAAGATTTGGGGGGCTTTTTTTTCTCTGTGACTATTGGCATTTCCAGGTCACTGGCTTCTCCAGAACCCTGTCTGGGCTATTTTAGGAAATTTAGCCAAGAAACTCACTGCCATATCATTCCTTATATCTTATAGTTCCTAGCCAGTCTATATTCTCTCATTTCAGAGGCTTAGGTTTATTTTATATATAATGTCCAGGGTTTTTATTTAGCTGCACTTAGGAATAAGAAGTGCATCTATTTCTGGCTTGATTTCTTTTAAATGTGTATATTACTTTATTTAGCTAAAATATACTAACAATTTTTAAAACTTATGTTAAGAATATCTTACAGAAATCATATTTTAGTATAACCAGTACAGTCTATTTACATGGAACTAATGGTCAAATTTTTTAGGGATATTTTAGAGTAGTAGAAAAAGAATGTTTTATAGCTATTTCATTTGGGGTATATTTATATTTTAATCACCTTTTATATTAATGCAATATTGTATTAATTTACTTGTAGAAACCTGGCACAATTGAGTTACAGAGCAACAATTTTTATTTATTTATTTATTTTTTGCTGTTTCAGTGTGCTCTTTCTATTTCCTCCAGGGCTGGTGGGCTAGGCCTCAATTTTGTTGGTGCCAATGTTGTTGTATTGTTTGATCCTACTTGGAATCCAGCCAATGATCTTCAAGCCATTGACAGGTAAAATACTGACAAAATTTAAAATGACCTGCAGATATTTTTCATCTAAATATTCTCCTGAGTTGTTGAGGTTGCTTATCATATGACTATGATTAGAAGATAGGGAAAGCCTTGTAAAAAATTTGAGGTAACCATGAACTTCTGAATCCAATTGGTAGGCTGATAATAGCCATTTATTTTCCATTCATCTCAAAATCCCATTATTATGACAGAATTGATTTAAGAAATAGGATAAATCTATAATACTTCAGGAAAATAGGAAAGGTCACTACTAGTAGATCAGAAGTTTTGAGAAACTCCTGGAAGAGAGAAGGCAAACAGAATCTCTGTGATGAAGGAACCAGGAGAGAAAAAACACAATCCAAAGTCAACAGGAGAGCACTGAGAAATTTCATGTGTGGAGTCAGCACCTATAGGATGTGGGAGTAGACCAGAGTGCATCCTTCTGGGAAATTAACTAATGATCTCATTCTAAAACAAAGTCCTCTTCTACACCTCATACACACAGAGGAGTTGGCTTTTAACAGGTGTTCCTTGATTAAAGCTGAAAGAATCATTTCATAAATTTTATAAATAAGTGGAGAATCTGACTGACAAAGGTTCTTATAGTGGCCATTGGGACCAGATCATAAGCAGAACTGAACCTGAAGTAATCCTAGATCTTCACAGAACACAGAAAGACAAGAGTGATCAAATAGACCTGTGTACCTTCCTGGAAACCCTAACCAACTTTCCTGTATAAGCCACCCAGTTCCTCATTTGTAATTATGAATAGAAAATTAAGAATTAAGAGACATTTTAATAAATCAGTAGTATGAAAGAAAAGGGTCAAGGCAAAACAAATCCTGAAGGAAATAAAATAAGGACACCTTGAAAAAAGCGCATAGGAAATAAAAATAAAAATTCTTAGTGATTAAAACTATTGCCAAAACAAAATAACTTAATAGATGTTATGAATAATCATGTGGAGAGGATTAAAAGTAGAAATTGTTCTGGAAAATAAAAGAAATGAATATTTTAGAGTATAAATAATGACTTGATCAGAAGAGAAAACACATACATAGACACATCTTGGTGATATTTCTCAGGTCCAAAGGTAAAGAGAAGGTCTAAAAGATGCCAGAATGAGAAAGAGGAAGAGAAAACTTTTTAGAAAAACATAGAGACAAAGTCAGTAAAACAGTTTATCAACAAAGAAATGGGAATCACACTTATTTCTGGAGATTAGACTTTGGAGAACAAACTTTTATCTGCGTTATAGGATTCTAGAAAACAAGAGTCATCAAAGTGACTATTCATTTGACTAAAAGAAAATGATGGTATGATCAGTGTCTAAAATATTAATATATGAGGGCAAAATAAAGCAACTGTTGATGTCCAGTAACTGAAAATGTATTACTCATGGTCTAAAAACATTATTTAAGGGTGAACTCCAACAAAAGAAATATTATTCAAATACATTGGGAAATCTACATGAAGACCTTTTTCTAAGAGAATTATAAAGTATTTACATTGACTAAAGATGAAGTGAAAACAAATCATCTTAGAAGAAACTGAAAAGATAGTCAGAGATGTACAACTTTATAAAGGACCTAGGCCCAGTTGTTTTGTGCATGTTTTAATGGAGATATTTTGTTTATTTTTTAATGCTATGCAAAAAAATATCAAAAATACTTACTGATTACTTAGCATTTATAAGATGTCCTGTTAGATACTATAGCAGTCAGCGCCAAACAGAAGTGGATTCTGTCCTTACAGAAATTAAAATCATCCATTACTATTTGCTGATAAATATAAATTAGCTTATAATACATGATTATTAAGATCACCCCACTTATAATACACATAATACTGTGCTGGGTATGAAACAAAGCAAATTAGCCTTAGTTCTTTAATTGGCAGTAAGAATAAGGATAAAGAAATAACAGCAGCATTTATTGCATGTTTACTGTGAGCCAAAAACTGTTCTAAGTGCTTTCCATGGATTATCTCATTTAATACTTTGAATATCCTTGTGGAATAGGCACTATTATCATACGAATTTCACATGTGAGGAAATTGAGGCATGCCAAACTTAAGTAATTTGCTCAAATTCACAGCCAATAATTGGCGTGTCAGGATTTGAATCCATGCAGTCTGACTGCAGAGCCTTTGTGTTTAACTGGCCTCTGGCCACTGTCAAGAAAAATGGTCAAATGAACACCACCAGAGAAAAAGATCCATTTTTCTTTGTCTTATGGTATTTGTTGTAATTTTGTCCTATCTCATCTAGGCCATCAAGACCTAATATCTTATTTATCCCAGTAGTCCCAATGAACCACACTGCTATGGAACTCAATGAACATTAGCTGACAGTAAAACTAAATGAACAACATTCTTCTCTCTTTCCCGCTCCATTGAATCTGGTGGGAGGAATCAAAAAAAAAAAAAACAATGAAGATCTTGACCTCCATACTATATAACAATTTCTCAACACTTATCTCTACGTAGTAAAAGACCCATTATGTAATGTATCTCTGTTTTATGTACCAAGAAATTATTGAAGCATAAGTCCAAAGTAACATGTATTTAAGGTTTTGTCTATAAAGGTTAAAGAATAAATATTCCAACAGAATCTATCTTATCCACCAAACAGTTGGCTGAGCATACACCCAAAAGACTTTTTAGATACATATTTTTAGAGGCCAAATTTATTGTGGTAGAGAAAGGGATTATGAGTCCCTCTGTATGCAGGCTGCAGGACAAAAGTGACAACGCAATAACTTAGCCCTCTCTGTGCTGTGTCAGGAGCCCCCATACTCCTCTGGTGGTGTAAGATTTTCAGAACTTAAAGATACCCTCTAGTAAAGCTCTTCTCTGTAAGGAAGAATAGGTAAAAGAGGCAGAGGGAACACCAACTATAACAACATAGTAACTTTACAAGGTCAAAATTAAATGTTCCCCAAATTGTAACATTTTCAAGCATGAAGCAGTACGGCCTTGCCCTTGATCCCCCGGCAACTGTAACAGGTATTTAGAAGCAGGTGACCTCATTCAGAGCATCCAATAAAACCTCCACCTGGGAGAAGCTGCAGAGACTAGACCCAAGGTTATCCAGTGTGGTGAGTCAGGTTAGCATTTTAATTAGCACTGTGGTTCCTATCAAAACATCTGGGGTACTAGTCAACTGAGTGATTCAGTCATTAACCCCATGGAAATCTCTGGATGGAGGCTGTAAATTTGTCCTAGTCTAGGCTTGCCAGTTGATTAACTGCTTTTCCTCAGTTTTTTTGTTTTTAAGTTCCAACAAACTGCAAGTATTTAAAGTGTACAATTAATAAATTTTTATACATGCATAAAAACTGCAATAAAGATAATGAACATATCCCTCATCCCCAAAATTTTCCTTGTGTCACTTTGTAATCCATCCCTCCTTATCCTTCCCAGGCCCCTATTCCCAGGCAACCAGTGATATGCTTTCTATTATTATGGATTAGTTTGCATTTTTGAGAGTTTTATATAAATGAAATCATTTTGGAACATTCATAAGCTTAAGCAAAGAAAAATCTGAATTTGGGAAAAGTTTTTGGACACTGAAAGGTGACGTTTATAAAAGAAATGAAGTTGTTATGTACATTTTTCTATTATACTTTTGTCTTCTATGACTGATCTTTTTATATGAATTTCTATTTTGCAGTATTATTAAATAGTATAACATTAAAACATAAAGTGTTTTTTTAATTAATTAAAATTTTAGTAATGTTCTATTTTTATATACAGAAGGTATTGCCTGAACTCATTGTTTCACTTGATTTTTGTTTGTTTTTTATTTTAACCTTTTTGCAGAGCATATAGGATTGGGCAATGCAGAGATGTCAAAGTGTTTAGACTGATATCTTTGGGAACTGTGGAGGAGATCATGTACTTACGACAAGTATATAAGCAGGTAAATATATTTCCCTTTTTCTAATTAAAAAGTAAACATTTCCCTATTTTTAAAAATTAAGAATAAATTTGTGTAAAAATATATTTTTAATTTTATTCTAACTATAATATGGAATTTAATAAGAGTATGAAATATATTCGAGAATACACTTCTTAAAACATTATTTTTTAGATTCATTGAATTTTAGAGCTGAAAGTTTCTTAGAGCAGTACTTCTTAAACCGTAATATGCACAAGAATCACTTTGGGATCCTTAAAATACAGATTCTGATTTAGTAGGTCTGGGTAGAGCCCAAGCAAGATTCTGCATTTTTAACAAGCTCCAAGGAGTGTAAACACATTAGTCTATAGACCACAATTAGAATAGCAGGGTTAGTTTCCCATACTGTGGGCCAAGACATGGTATGCCACAGATGGGATACAGGTGCCCTGAGACATTGATCCCACAACTCTGGGCAGCGAGACTATCTAAGCCAGCTTTTAACCTTGAGTAACAACCTCTGTTTACTGCAGGTAGATGTTCGTGTTACCATTTTCTGTATATACCATACTTAAGAGGAGTGGAGAGAAATGCCTTAGAGATATCTAATGCAACCATTTCATGTTGTACATAATGAAACTGGGACATAGCCACTCCAGAAAATGGAATTACAGGAATTGAACTCAAGTGCCCTAACTACTCTGCTTGTGCTTTTAGAACTTATCTAAAATTGCATTAACTCTTTAATGTCCTTAAGTGTATCAATTACCATTCCATTTATGTCTTTAAATAAACAAAATTTATTTAGTTTATAACTGCTCACTTGAGGAGATCTGGAATGAGGTTCAAGTTTAATTATAAATGTTAAATTTGAATTACTCCCTGTATATTGAGTTGGCATCTCTTTAAGAGCAAACATCTGCCACATGTGGTGGTAGTTAACCTAAGAATGATCCAATCTTAAATTAATGCTGTTTTCTTAATTCTAAAAATAGAATTGTACACAGAAGTTTTTTGTTTTTTCTTAAAGCATTTAGCTCTGTAAGAAGCCTTTCATCTTTTTGTTCCTTGGTATAACACAACTACTTAAAAGTTATTTTTAAACATATTTAACCAATTGGAAAAAAGTAGGGTATTATTTTCTCAACTTAGGAGCAGTTCTTTAGAATACTATCTTAGCCTTATCACAAGAATCTTCAATCACATAGTAATTTTTCTCAATCTCATTACTGTATACGTGCGTGTGTGTGTGTGTGTGTGTGTGCATGCGCGCACGCGCGTGTGTGTGTGTGTGTGTGTGTATCCTTTTTAACTATTCATCTGACTCTATAATGAAATAAAATTGCCTGTTATATAATGTATATAATAATATGTAATAAGGCTTATGAAAAGGATAATTTGTTTTCAGAACTTTGTATGATCTAGTTACTGATTAAAATATTCTTAAATGCATGCCACTTAGGGAAAATTCAGCCATACAACTTGGTAGACACACATAAAGATAAGATGGCAATCATGTGAGGAAAAGGCATTAAGTAAGACTAAAAGATTGATTGGAGTTTGAACCAATGGTACATATGGCATACACGCTCTAGCCACCCAAGTGTTTCTCAAATCTTCTGGGGAAAAAACATTCAAAAATGACATTTAAAAAAAGCTATAAACATGTTGGAAAGCAAGAAGAGTTTTCTCTATGGCCCAGAAATTAAAAGGAACCCTGAAAAACGAAAAGCAATTGGAATCAGATTAGAAGAAACCAAGCTAAACTCAGTCAGGAAAAGGCTACAGAAAAAGGTAGGTATAACTTCTGGATATCCCAAGTTTAGAGTTATCAGATACTAAAAATACAAAGGAACGTTGGGTTAACTATGGTATTCCCTCATTAGGGTGGTTTAACCCTTATAATCTTATCCCATTGAAACAAATTGCAGTCAACAGAGGTATCTGCTCTCAAGTAGGAACACTAATTAGAAATACTGAAAGCAATGAAGCAAGACAGAGCTCTAAATGTTTGCTGACTACAAGAAGAAAGTTCCTCCCATTGCCCAGAAAATTAAATACTTACACCTTCCTGACTTTGAATAATCACTTAGTAGGCTAAGATAAGCATGTAAGATAATTGAAGACAGATGAATACCCAACAAAAATCATTATTGAACAATTTAGGAAAATAAACACTGAAAATGGCACTCAAAGATATCAAGTCCTAATCTCTGGAACCTGTAAATGTTACTTTATATGGGAAAAAAGGTCTTTGCAGATTTAATTAAATGAATGTTTTTTAGGTAGGGAGATTAGCCTGAATTGTCCCTGTGGGCTCTAAATCACAATTGTCCTTGTAAGAAGTCACAAACTGAGGAATGCTGGCAGCCACCAAAAGCTGAGAGGGGAGGGATGATTTCTCCCCTAGAGCCTGGAGAGAGCATGGCCCTGCCAAAATCTTGATTTCAGCCCAGTGATACTACTTCAGACTTCTGGCCTCCAGGCTATAAATATCTGTTTTATTAAGCCACCAAGTTTATAATAATGTTACAAGAGCCACAGGAACTAATACAGGCACTCAACAAAAGAATTAACATCAGAGAAAACAATAGAAGACAGTAAAAGAGATTTTAAAAGAAATATAAATAATACATTTAAAAGATAAGTGAGATTGTAAGACCCTGGAAATAAGAATAGTCCTAGAAAAGAAATCCACCAGAGATCCAAAAAATGAAGAATTCCAGAGGTAGGCTGAGTGGCCAAGGGTTTTCATCTAAATAGCCAAGCAATTCTAGATTACAGAGCAAAAAGACAGAGCTAGAATACACATTAGAAAAGTTAGCATAAATGAAGGCTAGATCTAGAAATTCCGGTATCAGTCTTATTGTTGAAGAAGGGAACAGAAGAACGAGAAAGGAAGAAGTCCCAAATAAAGGAAGAAACATGTAAAAAGTAGAAAAGTCCACGATTTATTATGGCCCACCAAGTGCTAAATAGGACGAATGAAAATAGGTCCACACTTAAACCATCTTTCTATAAATGTAAAACACCAAGATAAAGTGAAAAAATTATTTAAATTTCTATAGATAAACTTTCTGGAGAGAAAAATTTATGTAGAATAATACTAGTATTAGATAGACATGTAATTTCTTATTGGTGATACTTAGGAACAATAACTTCAAATATTATTGAAGTTCTATATAGTCAAAATGAATTTTTAATTCAAAACTTTCCACAAAGAAAGATCCTAGCATAGATGACTTCAGCAGTGAATTCTATCAAGCATTTAATATTCTTTTTGGAAACAGGAAGAGGGAACTTATTTTAGAAAGATAAAAGAATCCTGATACCAAAACTTGACAAATATGTTACAAAAATAGACCAGTATCTCTCGTTAACATACATGTAAAAATCTTTAACAAAGCCTCTGTTAGAAGATGAATTGTGCTCCCTGCAAAAGATATGTTGAAGTTTCAACCCCTGATGCCCAAAATGGGATCTTATTTAGAAATAGGGTCTTTACGGAAATAATCAAGTTAAAATAAGGTTATACTGGATTAGAGTGGGCTCTAATCCAATGTCTGCTGTCTTTAGAGGAGGGAAATTTGGATACAGACAGACACAGAGGGAGAACACCCTGTGACAAGGGAAGCCAATATTGGAATAATGTGGCTGCAACCCAAAGAACACCAAAGATTGCCAGCAATCACCAGAAGATAGGAAGAGGAAAGGAAGGATTTTCCATTAGAACCTTCAAAGAGAGCGTGGCCCTGCCAACACCTTGATTTCAGACTGTAGCTCCCAGAATTGTGAGAGAATAAATTTCTGCATTTTTAAGCTATCCAGTTTGTGGTACTGTGTTTGTTATGTAGCAGCCTTTGGCAACTAATGGAGTCTCTTAAGGCGAATACTGTAAATTCTACTAAATTTTTTTTTAATGAAACTTCTATATGACAAAGAGTAGGAGGAAATATTTGCCATATGTTATACAAGGGATTAGTATCTACAACTTATAAAGAACTCTCACAAAACAATAAAGGCTGTGATTAGATACTTCACTAAAGAAAAAATGCACATAGTTGTTAATACATATATGAAAAGATACTTAACCACAATTGTAATCTAGAAATACATAATGAAATAAGATTGTGTTCTGCACATTCTGCCAAAGACTTTGTTTTGTGAGGTTTTTGTTTGTTTATTTTTTAATTTTTTTAGGGCAGTCGGGAGATAGGTATTGTTCTTTGTTGGTAGGAGTATTACAAAGAGGCACTTATATACTATTTTGAGAATACAACTTGGTAAATTTATTTTACAGGCTAATTTAAGAGCATTTTAAAACACAGTACCTTCTCCCTCTCTACCTAACACAAATGCTCTCACTTATGCATAGTGAAGGATGACAAGGATTTATATTCAGTGTTGTTAGTATTTGTTTACAAATTGAAAAAAGAAACAGTCTAAGTGCCCAATAGTAACATAATAATTGCATTAATTTTGATACACCATATTATAGAACACTGCAACAACAACAAAAAAGTTATAGTCTGAGCAAATGTACTAATATGGCAAGATCTATAAGACATTTTTAAGTGGGGCAAGAAAAAGTAACTTGCAGAACAAATATACCAATTGTTTATGCATAAAACTACTTCTCTTTGTATGTATCAATAACTCTAACTGCATTAAAAGAGATCTAGGAGGATATACCTAAACATTACGCTGTTGGTTAGAGTGATAAGGGATGATCTGTATTGTTCAAGGGGGACTTCCATTTTATAATGTTTTCTTTGTACTCATTGAGATCATACATGCAAGTATTTTATACTTTTTTAAAATAAAAACCACTTATATAACAGCTGTACTCCTTCAGGTTTAGAACATTGCATGTAATCTAAATATTGGCATTCAGAAATTTATCTTTCATATTTATATAATTTTATTTAGGAATAAGTTTGTATTTATAGAAGAGTTGAAATAACAGCACAAAGAACTTCCAATTATTTTCACCCAGATTCCCCAGTTGTTAATATTTTACCACATTTGTTTTCTTTCTCTCAGCTATGATCTTTATTTTTATTATTTATTTGTTTATTTGTTTGTTTAAATTAGTTTCAAGTATATAGTACATTGTTTAGACATCTATATAGTTCATAAAACGATCCCCCAATTACTCTCTCCTTGCCTTGGCTCTCCACCTAGCCATCATTTTAATGCTAACTACATTCCCTCTGCCATGCTCCCCATCCCCGTGACCAACTATCAACTATTAATTTGTACATTTTTAACCTTCACCCCATTCTCCCAGCCCCCCATCCCTCTGTCCATCACCAAATTGTCCATTGTATTTGTGAGTCTGTTTTTGATTAGTTTGTTCTTTTTGTTCCTTAGATTCCACATATAAGTGAAATATGGTATTTATCTTTCTCTGAGTTATTTCACTCAGCATAATAACTTCCAGGTTCATTCATGTCATTGCAATGGATTTCATTTTTTTAATGGCTGAGTAATAGTCCATTGCATATATGAACTATAATTTCTTTATCTAATCATCTGTTGATGGGCATTTAGGTTGCTTTCATGTCATGGCTGTTGTAAATTGTGCTGCCATGAATATTGAGGTGCATAGATCTTTACGAATTATTGTTTTGGTTTTCTTTGGTTAAATATCCAGAAATGCAGTTGCTGTGTCAAAAATCATATTCATTTTTAATTTTTTGAGAAACCTCCATACTGTTTTCTATAGCAGCTATACCAATTTGCAATCCCACCAATAATGTATGAAGGTTCCCTTTTCTCTGTATCCTCACCAACACTTGTTTTTTGATTTATTAATTATAGCCATTTTGACAGGCATGAGGTAATATCTCATTGTGGTTTTAATTTGCATTTCTCTGATGGTTAGCGACCTTGAGCATCTTTTTATATGTCTGTTTGCCATCTATTTCCTCTGTGGAGAAGTATCTGTTCAGGTCTTCTGCCCATTTTTTAATTGGGTCATTTGTTTTTTTGTTGTTAAGTTGTATATAAGTTCTTTATATATTTTTGGATATTAACCCCTCATCAGATATATCCTTAGTGAATATTTTCTCCCAAATAGTCAGTTGTCTTTTGTTTTGTTGATGGTTTCCTTTGTTGTACAAAAACTTTTTAGTTTGATGTACTCCCATTTGTTTATTTTTTCTTTTGTTTCCCTTGCCCCAGGAGATATATCTGAAAAAAAAAAATTACTGTTAGTAATATCAGAGTTTACTGCCTATGTTTTGTTCTAGAAGTTTTATAGTTTCGGGTCTTACATTTAAATCTTTAATCCATTTTAGGTCTGTTCTTGTATATGGTGTAAGAAGGTGGTTCAGCTTCTTCTTCTTCCTCTTCTTCTTCCTCCTCCTTCTTCTCCTCCTCCTCCTTCTCCTCTTCTCCTCCTCCTCCTCCTCTCCTCCTCTCCTCCTCTCCTCTTCTTCTTCCTCTTCTTCCTCTTCTTCCTCCTCCTCCTCCTCCCCTCCTCTTCCTCTTCTTCCTCTTCCTCCTCCTCCTCCTCTTCCTCCTCCTCCTCCTCCTCCTCCATCTTCTTCTTCTTTCTCCTCCTCCTCCTCCTCCTCCTCTTCCTCTTCTTCCTCCTCTCCCTCCTCTTCCTCCTCCTCCTCCTTCTCCTGCTCCTTTTTTTTTTTGCATGTATCTATCCAATTTTCCCAGCACCATTTATTGAAGAGACTGTCTTTACCTCATCATATATTCTTACATCCTTAGTCGTATATTAATTGAGAGTATAGGCATGGATTTATTTCTGCGCTCTCTATTTTGTTCTATTTATCAGTGTATCTGTTTTTATGCCAGTACCATGCTATTTTGATCACCGTAGCCTTGTAGTATAGTTTGATATCAGGTAATGTGATACCTCCAACTTTGTTTTTCTTTTTCAAGATTGCTGTAGCTATTCGGGGTTTTTTATGGCTCCGTATAAATTTTAGGATTATTTGTCCTAGCTCTCTGAAAAATGCCATTGGTATTTTGATAGGGATTGCATTGGATCTATAGATTGCTTTGGGTAAGGCCATTTTAACAATGTTGATTCTTCCTACCCATGAACACGATATATGCTTCCATTTATTTGTATCTTCTTCAATTTCTTTTTTCAATGACTATAATTTTCTGAAAACAGGTCTTCTACCTTCTGGGTTAATTTGATTCCTAGGTATTTTATTGTTTTTGATGTAATTGTAAATGAGATCGTTTTTTTAATTTCTCTTTCTGAAACTTCAATATTGGTATATAAAAATGACACTGACTTCTGAATATTTATTTTGTAACCGGCTACTTTACTGAATCCATTGATCAGTCTAACAGTTTTTTTGGTGGAATCTATAGGGTTCTCTATATATAGTATCATGTCATCAGCAAACGAACTTCTTCCTTTCCAATTTGGATGCCTTTCATTTCTCTTTCTTGTCTTCTTTCTGTGGCTGAGACTTCCAATACAGTGTTGAAGAGAAGTGATGAAAGTGTGCATCCTTGTCTTATTCCTGATATTAAGGAAAATGCTTTTAGCCTTTCCCCATTGGGTATGATGTTAGCTGTAGGTTTGTCATATATGGTATGACAAACCATAGGTATGTTCCCTCTATTCCCACTTTGCTGAGAGTTTTATCATAAATGGATGCTGGATTTTGTTGAATGCTTTTTCTGAATCCATTGATATGATCATATGGTTTTTATCTTTAGATTTGTTCATGTGATTTTATCAAATGTGAATTTATCAAAAAAATTGATTTGCAGATATTGAACCAACCTTGCATCCCAGGAATAAATCCAATGGAGAAATTGATCATAGCGTATGATATTTTTAATGTATTGCTGAATTCAGTTTGCTTATATATTGTTGAGGATTTTTGCATCTTTGTTCATAAGAGATACTGGCCAATAATTTTCTTTTTGTGTAATGTCTTTTGCTTGGTTTTGGAATCAAGATAATGGTGGCCTCATAAAAGGAGTTAGGGAGCCTTTCCTCTTCTTGAATTTTTTGGAATAATTTGTGAAGAATAGGTGATAATTCTTCTATGAATGTTTGGTAACATTCGCCTATGTAGCCATCTAGTCCTGGACTTTTGTTTTCTGGGAGGTTTTTGATTACTGACTCAATTTCATTGGTGGTAATCAGTGGGTTCAGATTTTTTGCTTCTTCTTGACTCAATCTTGGGAGATTGTATGTTTCTAGCAATGTGTCCATTTCTTCCAAATTGTCTTATTTGTTGGCATATAATTGCTTATAGTATTTTATAATCCATTGAATTAGTGTGGAGTCCGTGGTTATTTCTCCTCTTTTATTTCTGATTTTGTTTATTTGAGTCTTCTCTCTTTTTCCTTGATGAGTCTGGCTAAGGGTCTGTCAATTTTGTTTATCCTTTCAACAAACCAGCACTTGGTTTCATTAATCTTGAGTATTTTTTTCTAGACTCTATTTCATTTATTTCCACTCTGATTTTTATTTCCTTCCTTCTATTCACTTTAGACTTTATTTGCTGTTCTTTTTCTAGTTCTTTTAATTGAAAGGTTACATTATTTTTTTGAGCTTTTTCTTATTTCTTGAGGTAGGAGTGTATTACTATGAATTTCCCTCTTAGGACTGCTTTTGCTGTGCCCCATAGATTTGAGTTGTATTTTCATTTTCTTTTGTCCCTAGGTATCTTTTGATTTCTTCCTTGTTCTTATTAATAACCCATTCATTGTTTAGAAGCATGTTATTTAGACTCCATGTATTTGTGTATTTTCAATGGTATCTAGTCATACCATTATAACCAGAGCAGACAATTGATATGATTTCAGTCTTCTCAAATTTATTGAGACTTGATTTGTATCCTAACATGTAATCTGTCCTTGAAAATGTTCCATGTATACTTGAGAAGAATGTATATTTTGCTACTTTGAGGTAAAATGCTCTGAAAATATCTATTAAGTCTATCTGTTCTTGTGTATCTTTTAGGCCCATTGTTTCCTAGATGATTCTTTCCTGGAAAATCTGTCCATTGGTGTTAATGGGGTGTTAAAGTCTCCTACTATGAGTGTATTACTATTGATATCTCCTATGTCAGTCAATAATTGCTTTATGTTTGTAGGTGCTGCTATGTTGGGTGCATATATGTTTACTGGGGTTATGTCTTCTTGATTTATTGATCCCTTTATCATTATGTGATGCCACTTTTATCTCTTATTATATAGCCTTTGTTTTAAAGTCTATTTTATCTGCTGTAAGTATTGCTACCCCAGCTTTTTTTTTTTTTAATTTCCATTTGCATGAAATATCTTTTTCCATCTCTTTCCTTTCAGTCTGTGAATGCCATTTAATCTGAAGTGGGTCACTTATAGACAGCATATGCATGAACTTGTTTTCTTATCCATTTGGTTACCCTTTGTCTTTTGATTAGAGCATTTAATCTGTTTACATTTAAAGTGATTATTGTTAGGTACATTGTTACTGTCATTTTATTACTCATATTTGTTTTTTCTATTTTCTTTTTTATTTCTTCTCTTTTTACAGAAGACCCTTTAACATTTCTTGTAATGCTGGCCTGTTGGTGATGAATTCCTTAAGCTATTTCCTGTCTGGGAAGCTCTTTATCTCACCTTCCATTTTAATCTAAAGCTAGGTAGAGTATTCTTGGTTGTAGATTCTTATTTTTCATAACTTTGAATATTTTTTGCCATTCCCTTCTGGCCTGCAAAGTTTCCATTGAAATGTCAGCAGACATTCTTATGGAGGTACCCTTGTGAGAAACTAGCTTCCTTTCTCTTGATGCTTTTAAGGTTCTCTCTTTGTCTTTGTCTTTGACCTTTGGCATTTTAATTATGATGTGTCTTGGCATAGGTCTGTTTGAATTCTTCTTATTTGGGACTCTTTTGCTTCCTGAACTTGTATGTCTAATTCTTTTGCCAGGTTAGGGAAGTTTTCTGTCATAATTTCTTCTAACAGAGTCTCAATCCCTTGCTCTCTCTCTTTTTCTTCAGGTATTCCCATTATCCCTACATTTTTACACTTCATGTGTCCCAGAGGTCTCTTAAACTATCCTCATTTTTTAAAATTCTTTTTTCTTTTTTATTGTTCTGATTGGGTATATTCAGTCAACTTGTCTTCCAAGTAGGATTCAGTCTTCTGCTTTGTTCAGTCTGCTGTTGAATCCTTCTAATGTATTCTTCATTTCAGTTATTGTATTCTTCATTTCTGTCTGGGTCTTTTTTATGGTTTCTCTGTCCTTTTTAATGCTTACTGTCTCTCCATTAAGGTTCTCATTGTGCTCATCCATTTTCCCCCTAAATTTGTTGAGCATCTTTATAACCATTATTTTGAACTCTGTCTCTGGTAGGTTGCTTGCCTCCATTTCATTTAGCTTATTTTCTGCAGATTTTTCCTGTTGTTTTATTTGTGTCACGTTTTTTTGTTTTCTCATTTTATTAGCCTGTCTATGTTTGTTTTTGTGTCAGGAATATTTGTTTCATCTTTTGGCCTTGGCCAGATGGCGTAATGTGAAAGGTGTCCTGTGTGGCCCAGTGGCACACTCTCCCTGATCCCTTATGCTGGGAGCTCTGGACATGACCTTTCTGTGGGTTGTGTGATCGTCTGTTGTCACCAAGCCTTTATTGTGGTTAAAGTGGGTGGGATTAATGTTCAGGCTAATTGTGGGAATTAGCTGCACCCACAGGATAAGAGTTGTGTGGGGCCTGACCCCACTTAGTGGGATTTGCCCTAACAGGCTTGTGTACTTTGCTGCAACCACTCTTTGTTTGTCTCACTAATGGAATTAGTCAGGAGTTGCTCTGTTGTGGTCTGGTGTCAGCCTCCAGATACATTGTTTTTGTGGCCTCTTGGGAGAGGCTCCCCTGTAGGCCAAGGTCAGCTGCTGTTTTTGATTGCTAAGGACTATCCAGTGAGAACTACAAGGCAATCCGCTGACGGTTCTTGCCTATGTTGGATCAGCTTTGATAAGGCTCCTTTATATTACCAGATTAGGTGTTATGATTAGCTGGACTTCAGGTGATTCTCCATGTTGATTATTTTATAATTTGGTTGTAATTCCAATGCAGATGTGGGAGGAGATGAACCCTACTTTTTTATATTGTTTCACCAACTTTCCTGGCGTCTCCTTTTCCCTTACTGGTTCATGATCCAAACCAGGATCATGGTAATAGTTATTTTAGTGTCTCTTCAGCTTTCTTAAACTTGGAATAGTTATCCAAAATTTCCTTGTCTTAAATGATCTTCATAGTTTTAAAGAGTAAGGCCTCTCTTTCAACGTAAGTCCATTTGATGTTTTCTCATGTCCAGACTCAAACCAAGAAGCCTGTACACGAATAGTATAGAAACAATGCTGTGCTCTACTCATTGCATTGATCAGAAGGCACATGGTGGTGACCTGCCCCATCATTGGTGATGTTAACCTTGATCATGGGTCTGGTTTCTGTTTGCCAGCTTTCTCCACTGCTAAGTCGCCATTTTTTTCCTTTGTATTTTATGGGGAAATCTCTAAGGCTATGCTAATATCTTGTCCCTTATCAAACTGATAACCACCAGCCTTAGCATTTATTGATGATTCCCAGCTAAATTAGCTACCACTGTGATAGTTGTCAGATGGTGATTTTTCTATTTCCATTATTCCTGTTTTTTTTTATTTGTTTGTATTCTAACATAAGAGCATGATTTTTCCCTTCTCTTTTGTTTATTTAATCTGTGTGGACTCATGGGATCCTATTTTAGTAACAGATTACAACCTATTGAATATTACTATTTTGATATTTGAACTGTCTCATGTAGGGCTAGTGGGAACCCTTTCAAGGTGGCTTCTGTGTCATTTCGACAAGCCTCCATCATTCTTTTTACACTTCCTTACTGTGATAAACTGAATAATGGTCCCCTAAAGATGTCCACATCCTTAACCTCCTGTACCCACCTGCATTATCTGGGTGGGCCCAATGTAACCACAAAGGTTCTTACAGAAGGAAGGGGCGGGAGGGTCAAATAAAGAGGAAAAGAGATGTGGCAGCAGAAACAGAGGATTAGAGAAAATACTATGAAGATACCATGCTGCTGGCCTTGAAAATGGAAGAAGGGGTTATGAAATCCTTAATATGATGAACATTCCTTTCTGTATATCTTATATATTGTTGTAAAGACTTTCATCTTTTTCAATCTTCTCATACAAAATACTAGCATTTTGTAGCCTTGTATGAGCTTTTCTTAAACTAATAGCTAAGCTACATTTTCCAGTTACTGATTTTATTTCCCCTACCCTCTTGAATTCTAGTGTGATTTTTTTTATATAGTTAGTCTACAGGTGGATGATCTGGCCTTCACTTTTATCTGAACCACTTTGGAAAAACTTATTTTAAGTAAAAAAATAATGTGACTTTTATAAAGGTTTTTGATAAAATGTTGATAGAAAATGTATAAGATTCAGATTTAATGCTTTTACAAATTACTTCGGTGAGTCTGTTTATTAGTTCTGCAGTCTGACAATATAGTTTGTCTTTAGAGTCACTAGCAAGGTAAAATCAGGTAACTAGGCCATCAGGTGCATCATTTGATATTGTGAGTCTATATTCCCAGGACTATAGCCCATGTTTCTGGGACTTTAATATCAAACTGATTAAGTTGATATGTTGATTCATAACTTCTTCAAACTAAGGTCCCAAGAGCCTTGTTTTAAGAGGGACATCATGGAGGTAAAAAATTATGACAAATATAAATTTTAAATTTGTCCAAACCCAGGTAAAAATTCTAGAAATGACACTTCCTAACTGGTAGCTGTAGACAAGGCACTCAATTTCTCTAAATCCTAACTTTATTCATAAAAATAGAGAAACTCTAGCTTCTTTATTTCTAAAAGGGAGATAATATCTTACTGGGGTGTAGGGATTAAATGAGAGAATATAAAATGCTACACATGTAATAAGTTCAATAAATAACATTTATTAAGAATAATTATAATTGCCTATAATAATTTATTTCAGTGCCAATCAACTCTAATGATAACCACCATATCATTTCTTACTAATCTTTACTAATCAGCAGCCGACTGAAGTTGTTTTCCATTCTTTGTATTCTTTGTTTCTTCCAAGAAATTAAAGTGTGCATGGAGTTAATCCGATTGTATTTACATTCCATTTAGTAGAACAGCCAGTAAGTAAATAAAGAGGCACATTAATGTTGATACTAAAGTGCTATATATTCTTAAGGGTTTCATGTCAGTATTCTTTCTGTATTCAAAATTGTTTCACAGATGCAATGTTTCTAAACAGTGCTTGGGTTTTTGCTATTAGTTGACAGTATAAACGTGGCCACAGTTAGTTTGACACTAACATGGTTATCAAATAATTACTTCAGGTTATAATTTAACTTTGGTAATACAATGATTATTTCTGACAGTTTTGTAGTTCCTATTGTAATGAGTATATAAAGGAGGAAGGTGTATCCAAATGTATGCCCATGTTATTTAACTTTTTATGTCAGGTGGATAGTCCTTAGAGATGTGATCTTGACTGAGTTGGTAGGAAACAAATAAAATAGGAAATATATGATCTCTTCTTCAATAAGATTGGCCAGATTATTATTATTATTTCACCACAATGGCAACATCTGCTAGGGAAATTAAAATAAAATTTCCTCCCTAAGGAGATTATGCCTGCTTCAGCTAAAGCTGTGTATATACAGGGAATGCCAGGAAATTCTGACATATTGTTGGAGCAAACACTTAAAAAATATCTTGTGTTTTTTCTGTTTTAGCAACTTCACTGTGTGGTGGTGGGAAGTGAAAATGCCAAGCGGTATTTTGAAGCAGTTCAAGGATCAAAAGAGCATCGAGGAGAGCTTTTTGGGGTCTATAATCTCTTCAAACTAAGATCCCAAGGGTCTTGTCTTACAAGGGACATCCTGGAGGTGTGAAATTGTTTTCTGACCTTTTCAATAATATTTTAAACACGGTTTTCTCCCTCAGGAAACTTGGCATATAATTGCTGGTGTCTTTTCAGAGAAATTTTTGTTTTTTTTTTCATAAAGATGCCTTATATTTAGAATTTCTACCTTTACAGAAGAAATGAATTGTACCTCTAAACTAAGATTTTTTCATGCAAAGTTATAAATAATATACTCACATAATACAGGTACATGTAGTAGATAGTGTGACCTACAAAGCCATTTTCAGACTGTCAAAGAAAAGATTATTTTGAAAACAGCTGTTGAAGTCAGGAACTAAAAAGAAGAGAATTTCATAAATAAACAAAAATATAAAATGTGTTTTAATTAAAAGTTACCAAATACTCCCTGAGATGCACTCTCACGTCTCATGGAGATTTTTGTTTTCTGTTCCCAATAAAAATTCCACACCAATATTTCAAACTCTCCTAGTTGTGTTCATCCTCAGCATACAGATGTTTCTTATTCTTCAAACAGGATATTTATATCCTTTAAAAAATCTTTTAAATTCTTTAATATACTAGATTAATAGGGAAATTAACCTGTTTTCTAGTTGATATTGATATGGCTATCATAGAATTCTGGAATATCATCTTTTTCAACCCTCTCATCATGAGAAAACTGAGTCTTGGAGTTAAGGAAATTTTCCTTAGCTTTCAGGACTTTATAGTAAAACCTTAAATACTTTTTTATTCGGTAAGTACAATAAAAACACTTCAAAGGACAGTTTGTCCCTGTCCTTAAAGAACTTAGACCATCTTGATGGGAGGTGGGAGAGAACATTTACATAATGAACATGTAACATCAGAAAGCATATGTTAAGCAAATTCTGTAGCAGTATGAATCTAATCTAATGCCAGCAGGTGATCACTGATGGATGATTAACAGGAAGGTATATCTTATTAGTATCCTGTGAATATTACAACTGTTATAGAATGTCTGGTGTTTACCGCTAAGCTTTTATTTTGTAGTAACTTGGAATGTGAAATGACTGGCCATTTAAAGTCCCCCTTTCTTCCCTCTTCTTGTATTTGAATATGCTGTTCCTTTTTATGAATTGTTTTTCTCATTCCTCTTTTCTAATTGATAACCTTGTTTGTCTTCCAGAACCCCTCAGATCTTACCTTCTTCGTCTCAGAGTACTACCTAACATACCAACCTGTATTCATGTTTCTAATTTGAAATCATTATAAAATATATTATTGTTATATTACTTATCTTGTTTTCTGCCATATATCAAATTAGTTTAGTTTCCTGTTTTATGAGAATAGCCACCTATTCCTTTGTTAAACAAGAGCTAGGTAAGATATTTCAGTATGACAACTTATTAAAAGGAAATATCTCCTATTCTCTGGTTGTCCTCAATATATCTGTGTCTCCTTCAGGAGTGTTTCTTTATTAATGACAGGACCCTCCATGTCTTATTCTGTTTGTGGTAAAATGTGCCTGCCTTCTTGCTAAGTACATCATTGGCACTCGATTATTAAATATTGAATTAAAATTCCTCATTTGTTATCAACCTGAATTTAAAATTATTCAGAGTTAGATTCATGCTGCTTTTTACCGAACAATGTATATACATTTTATATATAAAGTATATATCACAATGTAAAAGATATATTTTTAATTTGTAAAGGCTATAGAAAATTTCTTTTAAAATGTTTTAAGATGTGGATATTTGAATTTATAGAACATTTTTAATCTGATGATTTATAAGCAATTTAATTCTATTTTTTATTGGCTTACCTATATCACGGTTTCTTTTTAGAGTTAGATATTGAGAGTTTATTTCACAAATGTTTATTGTGTGTATGCTAAATGTCAGGCAGTGTTCATAGAACTAGGCGTACAGAAATGAATAAAATAGACAAAAATCCTGCATATAAAAAATTTACATATTATTTGGGGAAGACAGATAATAAAAAATAAGAGAAGCATGTAGTTTATTCTACAGCAGGTAGAAGATAAATAAGTTCTGGAGGTCTGATGCACAGCATAGTGATTATTGTCAACAGTACTGGATTATATACTTCCACATTGCCAAGGGACTAGATTTTAAATGTTCTCACCACAAAAACGAAATTATAATTGTGTGACATGATATAGGTGTTAGCTAACACCACAGATAGTAATCATATTGCAGTACATAAATGTATTAAATCAACATGTTGTACACCTTAAACATGCACAGTGTCATATGTAAATTGTATCTCAATTTTTAAAAAATGAGAGTACAAAGGGAAATAGCAGACTGTCAAGCAAACAGCATTTCAGTTGTAAATAGAGCAGCCAAGGAAGTGCTCACTGTAAGATTGCAGTTGATCCTTTTGAAGAGACTAGGAAGGAAGATGTGGTTTAAACATAGGAACAAATACAGAGGCCCTGAAGGTGGAGCATGCCCAGCATAATTTCAGAGTGGCCAGAGTGGGATAAGCAAGAAAGTAAGAGATGGGGCCAGAGAGATATCAGGAAGCCAGGTCATGCAGGAACTTTGATTTTGACTTCAGGTGAGACAAAAAGCAATTCAGGGGTTCTGAACAGAAGAATGGCCTAGTCTGATCTATGTTATCTGGATTAAGTTTTAAGAATTAGACTGAAGAAGTAAAAGTAAAAGAGTAGAAACAAGAATCGAAGTAGGAAGATAATGCCATGATTCGTCTGTGCGATCATGGTGGTTTGGGCCAGGGTGATAGTGGTGATGGATCAGATCAAGCGTATGAAAAAAAGGGAGGAGTTAAGGATGACTCCAAGGTGTTCGGCTGTGCAGCAGAGGACTAGAGTTGCCATTGACCTATCGCAAAGGGGTTCTGGTAATGAGGGATTTCTGGTGCTGCCAGTTGGATCTGTTGTAGCTAGTTAAGCTTCTGTTGAAAAGATAAATGTAAGTGCTAGGAAGGACACTCCCCACTCCCTTGTAGTAATGGCTTCTAACATTGGAAGAAAAGGTCTCTTGACAATTCAGGAACTGTTTATTCTCTAGAATTCTGTAGGGGAAATTCTCACTTGTTGCCTTGGATACCAGGTGAATGGAACCATGAAATTGGTATGGTTGAATATTCATAAATTTGTATGAATATACATATTTGTAACTCTGATGATAGTCATATTATTTACCCCTATTCTATCAACAAATAAAATTTTAGAAAGAAATATGTTAATCTCCTTTGGAAGTAAAATTTAATATTCTAGAATCTAGGTAATTATATATATGTATATGTATGTATGTATGTATGTATGTATGTATGTTAAAATGATATAGCTTTAAAAGCGTAGATACATTAACAAAAGGTGTAGCAAACCTGTTATATAATTAAGACCTTTTCTTTTGGTTTCATTTTAGAGTGGACTTTTTCATTTTGATGTCTACTACACGTAAAGAATGAATAAACATTTTAATAAATATGAACAATAAATACACTAGCAATGTAGGCTAGAATATCAAGTTCCCAATACTCAACATTATCTGGTGTTTGAAATATAAGGTAATATGTTCATACTGTAATTATTATATAGACATAGTTGTTATAGACTCATTACTAGGTGTCTATATATGTTTTTTCACCCTCCCTCACCTTCTAGAGCTTTTAATGGAGTTGGCTGAAAAGTATTACTAGTTTTCTATCTGAAAAAATAAGCTTTAAGATAAGAAATAAGAGTATTTTATGGGCCCAGCACACTTCCACTGTGGCAGTCTACCACCTAAGAATTAAAAATTAAGAGTATTTTAAAATGTTATATAAAGTATACATGAGTTCCTTATGTGGCAAGTTGAAAATAAGAGAGCTTAAGCAAGCTGCACTCAGTTTTCCTTTCTTAAGTTTCTCAAGTTTTAGCATGCTATTGCTGTTGTTTATCTGGTTGTTTTTACTCTGTATTTTACAGTTATGTATTTTCTTTATAGAGAGAAGGCCAAGTGGAAGCAGGGATCATGACAGCCACAACATGGTTGAAAAAGGAACCTCCAGGACACAAACTAGAAACAGTAAGCAATTTTTAAATCTGTAACCCAGAACTCCTATAAAACATGTACTGTCACAATTTTAAGTTTACTTTCCTTTTTCCTTTATTTTCCAATGTGTATAGAAAAAGTCTTTTAAAAAAATCAAGGACACAGTATCATAGGATGTCAGTAAAATTAATAATTTAGGCTAATTTAACATTTATATCATAAGAACAAATTGAGGAGTTCTCATACCTTTTTATCTAGACTAGAATTTTAACTATACTGAACTGTAAATCCAAAATTAAATAAATTATATAGGTGACCAATCCAATCTAAATAATTTTTTACTAAACAATAAATTAAGTTGGAAAATAGCAATCCAAATGTATTTAAGAATATTAAATCCAAACATCAAAGTTACTTTATTACTCAAGTAGATATTTTATTTGAGTCCTTAATCTTGTAATCTTTTTGGTAGTTTGTCATCTCTCATACTACAAAATATATATTGCCATCAAAGGGCTTTTTTAAAAGTAAAGAATATATGTAGAAAACTTTTTTTTGTAATTGTTTTTGTTTGTTTTTCCTTGTTTGGTTTTAGGGAGTTATATAAATTTATAATAGCCTATTGATTTAGAATATAGGATGAATATTTTTCTAGATTTATAGAAATACATGAATATCAAATGTTGGTAAAAATATTACTAGATAATACTTTTTCAAAATCTTTTATTTAATAAAGCCTCAATTTAAGGAAACCGAAGGATATATTTAGCTCTGACCGATATGGAAAACTTAAATATTGTATTTAAACTTGTAGCAAATTTTACTTCAAAATATCAATATTTTCTTTATTTTTGGTTGTCAAGATCCTTTTTGCTCTTTTTATTTCTGATCAATTAGAACCACTTTCTAGTTGTGAATTCTTTACTTTGCTAACTCCTACAAATTTGTTTTGTTCTTAAAGCATGATTAGATGCATCTGCTAGTCTATAGTAAACAATAGTTGCATACTTTTCGCTCTTGAGGCCAGAATTGGTCCCAGCCTCTTATGAGCTGACCACTCAGCTCTGTTTTTCTTATAAATAATTTGGTCACATGGTATTCTAATTTAAATTTTTACTTATTTTGGAAAGTTATTCAACTTGAAAAGAGAAAAGAGTATACCAGACTATAATATTAAATTCTTTATATTTGTTTATTAAATATATTTTTACAAAATACCAAGTGATATACTTGTATAAATTATCTGTCCAAATTTAATTACTTTCTAGTGTGCTAGATGTTGACATTTTCAAATATTTGTCATTGCTTCTTATATAGACTATAGAGCCTGACTGTCAAGAACACAAAGGTCCAGAACAACCTGCAGAACCATTGGCAAAAGAAGTATGTGATCTCTGCAGTGATTTTAGTGATGATGAAGCAATGGAAAATTCAAGAATAAAGACTGCTAAAAACAAAGCATTTGACTCAAGTAAAGCTTCACGTTCTGTTGGACAGCTCAGCTTACTCCAGTGTGGTTTCTCAAAATTGCTTGAGACAAAATGTAAATCAGTTGAAGATAGTGATGAAAATATCACATCTGAAGATGAAAGTTCCCATGAACAGCCTACCTGCCTTTCAACAGAAAACAAAGATGTTGGTTGTCAGAAAAGTCAAGACTCTCTTGGTACTTCAAAACACCAAACATTATCTAACATTCTAAACCCAAATGAAAAATGTATTTTTGATAAAAGTGAGAAGATTTTAGAAGAGAATGTTTCTTCTGAGTCTGATGATGAGAAAAATTATAAAAACACAGCTGACCACCATTGCATTTTACAGAATGTCACAGAATCAGAAGATAGTGATGTCATCTTTCCCACACAATATACAGCTCTGAAATTCCCTGAGAATAGTATAAGGTTTAAGCCACCCATGGATGTATCTATAGATTCTGAAAGAGAAAACCCTGTAAAAATAAGAAATAACGGTGATGATAGAAAGACTGATGTCAGAGGAAATGGACTAATTTCAAAACAATTAAATCCTGAGAACATGACCTTGAAATCTATTATGAAAAGAAAAGGCAATAGTGATATTAGTGATGAGTCTGATGACATTGAAATATCCTCCAAGTCAAGAGTAAGAAAACAAAGAACTACTAGTTCTTTGAGGTTTAAGAGAAAAAAAACAATGAAGAAAGCAAACCAGCTATATCCGACAGATGAAGGTTGTGACTCTCAGACTATTAATGAATTATCATCCTCAGATGATGATTTTTCTGTTAGCCATATCAGTTTCTCTAAACAGAGACATAGACCAAAAACTGTAAAAGAGAGAATCGATTTATCTTCAAAATTGCCTAGCCATAAGAAAAATAGCACTGTTGTACCAAGAAAACCAGTGAAATTTTCAAATGAGAGCATTGTCCATCAAGAGCAGATGTATGAATCAATGGATAAATTTTTAGGTAACAACATATACTTTCTAAAAACTTTACTCATTTGTTATGTGCAAATAATTTCATAAGAGATTTTTGAATTAGCTTGTAAAATAGCTCTCTCAATCAAGAAGCTACATTGAAGCACAAATGAAGTGGGTGGGGGCCAAGATAAACGGAATACCAGCTAGCTCAAGATAGAGAACTTTGTCATCTCTCCCAGGGCCTCCTCCATGTGCCCCACCTGAATCACAGCCCTTCAATCCCCGTAAATAGGAATTCAAGCTTGTATAGTAATCACTTTTTTGCATTTTTATGATTTTATCACACAAACGTGTATCCCTAGATATTACATTTTAGTCTCATTTTTAAAAATATTTTTATATAGTCTCTTTTAATCTGTAGTATTCCTCTTCTATCCCTTTCATTTCCTTATAATTTATCTGCTTAAGAACCTGCGCCAGCTATAGAGTTTTCCTCAATTTTCATTTTGCTAATTGTGTACTCTTGATGCATTGAACATATTCCTTTGCCTTCTATATTTTCTACAAATTAGCGGTATCTGAGACTATTTCAGACTCAGGTTTATTCCTTTGACAAGACAAAAGTTAGTGTTTGGCAAAACTATGGGAGGCACAAAATGTCACTGGTCTCTTTAATATTTTGGCAGCTGTGGATGCTTAAATGCCTGTAACTGTTTATCCACAGTAGGAAAATGATATTTTCTATTTCTCTTATTTCTTTTTCATTTGTGAATTAGAATGCTTCTGTAAAAAGATACTTTTATCTACTGTTACTTACCCAGTATTATAGTTCATATAGAAAAGGCAGGGAACATAATTCCTGTCTTTACCAGTTTTTAGTGTAAATTGATTCCCTATCATCCCTAGAGGATGTATTTATTGATTCAAAGACATTTAATGGATCTCAATCTATTACAGTTAATATCATTATTAAGGCTCAGTTGGCTTTTTGGAGAGCAGGAGCCTATGGACATGAGCATTTTGGTTCCTGAGACCCTTTGACATGACACTAGTCATCTTTGATCACTACTTAGTATTACAAAATGCTCTAGGATCATCTCATACATTTTCTGCCCCAGAGCTAGACTTAGTCATTTCTCCAAGAAGTCATGGATTCTTTTAAGGGGAAACTGATTCAAGACCACAGGCTTTCGCTAGGAATGATCAATGCTAATACTTGCTTAGTTATTATTTCTGGATCTTTTCAGTGGACAGATTATATGTTGTGTGTGTATGCATGTGTGCATGCATGTATACACATGTGTATATTTTATGTGTATATGCATATGTTTATATATATATACATTTATGTACATATATATTTTATATATCATGATAAATATTGATAAGTGTTTATGTTGATACTTCCATATTTATATTGATACCTAATACGAGAGTATAAAGATTTTACTAAACTTCTTTTCTATCACATTTGTGTATCATTTCCTCCATAATAGTAATTCTGGTTCTTAAGCATATAGGAAATGATTAATTATAGTGTCCCATAATTACTCATTAGTTTTACCCCATATTGTATGAAAGTCAAAGAATAAAAATACCAATACTGCTACATATGATTCCTGGAAATACTAGTATCTGTTTGTTTGTTTGTTTGTTTGTTTGTTTGTTTGCATATACTCTCCTATTTCTTCGTATTTTGAAAATGGATATACTATGTCTATAGTGTCAGGACATGCAGACATTGAATTATATACTCTCTCCCTCTTAGACTTAGTTTATTCTTGTTTTGCAGGTAAATATAAATTTAATGATCCCCAATAGTGCTTATATCAGTGTCTCTTAAGTCATTTTGGTCATCTGAAGCTTATTTTCTAGCAGATCCCTTGGAAAGTGCTCATGAGAATACTATTCCCTGTTTTTGATTCTTGTCAATAATACAATGTGCCCTTATACTTAAGTCATTTTTGCTGAATATAAAATCCTTGGCTCACACTTTCTTTTCTTAATTATTTTAAATACATATCTTCATTTTCTTCTGGCATGAAGTGTTGTATGATGTGTTCTTTATTTTTTTTCTCCTAGATGCCCATAGGGATTTTTCTTTTGATTATTGTCCAATAATTTTACTAGATTGTGTTTTGGTGTTTGTTATAGTCAGTTTAGGCTGCTATAACAAATTACCATAGATTGGGTGGCCTAAACATTTATTTCTCACAATTCTAGATGCTGGAACATGATGCCAGGTTAGGTTCTTGTTTAGAGCCCCTTTCTTCATTGCAGATGGCTCCCTCTTGCTGTATCCTCACATGGTGAAGAGACAAATCATCTCTCTCCTGTCTCTCCTTATAAGGGCACTAACTCTGTTCATTAGAACTCCACCCTCATGATCTAATTGTCTCCCAAAGGTCCAACTGCAAATACCATCACACTGGGGATTTAGGACTTCAACATATGTATTAGGAAGGAACAAACATTCAGTCTAAAGCAGTGTTGATTGTTCTGGGTCAATATTCTCAAAGTCTAGTTTCAACTCAGTTCCAATTTTGGAAAAGCTTTTTTGTACTAGTGTTTTTAGTTACTTATTTTATCCCTTTGCTTTGGCTTTCTTCTTCAGGGACTCCTGTTATTTCTGTGTTGAATCTTTTCCTGTCCTCAAAATTTTTATCACATTCTCTCAAATCTTTTTTATCTCATTTTCATGTCTTTTTACTTTTTAAAAGTTTTCTCCTTTCTCTTAAAGTGTTATCTATTGTATTTATTCCTTATGTTTCTTCTAGTTTAGTCTTCATTTCTGAAATAATGTTTTTAATTTCTAAATTTTTCCTGAGTTCTGGCACTCATTTCTAGGTTATTTTAATTCTGATTTATGTTGTTCTTATATTTTATCATTTCTTAAAGTCTTTTATCTCATTTTGAAATCAGTTGCAGTTTTCATCTGTTTCATGAGCAAATATTTCTGGCATGTTTTCATTGTATGGATAAATTCTGCTGCTTATTTCCTTTTCTCTTATAACAATTTTTATGAGATTTGACCCTTTTTCTTATGTAGAAATTATTTTCCCTGAATTTTTAAAGTAAGGCAGAGTTTAGGACATTTTTCTAATTTCACAAAGATTCATACCTGTGGTTTTGTATAGTATTTCTTTCTTCCTGTCCCCTACCTTGCTCTAGACCTTCTCTTTTCCTCATCCCTGTTCTTCCTGTCCTGCTAATTTTGACACTCAGCAGTTTTTCCTCACCTTGTGGCCCTGACCTGGGAGCCCTGGTGGGTCAGTTTGGGAAGTTCTTCAATGCTAGCCTGCTCTGTCTCCTCAGGACATCTTACCTCAAACCTCCTGCACCCACTCAGCATTGGAGAGCAGAAAACCTTCCCAGATTTAGCTACTGTCTCCAATTTTCTCATTGTGTTTTCCAGTGAAAACCTTTTAGCTATTCTGGGGTCCCTGTTCTCAGATCCATCAGATGCTACCCTGTTGCTTCCTTCTTCCTTTGTGCAAGACCCTGATGCCACGCAGAGTGTGTAGCTGTTGACGGGTTTGTCCCCAATGCTTGTTGTTATTTTAGAGTTCATGGGGGTATCTTGTCATCTAATTTTGTTGTTAGTGCTGTCCGTGGCTATTGGTTTTGCTCTCTAGTTGCTGTCTGTTCTCCTGCCATCACCATCTGTTGAGAATCTGTTAAGTGATTTTAAGATTTAGCATTGCTTGCAAAAGTGTCTGACTCATTTCCAAAAAACTATGTGAAAGAAGCTGACATATAAGCAAGGATACTGGAATAAAAAAACCTTAATCATTTAATTTATTTACAAATCAGCCTTTTTTTTACAGTTATTAATAGCCTCATTTAAAAGTTTATCATGATATAGATTTTGATACCCTAACTAAGTATTGGACTGGACTTAGTTTTGTGTGCTACAACTAGATTTTAGGTTTGAGGAATTACTGTGTAAACTGTTTTTTAAAAGGTCAACTGAGTTTTTTTGTTGTTGTTTTACTGCCCAAAAGGTGTCAATAGTTAGTGCGGAACTAATGCTATTTTGAGTAAGACATAAAATATATCATCAAGGTTTAGAAAAATATGAATATATTTTCTACCTTTTGAAGGTTTTAAACTATTACCATAAACACCCCCTGGTATCTTGAAATGTAAGGAGAATATTATCTTAGTTGCTCTTTCACTCATCTTATTTAATGACATCTTGTTTCTAGTTGAATGAGACTCAGGACTGAAACACTATAAGTGTTGAAGGTCATAATCGAGGTTCATTGCCAAAGCTGTTTGAGGGAACTTTTACAGACCTTAGTTCTAGTTTTATATTTATGACCACAATTTAAAACTAAATTATAGGTGCCTAGAAGCAAAGCAATAAAAAAATGTAGTCATTTTTTAAACTTCTTTTGGATAAAAACTCTAAGTTAATTTTTTTTATTTCCTAAATTTCCTCCCAATCTTGACATTCTCTGGGCATATGTACAAAAGAGACATAATACAAACAGTAAAACCGAACAAGCCAACCAAACTAAACTCCCTGGTCATAAACCCTATGCTCCCACTCCATCACTGTAATCAAACACAAATAACAAATTCATAGAAATGACCCTCTACCATGACTTTTCTGTTGCCAAAACCTTCAATTCAGGTTTAAATCTAAAGACTGTGACCTAATCTCAGAAGTTTACATATTGATGAGGAGAAGTTCTTTCCAAGTTAACCTAGACCAACATATTTGAACTCTTTCTCTTTTCAGTTTTTTTTAAAAGAATGTGTGATGTTAACAATGTTTTTCCTGAGGATTAAAAATAAAACAAGTATAACTTTTTTTAGTGTATTGCCTGTACTTTTAAAGTATACATTGAACCATATTGCTTCATAATGAGACATCACTTAATAAACATCAATTACCTTGTAGATGGTGTTCAGGAAGTGGCTTACATTCACTCAAACCAGAATGTGATTGGATCAAGTAAAGCCGAAAATCACATGAGCCGATGGGCTGCACGTGATGTTTTTGAATTGAAGCAATTTTCCCAGCTTCCTGCTAACATAGCTGTTTGTACTTCTAAGGTAAGAAGCACATAGTGTAATATTTTTATCTCATTTTTAGTTTTTATCTTCAGTTTATTTCATTTTCATAGAAATTACTCAGTAAGATCTCTAAATACTCCCTCAAAAGTAGCTGCTCAGATTGTGACCTATAAATAAGTATAAAAAAAAATAATTTGGGGCACTGTAATCAGTGAAGATGTTTTATAGTAAAAGGCAAATTGATATCTAAATGTAATAATGGTGAGTTGATTCATGGTATCCCTCAGGAAAAGTTTGCCAAAAATGAGGAATCTGAGGAAATCGGGCCGTTAAATCAAAATCAAGACCACTTCTGCTCCTATGGAAAAAGAGAAGTGTATGATTATATTTGCTCCAAAATTTTTCATCTAAAATGAAGGCAGACACAAAAACTAGCTTTATATACAATTTGGTTTTTTAACGAAATGATTTTTGTAGTGTTAAAAGTGATAAACATTTCCTTTAGGCTCTTCACATTTAAAATTGCTGTTATATAAGAATAGGCTTTATATAAATGTAATATTTATTGACACATAGTCACTTTCATCAAAGTTTTAAAATATTTTCTTCTCTTTGTCTTATTATCCTGTATTAATTTCTAAGAGCTAAGTGTCTGAGTAGTTTTCCTATCTCTTTATGTGTAGAAGTTTAAAATGCATACCTTATATAGTGGTACTTTATTTGAAGTTAGTACTGCTTTTATAAATGAATAAAAGCTTCTGAAGAATGCTTCTGAACTCTCAAGCTGCCTTTATTTGAATCAGTAGAGGATTTTGGATTGTCTTAACAATAAAATCAGAATACAAAATGAAATTCAGGACCAAGGGAGACATAAATTAAACTGGAAGTTCAAGACTGGAAGGAAGTTAAAATACAGATATATAGGACATAATGTTCTTACCCAGTTTTTTTTTTTTTTATGACAAATTTGATTGAGTTTCCTAGTAGACAAAACAAAAGAAATAAACAATTTATTTAGTGTTTTCTCAACTAGTGCATTTGGAAATGTGTGTGGGCAGTTTGAGTGGTCACAATGACCAAGTGTCCAACTGGCATTAATGTCTGGAGGCCAGAGATACTCAATGACTGTTTTAGGGGATAATGCCCTACATGCCAAGAACTGTTTTGCCTAAAATGCCATAACACACTGCTGAGAAACACTGAGCTAAATGGTTGACCTTAAGGGGAAAAAAATACCAGCTCTTCTAAGGAGAAAACTTTTCCTAACACTTAATTTGAAGGAAATTCGTCTCCTGGGTTTTAAATGAGGACCACTGAATGATTTAGTGAATAGTCAGTTCCCTTATAATATCCTTAGAGTAAATGTAATAATGGACTTTGAAAGGCTGTGCTTTTAGCATTTTTCAATGTAATCCAAAGGGCCAACACCAAAATACAACTCATGAAAGCATTCATTCAAAAGACCCAGGTATGCTGCTTATTGTTATTCTCATTTGATCCAGAAATATACTGTTTCTCAACCAATATACTGTAGACATTTCTACAATTTGACTACCTTGTAGGAGCTATTTGGAAAAAGTTGGAAAAAATATGTTGATAAAACTTGATTTATTAAAATGAAGAGCATAATATATTCATATTTTTAATAAAACTTGATTTATTAAAATGAAGAGCATATTGGTATCTTTTAAATAGCTAATTTTTTATTAGGGTTTTCTTTTTCTAAAAAATTTTAATGTGAAAGAAGTAAGAGAGTTTGTCAGACCTCTGTAGTAGATGTTAATGAAATGATTTAACTAGATATTAGTTATTAGCTTATTTAAATATTTTGCAGAGAAGAAATTTACAAGTATATAATTCTTCCTAAAATGGACCTGAGAAGCAATGCCTAGATCTAGAAGCAATAAAAAGTCCCTTTGGAACCTTCTTAAGGAAAGTTATAAAAATGAAAATACTGCAAATATACTTTACCTTTAATTTTCAGGGAGTTGGGGGCAGGTGGGGGAGTTACTTTATCCTTATATTAACAATACCAATAGTTTTCAGTCTTTTTCAGCCCCAACATTCTTGAGGTGGACAGCACACTCTCATCAGAAACCTTGTCTCTTCACAGTGATTTTCAGGGTGAGGGATATTTCTTACCAGGAAACAAACTGAAATATCTATCCCCTTGAGGGGTATATGCCCTTTGAGGCCATATATTTCCCCTGTCTCACGTAGACAAACTTAGTATTTCTTTTGCAGAGAAAACAAAGAAAATTGTTGTTTCATGACTAAATCATGGTTGATATAAAATATTCAAGGAAGGTTTAAAGCCACTAAACAAGAGGTCCAATCCCATGCCACCAATGCTAGCAGACCAAGAACTGTCTGTATAGACATTTATTTCAGTGGCCAACTGCTTTAAATCAATACTTGGTACAGTAAAAACTTCCGGCAGAATAAGAATCAATCCCTCAGGTTTGACTTATACCATTTAATATATCTGGTTAATAATATAGCTGTACTTTAGCATCTTAAAAGTTGTAATGTATTACTTATATATAAAAATTACTCCGGGACAATATTATAAGGATATTAGCTTACTATTTTTTTAAAAGATCTTACTTGCTTTATGAAAATCAGAATTTTCAAAATAGATAGTGATCATACATATTTGTGATGTTCTTAGTTTTTCACCATTATCAAAAACTAAAACTACTGTATTTTTGACAAAAATACAACTGCTGAGACATACCTTATAAGGGCTTTTCTCCTTTCAGTTTAATTAGAACTAAATTAATGAGTCTCATCTTTAATTTGTTGAACTCTGTAATCTTCCATAGGCAGAAAGAACTGCAATGGCTATAGCTAGCCTGTGGTATGCACTCTACTCAGAATGCCAGAATTTGAATTCTAGCTGAACCTCATACTTCCTGTGTGGCTGTGAGAAAGTTACTTAGCTTCTCTGTGCCTCAGTTTCCTTGTGTTTAAAATATAAATAATTATACTTCTTACCTCAAACTGTTTTTCATGAAAACTGATTGAAGTAATACCTGTAAAATGCTCTGAACAGTGCCTGACACAAAGTAGCATTCAATGCTACTACTACCATTGGTTAAGACTGATATCAGGTCTCTAACTCCCCTGGTTGATCCCCAGGGGATCAACCAGAAGTAATCATAAACAGTTGTATACAACCATATTTAACTATAAATAAAAGAATGAGTGTTATAGTAGATCTGGGGCTTTGGACTCCCTTTAAAAAAAAAAAGCAAGAATGTTCATGGTAGAATATTTTTCAAACTTTTACATGTGACTGTTGAGTTTTTGCTTATGAAAATAGCCAGTCAGTTCTTTATAATTTATATTAATTTATTTTATAATAGTCTATATGAAAATCGAAGTTACTAGTATTTTTTCTCTTTAAAGCTTAGATTTCTTTTCTCTTTAGATTCATCAATTGAAGTGACTCCTTCTAATTTAAGGTATCTCCATAGCTTCTGACAGTCAAATGAGTGAGACATCACTCTGCCTTCAGACTAGACCTTTTGCATTATCTTTATACATAATATTCTTCACTCTCCTCATTATAATTCTTCTGGAAACTAAATACAACCTCAGTAATGTCAGGGAGATAGAACGAGGGTAGTATCATTTTTCTCTTTAAAACTATTTGTAAACTATATTAAGGATTTCTGAAGAGACTTTTTAAAATAATACTATTAACACATAGATGAGATATTAATGACATTTCAAAGTCATCTCAGAATTTCTAAGAAAAAAAGGTTTACAATCACTGATATCATATCTGGTCAATATTACTTTAACTTTTAATGAATACGTCATTGAAACATTTGTTAGAGATATGTATATCACTCACTGAGAGGTTTTATAGCTTGTAGAATGATTATGGGTGACAATAGCGAATTTGCAGTTTTGAAAAAATTTTAAAATAGTTTTGGGAAGAAAAGAGAGTAAATTACGGTGAAGGCAAATGAAACAAAGTGAAGACAAAAGAGACTCAGCCATAGTGTTAGAAAAATCTGTAAACTTCTTGCTTCTGAGGACTCCAAAAATCCCTAGACCTCCCACCTATGGTATAGTGTCTTTCATCTGGAGCTCACATCCAGAATCTTTTTGATTACTGAGAATTCTTCTGAATGCTTCATGTCTGTCACCAGAGTTTTATTAGAGACCTTTGCTTGTGTTTGAAAAGATTTTGTGTGTTTGTATGTATGCATGCGTGCGTGTGGTCTGTGTCTGTGTGTGCATGCATGCGTGCCTGCAGCCAGACGCAGATAATATATTGCCTCACTTTCTAAGAAAACAAATACTATTTATTTGTAAGATAGCAGTTCACGATTGACAGTGACCACAACATGCAAGTATTTCACTTTCAAGGAAGACTATAGTTGAGTCTAAGTTAAAGGCTTAACTAAATTGCAAAGGAATATGCTAAACAGAAAACTTACAAAAGAGAAGTAATATATACCACAGTCCTAGATAAAATCCTATGGCCTTTCAGAGTTTCTCAGTCCTTTTGATGTAATTATTGATAACCAAAATGACAAAAGCAGTGAACCCACTTTTCAAATTTAACTATATTAAGATAAGGCCTAATATTTAAGAATATCTATTTCTATCTTTCCTTTGGTTTCTTATAGTTTGTACATTTAGAAATAATTTTTATTTATAGAACACATTTTATAGATGTCATAAATGAAAACCTATCTCTCCTAACATAAATTTTTAATTATGCCTTTATTATATAGTAATACAAACAATAAAAATAAAAATTCATTTTTTATTAAATTATACTTGGATATTTTAGTACCATTTCTGAAGACAGCTCATTGTAAAAGATGAGATGTCTGATAACATGAGGGAAAACCTGTGTGATTTAGGGTTAAGCTCAGACCAAAAGAAATGTTTTAAGTGTTTGAAGGAACTGATAATAAATGCCTTTATTAGAGTTAATTTGTTCTTTTAATATATGGAAGTATGTCACAAAACCTAGCTATACCTGTTTGTGATGTGGTGCCTCATTTTTTCAATCAACTGCATGTTTTCAACTTAAGTTTACTTAAAGTTTTCTGAAAAGAAATGTACAAAGACAGCATTCAATTAAGGATTAATCACCATGGCAACTGAGATGTGGTGACTGAAAGAGGGAGGATGTATTCTCCCCTCAGCTTCCTGCCAGCTGTCATAGTCAACCTCTGCTGCCTGAATCCAAGCCAAAATATAGACTGTGACCAACTCTAAGAAACTATATCTGTATTTTTATAAATTGGTACAAGTATCAGACTATAAAAGAAGACTTAATCCCTTGAATTGGATGACAGACACTTGGCACTCTCACCAGTATTTGACAGAGAAATAACAGGTCGCTTTGTAGTAAAACCTGGATTAATAGTAAACCCTTCTTTATGTTATTGCAGTGTGGTGTAAATGAGAGAACTAAGCATGCTGTCAGCCTGGGGGCAGTGGGTGGCATGGGGGGGAGTGCCTTTTATATAACCAGTGCAGGTTTAAGCACTGTTCAGAATACTGTAAATACAAAATGTTGTGTTAGTAAGAACTTCTCTTTCTTGTATTTGTATTAAATTGGCATTTTGTAGACGTCTTAAAGAAAGGATTTCTATGAGCTATGGTGGATTTGATTGCAGTATGTTTATACAGCTTTCGGAGTCAGCAAGGAGGGATGGACTGTTTACAATGAGCAGACTTTGGGGAGATATAGCATTCCATTATCCTGTTTTTCAGGATGGTGAATGGCATGATGGTTTAAGGTAATTGTTCACAAATGACTAGTTTATGAAGCAGTTCAGTAAGGAGGGTTTATGGTTTCAGCATGTAATGGAATTAACTCTTACTGGGTGGGATTTTTCACGGTTTTATCATTTTTCTTTCTGTAGCTAGGTGTTAATTTTATGATGTTTATATCAGAAAGTTATTCATTTAAGTGATTTTAATAGAGATCAAGGTTTGTAAAATTCTGTGTATGTATGAAATTATGTGACTAGTTTTGGCATGAAAAAGGTTTTTGTGTTTCTATCCTTAGAACTAGGATTGATTCAGAAACATAGTATGTCATTTATAAAGAATACCTGTTACCTTCAGAGGAAGAAGAATCTGGTATTAACTATAAATATATATACCTATTCCCCTCCTAGCTGGTGGCTATGAGAAACTATGGCACCCTTTCTCACAGTGATATTAACCAGGATTAGTAGAATAATGATTAATGTGTACAAAATACATTCAACTCCTTGAAAAAAAGGCATTAAATGTACTCAAAATATAAATTTTTATTATCGTAGTTATGATTATGAAACTACCTCTGTTATGAAACAGAGGGAGTTATGAAACTCCTTCTGTTGTTCTCTGTAATCAGAATATAGAGAATATTATTTTTTTTTGTTAATAGTACCAATAGTAGAATATTTTAGAATATTCTTATTAAAGATAACTAATCCAGTCCTCTAATTTTGTAAATGAAAGAGCTGCCTTGAACTATGGCTGATTTGTCATGTAAACGACTATTGAAAAAAATTGTATTTAAAAGAAATTATAAACTAATTTGGCAATAGACTGGACTGACAAATTAAAAAAAAATTTTGCTTATTAGGAAATAGTTTGATTCTAACTCTTCTTTTAGTTGGTCATTGTTCCAATTACATAGAAGATAAATATGGCTTCTTTGAACAATTTCTCTTTAAAATAGTTGGAAGATTCTAACTTGTTAAAAAAATTACCATTTCTTCAAATAATGCCTTTTAAGTAACAATATAAGAGCTTAGTGACATAAGGCCTCATTGAACTTTGATTGACTCCACCTAGTTACTTAAAGAATGTTATGTACTTAGCCCTTTTCAAATTATATTTTATCCCTCTCTGAAAACCGTGGTATCAATTTGACATGCCCACTTAATGGAAACACCTATTGCCTTGTCATCCATCGGCCATAGTGAAGTATAGGAACTCGCTCAAGAGGGAGAATATGGAAAATGGTGTCAGAAAGATATTCCTACCCATACATGACTTTGTGAGCTTTCCTCATCTAGCATTAAGAAATCTGAGCAGTCACTATAAATGATTAATTTTCTGTTTTCCACAGTTATGTGAAATGTCTTATTGTATTTCTTTTCCATGGCACACAAGGCCTATTTCAATTTGACCCTAGGTTGCTTTTCCAGTCTCATTCCAAGATACTCATTCAGGATTACTGACACTGTGTGCATGGTGTTATGCTAGACACTGGGGATACAAAAGAAAATAGGGTCTTTCTAGTCAGCCCTCACCTTATCAAACTGTCTCCAAGCACACCTTTTGGACTCCTTTTGATGCAGGACAGGGTGAATCCCCCTGAGTGGAGATTCAAGTCCTATACCTAGAGAGAAAGTTCTTGCCTGAGCACAGGAAAGAATTCATACTAGAGTTAAGAGTCAAAAGGAAAGTATTAGAGAAAGGATAACACTCCATAAACAGAGCATGGTCTCTTCTCAGAGACAAAGAGTGAGAGAACTGAGAGGTACAGAGAGAGAGAGCAAAGACTGGGATTAAAAAAGACAGATGGAAAGACAGACACCAACGCCAAGTGTTTGGGGAGTTTGATTTATATATCATTCTTAGTTTCTCTGAATTACAGTTTAGAGACTCTGTTTGCCTTTTTTTCCTATGGGTATACAATGTGAAAGATAAAGGTATGTAGCAAGAAAATCTACTGGCAATCCCCAGCCTTGGTTCCATAGGTTTCTCATGGTTTTTGGCCTAGGGAATGAATGGTTGGGTTTATTTTGTGTAGGGTAGAACTTAAAGACCCTATTTTCCAATCACCATATGAGTAAATGGTTTGTTAGTAATTCCAGCAGGAATCTTCCTTTGTTCTTTACATTTCCGTGGTTTGGCAGCAGCACATTGCAGGCTCTGAATAGAGCCTGATTTAACATTTAGTTCTCATGCCTCTTCCCTACATTACTTTTACCCTTCTATGCCTTTGCTCCTGTGATTCTTTGTTTAAAATTCCATTTCACCTGTGTTTGCCTATTGAACTCCTCCCCCTTGGATTATCTATCATGGCTTTCCCCTAACGCTTCTCCAAAGCGGTGTAAATGTCTTCTTCATCTTTATTTTTATTTATTTGAGTGTTATGTGTGTGCGTGCGTAGCACTTATCACATTGTATTATGTGATACTGTATATATGTCTGCAAGATGTTTTTAGCTGCAAGGAATAGAATAACCATCTAAATAGTTCTATGCAATACATCATTAATTAATTAACATATCAGCAAGTCTGGAGGGAGGTATTTCCAGGATTGGGGGTTGAAGCTACAGCCCAGTGACATCATAAGGTTTCAGTCTCTTTCATTTACTGCACCCTCTACCCTTGGTAAATTATAATTTAGTCCCTGGGCCTTTGTCTCATATTTCAGGATAACTCCTGTATCTCAGGAACTCATTTCCTCATGTAAATATATTCAAAGACAGGAAGATATGGCTTTCGTCTTATATCCTTTCATTGGGGAAGAAAATCTTTCTGGTAGAATGTTGCCTTGACCAATCTTACATTATCTCCCAATAACTGAGAGAGCAATCCACCTTCCCTGAGAACATTTCTAAGAGAACCCCAATTTTGCTCAGACAACAAAGAGGGAGGCAGTGTCTGTTAATATGCCATCAACAATGCCTGACACATTTCCCTGGTGAGACTGTGAAACTCTTTTGTGTTAAGAACTGCATTTTATTCTATCTTTTATTCCCAGGACCTACTGATTTCGATTGAATTTTCAGTAGACACTAAATAAAGCCTTCTCAAAGAGATTCTGTTAGTAAAAATGTGAAGAATTACTCTAGTTTATAATATGAATTCTTGTGTGGTGGATTGGCTTTAGGCAGGGTGAATATATCTGAACTATGGTCCTTGATCTAATATAGAATTTATGATATTTTTTTGCAAGTTTCCTAAGGAGGATAATATTCCTTTTTCTATAACTAAAGTCAGTTCTTAGAGCTTTACAACGAGATTATTGGTAAGGTGACATTTTATTTTAACTGTGTTGGTCATCTTGTAGCCAAATTACTCACAGAATCAAATTTCAGTTAATCTATAAACAGTTTTCATGACTATTTAGCATTTACTGCTTCAAAATGGAATTAGAAATTCATATCTTACTATCTTATTATTTAAGGTTATACTGTTACTGTTGCCAGGTAAATTATTGAATACCTTGAGAGGAAGAACTCTTCACTTTGTTCATAAAAGTCAGTGGGTTAATATCTTCCAAAAATTAAATTTTTTAGTTGTGTTATTTATATTTGTATACATTTATATTGGTCTAACACTAATTTATTCAGAGCCTATAGGGTACATGACTCAGGACTCAGTACAAAAAAATAAATATGGTTGCTCTCTGGATTGGAGGTATATATGATCTAGTTAAATAATAATACGATCTAAACAATCAAAATAGTACAGGGCCTTGCCTATTCAAAGAGAGCCCCTTGAACCTTTTGGAGGTGAAATTAGGATCTTTGGCCTACATGCAAAATTGTTGCTGCTTGATTTGGTATGCTGTGTGTGATTATATAAAATCTTAAATCAAGATAGACTACATTTATAAAATACATCTATCAAATGAGAAATTGAAATAATAATGCAAAAAAGAAGTACTCAAGGGAAGTCTCATGAAGCTAGACTTTTCAAGCATGAGTAGGACTATGCTGGGCAGAGGCATATGCTGGGTCGAGGAAATTTAATGCTAGAAATATATGTCACGATGTGTTTGACAGTCGTGACAGGACTGACCTAATCAGTTGACTTGGGCAACAGGGAGAATAAAACTGCATAGGGGTTTGGGAACAGATTATGAAAGGCTCTTCTTTTAAAGAAATAATCAATAAATATTAAACTGACATGAACAGACTGAAATGTTAGAGTTTATACTCTGACAAGTAACTTTCAACATGTGCAGATATCTAACCATTCAAAAATTGAGTGCCAAAAGCCACAGCTGGAACAGGTAGATACAATCATTATTTTATAATTTTTACTCAAGAAGGGAGCCTTTGCATGTTCATTCGTGTACGTAAAGCTGGGTGAAACCAAAATCTGCTCTTGATCGTCCTGTTCAGACAGTCTGGATAGAGGTATCAAGCATGTGCTGAATGACTTACCAGTATATTGCAGACAAGCAGTTTTGAAAATGTAGCTCATAGACCCCTAGGCTATTTGAGACATTTAGGGATCTGCAAGATCAGGACTATTTTCGGAATGATACAAAGTGCCCTTCTCACTTGTTGGTATTTGTGCAAACCATGCAAAAGCAATGGTGGGAAAACTGCTGCCAGCTTAGCATGAAATCAGTTAGTATCCCTAAACTGTACTAGTGGCCATTGAATTCTTTACCTTCACAAACTTGCAGGAAAAGAAAACTAGTTTCTCTTATGAGTATTATTAATGAAGCAGTAAAAAGTACTAATTTTATTAACTCTGAACCCTTTAGCACTCATTTTTTATATTATGTTTGATGAACTAGGAAATATACATAAGCACTCGTGTAATTAAACTGCAAACTGAACTAGCCACTTTTTTTATGGAACATCGTTTGTACTTGAAAGAATGACTGAGGGAGAAACTGGTTATTTAGACTTGTGCATTTAGTAGATACTTTCTTTAAAATGAACTTAGTATGTCACTTTAAGGAAAATAACAAACAGTACTGATTGCTGATGATAAAATTTAAGATTTCGAGTGAAAATTAAAACATTGAAAACCTTGCATCTGCCACCATGACCATGATATCTTCCCAATACTTCAAGATTTTTCAGATGCTGTAGGTGATGATAACAATGAATATGATTTTACAGTGTTGTATAATTGTGTCAAATTTTGAAGATCTACAATATTTTCTAATGACCACAGAATAATATTACAGAATCATACATGGGGAAAAATATAACCTAAAATACCAGATATCACAATAAATTTTAATTTTAACAATATAAAAAATACTAATATTTTACATGAAATTAACCATGAGTTTTGATATCAACAAAGAATATCTACAATTATTTGAAAAGGCTATTAAAATATTCTTCCCTTTTCTACATATTTCTATGAGGTGGGTTTTCTTCATATACTCCAGCCAAAACAACATTGCTGCCACAGATTGAATGCAGAAGCAGATATGAGAATTCAGCTGTCTTTTATTTAGCCAGATATTAAAGAAGTTTGCAAAAATATAAAACAAAGCCACTCTTCTCTCTAGTTTTTTGTTTGCTTTGGATAGCATAGATTTTTTGTTGTTGTTAAAAAACAACAGTTATTTAGGCTAATATGTAATTGGCTTATTGTTATTTTTAATGAATTAGTAAATATTTAAAATCTTCAATTGCTGTAACCCACATAAACAAAATAATTTTAGAGCCCTCAGTAATTTTTAAGGTATAAAGGGATTCTAAGACCTGAAGGGGACCAGAGTTTTGCCACCCTATAATGTGCCTATCAGGATTTTGATTTTAAGCTGATTATCAAGAAACAAAACACTCAGAAAGAACCTTTGACCTACCCCCTTTCTGTCTAAAAGAAATTCAGATAGAAAACCAACTTTAGGAAGGGAATCTTACCATATTCACCTTAGTACCTTTGCACATATTAATCAAGTGTGGCAGATAGGGAGGATCCAAGCAAAAATCTGTTTACTAGATTCTCCTGTGATCCCGTTGTTTCTGGGTGGCCCAGCAAGAATTTATTTGCCACATGTTTGCTTTTTCTCCATCTACCTGTAAATCGCCTGCTTCTCCTTTGAAATCTCAGACCCCTGCCCCATTTTTCCTTTGAGTCTCGTATTTTATGATACTCTTATGATATCTTATGAATGGACATTTTAGACATTTTCTCCTGTTATTCTCTCCATTAATTTGATTATTAGCCCAGCTAGAAAAATGTAGGTGAGAAGAAAGCTGGGTTTTTTTTTTTTTTGCCCTCACAGATTAAAAAGCTTCAGAACTGCTATTTTAGATCACATGAAAGAGTCACCTGATCATTAAATTCACTTCCAGTGGGATATGCTTCCAATTGGCTTTCTCTGCATGAAAGCTTTACTTTCTCTCCTACATGACTAAATTTACTAAAAATATGAATCATTCAGAGATTTAAGTACTTTGTTATTATTAAAGCTCACAACTGGTTGCAATGTCTCAGTTGTGTCATGGTGCTTGAAATATCCTTAACTAGATGCTGGAGAGTCATTAGTGGCCTTGTAACCAAACAGCCTACACTTAGTAGCCTACACTTACGCAAGCTAGAGGTCATAGAAAAGGGAAGTGAAAAAGTTCTCTTAGGATGTGCCACCCCTTGAAAGGCAGGCAAGAATGAGTGCTTACCAAGAAAGGCATTTTATTTATTTATTTTTTCCATCAGTACCACCCTTCTGTTCTTTTCATAGAACAGATATTTATCTAATTATAGGACCTTCAAGTAGTCTTTAGAGAAAGTTTTCCAGAAAGTTAAATACTCCGTACATAATAAAGATTTTAAGTTGAGATCAGGGTTAAGATGCTAAGAACCTATTTGTTACTACCTACCAAATAGTCTATAAAGACTGGTAGAATTGTGAATTTTAAATATGGAAGAGACAGATGGAAGTCCCAGGTCCAAATTCTCTATCCTCCAGATACTGATCCCCAAATCCCTCATCATTCCCCAAAGTATGAGGCTGAAAAATAGATAAAATCTCCCCAAGTTTATACAGTAAGAGGCAGGGTAAGGCCTGGACATCTATCCCAAAAGGCCCAATCCTGCTATAGCCTTTGTAGGAGATATTAAAGGAACTTTCCTCCTGACCACCTGCCTTTGGAGAACAGAGGGTATTAGTGAACATTCCTCTTTGCTCATCTGTAGGCTTTGGTGAAAGTAATTGCCACCATTACACCCGGACCTTTCCCATGAGTTGACTGCTATGGTCACGAATGGCAGTGCCTTCAGGTTAACAGATCCCAAAGAGATGGGACTTACATGTTTCTGTCTGTAGTGTGTGTTCTCCCAAGGCTATCACAGACTTTGTCCTTTCTGTTAGAGATATTAGCTTCTTGGACAATAAGAAGTTGACTGTTATGGATAAAAAAGGAGCCTAACCTCAGAGCATTTTTAGATTTGAATCTCAGTGTTGGTTTTTTTTTCAGATTTGAATGTCAGTTTTAAACATACACAGAAAATTTGACTTCAGTATATATTCGTGGTGGGTCCTCCAACCAGCTGCGTTTTCTCTAGAGGGTGAGTGAAGACTGTTCAAGGGTAGCTCATAGCTAGTTGCCTTATGTTTTTTTGCGTGTTGGAAAAGTGCATTTAAAGTAACATTTCCTACCTCAGCCAGATAACTTGAATGATTACTTTGAGGAAAGGGCTTTTGCACACTTGTGCAAAGATCCTCAAAAGTTTTTGTCGTTATAAACTCTCAAATGCCATTTGAATGAATCTATTTACATGTGCTATATGTATTTATAGGACTCCTGATTCCCTGCTTTGCAAACACTTGCAAGTTTTTGACATTTTATGTGTTTACAGGGTTGGCCCTTACCCAAAGAAAGATTTCTTTTTTAATCTTTTGTTTGAACAGATGTGTAAACAAAAGCATTGCTGACTTCACTATGTAAGGTTTAATGAAGAAGAAAATGAAAGCACTAGATTTTTTAGGCTATATGGCAAAGTGGGTGTGATCGGGTCAACGTGAGGGCTTGTGGCCCACACAGTATGCCCACAGTGGCAATGACCATAGTGTGAAGCTCTGTGCTGTTCTCAGGAAGTAGGTGTAGACCAAAGGGCTTTCCTGTGATGAACAGATCATCTGGGTGACCTTAGAATCTAAATTTTTCATTCTTCCACTCAGGCTTCTCAGTGGGTCAGAAACATCAAGACCTTCTAGTGCCATCAAAAATATCCTTCCTGCTTCCAATTTCCTCAATAACTAACTAATCAAGCCTAATCATCTGACTATGGGCAAAACAATATATGTCACTATTAAATATACACTGCTTTTTATTCTGGTATGTGTTCTCTGTAAGGTGTTTTCTCTAGAAACCAGCCCCACCGGCAGATTGCTTAATAAAGCATTTCACTGATTTCTATTCGTCAGCTGTGGACAGCCTACCCCCACATCAGGCCATCCTGCTCCACTGTGCACTCCAAGATTCCTCTGCTCCGTGGGGTACAGATGAGCAGAGAAGGAATCAGCATTTTAGATAAAGCACCAGCTATTGATGTAGCTTCAGGAATTAGCCCCAAGGAGATTTAGAAAGATGGCAGAGATTACAATAGTATTTCTCCTGCCAAAATGGAACTAAAGACACTTCATGATTGTTTTTGAAACTCACTTTCTTAGGTTGTAATATTTCTTGCCCCATCTTTTATGGGGCATGTGAGTATGGAAAAGATTGATTCCTATTAACTCTTCTCACTTCCTTGCTATTCCTACCTAGGTGCCCTCTACAGTTCTTTAGTAATTTACCTCCAAAATTATTTTTTACTTCAAAGACTATTAATAGAATTTTTCTTTTCCGTAAACATTCTCGGCACTGTTCCAGTGAAGTTTCCTAGTATATAAAGATAGATTTCATATGTAGCAGAATAAATAGAAAAAATGTTTATGTAATCACATGGCTGTGAAGTAGGGGGAACTTTCTTTTTGTTTTTTTCAGTATACTGACATCAAAGAATCCTTTTAAAAGTTTTATTTTTTCCATTTCATATTGAAAATCTATATATACCTTATCTTTTTTTTCAGTTATGCCTTTCAAAAAGTAATTATTGGTTCAATGAAAATAATGCAAAGCTTAGATCTAATGCCGTGAAATATAAACAGTGCACTTTTGGTTCAAAGGAAAAAGAAAGAGTATTTATTCTCAAAGGCTATTTGAATGTTTCATACTCTTGTTCTAAAGATAAGGAATTTTCCCGGTAAAACCAATATAAACCTAGTAAGAAACAAGTTGTACAAAATTATGCACAGTTTATTAGTTCTAGTGTGAATTCATTTTGGCTACTGTAGAAGGAATTTTTTCCTACAAAGTGCCCCCTCATTTATTATAATCCTAATATATTTTATAACTTAAAATAATTATAGCTTTTTTATGGAATATATACATTATACATTTTTAAATAGTAATTTTTATGATACACTTTCAAGCACATTTTATGGATACATCAGAAAAATCAACAATGATTTTTTAAATTTATTCAATAATGATTTTATAACTATCAAAATTCAATCAAAGCAGATATTCATGAAGTCGCTGAAGTGAGCCATTTCCAAATTAAACATTTAATTGTGAATAGGTGAGGCGACTATTTTGGCCAAAATATATTGGAACAATTACCATTTATAGAAATGATATATATTATTTTAATTAAACAATTTTTATATTCTGAATTTTATTTTAATTACAAATAATCATTTTTGTAAAGATAACAGATTGTGCATTTAAATTTTCAATTATATAAGTCTAATTATATGCTTTTAGACCTGTTGAACTGTAGTACTTTTTCAATTCAACTGACTACTCCATACAGTATGTATATGTCCAAAGGAAGAAGATATATTACTCATAAATTAGAATTATTACTTCAGTATTCTCTGACAAATTCGGCTTCTTAAGTAAGCCCCATCTCCATTTAATTAATCTCATCATCAAATGGATTTTTAACTATATTTACATTATCTAGAAATGATTATTCCTTAAGCTTACTAAGTTTTATTTTTACTAAAGATTCCATAAGTTGAATTTTATTTTTTTTCATATAAATACTAGAGTAGAAATACATAATAATACCCAGCAACTTATGGAAATAATCATGAACATGGCAGTTACTAAGTTAGAAATTATACTCTAACAAAGGCAAGCTTTCTAAAATACTTATTAGCAGAAGTATTTATACTATACAAATACTGTACAAAGTTCTTGTTTTCATAATACCTTCCTCCAAATCACCATAAATTTAGAGATGAAGGAAACCTTCATCAGAATCACGGAATATAGAGGTACTTCCTCAAGGCATATCTTGATGGATTATTTTGAAGAAAACTTTTTAGGAAAAAGGAACAATTAGGTTATTTTTCAAAAACTAGAATTTCTGCTTCACATTTGCAAAATTCTCTATGAAATATAAACATAGTGTTCCAGGTGTTGGCCATTTTATTCACTGGGCAAAAGAGGAATAGATTTATTTTGCTTTCTTAAGCAAGCAAGCTCATCTTCTATCCTAAATTCATAATCCAGCTCATTTTACTGAATTTTTTTGTTACTTGAGCCTTTATTACAATTACTACTTCACAGTGTTGCCTCAGTGTGATATGATTTCACAGCTTTGACATAAATGGTAATGAATAAATTTGAGTCCAGTTCACATAATCCAGAATCTTTTCATCTTGGCCATACGCCTTGTACTTAGCTTTATAATAAATTATAGCTGTCACTGCAATTGCAATTGCACTATGGCACTATTTTTCTTGTATCCCTTGTAAAAGATATTGTAAAGGGCTGTAAAGGATACTACTGTAAAGGATTTCATCTCTATGTTGGATTGGATACTACTGTAAAGGATACCATTTTACTGTAAAGTAGTGAAACTAGCTTTTATAATAAAGAGCATCAAAGTTTATTGAATTAACTAACAAAATTTTGTTTCACAGCCTTCTTTTAGTAAAATGTTAAAGTATCCTACAAAAGTGGAAATCTGAACATATTTTTTAAATAAAAGATATTGAGCCCATGTGAAAGATGAATGCTTTTCTCTTTTTACTGTTGTGTAAAATAATCAAGGTTTAAAATGTTGAATGTGTGACAAAAACTAAAGATCCACATGTCTGATAGCTGTGGTTGGAAAAGCTGAAATCTTCCTGAAGAATTTATAAATTGATTTATGAAAAAATATATCTTTATAAAATGTGAGCTTAGTAATGCTGCCAGGGTCAGAAAGACCCATAGTAATCATGTAAATGACTAAAAATTGCCATTTCCTGCCATGTTTCCCCATGGCTTCAGAAATTGCAATATATGAGGAGGGAGTGTTCTTGGTTGGCCCAGTTACTTTTCTTTCTGTTTACTCCCTTTACCGTCATGTAAACATTCACATCCCTCCTTACAATAATGGATAATTAATGGATAATTCTTTCTTGAGGATCATCTAAGGAAATGAGCCTTTTTATTAGGAACTTTTAGCATTCATCTCGTTTTCTTGAGATGCAAAATATATGTATTAAATATCTTTTAAATTATCTTTAAAGGACAGCATTTTCTTCTCTTTATTAATAATATTTTAAGATTTAACAAATTATCTCTTTAAGGAAAGTGCTTTCAGCATTTTGTGTTTGTTCATCTCAGTTTGTTCATTTCAGTAAAATGAACCTGAATATAAATTGAGATAAAAATAAATATATTTTTAAAAAGAAAAAATCTAAATGTACCATCTTTTTAAAAAAATGGGCTTAATTCCTTTAAGGGTATTTTATATGTGTATATGTAAGGGTATCTTACATATTCCTTTAAGGGTGTTTTGTATCTATGTATTTGTAAATGTTCTCAACTGCAGAGCATGGTACCAGGAACATATTAGGTACTTAGTAAATATTTGTAAAATGAAAAAGCCATTCCCTACCCACATTCATTGATATCTGCCACTTCAATCCCATCAGATACCTATAAAAAAACAATATTTCATCGTCAAGAATCTTTATCTAGTAAACTCTTGTAGTCTTTGTATGTCTGAAAATTTTCTCAAATGTAGTTTGGGTATAGAATTCTAGGTTGACAATTTTTCTCTCTGCATATTTAAGACATTATTTCATTATCTTCTGGTGGTGGAGGTGTTAATGAGAAGTCTGCCTTTAGGTTGATTGTCATTTTTTGTGCCATGTATTATCTTTTCTTTCTGATATTTTTAAAGATATTCCTTTTATGAGATAACAAGGTAAGGTTTATTCTCTCTCTCTCTCTCTGCCTTCCCCCCACCCTTATTTAATCTCTATTGCATTCTGAGTGATTTTGTTCTACCAGTTTATCAACTATCATTGTAGGGCTGTTTAGTCTGCTCTTTAATCCATATTTTAAGTTTGTTTCCATCTCTATTTTTCAATTCAAAACCATATTTCCTTTTAGAGTTTGTGTATCAGTTTTTCTCAGATCTGACTATATAATACCCAGTTCTTGATGATGGATTCTGTCCCCTCCTTTGTCTTTCTGTAAATGCTAATGATTTAAAGTTTCTTTCAGATTGCTTTATTATCTGTATTTCCTCAGTTATGGCTTCTCATACGTTGCATCTGCCCACTTTCATGATGGTGGGTTTTATATGTTCTTTGTAATTTTTGTCCAAACTCCTTCCCCCAACTCCATTGGAATCACAAGTGTTCTCAAGATTATGGAAGTTTTCCTGTAGTATGTTTTTGTATTCACCTCTCATTTAGATCTATGATTTTCACTAATTCTAGTGCAGTTCTTTATGTTACTCCTTACCTTAAATTTCCATACTACCAAGTGCTACAGAATCAAATTCTACAAATGGTACAGGCTGGGCATTCCATTTTTTTACCAGTGATTGTTTTTATCTAGAGTAAGAAGGTAACCTGCTTCTATCCCATGTCTCCATTTGGGATTTCCTAGCTTTAATTTGCACATTGATAATCTTTTAATTCCTGCTGTGTTTTTGGTTGGTTTGTCTGTTTTTTAATTTAAGGAGTTAAATAATTTTCATCTCTCTCTCTACACATAGATTTTGCAGATTATGACATAAGACCCTATTCCTGGGGCTAGTGAGCATCAGCTACCATTCACCATGTTACTTCTTTGTTTTTGGAACCTAAGATTTTCCTTTCTTACTTTTAACTTAAATAGAATTTCATCGTTGTTGTCAAATTGTATCCAGTATTTCTCTTTGTGGAAGGAGATTGCAACTTTCCACATATTCACCATAACATTATTGTTAGGAAATTGGAACCATATAGTTTAAAATTACTTTTTCTCGACCCACTGTTTTTAGCAACGAATGTTAAATAAGCAACCCATAGTCTGTGAAATAAATATGATTTTATCTATAATTTCAATCAACTAATATAAGCATCTTAAAATCACTAAATATTCTTATAACCCAGTAGAGATAAAAAGTAGAATTTGTGAAAATGATTTCCTATTTAATTATTGTAAAAAGATGGTTGTTTTAAGTTTGGCTACTTATGTGAAATTAAATAACTGAAAGTCCACTTAATTTGAGAGAAAGTGTTGAATTAAAAAACTTTAATATCCTATATTTATGCCATTATTTATATAATCATTAATTTTCATCCTTATTTAAGATGTCAGCATGTGCATCAGTATGCCCATAGTCTTGACAATAGAAATATATTATTGCCATTACTTTAAGAAAGATATATCTTTAACATATATCTTAAACCATAGATATAATGGAAACATAGTATTTCCGTTACTTTAATGTCTTTAAGAAAGATACAGACAGAAGATCTAAGTTAACATCTTCTGACAATGCTATCAGTAAGAAAAAATGATATGCTTGATTATGAAGAATACTGGGGACAAGTAAGATAATCGTATTTGACCAAAAATGATTATTTTTTGAGATTTAGTTTTTGCTTCCTTCCCTTTTTTCAGACAAATGAAAAAATTAATGCAGATATGCTGACACATACAAAGAAAGGACAACAATCAAATGAAGGAGGCATTTCTTGTCCCCTTTACATTTTACACCCTGTGAGCCAAAAGAAGAAAAAAGTCTACCGCACAGACCAGACCACCTTTATACTTGGAGAAACACCCAAAGGGATCCGCAGGTATGCTGTCTATAAGTCAAGAAATGTGAGAAATGTGCCCTGTGTTACTTATTTGGGAGCCAAAAATTTAAGCCCAGCTGAAAGCACCTGGGGAAATATTACATCAGATGAAAGACAGTGATTAAAATTAGCTTCTCCTTGCAAAAAAGAAAAAGAATAATTCTCAAAAGAAATACAAATTCTTAGTAAAATACACAAATTATTTGAATTTTAACCATACCTAGCATCTGAATATTTCAGAAAAATCTGAATTTGTATACTTTAAAAAATAAGTTTTAAATGTTTTTGATGTTTTTAGAAAGCTAATGCCTGAATTGATAAATGAAATCACTTGATATAGATAAATGAAATAATTAAGTACATTATATTCATTCACTCATTAGACATTTTTAAAAGTAAAAATAACTTATAAAAGACTAATTATGAAATGGTGTGTTATAAGTAAGAAAAGGATAGGCCTCTTTACTGGAGAATAATGGGATTTGGAAGTGTGCAGCTACCTTTCTATTGGGTAGACCTTTGCTACACAGGTGACATTTAAGCTGAGACCTGAAGTATAACTGGGCAAAGAACCAGAGTAAGAATATCCCTGAAGAGAGAAGAAGTTTGGTGTATTTGAGGAACTAAGAGAAGACTAGTGCACTTAGTACTTAATAAACCTAGCAGAGTGGCATGAGATGAAGGTAGTGCATAGGCAGGCCTGGATTATGCAAAGCCTCATAGATTGTGGGAAAGAATTTGGATTTCGTTCCAAAAGCAGTGGAAAGCTATTGAAGCATGACATATCTGATGTACGTTTCTAAAAGATTATTCCAGCTTCTGTGTGGAAGAGGGCAGAGTGGTCTAGGGGAGACCACAAGGAACTAGGTGATGGTGGTTTGCAATAGAGTGCTTGCCATGGAGACAGCCAAAAGGACTTGTTTGGTGTTGGACTGGCTGTTGGGAAAGAGAGAAGACAGGATTACTCCTAGCTTTCTGTCTTAAGCAACAGATTCGATTAACTGAATAGGGAAAACTAGGAGAGAAACAAGCTTGAAGTTTAAAAACAAATCACAAGTTCTCTTGCTCATATTAAATTTGAGGTTCTATAGACATGTCAACTAGGCAATGGATATGCTACTCTGGGATTTGGGGGCTGGAGATCTAAATTTGGAAGTCATCATCATAGAGATTATAAGTGGTTTTTAGAGCCATGAGACTGTGTGAACAGCCTAAGGATAGAGCACAGATAGAAGAGAAGAAGCCCCAGGACTGAACCTGGAGGTGACAATGGCACTATTGTGGGAGACACCATGTGAGGTCCTAAAATCCAAGAGAAGTGAGAGTTTCAAAAAAGGAGGGAGCTCTTAATTTTATCAAATGTTGCTAAGAACCAGAATCAGGTGAAGTAGGAAAGTGCCTCCTGGAGTTGGCAGTGGAGAACTCATTGAGTGTCTAGATATGAGCAGTTTGGGTAGGCAGATGCCAGGGTGAGGTGGGCAAACAGTGACTGGGAAGACCTGCCATAGCTCTTTAAGTTTGAATATGAAAAGTAGCAGGAGCTGAAGTGCACTGTGAGATCAAGAGTAGATTTTTTAAGTTGGTGAAAAAATAGAACCTGTATGTGTGTTGGGAATAGACTAATAAGAGGGAAAAAGAGATCATGCCAGAGAGGTGATAATAGGAAAAGTGGAGTCCTAGAGGCAGGTGATGGCAGGATTTAGACCTCTCATGCAGTTCCAGCCTTTGAGAGGCATTGAAAGGGAAGAAGTGAAGATATAGTAATATTTCCTCAATTAATTGAGAATTAAAATTGTCATTTCAGAGAGAGAATAGGGAGAGAGAAGTTGTAAAATAAGTCATTTATAAAATAGGAAAGCTTAGTTGGACTAGAATTCTTGGTGATATTAAATCCTTGTTTGAGAACAATCCCAGTGAAAACACTTGTGCAGTCATGCAGACTTCATTCAACAAACTTCAGTTGCTCAGTGGCAAACACAGAATAGGGAGATGTCTAGATTTTGCTAGGGGTTAGAATGGAAGGAGAGAAAAGCAAGGAAGCTGAAGGACGTTTGCCAAGGAGTGGTTATAAAATTGAACCTAAGCTAGATGAAGGGATAGTGAGAAAGCTGAAGAGTCAGTGAATTGGAAGACTTGATTCCAGCATTGTTGTCACAGGGTAATTGAGTTGGAGCATGAGATGATGATCGAATTCGGCAATTTGGAGGTGGTACAGTTAATGGTAATGACAGTGGCAGTATAGGACCTTGAGAACAGGGACCTGACATGCATGGAGTCTTTGGAGTCGAGGTAAAGAAATTGGTGGACCAGGAGTTGGGTAGAACATCCACATGGATATTGATGGTAATTATTGGAATGATGGCAGGGGATGGATAAGAAGCAATAGTAATCCAGATCTTGAGTTTTCAGTCACTAGCAGGAAGCAACTAAGGGGTTAGTTAACAAAATGGAAATAGAATGGTTTAATTGGACAGCATAAACCTTATAGAGGGAAAGGAGTTTTTAAGAAAATAATGGTTTGAAGCAGCAATATAAAGCATGAACCAAGGTTGGGGTTTGAGGTATGAGCCTTGACCTATAAGGGCTGCATGTGAGAAGGCAGTATCATGAGGCAACTGAGGGGCCATTCGGCACAGGAGACACAGAGGAATTGGTATCATAGCTTGGTTCAGGGGCACCAAGGGATGGTCTGGAACAATCGATAATTGGATTAGATCAAGGATGTACAGAGTGGGAGGAGATGAGAGTTCAGCGGTTATGGTACCAAAGAGTAGGGTGTGGTAAACAGATGGGAGGCATTGGTCCTCATGTCCTTTGGGGTCAGTTGTGGTGGCCCTGTGGGTTTCAGATGCTTTTCTTGAGGGTTTGGTGAAGGTGTCTAATATTAGAATGCCAACATCTGAACTAGGGAACAGTGTCCAAACTGTTGACATCTCTTCCCTGCTAACTATCCTACTTTATGAGAATCAAGACTGTTCCATGCTGCAGCCCTATGGATCATCTGAATGAGGTGCTGTCCTACCTTCTCTTTAGAAAGCTTAGGCAGAGAGATGATGATCATTTTAGCTGTGTTCCACCCTGTTCCCCCAATTCCTTAAGAAAAATGGAGAGAAATTTTAATTTTATCCATAATACACAACCACTCTAGATATACTTGCTGAAAGATACCTATTTTTGGTTTTCTTTTTTTTTTTTTTTTTTCTAAGTGGCTCTAATTTACTAAATTTTCCTCACAAAGTAGCTAGCTTATACCCCATGGACATACCTTACAGTTCCTTAAACTTTTACAGAAAGTTCTTTTAAAAGACCCAGAATTATGAAAGCAAGTTTGAAGACAGAATAAAATGAATTACAATGATAACTCATTCTGTAGAGGGCAACCATACAGCATAATTGACTTGCATACTAAGATAAATGGGGTCAAAAGCAGCTCTCCTCCCAGAGGTGACAGAATCACAGGGTCATGGGCAAGGTCAGTACAGCAAAGGAACAAGTCCTTTGGCAGCTGCTGAGACAGCACTAAATCTTGGGTAAATAAAAGACATAGCCTGTAACCTTGCTAATAACTTAATCTTCACAGCACAAATATTTATTAGAAAGACCATGAAAATAGATTTGGAGATAACTAAACAAAATAATACCTAATTGCTTCACGTGAAGTGAAAACTGGAACCTTTTCAGAACATGCTTGTTGCTTTCCAACAAGAACATTGGCAATTTTTCCCAGGAATTTAGAAGCTTGTATTTGTGTTATTAAATATTTTGTTGGCAATGGAGTTGCGGTTGATCAGGCAGAGATAGTACCTGGATTTGGAACAGTTAACAGGACTGGTAAGGACTGGAAGCCATAGTGCTCAGCTGAAGCCACGAAAGTCATGGGCATGCGGTATGGATTACCACTACAATCAAAGGAAACACAAACTTTATAGAACTGGTCTGGGTGGCAAAAAAATATAGTGATTTTAAAGCTCTAACTTACACACTTAAAAAAAAAAAAGAAGAATATTATTCTACCCTCAGGATTCTCTGTTGTGTGCAAGATAAAACTCAAACTTCTGAAATTGGCATACGGACCCCTCATGATTTTCAGCCTCTCCCTTGGCAGTTTATCTCCCACCCTTCTGTACATCAGGTCATCTCAGAACTAGGCCTGTTCACATACTCTCTCTCTCTAGAAGGCTTCCTCACTCACTTCGCCTGACTGACTTGAGGCAACTACAGATAAGCCTTGCCTGCTGCCTTGCCCACTGCCAGTCACTGGCTTAGGCACCTCTAACACCAACAGAGCCCTGCATAACCTCCATCATGGGATTTACCATTCCCTTCTGGTTTGATTTTCATGCATCTGTCTCTTCCAACTAGACTATAAAGTCCTTGAAGATAAGAAACTAGGTCTGTTCACTGTTCTGTAGTTCCTACTATAGTGTCTAGCACATAAGGGGGCTCTATAAATATTTGTTGAATGAATAAATGTTTTAAGGAAGTATTATATAAAATATAGATATAATCCTAAAACTTTGGGACTTTAAATCACATGCTGCAATACCGGCCTAGGACTTTTGTTAAAAAGAATGTTTATAAACATTGGGCTCTCCTTACTCATGAGCCTAACTCAGCATCTGCAAAGCAGTGCCCTTTGTCTTAATCTGTTTGGGGTGCCATAACAAAATACCACAGCTGGAGTTTAAATGACAGAAATTTTTTTCTCACAGTTGGAGCTTAGGAAGTTTCAAGATCAAGGTGCCAGTTGGTTTGATTCCTGGTGAGGGCTCTCTTTCTGGCTTACAAACAGCCACCTCCTCACAGTGTCCTCTCATAGCTGAGAGAGAGAGCTCTCTGATGACTTCTGATGACCTCATTTAAACTGTATTACCTCCTAAAGATTCTATCTTCAAATATAGTCACACTGGGAATTAGGGCTTCAACATATGACTTTGGGGGGATACAGTTCAATCCACAGCATCCTCAACTGGGAAAAAGAGCAGAGTCTAGTGCCTAGGGTTCCTGAATAATTTTCTGTCTCCATCTTACGAGAGTTCCAGAAGGCCCATTTCTTCACACATGCATGTAAGAGCTTTTATTCATCTCCTACTAAGAATGAAACTTATTTCTTCAAGTGCATCTCACTTCTTAGTTTAGCTCTCTGTACTGAAGTTGGACCAATTAGGGGAAGAAAAAAATCTAGATTTAGCAGTTTAGAACTGTCCTTGAGGCTCATCAAAAAGTTCTGTTTGTGTGGAAGAAAGGGAAAAAAGGACAGAGAAGTAAAAAATGCCTTTCTATTTTCCTCAGAATTTTCTGGTTTCTATTTATTAAAGACTTTCTTTGACAACTTTTTTTCATGGAACTTGAATGTAATGCAGAGTTTGAAATACAGATTATATAAATTATGATTCTCATGTCAGTTATAAATTGGTTGACTGGAGGAGCATGCTGAGATCCCATAATTCCCTGGAAATATAAATCAGAATAATTTAAAAAGCTGATGATTTCATAAGCTAAAATATTTTTCTCAATAGTTTAAGGAAAGAGGCCACATTCTGCAGTATAAAATTCATTTTTATTAAGGAGTTAAGCATTTAATATATACTACATGAACAAGATTACTTTGGTTCATTTCTACATTTCATGTCACTAATGATGAGTTCTTTAAAAGTAAAATGTAATAAAAAATAACCACTGGTTTTGTTTGTTAAATCTTCAGAAAACAATTTGAAGAAATGGCTATTTATTTCAATTTGTCTTCTGTAAAAGAATTTGCTAAACACATAAAGAATGCCACCTCAGAAGAACGACAGAAAATGCTAAAAGACTTTTATGCTTCTCAGTATCCAGAAGTAAAGGAATTTTTTGTGGATTCTGCTACAGAATTCATTAAACCTGCCTATAAGGAAGGAAAGAGAGTCAGGAATAAGTCTGAAAAGAGAAAGTCTCTTGTAAAAGAAAGACTGCCAGATTCTGAAACTTTGTCATTTGAAGATTCTACCAAAAAAACTTCTCAAATTTGCAGCCCAAAAATATACAGGAAAAAATCAATTAAGTCTCAAAATCATGGTTCCCGTAGAGAAGAGGTATTTTCTAATGCTGTAGTAACTAAGAAATTACCTATAAGCTCAACCCACGAGGCTGACAATGGGAAAAACAGCCAAGTATCCAAAGATACTATAGCATCCAGTTCCCTAAACAGTAAGTCTGAAGCATATGAGAGAAAGTTAGAAAATACCATGAAAGACCAACAGGACCTCACAAGAATGGGCATTTCAAGAAATGGATCCCTTTTCAAAGTGGAAAACAAAAAGATAGAATATCCAGCATTAGAAAACGCTTCTGTGGTAGGCTTACTTGGTGACACCTCTATTCTTGATGACCTCTTTAAAAGTCACGAGAACAGTCCCACACAACTGCCAAAGAAAGTTCTTTCAGGGCCCATGGAAAAAGCAAAACAGAGGCCAAAAGATTTCTGGGACATCTTGAATGAGCAGAATGACGACATTTTTAGTAAACTCACCAACTTGGCAGTGATAAAGACTCTATGTGAAAAAGTGCCCCTTGCTGCATCCTCCAAAAGGAAAGAGGAACTGGAAACTTCTCTTTGGAAATCAAATGAGAACTTTTTGTGGAAAAAATTTAACTCAAGTGATACAGATGAAAACATAACTAATACATAAGACTAATATATAAATGTGCAAACGAATTACTGTAGCAATGAACTTTTACCATCAATGTTTACAACACTGTTTTCCACACTAATTATGATAACTTGAACACACTTGTCAAATATTTTTATTAAACTCTTGCTCTAGGGTTATTATTTTAAGTCTAAAATGTTATCATTTATTTATTTTCCTTGATATCTTAATTGATCTTTTTAAAAAGTGATTATATTGTAAACCTTTGTTATGGAATGGAAAAGATTCTGTATCAGGAGACCTGGGACATCTGTTTTACTCAGTAAGTCACTTACCCTGGTGTACAACTGTTTCCTAATATGAAGATGAAGAGTTTGAACTTGATCAGCATGAGTGTCCTATTTTAAAAGCTTTGATTCACTCTCCCAGATTCCATTAAATCATAGGCCAAATTATGTTCACCCTCCAAAACAGGTGTACATTGATGTGCTTCTTACAAACATTTGGAAAATTATTAACTTTTCCTTTTCCCTCAATATCATGTACTACTATTATTAAATTATTTTAGATGACACTAATTACTAGAACTGAATATATAGTATTAAAATAGTTTATAACTGCTTGAAATTAAAGGGTAAATGTCGTATAACTACCACATGAGATGTGATGCTGAAGTAATATAATTACTACTTTTGTCACAGAACGCAAGTGTCAACTTTTTATACAACTGTTATTTTTGATCAGTACAAGTAAAGCTTTTATAGTACTTTTGTATTTCTTAAGTATAAAGAAATGATTAAACATTTTACTTTATTTGATACTTATATTTTGTTGAATTTATAAGGTTTATAACCAAAGGAATATGTTCACTGTCGAATTCATTTATTTGGAAATATTCACTCAGCCTCTGTGCACTATGCTAGGAGCTTGAGATGTCCAGGGGTGGCACTTCTACAGGTAAAAGAAAGGAAACCCTATCAGGCACCTGTGGCTTCTCCTGACCCACATTCAGATGTTGCTGTAGAAACTTTCGCTCAGTTGAGGAAGTGTCCAGTAGATAGCTGTGAACCAGGAAATGGTGGTGCTCAGAGATCACTGTTATTGTGTTGAGGAGAGAGGGACTTCATAGGACTCAGGATGAGGAGCCATTGTTCAGAAATGAAAAAAAAAAGGAAGAAATATCTTTTCTAAAGGGACTGAATGGTCAAGTGTGTTCTTCTCTAGGGCAATACTGAAGGCTATGAAATATGTGTTAATACATATATATATAACTGAAATAAAATGTTTATGAAATAATATGTACTCATAAGGCATGCAACACACTTTGATATTTTATCTTCTATTACACTTTTGACTCTTGTGCATGTATATTTTTTAATGCTCTCACAACTCGCTAAATTGATTTCATGACTCACAAATGACTGGGAACCACAGTTTCAAAATCACTGTTTTAAGTTATATAGAGTTTTCCTTTTCTTTTCAATTCTTTTTTCTCTTTTTCTTATTTTTATTTTTTTATTTTTTTTATTTTTTTTTGCTACATAAAGCTAAGTTGTGTCCAGACCTATCAGATGCTAACTTTCACCACTGAACTTCTTGCTACAAAATGAATGTGTTGTGTAGTATGTGGTAGCCTTGACATGTAAACATTGTTGGCCCGCTGTGCAACCCAGCTGTTCAGGGAACTTGAATAAGCACATAGATACCTCTTCATCTCTGTTTAAATCCCAGACAACAGAATTCAAACATTTTAATAAAAGCGTATCTTTCATAAAAATAAAATGCCTTTTGAATTTTTTACATAGACATGAACTTAGAATCATAAAATATTCATACAAATATTAGCTCTATACTCTTCATCTATAATGAAGTACTATTAAAGAGATTTATCAGTAATAATCAAAATGGGAGCAAAAAATCCAGACCTGGAGTTTAAAAATTACTTTCCAGCAGTTGTCAGTGAAATGTTTGTCATTATTTATCATGCAAGAACAGTGTGCCAAGCAGAGTACAGGGTCCAGTATGAAAGGGAGCCAGTCAGAATGTTCCAGATGGGAAACTGTGAGGGTTGACTTTCTCTGCAATGAAGTACTGGGAAGATTTGGGACAGCCATTGATGAATCTAGAAATAGACACTCTGAAGAGTGGACAGTAAGAAAGCTTCCTCCCCACTCCAATAGTGTTGTGCCACCAAGTTCTGCTAACAAAATAGGTGGTTCCCAGGCAAATCCCAGGGCTTCCTTCAGCCCCCGTTTCCCCTTTGCATTTAAAATGGACTGGATCAGTGGTCTTCAAGCACTTTTTTTTTTTTAAAGCAATTGAACTCTAATTGGGAAGCTCAATTATTTAAAGCAATTAAAATAGAGGTCTATTGGTTCAAGCAGTAGTACTACAGCTCCATGGAGCATGAGTTTGAAAATCCCCAGGGATGAGATTATTACTTAAAAAAAAACTTCCAAATTCAAATTTTATGAATGTTTTTGATATAATCTGTCTTTTTAAATTCTCTTTAAAGCAATGATACAGTTCCTGGCTGGTAGCACTTAACATACAGTTATTAATATCAGAAATTGAGGCAAGATATTGAGAGACAATTGGACTTGAATTCCTCAGGGTTCCTTCCCTTAAGCCCCGAAACCATTTCTTAGAGTACATTAGCAACATCTGCAAGTGGTGTGGATGGCCCTAAGGGTTCAAGGCAAAGGAGCCTTAGTTTGCAGAGATTAGTTGGTGATAAACTTATCAGTCCACAGAAAATAAGAAAGCTAAGGGCAATGTAGGGTTGTTTTCAAAGTTCAATGTGTGCAGTTTTTAAATTCTGAAGTTATCCTTTCTGATATGAAAATAGCCCTCTTTTAATAAAATAATAGATTGTGTTTTTAGTCTTTTTCACTGTCCTTACTTGATATAAAAGTTGATAACCATATGTCAATTCCCAAAAGTTTTATTTGACTTGTACTAGTCTATAAAATTTTGAAGAATGGGATTGCTGCCTGCCTCAAAGGTCATTTTTACCATTTAAGAGGAAATAGAGCTCCACGGTCACTATGTCATAAATCCAGTTAACAGTGGATCTAGGACCCACCAAGGAAGTCAGATCCTGTAAAATGCATCGCTTTCCAAAACCTCAGAGTGCACAGTGCCTTTTAGGCTCCTCCCCTAATTCTCATTTAACCATCATTGATGTGGTCGTGTTTCCCAGTTCCATCCCCATCTGCTTTTCTAAAGCATCCTTCACCTAGTGCTTCTGAGGGGCCTTTTAAAGAGAAGGCTCATAAATTCAAGAACACTTCTTCACTCTGGTAACACTGCATTTGCTCTGAGTAACAGCCCCGTGCACTTCCTCTTTGCACTCCTCCTTTCCCCACCCCACTGCTGGTTCCATATGGTGTTTGTGGCAGGTGGGCAGAACAGCACACTTCTGATAAAGGGCAACCATGGGTGCAGTTTTCAGTATGAAAACAGTCCTTTGGGTATTTACTCTCTGCTCCTAAAGGAAAAGATTCAGAATGGCCTTCCTTTTGGAAATCAGAGGCTGTGCGGTTACCAGCCCTGAAATGGCAAATCAGAACCTTTTGTAGAACATTTTCAACATACAGGTGCCAGGTCCTTCCCCAGGAGATTCTAGTTCAGGAAGCCTAAGTTTCAGCTCTAGCACCCACTTTTATTTTTTAAGCTTCACAATAATTCTGATTATATTTTGTCTGAGACTTTATTGCTGATCAAGACTCACCTGCCTGACCGTCCCTCTGCTTCACTGAGCCTCTCCTGGCAACCTCCACCACTCCCCCCCACACACAGTGAAAATAGCACCTGTGCAACTAAACTCAGCATTGTTTCTCTGATTATACTTTATTTGCTTTGCTACAGGTTAATAAATTGTGATGGTTATATTTACCCCCTATATGTCCAAATTTAAGACCAGTCTTAATTATATGAATATGATGCTCTTCTGTCACTGAGATGTATAATGCCTGGTCAACATTTTGGTTTCATACTGCTTTTGTAGTTGAAAATCAAGAATGCCTCTTTCTACAGAGGTATTTTTGGCTATATGTAAATGGGCCCCTCTGTCTCATTGAAAGAGATAACTGAAAATCATTCTGTATTGTTTGAGCTTATGTAAACAAGGGAAAGTATGCATCGCTGAATTTCTCATACATTTCTAAGGAAACTGCAGTGAATTGTCTTGTCAAACTAAAATATGAATTAGTTACCACCACCACTCCCCCAATATCTTTTAATGTTGAATTTTCTTTATTTTTTCTAAAACGAGACATGATTCTGGACTGAAAGACTTCAAAAGAAGGCTCAATATAGCTAATTCATATATATATATATACATATATATACACCTATTATGAAAACATTGATAAGAACAAAATAAATCTCAATTTTCAAAACATTAATGCCAACATGTGCTGTGCTCCTTTGAATCTCTGATCTCACCTGATCAGATTCCACCTGCCGTAACCATGCACCAGCACCCTCCCTGTGTTTCCAACAGTCAACTCTTGCTCCCAAGCCAGTACTCACTGCCCTCTCTCCCTGTTGCCAATACTGTAAACTGCCTTCCTCAAAAAGCTCCAAGTCCCTTCTAGGTCAGTCCCTGACTACTGCCTCCACACTCCCCACTTCCTCCCATCCCCGCCCCTTCCCCTAAGCATCTTATTCACCAGTTTCATGGAGCCCTCCATGCCCTGCCCAGCAACCTAATAGTTCTCCCTCCTCACTTCCTCTCCCCAAATACTGCATCATTCTCAGGCCTCTATCCTCCAATTCCCCTATTTAAGTAGACAGCTCACCTTTCTGTTCCACTTAGGTCAGGAAATGCCACCAGCAAAGTTCAGCAGGCAGAGCACAGTGGGAGGAAGTTCTGAATGTCATAGCTGGGACACTCCAGAAGCCACACCACCTGGCAAGTCACCCCCAGGAGCAGCAATTCACTGATCTGCCAGGAAAAAGCAAAACCAAACAGTCCATGGAGACCTTGCAGAGGTGCAATTTGCCTTCTGTGGAACGCTGGGGTGAACAAGCGGGTCTCAGGAAGCTCAGTGTCTCCCAGGAGAGTACAAGACACCCCACCAGGAATCCAGACACAAACAGGTGCTGAAAAGAAGGTAGGCTTCCGAAGACCAAAACTGGGAAAAGAAACATGCTTTGACCAGAAAAGGCCGCCCCCAAATTCTGGAGCTGGTTTGGTGGTCAGCTGTGAAAGAATGGGAAGGCCAGAACATTACATCCTCCAGTTTCCCTTGGCCTTTAAAACCCCAGAGGAGCAGGGATGTGGGCCTAGTGGAGAAGTCCGTGTTCGAGGTTAGCTGCATATAAGAGCTTCTGACAATTAACCTCTACGGTACGGGCGCAGGGTGGGGTGAAAGCATAAAAGCGCAGGAGAGAGCCTGATCAAGAGTCCTAAGTGTCCAGGAACCGCCCGCGCCACGCAGCAATTTCCCTCCCGATTCTGGCCCGGGACACAGCCTGAGTCTGGGCACGGTGGTGGCTGTGAGGCGAGGCCCTGTCCGGCCTTCCCTCCCTGGCCTGTCACTGCTATGGGGATGGTGTCGGCCCCGGGGGCCAGGCTGCTGCTCAGCCCCGCACCTATGCCCAGAACAGCAACGAAGAGTGAGTTCGCCTGCATTCGCGTCCCGCCCGACCCTCCGCAGCGCCCTCAGGTATCCGAGAGCATGTGTAGGTGGAAATTGCTTCCAGTAAAGAAAAGCTCGTTTGATCTTTCCTCTGAGAGTTTCCAGAAGGCCACCTGCCACCGCTGAGGGCCATGCCTGGAAACTCCGGCTGTGGTGCCGCCAAACCCGAGCAGGCAGCAAAGACTATCTGCTCCTCTATTCAGGGTCTATTTCTTGGGGTAAAAGAGCAAAGTAATGGCATTCCCCATCCCCATTCTCCCCTACCCCCTCCCCCCACCTCCCACGTCCGGCTGTATTTGATGGTCAACCTGAAAATAAATGCCAGGGGCTTGCTCCTCGAGGGAGAACATCACCCGCCACATTGGCCTCGAAGTTCAGGCGGGTTCCCACCCCCCGTCGTGCACAGAGGGCGCTGGGGCCGGCCGCTGCTCCCCGGAAGCCCCCGGGGCTGGTCTGCCGCGGGAAGCGGGGCGGTGGGGGCGGAGGGGCAGCCCTCTGCGGGGTTTGCCTCCCTTCGAGCTTCGGGCGCTTGGAGCATCAGGTCGTCTCCAAACGCCGCGGTCTGGGAAACGAGGCCGGAGTTTGCAGGGGGCAGGTGGGGCGGGGTGAGGGACCCGGGGCCTGCGGGGAGGCGAGGGTGCGCGGGGCGCGGGGCGCGGGACCCCGGCCCCGCGGGGCGCGCCGGTCCCCTCCCGGCCGCGGAGGGTGGCGCGGCCGCTGGGTGCGAGCAGCGGCGGTCGCCGCGGCCTGGCCGGAGGCCGGCGGAGGAACCAGCCTCGACGCGGTCCCGAGCGCGTCTCACTGGGGGCGGAGGCTCGGAGAGATGGGCAGGACGGGAGGTCAGACTGAGGAAGGTACGGGGGGGGGGGGGGCGAGGGAGGGAGGAGGGAAGGAAGGAAGGAGGGAAGGGAGGGAGGGAGGAAAAGCCCAGTGAGCTGGGCCTCCTGGCCCTTCCCAAACGCGGAGTCAGCCAGGGGCCCTGCGCGCACCCGACAGCCGAGAAGTGGCCCTTCCAAGTTGGAGACCGGCTTTAGCGCCTCATCACAAAGCACCTAGCTAGACTGGGGTCCCTGCGCCGGGGAGCTGGCCCCCCACGTGCATGAAATACTCCATGAACCCGCCGCCTCTGGGTCTGCCGCTTCGGCCTCAGTCACCCCCAGCCTCCCGTCTCCCGCCCACACCCCCTAAAATATTCCCTGAAGCTAGCTGCCTTCCCCACCTTCCACCTTCTTCCACGGGTGCCCGTTCCCAACCTGTTATCAAGTCCTAGGGAGAACGTCCCCAAAACGGTTCCTGAATCCCAGGGCCTAGTTCTTGCCCCTCTACTTCTCAAGCCTGCAAACTTCTCTGTGGGTTCCTAAGCTTTAGCCTCCTCCTCCCTAATCCATTTTCCACCCTGTTCCCCCAAAGCCCGTGTTAAAACACACAAGGACCTTTGCGGTTGTTAACCTCATATTTCCCCTGTTGAGTAGGCCAGGGGAGGGAGGGGGACTTGGGCTCTGAGGGCTTGAGCTCACGTTTATTGAGCACTTACTATGGGTCGTTTTTTTAATGTCAAGAGGATTTTCCCATTTAACTGCCCACCAACACTTCTGGGTATTATTATCATCTGTTTTATAGAGGAAGAAACTGAGGCACAGAGGGTCACACGTCTTGTGAGCAGAGGCAATCCAAAGCCAGGCAGCCCACCTCTGAGTCTGTGTCTCAACCATTTTAGTGCACTTTGCAGAAAGCCCAGATGGCCCTAACAGACGTAGAATGACCCACAGCACTAGCTGTGTCCTGAGGGCCAGGTGGCAGTGACCATCTGTTAACTGAGTGGATAGGGCAGGTGGATGTCAGGTCAAGTTTGATCCTGAGTGTCTCAGAGGCCCCATTGCTCTTCCATTTGCTTTTAACAGATTAGTCATCTGAGTTTCTGGGCATGGACATTTTAGAACAGTCTCCACATTTGGCTTCTCCTCCTGATGCTCACCTGACAGCCTCCTCTACACTCCTCTTGCTTGGCTGCATCCAGCAGACATCACAGGTGTCCAAACCGCACAGCAGACTTGTGACATTCTCCTCCCTCTCCCATAAACACAGGCTCCTTAGAGCCCTCCACACCCCCAGTGCCCTCCCATCCCTAGCCCTGCCAAGCATCAGCCCCTTGCCACTCCCTCTGCATGCGAATGAGGCACTGTCTGGGCTGCCTTTGTCCTGGAGAGGTGGGATTTCTATTATTAAGTAGTGGCTGGGAAATCTGGAGTCAACAGTGGTCCCCTTTTCAGAACCCATAAATCACACCACAAGAGGCCCTGGCCCCTATTTCCTGCCTAGGAATTAAGGTGATTTCTCCCCACCCACCCTTCCATGACCTAGATAAAACGGGCCGACTGCAATGCACAGGGACCATCTGACCAAAGTTTGTTCTAGTGAATCCCCTGCTTTTTATTTCTGAATGAAAAATGCCTATTATGTAATATATATGCTCTTTTTTCTTCCTGGAATATATATCCTATTAGTAGTGCTATGGCTTTTTAATATCATTTTTAATTATTTTTCTGTATAGATGCGTAATATGTATGAAATTCAAAGGGTACAAAAAGCATAGTTTTTCTCGCCCGGGGCAAACTCTGCCATCACTCACTGCCATCACCTGCTCTATTTCTTTTAATTGTGTTTTTAATGCTTTTTATGCTAACATCTAAAAAGTATAGACATGGATGCTCTGGGGAAAAAAATCAATGCAGTTTCTAAATGGAGCACTTAGATTCTCAATACTGAGCTTCTATCATGCCCATGGCACATACTCTATTAATCAAATGGGCCTGGGCTGTAATGAGGAGGCATCTGCCTCAAATGGAGACTGAAAGGTTTTCCCCCATCTCCTCTGGGTATAGAACAAGAAATATAGGAGGATGCGAAGTGTACAAGCCTTAGATAAGACTTAAAACCATCGTGATGGGAGGAGTTGCTGGGTGCTGGAATCTACAGGTGCGATAACCACACACTCTAATAACCTCTGGACGTTGACCAGAGGAAAATGTAACCAGAGAATGTAACCAAGGAAGAGTGGCTTTCTCTTTCTCAAGATGAATCTTTCTAACTTTCTGGTGAGGGGTGTTTTAGTATCAGCATTTATCTACAGACACAGTCAAACTCTCAGGTATCCTTAGTAACTTTACTTTTATTTTCTTAAACAATAATTACTTCCCAGAAGTGAACAGAAGAAACCACCTAAAACATGTTATTAACTATTGCTTCAGTAACCAAAGTGATTCAACTCCTGTGCCTGGCCATGGTCTAGTCACTTTATAAACAGAAGCAGAGCAACATGCACCAAGCAACCCCAAAGCCTTTCTTTCCCTCATCGGAATCTCTGTTTTGGTAATTTTCTTCACAACCTTTTGGTGGAGGTGCTGGTGACCGGGAAGTGGAGAACATATAAGCAAAATTGATGCAGGGAAATCAGAGACATCAATTATTTAAAGTCTTCCTCATTGGCCCAAGTGCATTCAGGAAAGAACTCATTTTGCTTTCCTGGATGAGATGAGGTGGCCCATGACATCACACAGCAAATCATTACCTCCTTTAATGTTCTTCTCCCTTACTTGAAAGCTTTGCTCTTGGCTGTCCTTGCACCTCTGTGCCAGTTCTTTCTTGGTCTCTGGTGAGCTCCCTCTTCTCAACTTGTCCCTTATGTTTCCTAGGATGCTGCCTTCAGCCTAGGCTTAGTCTTACACCATAGAATCTCCATTCATTTTCATACTTCTAACTAATCTTTATGTGAGCGATCACACATTCTCAGCACTGACCCTGACATCTCTTCTGAGTTTCAGAATCAAAACTCCGTTGCTTTGGTGTGACCATACTGCCTTGGATAATGAATGGGCACCTCACACTCGTATTCAAAATGGAATTCATTATCTTCAACTCTGCATTTATCTGTCTCCTATATTTAACTCCTCCTAACTCAATGATTTTATTGTCATTGATCTTAAGACCCAAATCTGAGCACTATCTTTTTATTAGGTGTTTCCATTTCTCTCACTATGTGTATTGAGTAGCCAAGTCTTTCTGATGTTACTTTTTAAGTATCTTGACCCTACTTCCTCCTTTCCAATGCCTGAACCGTTGCAACGGCTTCAAGTCTTTCCCTTAAGTCTTCTTAAGAAATCTATTGTAGAACTCTTTTGATGCAAGTCACACAAACTGGCTTACACAGAAAGGAACATTACTGGTATAAGGCTGATTTCCGAAGTGGCTTGGGTTGGAAGCTCAGTGAACATCTCTCAGGCCCAGCATCTCCATCTCGCCGCTCAGTCTAACTCCCCTTCGAAAGCTGGCTTCATTCTCAAGCCTCATGCAGTGGTAAAATGACAGCAGACACTCCAGCTCACATGCCTCCACATCCAAGTCCTATAGGAAAAAGCCAGACCTGAGTCACATGTTACCCCTCCCCCTGCAGCTAGGGATCGTTGCTTCCCCTCTGAATCTCATGGACTGAAAGTGGCAGAGACATGGAATTGAGGCAATTACTAGGAGTAGCGTGAATTGACACTGAGCAGCCAAGTACATCAGAAGCCCACCACACATCTGGCTCCACAGAGAACCAACCCTTCAGTATTTCTCTATGTTAAATCATGCCAGTCAAAATTTTGTCAAAATGATTTGACTTCTGTCAATACATAATTTTAACCATTGTTGAGCTATTCATTTTGTTTCCATTGACATTTTTACCTATAATCTTGAATAAGAGTTGAATTTCTTAAATGATCATGTGGATTTATCTCTTAACGTCCATGGAACTGTGAACAATGTTGTGAGAGAGTATCTCTGGGATAACTAGGGAGAGGGAGGAAGAGAGAGTTTTTACAGTTAGGGTTCAGTCAGGAAGACAAACTATACCCCTTATTTTAACAGAGACAATTTAACATAGTGAATTGTTTTAATGGGTGTTGATGGACTAAAAGGAACACAGATATTGTACCTGAAGGAAATAGCTAGCGTCTCTAAGGAGCCAAGGGAAGAAGCTAGGATCTTGAGAACCCAGGTTCTAGAAGCTTGGAGAAGTGGCCCTGCTTGAGGCGTTGGGCTGGGCCTGAGGCCTCGGAAGCTTGAAGGCAGGGCTCCCCAGAGATGAGCTCACATCTCTGAGTTGGATGGGCCAGTCAGTAGGTCTGAGTTCTCTGACGGAGGTGATGATGCTGGTCCTAGGACTGAGGGAAGCAAACCAAAAAAACTGGAAACCATGGCCACTGTTGTGGTCACAAGGATTTGGGGGCAATGCTGATAGGAATAGGAACAAACAGAAGGGAATGTGGGTCTGCTTCAGGCCTCAGCCCTGCAACCTCTCTTTAGTCGCCCCTGCTGGTAGAGGATAAGGTTCAGAGTTCTGTGATGGTCCAACATAATAGAGCAAGGCTGGGTTGATGGGAGCTTAATAAATGGCTTAGGTGGGGTGTGTGTGTGTGGGGTGCGGGGGACAGAGGGGAGGCTGGAAGTAGGAATCACTGAAAGGAGAAGAGAAAGCTGTGGGAGAAAGTGGGAGAGTTCTGTACGTTCCCTCTTCTAGGGTATTGAATGCACAGGTGAATAAAGCAAACTCAGCCACAAATGGCAGGGTCAGAATGCTGTCTTTGTCACAAGCTCATCCCCTTCCACTTCACACCCTGGAGGTAAGAACACACATGACACACATATACACTACACACCACACACACACCACACATAAAACACATACCACAGTGCACACACACTCGTACCACATCTACACACCACATAAAGGCCACATGCACCATGCTCATATACATATCACATGCCATATACAAGCCATACAAGAAACACACAACACACACACTTTGTCCATGAGTTTCCTGGGTCTAGGTTTGGTTCTCTAGAAGCAGCCCCAGGACAAGGATTGGTCTGCATGTGATGTATTAAAGAAGTGCCAACTGGGGAGATGGGTGAAGGAGGGAGGGAAGCTGGGAGGGAAAAGGGGGAAACCAAGAAAGGGTGTGATTTCAAGCTGCATCCAGTGGACATAGGTTGAACCTAATCTCACAGAAAACTCTGGAGAGTAAGTTGTGACCTAGAGTTATCCTAACCTGAATCCAGGGGCCTCAGGATTTCCTACTCCTGCATCTGGGAGTCGGAGTCAGAAATGCCCACCACCCTCCTTCTGCCTGGTAGCTCCTAACTGATGGTGGACCCTGCAGTTCCATTCCAGTTAGGATGGGTGGTCGTTTACTTGCCATTTTTATAGGGCCATCCTTCCTACCTCCCTCCCTTGCCCCATCTCTCCCTCCCCCTCCTCTCCTCCCCCTCCCTCCCTTCCACTTTTCCTTCCTCCTTTCCTTCCTTCCTTCTTCCTTCCTCCTTCCTTCCTTCCTTCCTTCCTTCCTTCCTTCCTTCCTTCCTTCCTTCCTTCCTTCTTTCCTTCCTTCCTAATTTCCTTTCCTAACACTTGCAGGACCCTGGCCTAGATTACAAATGGAGGCCCCAACCTAGAGCCTTCCTGCCCATGGCTCCATCACTGAGCTAAGAGAGGCCTCACTCACAATGGTGTGGACATCCCAGCTCTGTCCATATAACCCTGCAGCTCCATCAGATACCTACCCTTTAGCTACTTATCAGGCCCAGGTGTCCATACACCAGGTGCACACTCCACAAATGAGACCCACCCACCCTTGGAAACGAGTATTTTTCTCATTTCTGTTTTTCTCTGTCCTTGGATAAAAACTAACAATCTACTTTTTGTTTTGTTTCCTTAAACATTTTAGCATGCATACTAAACACATCAAACCTTTGGGTAATCAATGTTTTTACCCTCCTCCCAAACAACCCAAGGACTTTAGAACGTTTTAACGCCAAGCTTCCTATCCCAATTTTATGTGCTCTTTTAATCATTTTTCTCTCAAAAAAAGGAAAGGAAAGGAAAGGAAAAGAAAGGAAAGGAGAGGAGAGGAGTGGAGAGGAGAGGAGAGGAGAGGAGAGGAGAGGAGAGGAGAGGAGAGGAGAGGAGAGGAGAGGAGAGGAGAGGAGAGGAGAGAAGAAAAGAAGAAAAGAAGAAAAAAGAAAAGAGAAAAGAAAAACAAAAACAAAGAAACCCACAGGACATTGCAGACGCTATTGCTTTATACAGTTAAGTCTGTTTACATTTATGCCAATATTTTTATTTTCTTTGTTCATCAATTCTTATTGCTTCTCAGACTGTCCATCAGGGCCTTTTTTCTACTAGCTGAAGTGCATCTCAGAATTTTCTTTAGTTAGTGTTTATTGGAGAAAACACTCCAAGTTTATCTTTTTCCGAGAAGTTCTGATTTTAGCACTTTATTAACTCATTTATATCTTAAAGAGCTTTCAAACAGCTTTTATATTATCCGGTAAGGGCGATAAAGAAAGTGAGAAGTTGATGACTACCCAATAAATGGAAAGGAGGAGGCAGTGCTAATCGACCAGCTTGTTTGGGGTGTTCTTTTATGCAAAGACATAAAAAAAATGCAGCTTTGAGAAAGATGTGCCCACAAAAGAGAAAATGAATCATCGTTATTACTTTGCTTTTCTTTTATACAGTGCTCACCTCTTTCTGGGGACTGCAGGAATGCTTACAAGATACTCCATCTCAAATGGCCAAAAGCATTTGGTTCACCCAAGCCTCCTCAAAGGAATTGTTTATACTCATGGGCTTTATTTGATCACTTTCTACTCACTCTTAATTCACTCCAGTCTGGCTTTCAACATCATAAATCTACCTAAACATCTCTCACTGAAGTTATCAATGGCCGTATCAGTTAAGGTCCTCCCAGAAGCAGACTCTGAGGTGGAGTTTCAGGTACACGAGATTCACTCTGGGTAACACCTGTGGAAGAGCAAGTGGCAAGGAGAAGGAGGCAGGAGGCCTTCCGACTGCATCCCAGGGCTGATACCGATGAAGGAGGGAGGCGTGGAGGGAACAGCATAGGAAGCGCTTTGGGCTGTGGGCGGCTCGGAGAAAGTCTAGGCAGCCAATGTGGAGCTGTAGTGCAGTTTACTCACTTTGGCCAGAAATGTGAGCCCGTATATCATCACTTGGTTCAGTCGCTGGCTGATGGCTTGCTCAAACACTCAGGCAGACCCTGGAACCACTCACAGCTAGAGGCCATCAGTCATTGCACCCCTTAGGGCAGGTTCTCTCTTGAAGGGACACCTGAGTGGTGTACCCCACACTGCCACGGCCACCATGGCAACAAGTCCAGTGAATGTCTTCCAGCCTTCATCTTACCTGAACTCTCTGAAGCACTGCGACACAGACCTGTTCCATCCTCTGAAATGCCATCTCGCCTGGGCCTCTATAGCTCAGTATTTTCCTGGTGTTCCTCAAATGTTTCTGGCTGCTCTTTCTGAGAATTCTTTGCAGGTCCATCTTCATCTCCATTCCCTTATATGTTGGTGTTATCCAAGCCATGGCCCTAGGTCTTCTTCTCTACATTCTCGCCCAGGTGATCATACCCACAACTCATGTTTAAATTACACAGTTTAGAACCAAGTCTTAAGTTGGGTCAGTGGGCAGCTTGATTCACTTTGCACACCTTATCTGTCTAGGACTCACAGCCTGCTAAGAGCCCAAAGCACCAATGATCGATTCTGTCATCTGGGCTGATAACTCCCACCCTCAGGGAGACCAAGGTAATGTACTCAAATGTATTCTCTGACCTGCAAAACTCACACAGAAGTACGTTATTGTTGTAATACCCGACAGACTTATTCACGAGGTATGACACTGCCATTTATTTTTATGGTTTCCTATTTTCTAGAATGAAAACATCCCAAATCCTAATCTTTGCTTTGGAAACTCAGCCTCAAACACATTTTCCACTTCTCTTCTTCATTCTTACTCTGCTCTTGCTTGGCATTTCTCAAACCTGTGTTCCAAGGAACATGAATGCCCCTTAAAAGGTAAGTTTATGCTGCATGGGAAAAGTCACATTTGGGAACCATTGCCTTCCTGGAAAGTTAAGACATGCTTTTTCCTATTAAAGGTCTGGAGAAGTATCAGCCTTTTAAATGAGTTTTTCCAACTGACTTAGCTGTAGAGTCTTTTTTATTTTTTTCCATGAAACATTATAAAATTCCTACAGACCACATATTTCTGTATCCCACACAATATAGATAGGAAACCTGGCTCCAGGCAGGTGGAGTGACTTACTGTTCTATCTTTTAGAGAGGTCAACCATATGTTCTTGCTGCCAGGATTCCCCAGGAGGGGGAACCCTGATTCACATCCTTTTCAAAGCTTGGCTCTACACCCCCTTTCCTTCTACTCTGTACATAGAATGGTTCCAGTCAACCCACCTTCCCAAATCAGGTTATCCAGGTTAAGTTTTGTTTCTCACAACTAAAAGACTGTCACACCAGTGGGTTGTAGTCTCAATCTGAAAATTCCTCAAAGACTCCTTAACATTTGAATTGATAAATAACTTGTGAAATATCTACACAATGGGATATGGCACAGCAATGAGATTCAACTATCTTCAGCCAAATGCAAGCTGGTGCATGAATTTCACAAACGTAATTAGAAAAAAGCTAGACACAATTTGAATCCATTTATATGAATGTGAAAAAGACACGACTAACCTGTGCTATGGGATGTCAGGAGGGTGGTTACCATTGGAAATGGGAAGGATACAAGAGCAGCTGTGATTGTTGGTAATGTCCTTTTTCTTGATCTGGGTGCTGGCTTCCTGCATGTGTTCAGTTTGTGAACATTCACGAGTTATACCTTTGATAGATGCAATTCTCCGTATGTATGCCATACCCCAATAAAACGCTGAGAGGGAGTAGGATCAGAAAAAAATCATTCCCACTGAGGATTCCATTGGCAAAACTCCCCAAAGGAAACATGTTGATTTCACGACAAATGGAAATGGAACAATTCCCGGGAGGCAGTGTTCATCTGCCCTAGCGGTCACTGCCATAGCGCAGAGACCTCCTCAAATTAGTCCAACTGTCTAATCCTAAACCTGCTCAGCCACTTACCATGCCTCGCCCATTCCTTCCCAAACCACAATAAAGGCTTATGCCCATGCTTTCTCTCCTCACCTTCCACCTGCTGTTGGACCCTGGAGCTTCCCCAGGTGCCTTGCGTGCTGTGCTGTGCCTCCCGTTTCTGGGGATTTGTGAGTATAGACTCCTTCCTTCATCACAGTTGTTTCTGTCAGGCCGGTCATTTCTGTGTGTCTTAACCACATTATAAAAAAAAATCCTATGCACGTTTTAAAGCACATTCATTAATATTCCACAATTTTTTAAGGCACTGTTTAGGAATGCCAAGGATAGAGCAATGACCATGAAAACAAGGTCCCAGCTCCCATGGAGCTCATGTCCAGTGGGACAAAGGTAATAAACAAGCAAAAGAAATATTTCCAGGTAGGGTTAAGTGGTGTCAACGAATTAGGCCAGGATGAGTCATTTTATGTTTGTTTGTTTGTTTGTTTGTTTGGGAATAATGGTCAGGAAAGGTTTCCCTAAGGAGGTGACACTTGAGCCAAGGCCCGAATTGTTGCTTGTCCACCAAGGGCACTCATAGGTCTGTGCTGGGGCTTGGAGGCATCCAAAAGAACCAGAATGATGTATCTCTCACCAGTACTCAGCCAGAACAAACTCTCTCCCTTTCTCAACAAGGAAAAGAGGGCTTGAATCCAAGAGAAAATAATTTCCCGGCATCAGCAAAGTCCACGGCCTGCCCCAATCTAGTTGCCTTCCAAATGCTATAAAGCTGAGGTGCCCCAGGACCAAGACCCCTGGTAGGGGTTGACTACATGCCAGAACCCTCCGGACAGTAGCCAGCTTGCATGTGTGTTTACATAACTATTTGCAAATAAAAATTAAGTATGCAGATCCCTGAGCGCTTTTTTTTCCCCATCCCTGGGGACCCACTGCCTAGTTCAGCTCGGCAGTAACACAATCCATCCCTGGTCACTGCAGACCTGACCTTCCACCCCTACCTTTCACCCCCAGGCCTGGTCAGGCTGGCAATCCCCCATTCACACTAACAGCACACAGGCAGTCTCACCTTTTAAAAATGATTAGATCCAACTTTGGACAACATTGGAATCAAATAAGGGTAGAAATATGAAATCATTTGCTCCCAACTCCTAAGTGGCACATGATGGGGTCATTGACAAGGTATGACCCTCTAGAGACCTGTAGCTGAACAAGGCCTGTGCCTAGGGGCAGGGAGTAGCTGGCAGCTTCCACATTCCCCTTCCTCAAAGCTCCCAGGCAGGGCCTGGGTGTCCAGGGCTCTGAGCCTTCCATGCATACTGTGGGCCTTGAGCCTGGTACCCCACATACTTCCCTTCATCAAAGAAAAGACCAGAAACCCAGGTCTGAAAAGTCACTTCCGTGTCTTCCACTGAAACCTCCAGGGAAGAGCCCCATTTCACTTGGGGCAAGTGGAACCCAGCCAGGCGCATTGCTAAGAACAGGCTTCTTTTCCATAGCCTTCTTTCTCTTCATGGGGTCTGTGCCAGCAAAAGCTTCTTCCAAGAATATTTCCTATGAAATCTGGTTTTGTCGCTGCCACTGGCTTGTTTATCTTTGCCTCAGATTCCGGAGAGTTTGTCTCGCACCATATAGTTCCCTGGTGAGTTTGTTTGGGTATTTATACAAATACAGCCCATCAGCTTTGATACTTATCCTGTAGAAGTCTTTTTATCTGTCAGTAATGTCATGCTCCAGAGCTATGAAAACTCAAAAGGACTGCACATACCTTGTAGCAATTTAAAACCAGCAGCGATCTCACCAAGATCCAAGGGCTGGCAGAGCCAGAGAGCTTCCGTGTGGCCGCGATACAAAGCTGGCTATCGCTAGCATGCCACCGTCCTCCACAGTCCCTGCCAGGCACTGAATGGCCTGTGAAAGGTCCGTTCCCTTGTATGGAAGTCAAATATCGAATTCTCAAGGCTCCCAGCTGGCTTAAGAATGTCAACAAAGAATCTTTCTATTTATCAAGCATTTTATATTTCCCCGTTTAAACAGGAAGTCTGCCTCCTGTTTAATCCAAGAACCAGGCCTCAAGAGTTGCAAGTTGGCAATTTAGTAACGGGTATGCATAGGCACTTTGGATAAATCAGAGCTTCCGTGGAAAGTGCCTAAATCCTATAAAAGTAATTTATTTGCTTATCCACAAAATTATAATATTCGTTTTGTTTGTGTAAACCCGCCAGTCATCAGTCATTAATATATGAACCACAAGAAACTGTTTCAAGTAGGATTTCATCCCAGACATAGTTTCCAGTTTGAATCTGACATATTATACCTGGGAGGACTACAGGAAACCATAAATAATTCCTAATTCCTATGCTGGGTCTAGTATAATAAAGAATTATTTTTTTAGAAAACCACACACATACACACATGCGCATGCGCGCGCACACACACACACACACACACACACACACACACACACACACATACACACACACACACACACACACACACACACACACACACACACCAGGAGGCTGGCCTTAGGACTAAGCTGCCCCTTCTGTATCCATCATGAAACGAAAGAGATGCCTCTCTGTCTGCAGTTATCATTTGGAGCAATTAGATAAACTTATTTGGAGGTTTGGGCACGTAACTGGAAACCAGGTGCTCAGAGAAGGCTCTCAAACTGTTCCCACAGGAAGCACAACGGTTCCCTCAGCAGGATGGAAGAGGTAGGCCAAGGCCACAACAGGGAATGGGTGGGATTGGGGGACACCACATGGCAAGTGGCAAGAATATATTCCAGGAGTCATTTGAGGAGTGTCAAGTAGACTGTTTGCCTAAAGCTTCCTCCCTGTGGCCAAAGTGGCTACCCACTTACATTTGCCTCAAAGCAAAGGAGGCTCATTTTCCCCCTGGCTAATCATTGGATGTGGAAACAGTGATGCCTAGACCTTCAGAGGAGGCTTCCTGGAGAAGAAGGCCTTTTACAGACAAGCAATTGCTTGTGGGTGGGACACAGGGGCAAAGACATTGCAAGCAAAAGGATAGCCAGTACCCCTAGAGAGGGGACACCAAGGCCCAGGGCCATGGAGGAGTGGCAGGCCCATCCCTGGAATAAGGAGCCACGAGGCTGGGCAGAAGTGCCGACTGGAGCCCAGAGGACCCTGTGTGCCCAGCGGAGAACTTTGGGGTTTTTCTTGAAGCAAACAAAAAAGGGCTGGAAACTATACAAGACAGAAATGAAGTTAAACTCGCTCCTTAGAAAGATCTCGGTGGCCACAGGGTGAGAACCGGGTTGAAGAGGGGTGACAGTGTAGGCGTGCAGACCAATGAGGATGGGAGGAGAACCTGGCCCAGGAAGGTCCTTCTGGAAGCATTTGTGTTGTGCAGTGAAGGACCCACTTTATTTTGTTTCCATTTCTTCCTGTCCAGATACCTTTGTAAAATTAATAGAAAAGGAGACATTTTTAAGACATACAAAATATAAGCCTTAATTTTTTTGGTATTATTATTTATACCTCCAGCACCTGATCTTCCTAGGTGGTCTCCCATCCAAGTACTAAGCAGGCCCAACCCTGCTTAGCTTCTGAGATCGGACTTTAGGATTGTTCAGGGTGGCGTGGCCATAGGCCATAGACTGTGGCTCCCCTGGGGCATGAACCTAGGAACTTCTGCATGTAAAGCAGACGTGCTAACCGCCACACTGTGGAACCTCGTCCAAGCCTTAAATTTTTCATCAAAAATATTTGAATTCAGGTAAAATACAAATAACATAAAATACACCATTTTAAGCGTACATTTCAGTAGTGTTAAGTACAACCACACTGTTGTGCAACCAATCTTAGAACTTTTTTCTCTTGCAAAACTGAAACTACATTATTAAACGACTCTCATTTCCTTTCCCTCCAGCTCCTGGCAACCACCACCCGACTTTCTGCCTGTGAATTTGACTACTCCAGGTACTTTATATAAGTGGTATCATGCAATATTTATTCTTTTTGAGACAGGCTTGTTTCACTTAGCACGATGTCCTCGAGGTTCATCCATGTCATACCATGAGTCAGAATGTCCATTCTTTTAAGACTAAATAATATTTCACATTTTGTTTGTCCTTTCATCTGTCAATAGACACTTGAGTCTCTCTGTCTTTTGGCTATTATGAATAAAGCCACCATGAATATGGGTGTACAATATCTCTTAAAGTTCCTGCTTTCAATTCTTTTGTGTATATACCCCAAAATAAAATTGCTAGATCATCTAGTAATTTTATTTATAATTTTTTGAGGAACCATGATACTATTCCACAGTGGTTACACCAGTTTACATTCCCACCAACAGTGCACAAAGGTTTACATCCTCACACTTGTTATTTTGATAGTGGCCATGCCAATGGCTGTAGGAAAAAAAAACAAACCATTTTTTATTATCAGGTTAAACAGGTATAAAATGATCCTGTCAAATTGCTATATAACAGTTTTCAATGCTTACTCTTAACTTTTGCACTCATCTCATTGCAGACCAATAAGGAACATTTCCCAAACTGGCCACTGTCTGTGGAGTAGACTGTGAGTACCACTGCCTGGGCAATGTCCATCCCTGGGTGTGAGGAGGACCAGAGAGTGAGAGCCAATCTTGACCCAGCTCTTACTCTCTGGCACTGCCTATACTCAACAAAAATCAGCACAACACCCGTAGGAAGTAAATGCTATTATTAAACCCAGTTAAGAGATGAGAAAACAGAGGCACAGAGGTTAGGAGCCTCCCAGTGCCAGCAGGTTGAGAGGTGGCAGAGGCAGCTGTGAACCCCAGAAGTATGGCCTCAGACATTTTTGTTGTACTTGTTTGTTTGCCAAGATTACTTAATTGATTAGTCATGGGGGGTCGGGGGAGATGGAAGTTCTCCCAGGTTTGGGTAAAGTGATCAGGTGGACAGGGATGTCAAGTTTGGGAAGAAATGCGATCAGTCTAGTTTTGGACATGCTGAGGTTAAGGTTCTTGTGTGACATCCAGGTGGGAGCAGTGCCAAGGACAGCTGGGTGGTAGATTCTGAGCTCCTAATCTAGGATCGGGCTAGAAGTGCAGTTGAGGAATGCCAAGGTGAGGATAACATGAGTTTGGTGAGATCCCACAGAAAGGCAAAGAACATCCTAGGAAGAGGCAGAGGAGCCAAAGTGGAGTGAGGAGCCAGAGGAGAACGGGGTAAGGAAATATACCCAGAAAGAAAGGAGATGTCACCAAGGGAGACTGAGGCTATCTACACAAGACAGGATAGTACAGTGCTTATCTGTTCTGGCATGGGGTGGCCCCTGATGTATGTATAGGCCATGGAGGTTTCCGTAGGTTGAAAGGTGGATGGTGGCCAGAAAGAGGGAAGAAGAAACCAAAAGTGAGACCACTATTTCTAGAAGTTCACTGTGAAGTGGAGGAGATGCAGGACAGTCTCTGAAGGGAATCTATGCATGTCTTCTGGAGGTGGGAGAAGGGGAAGGTTTGGCCAAGGATGGGTTATTATTTTCTTTTGTCTTAAAAAGAAAAAAAAAAGACTGAAACCAACATGAGTTTTTATATAGTTGGAGGTGGGGGTGGAAGGTGGAACCCACTAGAAAGGTTAAAGAATGAGAGGAATCTGTGCTGATTGCTGGAAGGATGGAGAATTAGGTCAGGAATGATCATGTTAAATAAAAGGAAAGAAGCTCCTCTTTCCCTAAGGTGTGAGGGAAGGTAGTGTATAATACAGATTCATTTGTGAAAGAGGGGAGGGAGCAAATGTCGTCAGTAGAGTCAGAGGCAAATTGCCCACTCAGAGAGAGGGGAGTGGGTGGGTGGTGATCAGTACTGAGGAGAGACATAAACATTAGATATGCCACCAAGACTCTCACAGCAGTGAGAGTCACCTAGGGTCTTGGAGAAGATGCACCAGATGCAGGAAGAGCTTGACGGGCTGGAGATGACACAATAGCCTGGTCCCATGGCTCGTTTTTTTAGGATTTGTCTCCATCAGGGCTCAAATGCCCAAACACAGAAGCAGAGAAAGTAGATAACAAGACACATACACAGTTGAGTTCTCACCAGTTGTCCCTGCCTGCCATCCAGGGACAGGAAAGGAGAGTGATTGCTGCCGTGAAAGGGAAAGAAGGAAACCAACTGTTGTGGTTTTAAAGTGCGTTCACAAATCCTTTGACGCTCCTCTCTTCCACAGGTGGTCTTTGGTGTGGGCTGGAATCAGTGATTTGCTTCTAAGGAATAGCATGCAGCAGAAGAATCAGTGTGTGACTTCCAACTCTAGGTCACAGAGACTCTGTGGCTTCTTGTTGCACCATTTGTTCTAGGGAAAGTGAGCTGCCATGTCATAAGGATGGAGAAGTGCTTGTGGCCATGGAGCATCTTGGAAGCTGACCCTCCAACCCCAGTCAAGACTTGAGATGACGGCAGCCTTGGCTGACATCTTTACTGCAACCTTGTGAGAGACCCTGAACCACAGCCACCAGCTAAGCCCACAGAAACCACGTGAGATAATAAGTGTTTGTTGTTTTAAGCTGTTAAGCTTTGTGGTCGTTTGTTATAAGTAACAGGTAACTAATATGCTGCCCAGGCGTGGGAGTCGAGAAGACATACGGTAGAACTGATCAAGAGTCAAGGTTTGACAGGTGAGCCCTGGTAGAGGTCAGAGGAGCAGGAAGGCTGGGGGATTGTCGTCACAAGAGGCAGAGAATTAAGTGGGACCAGAAGTCCCCATAAATGAGAAGTCGTGGCCCTGGAAGTCTCTGTGAAATCAGAGTGCACGTGAGTAGGAGTCAGGGTGAGTGGGCAAGACAGGGAGAAGTCCGAGGGTGGGGTTGCCTGTGTGAGGGAAACGTGTTTGTGTGGATGAGGCTACAGAAAGGTGAGGGGCAGTGGAGATAGGTCTCAGAGATGGTGGAGACCGGAGTGGGGCTTAGGTTGGGGAAAACGGCATAGTTTCAGATGGCAGAAGTCTGGACATATATGGGGAGGTGGTTTGGGCCAATAGATGACAAGGGATAAAGGTGGCTTCTCTGGGTGGCTTGAGGCTTCAGGGAGATTTTTCCAAAGAGTGGAAGCATAGCAGTCTCTAAAGAAGCCACAAAGAGCACTCAGCGCCCCCGCCGCCCCAGAAGAGAGCAGACTGCAGGTGGCCCCGCAGATGGAGTAAGTAACTCCCAGTGCTGAACCCCATCAGCTATCAGGGACACCAAGATAAAGAAGCAGGTGGTCCAAATCCAGAGGAGAAACAGACAACGAAGCCAGAAAATCCCTGAGAGGAACATTGGCTTTAGAGAAACAAAATTCCACTGGCAGTGTCCTCCTGCTGTGACCTATGCTGTGCAGGGGAGAGGGGACTCCCAGCAACTGAGACAGGATCCTGATCTTCCTCTTGTCCTTTTCCTCCTGCCTCCCCCACCACCAGTGTTTCTTTTTCCTTGGGTGGTTCTCGGTGTGATCTCCATCACGACCGTCCTTCTTTCTCATGTCCTCACTCTCTTCTGGGGGGTTGTTGTGCTCCCCAGGCCCAACTTTTCCCGCTGAATCAGCAGGCAGGACCTACAGTCACTCCTCACTCTGCGGCTGGTTTGTCTGCTTGATTCTCTCTTCACTTAGGTGAGCTTTCCCAGAGGGCCCTGCAGGTTCCTGGGCAAGTCTGAATCCCAGAAGGGGGCCGAAGTTATCGCCCAGCTTGTCCCACACTAGAGCTCAGTCCCTTTAGGCTAAAATCCTAGTATCTGTTTCTATATCGTGAGATTCACTGGAGTTCCCAATATAAGTTTATCTGCTGGCCAAATGCTTTCGAAAGGACAATGGTGAGTCTGAGGTGGTCTCCTGGCCCCTTCCTGCCTTCCAAATGCATACACAGTCCACAGCCACACCCCTTCTGTGAAGTGACACGAGTGACAGTGTTTGCAACACGACAAAGCCAGAAACACCTTTTGTAAACATGTTAGCAGTCGAAGGACAGGCTTGTAATGTCCTTGGACATCAGTTCTCGTCCCTCCGCTTTTGCAGTTGTTTAATGTTGAAGCAAGTCAGCCTGGAGCTGGATAATAAATGAATTCCAGCTTGAGTCTTGGCAGGATTTGTTTTGCTTGAGGAAAGCTGTTTATGCTAACGAGTGCTCCCCTCTCCATAGTTCGATTTATATTATACAGAGTCTTGTCCATCATCTGGATGCTGCTGTAAACAAGATAATTTTTGTCTACCAGGAGTGGGCCTGATGCCAATGACTTTAAATAAACACAAGCAGCAGTTTTGTATTGACATAGTTTGGGTAAGTGCTGGCAAGAGTGTTTAAAGGCGCCACCGGCTCCTCCCTGGCTAAGGTGGTATCGCTTTCGGGACTGACCTTGTTTGTGGAACACTCACTCGGGAAAGATTTCATGCTGAGCAGATGAGTGCTACACCCAGGCCTACATTCTTTTGTGTGGTTTTGGCATTTTTTAATTCCGTCAAGTTAGCGTTGGCTCTTTTTGTCTGGATGGAGCAGGGCAGGGGTAGGAGGGAAGACCTTAGCTGTACACAGTGAAGTCATGAAACCAAGAGACTGATAGCGTCAGTGGCAAAGCTCTAGCTGTCCTTAGGCTCTGAGGATTATGTTATCAATAGGGCTAATTTTGCTCTGTGGAAGACATTGGTGAGTTGAGTCACATTCCTTGCAGATCAGAAACGGAATTTTGCAGAAATCCGAATGTCTGTGGCAATTCCAAGCCAAGCAGCCACAGCAACATACAACTCTTCAAATAGTGATACATTATCTCTGGAGGAGTGAAGAGAAAAGCAACTTTCCCACTAATCTTTCCTACAAAGAAAGCAAGAACGACGTTAAGTGTGTTCTTCACATTCCCAGGCACGGACTGAACATGTCTTTTGTGGTAGTAATTGTTTGGTTAATATTCCAGAGTTTAAATGCAGGACATAAGAAATCAGTTTCTAAGAGCTAAACGGGCTTCCTGTGAGGTATTATTCTGCTGGAGAATCATGTCGGGGGAGGGCAGGAAAGAGTCTAAATATTCTACATAGAAAAAGATAATAGAAGTGAGATCCTCGGGGCCCCTTGCTTGATTTGGGGTTTGAAAGCCTCTCAGGTCTAATTTGTAAACCCCCAAATGAGGAGGAAGAAAATCTATGAGTCAAGAACAGCCCATTCCATAACTGTACAGGCACACCTCATTTTATGGCCCTGTACTTTTTGAGCTTGGGAGATACTGCTTTTCTTTTTTTTCTTTCTAACAAATGGAAGGTTATGGCAACGCTGCTTTGAGCGAATCTATTGGAGCCATTTTTCCAACAGCATTTGTTCATTTCATGTCCCTGTGCCTCATTTTGGTAAGTCTGGCAATACTTCAGACTTTTTCGTTATTATGTTTGCTGTGGAGAGCTGCGATCAACGATCTTTGAGGTTTCCATTGTAATTGTTTTGGTGCGTCACAAACTGCATCCGTGTAAGATGGTGAACTTAACAAATAATTGTTGTGTGTGTTCTGGCTGCTCCACTGCCCAGCCCTTTCCCCAGCTATTTCCTTCTCCCTGGGCCTCTCCACCCAAGACACAACAATATTGAAATTAGGCCAATTAATAACCCCACAGTGGCCTCTAAGTATTCAAGCGAAAGGAACGGTCAATCGACATGGCAAACTTCATTGTTTTATTTTATGTGGTAAACTTCACTATTTTATTTTAAGATAACACCACAGCCACCCCAACCTTTAGCAACTACCACCCTGATCAGTTAGAAACCACCAACATCCAGGGAAGACCTCCCACCAAAAAAGATTGTGACTCACCGAAAGCTTGGATGATGGTTAACATTTTTTAGCAATAAAGCATTTTTTAATTAAAGCATGTACATTTTTTTAGATATAATACTTTTGCATACTTAATAGAATATAGAATCGCATAAATATAACTTTTATATACACTAGGAAGCCAAAAAATTTTACATAACTCACTTTATTGTGATATTCACTTTATTGCAGAGGTCTGGAACTAAATCTGCAATATCTCTGAGGTTTGCCTATAATTACGGTGTTTGGTTTTATCCTGTGCAACAGAAATGAGACGTCAAACCAACTATCAGACTTCGCCCAGACTGTAGGTATGATGGATGGGGTACGTAGGTGAGGTCGAAGACCATAGGCCCTGGAGCTGAACTGTGCAGGGACAAAGCTTGGCTTTGCCTCTTTCTATGTGAGTGACCTCATGCGAGTTATTTAATCCATCTGTGACTCGGGTTCCTCTCCTATATAAGATTGGTAATAGTACTTAGCTCCTATGGCTGCTGACTTAACATCAGTGTGGCACATTGTGATCTGTTACAGTACTTCTCTGAAGACCCTGCCTGCCTGGTACAATGTGGATTCATTGCAGATGCTCCAGGGAGATCTGCCAGAATAGCAGGATCCGTGTGGGCTAGCTGCAAAGGACAGAATCCACTCTGGGTCGTGTAAATGAGTTGAGCTTAATTAAGCAGAATGTTTTATCGAATTGGTGGGAGGGCTACAAAGCCACCTACGGATGGAGCTTTCAAGGATGATTCCCAAAGCCAACTGCAGAACTTAGCCACCAAGGAGCCGCTCTGGCTTCTGTAACTGAGAAGCAGTCACACTGTTGCAAACTCCAGAAACCACACCTTTCACTACCATCCATCCCAGCTAAATGGAAGCCCCCTAAGCCTCCTGATGTCCATCACAGCTTGCCCAGAAATCACGAACACTCTCGCTCCTCATTCATCTCCCAAACCTGTCACAAACTCAAACTCGCGTGTTGAAGTTCAGGTGCAAGAGAGTCTGGTGAAGTTGTTTAGTGTTCCAGGCCGAGGATATCAGGAAGGTGAGTCAGAAGAAAGGTGGGACAAGGGCTGAGTCTCCAGCCACCATGCTACCACGGTGGTCATGAAATAAACGCTTGAAAGACAGGAATGTGAGACAGGACTCATGTTTCACATTCATTGTTCCTGGGCTCCCTGGTATCTGTGGCCAAAGATGAATCTCAGTGTGGTTCTAAAAGCTGTGTTCGATTAGACTGATGCAATAGAAAATACTAGAAGATTCCAGGAGTTTCTAGGAGAGAAAAAAATGGAAAATATAGAGTCAAAGCAGATATTGCTGGCATCTAGAAATATTGGGAGAGAATTATATTATTTAATGATTAGGAAAACATTAAAACATCTTCTGTTTTTTACTAAAGTCAGTTGGCTACATTGGTAAGATTCTATGGGCTAGCAGTACATTGTGAAAATTGCTTTATTCTTGCTGGTTAAAATGACACAACAGAAACGGATGCCACAAAATCACCAGCATTTGTTTCTGGGTAGCAGTGACAAAGAGAAACAGTTATTCTTCCCTTTGTATGCCCGATACACAACCCCCCAATCCTGGCATACAGAGTCAGTAATTCCATGTAGGGGCACCTCCCTTCCTAACTCCTGCTCCTGCGGCCAAAGAGAATGAGGTTTAGACTTACTCAAACCCAGTGACTTACTCAAATTCAAAAAGCTGGTACGTGCTGCAGGTAGGCATTGATCCCAGGTTTGCAACAGACATGGAGACGGGGTAATTTCTTTGTACTAGAAAAAATGGCTTTATGAAAACGTCAGCACACTTTGTCCGTTCCCCATGGAAACTGAGTTTGGGTTAAAACCCCAGATCTTCCCAAGTGTCATTACTCAGGGTAAGTAGAAGTGATCACAGTAACAAACAAACCCCAGACATCAGTGGTTTAACACATGAAAAGTTTTTCCTGATTACAGCTCAGGCCAGTGTGCGAGAGGGAGGGGGCCACTTTACTCCACACAGTCATTCAGGGACCCAGACTCCTTCCCTCTGTGGCTTGGCCTCTGGGTCCTTGGAGTGTCTCCAGCCATCCAGTGGATAAGGGGGAAAAGCAAAGGGTATGTGTTGAGAGAGAAATAATACAGAAAGATCCTGTGTACTTTTCACTCGGTTTCTCCCAATGGTGATATCTTACAAGACTCTCATGTAACATCGCAGCCAAGGCTGACATTGATACAGTCAAAACAGAGAACAGCATCAGCACCACAAGCATGCCTCCTGCTGCCCTTTTACAGCCCCACCCTCCTCCCTTCCTCCTCCATCCCCTCCTTAACCCCTGGTAACCATGAGTCTGTTCTCCATCTCTATAATTTTGTCATTTGAATAATATTACATAGATATGGAATCATACAGTATGCAACCTTTTGAAATTCACTTTTTTTCACTCAGCATACTTCCTTAGAGATTCTTTCAGGTTGTACATGTAGCAATAGTTTTTTTGTTTTGTTTTGTTGTTGTTGTTGTTGTTTTTATTCTTGAATAGCATTGCATGATATGGCTGTACCACCATCTGTTTAACCACTCACCCGGTGAAGGAGAGTTCCAGTTTTGGGCTAGTATGAATAAAGCTGCTGTAAACACTTTTAAAGAGGTTTGCATGTCAACATAAGTCTTCATTTCTGTGAGATCAATGCTCAGGAACATAACTGCTAGGGTGGAAGGTGGTTGCATATGTAGCTTTACATTCCCACCAGCAATGGATGTGTGCCATACTCTCACCATCACTCAGTGTTGCTCCTGTTTTTATTTTAGCCAATTCGGTAGCTGTGTAATGATTCTCATTGTCATTTTACTGTACATTTCACTGATAGTTAATGATACTGAACACCTTTTCACATGTTTATTTGCTTTTGTGTATACTCTTAAGTGAAAGGTCTCCTCAGGTTTTTGTCCATTTTCTAATTAGATTGTGTACTTTGTGACAACGAAGTTCTGAGACATCTTTATGTATTCTAGACAAATGGGTATATGGTATGCAAATATTTTCTTCCAATCTAGCTTGTCTTCTCACTCTCTTAACAGAGTTTATCTCAGGACAAAGGTTTTTAATTTCGATAAAATCTAATTTGTCATTTTTCTTTTATGAATTGTGATTTTAAGTCAAACTTAAGAACTCTTTTCCTAGCCCTGCATCCCAAAGACTTCTTCCTATTTCCTCTAAAAGTTTTATAATTTTATGTTTTACGTTTACGTCTGTGATCCACGTTCGGGTGATTTTTGTATCATGTGAGAGGTTTTTGTGGGCCAGGCGGGCCTGGACTGGCATAGGGGGGCCTTTGGCACAGCCCTCAGTTCACCCGGTGACCTGGAGAGAGCAGTAGTGAGAGTGGGGGACACAGAGGTGCAGAAGCAGTGATGCCAGGAAGCCAGAAGGTTGGGCATCTGTTTTACAAGGGAGCAAGGACGTGAATTTCTAATAGTAGAGAACGAAGGGATTAAAATGAGCAGCTCTTGGGGTTAGAATGTGAATTTTATTCTGGGGGGTGACACCATCATCAGAGGTGGCTGTTAGTTCCCTCAGCCGAGGAAGGGACTAGAGAGAGAAAACTTCCTGCTTGTGTGGTGGACACTCATCCAGGAATCTCTGAGTGTGGCCCTTATTCCACATTTGTGGTTCCAGCTATAGCCTGGGGGAGACAGAGTCAATGACCTCCCCGGCATGGCTACAGATGAGGAGGAAGTTCTAGGGACACCCCGAGAAATCTCGGGAGAGAGAACCCGTTCTCCTGACTGTCTGCGCTGCTTGAGGTTAAGAATTTGTGTGACCCCTTAAGACATCCTGGAACTGTGTGGCTTCTTTGTTCCAAACTAAATCCCATCCTCTGGGCTTCCAACTTTGTGTTTAGTCTTGGCAAAACCATCCTCTTACTTCAAAGTGTAAGTGTAAGAAGAAAGAAGGCAAACAAGTCTTCTCTTCAGGTCACTCTCCTTGAAGCGTGCTAGTGAGAGGCGAGTGGGGACAGCCATCCCATCCCTCCCCAACTCCCCAGGGACAATCACTCCACACTTGGTGGGTGGGGGAGGGGGGAAGATGAACAGGAACCATAAAAAATAGTTGCAAGCTTTGCCGAGCCAGACATGACAGTGACATCTCCTGGTCATGGCTTTGGGGAGCACATCCTTTAAGAAGGAGCAACCCTACAGCATCTGAGAAAGACTTGGGGGCTGAGGGGCTGGAGGTTGTGCTTCTTCCCCCTTGCTCTTACCCCGCACACTTACCCCCGTTGCTATACCTGGAAGCACGATAAATACTTCTGGAACAAATCACCTCGTTCTCTCTGGATACACTGGAGCCTGCATTTAATCGTTCAAAAGGGAGAAAAGAAAACCTAATATCCTTCAAACTTCAAGTTTAGTTCAATCAAATTTAGTTCACTTCATCTAAAACTTGTAGTCAAAGAGTAGATACATAATTGTGCCCCAGTGGCTCCTAGAGGGACGTACTCCTAATAATCCCATATTTGCTGCCTCGTGTTCCTATGTCCAACAATGACTCGTCTAGCAGAAGGAACCATTCCCTGCAGTCAGGCAGCTCGACTCCTGTGACTGCTCAAAGTCACTACAAACCCAGCCTTGTTCTTGGGGGGAAATGTGTGTTGCCTCCCCCACACAGAGATGATTTCAACAACTGCACTGGGCTCCAGCAGTTTCTTCTCTCCCAGCTGTCTCTGCGTGATCTCTTTAGGATGGGGGTGGAGGCATACTGCAGTCGCCCATTTTTCCATCAGCTTGTTTCTTACAAAAGGTCACCTAAGCCCCAGAACTCCAGCCTTTGCCCCCGCCCCTAGCCTTTGGCCTTGGATTCCTTTAATGGGCTTCCTTGCTATCAGTCAAGGCCGGTTTGTCAGTGAAGGAGACCAAAGTTTTGCCACCACAAAATGTGACTTTTGAGTTATGACTTTAAGCTGGTTATTAAGAAACAAAAGACTCAGAAAAAACTTTTGACCTTCTCCTTTTCCTGCCTCAGGAAATTCAGATGGAAAGTTTTGCTTCAGGAAGGGAATCACAGCATATCCACCTTATTATTCTTATTTGAATCAAGTATGGCGGATAGGAAGGATCCATGCAAAAACCTGTTCTGCTGGATTCTCCCCTCTGTGCCATTGTTTCTGGGTGGCCTAGGAGAACTTTGTTCGTCTACCTGTGAATCGCCTATTTCCCCTTTGAAATCTCAGACCCTTGCCCCCCTTCTTTGTCCAAAATGGCATATAAACTTCAACTGTCCGATGCACCTTTGGGTCACATTCTTATGGACCCCTGCATGTACATACTATAATAAACTTTGGAATTTTTTTTTCCTGCCAGTCTCTCTCATGTTAATTTGATTATTAGCACAGCTAGAAGAACTGAGGGAGAAAATTTTTTTTTATATACCTCCACATCAGGGCGAGGAGTGAGGGTGGGGGGGGGGTTAGGGGAGGAGAGAGAGAGAGAAAGGCGAGGGTAAGGGCGGGAGAGGAGGGGGGAGCAGTGCCAAGTTCAGAAATGTCTGTGTGTGTGTGGTCTGAGGCTATTCCTCATTTCATGAAATCCATGCTTCATTCTTGGCTCAGTCAAACTTTGCACGTCACTGAATGAGTCCCTTATCCACTTTCCAAAACACTGAAGAGGTTTGAAAGGGCTCTGTGGGTAGACGGTTACTATCAGCAAAAAGCAAACAAGCCAGCATATTTAGCTAAGCATTTTTTAATATTTAAACATAATCACCTTCAGCTAGTCCTGCACAGTTGTGGCCAGCGAGGGAAGAAGGCAGGAGGAAGAAACGCTGCAGATTTTCCTTTTGGTGCCTCTGCTTTCCCTTTGAAGGGCTGCCCATGGCTAGGCAATGAGGTTTCTTGCTCTCTTGGGACTGGGCTGCCCCAGTGAGAGAAGCTGGAAACGAGGACCTGTCTGACCTCCAAGGACAAGAGACCCCTGGGGCAGCTTGCTGTAGAATTCACCCGCAGCCCCTTCCTAATCAGATGTTGTCTGAGCCTACGGTACAGTAGTGTTTTCCACTCTTGGAAAAATAAAAAGGTCTGGCAAGCTTCTCCGTGTATAAAAAGAAAGCTTTCTGATGGCAGCATAATTAAAACGCTGAGCTGGGAAGCTGTGGGTGTCCAAACCTGGAAGCACGTACAGCCAATGTGCTTCCTGTGTACACGGCCTGGCACCCACTCCTGCCGCTGACGGCCGGAGGATCGCCTCCCCTGCGGCTAGCAGAGACCACACCCCACCCAGCTGCCACCCTCCAGTGGCAGGATGGCACCAGACACCCACCCACAGGACTCATTCCACCAGCTGGAAGTGGCTTTTTGGTTTATGGAACAAGACAGAACTGTAAAGTCAGTCTTTCTCGTCAGCCAGAAAAAAGTCAGTGCTCCACCCCCATCGAACCAAAGGAGGCTTCTAGAGGCCACCCCCAGGCCCACCCTAACCAGCCAGACTCCAGGGCCAGACTCTGCTTGTGCCATCCAGAGCTCTGAATGGGCTCCCTGTCTGCCAGAGCAAACAAGATCCTCATGGGTGGGGCCGGAGGTTACGAGGGGACCCAGAGGAGGACAGGGGACTTTTTCTCTCTGGATGTTCCCTTAGGGAAAACCTGCCAAGGGGTTTGCCAGGGGATTTGCCAAGATTATAGATTCACCGATAAATGGCCCCATTCAAGGAAGACAAGGCCCAAAGGGCTTTTATAATGCAACAGCTTCCCCATGCCTCAGCCAGAGCCACCTCCCGCCCACCCCAGGCTGCCACCCAGGTTTCCTCTCGACCGCGGTCTCACACAGTTTATCTGCCTAATTTCTAAGTGTTCTGTGTTCTGGGACACAGTTTCCTAGCTCTAGCTTCTCTTTTCCTGTCTGTGAAATGTGGGCACTGATGTCTGACTTGCAGGCTTTTGCGGCTTAGAAAAGGGCTCCGCTTAGATACGGGCTGGCCTTAGTAATTCTTTAATGAGTGAATGGCTGCTGCTGTCATTATTATTTACACCTTGAAGCAGTTTGGGGAGGTCCCACAGCCTTGCTGACGACCCAGGGGATGGAAGGCAGCAGGAAGCCTGAGGTCCTACTACTGGCTGTCACCTCACAGAGCCCATTTCCCATGGGAATGGGTGGGTGGGCAGTGAGGACGAGGTGCTGGTGTCTGACATTTTCTGACTCCATGCACCTCCTTCTTCCATCTCCAGCCCTGGAGAAGCATGCTGCCTGTCCACACCCCAGCCCTGGGCCCTGGCTTTAGGACCTCAAAGGTCCCTTCCCCCCGAGTTCCACATGGCCCTGATCTGTGGTGCATCCTCTGGCATCCCAACACAGAGCACTCAACAAGTGGGCAGGGGACAGGTGAAGGCAGGGAGGACCCAGTTCACTACCAGCCCCTCCTCTCAAACCAGTTGTACCACGTGTCAGGACAGTGTCCTGTGATCCCCTTCCAAGGAGGTTGCAAAAAGGCGGACTTCTTGAGTCTGTGGCCCAAGGGGGGTGGGCAGTGATTTGAGACCATAGAATCCCTTAGACAGCAATGCCTTCCATTGGGAAATCTATAGGGTAAGGAGAACCAGAGCGTTCTGCAAAGAGTGGGTGCTTAGGAAATATCTGCTGACCTCCATTAGTTTATCCTGGAAGGAGAGGGCAGAAAACATAACAAAAGAGTGGCTAAAAGGATGGAATTTCAAACTGTGAATTGTCAGAAAAGCACCCCTGGCAGGCACCGGGAGGACCGGAGCGGTGTTGACCCAGGGCAGGTGACCTAGCATTGGTGCTTCAGCCCCTCCAGCTGTCCGGGTGCCAATCCCTGTCCCTGTGATTGGGAGGAAAGGCCATGGTGTGCGTGAAAAGGCTGGCTTAGAGTCAGAGCACAACAAATGACCCTCATGTGTCTTATCCTTCTGTAGGGGTAGGATGAGAACCACATCACAAGCTCCTGGAGAATGGTCTCCCCACCCCATCCCTGTGCTGTGACATCTCAATTTGGGACCCAGAAGCTCAAGCATCTTTATGTGTGCCTCTTTAGCATTTGGTTCCTGGGCCCTGTCCCACCCCGTGGTGGGACCTCACTGCCAGATGGAGCATGTCCAAGGGGCTCTGGGCTCGGCCACTGGCTGGCGGACTCCTTAAGCAGGACAGATATACCGATGACCACCAGGCACCACATTCTTCCTCCGAAGCTACCATGAGAAAAACTACAAACCAGCAAAAAGACCATCAAACAAAACGGATTTAATAAATTAAATATAACTGTACAATGGGATATAACACAGCTAGCAGAAAGAAAAAAACTAGAGTGGTCAAGTGCTAATTCGAATGATTTCTCACGTGTAATAAGTAAATATCAGTGAGAGCTAGAGTGGTGGGTATAGGAAATTCTTTTTTTTTTTGTAAATAGGAAGTACATAATCTTTCCTGGTTTAGGAGTTAGCATTTATCTGCAGAAAGTGCAACCGTTAGAAGCCTCATCTGGGGAAGGGCACCTGGGATTACACTGTACATTTCTCTGCTTTTTTTTTTTTTTTATCTCTCACTTAGTGCTTTTAGTTAAATGACAAGAACCACGTGTGCTGGTTACCTGAGGCTAAGGACACTTGCATGAAATTTTATGTTTAAAATAAAGCAGGAGTTGATGGGTGGGAAGGAGACAAGAGATCTCTGACAGAGTTCAGTGTATTTGTGAGACTAGAAGCAGTTTCAGCTCAAGTTTTCTCTGATTGATATGAGTATCCTCCAGGTGAATGTATGTGAATTATACACCAATGATGAGAACCCAGGAAGGAAACTTTCTGTTCTGTCTACTCCCTTTCCCACCTACCCACCCACAGGACTGTAGTGTTGCCACCCTGTGGTCCCCTCCAAAAAAAGAAAAAGAAAAAGAGAGGAAAAAAAGAAAACAACACTGCTGCTAATAATAAAATCCTTCCCTCCTTCCCTCTTCCCCAGGGGGCAAATCCACTCTGTGTTTCTCCCTTTCTCCCTTTGGTGCTGCAGGTAGAGGCAAATTAAAAAGATGCAGAGGAGCGATTTACTCACATGTTAAAAACTACAGTTGGCAATGAAAAGAGTCATCTTCCTGGTACTCAAAAAACAGTTTGCACAGCACCCCCCCCCCCGAAAGCTGTCAGTGCGCCAAAAGGTGAAACAGCTCCTGTGACCCACACCTCCCAGAAAGACCCCATCTGGAGGTGGGCATTCCATTGTTCCAAACCAGCTCTAACCTCCTCTGGTTTACCTGCCCTCAGCTTTGAAAGAAACCATGAATTCAAGTCACCCTGTATGTCCTGAGTGCTTCCTACAGCTCTGCATAGTGAACGTAGATGCGAGATAGCGGCTAACCTCATGGGGTTTCCAATTAACTGAGTCTCGTCCTAGATAAAGCAGAAAGTTACCATAATTATGGCAGAACTGATTGGGTCCAGCCAACAGGCCAGTCCTGCTGCCTAACAAAATCTACTCTGGGTCAGGACACCTGGATGATACTCCTGGGCTGACAACTAGCTGGAGGCTAATTTGGGGCAAGTCGCTTCTCCTTTTTTGTTCAGTTTCCTCACCTACCCACAGCATGGGTGGTGGGGGCAGCTTATGCTTGGAGAAAATATTGTGCATGTAAATGAACCAACCAATAAACCTCTGTCTATCTGGCATACATGCCCAAGTGAACAAGTGTGTTTATTTTGGGGAGTTGGCTTTTGGGACAATGGGGAAAAGCCATGCCCGCCAATCAAGGTGGGTAGAAACAGGAGGTTAAAATGAATTTGTACCAGAGAAGGCTTGCTGGATGAGAAGGAAGCATCTTTTTGCATGTGAGGTGCCCTGAGGAAAAAGGAATATGGATGAGCACAAGAAGAAAGAAGGAGCTCAGAAGCCTTACCTCAACTCTGGTAAAAAAAAGGATCTGAAAGTTTGGAGTTAATGTGGGGAAAGGTATGGGAAAAGAGCATTGCCAGGAAAGCCTCCCTGAACTTCAAAGTCTACCAGACCCAAAGAAGAGAGCAGAATCCAAGATCTGGGCAGAACGGGGAAATGGCCCGTTAGAAGCGGAACATTGTGCCTTGAGAGACACAGGGCTGGAGGGAGCTATCCGCTGGCCTCTGTGTGCCGCAGTTCTCTGGTGCTCTGCTGGCCCCTACAGGGGTACATTATAATAAAGGCCACCAAACAGATGTCCATATCCGTGCTCTGCTCCTGACACAGCCGAGCTGCATTTTTAGCTGATTTTCTGAGGAATCAAAGATTGCTGTGGGGAAGAGTTGTAGAGAGGATGATATGGTGACTGAGTTTTGGTCAAGGTTCAGGATACTGCTTTCATGCTTTACGGCTCTGCAAGGTGCTTTCTGTGCTGTGAAAATCGTGTGGGATGCCAGCCTTACTAAAGAGACCAATGAAGGGGAAGAGTTGGAGTGCCCGGTGGGGGGAAGCGGAGGGGAAGAAGGTCAGCCAGATCTTATGATCAAGAAAGGTGACGACACTCTGAAGAGCCTACAGAGTCTGCTCTGAAAATGCTAGCTGACACTGATGTGTAGCAAGCCACCTCTGTGACAGGAGCTGCTTTAAACATAGTCCAGTTCGCTCAGTTCATTCCCAACCCAGGCCTGCAAAGCAGAAATGTCAGATGATTCTTTTAGTTCTGGCTCTATGTGTGAGGAAACTAAGACATAAATTGGTTTAGTGACTTGCTCATAAATTTGTTGCCTAATGAATCACCACAAACTTAGCAGCTTAAAACAAAGCCTGTTTATTATCTGACAGTTTCCTTGTGTCAGGAGCTCAGGTACAGCTTAGCTGATGATGAGGGTCTCTTCTGAGGTTTCAATCAAGGTGTCAGCCAGGACTGGGATTTAATCGGGAGATTCAACTGGGAAGGATTTGCTTCCAGATTCACATAGTTGTTGGCAGGTGGCAGTTCCTTGTGTAATGTTGGAACGAGGGCCTCGGTTCCCATCTGACAGCTGGCCAAAGGCCACCCCACTTCCTTGCTTCGCGGCCTTCTTTTTATGATTCCTTACAGCACAGTGGCTTGTATGACCAAAGCCAGCGTGGGGAATGTCTATTATCAAAGAAGCTACAATCTGATGCAACATAATCATGGAAATGATATCTCATCACCTTCATCTTATTCTATTGGTTAGAAGTAGTCACAAGCTCCCATTCATGCTCAAAGGGAGGGATTACACAAGAGCGAATGCAGGGGGGAGAGTCATTGGAGGCCGTCTTCAGGTCTGGCTGCCACAGTAAGCTGTGTTTAAATCCAGGCAGTATGACAGCAAGACGTAAGTGCCTAACAGCTATGCATTTCTCCCAATGACGGTTTTGGCATTTCTGTGTGGTTCCGGATCCTCAGTGCTGACCCTGTGCCCATCCCTCTGTCGTGTGCCCTTATTATGAACTCACAGAGCCGTTGTAACAAGTAGCAAAGCTTTTCCTGGCTTCCAGCCCCCAAATTAAGGGAAGGCACAATCTGCTACCGAAGGATTCCTAAACTCCCCAGACTTTATCAGGCAGGGTCCGAACAGGAAGCAGAAGGCACACCTAAATTCGAAAAATTAAAGGAGTGTTTCTGTGTTCCTTATAAGGTGTGGACAGGTGCCTGGTAGCCATGCAGTGGAGCTGTTGCCACCACCAGACCTAATGGCATGAGAGAAGGAGAGGTTGCAGGAACCTGGAAGGAGAGAGACGTGAGGAAGATGCCTCCCTGAGTGGTGACCCTGCAGGGAGGAGTCATAGCAATGAACACCCTGGCCTCCCTCTCCCGCCTCCCTCTGATCTCCAGCTGGGGCCCCCGTTGGCCAACCCCACCCAGAAACAGAGGGTTTAGTAGCTGCGGAATACATTCCACACAGACAAGACTCCCGAGTCAGAAGCCAAGTAGGGAGGACGAGGGTGGATGGTGGGCTGGGGTAGGCAGCAAACAGGATTCCCTGCACAAAGACCGTTCCCTCAGCCAGTTCCCTAGAAGGGTTCAGTGTTTGCCCAACCTTGGCGGGGAGGGAAAGACTTAAGAGCAAGGAAAATTCAACGTTAGTCAGAAAGGAAAATAGAGCCTTTTCTAACTTTAGATAGGAATGTATAACTTGACTCATTACAAGTTTAGTTTGTCTCAAACTTCCAAAAGCACATCTATGACTACAAAATGAGGCAAGCTACTGTTTTGTGTGATTCTAAAGCTGCTATAGGCTCCTACTGTAGACCCAAAGCCTAGAACTTAATTTATAATAATAATGCTGCTGCTGTTGTTGTAAGAATTCTATAGCAAATTTAAATCTTATAGGCCGCCTTAAATATATTATCTCACTTAGGTATCATGCGTTGGAGAGAAGCCACCAATTTCATTGGCGCTGGAGGGAACCATCAGAAATAAGAAATTCTTAAACAGGATCTCGTGTTTGCCTGGCATGTGGTCACTAATTTCCCTGCCCTGTCTTTTTCATTTAGCAAAGTTAGGAGATTTAAGAGTTTTGTCTAGCCCAGTTCTGGCTGTGCTCAGAAGAGGCAAAAATATGTGGCTCTGATGATCATCATTGATCTAGTGTACTGTCTGCTAGAGATGGTACATCCATGGGATGAAATAATAAGCAACCTTTTAAAAATGATGTGAAAACCTTCATTTGACGTGAAAAGATAGTCATTATATACAATTGAGTGAAAAACACCTACGGAAGACTATTGTACAATGAGACTCAAGTTTTTGAAGATTTCAAATATGCATGCTTTTGTGTGTGTATCTTTCTGTGTGTGTGTTTATTTTTAAGTCATAAAGAATAGATATGAAAATATTTTTTTTCTCCTCTTTAATTCTTTCTCCACCCCACTTCCACCCCTGACCCGTTGATGTTGGGGATTCTTCTTAAGAACTGGATTTCTGAAAATGGGGCATCGCAGGCCCCTCTCACACACTTGCTGAGTTCACGGAATGTACCACGGGCCTTGGTGCATCTGGAGTGTGGTTTGTGGCTCCACTTGGAGTGCGAACCCAGGGCCTTCTGTGTGCAAAGCAGACGTGCTAACCACTACACCATGGAGCCACCCCCTGAAAATATTATGAAGAGTTACTTTAACAGGTAGAGTACCAGATAATCATCATTATCCCTTAGCTTAGTTGTATTTTAAAATCAACATGTACTTATGTAAAAAAAAAACAAAAACAAAATTGTGAATGTGTGGGAAAAAAATCCCTGCTTATATATAACACTTTGGAAATAGACCAAAGGGCTTCCATGGAACACAGTACTAGGTGTCCAGATCATATTGTGTTCTCTTCACCTAGAGCAAGGGAGAGCCCCCAGAGTCCTCTAGCCACCGCATGGTTATCCTGGTGCTTATTAAAACTGTGCATTCTCATAGGCAAGGAAGAAAGACTTGTCCCTGTGTCCCAGCTCAGAAAGCTGAGGAGACCAAGAGTGCCACCTGATTCTTCAATTCTTAGCATTTGGCCATATGTGCTTTATATCTCTCATAGATCGACAGATGATAGAAGATGAGAGAGAGAGAGAGAGAGAGAGAGAGAGAGAGAGAGAGAGAGAGAGAGAGAGAGAGAGAGAGAGAGAGAGAGAGAGATTTATTTGTACGTATCTATCTCCAGCACTTTTTTTTTTCAGAACTAGTTAGGGATACTCTTTTAGCCTTAACTGATACCACTGTACCCTTAAATGTTGTAGCATGAACTTAGAACAAGAACATTGTCTTATATATTATAAAATTCAGGAGATTTAGCATTATACAATACTATTATTCCAAATTATACTCATTGTTCTGATAATGTTCTTTGCAGCATTCTCCTACCCTACCCCCATCCATGATCCAATCTAAGATTGTACTTTGCATTTGTTTGTCATGTCTCCTTAGGCTCCTTTGGCCTTCAACTGGTGCCCACTCTTTTTATTTTTTTTTGTCTTTTACAATATCAATTTTTGTGGAAGACCACAGGCTCACTGTTGTGCCCTTGCTTTTGGTCTGTCTGATGTGACTTCATGAAGGAATTGGTTTTACATTTTTAGCAAGTATTGAATAATGTCGATATTGTTCTATAAAACCAAAGGTAACAGGTCTTCCTCCCTGGAATCTGTAAACATCATCGTTTATGGAAAAGAGGACTTTGCAGATGTGATGAAGTTAAGGATCTTGAGATGGGGAGATGATTCTGAATTGTCCAGGTAAGCCTTAAGTGCAACATGTGAATCCTTATAAGAGGGAGGCAGGGGGAGATTTCACAGACCGAAGAGGAGGAAATGATGTGACCACAGGGGCAAAGACTGGAGTGGTGTGGCCACAAGCCAAGGAATGGCAGCAGTCACCAGAAGCTGGAAGAGGCAAAGAATAGCTTCTCCCCTAGGTCTCTGGAAGGATCAGGGCTCTGCCAACACCTAAATTTTGGGTCACTGACAATGATTTCAGGCTTCCAGACTAAGAGAATAAATTTCTCTTATTTTATGCCACCGCATTTGTGGCAATTTTTTTTTTTTTACAGCAACCACAGGAATCTAATACAGCAGAAATAGCACAAAAACCCTGTTTTATCCTTACTGTATTATATCATGAGGAACATTATATTGGTTTGTCCCAGTTGTCATTTTGTTAACATGGATCACTTCGTTAAGGAGATGTCTTCCAGATTTCTCCACTGTGAAGTTACTATTTTTCCCTTTTAAATTAATAAACAACTCATGGGAAGATACTTTGAGACTATATAAATATCCTGTTCGCTGTCATACTTTCTCCCATTAGCTACAGCATCTAATGATGATCCTTGCCTGAATTAACTATTACTATAATGGTTTTAAATGGTCATTTTCTAAATCTAACTAATTACAAATTTACTAGTTGGCATTAGACTACAAGAAAGCACATTCTTTCTCCACATTTGTTTCTTTGTTCATTCATTTCCATCAATACAGACTCATACATACTCTTTTATTAAAAAGATCTTAATGCATTGTAATCACTGTTTATTTTGATGTTCAGATTATCCTAGATTTGGCCAGCGGGGGCCTTTTCAAGCAAAACTTTATGTCCTTTATTCTTCCCTTTTTGTCTTTTCTCTCTCTCTCTCTGCTCCCTGCCCCTACACTGTGTCCTTTTGACGTGTTTCCATCATTACTTTCTAGCACAAAAATATATTTCAAATTCATTTTATATTTTCCCTACTTGAGTCCTAAAAGGTGTCAGTTTTTCAAGGAACCTGGGCTTCCCTCAGTGGAGAATGGTATTTAGAAACTAAAATATGGGCACCAAGTGAGCACATATTCTCAAAACGTTTCATTTAGCACAGGCGTTTACTGATGTGTTGACTGTTAGGGCTGAGGAAAAGGGCTGATGAGTTTCTCTAGTCAGCTTTCCCAGTTATGTCCTGAGCTCTGTGTTTCCGCAGTGTTGTCCTAGGAGGGGGATGGGTTGGAGTAGGAAAGGCTCTGTGATGGGTTGATTGTGTTCCCCTAAATTCATATAAGTCCTATCCACAGTATTTCTGAATGACTTATTTGAAGATAGGATCTCTACAGAGGCAATTAAGTTAAAGTGAAGTCTTGGGATAGGCCCTAATCCAACATAACTGGTGTCCTTATAAAAAGGGGAAATTTGGACACAGAGATATGCTTAGAGGAAAGACAATGTGAATGAAAAAGACACCACCTACAAGACACCATTTACAAGACACCATTGACAAACCAAAAAGAGAGGCCTGAAACAGATCCTTTCCTCACAGCCCTCAGCAGGAACCAACCCAGCTGACACTTGACTAAGGACATCTGGCCTCCAGAACTGTGAGACAATACATTTCTTTTTGTGAAACTTTGCTATGGCCGCCAGGCCTCAGACAAAATGTTTTCATGTTGCTTTGATGATTTTGTTTGAAAAACAGTATCTATGGGTTTAAAATAAAACTTTGAGAATTCATTGTTCTCACCCACACTTCTCCCATTTCATAGGTAAAAATGTTGATCCCCACAGAAATGATTTCTTTGCCGCCTCAAAGCCTTTTCCTGTGACTCACGTTTCACTTTCTTGGAGATTGAAGAAGGAAGCGAAGGAAGAAAAGGAGAACAGCTGGACCAGTGTCTCTATGAGGCTGCATATAGCTCTGAGGAAGAACCATAGCTGTTTAGGCTCTGAAAGTGGGCAAGGCCAGCAAGGTCCTGTTCTGCTGCAGTATCAGGAAACCAGGGTAGCTCTGGGAAGATGTGATTCTCTTCACCCTCTTCTCGTGCACAGCCTGGCTCTGACTGCACTTCAGCATCTATTTACTCCTGGGCCACCCCTGTGATCTAGGACAGGTCCAGGAGGATTGATTGCTGTGTTCCTGGGGACTGTCAACCTCCAGATGTTCTGAAGCAGCCATCCAAAGATTACAAAATTCATTGGTTACCTTCATCCTTTCCCCTCCACCTCTCCTCTTCTCTATTTCTTGCCCCACACCTGGGGTATTTGTGATGGGTAAGGATGGAGATACTTCTGGAGCTTTGACTTTTTCAAAGTTCTGGGTCAGTACAACCACTGTTGCTTAAGATGGGATCATGTCTTCTCTAGCAGTTTTTCACAAATTTCTTAGGCCATTTCTCTCTTCTTTGTCAAGAAAAGCTTGCAACAACTACAGGTTCAAATTGTCACAGATTATTAGTAGGAATATGTTAATTTAAAAGAAGCTTGTTTGGGGAATCTCACAGTGCCCCTGCTTTTTGTACTGATTCCATCCCAAGCTATTGCTTCCACAAGGGTTCTGAGGCTGCTCTCAGCCCTCAGTGCTATAAGCAACATGGGATCTAAAATATTTTGCTCCAAGACATCCTCATTTTGATGACATTGATCAGGGTCATAACTGGGTTTCATTCCTGTTCTTAAACTGCATTCCTCATAGAAAGAGTGGGAATGCCTCCACCTCTGGAACAAAGAGGATGGGACCATGTCCTATCCTTGTCTTTCTATAAATGCTATCATAACAAATGGGTGTGGCTGGGTCCCAATGTCGCTTTATTTGCAAAAACAGGTCTGGGCCAGATTTAGCCTGTCAGCTGACAGTTTTACCCCTTGTTGACAAGTCACTTTACCTCTCTGATCCCTAATGTCTTCGCCTGGAAATTACCCAAATGTACTTGTGACTTTCCAGCTTGTATATCCCAGATAGAGTCATTGGAACAATACGATTGAAACCCCCACTTTTTTAGGGATGGTACACCAGCCCTCTCTTACTGTGTCTTCTAGAATCCAAAAGTGGATGTGTGTGTGTATGTGTGTGTGTGTACACATATACACATCATATATACATATATATCCCAATAGAAATTAACAATGCCATAATCCTTCTGCTCTGTGTGACCCCTTCATGCGCTCATAGAGCTATTTATGCTCACTCACACCACTGGCCCGCACAAAGGCTGTGGCCCTGTTGCCAAAGTTCTACTCAAGGAGCTGTCAGTACCATGGCTGAATTCCTCCATGCAGGTACCAAAAGCAGTGTCTTCCATGCCCCAGGCTGCCTTTGATGGCCCCATCCCTAGGGAAATCTGCTCCATCTTCCCAGTGGGCATGAGAATTTTCCTCCTGTGGTACTGCTTCTTGGTCTCTGAAGCTGCGGTTCTTTCAGTTTTGCCCCCCTACAAAGTGGGAATCCCTACAAAGAGGCCTTGGTGTCATCAGGGACAGTAGGGGATACTCCTGCCTGAACCCCCACTCCTCCCTTCTACCACACAAAACATTCATGTTGAATACCTTCCTCATGCCAGGAAACTCTGCACTCAGAGATTGCCCTGCAATCTTGTTCCTCAGAGATTTCCTGGCAATTCTTTCTTCCAAGTCCTTCAGATGCTTGAATCTCATTTGTGCCTTAAGTTCTTTCCAGGGGAATCCCAGGAAAACCAAGAGATTTGGCTGGACTCTAGTTTATGTGACTCTGAGAATATGGTCACTGTTAAGGCTTTTGTCTGCCCTGAGCACACAGGAGCCCCCTAAGAGCCAACATCCAACACCATAGCTCACCATATGTCTCAAGTCATCCAAGACACCTCCACCTCACGAAAATAAGGAACTTCCAGTTATATCTCGAGACCCTGCAGTTCTCAATGCCTGTGTCTTTCTAGCAATAAATAGGAGGAGAAACAGCAAAGTATTGGAAAGTCTCTTGGATGCACTAACTGGTGTAATCAGAAAAATAGGGGAAGTCTTGGCCACAGCAATCAGACAAGAAAAAGAAATAAAAGGCATCCAATTAGAAAGAAAGAAAGAAGTAAAAATGTCATTATTTTTAGATTGCATGATACTATATAGAGAGAACCCTAAAAATTCCACCAAAAAAATGTTAGAACTGATAAATTAATTTAATAAAGTAGCAGGATACAAAATTAATATTCAAAAATCGATTGCGTTTTTATACACCAATAGCAAACTATCAGAAAGAGAAACTAAGAAAACAATTCTATTTACAATTACATCACAAAATACCTAGGAATAAATTTAACTAAGGAGGTAAAAATCCTGCACACAGAAAGTTATAAGATACTGAAGAAAGAAACTGAAGAAGTGACAAATAAATGGAAGCATATACCATAGTTAAGAAGAATTAACATTGTTAAAATGTTCATATTACCCAAAGCAATCTAAAGATTCAATGTAACCTCTATCAAGATATCAACAGCATTTTTCACAGAACTAGAATAAATAATCCTAAAATTTATATGAAACCACGAAAGACCCCAAATAGCCAAAGCCATCTTGAGAAAGAAGAACAAAGTTAGAGGCATCATGCTCCCTGATATCAAACAGACACAAGGATCAGTGGAACAGAATAGAGAGCCTAGAAATGAGCCCATATCTATATGGTTAATTAATCCATGACAAAGAAGGCAAGAATATACAATGGAGTAAGACAGTCTATTCAATTAATGGTGTTAAGAAAACTGGACAGATACATGCAAAACATGAAACTGGACCAACCTTCTTAAGCCATATATAAAAATAAACTCAAAATGAATTAGACCTGAATCAGTTTCACCTGAAGTAAGAGTACAGGGCCTGGAAGAGCCAATGTGCCAAAGCATTCTGTAGGCCACAAAATACTGTCGACCCTTGAACAACACGGGTTTGAACTGTGCAAGTTCATTGATATGTGAGTTTTTTTTTCTCAATTGACTGCAGTTCAATTGACCCAAGCAGTTCAAACCTCTGTTGTTCAAGGGTCAGCTCCATGGTCGGGAATTTTTGTATGCAGAGGGCTAACTGTAGTTATATGTGGATTTTCTACTGTGTAGAGGTCGGTGCCTCTAACCCCCACATAGTTCAAGAGTTAACTGTAAGTACTACGAAGCTATCTCCTTTCTTCCTTCTTAGGTATTTTTCTTTTCCTGCCACAACTGCTGCCTTTATACCTCTCCACCAAACAAACATACCCAGGTACCTAGGGTAATGCTATTCAGGGGTGTCGCTTGCTGTCAGTTGTATTTTGTTCTATTTTGTTTCTTTTCTCTCTCTCTCTCTCTCTCTCTCTCTCTCTCTCTCTCTCTCTCTCCCCCTTTAAGAATACTAACTAGAAAATGTGAAAATTAAAGCATGGTAACTGACTATCTCTTATCTATTACTGTGAAAGATATCATCCCAAGTCTTAGTGGATTCAAATGACAATGATTTATTATTTCTCTTGGTTCTGAGGGTTGTTTTCTCTGCTGGCTCATCTGGGCTTACTCATGTGGCTGCACTTAGCTGGAGGGTCAGCTAGGCCAGGAGATCCAACAACAACTCATAAATAAGTCTGGCAGATGCCTCTGGCTCTTAGCTGGGACACCTCAGTTCTCTTCCACAAGGCTTCTCATCCTTCAGGAGGCTGAACTGGCTTTCTTATATGGTGGCCTCAGGGCTGTGCCCAAAGCTGGCAAGAGTGGATGCCGCAAGATGTTTTAAGGCCTAGCCTAGGAGGTCTCATAATCCACTTCTGATGCAGTCAAAGCAAGTCACATGTCTTGCCCACTTTGAGGGGAAGGGAAACAGACTCCACCACTTGATGCAAGAAGTAGCCAAGTTCTTTCATAAGAGATCGTGGAATAAATTGCCACAGTATCTTTGAAAACATCTGAAGTAGCAACACAGGTACGAAGTCCTTCTAAACAGTCCCTGTCTTGTCAGAAAGGCCATCTGGGAAAGGCTTACCGTCCTCCCTAGACAAGGTCTCTTTCATTGATAAAAACGCCTCTGCTAGTTAGGACTAGGTTGTGAGTGACAGAAACCCCATTTAAACCTGCTTCAGCCCAAAGGGGAAATGTTACTAAGCCTTTCGTGCCTCCATTTCCTCATCTGTTCCTATATAGTTGGGAGGATCAAAATGGGCTAATATATACAAAGCTCCTTCATTATAAATAGGAGGAAAATATTTCATTACATTAACGACATTTAGATGATACAAGACAACATATAAAAAGTCAAAAAACTTTTTGTTTCCTGAGAACTGAAATGATTAATTTGGGGGGAAATATGTATTAAGGGTCTTTGTCTACAGGAGTCCAGCTTTTCCCATGGTTTCACTTTCTGTGGTTTTCAGTTACAGTCAACCATAGTACAAAAATATTAAATGGAAAATTCCAGAAATAAACAATTCATAAGTTTTAAACTGTGCACTTCTCTGAGTGGTGTGAGGAATTCTTGAACTTTCCCATTCCATCTTGCCCAGGACATGAATCATCCTTTTGTCTAGCATCTCCACGCTGCATATGTCCCCCACCCAATAGTCACCTAGTTGCTTTCTTGGTAATCAGGTCAACTGTGGTGGCATCACAGTGCTTGCGTTTAAGTAGCCCTTATAGTAGGCAAATGGCATGCCACGATGTCTACATCATTTATGTCATCTCATTATTGTGCAGGCATTGTGTCATCTCACATCATCACACTAAGAAGGCTGAGTGCAGTAAATGAGATATATTAAGAGAACGCATTCACAAAACTTTTATTATTGTTATAATTGTTCTATTTTATTATTAGTTTTTATTGTTAATTTCTTACTGTGCCTAATTTATAAATTAAACTTTGTCATAGGTATGTATATAGAGGAAAAAATCATAGGGTTTGGTAGCAGGTGCAGTTTCAGGAACCTGTTGAGGGTCTGAGACATATCCACCACAGATAACGGGGGGACGACTGTATTTCCGAAATGCTTCCTGGGAGTTTACGGGAGGGACATCACCTCTTTTATTTGTTCAACAAACATTTTTTGAGCTTTGCACACCACAGCGAACATTCACTGCTGATCTATTCAGAAAAAAGTTATTTTCTCCAATTTCCCCAAATCCCCTCAACCTCTACCCAAACAACCACTCAGAAATAACCAAAATTAACCCAGTCCATTTTGCTATGGGTCAAAAGAACAGAGAAAATTCCTGAGCAATTCCTGAGTTAAATACCACAGACTTTAAGCCGCACTCAGGTACAGGTTTCATGGGGAATTTGGCCCCCTTGACTTTTTCCCCTCACTTATACCATAGCTTTTGTCTATTTCTTTCCTCAAGTACCAAAATGAATTGTTCTTGAATCATCCCTGGGGGAAAAATCTTTACCTCTAAAGGGGATGGTTCTTTCACTAGCTACCGTGTTTTATCATCATGGCTGGGTCACTGAAGCCTCAGAAGTGGCCAGCAGGACTGATCCAAACACAAGTAAGACCCACATAGCCACTCAGGCCCTCCAGAGAAACAGCTGAATGAGGTCGGATGTTCACCCTTTCAGAAAAATATTTGAACACAGCTGTTACCCTCCTTTCTACCACCCATGTGGTTATGTTTTTAAATATGGCTTGAACTTGAAGCAGTTTCCATTTATAAAAATTCTTTAGCAAAATGCTCTTTCCAATAACAATATTCCCATGTGGGCCTTTTGCTTCTGATATTTTCCTTATAAATGAATTTGTTAAAACAGAGTCCTCTTGTCCTTTGGTTTTTGTGTGTGTGTGAGTACCCCCACTCTTCGGTTCTGGGATTGCCTGCTCCAGCACAAGAACCCAGAAAGGGCCGGCTTTCTTACTTGCATTCTTAGGAGCCTATCTTACAGGATTCCAACAGTATGCACTGGCTCTGGGCTGGGTGTGTGGCAGCGTCCACACAGCCACAGCTGCATGGCCACTGGCTCCCTTTTAGAGTGTGTGGACCAGCAGTCTCCATGTGGTACCATGCATTCCTTGTCCTGCTTCTCTCCACAGTCTTCTGCTCTGGAAAAAAGAGAGAGGAGAGAGAAGACAGGCCACCTTGGTAGTTTCTGCCCCCAAATATCAAGTACCTCTGGATTGGTGATTCTACCACAGTGGTCCTCAAACTTGGTTGGACTGTGGAATCACCTTTTAAGAACTCAGGGCTGGGCCTCACCCATACTGCTCAGGGAAGATCCCCTGCAGGAAGCACCCCAACAGGAGTATTTTTGGAAGTTCCTCAGGTAATTCCACTGTGCCGATAAGACTGAGAACCATTGCCCAGGGGACACCCCACAGCACCCTGCCCCCAGGATGTAGGGTATCAAATTGGGGCACACAGTGGAATGCACGTTTGCCAACAACTGTTTCCATAAAACTGACAAGCCCTGTAGGGATTTGGCTGTCAGGACAGGCTTCTCGCCATGCAGATGTTTTCTGTCTGCCACATGGGGATTTGGGTCAAGTTAACTCCAAATGGTCTTATCACTAGAATTGCATAACATCATTTGCAAAGGGTGCTTTTCTTCCAAGCTTAGAGATGAGGATATTACAGGAACATTCATCTTTGGTCAGTACAAAACTCCTTATATTCACTGAGTTATGAAATCTGGAGCCATAAATCAATTAATGTCTTTGTCAATATTGCATTTTTTTGAGTATGAAAAGTCACAAACAGAAATGTAAATTTATATAAATATATATGCATACTGTACAATGTATATTATACTTACATATATGAGTATATACTATACACACATAATATCTATGTGTGTATAGTATATACTTTCTAGAAGTAAGGAGAGTCCTCAACAGCAATGCTGGAGTTGTTGAGCCAAGGAAAACTACAGTAAAGTAGATTGTACCCAAAGAAAATTATCTGCAGTTGAGCAATGACTAGAAAGCCTTTGAAAACTAAAATCAAAGACATTTTATAATAGTGGAACTTGCTGAATTAGACAGGATTTCATTTTAGGGGTAGACATTAAATCTAAACAAGTGAGCAGAAGAGTGGAGTTGCACGGGCTCAAAACCCTCTGCTCTCCAGAGCACCGATGACAGCATGTGACGGGAGAGGTTTCTCAAGTACCAGCCAATGGACCACTGAGGTTTTTGAGGGCAGAGCTTCCTTATTTTGTTCTCATTGTCAGGCAAGTGCCCAGCTTTAAGCCAGACACACCTTCAATTAGCTGGAAATTTAAATGAGTGAATCCAACACTTATAAATATTAGCAACAAAACTTACAAATTAGGTTTCAGGTTTAGGAGTAGAATTCAAAATATTATTAGCATTACCTTGCTCCTACACATACACACTTTCATAATTCCACCAGCAAATTTAATTAATTATTTTTCTCTCTGATTCTTCCTAAAGAGCTATCATTATAAAGTCACTAAATCTCCTTGATCTTTAAAGGCAAAAATAATAATAATAATTTGATAAGAGAATAACCATGAAGTACCTTATCCTGGGTTCTACCATTAAGAGATGTGCAGATATTTTTTCTCCAGGTATAAGTCTCTCCATAAAACAGTTGTCCAGTCAGCTACTTCCTACCTCTAATGTGGGCATTGCAGGAAAATGGGGAAACTATATACCCACGCATTTGTGGAGGAAAGATATTTTAAATGTTTTTCAACCAATAATATTGTAAAAATACCCAGGAGACTTGTGATGTGGAGCCAGGAGTCTATGAGGTGAGGTTATGTCTGCCCTAGTCCCCTTTGAAGCTCTTAAAAACGTTGCAAATAGAGAATAAACCCAATCATCTGGAAAGGTGGAATGGGGGAGGGTCTCTATCCTCTGTGACTCAGGCTAGCTCTGGCTTTCAAAAAGAAAGCAAAGTATGCATCCAAGTAAGAAACATTTTTAGCATTTTAAGACAGGAAAGGTTTTGAGTCCTAGAAAGATTTTAACTTGCTTAGAGTCCTAACACTTCATAGTGCTGTAGGAACACCAAAGATTTTGCGTACTAGATTAATTAAACCAAATATTCTTTTTCACATTCTAATACAACTCTATCTCTTGAGAAACCTCAAGGAATTTGTTGTGGAGAAGACATAGGCCTGAGGAAAGCACTTTAGCTTCCTCTATCTTAATTGGGACTGAAAAACCAACAACTAGAATTGATGAGACTTTATTTCTTGTACAGAAATGTTAGGGTTTTTTAATGCCTACATTTATAGATCTGCTTAGGCCACCCACAATTTGCAAATAAGACATGCTTATAAGTTTATAAATAGGATGTTTGAAACTTGGTACATACTAGCTCCTGTAGCCTCCGGCTGTAACCTACTTCACTAAGCTAATTGACTCTACCCGATGTGTTTTATGCTTTCATGTATCACCGAATTTGCCATTCCTCTAACTGGCTTTGTCTTTCATGCCACCTAGCATCTGCCCATGCTGTTACCTCTACCTGGAATTTTCTTCCTTTTCTTCTCCACTAAGCAAATGTTTTGTCTTCTTTCAAAACCTAGAGTCCCCTTATTGTGAAGCCTTCCTTGGTTCTCCGGATAGATTCCATTGCTCTTTCTCACGCACTGCCTCATACTTCAGCTCCAGAGCACATTGTGCACTTAAGGATTATGACTTATCTTTCTACATGTCTGTCTCTGTCACTCGGCTTTGAAACCCTCAGGACAGGGATTATGTTTTATTTCTTTCTATCTGTCTGATGAGTAGTCTAGCACCTCTTTGATTGCTGATCTAGAAGTAATTAAGCTGGAAAGTTCCAGCAACATGTGGAAGTAAATCAAGAAAGAAGAATGTATGAAACCCAGGACACCGTGTCTTCAACCCACAAGAGCAAGAAAGGCAAGTCCAAGGGTGACAGTTGTGCAGCACACTCTGAGATCAACCAGTCGAGGATGCGACCAAAGAACGGAAGGTCCTAGAAGGAAGGACTTTGTGTGCAAGAAGAAACAGAGACTGCCTACTATCATGGTATCTAGGGCAGGGGATGGTTGTGGGAAGCTGAAGATATAATAATGGCAGGTAGAACACACACACAAAGTCTAGTCAAAATTCTAGGAAAAAAAACAAAAGATTTATAAGAAATGTTTTTTAACCAGAAAAGAAATAGTTCATTTTCTTGGAGCTGGAGTAAACAATATTTAAGTAGTCATACTTAAATATTTTGATTATTAATGTAATTACAAATAATGACATATCTCTTTCAGAACGTAGGTGGAGAGATGTAACTAAGTTCAGACCAATGAAATCTGAGCCTAAGTTGGCAGGATTTATGGAAAATCTCCTTAAAAGATCAAAAAGCATGTGAGGCATTCCCCTTTTCCTTTCTCTTGTCTTCTTTCTTGCCAGATGTAGAGTCCAGGATTCCTATGTTGGTTCTACAATCTTTTGGAATCCACGTTCTTTCTATCTTTCTGCTCCCTGTGTCTAGATTCTCTTATGTGAGAGATAAACAAATCTTTATCTTATTTAAGCAGCTGTTGTTGGACCTCTGTACTGGCAGCTGAACATAATTCCTATCTGATATCAGAGATACAGCACTTTATTTAGAGATACAGAACTAACCATCCAAAGAAACATTGCCCTCTCCAGCTGCATTAAACAACTTGGGACATGTACACTATTGATTGCATGTGCACCCCCTTGTCGAGGGGTGATGAGTTGAGCCCATGGGGAGAGCCAGGCCAAGTCCAGGGGTACATCCTCACAGCAGCAACTTTGCCTAATTCCTAATAGGATCCATATGTCTGGCCATTGATTTAAATGCAGTTTGAATTATAGAACCACTGTTTGGATTCAACTCCAGAGCTGATCTTTCTTCATATCTCTCTCTCCTCTCTCCTCACTTATATGTCTCAGCTGCCGTGGTCAGCCTTCTGCATCCCTGCTGTCCCCAGGAGAAACACTGTGAAGGGTTGTTCACATAGTGTGCTAAAGTAATCATTAACTTAAACTTTAAAAAAATTTTGTTCTACTTGGAAGAACAGTTCCTTTTAATGTCACAGAAAGCCCCTGTATGGACTAGTGACCCCCTATCTCCCATTGTCCTTAAAATAAAATCCAACAGTGGCTTCTATGATCTGTCCTCACCTGTCTTGCTGACCTCATGGTGACTTCACCTTCTTTGGTGCCACTTCAGCCATTGTGCACTTTACCCTCTTCTTCACCTTTCTAATGCCTATTTCCACCTCAGGACTCATGTGTGTCTTCTCTTTGCCTGGGATGTTGCCCCTCATTGATCAGCCACTGAATGTGGCTGCTCTTTAAAGGGGACCTGATCTTGAGGGAGGCTCTGTACCATGGTAGTCCCCAGAGGTGCTGACAGCTGAGGGCCATATGCCAGCAGTACTCCCAGCAGCTTCATTCCTGAAAGGGACCCTGGGTGACATCTCCCATTATCACTACACGTCAAGTGCCTACAATAGTACATGATCCATAGGAGGCACTCAACACATTTTTGAAGCATAGATGAATAAGTTAGTTACAGGTTTTGGTGGCTTGAGATTCAGCCTGTCTCCTTCAAAGAACCATTGCATATTACCACTCCAAACCATTATGTTTAATCTTAAATTTCAGTCCCTAAAGGACATGTTATTTCATTAATCTTGGAGCAGAGAACTGGACCAGAAGCATATCTTCCCTGTCCCAAGTGCCTTGCCACCAACCAGGGACAGAGACACACATATCACCAAACACTGCATGGCCGCACTCGCCTGAGGGCACACTGTCACCCTCACTGGCCGCTACGTGTTTCAGAAGGTCTTCCCTGATTCTCTGCTGCACCACCGGCTTTGGACCTGCTCCTGCACAATGCAAAGCAAAGGTGCTTCTACTCAGAGAGTTCTCCTTGGCTAGTTTCCTAACCAATCAGCCTCTCGATCTGATACCTCTGTCTTCCAGAGGATATTCTATTGTAACAAGAAGGTCCTTCATTCAGCACAGAAGATGACTCATCACAGAAAACATAGTAAAATAAATTCAGATGAAGATTAGCCTTAAATTAAAAAAATAGCCAGGGTTAAGCTTGAGAATGTGAAGTGTGTTTTGTTAGGAAATTAAACTAAGAGGAGACAGTCAGAAATTGTGAGGTAAGCCATGACCATGGGACTTGTTCTAGACAATGAGATATGCATGGAAGAGATGGGAGTGTCACCTCCAGGTGAAAGCTTTGAGCACCATTGTGAAAGGTTCTCCAAGTTCCCTTTGCCCAGTCTTGTCAATGGTGACAGCATGTGTCAGGATGGATCTTTCACCATCACAGGCCCACAGTGATTTTGATGCCCACATACAATGGACAAGAAGTGTCAGCAAAAAGCAAACTTTTGTCACTTGAATCATGGAGATGGGAAAATGTTTGTTATGAAGCATAATTTCAGCCTTCCAGACCAGTCAGTACCTTCTCTCTCTTTCTTGGGTTTCTTTTTCACACTAGCCACTTTTGCCAAGCCATACTGACACTTGGATTTACATTCAACATGGCTCTATGTATTGTGTTGCCTCTCCTAGTTACCCCAATATCTCTCCCCAAGCACCCCGGTGATTATCTCTGCTGCCCTAAAAGATTCCAGTTTTCCGTGGCCTGTCAGTGTTTCCCAAGTACTCACACCCCAGCTACTCTGGTCCTGACCTCTCATGTCCCCTTCTTGGTGCCAGCCTCTCACAGGAATCCTGCTTTTGGAAACAGTTCAGAGAAAGCTGGAAGCTCACTGGAGCAACTTCCCACCAGTTTCCCCATCGTATCTCTTACACCCTATTTCCTTTCCCCTCCTTAATCTCAGAGGCAATATACTTTCTTTAAAACAGAGGAAAAGAGATCAATCTACCTTGCATTAAAATTCACATTTGTGATTAGATAATTTCTTTTTCTAGTTCCGTGTCCCTGCTCCTAACTTCAATGCATGGTTCTAACTTCCTTTAAAATGTGACTCCAAACTCACCTCACCAAGGGAACATTTCAAGACCCATTGCACATGATTTCATTCATTCCTTTGTTTGCTGCCCACCCCCCAACTTAGCTATTCAAGAGTACCGTGTTAATGTCCCTTTGTTGATGAGCTCTCTTGTAAATGTGTTCTTTGAGTTTTTGTGCTACCTTTTCAGACTAAAGTTTACATGTAAGATTAGCAAAAAGGGCTTAGAGCTGAAATACAAGGGGATAAATTAATCTTTCACAGAGCAATATTAAAATAGCTTACTTTAGAAACAATAAAGAAGTCATTTAATTGGAACCTCAGTGGCTAAATCTGTTTGTTTTCTGTTTTGTTTTTTTTTTTTTTTTTTCAGGAACTTTGCCAAACACAGAGATCTATACATCTTAAACATCTAATAAATAGGTATAACTAGTTTAGAAAACATTTTCTGAAGCAAAATTTTCAATGACTTTCAGTGAGTTACTTTCACAGAAAATGTTTTGACAGTGTTTATTTTGCAATATGGTTGATGCTCAGCAATTTGCTCATTCATTCGATTATTCAAAAACACTTGGTAAACATTTACTGGGAACTTGGCACTTTGGGAAAGGCAAGGTATACAACAAGAAATAAAAGGAAATAAAAGGCCAGTGCCTACTTTTGTGGAACTTGACATTTCTTTATTCAAACAAGAGAAGGAGAAAGGGAGGCAGCTCCAAGGTCAATCGCCTTTAATGTGGATAGCAAATCAATCATACTTGGACATTTTGCTAAGTGCAGTGTGTGGCTTCCAGTTTCTTGAACGATCATATGCAGAGCAGAGATCAGGGGCAGGTACATATTACTAAAGTAAGAGTGGAAAAATTAAAGCAAAAGTTGGTCATTTCTTCTCCTTCATTTATTATCACTCCTACTATCATTAATAGCTTCCATTTTTGACCATCATAGGCACAAGTTGATGACTGCCTGGCCTAATATGATATCCTCCTTACCCTCTTTTGAAAGGTGATCCTTGATGCAAAGTAGGGCACTCATAGTCAGTCAGCTCCCTGAGCATGCTGAGGAACACAAGAGGTGAGGACACAATTTGAATGGAACTCATCAAAGACCTTCTTGGGATTTTTTTCTTTTTAAATTGGGGCCAAGAGAGAGAAGCCTCATTTTTTTCTCTACCTGTGAAACTGCAGACATGTGAGTCTGGAGCTGCTAGCAGCCATGGTGGCAGGTTTTTGGAGACAGCTGGAGATGGAAATGATGAATTCAATGAACTAAGGGAATCAGGGGATCCTCATAGCATTCACACTCTCCTCCCACTTCTAGGCTTGGTTACACAAACCAGTAAAGCAAACCCCTTCCTCTTTTCCCCCATAAATAAGTTCAAACTGGGCTCCTATCATTTTCAACCTAACAGTCTTAACTAACTGTAGTAGCCAACAAATGCTCAACACTTTACACAGTATCATTTAATCCTCACAAAGCACCTAAAAGGTGGTGATTATTAATTCCATTTTATAAAGAAATTAAAAGTCCACACAATTATACCACATGTTTTTATTATTATAGCACTCTTTCCTGATTTTCATGAAAGAAGCTTTTTTTTATTTGCAAATTAAATTTCTTTATTCAAAGTTTTCTAAACATTATTTCACAACTTCAATCATTTTAAAAACAAATTTTCCTATTTCTTCATTAGACTCTTTTTAAACTTTTGTCTCATTTTCTTATTCATTCAAAATAATATGTATTTTTAAATTATATATATTATTTTTAAATTTATTGGGGTAACATTGGTAAATAGTGTTATGTAAGTTCAGGTGTACTACTCTATAATGCAATATCTGTGTACCCTATTGTATGCTCCCCATCTGAAGTTCAGTCTCCTTCCATCATCTTGTATGTGACCCCCCACTTTACCCCCATCCCCTCTGGTAACCATCATTCTATTATCTTTATCTACTAGTTTATTTGCATGTTTGTTTTGTTTGTTTGTTTGTTGCTTTTTGTTTTATATCCCACATATGAGTGAAATCATATGATTCTTGTCCTTTTCCATAATTCTCTCAAGGTCCATCCATGTTGTTGAAAATGGCAATAATTCATCTTTTTTTATGGCTGAATAGTAATATTCTCTCCTTTATCCAATTAGCTGTCAAAAGACACTTGGGTCATTTCCATGTCTTAGCTACCATGAATAATGCTTCAATGAACTTAGGGGTACATATATCTTTACAAATACATGTTTTCAAATTTTCCATGTGAGTATCCAGAAGAGGAATTATATAGTAGTTCTACTTTTAATATTTTGAGGCACCTCCCAACTGCTTTCTAAAGTGGTAACACCAATTTACATTCCTACCAGCAGTGTTCAAGGCTTCCCTTTTCTCCAACATTTGTTATTTCTTGTCTTATTGGTAATAGCCATCCTAAGAGATATGAGGTCTCATTATGGTTTTGATCTGCACTTCCCTTATAGCCAGAGATGTCGAGCATTTTTTAAATATATCTGTTGGCCTTCTGTATGTTGCCTTGGAAAAGTGTCTCTTCAGGTCCTCTGCCCATTTTTAATTAGATCATTTTGTTGTTGTTGAGTTGTATGAGTTCTTTATATATTCTAGATATTAGCCCCTTATTGGAGGTATCCTTTGTAAATATATTCTCCAATTCAGTTGATTGCCTCAAAATAATATATCAAACAACTGGCTAGGCACTGTGTTATATTCTGTGAACACCATAATGAGCCAGATGGACACACTTACCATGTATGCAATGCTTAATGTACAGAAGGAAGAAATACAACCAGGCAGCCACAGTTCAGGTCACCGTGAACTGCGATAAAGGAAGTGTGTGGTGTCATAGAAGCCAATAGTAGGGGGTCTTTGTTCCAGAAAGGTCAAGAAAAGATTTCCAGAGAAAAAAATAATCCACACCAATACCTAAAAGACATTTTTTTTTTTGGTCCCTTGCTATTTGTTTCTTACTATTATTTTTCATGATCTCTATCTCACACAACTTATGTTTTTCCTTGTACTTATTCTTCCATTCATAACTTTTAGAACTCAGTCCAACAGTGTTTCTGGAACATCTTCTATTGGTTAGAAATGCCCCTAGAAAGAAATTGATAGACAAATGAGGAAGACGGATTCTAAATAGAGAATTCAGTGGAATATGGAACGTTCTGGTAGAACTTGCTTCGGATTATCAAAGAGTACAGACAAGGATCCATTCCCTGTGCTCCCCTCTGCACAGCCCTTTATTTGTGGCTTCCTCTCCCCATTTCCCCTGCCCTGATCCATTTTATTCCTACCCTTTGTTAATTCTCTTCATTTTCACACCTATAGAGCTCATCTTTCTCTTAATTTCCTTTTCCTGCCATTATTTACTCTGAAGTGAAGTACATGACAATGAACAAAGTGCTTGCTTTTATCCTATTTTTTTAGCAAGCAGCAAAAGGACACATAGGCCAACAACCAGATTTAAAAGATTTGAAATGTGCCACTTTGGGATTTGATTGCATTAAACTGAAAGAAACAATGTTCCCTTGTCTAATTCCTCCATTAGCTTCACGCCTTAGTTGCCTCCTGTATGCTTCCCTTGTTTATTTCATTCATGCTATTGCTTTTATTTTTGATGTTACATTATCTCTTAATCTCTCCTGAAAGTAATAATAGGATGGGTGGCAATGAATAAATGAATTATGTGCTAAATAGGATATTTGGGGAGTGCAAGAAGGGCTTAAGAGGGTACACAATCAACTTTACCTTATTTATTCTACCATTCATTTATTTTTCTCTGTTCTTGGTTCTATCCTCTCAGGTCTCCATTGTTCAGCTGTTTAACTAGGTTGTTCCCTCTTTCCACAGGCCCCTGCTTGTACTGAGTTGCTCTGTCTGCTTATTATTTCTGAGACAAAAGTCGCTGACTCTCCAAATCTGCAGCCTAACTGATGAAGGAGGAAGAATAGTCTGTTTTAGTGCAGTTCATGTAATCTCCATAACCTTGGCTTCTGCATTAAACTCTTCCCGGTATTTAAAACATGTGATAGCGGAGATAAGATTCTGAAAATATTAACAAAACCCAGGCCTCAACACAACATTACCCAATGGAAATAATTTTCAGAGCAATAGCACCCACCAGGGTTCACAAACCGTAACTGAAATGTTGTTATCATGTAATGAAAATTTGCAGCTGCCTCACTATGGATCAAAGCATGAGCTTTAGCTAATACACACTCAGTTTTTCTTAAATCCCAAGGACAGCCTAACCACATCACAGTACATAAGAAAGTCACTTTAATTTTTTGTATTTTATTTTATGAAAGTAAAACTGTTAGAGCTAAACTCCAAGTATGACACACACATAAAATTTCTTTTTTTAATTTTATTTCTTTCAGCAGAAGGTCCTTGTCTTTATTATGCTTCTCTATGCACCACCAATTGTAAAGTGTCAACATGGTCTTATATCATACCCATGGCTTCTAAGTCAGGCATTTGCATTGTATCCTGTTGGAATTAAATTATTTCTATAGCCAGATATCTAACCAAGGAATGTTGAGGGAAAAAGAAAAGAGAAGGAGATGTGGGAAGAAGGGGACAAGGGAGAAGCAGAAGAAGAGGAAGAAAGGAGAAAGGAAGAGAGTAGGAGAAGGAAGGGAGCAATGAGAGGAGGGAGAGCCGAGATGGAGAAGAGGAAGAAAGGAATTCCTCAAGTAATCAGGACCTGAAGGGGTGATACAATTCAGTTGGTATGGAAACGACTCAGAAATATTTTACCTCCAGGTCAGGTGGAGCAGCTGCCATCTTGAGCAAAGGAAATTCTGGTAGCTTGTTGGATGTGAAGCATTAATAGGATCACAGAATCTGAGTTGGGAGGGATATTAAAGGTCTTTGAGCCCAATTCGCCATCTCATCCTGAAATCTTCCTGCTTCAGCTCCCATCAATAGCTGCAATTTGAATCATTCTGTTCTCCTCTCTTTTCGGTTTCTGAAATTCGATTCTTAATTTCTTCCAGGATTTAGTCTTTCCTGAGTGTTCATGATAATTTTGTTCTCCAATAGCTAGGCTGTTTGGTATTGCCCATTTTTTCTCATTTCTACTTTTCCTGGATGTTTTTCAAATGATTTTCACTTCTCAAAGTTTTCACCCATTTCCTTAAGGTGGCTTGCTTTGAGCCCAGCCACCACATTTTCTAGACTCTTAGAGAGCACAGTCACTCTGGTTTGTAGTCTTGAAAAAGACTGCCCACAAAAGGTGAGGACCCAGGTACTCACCTTGTGTCCCAAAAACAATGCTGAGTTATTCCTAAACTATAACCAGCAGTCACAAGAATTACCCTAACCATGATGCTGGAGAAATGCCTGGAAGACTTGCCTCAAGCACACCCGCCTAAACAACCATTTACCTTCCTTCACATCTCCTCTCACATTCCACTGGAAAGCCGAGTTTTTATTGGCTAGCATCTCTACCGTAATAATGTAACCTTTAGGAAAATGCCCAAGGCATCACACCAATCATAGAAGACATAAGGAAATCAGGAGTAGAAGTGAACCTGCTGACCCTTCTGAGGTTGTATAGACCATGGTCTAAGCTGTGAGAGGGTTTTCCTTGAGAGTCAGCACGGCAAAATCATTAGCAAGGCTCCAAGCTCAGATGGCTTGGGTTCAAATCCAGATTCTGCTGCTGACTAGCAAGGTGACCCAGGAAAGTTTTCAAACTCCCTGAACTTCCATTACTTTATATGTAAAATGCTCCAAAGAGTGTCTGGTACACAGCAAGCGATTAATAAATATACGTTATTTTTGTCATTGTCACCTTCAATACCCTTGGGTCAAATTATGAGCTTAGTTAATTTAATAATTAATTAAACTATAAACTAAATACCAATTATTAAAATGGTAACTAGTTCACATTTGTAGAGCATCTCTTATGTGCTCATGTGCTGAGCACGGTGATGAGGGCTTAGTGGGCATCAATGCCACTGGATGTTTTCAGTGATGCTGTGAAGGTAGGAACTAGAATTAGCTCCCTTCTACTGGAGGGAATGGAGTTTTGGGGACAGGCGTAAACTACCTAAGGTCATTTGCTAGTGTGAAAAGAGGCTGTTTATTTACTCTCCTTTCTCTGACTCCATAGCCCATGCTCCAAACACTGCCTCTATATATACTGACCTATATACAAAGCCAAGCTCAATATATCATATGAAATAAAATTCAGTAAGGACAAAATTGTGTGTGGATTTCTGTGTCCCTCCGTGTCATTTGCTTAAATCAGATTTATCAGTTAGAAAAAAAATTTGTTACACATTTCTTTCTCAGACACAGGACTATGAGACAGACATGCTCAGAGTGCACGTCACAAAACACTCTTGTGCCAGCACAATTACCCCAGAATGAAAGTGCATGCCCACTTTGAGTCTCTGCCCCCTTGTTTGTCCTCGACTCTCATATATGAGACTTGTTATGTTCTGATTGCTAGAGTTCCTACCGAATCTGTGCTCACACAGCAAATTCTACCTCGACTCTTCTACCTTGACTCTTCACTTTCCTCCTGAGTTGTTTAGGACACCACTGGTGTCAAATCACAGGGGAGCTGGGAGTCTGTGTAAGGAGAAACAAGTTTTTTTTCAAAGTGAGGTTAATACATGTAAAGACCACTTCATGAATTGAGAGCTTATTTGTTTCTTGTTGCTGCTGTCACGAGTTACCATAAACTTAGAGGCTTAAAACAGCAAAAATTTATTATCTTATAGTTTTAAACATCAGAAGTCCAAACTGGGTCTCATTAGGCTGAAATCGAGGTGTCAGAAGGGCTGCATTCCTCTGGAGTTTCTGGGGAGAAATTGTTTCCTTGTTTTTCCAGCTTCTGGAGGCTGCCTACATCACTTGGATCTTGGCCCCTTCCTGCTAGCAATTGTGTCACTCCAACCTCTGTTTCCACTGTCACGTCTCCCTTCTCTGCCTCTTTCTCTTATAAGTACCCTGATGATTGCATCAGACCCACGAGGATAGTCTCCCTGTTTCAAGAGCCTTAACTTCAACATACCTGCAGAGCCCCTTTTGTCATATAAGGAAATATATTCATAGGATTATAGCACGGACATCTCTGATGAGTCATTATTCAGTCTGCCCCCACCCCCTGCAATAGGTCTTCTACCTGTTCAGATTCTTGAGACCCTCACTGTGATACGGAACTTCCCCTCCTGGTGGGAAGGATCTTGCAGAATTCTTCCCTCCCTATAAAGCTCAGTAGAAGCATGTGGGTTGTATATTAAAAAGCCTTCCTGAGAGCCTAACAGTTGGGGCAATCCAAACAGAGCCTGATCGGAGCAGTTGTATCAGGGAAGAGTAAAATATTTCTGCCTTTGTTGCACCTCTGTTGTCTCTGCTTAGGTGAGCGCAGAAGAAGGGAAGAATAAAGGGAGGGCCTCACCACCTTTTGTACATGAGTCAACAACGAATCTCATGGGTGACTCAGAAGGCCAAAGCCCATACTCTGAGGAAAGAATACCTCGAACGACCCGTGCCCCTGCCTCCCTGTCTGCCATATTAGCCAGGGAGGTATAAACTGTGTCCTGACCCCCTCAACAACATAACCTGGGCCCTCACCTGCTGATCGGTAGTGGGGACGGCAGAGCATCCGCCCTTTCTGAAAACACTAAATGGCCTTTTTTTGTTCAGCTCTGTACTGGTAAAAGGTCCTTGAGGCGATTTCAATCATTTTCTTCTTTGAATGGCTGAGCTCTCTGGAGATTATGAAAGTTGTGGTTGTCAGAACACTGGCCTACAGAGGGTCCTAAGTGGGAATAGAACCATCGTCCATTTACACTTCTGCCAGTGGACTCAGGACTTGAGAAGTGGACATTTGGCTACAGACTAAATTTCACTGCCGCAAACAGAGCTACAGCAAGAGTCTCAGTGGACCCCAATGTCTCTAAAAAGTTGGATGTCCCCTGGAACTTTCTGCATGTGATTTCTTGGGTGTGTCTGTTTTATCTGTAAGCTTAGTGTCCCTGTGGTCTGAGGCTAGCTTCAAGCCCTACATAAATAAATAAACTGATTCACTCTCCTGCCTGGAAACCACTTGGCTGCATCTGGGATTCTATTACTATCTCCACCGGGCTTCTGCAGGCTCTGTTTGGTGTTGGCCACACAGCCCTACCCTGTGGCCGACTCTGTTCTAGCTGGGAGGTCGAGTCTGTTGGAGGCAAGCCGCTGGACCACACAAGGACCATTAATAAACTGTTTACTCCACACTGGTGTTCAGGCCGCTGCACCCGCTGTGGTCTAGCTCCACCTAAGTGGCCGGGTCTCAGCCATTAATGCCCCTCATCAGGTACCTCGGCACTGACTGCAGTTTCTTCCCTGTGTCTGGCAAGCTCTTTGCTTTTCATACTTTATCCTTACATTCTACTTTTCACCTCTCCTGACAACTCTGAAATAGCAAAAAAAGTCAAATGTTGGACCCTCCAAGTAGTTTTATGTAATTGCTTTTATTTCCACTTCAAAGACATTTGGGGAAACAAGACTGAGTTTTAGATTGTTGCTCCCAAGGAAAAGGCCAGCTGTCATTTTTCAGGTGAGGTGATGCTAAGGGTCTGTGTATGCACCAACAGCAAAAGGAAGCTGACTACCATTTTCCTTTCTAGAAGGTTTTGGTTATATTTAGCCTTGCCATTCACACACTCTAGGAAACTTCTTCAGACAGAGTATGAGGCCAAGCCCTTGGCCAAAGTGGAAGAGAAAAGACCTTTGTGGCTTGCCCCCTTGGGAGAAGAAAGTAGATATCTAGAGCCGTTGCTCCACGCTCCCCACCCCACCCCCCACAGCCTCCCTTCATGCCTCCCTCAGCCATTCCAAGGATGCTGACAGCCATAAAAAATCAGGCCTGTTAGCAACAGGAAAGATCACAGGCCTTGATTCCTGTTGAGCTCCTCCAACAACAGCTGCCATCTGGCTCACCGTCACAGACGAATGCGGGCCCTGATTTATGGGGCGGCTCGGGTCAGGGAGTGGGCCACGCACATTGCCCTTTCCCCCACAAACACCCCAGTGAGCCGGAGCCTGGGAGAGGGCTATTGCAGGTCATCAATAAATCCTGGGGATAAAACAATACAGAGGTTAGTAAAGGGAACCAAGAGGGGACCACTGTGAGTTAGTCCAATTACAGGCATGGTTATCTTCTGTGCAGTTCAAAGTGTGTGCACCCTAATGCATTTCAGCAGCTAATAAAAGTACTAGAGGGTTTTTTTCCTTCCTTCCTTCTTTTTTCTTTCTTTCTTTCTTTCTTTCTTTCTTTCTTTCTTTCTTTCTTTCTTTCTTTCTTTCGAAACCTATGGTGCTTATAAATTACAGCGTAGAGGGGTGTGAAAAATACATCGTGGCTTTGAAGCAGTGCTGACAGCCTCAAACTAATTGATCATAAAAGGGAGTCAACTGCAATAGATGATGAACCATTTATCTAACTAAAAATAGATGGTCCCCTATGGAAATAAAAAGAAAAAAAATAAACTAAAATTAGGAGTGGGCAACAGCAAACAAATGTAACATGTTTCGTGCTTCAGTTGCAGACTCTAAAACCAGAGGCGCCGCAGATGTGGCTATGGCTTTGCGGGAAAGCCAGGACAGGAGAGCCATTGCTATAAACTCGAGGAAGTCCAGACCACCGTGTCAGCCTCCAGGCAAGGCTGCTCTCAGAGCTGATCAAAAGCTTTATCTTTCACATCTTTTCCTAGACGAAAATTTCACCAGAACCCTCAGTTGCTGGCCATTAAATCCCTTCAGGTTTTATTGGACTAAAATGGAATCGACTGGAGATTATAATTAAATTCCATTGATATGGACTAATGAGGGAGCGGTGTGAACCCAAACGAAGGTTTGGGGAAATGATTCTGTTGTACAACATACGTTAAAAGATGTAGCCACAGAGTCTTATAGTTTTCAAACTGAGAAGTACTTATTCACAGACAACAGTGTGTTGCTGGTGACACTATAAACAAACCTACTTTGATAAGCAGAAAAAGTCTTTTTGTACTTCACATATTGCTTCCACCAAGAAATTGGGAAAGCGCTCAAAAACGATTTGCTCTTTCAAATATATAAAACATTCCCAAGCCACCTTGTACGTTTGCTGAAAGGCAAACACTTTAAAAAGTGTGTGTGTGTGTGTGTGTGTGTGTGTGTGTGTGTGTGTGTGTGTGTGTGTGTGACAAAAAGGAAGCTCTAGTCTGGTATTGAAACTTATTCCATAATTACACATTATTTAAATTTTACTAGATATGGGTCTATACAACCGCAGGTTTAAAAAGAACTCACTTGCCTCAGCTTTCTCACCCTTTCCATTTCTTCTCACTCCCTCCCTGGCTCTTCCAACCCCTCCGATGTTCTCATGCTGCCATCAGAGCTGATGATCATTACAGATTGGGTTATGTCACTCCTCCGCTGTGGGTCTGTATTCAGCTGGCTCCTTGCCAACAGCTTCTTCGGTCAAGGCAATAGCCATGGACACAGCATTCAAGGCCCTTCCCAATGCATCCTTGGTTGCTGGCCTCACTGCTGGAAGTGACCACATTCTCACTGTTCTGTGGCCATTCCCTGTCACACCTCCCTGCCTCCTCATTCCAGTTGCTTCTTCCCGGAGGGCCTTTGGCTTCTCCCCTGGAGATCTCTCCCACTTCATCTTTCCAGATGCAGCCCTGCAGTTGCCAGCTTGCCTCTCTGGTCACTTGGTAGACTCTGCTGTCACACAGGACTGTGGTCTTTTGCCCATAGCTCTGTACCCCTCCTCTTGAAGTGCTGCTGCTGCCATGACCTTGCTGCACTCATCTTTGAGTCCCCCAAACCCGCCCACAGGCCACCTTGACTGGCACACAGTAAAAGGTCATTCTTCTGTGCAGGAGTAAGAGGCAGGTGAGTAAATGAAGAAGAACTTGGCCCCAGGGAAGGGGAGTGACCTGGCCCACATCACTCAACGAACAAGCCGTGACATGGGGACTCAGAACTTGCTTTTCTGACTCTAAGCCCAGCCTCCTCACTTCGATGCACTGTCGTTTACCTTCTTTAGAACCTGCAAAGGACCTGTTCCCATAAATCGAAACATAGAGTGAGGAGTACAAGCTCCTCCAGGAGGCAGGTTTTCTAAGTTTGATTTCAGGCTCTGTCAATTATGAACCAGGAGACGTGGGGGGAGGGTCTGACCTCTGGGACTGATAAAAGTACCCATCTCAGACAGTCCTTGTAAGAATTAAATGAGATAATACATACAAAATTATTAAGGTAATATTTGGCTCACAGTAAGAGCTCAATAAATGCGAGCTGTTATGAGGTATTAATTGGTTCTACTAATACTCGTATGTAAAATAAACTCAGTTTTCCCATTTAGCAATGAATATCTACATAAATCTAACAAATAAGGATTCTGTCTCCAGAATTACAATTCTCTTTTTTTCCATGTTTCCATGTTTCTACTGCTCTTCCCACATGTATTTTCCCCCACATAATAAGGACTTTGCTATAGGATCGTAATTTCAAATATCTTGACCAATAGTTCTCATAAATTAAAACATTTGAAGAACACCACATTTTTATCATCAAAATTATACCTGTCAGGCTGCCTTTTTTCATTCTGAAGTAGAGCTAAAAAAAAATAATTTTAGTTTTGACCTTACCTCTTTATTACATTTGGAAAATAAGACCACTGAGCTCTGATGGCTCAATGAGGTCATGGGGAGACAGCTTCATTCTTTATCCACCTGGAAGGAGCTGGGCGACCCCTGACCTACGACCCCCTCCTCCTGAGTTATGAGGCCTATGTCCTGCAAGGACAGCCTGTGTACATTTCAAGAATAGGGACTGTGTTCCTGGAGCCTGAAAGAGCACCTGGCATGGCTCCTTCAAGCACTTAATAAACTCTTATTGAATGAATTAACTGAGTGAAAGGATGAAGGATGCAGCCCTTGTCTTGGCACATGCACACATATATACTCCATGGAAGGGAAGGTAGTAGCAAGGGAGATCCCTGGCTTCTATCCCACCCTGGCGGCCATTCCAGTAGACCCTGGAAGGTGTATGTTGTCCCCAGAGCAACATCTGTCCCCTCAACGATCCCGTCAGAAGGCCTGGGACCTTACACACTGGGGATCCTGAGGTGCATGCAGTGCTGCCCAGATTCAGATTTCAAAATACTCTCTCCACCGCCCATCACAGCCAAGCTCTGTGTGGGGAACTCTTCAACAGGATGTCTCTTCATTATGTGCAGAAAGGCTTTTGGTTGTTGTTGCTGAATGGAATGCTATTTGGATTTCATGGTGAGAGGGGCTTGGGATGGCAGAAGGGCCTCCTGCCCAGGCAGATGGCTGAGTCTTCAGGTTGACATAATGCTGGAGACTTTTTGAGCTGGGGCTTCCTGCTTCAGCCTGTTTCTTCTATGCTGTCGTGGACAGCAATGTGTCTCTCTAAGGTCTGTGGCCTTCTTCCTCACCCTCCCCTCCTCTTGTCTTCCCTGGCCTGGAATCTGATAAGAGCCTCAGGAAATAACTGGAAACCAACACTCCCCAGGTGCTCATCATATAAAAAAGATTGCTCTGTCTGGCACAGCTGTTGCCACTGCTGCTTCTCCTGGCCAACACGAGACTTTGATTTATTGTCCTACAAGTAAATACTAGTAAATAAGTGACAGACGTGCCTTTTTTTGCTTGGCAACTACCCAGCCTCATGATAATTAACTTATTCTTTTCTCCTCCCTCAGCTTACCAACCACAAAGCAGTGATATTCTCTGATAAATGAGTTACTCACGACTGTCTTGCTGACAGGTATTTCACATAAAAGACAGCCCTGTCCCACGAAGATGTAAGGCAGATGTTGAAAACTGGAAGCTCACGAGTCAATTTGCCTCTGATTTTAAAGGTTGAGCTCACATGGATAAAGCAGAGGCTTCCCATGAAAATTCATATTCCTTCTCTCAGAAACTGAAGTGTCCTCTGGAATTGGTGGGCCTGCTTTCCCAACTGGCAGCAGTTGCCTGGGCTTTTGAATGCCGTGATCTCATGCTTGCTCTCATCTGAGACCAAGGCTGAGTGTCAGTGGCCATGTATGGTTGTGTTCACTTTTTTGTTTTTCATATAGCAGAGGCATATTTCTCTATATTCATAGGTAGCGAATTGAGGATGGCCGCAAACTCATTGTCATTTCTCCCATTGGAAAGCGAAGTCAATTCCCCTCCTCTAGAATCAAGGCTGGTCTGTGATTTGCTCTGTCCAATAGAATGTGCCAGAAGTGATGCCATGTAATTTCTGAAACTGGGCCTTACAACACCACAGGCTCTACTGTCATACACGTGGAACACCCCCCTTGGAGCCTAGCAAACGTGCTGTGAGAAGCTAATGCCACTTATAGAGGTCATCCAGAAAGAACCAGAACATTCCATCCCACAACCCCAGCTGAGCACCCAGCCAACAGCCATGTGAGTAAACAATCCTGAATGCGCCCACCTGGTCGAGCCCCCCAGGTGCCCACTGCTATAGCTAACATTACGTGGAATGAAAGAAATGCCCAGCAGAGCTCAGTTGACCCACAAAATTGTGAGAGACAGTCAATGTCTTTAAGTTTTGAGGTGGTTTGTAATAGTGGTGTTAGCTAATCAAAACACCTCAACATTATCAATGTTTAGGAGAAAAAAAAGGTAGGTCAGAAGGCTATGTGTCTCAAGAAAAATGGAAGAAAGTAAACCTTTTGGAACTAAAGACTCTTCCTACTGAGTTAGTACACAAATACTCAGCTTGCTTCTCAAATTCACACCAGTGGGCCTCTAAAGCATTTCAGTTGAGGACTCTGGTCTAAGGAAAAGTGACCATAGGTAGAGAACACTAGACCTGCAGAGCAGGGCCTCCATTCTGCCTCACTAGCTTTCTAACTCTCTGAACTTCAATTTTCCCATCTGTAAAAATAGAATGACTCTATCTGCTCTGTTAACTTTATATGGATTTTTATAAATTACAAAACTTTGTAAATGCAAAGTAACGCTATTTGCATTATGTGTCCAAAAGGTTTTTTTTAATCTCTGCAACTCTAAGGGAATCCCAAAAGTGTAACACATTTTTTATTTGATATGCTAAGAATGATTTATATTGGAGTTTTCCATCCAACCCATCTTGAAGTCCATGTCTACGGAGCAGGGATGACAAAGAGGTTTCAGCTCGTATGCCAAGTTTAATTGTGTTTACTGCCTGGAGAATGATTCTAAGGCACATCTGGAAAGAGAGGGGTACATACAAGCCATGAATTTATCCTCCCAACATTTGACAATCTTTTTTCTTTTAAGGGATTGTTGTTTCGTTTTGTTTTTACAGGGCCTTTGGATAAAATAACTAAGTATGGGTTAGAAGACATGAATTTGTGCTATGTGGCTATGACTGTGGACCTCTTACAACTTCTCAGATCCCCATTCATGTCATCTGTAAAATGGTGATGATGATAAGATGATGAATTTATTGAATATTGACTGTGGTTGATACATGCTGTTTCATTTGACCCTCACAATAACCTCTTAGAGGAAGGTCTGCTTTATCATTGCCCCTGCTGACACAATAAGACACAGAAACACATGGAAACTTGCCCAAGTCACACAGTTAGTAAATCAGAAAACCAGGATTTTAACCCCGGCAGTCGAAACCAAGCTTCAGCAAATACTTTTAATAAAGAGCCAGACAGTCAATATTTTAGGCTTTGTAGTCTCTGTGCAACTACACCCCTAAGCAACCAGAGACAATATGGAAACAAATGGGTATGGTGTGTTTTGATAAAACTTTATTTACAACAACAGGGAATGAGCTGGATTTGGCCTGTTGACTGTAGCTTAGCAATCTCCGATCTAGAGAAGGGCTTTCCAATACAAACAATGTGAGCCACATATGTAATTTCGAATTTTCTAGCCACATTTTAAAAAGTGAAGAGACAGGTGAAATTAATTTTAAACACAATATGTCTAAAATATCATTTCAATGTATAATCAATATTCTTAAAATTATTAATGAGATATTTTACTTTTTTATGTCTTTGAGATGCAGTATGTATTTTATACTTAGAGCCCATCACAAGTCAGACCATGTATAGCTGGCAGCTGCAGCACCTCCAGGTCTAAAACCCAGCCTTTTCCATCTGCCTCAAAGGGCTCACCAGGACCATGGAGTTAACACTTAAGAACACAAGACAGAAATGCTAATTACTGTTTTTTGATTCAGTTGAGTCTCTTGGATGGGCCTCAGATCCTACCTTACGTGAGCCATTTCGAGAGTTTGATTTTAATTTAGTGAATTAAATTTTAGCAAATTGCATTTTTCCTTAGAAACAACACTATAAATGGTGTTAGAGTGCCGGGCCCTCCCACAAAGCTCTAATTGATGGGCAATATACCTGTCGAACACGGCGTGGCTTGAATTACCCCTAATGATCATGCAAAATGTTATTTTCTGTTAGCTCTAACTAAGAATGCTGGGAACAGACCCTGGCCCTGGGCTGCGGGTGCCTCCCCTTCTGCGGGGAGGCCACCCTTGGAGGTCTGAATCAGGGTCCAGGCAGTCGCCCCTTGTTGGCAGGAACTCTGATATGCCCATTTACTTACCTGAATTCTGGGAAAGCTGCATTCCTAAATTACAGGCTGCCCAGACCGAATTCCTCCCCTCATCAGTGTCACATAAAGGATCTAGTATGTGCATTTCATTGCTTCCTATCAGCACAAGTTCAGGCCTTTGGAAAGCAAGCAATCAGCACTTAGCAGTGATTCCCAAACTGTGGAATTTCATGGACCAATTAAAATTTTAAAAAACAAAACAAAACAAAAAAACTGGAGGACTTGTATAAAGTGGCCAACTTATAGTTTTTCTAAGCAAACACATTAAGAAGAGAAAAAAAAACTACCGTCCACTGGCACCATCAATTTAATACCGAATGTTAGAACGTCATTTTATGCCAAAAAGAGAAAACCTCACAATTAAGAACAGTTTCTTCAATTGAATGAATTTGGCTTTGCAGAAGGGGGAAGGAGGAGTATAATTGCCTTTATTTTTAACATTTTGTCAAGGACTATGAAAACTTTGCCTCCTGTGCAAGAGGCTCTCAGGCCTGCGGTGGGGAACCTGGCTAAATAAAAAGGTTCATGGCAGTTGTGTTGGGTAATGAAAGGTCTGGGCCAAAGCGAAGGGGTGAGGGGAATGACAACCACTGGCAGCAGAGCCATTTAAAGTGAAGTTCTTGTCCCCAAAGGGTTTTTGGGTGAGGGAAATTAGCACAACATAAAACATATCCTTTATTAGAGCTAATATTTTATGCTTGCAGTCAGTGGCAGAGTTTAAAAGGTATTTGTACATCCCTTTTACCTCTTTTGATCCTTTCAGAAATTCTACAAGATAAGCAGAAAAGGTACTCTTACAGATGAAAAAGTACCAAGTACAGAATTCTAAAGACTGCCAAAAAAATATATGTATGTATGTGTACACACACACACACACACACGCACACACACACACGCACACACACACACACACATTTTTAGAAACTCTTTACTACAGCCCATGTTCAACTGGGTTTGGAGAAGCAGGACTTATGGTTTATATAGGTGGCTCCATCACTCATTCATTCTATACCCTTAGGTGTTAACCCCCCTGGAAAACAGAAATAATAATATTCAGGGACAAGGAGGACCTCATTGATGTCTAGAAAAGGGTTTTCATGGTCTTCTGCTGATAAGAAAAGCAAAGTGAAAGAATTCTTATAATGTCCCCAGGACTCTGGTTCTCTCTGGAGGGGGACAGGTCCCCAAACATCTCTTCTCTGCTGCCAACAGGGGTCTGTGCTCTGCACCCTGTCCCCTGGATCAGTCTTCATTTCCTTTATTTTCTTCTCTCCTGTTTGCAATAACCCTGTCTTACTTGTCACCACCTCGGTGTTTTGTCACTGGCCATGCGAACCATAAAGTGGCAGGTGGGACTGGATTTTGCAACATTTCAGGTGTTGCAAGTTGCTTTAGTGACATTTCCATCATGAAACATTTTGGAATGATACTCGTCAGAGGTGATATATTCTCAGTTTAGAGTTTTTCTGACTGAGCTGAAGAATTCAGAAGTTGTGTTTGAATTATTCCCAATTTTCAAAGATTTGAAAGAAACACACACACACAAAAGCTAAATAAGAATGACAAAGTGTCCCATTTCCAGGTCCATAAATGAGGAGTTCATATTCTGAGTGCTGTTGGAGTGGTCTGGGTACCTCCCTTCTCCCCATCGACACCTCCTTCCCTGATGCTTTTTCTAAAACCACGTTTCTGTTTCTAAGAGCCAGCCCCTTCCCAGCCCTTCATCTAGGGCTTGGAAGCAACTATTTAAGGCAACAGACAGACTGGACACCAAGTACTAAGACACTGAAAGCAAAATTATTTTCAGCTTCATACTAATCTGTTTTGCCCTTCACAGTCTCCAAAATTTTGCTTAGACTGGGAATTAACACTAGATGGAAAAGGCTTCCCTTCTTGTGTTTATACCTAGCAAATACTCTGTCTTAAGTGCCCTTCCCTCTTTCCCACTTGAATCTGTGTGTGAGCTCTGGGACTTAGTGGATGGAGGCAAAGATATGGCATGTGAGTCTTTTTACAGGTCTGGCACAGCAGCCCAACTTCAGCAAAGCAGCGCATTGAAAGGGCTGTGGGATACTAAGACCCTAAACTCAGGCTTGTCCTGAGATCACAGATTCACTCTGGGTCTTGAGAATTGTGAAGGAGAAGAAATTTAACCACATCTTCAACAATTGTACGGTAGCTGCCTGCCTTGACCTTCCTCCTCCTGGAACACACATTCTCTGCCTTTGTATAGTTCCCACCGTAGTTTTAATTTACTTTGTTTATTCATCTTTCTCTCCAATTTTCTCTCTCATTACCCTTCCCCTGAAGCCAAACATTTCAGGTGTTGCTGTGAGATCTGTTTTTGGTGGCTGTAGGCAGAGCATGCTGTTGCTCTGTATTCCACAGATGATGCTTCTCCAACTCTAAGGTGCTTGCCCAGGTGAACACACATGTGAGGATTTGGAAGATCTGGTCAGCAGGCAGAGTCTGCACTAATGACAAGCAACTAGACAACACCCATGTTGCCCATCCCCATTCTGAGCAGCTAGCCTCTAGATAGGCTGCTTCTGCCTTTTCATTCAGAACTGCTTTGAGAGGCTTCCTCCTTGCTGGCTGTACACCTAGCCTATTGCTCCACAACCATAATCTCTCACATTTTGTCTTTCCTTCCCCTAGGCCAAGCTGAAATGAACCCCACATTTGGGGTACACGAACCCTGCAACCCACAGGCAAGCAGAAGCAGAATCGCTGGATGTGGACCTTGGGTAAACTTAATTGAGTGTTGCTAGGTTGCCTTTGAACAACACTTGCCTCATTTTAAAATGCTGTTGCTAAGACTTTCTATTATCATCACAAACTAAAACTGTCATGATAGGAACATTCAAGACAGGCCAGCATGATGGAAGTGAAGCTCTCACCAGTGGCTGCCTGAGGGAAACTTTCGGGGAAAGAAAAAAGTGGCTAACCAGGGTTTTCCCTTTGGCATATGACTTACCCACATCCCCTTTTTCTCCATGAAATCTTAAGTAGCTTCCCCGCTGCTGGCTACAGCCTGTGGCTTTGGATTTGCTCGAGATACAGAGAGGAGCGCTCAGTATAGTGCTGTCCCCTTGAGGCACTTTTATGTCTTGGCTCTCTTAGTCTCACCTCACCTGTGAGGTTAAGTAATAGCAGCAGTCCCCACTCACCGCTGAGACCCCATCCCATGGCTCCCACGCCCTTATTTCTATGACATACTGGCTCTCTGGGGTAATGCAATGAAAACAGAAACTTCCCAAGAGTCCTGCCTCATAGGAGAAAATAAATTTAATAACACACAGGTGAAGAGGAAACCCAGATATAGAGGTCATGCTCCCTCAGCCATGTGCTTGTTTATTGTCCCCAGGCCTCTCGTCCCCTCCAGCTGAGGTTATTTTGTTGGCTTACTGAGTTGCAGGACATCCATTCAAGGCACGATTCAAGTCATTTAATCAGTTTCGAAACTACGAGAGCATTGGTTGGGACTTCATTCATTGCTTTCTGCTGAGGCTAGGGCCCTGCTCACTTCATCCACAGCCCAGGACACTGGAAAGTTGTTGGTGCCT